>OV725080.1:7500560-8833060 GCA_928085145.1 Nezara viridula | reverse complement strand
TATATAACAAACAAATGCTTATTCCAGGTTGGTTTTGTTCGATACTATACAGTCCATTATTTTTATTATATAATTCCTTCCTTTTTATCAAATATGTTATTTGAACTTCATTCCAAGTTCCAAGTACATTAATGGAGCTTGACAAAGTTAGTAAAAGGTTGTTATTAATATTTCCACACTTCTCTTTTGGAATGCTTTAGCACGCACAGATAAACTGGAAGGACGGATATTAGCGTCCTGACAAATGGTTGCTATAACCATATATCTGCTCCTACCCTCCCCCCAGGCAAATCCCCGTTCGGCTATTCGTCACAGCGGGCACAGAGCATTCTTAGCTTCTGAAGTATAGGGTATGAAGTATAGGATATGAAGATGAAGTATAGGCTAAGTATAATGTTAAGAGGAAGCGGAGATTGTTCGTCAATTGCTTATTACTTTCACTTATCCATATATGAAATACATCGTAAGGAAAAGTATTGCGATCCTGAAAATAATCCTGATTCACAGAATACACATTTGAGTACTGTCAAATGCAAATATTATGTATATATTTTTAAAGAGAAATCTTCTTTAAGAGTGTTTTACACTTTTTTGTAAAGAATGAATGAGATTGAACCGTCACATCTCTGATGTGTAACGCTCGTGTAAAGTCGTCTAGTGTCGACTAACTGAAGTGTTTTTGCATATGGATTAACATATCTCTCAAAACCTAAAAGCCAGACTTGCATATTGTTAGAGAGACAAATGTTTATCATTTTATCCTTTTTATAATGAGCTATTATTCAAAATAATGTATTAACGCGGTATCGTGTCAGAGTGGCGAAAAGGAAAAAAGATTATCGAAAATATTGTAAGATTTGTCTTTCCTTTGTTAGCAGAAACACAGCTTATTTTAAAGACGAACTCAATGTATTTTTTATTATTTTATTTTTCAAAAGTGTATAATTATAATTTTTCCTACTGTACATAGTTTTAAGTATCTTATCATAGTTTTAAGTGTTTTGTATATATTTTTTTTTGTATATAGCTTTCTTACTAATATTTTCTTTACTTTTTTTTTATTATTGTTTTATTTTGGCCAGATGTAGTCTTTTAAGTATGTACTATTTTGACTTTGTATTTTCTACTTAAAAAAAAAGCCAAATGAGTTTTATGGAAGATTTGGATTAAAATATCTCAAAACCTAAAAACCGGACCTGCATATTGTTAGAGAGACAAATGTTTATCATTTTATCCTTTTTATAATGAGCTATTATTCAAATTAATGTATTAACGCGTTGCCGTATCAGAGAGACGAAAAGGAAAAAGATACTATCGAAAACCAAATGACTTTGTCCTAACATCAGTAATATCAATGGGAAAACTGAAAAATTTGGCTAAATATCTCAATCCCACTCTCAATAATTTAAAATTAGGTAGTAACAATGATGTAAAAAATATCACTTTAGGTGGATCGAGTGCCTGAAAAAATAAATAAAATAAACAATAGGTAAATATTGTTTGATCCGTTTCGATGTAGAAAATTTATTTAACAATATCAACTGGAATGATGTAGTAAAAATAATCGATAAATACTGAGATACAATAGAACCAAATCGAAGGATTTTATGGAAGATATGAATTAAAATATCTCAGAATCTAATAATATGACCTGCATACTGCAAGCGGAAGAAATTTTCAGTATTTCGTCCTCTTTATGATGAGCTGTTATTTATAATTTATATTTGATATTATTAATCTCGCTTTGTTGATGTTTTCACTTATATCATGTGGTCACACACCTTAGTTGTTTTTTGTTGTTTTTTTTCCAGTATTTTGAGCTCAAACCAGAGTCACGAGATCTCATTGAATAATTTGAACTATTCAATCTGAAGATCAGTCCAGCCGTTCTCTGAAAAAATCGTTACATACTTTTTAACAGGCCAGCCAAACATATAACCATAGCCGTCTTCGTTAAAAAAGTAAAACATCGCCACGACCGCTCCCTCAATCTCCCCCTAAGATCAGACCTGATATTAGGTATTAAAGTTAGTAGTAGGAGTGGCTTTTTGCCAGACAGGAGACTTAAAGTGTACGAGGATAAATCTTCATTATGACACCAGAGAGCCTCAGGACCTTAATGGTGGATCTTTATAGTGCTATAAAGCTATATCAGCTTAGTACTGATAATAATTACAACTATCCATTACCACTTTTCCTAATATTACTTAAAGCTGATATATAGTTAAGTATACGTTATCAATAAATAAAAAAAAAATAAACTTCCAAACTTTCAAATCATTACTAAAGGAAAGATTTTCATTATAATTTCCCATTGCCCATAATAGTTATATTAATTTAAAAATTATAATTATAAATTTTATAATTTATAAATTATATTAATTTATAATTACCCATTATTTCGAAATGATTCTTATATAAGTGTACGTAGTGTTCACTCTTAATCATACCTCTTCCCCCGAAATATATTTTAATGACATTGAAATTCCTGCATCCGAGGAAATTAAAGATTTGAGTCTTTACCTCGACAAAAGACTAACTTGGAAGACACACATTAGACAAAAACGTATGGAATTAAACAGACGATACGCTGTTTTATCTAGCTTGCTTGACAGACGCTCAAAATTATCTTTAACTAACAAACTAACACTCTGTAAAGTTTTACTAAAACCAATTTGGACTCGTGGCATAGAACTGTGGGGTTCTGCTAAAACTTCTAATATTAAAAAAATCCAGTCTTTCCAATCCAAAATTTTACGAAGAATAGTTGACAGATTACATAAAGACTTGAACATCCCAACAATTTCAGACACTGCAAAAAAAAACTACAACTTACACCAAAGACTAACTTACAACACAAATCCTCTGACAGAAAACCTTAAAAGCACTAGAAACCCGTACAGCCCACGATTACGTAGGCGGTGGCCAAGAGACCTGCTGAACTGAACTATTTCCTGGATTGTAATGGAACGCTGTGAAGCTGCCAAAAAATTTGCTCATTGCAAAGAAATTTGCAGTCGCAAATTTAATTTTTTATGTAAATAAATAAATAAATATATATATATATATATATATATATATATATATATATATATATATATATATATATAAGTCGCAAAAAAAAAAAAAATCTTCCTATTGAGTCACAATTATATTTGGAAAACTAAAAAAAGGAAAACCTGTACCGCTACAACCCACGAAGGGTCTTCGGGCTCAGTATTTTTTAGGGAAATCTTGTGCTGAATATGTTGTATTATAACGGTTATGCAAGGAGGTGATTTGACCTTGTGGTCAAGCTCAACCGCCAGGTTTTTCCCCTTAATTAATTATTTTAATTAAGGGTACCCACTTCAGCATAGAGGCTGGGTGTGCCCCAGGATGGTCTATCTTTCCAGAGTCGGCCCACGGCATAAGTAATTTTTCTGCCATGAGCCGGGATTCGAACCTGGGACCTTTAGCATTGGAAGCTCAGTATCCTACCACTGAGCTACCCCACTCCACTTGAAAAGTTAATATGATATTTTAATAATAAAAAAACTTCCATTCCATGTGTTCCATTGCCTAATAAATTTCATTGATTTTTTGCTGGGTTCACAGATCTTGTAGTTATACACGCATACTTTCCACGGGAGGGGAAGACGATGGACCGAATAAAAAAAAATGGCCGAAGTTTCATATTATTTGTGCAAATTCAACTGAATTATAGTGAAACGAACAAATATAATGTTGCGTGTGGGCGGGGTGGCCAAATGGGCTAACGCGTGTCACTGCACCGCCGTTGCCCGGCAACCTGATATATGAATCAAAGATATAAAAATAGTCACAAGTTCGTGTCCTGGTGCCGGGGGTCTTTTAAATCCCCGCTCACACCCCCTGTATATAATATAATATATATTATATTATAATATAATAATATATATATTATTATTATTATTAAATACCAAATATTTTTCCCGGAAGCCCGCTTTCGATGAATTCGCATGTGGTTCAGATAATTGAGACCGCTCTGTAGACAATATACCGCAGCTGATCTGTTCTATTTAGGATTTAGGTATGTGTAATAGATTTATTTTCAAATTTTATAGAGTTGGTGAATTCTATGCTTTAGAGGACAGAGATAGAAGCCATATCTGGCACAATCAATGAATGATGAATATACAAGAGGTCGATATTGAATGGGTTTCTTATCAGCTCGTTGAGGCTAGGAAGGTAGCCAGGATATTGCTATCAGTCAGAGAGAAGGGAATTCTTTGAAATGGTCAGAGTTCGGAGGGAAAGAGATTAGTACAACAGTATTACTGGGTTAATTGTTATTCAAATATATTTTCAAATATACGTTTTTATTTAAATGGAGGTATTTTTTTAAATGATAAAAGTATTATAGCGACTTACGCAGACGATAGAGCTATTCTAACAAGAAATAACAACCCAACACACGCTACGCAGACTTAAGAATATCATCTAACAAAACTAAACGACTGGTGCAAACTCTGAAAAATTCCACTCAACCAAGACAAATCACAACATTTCAATCTTCGACATGGAACATGCCCTCCTATTTACCTTGATGATGCCGAAATTCCTCAAACAGACAAAATACAATATCTTGGACTGACATTCGACAAAAGAATAACAAGGGGTCCACATATCAACAAAAAAAGAAAAACTTTAAACCTCAGACTACGAATGTTATACTCACTTCTCTCAAGACGCTCAAAATTAAACCTAAAACAAAAACTGAACACTTACAATTATCTACTTAAGCCCATATATATGCTCTTCCTTATCCCCCACCCTTTTCTCCATCTATATAAATGACCTCCCATCCTCTATCCTGCACTGTCATTACCACCTGTATGCCGACGACATTCAAATTTACCTCTCCTTTAATCCGACAGATATCTCAGATGCCACTCAAAAACTTCAGGAAGATATTGACAGAATAAGTGCTTGGGCAAACCTCAATAGGCTCACTCTGAACGCCGAGAAGACAAAAGCCATCTTGATCGGATCCCCTTCACTCCTCAAATCCTCCCCAGTATCTCCCAATCTCTTCCTGAACAACTCACCTATCTTATTCTACACCACCGTTAAAAACCTAGGTGTTACTTTCGATCAATCCCTATCCTGGAAACCTCACATCTCCCAAATTTCCCGTCGCACTATCTCCACCCTAAAACAGTTCAATCGTCTACGATATCTCCTTCCATATAAGTCCCGTCAACTCCTAGTTTCCTCCCTTGTTTTCCCCCACTTCGACTATGGCTGTATGGTGTACGGTGGACTCCCGGGAGATTCCGAGGCCAAACTTAAACGCCTAATGAATTGCGCACTACGATTTGTTTTCGGAATCTCAAGGGATACGCATATTACCCAGTATTACACTGAGTTGAGGTGGCTCTACCCATCCTATCGTCCGTCAGTACTTCCTAGCCACCTTTCTGTACCAAATCATTAGAACCCATCGACCCTCCTATATTTTTCACAGCTTACAATTCAAATATTCCATCCAATCCCGTCCCACCAGATCTCATACTTCCGACCTCTATCCTCCTCCTCACCGAACTGCTGCGTTTGACAAATCCTTTGTAATACAAGCCGCCTTCCTCTGGAATTCCATCCCAGCTGATATTCGACACGCTCAATCAGTTTCCTCGTTTAAACCTTTCCTCTTTAAGCACCTACTCCTTTCTCAATCCGAATGATTGTGAAATATATCTAAGAGAAATATCTGAGCACCACCAGAGACTACCTCAATTTATTAAGGTTATTTTAGTTTCTCATACATATATACAATTTACTTGTTCTTTTCTTTCTCTTTTCTGTATTTTTATCGTAAGTCAACTTTCATTGTAAATATACAATTTAATTGTAGCCACACAGCCATATAATCTGTATTCATATTTTGTTCTTAAGGGACAACAGTCCCAGAATAATAAAACATTGTTTTCATTTCATATGGACCTACACTTCACAAATTTACGGAACAGCCAAAACGACCCACATTCGAAAACTACAATGAAAAGCATTCTAAAACTTTCAGAACCACAACCAAACCTCCATGGTACATCACAAACAATACATTACATAAAGACCTTCAAATGCCAATAGTTAACGATCACAAACAGACACAATACAATTTCACCATAACTTATATGGACATACTAACACACTTATACAAAGTATGGCTACACTTAACATGCCCGAAAACACGCTTAAGAGGCTCAAAAGGAGCTGGATGAGGGATTTCCTCATTTAAAAATATGCTAAAATCAAGACAGGAAGGGATGCCGCTAGGCCGCCGATCAAGCCACTACCTGTATACTTATCGACAACAGACCCGCTAATTGTCATTGCTTATGAATAAATAAAGTTAAAAAGAAAAAAAAAAGAACAGATATTGAATGTTCATAATTAATTGTTATGTTATAAAATAAAAGTTTTCGCGGCTGAATCCCCCTAAAATTAAATTCTGTGTTTGTTATTGGTGTGTTCTACCTACACAAACACTCTTGACCTGTAAACGCAAAGAGGAAATGCTGCTTGGATAAACTAGAATAACCCCTCATCAGGAGAACATTGATCCCGCTCATAGCGCGCCCCGAACACGAGATGAGCGTACGCTATTCAAACCCATTCTTGGGAAGATTATTCCCTTGTAAGTCCACGAATCCGCTCAATTCCATTTCCAATATTGTGGTTTATTCAAATGAGCATTATTATTCAATCTCGTACTCTACAGCCTGAGGTATCTAGTCGTCAACGTTGAGTGTATTGAGGAATGAACTGTTCTAATTGTCAAATATCATAGAAAGACAATAGGGAATATTATTAGAGAAATTTATCCTTATCATCTAAGCAGAAAATTGGCATAAAATTAAATAATTATTATTAAATAACTATTATTTATTTATTTATAGGATGTTTGAATAGATTTCCCCCGTACAAATTAAAACTTCATTCATAACAAATGGGTCAGACACAGGTCATTCAAAGTATTGTCCATCGTTAACTACTACTCTCTCCATAAGGCATTTATAGTAATTGGTTTGGCTTGAATCCTCACTCATCGTTCAACCCTTCAGTATTTCTTCTGGCTTTGAATTGATTTGTAGAAATTTCATTCTTGACAAAAAAAAAACGCTGCAAATTATTCCACAATGGTTTACTATTTCCAGACAATTATACATCTAAAGTAACATTACCTACATAGTTACAAAGAAAAATAAACAAAAGCTGATTCCAATTATTGGACTCAACTTTTTTTTTTAACCATTGGTAATATGCTAAAAAAAATAGCATTACATCAGTAACACATTCAAAATTTAAAAAAAAAACAAAGGATATAAAATTTGGACTAGAACATTTTTTAAAAAACCGAAGACCATATCTTTGCTCCTAATTGTCCGATTTTAACGATTTTTTTTTGTTTTTAGGAAATTTCGTAAACTTTTAAAAAACCATCGACATTATCAACAAAAAAGTGTAAACTTTTTGAGTTATTCGGAATTTAATTTTACCATCACTCTTAACTTTTTTTCCAGCTTCTTTTAGTTGAAGTATGTTATATAGATAAATTTAAAGGGCGTCAAGAAAATGACTTTAGCGAAGTTTCATTGAAGTCGGTAAATTCTTTTACGAGCTATAGTCTATAGCAACGCAGTTTTTTCGGCCGCCATTTTGAAAGTATAAGGCGGATGGTAATGTCGATGAAGGAGGATCATCCTCGGATGACCTCTGATTTTATAGGGTCCAGTAGTTTCAGAGAAAATGCGCGGACGGCGGACGGACAAAAAAAATTTACTCGTTTTTAGAATTCTACGCGTCCCGAAACCTGAAACCTCAAATTTTGAGAGGGGGTTAAGTTTTTGAATTTTTTGGTCGATCACAATGGTTGATTATTGAAAATAATAAACCAAAATTGATAATGCTAATAGTAAAATCAAGTCTCCCGTCAAAAATTAAAATCTAGATATAAAAATACTCCGATTTGAAATGAGAGGACAAAGAATTTAATGAGAAAGTTCTATACATCTTATCAATGACAGGCGCTCATTGCGGAACAATAATAATAACAGATTTGTATATATGATATTTTTAAGTTAATTTATCTTATTTTTTTTAATAAGACTCGATAAATCGATTTCGGTTATCAGACACAACAAATCCGGCTTGTTAGACTCGACTACATTTACTCCTTTGTCGACATTAATGCTTTGAATCGATCTAGTTAAAATAGCATAATGAACTATCTATACTCAGCCAGGCCATGGCGACACCTAATTCAAAACGAAATATTTTCCCAATTATGTAAATTTCAATCTGATACTCCCACATCTTGTGGGGGGAGGGGTCATTTGTATTCATTAAATAAAGACGATTTGATATTCAAAACTGGATAAAGCATGAATAAGACTAGACGTAGGTCCCGTTCCTGGAACGAGAAGAAGGAAATTCATGTCCGTTCCGACACGTAGCATCTCGACAGACATCTACGTGCGCCCTCAAGGAGTTGTGAATAAACAGCCCTTTTGCTTCCCCCTCTCCTCCCTTCCTAAGGATCAATTTTCCGAATCCTTCGTCCTTTATCCTGGAAGAGCTCGTTCATTTGAAAGGATGACCGAGGACAGGAGTCTTAAAGCCGCTCCTGACCCAATTCCTTCCTAGTCCTGATAGTTGGCGACTATTTCTCCGCTTGCAGCTTCTCAAGACCTAATCATTCTATAAATTACTGTTTTATATTATTACTATTTGTTTTTTACTTTCCTACCTAGACTAGATAAGGAAAGTATTCCAATTGGGTCAAAGTTCCGATATGCAGTTTTCAACGGATCTATACGTTTTAGAGCCCTTGAGTTCGTAAAATCTTCAATGCTCTCTACTTTGTTATAAATAAAACCATCCATAATGACCTTAATGTTTCTTTTGTTTCGTATCTGGCCCAATCCAGATACCTATCCCAATTATTAACCTATCCTTCCATAATAAACTTCAGAATCATCCCAACCCTCTCGTTTCTAACCTTGCTTCCTCTTCAATTCCTGATAACCCTCCGAGGCGTCTGAAAAGAAGCTCCTAATGTAGACTCTGATATCATTAGAGTGCTACCATTGGGTAGTTACTGAGCAAGTGTTTTCATGTCATTATATCCATTATGTTCAAGTTTGCTAGATGTATTTATTCAATACAGTTGTAAACATCACAAAAAAAATTAATAAATAAACTTATTAGCTTATTACTATAGAGATATTACTGTATTTTTTTAGATAGGAGAAACCCCTAACTAAGCCCGAATGAAAAATTAGAGGAGTTAAATTTAAAAGTATATTGGTTATACCAATTATTAACATATAGTAACTAAGATTGTCTAGTATTAGTAACTATTTTGCCTTAATTTTTATGAATTTTTTTACTTGTCCTGGTCTTGCAACAGTTAGGCGGCCTTGGTCTTGGTCTTTGCAAATTGTAAGACAAGACTGATTTTGGCAACACTGTTAATAATAAATAATAAAGAATGAAATGGATAACAAAGTAGTAAAATATGGAGCGTATGGTTTATTATCCTGAGGAAAAACATCAACGCAACGAATTGGTCCCCTTGGCTTTGTCATAGTTTTAAGTATTTTGTACATAAGTTTATTTGTTTAACTAATATTTTGTTTTTCGTTATTGTTTTTATTTAGACCATATGTAATATTTTAATTTTGTTCTATTTTGTTATTCTAAAGCGACTTTGACGCAGAATAAAGTTATTTTCTATCTATATATCTATCTAAATTATTACTTTTACAGGACTGTTAAATATGAAATTTTAATAAACGTGAATTTTTAATAGACTATCTTTACATTTATTTCACTGATGTTGGTTATACGACAAATTTATTAGGAAAAAGAGTGGGTATGTATATAATACGGGGTCCTCACTGAAGTATATATATATATAGTTTATGTTATTATTACTTACTTATGTTATTATTATATAGGTTATGTTATTTATCACAGTAATTAATCTCTATTCATTGCCCTATTTTTTTCTGATATTTTAATTTAGGTTATTAATGCATGATGAATCCATATCAGTTATGAATTATCATTTTTGTGTTTTATTACAAATTTTAGTTTCTAGATTGATCTGAATCACTCTTTAAAACAACCATTACCTGTAATGGTAAATAAACATTTATTTACAATACATTTAATAATTTTTTTTTTTTTTGCATTCATAAATATTTATTGAGTTACATTACTGGTTTGTATTAGTCTGTTGTACAGACCTCTTTTTATCGAATTATTACCATCCGCCTGAAACTTCGTAAATAGTTTCATCTCATCTTAAAGTACAACTATTTTATTTACGAAAACTGTTGGAATTGGGGCGTTTTCAATCTGAATGGGAGCAAACTTTATCTATTTAATTAAGTACTGAAAACTAGTAAATATCGATTTGCTTTTTATATTATATTACGTTATTTTAATATTTCCAAAATAAAACGGATCTAAAAACTAAAATTAATTAAAGGAATTAAGGTGAAAGTAATTTTAATTAACGGAGAGACAAAATAGATGCTAAGTTGTGAGAAGAGGAGAGGAGCTGAAACACCTGTCCACACAAACTCCAGGAAGGACACTCCAGTAAGTATAATTAGTACTCTTTAAAAAACAAAATGTCCCAAAGGATCACACTTTTTTAAGAGTTTTATTTTTTTTTTAATCCTTCCTTTTTCTTTTTTTATTGTATCAGTTAAACTCGTTCCTCGTAATGAGATCACAAGGAAAGATATTTCTTTCTCCTTCAATATAATTAGAAAAATTATATTTTTTCTAATCTATATTTTTTAGTAGATAATCTATTATTTTTTATTACGAACGGCGGACCAACCTACATTTTACAAATTATACAATTTTTCATTTAATTATACTACTCGCAATTGTGCTCAAATTGTATAACTTTAATTTACTGATATTCTATAGTTCAGTTTGTATTATTTTTCATCAACATAAAATCAACTAAACGAAACCATAGTTCCTACAAATTTTTAATTTCTTTAAAAATCTATATCGCACTTTTTTGCCAATTTATATTATTATATAATAATAATTATTCTTATTGCCATTTTTCAGCCATAATATATATTCAACTTGTTAAACTCAACAATAATTAAAGCATTTTATTTTCAATATTTTCATTGTTTGTTATATTGTTCTCTCTTTTCTATTGCATGATAATCATAATTACATCAGAATATAATATAAATAAAATTATATATATATATATATATATATATATATATATATATATATATATATATATATATATATATATATATAATGATTAATATATTATTAGGATGATTTGAAAATAGTTGTCAGGACCAGAAGACTGAGGTTCTACGGGCACATGGTCAAGATGAATAGTAAAAGAATGAACAAGAAATTTTTGACAAAGTTTTCAGCTATAAAAGAAAGGGGTGGGGGGTATGTAAAAGAAATAAAAGAGGAATTATACAGACTAAAAATCACGGATAAAGAGCTTTTTAGGGAAAAACTGAAAAACTGGGAAAGGGGAAAAAAAATAATAATAATATATTGAAGTCAAGGGAAAATGTCTAGATCAAAAAATAACTGCTGTCAGCTATTTAAAATCAAACATCCACCACCAGATAAATAAATACTATTTTATATTAGGAGAGTATTAAGTAACAGGAGCTCAACACAGAAGTAATTAAATGAACAGTTGTTTAATTACTGCTAATTATAAAGCTAATGGGAAAGCTGCTGTAACCTCCAACGCTCATAATACTAAAAAATAAAATACAATACAACTTTTTTATATGATAGAAAAATTTAAAAAAAAATATGTTTACTATATTCATATATATTGCAATGGTATTGAATATCCATATATTAGATTGTCATCATTTTCTTTTAAATATGGACCGATGGAAAAGATTTATCATCATATGGTGCTCTTGAAATAGTCCCTCCACTTCATTGGGCCATTGTTTCATTTCCATTATTGTCAAAGGGCTGCCTTAATAGTAATTAA
Source organism: Nezara viridula (assembly GCA_928085145.1). Lineage (NCBI taxonomy): Eukaryota > Metazoa > Arthropoda > Insecta > Hemiptera > Pentatomidae > Nezara > Nezara viridula. The sequence goes on along the minus strand of OV725080.1, from coordinate 8,821,014 downwards.
TGGCAATAAGTGTCGTTCTATAACCGCTACAACATTCAAAATGGTATCCCTTTGGGGGATGCGATACATTTCATATTGTAAAATAACTCATACAATTCTGGTAGATAATTTATATATTGATGACGCACAGTAACGCTATATTTGTATTATTTAATTATTGGTTCAAAAGTATATTTTTCGGCTTTCCCCCTCCCTACCTACATTTAAAACTCTCCTATTCCAATTCCTGTCCTAAAAACAGTCAGATACCCGCCCGCTGACCGTTTATATAAAATTACATAGTATTCATAATAATTTACATAATGATTTATTTAAATATAATTCATCACTTAAATACTTAGACAATTCTTACTATCAGATTCGACTTTTTTCTTCTACAGAAACACAGAGTTTATTTCTAAGAAGACTGTAATGTATTTTTTTTTTTTTTCGAAAAGTGTATATTTATGTTTTACAACTTTACTTATTTCTGTTTCTTTATACTTTTTATGTTTGTTTTATGTATAGTATTTTAATTTTGTACTTTTTTGTTATTCTAAAGGAACTTTGTCCCAGAATAAAATTATTTTCTATTCTATTATATTCTATAAATTGATTCCAATGTTTTCTAACATTATTGTTTTGTGCCGTATTTAAAATCTTTATATTGTTGAAATCAAATGTATGTTTTGTTAATATGCTGTAATTGGATAAAGATGTGGATTTTATTAATTTTTTTACGTTCGTTTTGTGTTATTTTTTAAACTTTGTGATGTCTCACCAATATAATGGTCGGGGCATTGTTTACAAGGAATTTTGCATATCACTTCTTTTTTATCTGTTGTATTTATTCTATATTTCATATTTGATATGTATCTTTCCACTTTGTTGTCACTTTATACCCCCCTGTATAAGCCCGCATAACTCCAAGACCGAGACCGAGACTGGTGAAAAACAAAACATTTTTTAAATTAAAAAAAGGTAAAATGGTTAATAATACATGACAATTTTAGTTACTATATAAAAAGAATTGGTATAAGCAATATATTTTTTGCATTTAACTCTTCTGTTTTTTTCATTCGGGCTTAGTTAGATTTTTCCTATCTGTAAAAATTACAATAATATCTCTATGGTAATAAGCTAATAGATAACTGCAAGACTGTTGCGAGGTTCTTGAGCAAGACTAAGACGAAGACCAAGACTAGTCTTGGTCTCGCATTAGGGCAACACTAGTGATGATCATATATTTTAAAACCATTTTTTTATTTTTTCCGATATTAAAAGAAAGACAAATATTTTCTTTAATTAAATATAATAACAGCAATTTAATTAAGAAGCAGGTTAATGAACAGACCACTTTTAAACTGTCAAAAAGTCCCAAGATAAGTTCATCATGCGACTTTCATAACTGTAATGAGCCATTTGGAAAAGCGCAAGAAGTCCTTAATAATCCTTTCCAGACCAACTTCGGCCTCCAGAGTTTAACCTGCCCTAGAACTTTTCAGACAGGGCAGTTTAGGCTTAATAATAAAAGTATAAGGGGGGGGTAATATTAGTTGGGCACCCCCACCTCTAGAATTTAAGAGGCCACTAACACCAAAAGAAGACTCCAACTTTAATATTAAACCCATGAAGAAAGTTCTCTTTGGTGTCATCCAGGTAAGGCGTCCAGTCCTCTGGAGAGAGTAGTTCTATCTTCCAGCCACATTCCTCTTCACCTTGGAACGTATATTTTATTCAAGGTCTTTACCTGAAGAGCTTTTCCTTCCTAGACCTGTTGATGATAGCTTATTTATTTCTTACTGAAAGGTTTTATACATACTTTAGTTATGCTTTTGCAAGAAAATAAGCTTCGACAAATCAAATCTATATATATATATAAATGAATGTATGTCTGTCTGTCCGTCTGTTTGTCCTTAGTGCATTACTAAACCATTCAACCGATCGCCACGAAACTTTGGTAAGTTGTTCCGTACACTCCTGGGAAGGTTTCTGGCATAGTACTTCTGTTTTACGATAACTTTATATATGTAAAAAAAATAAAAATGTAAATGTTTTTCTGTTCAAAGCCGCAAAAAATGTGTCGCTATAAACTGTAGCGCCAAAACGGCTTTACCGATTTTAACGAGACTTGGCTAAAGTCGTTCCCTTGAAACCCTTTTAATTTATGTGTATAACATACTTTCCCGAAAACAAGCTGAGAAATGTTACGATGAATTCAATATTTTATTTGACGATAATTAAAAAAGTACACAATTTTTGACTGATAATACCTACATATATTGGAAAGATTCTTGATATGTCGACAAAATAAAAAAAAATCATCGAAATCGGATGGTTCGTTGCAGAGTTATTGAGTTTTAAACATTTACTGCTTTCTATTCAGAAATGGCCGTTTCCTTTTGCTTCCTCACTACCGAACGTCGGCAAGCATTTTTTTTTTTTTATTGATTTATCTAAAATTTTATAATTACTATAGTAATTGAAATTATCATTTGAAGAATTTATATGATTCTCCTTATGTAGGTCAATACTAAAATACGTTTTTTAAATTTAGTTTTATAAGTTCAACTCAGACTGTTTCTGATGATTATGAATGACGGCGTATTTACTCAGATGAATATGAATGTTCAATTTGAATCATGAGAAAAAAAAAAAATAGAATTAGTTTCAATTGAAGCCATTTTACAGACAAATTTGTTTCGCAATTTTTTAAAAATGACAGATGTCCTTTACTACTAATCTACTCATATGTGCTTTCTATTTTCTTTCTTTTCATTTTTCCAGGCTACGCGTGGCCGAGTAAAGCTAGTATAAAATAAAATCACAAAACGATATTTTGTAAAAACAAAGTTTAATGACTTTCAAGGACCCAAAAAAAAAAAAATGAAAATCACACGATTTTCACTCACTACCCTCTTCTTAGCAAAAATAAATATTTTTAGACCAAGAGTTATATTTATTGAGATTTCATTGTGGGTATTTATATTTGGTTAAATACTCTTATATATACAAATTTAAATTTTTATATCGCTGTAATCCATACAATTAAATATTAAATAATACCACGGAAAAAAATCTGGTGAGCGCAACCCACAACTTTCACTTATCGCTCAACTTTGAATAGAAATTATTTTCTGGTTGGGCTATTATAAAAATTTGTTAATGCATTTTTAACCGAGCTAAAGATAAAATTACAGCTAACAAATCATAAATACCATAACAATAACAAAAGTCCTATTTATTATATCACCGTTGATTATGGATTGTAAGACTATTAGTTATTAAACTGCTATTTTCCATTGCAAAGGCTACTAAAACGGAATTAAGAGGTTTGCAGTGTCTGTCATAGACAGGTCGAAAGTTGTCACACTAATGGTGTGATAGAGGCCTGTAGGCACCCACGCCAGTACCGCTTTTCTGCCGCATAAGTCCATTTTCTACGGAACTGATTTAAATATTTTAATAAGTAATCAGTGTTTTAGAAAAACAAATATATTGTACAGACGTTTTATTTTAACATGGTTTGCGTTATTGTTGACCGTTTGATTACAAACGACGCTTGACTTTCAACTTGAATATATTTTTGTTAAAAAAGTTGATTTTACTGGTGTTTTATATTGCCTAAGCCAATTTAATTTTTAACGTTTTATTATTTTCTGACTATAACGCTTTAATAAAAGACCAACTATGACGAAATTAAGCCAAATGCTGATTCTCAGTGACCAAAAAAATAAGTAAAATCAAAGTCGTCGTAAACCAATGCCTTTCTGTCCTTCAGTATCCTTTAACAACATCTCACTTATTCCTGTTGAACGAATCCGTTACCTAGGACTCCATCTGGACAAACGTCTAACTTGGAATCCTCATACCAGACTGAAACGACAAGAAACAGCTCGACGTTTCCGACTACTTCAACACTTACTAGACAAACGCTCTAACCTTCCAATTAACTATAATAGACTAATTTACACGACTATAATGAGGCCTATTTGGACTTACGGAGTTGAGCTATGGGGCTCCACCAAACCTTCAAATTCCTCTCGCATCCAATCCTTACAATCCAAATTCCTTCGTAAAATACTCAATGCTCCTTACTTTGTTACAAATAAAATCATCCATAATGACATTAATGTTCCTTATGTATCAGATTTGGCCCAATCCAGATATCTGTCCTTCCATAATAAACTTCATAACCATCCCAACCCTCTTGTTTCTAACCTTGCTTCATATTCAATTCCTGATAATCCTCCGAGGCGTCTGAAAAGAAGATGGCCACGTTATCTTCTAATTACATTATTATTACACATTATTAAAGTGCTACCAATGGGTAGTTTCTCAACACGTGTTTGATGTCATTATATCCATGTGCAAATTTATCAGATGTATTTTTTGTAAACAGTTGTAAATATCATATAAATAAATAAATAAATAAAAATAAAAATCAAATTCGCCTGTCTGCCATGTTTGGACGCCATTTTGGGGCAGTGCGTTCACTTTTTTTAGGGAATTTTACCTTTTTTTTAATAAATAGTTACAAATAATACTATTAATATGCGATTTATAGGGATGTGGGGAGGGAGGGGGTGCACGGTAGAGGGGTCTTGCCCACCGTGTATTTTCTTTTTGAGCTAGACAGTTCAACATCCACACACCTTTATGTTAAACATAGTTATTTAGACTTCAATTAAACCTCCAAACATTTGTTGAAAACTTAAACTCGATTTTTTTAAAGATTGTAATACCTTCACTTACTATATATTACATTATATAGTAAGCGAAAGTAAAAACGTAATTAACATAGAAACTGATTATAAGCCAACAATAAAGAAGAAGAAAAGACCGAAGAAAGGTGTTGTAAGGAACAATAAAGGAAGAGAAGTTAAATAACAATGACTGTATATTTGCCAACTGTATTACTTCCTGGAGGAAAGTTACAGAACTATTTTAATATTTAAACTAAGCTAATTGAACATCTTATCAAGGAAGTTAATTTTCCCTCAGGCAACAAGAAGTAATATTGAAGTTTTTTTGTAGAAGCTACAAGTTAGCTTAAGAAGTACTTCCGAAGAATTCATGGCGCAAAGTTTAAATTTTATTTGTATTTTATACAGTACTACAACAAATAACGTTTGCGAAAATTATTTGTGGTGTAAATTAATAATATAATGGAAATGTATTAAATTCAATATATGTTATAAAAAGAATAATACAATTATATTTTTTTTTTATCTTTTCAAATGTTTATTCATTTGCCATGAATTCGATAATAACCTGTTGAGCTTTTAAAACGAATTTTGAAAATTGCGCTTAAGGTATGAGAAGAATTTCACCCAGCAGCACCTCTTAACTTTTCTTTATTTTCTTCCTTAATTCAGGAAATGAGATCTCTCCTTTCAGTGGCTTCCTGGTGGGCATGTGTATTGTGGCCATGTTGTTTATAAGTTCATTGTTGTTTCTGTGTAGTTTAATGTGACTTAGTTAGTAAAGAGTACATACATATGTGGTGATCGATAGTTGCTTGTCATAAATATGTAGGTAAAGTTTTGTAGTTTATGTTTCAGCAGTTTATATTGACAACAATCAAATTCCTCATACGGACACGGTACTTTACCTTGGACTCACCTTCGACAGAAGGATGACATGGGGCACACATGTTAAAATTAAACGCATGACACTTAACAAACGACTCAAACTACTTTACTCTCTTTTTGCCAAATCTTCAAAACTAAAACTAAAACAGAAACTGAATACATATACATACCTACTTAAGCCCATATGGACATACTCATCACAAATATACGGCATCGCTAAAAAGACCCACCTACAAAAACTTCAAACGTGCCAATTAAAATTATTGCGACTCATGACAAAAGCACCTTGGTACGTGACTAACAAAACTCTACATACTGACCTCCACTTTCCAACAGTTGACCAACATATAACGACCCTATATCAACGATTTTACACAAATTTAAATGGACATAATAACAGACTTATAAGAGACATGGCCACAGCTGACATACCTCAGAACATGAGCAGGAGACTAAAAAGGCGTTGGATGAGGGATCTCCTTCCTTAGACAACCTAAGTAATTGGAACAAGTTAGGGAAGAGGTACTGCTGAGTACTTTCCTTCCCCATGCCTGTCATGTCATTACATCATTATCGCCATCACATTTGCTGATTGTCAACTTATTTTTGACAGGCGCAAATACATATTTTGTAGACAAAAAAAAAAAAAAAATGTTTCAGGGAGCTGCTGTTTGAACAATTAATATTCATCTGTTCATTTTTCCTACTTTTGTTGTCTTTAAGTTTTATATTTTACAATACATTAGGCCAATTTTCACCAACATTTTATTGATACGCATTAATTTGACGTTTCGGCCATACTAAGGGTCATTTTAAAAACTTGATGAGTCCTCCTTATATGTTCATCATTAATGTTGTAATTAATATGTTCAGTGAACATTAACTTGTCATGTTATATAGGAGCTTCGCCCACGTCATTCCTGGAGGGACTCAAATATTATTAATATTTATTAGTTTTAAAATTTTGGATTGAAATACTGTATGATAGTTTTTGTTACTATAATACTATTTTTACTCAATTGCTAAACTGTGATGCGTACGTGTATGTGTGTTTTAGTAATTTTGATTTGATGGATTATTTTAGTATCTGATCGAACAGTGCGTATGAAACTACCCTTGCGAAATAGAGAATAAACGGGTAAGATTATTAATGTACTTCGATCGAGTACTAGTTCTGTATTAAGATAATCGTATATTAACAATATTAAATGATCTTAAATAAAAAAGAAAGCATTTTTTTTTTTTTATGTTAATCCTCTTCTTTAGCAAATGTTATATAAATATTTGGCATGGTTTTTCAACCATGTTTAGGAACAGTAGCCACAAAAAAATTTTCCTGTCTTGATTTAATCCCTTAATTTTAAATTAAAAAAAGGAAACCTCAGTTAACTCCAGTTGCCTTTGGTTACCTCTTAATGGACGTGTTTTAATATGACTCAGCGCCAGTCATAAAGCGAAGTCTGGAGTGCATGGAATGAAAACATTCCGAGGGTCGACGATCCCTCTACTCCATTGTTCCATATTTACTAAAAATAGCGATTCAAGTTCCAACAGTAATGGTATTCATTTTGGAAAATTATATTAAAATCAGTCAAATTAAAAATTATATTAAATCAGTTTAAATGTTATACTTCGACGAGACACCTACCTGTTTATATCGGCGTTGTAGCAAATTCCTAAGACGGGCACTGTACTTTATCTCGGGTTAATATTTGACAGAAGGATAATCTAGGGCCCCCATGTTTAAATGAAACGAAAGACTTTGAACAAGCGACTGAAAATACTGTACTCACTTTTTTCCAAATCCAAATTGAAAGTCAGACAAAAAACTCAGTACATACACTTACCTACTCAAACCCATATGGACATACGCCTCACAAATTTTCACAATGCGAAAAATACGTACTTAAAAAAATTACAGAGATTTCAATCTAAAATTTTACGACTTATAACAGGAGCTCCTTGGTACGTAAACAACAAAACTTTACATAACAACTTACGACAACTATCGACCAACACATACGTGATCTCTACTCCAGATTTCATCTTAAACTACATGGACATCACAACGGACTTATAAACGACATGGCCACAGCTGACATGCTGATCAGTAGACGACTAAAGAGGAGCTGGATCAGAGATCTCCTTTCCTGAATTAAAGAAATCATTTAAGACCAGGAAGAAGTGCTGCTGGGTACTACTTTTTTCCTCATGCCTAAAACCCCATTAACACTTACTTAACATTAACTTAACATTAACACTTACGTACTTTTTATCCTTTTATCTTGCCTAATTTAACTACTCTTATTTAAATATATTTTTTTTTAAATATTTTTTTCTTATTAGTTAAATCACATTCGCTTATTGTCAAGCTCATGACAGGTGCGGATGGAAATATGAAGACAAAAAAAAAAAGTTCCTACAGGTCAATTTTCAAACTTTTGTAAATTATTTAATGCAACGATTCAAATCATTAATAATAAATTTCATCTCTAAATAATATAAAAACCTTATTAACAATAAATTAGCAACTTTATTTTCAAATTTTGTTAGTTATTTTTTCTCTTTAAATTTTCATCCGCACATATCATAAATGTGACAATTAGCAGAATCGTTCTTGAATTATATAATCGAGATTTTTAGTCATGAGGAAGCATAGTAGCCTTCTGCATATTTTCTGTCATGATTTAGTTTCTTAATTAATAAAAATAACGTCCTAAAATAAAACGTTTATTAAATAACTTTTTAAATTAAAATTAAAAAGATGTAAATAGGTAAAAAAATCACCAGTTAAAGCTGTGCTCGAGGCGTGATTGCCAAAACTAACAAGACTCACTTAGCAACTTTACAGCCAAGCCTTAATTACTGAGAAAGTCTCCTGAGGGTTCTTCCAACACATTCAACCCTAAACGTTAAGATGAACCAATCCAGCTAGAAGCTAGCAGCTAGGATCCAATTCTCACTTCCATCCACAACACGAAACACAATATCCTCTCACGGAGGAGAGAAAACACGCCTTGTATCCTCAGAAAATATAGCTCTATAAAGAAAAATGGGTCGAGGATAAAGAGTAGCTTCAGATCGCAAAGCCCTCATCGATAACTAAACTTCTGAATACAATATAATTTTTAAAAAAAATTATTAGCCTCTTTTTTTTTTTTTTTTTTTTTTTAACTTTTATTATGATATTTACAACTGTATTAGTATGAATACATCTAGTAAATGAAAAGGAACAGAGAAATATTATTATAGTAGAGAAATATTATTATAGAAATATTATAGTAGAAATATTATAGTAGAGAAATATTATTATAGAAATATTATTATTATAGTACAGAGAAATATTATTACATGAAACACGCTTGTTGAGAAACTACCCACTGGTAGCACTCTAATAATTTGTCTACATGAGAAGATCACGAGGCCATCTTCTTTTCAGACGCCTCGGAGGGTTATCAGGAATCGAAGAGGAAGCAAGGTTAGAAACAAGAGGATTCAGATGGTTATGAAGTTTATTATGGAAGGATAGGTATCTGGATTTGGCCAAATCGGAAACATATGGAACATTGAGGTCTTTATGGGTTATTTTATTAGTGACAAAGCAAGGAGCCTTGAGGATTTTACGAATTATTTTGGATTGTAAGGATTGGATGCGAGAGGAATTCGATGGTTTAGTGGAGCCCCATAGCTCCACTCCGAGCCTCTTTTTTAAAAAAATATTTTTTTAAATACTATTTCATTCAATAATATAAAAGTGAGATTATTAACTAAAATAATTAACTTATAAACGATATCATTGCGGCTAACACGTCCATTCAAAAGAAACTAAAAAAGAGATGGATGAGAGAGCTTTTTTTACTTTGCTATCTATACTAGGTAAGGAAAGTATTGCCGATCGGTTCAATTTTCCGATATACGGTTTTAGACGGATCTATACGCTTCAAGTTCGAAAAACACGTTTTTAGCCATTGGTCTGTCTGTGCCAATATTTTCTCAGGAATTAGGGAACCGATTTTGTTGCTTCTTTTTTTATTTTGTAGGATTTGTAGACTTATGAACTCCTGCTTAAAATTTGTCTTTGGTACTTTGAGGCGGTCTCATGTGCCCCCCCCCTCCTTTACGACGAGTTAAAGTGGCTCTTGCCTTCCTTCTGCCGACAATATTTTCTTGGATCTTACCTATTCCGAACGATCAACTCCCGGCACCCTTCCTACGTCTACAGATCCCGTGGACGTAAACTTATAACATTTAGTTTTTTGTTTTCTCTGAGTTCTTTTTTCCTTTTCATTTCATTAATTTTTTGTTTGTTTTATTTTTCAGTGTTTTTACTTTCAGTTGCTCATATATTTTCATTGAAGATATTGTATTTATTCTTTTATTTTTATTAATGTAGTTTTTGACCAGATATGATTTTTATTTTTTGTTCATAATTTTTATTATTATGGGACCTTCAAGTTTGTTTTCTATTCTATTCTAATACTAATGTTGCCCAAATGCGAGACCGAGACGAGTCTTAGTCTTGCAAACTCAGTCTTGGTCTAGGTCTTGTCTTGCGCAAGACAGTCTCGTAACAGTCTTGCAGTTGCCTATTAACTTATTCCTAGAGAGATATTGCTAAAAATTTTTAGATATGAGAAACCTAATTAAGTCTGAATGAAAAATTAGAAGAGTTATATGCAAAAGTATATTGGTTACACCAATTCTTTACATATAGTAACTAAAATTGTCGTGTTAGTAACTATTTTGCCTCAACTTTTATCGAAAAAATCTATTACCACTTTTGGTCTTGGTCTTACAACAGACAGGCGGTGTTAGTCTTGGTCTTACATTTTGGGACCGATTTTGGGCAACACTATCTAATACATGATCACTGGATAATTTGAAGGTTATTGAAAAATTTATATCACGTTTTCAATTTATATAATGTCATTTTACATTCACTATCTTAATAACTAGACTTTATTTACTCTTGATTAAACTATTTTATCAACTTGAAATTTGACATTTATCTAACCAATATATGTCACAACAGCAATTCTTTTTTTTAAAACCTAAGATTCTTGTTTTGAAGTTGTCATGTTACAATTAAATGAAAGCCCGTGTGAAAAACTTTTAAATGAGCTATCAAACACCCCTCTAAAACACCAACCTTCAATCTACAAGTATTTTTTTGAAAATTGTAGAAATTCGGCTGTTCAGCAATTTTTAAAAATATTTATTAATATTAATATAAACGTTTTTTAGTCACGTACCAATGTGCTTTTGTTATGAGTTAATTTTGATTGGAAGGTTTTAAATTTTTGTAGATGGTTCTGTTTAACAATATTGTATATCTGTGATGGGTATGTCCGTATAGGTTCAAGTATGTATATGTATTCAGTTTCTGTATCAGTTCCAGTATAGATGATTTAAGAATAAAGACAAATTAATAAATCCTGGCTCGTAAAATAAAATTCTTGGTGATTAACAAGATAAAACAAATTCTTTTTTTTAGCATGAAATTTGTGTTTATTTTGATAATGTTGCTGGAAGTAAAGAAATGGACGATTTTTTTTTTTTAAATAATCTAATTAAAAATAAATAAGTAGTTATTTTTTTCTATAATTTCTAGGTGAAAAATAAACAATGAACTTCTTCCTTGTTTCAAAGACACGCACAAATAAACACCTAAGTGTATCCTGTATTATTAATTTTCTAAATCTATCATCGTTAACTCCCTCCGATGGCAAAGTTTAAGATGCGAAATCAGATCAGAGAATAATGTATTGCCTCGATTCATTGGCGAAGTTGGTCTTGGCCAAAAGTTTGATTAAAACCGTTCATCTTGCTCTCGAGAGCTCCCGTTCCAGTCAACTGATTAACTTCCTTAAATTTTCCAACCCTTTCACTCTCTTTATGTAAAATTTCTTTATTCTTTGGTAATCGTTAATAACGTATATATTTCAGCATTTTTTGAATTCAATGTAGAACAAAAATTCAAATATCGATTCATAATATATGCTGTATCAGAGAATAAAGCAAAAAACAAGTATTATTTCTACATACCAAACTGATATGTACATATTTCTTGAACTCTTAAAAGTCTTTTGAAGACTTCATATATAAACTACAAACTTTTTACTGAAGTATTTTCAAAACTATAACAAAGCTTCACTGCCAATATGTCAAGTTCAATGCTTGTCAAGTTTCATTTCCTGAGAGACCGATATTCTTGATATATTGAAATCATTGATTTTTTTCATAGCTCCTATGAAGGAGTTATGAAAAAAAACAGGTGTTTAGTTCCCGGAAATTGTGGGAACTAAACACCAAAATGCTTCTGTGACAGCATTTGCTGATAGCATAGCTGTCTCAAGTAGCAGTATACATACTGCCAAAAAAGCTGTGCAGCAGGCGGAAACAGCTTGTGAAAAAAATTGCAGAACAGCTGAAAATCCTAAACGTAGATGTTAATCCGTAAAAGACGAAAGGAATTATATTTTCATATCAAAAAAGTAAAAAGAAAATGCCAAATGAATTCTAAATTAACAACAACAGTATTAAATTATCAATTGACTTAACATATATCAGCATTCACTTCGACAGACATTTAAAATTTACCAGACATTTCAACTGTAAAACAATTTCTCTCAAAACGAAAAAATCATTTTTGAAAAAATTGCAGAATTGCTAAAAATCCTGAACATAGATGTTAATCCTGAAAATACGAAAGGAATTATATTTTCATAACAAAATGAAAAAAATAAAATGCCAAATGAATTCTAAATTAACAACAACATTATTAAATTATCGATTGACTTAATATATCTCAATATTCACTTCCACTGATATTTAAAATTTACTAGACATTTTGACAAAAAAATAAAATGAAACACTGAGATCAAAGACTTACTAAGTACTATAAAATTTAATTAGGAGCAGCAGGATTAAGGATAATCAGAGAAACAGCTTATCCTTACGTTTAAAGCTCCTCGTCGTATTACGACCATAATACACCAGCTCTATTGCATGGCGCACTACTGTTTGAGCATGTCAGTGGCTTTCCACTTGAATCGTAAGATTATTTGATCACAAAATCGAGAAAAAAGGGAGAAAAAATATTGGATCGTTTGGCCTAGATAACGTCGTTATTTTGACATTTTAGGGATGCAGGTCACTCCAAACGGTTCAATATTTTTGAAGGTCAACTTTTTCCTCGATTTTGTGCTTAAATTATGTTACGATTAAAGAGGAAAGCAATTGGATATTTAGGAGTTTTTAGTACCTAATTAAATAGACTAAGTTTGCCTATATTCAGATTGAAAACGCCACAATTCAAAGAGTTTTCATTAATAAAATAGTTGTAGGTTACTATGAGATGAAACTATTTACAAAGTTTCGGGCGGATGTTAATAATTTGATTTAAAAAAAGGGGTCTGTACCACGGGCTATTCACTCTTGTTATTTGACGAATCAATCTCTAAGGTTGTTTGTGTATCCTATTTATAATATTTCAACTACCTTTTCACCACTTATTTACTAATCTAAAGTTTTACAAATTCATACAATTATGGTTTTCTTTTAATGATTAAAAAAGTATTAGCAAATTAACATTTTGTGTTATCAATCGAAATGGATGACGCATTTTAAGGTGAACGTCCGACAAAATAAGCGGAGGTGTTGGGCTGTCGATTGTGTTGCCGCTAATTTCGATATCGGCTGACAGCTGCCGGCTCAGTCGATAAGCAGTTTAATTGTTCCGTATCAAATAATCTCTTAAGTAATTCGTATTACAGGATGATTTGAAATCATTACAATTAAAATTAAATTTGGAATTTTCCCTTTTTTTTATTCGACCATTTTAGGAAAAATTCCTCACATACCATATGTGTTTTTAATAAATAATTGGAATAATTGGAGTTCTACCAATGGGTTGTTTCTCTTTATGTTGTACATGTCATGTTATTTATTCATATTTACTTGTTGTATTTATCATTTAATACAGTTGTAAATTTCAATAATAATAATTAAAAAAATATGAATCGACAATAATTTACTACATCATTGTACTTAATAGATATCAGGGGTTCGAGGTGAAACTGAGGATTGTATAATAATTTGGAACTAGAAAAGGTAAAGAAATTTTATCAGCCTAATTTTTGAAGTTAAAACTTCTATAAGCGCGTTTAGCACTTTTTGTGGAGAACGAATTAGATTGTTCCGTCAGATTTCCGAAGTGTTGACGCTCGGTTAAAGTCGGCTGGAATCGACTAATTGAAGTGTTTTTGCATATGGTTTAAAATATCTCAAAAACTAAAAATCTGACCTACATATTGTTAGCGAAGAAAATGTTCATCATTTCATCCTCTTTATAAATAGCTATTATTTGAAATCGTATCTTAACTCAACGCCGTGTTAGAGAGGCGAAAAGGGAAAAATAGTGTCATAAGCTAATATCTCATAAACTCTAAAAATTGGATCTGCATACTGTAAGCAAGAGAATTCTGTAGCATTTTATACTCTTTGTAATGGGCTATTATTCAAAAATGCATCTTAACGCGACACCGTTTTAGAAAGGCGAAAAAAAAATTGTGTCGTAAGCTAAATTGATGACGAGGTTTATTGAATATATGGATTAAAATATCGCAGGAACTAAAAATCGGACCTGCATACTGTAAGGGAGAGAAATGTTCAGCATTTCATCATCTTCATAATGAGCTATTATTTATAATTTATATTTTATATTATTAAACTTGTTGATGTTTTCACTTCTAAAGCACACACCTTAGTTGTTTTTTTTTGTAGGATTACAGATAACATTCTTCAATAATTTAACTATTGGTTAATTAGGATAATAAGATAGTTAACCAACAAGTTCACTTCAAAGTGAAGTCGCTGTTGGATGCAAGAACAGAAATGCTCCGCCCGTTTCTTTTGAACATTAGCGGAAATCACATTATTTCAAAATAAAAGCTAATTTCACCCATCGTAATCTAACTTAATCAAAGAATCTTTGTCATATATTTGTTCGATTTCCAACAGTATGGAATTATTCATAATTGACTCTAGCAACATACTCATCAACTTCTTTTATTAAACCAGGTAATATTGTAAATTGGATTTTTTTATTGTCAATGAATGATTATTGATCTGTATATAAAAAAAAAAAACTAGAAACCCACAACTTGTGAATTTCACATTGTTTACTGTATTTTTTATTAATGTTACTTAAATTTTTTTTCACTTTAGATATCGTTCTGACCTGTCTTGTAATGACAATCAGCAGATTTGTTGTGATAAATAATGTTTGGAATTATAGGTAAAAGGAAATATAGCACCCAGCAGCACACTTCCTGTTCATTTTTTACTTCCTTGATTTAGGTCCTTGATTCATCCAGGTCCTTTTTAGTCCCCTCTTGATGGGCATGTCAGACTTGGCCATGAAGTCTGTTGTTGTGTCCGTGTAGCTTGATATGAAAACGAGAATAGAGACTACATATGTGTTGGTTGTCGTAAGTCGTTATGTAAAGTTTTGTTGTTTACGTACCAGGGAGCTCCTGTTATAAGTCGTAAAATTTAGGATTCAAATCAATGTAGTTTTTGTAAGTGCGTCTTTTTTACCGAACCGTAAATCTGCGGTGTGTGTGTCCAAATAGGCTTGAGTAGGTAAATATTTGTATTTAGTTTTTGTCGAACTTTCAATTTTAATTTTAAAAAATTGAGTACAGTATTTTTGTTATTTTTGTACAGTAGCTTGTTTAAAGTCTTACGGAATTTAAATCATACTTTACTTATATTGTATTACTTGATTATACTATATTGTTATTTTGATATTAGTTGTATTATACCAATCAATTATGATTATTGTTGATCAACTTATCCAAAGGTATTTGAATAGAGCATTCTTCCAAAATAATTATAAATATTCATTCAATTATTTGAGCACAGAATTTTGTTTGAGAAGGTATAATAAGCCAAACTATTTACTTATATTTGTCAGCCTTTTTTCTATCACTGAATTAATTCTATAATATATGAAGCACTATTAAATTAATTTTTAATAATTATTATAATGAATATAAGTTAGAAATTATATATATTTTTTTATCTTTAACTGTTTATCCGCACCTGTCATGGTAATAACAATCAGCAGATGTGTTGAAATGATTACACATTACAGGCATGAGGAAGGATAGTACCCAGCAGCACCTCTTCCTGGTAATTTCTTTGATTTAGGTGAGGAGATCTCTCATCCAGCTCCTTTTTAGTCTCCTCCTGATGGGCATGTCAGTCGTAGCCATGTCGTTTATAAGTCTGTTTGTGTGTCCGTGTAGTTTGAGATGAAACCGAGAGTAGATAGTACGTATGTGTTGGTCGATAGTTGGTTGTCGTAAATCGTTATATAAAGTTTTGTTGTTGACGTACCAGGGAGTTCCTGTTATAAGTCGTTCAATTTTGGATTGAAATGACTGTAGTTTTTATATTTAATTTATATTTTATATTACTGTAGAAATTATATTTAAATAGATTACTGTTTTAAAGTTAGGGCTAATTACTGAGGGGCAAAACACCCATTTTACTGTTGATTTAATTTATATATAAGATACAACATGAATTATAATTAATACCATATTAATATTAATGTTATTTAACAAAGATAGATAATATTACCTGTACATCGACCGGCAAGTCCTCCTTCATGCTTGGCAGAGAATAGCCCCTTCAATACAGAGAGATACAGTACCGAGGGAGCCTAGCGGTCGTGCGGGCTGTAATGTGCTGCCTGGAATTACGGCGCCAGAGGGAGCCTGGACCTTATCAATTATTACCCCAGCTAATTAGTCAAAGAGGGGATAAAAACCCTGATACACCCTCGCTCTTTTCAAATTACCTCTCATTAACCTCCTTGTTTAATCTCCAAGAGGCGTCTCTATTATATGGAAGATTAGGTTTTTTCACTGGAATCGATTTTAATTTATGATATTTTTAATATAGTATATTACTATATTCCTAAAAAGGAATATATATTTCGAAAAAATCCTCTAGATATGTTTAGTAGAAACTAAATTATTAACGATTCCATAAATTAGTCGGAGTATTAAGTGTGAGTTTTAGTTTACTTTAAAACGTATTGCGCAATACAATTTTTTATTAATAGATTTTTTTAGGCACACATAGCACTTTATTTTGTGTGTATTGAATGAGACTGAGGTGGTGAGCGGGGTAGCTCAGTGAGTGAGTACTGACTTCCAGAGCTCAAGGTCCTGGGTTCGAATCCGGCTAATGACTAGTAATTTTTCGTTAATCGTGGATCGACCCTGAGATCAGGAGACCCTCCTGGGGGACATCCAGCCCCTATAAAGTGGGTGCCGTTAATATAAAAAATAATTAAGAGGGAAAACCTGGTTGAGCGTGATATCGGCCCTATCAGCTCCCTGTACAACCGTTGGCCTTGAAACAGTACTTGCTCACGTAGTACTGCACCCAAGACCCATCATGGGTTGTAATGGTACAGGTTTTTTTATAGGAATGAGATTGAGAGGTCACGCTCGGATATAGAGAGGTAGATAGAAAATAACGTTTTTCTGTACGCGGTCTCCTAAGAATAACAGAATGTTAAAAAAAAAAAGAAGGTGCTGGAAATATTGTCTTCTCAAGGAGCGGAAGAGGCACCCTAACTCGACGTAGTGGTGGGAGAAGCGAGAACGTCTCGGTTTCCTACTGACAAGTCTGACAAAGCTATGTATATGTATGCGGCTATATAAAGCTTATTCTGGTAAAGTCGACTCCAGTCGATTAATTTTTGCAGTTGGATTGAAATATCTAAAAAATTTAAATTTGGACTATATTACATTATCAGTCTAAAAAGAAATATTATATTAGATAGAAAAATAATTTTATTCTGGGACACAGTCCCTTGAGAATAACAAAATAGAACAAAATTAAAAGATCACATCTGGCCAAATGTTCTTTGTATACAAATATTCTTTGTAATGACCAATCATTTAAAATTTGGAGCTTTCTATCTCCTCCAAACTTTCGCTGTCGACGTTCAATACCCTCATAACCCTCATCTCATATGAGGTTTTCTTACAATGCCCATGCATTTCGTCTTCTCAGAGGGTATTACCATATTAATTTTTCATTATTCTTCCTTTAGGGCCTTAAAACTGTTGTGTAGGTCACGGTCATTCTGAACCAATGTGACGAGATCATCCACAAACGCCTGAAGATAGTATATAGTAACCTGCATATCCCTGAAACCCAACTGATAACAACGCCAGATCGAGAACCAATACGAAAAGAAGCGGACTCAGGCTACAAACCTGTCGTATACCTCGTGTAGATTTAGTGATAAATAAAATAACAACAGTAAAATATAAATAATTATTGCGGCCTCTATTAGCACTGCCTAAACTTACTGCGGTCTCTAATGATAAAAAGGTCCCTATGCGGTTAAATGTTTAGATACGAACTATCAATATTATATATATATATATATATATATATATATATATATATATATATATATATATATATTTACAGAAACTATTGATTTGCACCTGTCAAAGAACTGTTGACAATCAACATGGTGTGATAGAAATAATAAGTGATATATTAGGCATATTACAATTAGGCATACTTTGACAATGTTTTGTATAGCGATTGTTTAGAAATTATAATACTGAGAAAGCAATTCCTAAGTAGTCTAAATGGACTTCAATCTTGAAACGAGGATAGAACGGTTTAAGGTTCAAACCATTGCACTATTAGAACTAACAAATTGAGAACCGAACAACAGATCTTAACTGACTCCGCCTAATTAAAACTTTTAATTGAGCTAGCTTTAAAAATATCGCAACATCACGCGAAACACTTTCAGTTACTTTAAATAACTTCGTTATTTACGGATCTAGTTTTGATTTATCAATTTTTTTTTTAAATCCTTAATTTCATATCCTTTTGTTTTTACTTAAAATATAAATTTAATGATTAGCCACAGGACATTTGATACTTTATTTTCCGTTATCAGTGTGAGGTCGTATTTTCATCTAACTTCATGTATACCAAAATACTCTACGAGTTTAAATAAAAAGAAAATACATAGAGATACTTATTTCTAACACTCCTACATCCTACTCCTTTGCCACCAACGCATACCTCCTAGACAATTAAATTGAGAAGGCTAACGTATATACAAAATACACGTTATCAGGCAACCTGATAAACCAAATATTTCAAGTATGAATCCCGATGCCAGAGGAATTTTTAACTCCTTGGCCCGAGAGGAACCTCACAAGAAGAAAGGGCGAGGATTGAAAGAAGATGGAAAAACAAAAGTAAAGATGTGCTGATGGGTTCTATCCTTCCTAAACCATTCTTTTTTATCACATTTGCTGAATGTGGAATAACGAAAAGAAGAGAAATATAAATACTTTATACATAACTTGGTATACTGTGTATGTGGTCCGCTTAAATCTAAAATTCATTATTTGTTATTCTATTCAAAGCTTTCCGATTCGAAGGCAATCTCCATTAATATCAATTTCTTGGTTGGACTGAATCACTGCCCACTGAATCGGTATTAATATCGTAACCTGAGCGAGTCAGGAGCGGAAACCAATCATCAAATGTTCTATCATTTGTTCATGGATCAAATTCTTTCCACTCAAACGACCAGACCATTTGATTATTGCAACGCTTTATAACAGTGTAAAACAGGTGGGATTGTGCCTAAATCAGCTGTGATATATATTATTATATTTGTATTTAAATTTGAACACCTTCAAAAACAATTAAAAATAAATACGTCAACGTAAATAAAGCCGGGAAATAATAATATGAACTAAAGAAAAATTGTTCAGTTTTAAGTTTATTGTTTTCATTAAGCAATCTTCGTAATCGACCAAGAAAAAAAAAAGTTAACCTTCTCCCCTCAAAATTTGACCTTTCACGTTTCAAGATACCTAGAATCAAAAAATGTAATAAAAAAAATCTGGTGCGGTGCGCACATCACATAACTTTCACTTACCACCCTCTTGGAAGAAATAAGTATTTTCATACAAAGGAGAAACGAAAGTAAAAATTATAGACGCTATAATTATTTATATTTCATTTTGGGTATTTTTATTTGTATAAGTACCCTTATATATACAAATTTTAATATTTATATCGGTGTAATCTATACAATTAAATATTAAATAATACCAACAATAGCATTTATGAAAAGTTCATGTTGCGTATGGAAGACTTTTATAATCTTTCGGGCGAGCTCGTGTATAATGAATTATAACTGTTCTCCGTTACTATTTTTTATTTCTCATTTAGTTAATTATCAAATTCTTTCATATTTTATATTTAACTATCTTTTATATCAGATATTATTGTGAAATAGTCAATTTTTTCAAATAAAAAAAATAAAGGTACTTTAGAGGAAGCTAATATTGAAAATTAGCCATTTAAGCCCTGTTGGAGAACATTAATCAGTATAGAAACTACATTTTATTTAAAACTGCTTAATTTTACACTTATATAATGAAAAACGTTAGAGCCGTTTCCGAGAAAATGGTAAGAATGTGAATAACCGTTAATATAAAGTGCCACTTCCGATCAGTCGATTTTGACGAAAAAGTTACTGTTACATCCCTAGCATATAAAAATCTTAAATATGAAATTTCATTTTCGTACGAATTTTCGTTTTTGAGCTAGACTGTTATGTCACACACACGGACCATTTTACGGGGCTTGGTTATTTGGACTCAAAGGAACTCAAAGCAGGTATTTCCTTTGAAAACTTAGATTCAAAAATTTTCACGATCGCAATACTTTCCTTCTTTCACTTACCTATATATTTCATATATAAACTCTAACACCACTACGCTGAGTTAAGGTGGCTTTTCCCCTCCTTCCGAAGACAATATTTCCTAGGTACGCTCCTCTACCAAATCATCAACAACCATCATCATTCTTACGCCTACAATTTTCTCCAGTTCAAATCCTCAATTCATTCCCTGTCCACAAGATCTCGACCTTCTAACCTTTACATGCCTTCTCACAGATCTACTTCATTCCAAAATTGCTTTATTATTCGTTCAGTCAATTTCTGGAATTCCCTCCCTATCAAAATTCGACATTCCTCATTCATATCCACATTCGAAACCCTCCTATTCCAATTTCTATCCCAAAAACAGTCAGATAGCTGCTAACCATTCGACAACATACATTTATTTTATGCCATTCATTGTCAAATATCAATGCTAAATGATAATGTATTTATATATTAATCAGGCACTTTATATTGTCAGATTCAGCTTTTTGTTTTCTCAACAAACACAAAACACAAATCACAAAATAACAAAAAGCTTATTTTAACAAAGAATTTAATATATTTCTATTTTTTTAATTCTTTATTGTTTTCTTAAAAGTGCATACTGGTCTATCAGTGCATATAGCTTTAAGTGTCTTGTCATAGTGTTAATTGTTTTGTATACAGTTTCGTTAGTTTTGTATATAGAATGTTTACCTTATATTTTCTTTACATTATTTCTTTTTTTCGGTTGATTTTATTTTGGCCAGATGTAATCTTTTAATTTTTTTCTATTTTGTTATTCTCAAGGAATTGTTTCCTACAATAAAGTTATTGTCTATCTATTTAAATAGGTAAGTGAAAGTAATAAACAATCAGTTCGTCCGCCCTCCGCGGCTTTTTTGCAAGACTACCGGACCGATTGTTTTGAGATTCGGTAAATGTCGAAAGGAACCCGAGGATGATCCTTGGAACTAGGCTTGTCTGTTGTATGCTTATATATATACAGATGGATAAATGAAACATAACCATTATAATTAATATTCTACTATGGATTTATATACTAACAAAATACAAATAGTATCAGAACGTAAGAGATTGACAAAGCGAAGGTAACAAACAAACAAATGAGATTTGTCTGGAATAAAGCCTATACCGATTGGACTCTCAATGTTGTCCCTTGCTCATTCGAGCCTGCTGAATAACTGCCTGTTTTTCCTATCAACTCCTACAAAGGACAAAATGTCTCTACCAATTGCTTTGTTATTTGCACTCCTATTTCAAAATAATCAAAACAGATACATAAAACGTTTTTCTAAATCTGTACTAACATGGATAATGTATATTTATTTGTTTGCCATACATTTATATTTTTTGTATGTTAGCACTACTTTTTGATCTCATTATAGTAACACTAACAGGAAGAATTTACAATTAGTTGGTCAACGATTTCAAGCAATTTTTTTTTCTACTAGACAAATACTAGACACATGTCTCTGCGTTCGTTCTAATAGATCCTAAGAGCAGATAAAAAAAAAAAAAAAAAAAAACATTATCGGAATAATTTCAAACATAATTTATGTCATTGATGTTTCAAATATACAATTTCGGTTTATTATTTTCAACTAGGCCCGTGCGAAAAATTTGCACAGCATATTGTTTTCAAATGCCCAATTAATAAGAAAATACAATAATGCAACGTAAAGAAATTTATTTTTTATCGATAAATATAATCGACAAAGGAAACAAAAATTAATTTAAATCTTCATTAATGTTTGAGATCAACATGTTTAAAAATTTCAAAAAGCTGTATCTTGGTTAAAAATTTGAAAGATTTCAAAGATTTTTTTACTTTTTGCAGGGAATTTAGTAATCTTTTATATAATCATGGGCACAACCGAGGGGAAAAATGTGTACTTTTGTAGTTATTCGCAAATAAAGTTTGTTTTCTTTCATAGCTAGTTTGCCTGAATTTTCGGTGTGATTGAACTATTTTGTCCGCCTGAAGGAGAAGGAAGTCTTCGAAATTTTTGCCTCAATTTTGAGATTTGGTGAAGAATTAACGATGATATGGTACACCGATCAAAAATACCATCGATAAATGATATGAACTCTTCCTCTCTCGACCATAGAGACGTAAAAGTCGATGAAATGAGACATGTATTCAATGACAGTACTACAATAAACGTATGGTTGACCTACAGACCTACCACCGTTCCGGTATCGAAGCCTAGCAAAATGTTTGTATCGAGTTTATTTATTTTAGAAAGAAAAACAAAAGTGGATAATACGATTCGCTAACCTCCGTGAAATTCAGAATCCAACAGTACCCTATTCATGGTATTTGAGCATGACAGGAGCTTATATTTGGTACAAAATATAATTGTATAAATATCATTTGATTTCGAGCCTTACTGTAATAATATATGTGTGGATGTGATAATAAACCATTGTAATCGAAAAAAATAAATTCTAAAACACCTCTCAAAATTTGAGGTTTTAGTACGTTTCAGGATACGTAGAATTCGAAAAAAGAAAAAAAAAATTCCGTCCGCCGTCCGCGCATTTTCCCTAAACTACTGGACCAATTTTTTTTTAAATTTGGATTTAAAATCAGAGGTCAGCCGAGGATAATCCTCCTTTATCAACAATACTATCCGCCTTTTACTTTCAAAATGGAGTCCGAAAAACCTTGCTATAGACTGTAACTCCTAAACGAATGTACCGATTTCAAAGAAACTTCGCTAAAGTCTTCTTCTTGAGGCCCTTTAAATTTATCTATATAACACATACCAACTAAAAGAAGCTGAAAAAAGGTTGCAAGGGATGAAAAAATTAGATTTCGAATAACTCAAAAAGTATACACTTTTTGTCGATATTGTATTGTTTTTTTAAAAGTACACTTAATCCTGAAACACCCTGCATAAATGGATTTTTTTGAAATTTCGGCACTCCATATGTTTTGCACCAGCAGCTATATTAAAAATAAAGGTGACAAAAATAAGATTTAGTCTAATGAGAAAAAACGTATATTTTTATATAAAAAAAAGTTATTTTAGATGTTGGTAACCAGTTTACATGTATTCAAAAATGGCCTAAAAATCTAAAACGGATGGTGAAGGAATTGTTGGCTGTAGACAATACGGTTGAAAAGTTGTTTGAGGACTGTATTCATAAAGAACACTCAAATAGAAATAAAAGATTTTTTATTTTATTTTGTTCCGACGTTTCAGACTAGGTTGCAATCCTTCCAGAATTTCTGCACCTAAGGATAATTTGATATTTTCTATAATTTTCATGTTTTACTAGATTGCTCATTTTTCTATAAAAATCTATATAAAACTGAGAATAACTAATTAATATAAGACATTTACAGCAACTTATGCAAACAAGTCTTTCAAGACACTACACAAGCCTCACTAACTTTACAACATCATTTACTTAAATTACAATATTGGTTCAAACCACGGAAAATTCGACTTTCCAAAAAATCAATCAAGACTAATCCAAACATATAAAATTTACTTTTAGAAAAAAACACCTGTCCTCCAGTTTATATTGACAACAATCAAATTCCTCAAATGGACACAGTACTTTACCTTGGACTCACCTTCGACAGAAGGATGACATGGGGTCCGCATGTTAAAATGAAACATAAGACACTTAACAAACGACTCAAAATACTTTATTCTCTTTTTTCTAAATCTTCAAAACTGAAACTGAGACAGAGACTGAATACATATATACATACTTACTTAAACCAATATGGATATACTCATCACAAATATACGGTATCGCTAAAAACACCCACCTACAAAACATCAAACCTTCCAATCAAAATTATTGTGACGCATAACAAAAGCATCCTGGTACGTGACTAACGAAAGTCTACACACTAACCTCCATCATCCAATAGTTAACGACCAACATATAACGACTCTTTACCAACGATTTTATACTACCAAGGACATCACGACAGATCAATAAGAGACATGGCCACAGCTGGCATACCCCAGAACATGAGGAGAGACTAAAAGGCGTTGGATGAGAGATCTCCTTCCTTAAACAACTTAAGTAATTGGAACAAGCCAGGGAAGAGGTGCTGCTGGGTCATTTCCTTCCCCATGGCTGGCATGCCATTTATATCTTTTATTCCGAGCACATTTGCTAATTTGTTGACTTGATAGTTGACGCAAATAAAATTAATATACTGTTAATAAAAAATAATAATACTAATTTATAAAACAATAATTAACTAATAATCAACAAACTAAATAAATAAAACCAATTCAACATCTTCATATTATTTTAATAACTTCGTTATATTATTATAATGAGTTCCTTTAAGATTGATAAGGTGTAGGAGCTCTGATGATGACCTGTAACTTAGACCGAACCGTTGGCACAAAATAAAATAAAAATCTTTTATTATTATTTTTGTGTTATCTCTCACTGCAACCAATTTCCTAAACCCACTAATCCCAAAATGTGTAGTATTACCAAATAAAAGATTTTTTAATTTTAATAAAGGCTTCTATTGTTTGCAGTTTTTGTGATAAAAAAATGGTCTTAGTTTCTTTATTATTAGTTAATTAACGTTTCGTAAATTGATATATTTTTTTTTCTTATTTCGAAATTCAAAAGCCGAAGGCTTATCCTAGTTCACGGTTGCGTTAGACCGGAACGGAAAAAACACGAAGGAGGTTTCCTGCTAGGATATTTGAAAGGACGAAAAGAAATAATACCGGGGGGGGGAGGAATCGGGTCCTGCCGAGGGGAATAAATGGAAAAGGCAAAAAGGTGGTGAGGGAGGAAGGAGGGGGGATTGAGCCTCCCTATCTCTCGCTCTGCCGACTGTGAAATCCCCCCTTCTTGTATTTGTATCCGTATTATAATATTTATCCTTTGAAACTGAATACATAAAGTAAATTTAATTTTCTTCTTTAATCATCTTAATCGATTTTGAAAGAAAATTTTACTATAATTAACTACACTACATTGTTTTCTCTGTGTGTGTGTTTTTTTAAATCTCTGTTTTGATAACTTGAGCACGTTACATTCACTTACCATCCTACTTTGAGTAGAAATAAATATTTAAAAAAAATGTAGGAAAAATAAAAATTATGGGCAGTACAGGATATAGGCAGAGAATCTTTTTTTATCAGAGATTACAAGGTTAGGAAATTATAATGGAGGCCCGTATAATTTTTGTATTTTTCTGTTGCTTATACAAATAAAAATAGCTACAGTAAAATACAAAATAATTTGAAGGGCCTCCATTATCATTTCCTTACCTTGTGGTCTCTGATATGAAAAAATTCCCTGCCTATATCCTGTAATGTTTATATATTTTATGTTTCCTACATCTTTTTTATTTTTTTTTATTTGTGATATTTACAACTGTATTAGTATAAATACATCAAGTATATGTATACAAAGGAATATAATCACATGAAAAGGCTTGTTGAGAAACTACCGATTGGTAGTACTCTAATAATATGTCTACACAAGGAGATCACGAGGCCATCTTCTTTTCAGACACCTCGTAGGGTTAGGAGGAATCGAAGAGGAAGCAAGGTTAGAAATAAGAGGAGTCGGATGGTTATGAAGTGTGTTATGATAGATATCTGGATTGGACCAAGTCGGAAACATATGGAACATTAAGGTCTTTATGGATTATTTTATTTGTGACAAAATAAGGAGCGTTGAGGATTTTATAAAGAACTTTGGATTGTAAGAATTGGATACAAGAGGAACTTGATGGTTTAGTGGAGCCCCATAGCTAAGCTCCGTAAGTCCAAATAGGTCTTATTATAGTCATGTATATGAGTCTCTTTTTTTTAAGACTTATTTCTACTCAAAGTTGGATGGTTAGTAAAAGTTGTATAACGTGCTCAAATTATTAAAAATAGATTTAAAAAAGTACACACAAAGAGAAGTTTACATTTACATTTGTTTTCAAATTTTTACCTTCAGTAAAAGTGGGGCTTTGAGGGTCCTGTTTTCCCCTCTATAGGTGGAGAGACAAGCGGTAGTTCGGAGTTCCCTGTATACAGGGTGCCTCAGTTCTTAATAGACAAACTCTGGGGGGAGGGAGTTAATTCTAGAGAAAATTTCCAACAAAATAGTTCATTTGATGGGCTTATTCCTAACGAAAAAGGAGTAAAGATCAATTTTGTGTTTTCTTAAAGCGGTCACGTTTTTATTAAATAAGAAGGAATCGCTCAAAAATTATTCAAGATAATTAATTTCTAAGTACACCATCGTAAAATATACAACATTTTTCTAACGAAAACAGTGACTAAATTTACTAAGGTCAATAATAAAAGTAAGGTACTTTCAGGAGGTCTAAAGATCGGCCGCTGTACAGAAATATACTGCTCGTGTATGGGTACTGTGACTGCAGCAATACAGCGGCCTGATTTCCTGATTGTTAACAAAAAGTGGACAGGCGCAGATACATTTTTATACACAAAAAAAAATTAATTAAGTATGGATCCGATTTGAAAAATTATTTTTTTGTTAGAAAGAATATATAGTAGTACTTTATAACATCCGACATAAAAAAAGAGCAATAACCACAATTGCTCCTCTCTACCTAGTCCTGTCATGAGTATCGTTACAAGGAAATATATACAGATTTCAACAGATTTTTTTTTTCAAAAACTTCATTAGAAAATAAAATGTATATCTATAAAAAGTAAGACAAAAAAGAAATTACTCAAAACGTACCCCTATTGCCTTGAGACAGGCATTTAATCTCCGTGGCCAGTCATCAATAGCAGCACACAGCACTTTTTGAGGAAAGCACTTCTTTTTTCTGTTTTTTGCCCAAATTATCTTACAATACAAATGGGAAACAATTAGATATTTACGATTTTTTAGTACCTAATTAAATAGTTTGGTAATCTCCAGCTTGAAAAGTCCGAATTCCGAGAATATTTGTAAATATAATAGTTGTAGGTTACGGTGAGATGAAGCTATTTAAGTTTCAGCCGGATGTTAATAATTTTATAGAAATGGTTCTGTACCACGGACTATTACCAGATCACGAATTATTAGGCTGGTTATTAAAAACTGGTGAATATCCATTTGTTTCCCACTTCAATCGTAAGATAATTTGATCTCGATGTCCAGAAAGAATGTGGCCATTTCACGTGACATCTATGGTAACAATGACACCCCAAACACGCCAAAATAACAAAATTTTGTAGGTCAAACGACCCAATATTTTTGCAAGCCACCTTTTTTTTTTCAATTTTGTGGTAAATTTAGTAAAGGAACCTTAGGTACAAGAAAAGATATTATCCAGCTATATCTCTTCTAGGTCTATCATTATTTATTAATTTTGATAAAAGAGATCCCTCATCCAGATCCTTTTCAATCACCTCTTGATGAACAAGTCATGTCTTTTGTAAGTGTGTTTTTGTGTCTGTGTTGACGTGAAATCGGGACTAAAGAGAGCGTTGGTCGATATTTTGTTGTCGTAAGTGAGGATGTTATGTTTTGTTATTTATGTACCAGGAACCAGCAGATATTAGTCTTGAAATTTTCAATTGTAGTTTTTATAAGTTTAAGTAGGTATGTGTATTTGTTTAGCTGTTTTTTCCTTATATTGTCATATATTTTTATCTAACCATCTATAACAGATAAACTTAGTTTCGTCGGTTGTTAGATAGTTGTCCAATAGCCTGAAACTCATAACGACTAGAACAGACGATGTCCTTTGCTGTTTGTGAGCTAGTCGTTGAATAATTTCCGCACCCCTTCAACTTAGCCTCCTTCGAACTAACTCCCTAGCCCTCTCCCCTCTCACCCCTCCCTTCTCCCTGATGTCGGCTGATGATCCAGCTGATGTCGTTAGCAGCTCTGAAATACGTTTCAGATTTCTCAACACCGCGACGTGGAATTCGTAGTGTTCAATGGTTAGAAAATTATTTTTTTAGTCGTCAAAATTTTTTTTACTCATAAATTTTCTACGAAAAACAAAATATATATATATTAATACATGAAAAATAGTTTGTGATATTATTCTAACATTGATGCGGCTGAGTGAAAGGCCCTGGGATCTCCTAGAATCCTTTCTTTCCTTTCACGAATGGGGGAAAAGACTTAGCTCGTAGTTCTCCTGAGTGAATGAATCGTGTAAATTTTGTATACTAGTAGGTGTGTATTTAATTAGTTATTTTGTTTAGTGTAGTTTCTTTTTGTTTATATACATTTTTAGTATTATTTTGCTGTTTAATTTATTTTTATTTATTAAAAATGAAATGATTTTTTTTTTTATCCTGGTACTGTTGTCTCTTTAGGAAAAATAATAGTTACAGGATAAATGCCTGTGTGTCCATACATTAAATTATATATTTACAAATCTTATTAAAGTTAAAATACTAGAAGAAGAGAAAAACAAAAAAAAAAAATGCTAAAAACGTACTGATATGTATAAAACCATGGAAAAATAAAATAAAATAATCAAACAAAATCATTTCTGGAGGAGCTTATAAAGTTCAGTTAACTACATTTCGTCATCTTGGTCCTTCAAAAGGAGAGATTTAAATGAGGAAACTGATTGTGCATGTCGGATATCGCAAGGTATGGTATTTCAGAAGGAGGCGGCTTGAATTATTGAAGGATTTGTCAAACGCAGAAGTTCTTTGAGAAGGTGGATAGAGGTCAGAAGAATGGGATCTAGTGGGACGGGATTGAATGGAATATTTAAATAGTAGGCTGTGAAAAATATAGGAAGGTCGCTGAGTTCAGATGGCTTGGTATAGAAAGGTAGCAAGGAAATACAGACGGTGGTTAGATAGATAGAGCCACTTCAACTTGGTGTAATATTTATTGTACATAGAATTTAGTAGACAGAATTTAACAATACTCAATAATGATATGTCTAGGTTTAATATTATTAATATTATATTATTAATATCATATGATCTCTATCAAACTTACAAAACAAGCGACAAATCTACCACAATACTAAGACTTACATCGACAAACCGAACTGAATTTTTTCGAGATCCGCTAGGAACGAGATCGAAATATCGAGACTTTGCTTTCGATTGTATCTACTTTGATAACATCGACAATCAATATAGTACCATCGATAATTTTAATATAAAAATTAAAATTAAAACTATCGTTTTCGGAAAACGCTAGGAGTTATATATGAATATGATCGTTAGAATGAAAATTATACTCATCTTGCCTGTTTCATATACAATATAGTGCTTAGGATAGGATTATTTCGATATTTCGATAATATCCACTATCGACCTACTTACTCAGTATATCCAATTTGTCTAAATTTGTTAGTTAGGATAAACAAATTATACTTATAACTGAAATATAATAATATAGAACGCGTTAAATTAATAAAGTAAAAAATAAATTTAAAAACTTAAAAGTATATATAACATGCATTTTTTTTTTTTAACTAAGGATAATCAAATATGGAATCTTCAAATACGGCACTCTTTCACATTTTAATATTAGCTGATAAACGAAATTCGTGTATATCAAACTCGCGAATGTTGAAGGGTAATTGTATTTCCGGATCGGCTTCTCCCAGAAATTTTATTCTCATACGAAAAATTGTATACTATACAATTGTATTGTATAAAATTGTAATATTTTAATATTTAAGCCAATAAAAATGGTGAGGAAGTTATACTGATCTTAATTGGCAGACTTTTTTTTTATTTGTTATTTTATTTAACACGTTTTATTTTATTATATTTCAGTTATAAGTATAATTAGTTTCTTTTTTTTTTATTTCTGATAATCAGCTGTTCAATATAACCTCCCTTAACTGTGTTGATAGGAATTTCTCTTTCCTTCAGTACGTATTTGGACGGCTTCCTGAAATGTCCACAGCAATATATAATTGTTTCTTTATTTTTTTTTCCTCTTTTCATATATGTGATCCTGGTCTTTCTGCCCTGGTGATGCCTAAATTGTCGAAACGTTGGTAAGTTAACTATCCACCTGTATGTTGGACATTTGTAGCTTTGTTGTTTGGATTTTTCCATTTATACCATTATTACATATTTTTTTTTTTTAACTTTTAATATGATATTTACAATTGTATTAGTAAATACATACGATAATAAGAATACATCTAGTAAATTTGTACAGAGAAATATTATTACTTGAAACACGCTTGTTGAGAAACTACCCACTGGTAGCACTCTAATAATTTGTCTACATGAGAAGATCACGAGGCCATCTTCTTTTCAGACGCCTCGGAGGGTTAGGTGGAATCGAAGAGGAAGCAAGGTTAGAAATATGAGGATTCGGATGGTTATGAAGTGTGTTATGGAAGGATAAATATCTGGATTGGACCAAGTCGGAAACATATGGAACATCAAAGTCATTATGGATTATTTTATTTGTAACAAAGTAAGGAGCATTAAGGATTTTACGAAGGATTTTGGTCTGTAAGGATTGGATACGAGAGGAATTTGATGGTTTAGTGGAGCCACATAGCTCAGCTCCGTAAGTCCAACATCCAAAATAGTATAAGATAGATTTTAAGGTTAGAAACAAGAGGATTCGGATGGTTATGAAGTTTATTATGGAAGGATATGTATCTGGATTTGGCCAAATCGGAAACATATGGAACATTGAGATTACATATTTTAAACTCCTAATTCGTTCTCTTGTAAAATTTATTTTTTTTTATGTCAACCGTCAAATATACACTCATCAATTTCTCATAACTGATTTTATATATATATATATATATATATATATATATATATATATATATATATATATATATATATATACACATTTTTATATTAATTTATTTATATATATGATATCCACTCTTTACCTTCATTAGTTACTCTTTTTTATTTTTAATCCGATATATATTAAGCTTTACAATTTAAGGAAATCATTTGAATAATGCTACTACGACAATTTCGATTTTTTGGAAATTTAAGCCAAATAATTGGATACAATTTGTTTTGCTTTTCAATTATAAAATAAATGACGATAAAAAAGTCAATTATGATGGCATTTTTTTATATTTCTAAGTGTTACTAGATACTTCTGCTGGAGCCAAATTTATATTTAATTAATATAATCGAAAATTTAGTATGAAAACAATACAATTTATCGAAGTAAACCAAAAAAAACTCAAACAAGAATTAATTTTAAATCCGTAAGAGATTTCTAAGACCGAGGGTAACGATAGCTGAAGGTTCCGTGAGATTGGGATCGCCACAATCGATCTTAACATTATCTTTCGATATTTTTCGCCGAGGAATCGAGTCGCAAACTCGATTCTTGTTAGATTCCCTCCCAGTTCTGACTAACGGTTCTTTAAAACGCCATCAACTTACTCAACAACCTCATTTTTTAAAACTACCTTTAAAAGAAAGATATTTGAAATAAGAGTAAATTAAATTCTAGGATACATGTTTAATTCCCCTAGCATGGATTATAATAATAATAAATTATTTAATTATAAATATTTTATTAGTTAATTAACCAGCATTTATCATCAATCGCATCTATTCATTCAATGACATCCAAATTTATAGAAGAAAACATATGCACCAATCACTGAAAATGAAAATGTCATGAAAGAAATCGAAAAAACAAAATCAATAAAGCGGTTTTAGATTTAAAAAGTAAAAAAAAAAAAATAGTTGGAGCTCGTAGATAGGTACAATTACTACCAAAAACAGTGTGACTTTTTGGTTAAAAACATGAAAAAAAAAACTGTTCATTTTTCCTAATTTTGGTGTCTTGAAGTTTTCATTACTCATAATTTAAGGTCATATTACACCAATGTATAATTTATTTCATATTATCATTCTTGACAACGTTTCGGCCCAAACTAGGGTGATTTTTAATTCTGAAAATGTTAACATCATTAGATTAAAATTTAATTTTTTTAGTGAATATTTAATAGTTGACCATTGCATTATTAAGGAAGGAGATGGACCGGGTTGGCAGTCATATATAGGGTAAATAGTGGCAAAACTATTTTATTAAGAGCCAACGATTCGACCCGACTTTGCAGGTCTTCTTCAGGGCTAGAACGGAAAGATACAAAAAGATATAGATAATTGTGGAAGTTAGATAATATTCAGACAAAAAATTAAAAACAATGTGAATAAGCTTGTTAAAATTATAGACAGTAAGTACTTTAAAATATAAATAGAGTAAGCTAAGTAACAAGATCCTAAACTGAAATAAATAGATACTTAGCTTTTACAAGCTTATTCACATTGTTTATAATTTTTTGTTTAAATATTATTTAACTTTCACAATTCTCTATATCTTTTTGTATCTTGTCCGTTCTAACCCTGAAGAAAACCTTCAAAGACGGGTCGAAACGTTGGCTTTTAATAAAATAGTTTTGCCACTATTTAGCCCATTTATAAACGCCACCCCGGACCATCTCCTTCCTTAATTTTTTTACAATCAAAGCACTAATTTTATTTTATATAACTTGTTAATCTACTGCTTATTTCATATATTTATGCTATGCATCAATAATTATACTTTTATAATTTCGTATCATGTATGTAACTGTTCCACATTTATATGAATTTAATTATTACCTTAATTGATTCTTCCTACTAAGTATCCATATTTAATATAATTTTTCTTAATCTAAAATAATTAATTAACCTATTAATGTAGGGTTTTCCCTTCGTCATCTATGCAGGCAGGGATTGGCTTAATATCGTTGCTGTATGTTTGATAAAAAAGAGAGTGGTTT
This sequence comes from Nezara viridula, assembly GCA_928085145.1. Classification (NCBI taxonomy): domain Eukaryota; kingdom Metazoa; phylum Arthropoda; class Insecta; order Hemiptera; family Pentatomidae; genus Nezara; species Nezara viridula. The sequence continues at coordinate 8,787,914 of OV725080.1, read as the reverse complement.
TATTTTATTATTAAATTTGTTTTTTGTTATTTCATTATTATCTTAAATATTGTTAATTGAATTAGTGGAGAAGATATTTATGTTATCTACATCGATCTGGTTATTTGCGGAGATTTTTAGAGAAAAAAACGTTCTTCACGTTTTTTATAAACATTATATTTATTTTCAATAGACACATTTATTTCCCAATTATATTATTAAGTAGACATAATTAACAACAGCAACGAAATTTCCACTGTATATAATTTTTCCCATGCAAACACATAATCCAAGATTTTTATATGAATATTACGAGTTTAACAGAAATCGTTTGAACCATTTTCCAGAAAATTGTAAAAAAAAAACTATAAAATAAATAATAGAAGTTGAGTTCTCTTAAATATTTAATTTATGTTTCGTACAACTTTCGCGACCATTTCGCGGTAGAATTTAAAACAAAACGTGTATTTGCGTCGAAAATTCCAATTCCATATTTAAGTTAAGATAAGTTAAATTGAAAAATAAATATTGTTAACGGACAAAGTTCATAAATATTAAGGTTTATAATTCAAGATCGACGAATATGAAAGATGCCTCAACCAGACAGTAAAGGGCATCATGGGAGAATTAATAAACTTCCTGAGAAACCCTAGATTAGTTAGCAAACGAGGCATTATTAAAGTCTTCAGCATAAAAGAAAAAAAATTGTAAAGGTTAGGTCGAAATATTAAAAGATAAGTCAGTATAGCTTCTCCAACATGAAAATTCACTTTCCTACTAATGTAATATTTCGTATGTAATCATATAACTTTTAAAAAGAAAAAAATATAGAATTAGAATCAAGATAATATAAAAATTAATATTTTATAATTTTCAAATATTTGGTAGTTGACCGTTGCGTTATAAAGGAAGGAGATGGACCAAGGTGGCGGTCATAAATAGGCTAAATAGTGGCAAAACTATTTTATTAAAAGCCAACGTTTCGACCCGAATTTGCAGGTCTTTTCAGGGTTAGAACAGACAAGATACAAAAAGATGTAGAGAATTGTGGAAGTTACATAATATTAAGAGAAAAATTATAAACAATATGAATAAGTTTATTAAAATTATAAACAGTACGTACATTAAAATATAAACAGAGTAAGCTAAGTAACAAGATCCTAAACTGAAGTAAATAGATAGTAACAATTGTTGTAGTATAATATATAATATATGCAAATGTGAATATACTTCTACAGATCTACATGAGGGATTGAAAGAAAAGGAAAAAGATATAATATGAAATAATAGACATGAAAGAATGCAGAGAAAAAAAAAGAAAAAGGAAAACCAAAAAATAAATAAATAAGTATACAAAATTAGAAGAATGAAATTAGAGACTTACTGGTGTTTTCAGCTAGGAGTTTCATTTAGAACTGGAAAATCAGGGTAAGAGTAGTTATTTTATATTATATCCTTTTTCCTTTTCTTTCAATCTCTCCTGTAGATCTGTAGAAGTATATTCACATTTGCTTATATTATATATTACAATACAACAATTGTTACCATCTATTTACTTCAGTTTAGGATCTTGTTACTTAGCTTACTCTGTATATATTGTAATGTACTTCCTGTTTATAATTTTAATAATCTTATTCACATTGTTTACAATTTTTTTTGTCTTAATATTATGTAACTTCCGCAATTCTCTATATCTTTTTATATCGTGTCCGTTCTAGCCCTGAAGAAGACCTTCATAGTCGGGTCGAAATGTTGGCTTTTAATAAAATAGTTTTGTCACTATTTAGCCTATTTATGACCGCAACCCCGGACCATCTCCTTCCTTTATTATTTTCCTTTCCAATGCATGCATCTTGTCGACCAAATGGCATGAATTTTAATTCAAAAACATAAACAGACAAAATTAGGGCAGTATACTGCAATTTTCGCGTAGGTTAGAGCCGATGTCCAAGGAACCTATAGGTTCGCCCCTGTATGTGGCGTCGCAAGAATTAAGAAAGTTAAAATTTACGCTTTGAGACGTCGTCTATCACGAACTAAAATAAAAAAATATATATATGTATATTGGATATACTCACACATCAAGAATTTACTTAACTTAATGGTATAGATATGAAAAGGATTAAGTCTCGAAACGATCCCAAAAAAATAATATTTATTACTTTATCCTTTATAAAAAAAATAAATAAATCCCACAGAGGTTAGAATTTATTGGATGTAAGGCAATAAATTGACAAAGCGCCTAACCAGAAGAGCCAGTGGCGGGGAAAAGCCAGCGAAGCGGGAGGCCATCAGCTGTGAAAGGGCCAGGAGTTATCCACTGGCCGGCCAATAAAGGACACGCCTTCTTTGTTCTGTCTTCGTCAGGACCTCATTTAGCTGTCACCGCCTTTCGATCCGCTATATTTATTTATTTTCAATCCTTTAAATATATATATATATGGTAGGCAAGAGACCAAGTGGGAGGCCAAAAACCAGATGGATACATAGAATAAACAAAGATACGGCTGAGCTTCATGTGGCAAACTGGAAAGCAGTAGCCCAAGATAGGCAGAGGGAGAGAACGCTGGTTCAGGCGGTCAAAGATCTACAAGATCTGTAGAGCCAACGGAAAAAAAAAAAAAATTAAAAAAAAAAATATATATATATGTATATATATATTAACTTAATGTTATAGATATGAAAAGGATTAAGTCTCGAAATGATCCCAAAAAAATAATATTGCAAAATAAAAATTGCAAAACACGCCTAAAGAAGTTTTCACTTCATAAATTTCTCTTTACTTATGGGACACCCTGTATATATATATATATATATATATATATATATATATATATAAAAAAACAGGGTGTCCCATAAGTAAAGAGAAATTTATGAACTGAAAACATCTTTAGGCGTGTTTTGCAATTTTTTGTGGAAAATGAATTAGATTGAGCCGTCAGATTTTCGAAGTGTAATATTCGGGTAAAGTCGGCTTATTTCAATGTTTTTTGCATATGTATTAAAATAACTCAAGAACTATAAATCGGACCTGCATATTATTATGCAAGGGAAATGTTCATCATTTCATCCTCTTTGTAATAATCTATTATTCAAAATTTTATTTAAACGCGAAGCCGTTTTAGAGAGCCGAAAAGAGAAAAAATAGTGTCGAAAATCAAATGATAAGAATTTTCTTGAAGATATGGATTAAAATATCTCAGAAATTAAAAATCGGACATGAAGACTGTGAGAAAGTCAAGTGTTTATCATTTCATCTTGTTTGTAATGTGAGCTATTATTCAAAATTGTATCTCAACGCAACGCACTGTTATGGAAGCAAAAAAGAAAATTAGTGTCGAAAACCAAATGATAACGAATTATATTGAAGATATGAATTAAAATATCTCAGAAACTAAAAATCGGACTTGTATACTGTAAGCGAGAGAATTGTTCAAGATTTCATCCCCTTTGTAATGTGCTATCCGTACATATATTATTACAGTAAGGCTCAAAATCGGTTTTGTACCAAATATAAGCTCCTGTCATGCTCAAATACCACGAATGGGGTACCGTTGGATTCAGAATTTCACGGGGGGTTAGCGAATCGTATTCTCCACTTTTGTTTTTCTTTCTAAAATAAATAAAGTCGATACAAACATTTTGCTAGGCTTCGATACTGGAACGGTGGTAGGTCTGTAGATCGATACGGGACAAATTGGATCTTAAAGATTTTGATGCGTACAGCAAGACCCGAATAGTTCCTCCGGAACTATCGGATCCTGCGTTTTTAAGCCGAAAAACGTACTATTTTCGAGATAACGCAAGACATAGGGTTCGCATCCACACAACCTTACATTAATTGTAGTACTGTCATTGAATACATGTCTCATTTCGTCGACTTGAGGTCTCTATGATCGAGAGAGAGGGAGTTTATATTATTCATCGATGGTGTTTTTGATCGGCAAGCCATATCATCGTTAATTTTTCACCAAATCTCAAGATTGAGCCACCAATTTCGAAGGCTTCCTTCTCCTTCAGGCTGGCAAAATAGTCCAATCACCCAGAAAATTCAGGCAAACAAGTTATGAAAGAAAATAAACTTTATTTGCGAATAACTGAAAAATTACACACTTTTCCCTTGGTTATGCCCATAATTATATAAAAGATTACTAAATTCTCTACAAAAGGAAAAAAAATCATCGCAATCGGACAATTTTTAGCAAATATACAGCTTACTGAAATTTGTATACATGTTGGTTCCAAACAAAAATGAAGATTTAAATTAATTTTTGTTTGCTTTGTGGATTATATTTATCGATAAAGTAACATTTGATGTCTTAATCTTTTGATAAGTTGTATTTTCTTATTTTCCTATTAATTTGGCATTTGATAACAATATGCTGTGCGAATTTTTCGCACGGGCCTACTAGATATTTCTAATTTCTATTTCAGATCAATTCTCGCCTTCTTGATGTTTTCACTTATATCGTGTAATCTAAAGCACACACTTTAGTTTTTTTCCACATTTATTTATAAAGCTTCATTCTACATTTTCTTCTAAAACCGCGAAGGAGCTTAACAATTTTTTATCCTTTCGTCGGCCCAAGATGTCCATTGAAGTCCTATACTGCAAGCTAAACATCCAAGATAAGTATAAGATAGATTAAAAATAGAAACATATTTTTTCTATGTTATACATGTTTCACTTCTATCGTCTGGTCTAAATCACAAAAGTTAGTTTTTATAATATTATAGTGATAGCAGACCTCGAGAGCTAAAAAAAAGTTCACGTAAACAATGGGCCAATTTTTCCGCAGAAAAGAAGAAAATCCGAATTTTTGTTTTTTTTTAAATAAGTCGTGTATTTTTGAGCTAAACTAAGCTAAATAAGTTTTTTAAAAAATCATAAATTATTCCCGATTTTTTTTTTTTTTTTATCATCATCCCACTACTTTTTATTTCTGCGTCGTAGAATTTTAGTACGCCTCATTTTAAAATGAGCAAATAGGCGGATTTATTTATTTTGGCAAGAACTGATTCAATTGAATATTTAATTAAATGTATTTTCATGCATATATAAATCCTATTTAGAATTTATAGGCCGAATATAAACCCCTGAGAATTGGCCCCGCTGGGACCCAATTTAATTGCTTTCAATATTTAATGAACGAATTCTATAACAGCTGCAATTACTAATTAATTGGTGACCGGAAAGAAAATTCTCGATATTACCTTCAATCCAATATTTCCAACCAACACATTATTTCTAAACATTAGCGGATCCAGGATTTAATTTTAGGGAAGGGGCCTTCAGCTCGGAATTTTTTTTTTCATGTATATATATATATATATATATATATATATATATATATATATATATATATATAAAGAATCGCATAACACCATTTCATATATATAAAACGATAGTTACTTTGTAAACAAAAAGAAAGATACTAACTACCTGTATGAAATGGTGTTATGCGGTTCTTGAAGTCCTATTAAATGTAATTACACAAACAATAATACTTTAAGAGATAATTGTTTATAATTTTGTCCATGAAACATGGTTACATTTTACCATTTTGGGGGGGAGGGAGATTTAGCTCTAAAGTCTCCCTCTCTCCCTGTAAATCGGTCTGTATTTCTAAACATTTCGTTGTTTAATGTATTTGAAAACCATTTAGCATATTTAAAACGAAATTAAGATTGATTAGTTTACTAAAAACAAGAGGTAAGTCCAGTTTATTTACTTGTCCATGACCATTTTTGAAAAAAATATTATTACTAGGGGGACACCCTTTCCGCCAGACCAACCTGCATTTTACAAATTATGCAACTGTTCATTTAATTGTACTACTCGTTGCTCAAATAGTATAATTTTAGTTTACATGTATTCTGTAGTTCATATTGTATTATTTATCAACATAAAATAAACAGAACGAGTACGGACAAATTTTTAATTTCCTTCATAATCTATATTATACATCGCCTCTTTTGCCAATTTATATTATTATATAATTATAAATATTTTTATTGCCAATTTGTAATCATCTTATATATTCAACTTGTCCAGCACCGTATTAGCCCAACAATATTAAGCGCCTTTTATTTCTAATATTTTCACCGTACGTTAATTTGTGCTTCATTTTCTATTTCATAATTATTATAATTATATCACAATATTATATATAATATAATAATTAATATATTATATCCAAAGAGAAATGTCTTGATCGAAAAATAATTGCTGTGAAATCAAACTACCACCTCCGAATGAATACCATTTCCCTTACAAATTTTTAATCTAAAATCTTTATTGTGTATTAGGAGTGTAAGAGATAATAGGAGCTCAACACATATGTAATTAAATGAATATCTGTAAACTTTGTATAATAATCAGCTAATAAGTTGAGTTCCGTTATATCCTACTCTCATAATACTAAAATAAAATAAAATAAGTAAGTCACTAAAAACTTTTTTTTATAACAGAAAAATATAATGGACTGTATGATGAACAAAACAAAACCTGGACTAAGCATTTATTTTTTCTATAATAACAAATAAAAATTTAAATAAATTTTACATTAGCTGGATATTAAAATACGAATGGCTAATAAATAATAATAAAGATAATTGAAGGGAAGGATAGTTGGGGTGATCATTCAAAATAAAAAATAGTAAAAATAAATAATTATATTTGTTTTTACATTTGCCAACGTTTTGGCCCGAAGTTCAGCCCTGATGAAGGCCTGAACAATAGAATAAATTATTATGTTTATTTTTAGTCATTTTTATTTTGACTGATCACCCCAACTATCCTTTTCTTCAATTATTCACTACAGTTAACCGTCAATCCACAATTATGAATAATAAAGATAACGATAAATAAAAACTATGCGGGAATATTGAATAAAAGAAATGATATTTATCTCTACGTAACTGTCCCTAAATTAATCAATCTAATAATAAAACTAACAAAGTGGAATTTATATAAAACAAAAGAAAAAAAAATTAATAACTAGTTTATTTGGCCGTGCGCGTGTGATGATCAGTAGAAATGGTCGATCAGCGAGCAGCTTCTGCCTTCTTAAGATACTATTCGTTGGCGCTGCTCACGGCAGCGACTGCTCGCGGTTGACCACTGCTTTAGTGGAATAGAAAGGAATCTATTTCGCTGGAACTGCTCGGCAGTCTAGCTATGATGTCATATCTAAGCTGCTTCTATCTGACCGCTCCTGAAGCAGTGGAGCTGTTGGCGGTTCTAGGTTATGTTATCATATCAGAGCATTGTTTTGATGATAACAGCCACGTTGATGCGTTTTATTTCCTGTTTTTCCTTCAAGTCTGGCAAAAAGTATAGGAAATATTGTTTAAAACTTCAAACAACGCAATAGTAAATTTTTTTTTAAGGTTGGACAGAATGATTTCTACTTTCCTACCTTTCCGACATGCGGTTTTCGACGGATCTACACGTTTCACAGCTCCCTGAGTCCGAAAAAAGATAATTAAATTCCCTACAAGGTCATATAAAAATCGTTCATTTTGGACATTTATTAACGAAGTTACAGCGATTCAATTCCCAATGAAAGATTACGAGTTCATTTCCTGGTGTCAGAATGGGGTAAAAAAGAGAATAAAGATGACTAAGTGAAATTAAGAAATTCTGTTGCCTGCATCACACACCCTTCACTAATTTCTCTACTTTTAACAGAAATTATTGTTTGACAATACTAAGCTATGGCAAAAAGTTTTTGATCAGCAATATTAGTGAGTATTGAATATTTTACACTGTTCTACCTTAAGCTGGTTTCAATGCCTTAATTTATCAAATAAATCGTACTCAAATCTTTTGTTTGTTTAATTTTCAGGAAATAAATTTAGTTCAATTCTTTTTTGTTTCTTCATGAACATATGTAAAGATATATAAAAACTTTTCTGAAATAGGTAGGAAAGTCGTGTGAGTGGACACACCAGATGTTTTTTTTATTGAATGTTTTTTTTTAGATATTGAATACAAGCATTTATGTATTTGAGTAGTTATTTTTATTAGCTACCATAAGAACCGTAAGAAGTAACTTTTTCTGTTTTATATACATATATAAGTATGTATGTGATCTTTTTTTTTTATTTACTTTATTATTATCTTTAAGTTATTTTATTCTTATTCATTATATATATATTATTTTGCTGTTTAATTTATTTATTTTAGTTTTTTTTACGAGTGGAGACAAAGGGAGATCTTGAGTGATTGATTTTTTTTTTTAGATATTGTATAGAAACATATGGTTAGTTGGGTAGTTATTTTGATTAGTTTAGTTTCTTTTTGTTTAATTTAGTTTATATACATTTACTTTTAGTATTATTATTTTTCTTTATTATTTATTTTTATTTATTGTTTATGGATTGTGAATGTGCCCTTTGAACACTATTATAGATGTCCTTAATTGTGACAGATTGTAATATCTCTCAATAAATACGTTTATAAAAATTAAAAAAAAGGTTGAAGTAACAAGATTATTTATTTATTTATTCCACCAACAGTATTTTACAGCAAAATTCAAATATATCTAAATTCAAACGATATTAAATAAATTAAAATATAAATATAAAATAATATAAAAACGTTAGTAAGAGATAGTAAGTGCAATCTTCGAAAATAAAACTAAAATTTCGAAGTTTATTGGCAGCTTATAACAACCCCAGTGAGCAGTTTCAGCGAAATAGCTACGCAACGGCGGTTGGCTGCGTGAAATAGCGGTCACTGCCGTGGCCAGTGACTATTTTATGAGATCTCATATATTAAAGCAAATTGGCAGAACAGTGAGTCCACAGTGAAGAAATGTTATTTAAATAAAGTTAAGAAATATAATTTTATTATAATAGAAATATTTAATAAAACTACAAAAAGATAACCCTCAGTTTAGACACTCTCCCCCGCCACTGGTTGTAGGATACGGTAGCGATTGAGCGGTAGGCGACCTCAGGAGTTTAAGCAAAAACCTGATTGGAGTTCGCGTGAGCTCAATCAGCTGATTATCAGGAGTGCCAACTCACGCACCCCGCCTCGTCTTGTCTCTCTTGGATTTAACAGACCCCTCCCCCCCCCATTCGTTAAATTGTTAATAAATTAACATTACTGATTATTAATAATAACAGATTTATCTAACATATTCACGGAAATAGTTGTGCTATTTCAAGAGCTATAAAGTGAAACAGGGTTGATTACAATGATATAGTCTTATACATTACTAGCTTTACTCGGCCACGAGCTACTGTGGCTTAGCCTGACAAAATGAAAAAGAAAGAAAATAGAAAGCACATATGAGTAGATTAGTAGCAAAGGACGTCTGTCATTTTTAAAAAGTTGGGAAACAAATTTGTCTGTAAAATGGCTTCAATTTATAGTAATTCTAATGGGTTTTTTTTCTCATGATTCAAATTGACCATTCATAATCCTCTGAGTAAATACGCCGTCATTCATAATCATCAGAAACAGTCTGAGTTGAACTAATAAAACTAAATAAAAAAATTAATTAAAAAAACGTATTATAGTATTGACTTACATAAGGAGAATCATATAAATTCTTCAAATGATAATTTCAATTACTGTAGTAATAATCAATAAAAAAAAAAAAATGATTGTGAGTGAGGAAGCAAAAGGAAACGGCCTTTTCTGAAGAGAAAGCAGTAATTGTTTAAAACTCTATAACTCTGCAACGAACAGTCTGATTTCGATGATTTTTTTTTTTTATTTTGTCAGCAATTCAGAAATCTTTCAAATAAATGTGGGTATTATCAGTCAAAAGTTGTGTACTTTTTTAGTTATCGTCAAATAAAATATTGAATTCATCGTAACATTTTTCAACTTGTTTTCGGGAAAGTATGTTATAAACATAAATTAAAAGGGTTTCAAGAGGAATACTTTAGCAAAGTTTCGTTAAAATCGGTAAAGCCGTTTTGGCACTACAGTTTATAGCGACACATTTTTTGCGGCTTTGAACAGAAAAACATTTACATTTTCATTTTTTTTACATATATAAAATTATCGTAAGACAGAAGTACTATGCCAGAAACCTTCCCAGGAGTGTACGGAACAACTTCCCAAAGCTTCATGACGATCGGTTGAATGGTTTAGTAATACACTAAGGACAAACAGATGGACAGACAGACATACATTCATTTTTATATATAGAGATTTCTTATAAATAAGATTTTTTTTGTCGATACACTATAACTTCGTCAATTCTTCATCAAATCCAATGATTCACCGCTCATTTTGTAGATATTCTTCTCCTTTACATGCAAAAAATAGTCCTATCCCCCCGAAATTTCTGGGAAAAAGGTTGTGAAGGAACATTTTCTTTTTTTTTTAAATATCACAATCTGTTCAAGGATATTTATAGTAGTGTTCTGAGATCACATTCACAGTCTATGTACAATAAATAAAATAAATTATATAGAAAAATAATATATATATACAATAAATAAGAACAAAATAACCTAAAAATAAATAGATAAAAAGAACACATACATACCTAGGTACAATATTTACAATCTGGCGAGAGAACTCCAAACCAGACTTGTCCCTTCAACTGTGGAGGGAAAAGCATGACTCCAGGAGATCTCAGCACTACTCTCTCAACCGCGTCACTGGGGCTAAACCCAGTGGAGATTAGCCACACTTTATTTGCGAATAACTCAAAAAGTATGCATTTTTTACTGACTGTACCCATGATTATTAAAAAGATTACTAAATTACCTATAAAATAAAATAAAATCATAATAATCTATTAGAGATTCGTAAAATTTAAACAATTTTTACCGACTGCGAAGGAGCAAAATGTGTTCAAATATTTTTTATTTAGGGAGAAACAGAATTGAGATTTGTATTTCGCTGCTCCAAAGGCTATTAAATACTGATTGTCATCGCGATCAAAAAATATTTTTTTCTTTCTACAAATCGGAGCTAAGGCCTCCCTCGATTTTTTTTCGAAATTCACAAAAAGTGTCATAAATTTTATATGCTTCCACTTAACCACACGAAATTTAGCAGGAATATATGGCCTTAAAAACTACACGGAATGACACAAAGTTAACAACCATATTGCAAATTTTATTTTGATGTGATGGACACTTTTCTTGAAATAAGCGAAAACCCGAAAGAAGTATTCTTCTAGGCGTCTCTCCCCCCATCTGCCTCACCACCTACTTTCAGTATGTTTACCTCCTTCCTAGTCCAAACAATGTCCCGAATCCAAAATTGTATCCCCGCCATTTCCTTCTATTCCCCTTTTCCAGCATTCATTGACTGGACTTATATAGAAGAATGGATAGTTTGAATATGATAATAAAGAAGGGAAATTAAAATCATTTACATCCTCTTCGTATAGGTAGTTAACATATCAACGTGCTTTCATCCACTGTTAGGAATAGAGACACCTGATCGAAACTCAGTGTAGTTTACGATCCATTACACACGAACCGGTAGAAAAATGGAGGTTGATAGCGTGTGAGTTGGGTTAGGAAGGGTAATAAAACAATAATAGCCTCAATAGAAAATCGATCAAGACCATCCCAGTTCGCGAGTGGGGGGGGGGATTATTATTGACCCTGGACCTCTGGCTTATCTATACTCACTATTCATTATTTATAAGTCTAGAATTTTTAATTTTTTTTTAAGGACAAACATAAGGAATAATTTTTTATTTTTAATCTGTCTTATACTATCTTGGATATTAAGCTCCCTCGATGTTTAAGAAGAAAATGTAGAATGAAGCTTAACTAATAGTCCTGGAGTCCGTGGCAAAAGAGGTGTCATATTTAATACCAATCTTTGTTCTCCTAAATTGATCATATCCATAAGCCTGATGTGAAAAATGCACGTCTGCCAGCATATAACCGCTGTAATACAAAATGGCGGCCATGTGATCTATACAGATTAAATAAATAAAAATTTCTAACAAGTTTTAATTTTTTTTTTTTTTAATCTGTTTATTGAATAATAATACAATCAGCCACTGCTGGAGGGCTATAAGCATTAGGGCTAAAAGTTCTCATTCGCACAATATATACATAATAAAGAAATAAATATAAATATAAGAAGTAAATAAATAATACTGATGAAGAAGGTAAATAAAAATAAAAACTTCTAAACACAATCATACCTATATACAATATATACATTCGCCCAAGAATCTCCGAGTCAGGCTTTTTCCCCCACACGTGGAAGGCAAAGCAAGACTCCGGAATATCCCAGTGCCACTTTTCCAGCCGCATCACTAGTTTTAGAAGCCAGTGGAGACTGAAAGAGGGCACTAGAGTCGCTCAGGACATGAGTGGAGAAGCTGGCCATTGCCAGGACTCCAAAGGCATATTTACAAAAGATCTCGAGGCCACTGCCGTTTCAACCTTCGAGGGAGATGGTATGGATGCTCGGAGCTGGGATTGCGCTAAAGGATTGGGATGATGAATGAGGTTCTGGTGAAAGTTGGAGAATCTGTTTAATTTTATAACTTCAGTTCTAAATTATTTAAGGATGTAAAATTTGTGTCATTCCGTGTATTTACAATACTTGTGAATATGAGATATTCTTTATTGTTCCATTCTTTGTATAGATATAGAGATTGTCTGGTTTTCCAACTCTAGAATTTGCAACATATAATTGTCTATATAAGAAGCAATCGGTCTCTAAATCTCCCACGAAAAATGTTTAAAGCATTATATCTCTGCACCAAATCGTCCGATTTTAGTGATTTTTTTTCGATTTGCAGGGAATCAAGAAATCTTTCAAATAATGATGGATATAATTCAACAAAAATTCTGTACTTTTTGAGTTAGTTGCAAATATAGTTTTGAAGCCATCGTAACTTTTTTTCATACTCTTTTCGGATAAGGATGTTATGTACATAAATTAAAAGGGCTTCAAGAAGAAGACTTTAGCCAAGTTTAATTAAAATCGTTACATCCGTTTGGATGCTACGGTCTATAGCGACACAGGTTTTTGGCCCGCCATTCTGAAACTAAAGTTCCGAGTGTGAATAAATGTATAAAAACACTCCTGAATGCGATAGTAACATTATGTCAATATTTCAAATCGATCGGTGAAGAAGTTTCGGAGATTAGCGGTTTTGAACAAACGAACATTTAGGTTTTTATTAATATACTAGTAGGCCCGTGCGAAAAATTCGCACAGCATATTGTTATCAAATCTCAAATTAATAAGAAAATAAAAAAAATCGATAAATATAATCGACGAAGAAAAAAATTAATTTAAATCTTCGTTTTTGTTTGGAACCAACATGTTTACAAATTTCAATAAGCTGTATCTTTGCGAAAAATTGTCCGATTTCGATGATTTTTTTCTCTTTTGTAGACAATTTAGTAATGTTTTATATAACCATGGGAATAAACGGAAAAGTGTGTAATTTTTTAGTTATTCGCAAATAAAGTTTGTGTAAGTTTATTTTCTTTCATAACTTGTTTGCCTGAATATTCGGGATGATTGGACTATTTTTCCCGCCTGAAGGAGAAGGAAGCCTTCATAATTGGTGGCTCAATCTTGAGATTTGGTGAAAAATTGACGATGATATGGCTTGCCGATCAAAAACACCATCGATAAATAATATAAACTGCTCCTCTCTCGATCATAGAGACCTCAAGTCGACGAAACGAGAAATGTGTTCAATGACAGTACTACAATTAATGTAAGGTTGTGTGGAAGCGAACCCTATGCCTTGCGTTATCTCGAAAATAGTACGTTTCCGGAGGAACTATCCGGGTCTTGCTGTACGCATCAAAATCTTCAAGATCCAATTTGTCCCGTATCGATCTACTGCTACGTATCGATTCGGTTTTTGAGATTTTTAACGGGATGCCACAGGATGATTATTGGAGATAATTTTCCGGAATTAATTAATAAAATATTTGTTAAACAAATTATGTCATTTGACATATTGGTCCTTGATTAATTTATTGGATTACTTCTCACAAAGGCTTGTTGTGTGTTTATCTGTTCTCTAATTACTAAACATTACCTGTGCTTAAAAATGAAATAAATATGTGGCATGATTAAAATAACTTTTATGTACAAATTATGTTTATTTATAAATGATATAATAAAGACTGTTATATACATTATATTTACAAAAATTAATGAACTAAACAATTGGTTGTGAAGGCATGATTCAGATGGATGGAATTTAAAACTATATTGCTATTAAATATTTAAACATCTTTAAAGGAATTGTTGGGAATTACTTATCTATATGTTATGCGAAGTAGTGGATTTTGACAGATTTCATCGCTGCATCTGCGAAGTCTTAGATCATCATTGTTCCGGTAGGGGTTCAGGAGAAAACAGTCCTCCAGCGAGAAGAAAACATCAGGCTCCAAGCCGGCTCTTCATATCAGATCTCTCTTCGATGCCGGGCAGTCCATCCGACATCTCCTCTATCAGCCTCTCCTCAGCTGAGTCCCAAAAAGAAGTGTCTTAGTCCTAGTCCTATATTTCTCACCTTTCTTCATCCCCCTCTCTTTTGGTAGTCTTTTCTGATTGGCTGAATATTCCTAGCCTAAGGGATGACCACGCCCTCTCCTCCAGACCAAGGTATTCCACTAACCAGGTATATTTTAAGTATTTCTGGTGGAAGGTGTGAAAGATCTTTCTGAAAGGTGTTAATGGTAATTTGGATCCTGTTTAAACACTCAGCCGTGAGACTGTTGTCGGTCTCTTGGGGTTTTTAAGGATTTCTATTACCACTTACAAAAGGTTGGGTCGGGGGTCTCAGGTACCCGCCCAGATGTTAGGAATTATTTTTAAATATTATTAATTACCATTAGGCTAAGTTCAATACATAGCACTACAGACCTACCACCGTTCCAATATTAAAGCCTAGCAGAATGTTTGTATCGACTTTATTTATTTTAGGAAGAAAAATAAAAGTGGAGAATACGATTCGCTAAATCCCCGTGAAATTCTGAATCCAACGGTACCCCATTCATGGTATTTGAGCATGACAGGAGCTTATATTTGGTACGAAACCTATTTCGAGCCTTACTGTAATAATATATGTGGGGATATCAAAGAAATAACCAAACTATAGTTATTATATCTTAGTTTACTTCGAGGTATATTCCAAGTTTCTTGAACAGAACTTTGAACGGTTAAAGTTTATGACTTAATTTAAATATCTAAGGCAATCAGGCAGGACCTGTAGCAACAGAGATGGCACAAAACGGGCTATTGTCAGCCAGAGTACAATACGTTTAAGGGCAATTCAGTTTTGTGGCGAATGCGGCGAACCAACTCATTTCGTCTGTACATGCCACCCCATTTCGCTTCGTAAACAGCTTTCGCTTTTAAAAAAATATTTGAAATTATTATTTTTACTTTCCTACCTATACTAGGTAAGGAAAGTATTGCAATAGGGTCAAATTTTCGACATGCGGTTTTCGACGGATCTATACGTTTCACTACCCCCTGAGTCCGAAAAACATATTTTTAGCCATTGGTCTGTCTGTCTGTCTATCTGTCTGTGCCAAGAAATTCGTTGCTCCACAGCAATAGCTTGCGCGCAATAAATGAAAAACAAAACACCGTTAAGCCTATCGTTTGAAAGGTAATGAAATTCCGTACAAAGCCATATAAAAATCGTTCATTTTGTACAACTATTAACGAAGTCACAGCTATTCAATTTCCAATGAAAGATTACGAGTTCATTTCCTGGTGTCAGAAAGGGGTGAATGAGAGAATAAAGATGATTAAGTGAAAGTAAGAAAATCTGCACGCATCACACAATCTTCACTATTTCCTCTACTTTTAACAGAAATTATTGTTTGACAATACTAAGCTATGGCAAAAAGTTTTTGATCAGCATTATTAGTGAGTATTGAAATTTTTACACTGATCTACCGTAAGTCGGTTTCATTACTTTAGTTTATTAAATAAATCGTACTCAAATCTTTTGTTTGATCAATTTTCAGGAAAATAAATTTAGTTCAATTCTCAATAAAAACTTTTCTGAAATAGGTAGGAAAGTCATGTGAGTGGACACACCAGATTTTTTTGAGGTGAAAATTTCTTTAGGCGCGTTTTGCACTTGTTGAGAGTGAATTAGATTGATTGGTCAGATTTCCGAAGTGTTAACGTTCGGGTAAAGTCGGCTAGAGTCTGTAGACTAATTGAAATGTTTTTAAATATGAATTAAAATATCTAAAAAACTAAAAATCTCGGCCTGCACAATGTAAGCAAGGAAATTGTTCAGCATTTCATTCTCTCTGTAATAAGCTATAATTCAAAATTGTATCTTATCCTAGCAACGTGTTAGAAAGATGAAAAGAAGAAAAAAAAGTGTCAAAAACCAAATTATAACGAGTTTTATTGAAGATATGGATTAAAATATCTCCGAAACTAAAAATCAGACCTGCATACTGTAAGCGAGAGAAATCTTTAGCATTTCTCTTTATAATGAAGTATTATTTATAATTTGGCAAAATTTATTATATACACCAGATATCTTATGTTGATCTAATCATAAAACTCACTTTATTGTCAATAACAAAAAAAATAAATATTCATCAGTATTATAAATCACTAGGAGGGTGTCTTCTTTTGTCGCATTTTGCACTGCGGAGTGAATAAGAGAGAGGCGTCAGATTTCCGATGTATAACGTTCGGGTAAAGTCGGCTGAAGTCGACTAATTAAATTTATATCTGAGAGATTCACGTCTTTATAGTATCGTTTTTTCTACTTAAATGTCTATTTTCGAGCCATAGGCTCGTTTTAGTTATAATTAAGAAGATTATGGGTTTTGTATATTTAATTTTAATACTGTTTGGTACGAACACCATCTCGTAATACAACCACCAAAATACGATTTATAGATTATTAGATTCCCTAACCCCTTGTTGCTAGAAATGTGAGGAAGATAAAGAAGATTATTGGCAGCAGTGGAAACAAATATCGTCTCCATACATATTACCTCAAAGCCGAGCTGCCTGATATCCCCTCCTCATCCCTCCCAGCTTATGTGAGGCCTGTCAGTCTACTGGATGCAACTAATAACGACTGGACGTAGGACTGATGTCAATAGCACTAAAAATCATATACTAAAAATCCGACCTGTATACTGTAAGCGAGGGAAATATTCATTTCATCTTCTGTGTAATGAGCTATTATTCAAAATTGTATCTTAACCCAGCAATGTGTTACAGAATAATAGTAGGAAAAAGATAGTATCCAAAATCAAATTATAACGAGTTTTAAGGAAGATATGGACTAAAATATCTCAGAAACTAAAAATCAGACCTGCATAATGTAAGCGAGGTAATTGTTCAGCATTTCATCCTCTTTATAATGAGCTATAATTTATAATTTACATTTCATATTATTAATCTACAATCACCCTAAGGATGGTTGGAGTTAAACAGAGATTGTGCTAGATAATTTGGATGATGAGTTAAATTTCAAGTTTAGAGAAATAATAGAGACCTATATACAAATTTTTTTTTTCTATTTATTGATGATATTTAAAACTGTATTACAAGTAAAAATACATTTAGTAAATGTGAACAAAAGAATATAAAAGCATGAAATCATTTGTTGAGAAACTACCCACTGGTAGCACTCTAAAAATGTATTTACAAAAGGAGATCTCGAGGCCATCTTCTTTTCAGACGCCTCGGAGGGTTGTCCGGGATCGAAAAGGAAGCAAGGTTAGAAACGAGAGGGTTAGGATGGTTTTGCAGTTAGTTATGGAAGGAAAGGTATCTGGATTGGGCCAGGTCAGAAACATACGGAACATTAAGGTCGTTATGGATGATTTTGTTTGTGACGAAGTAGGGAGCATTGAGGATTTTACGAAGGATTTTGGATAGTAAGGATTGGATACGAGAGGAATTCGATGGCTTAGTGGAGCCCCAGAACTCAATTCCGTAAGTCCAAATAGGTCTTATTGTAGTCATGTATATGAGTCTTTTGTAATTGACTGGGAGCTTAGAGCGTTTGTCTAGTAAGTGCTGGAGTAGTCGGAAACGTCGAGCTGTTTCTTGTCGTTTCAGTCTGGTATGAGGATTCCAAGTTAGACGTTTGTCTAAGTGGAGTCCAAGGTATCGAATTCGTTCAACAGGGATAAGTGGGTATTATTAAAGGATACTGTAGGACAAGAGGACATAGGTTTACGACGAAGGGTAAAGGTGATTTGATGGGATTTATTGGAATTTATTTTGATCCTCTAGTTTTGAAACCATTCTTCAAGGTTTGTGATGTGTGATTGAAGGGTTTGGGATGCAATTGTTGGGTCGTTATTAATTGATAGGACACATGTATCATCGGCATACGTGGTAATGACAGTGTTAGGATGGGTTGGGATATCAGCTGTATAAACTGTGTAAAGGATAGGACCTAGGATACTACCTTGAGGAACACCAGCGGACTGGGAAAAAAGTGATGAATAGGCATTATTATGATTTACTTTGAAGGATCTATCAGTAAGATAGGAACGGATAATGAGGAAGTATGTAGGGTGTAGGAATTTACGGAGTTTGTAAAGCAGTCCTGGGTGCCAGACTCGATCAAAAGCCTGTTCTATATCGAGAAAGACTCCCGTGCAGTACAAGACAAAGTTTGATATCAACTTCATTTTGCAGAGTTTTGCAGGTTACATACAAGAGAGCACCGTCTATTGTTCAAAAGACTTTGGACTAAAAAGATTAGATGCGTTTAGATTATCTTGTAGTTTAGTGATTTTTTGTCAGTAGAAAGTTGATATTTTCTATTAAATTGTCTATTTAACTGCCCATTTCGCGAGTAAAGTTGACAATTTTACATCAAGTAAGTGTAGTATGTAGTTCCTCGTTATTCTTTTGTCTAAGTGAATGTCATGACAACGGACTAAGTCTAAGGAAGTTAGCTGGAGGAAGTTAACATAAACTAATGCTTGTATTTGGATTCATTTACTTTAATGCACCACTTATAGCAGAATTATATGCCACTTATGCGGCTTTGTTGATTTAAGGATACTATTTCAAGATCTAAGTTTAGTACTTAGTACTTTAGTAGTACTAAAGTATCAGAATGAACTAGGATTTTTGTGTTAAAAAGTATAAATAAAACTAAAAATTTAAACAATGCAATTTTTATCCAGTGAAAACCGGATGGTTCGGTATATAATTATTTTTGCCTATTGCTATCTGCATTGCAAGCGATCTTCGATCTCTATTCGGCGTAAAATTACTATTTTGGGATGTTTGTATTTTTTGGTTTTTTTTTTTTTTTTTTTTTGCTTGATCCTGACTAGCGAAATAGCAAAACAAGTTAGATAAAAGGATAAGAACAGTCGACACGTAAGCTACTTGATTGGCAGAAATATAATCCCAAAACATCTTACAAGGAATCTTTAAAGAGAGACCGTTATAGAAATCTTAAATTAGATTCATTCAATAACAAATAGATCCAACCGCTAAATATTTATTTATATATTTCAATCAGCTTTGAAAAGATATTTTTTTTCCAGCCTTAATATTTGATTTTTTTTTTATTTAAAAAAAAATTTGTTTTGAGTACATCACACTTTTTTTCCGGATTTTCAGTAGCTTTCAAAGAGAGAAGAAACTTACGTTTCCACTCGTTATATGCTGATTTCTATGTTTAATCTTATTGAGTTGATCCGAGGTATTTAGAAAAAAAATAACTTATTTAATTGAATTTCGCTCATTTACTTAAATTGTACCATTTATTACAGAGTTGTGGTTTCATGTTAAAAAAAAAAAAAAAAAAAAAAAAAAAAAAGCAGCTCCATGACAAACAATCATTTAACAACAATAGTATAATAATAAATAATCATATTCAAAAGTCAATAGTATCCCCCATAGTAGATACCCAATTATTTGTCTATAGGAATGTCGATGCTCTATATATTATAACGGTAATTTTTCTATAACATATTTTTTTTTATTTTAATGAAATTTACAACTGTATTACATGAAAAATACAACAAATAAATGTGACATCGGTAACATGAATGTACAACATGAAGAGAAACTACCTATTGGTAGAACTCAAGTAAGTTCTATATTAGAAGTCCGAGGCCATCTTCTTTTCAGACGCCTCGGAGGGTTATCAGGAATTGAATAGGAAGCAAGCTTAGATACAAGAAGGTTGGGATCGTTCAGAAGTTTATTATGGAAGGATAGGTATCTGGATTGGGCTAAATCAGAAAAATATGGAACATTAAGGTCTTTATGGATGATTTTTATTTGTGACAAAGTAAGGAGCGTTGAGGATTTTACGAAGGATTCTGGATTGTAAGGATTGGATACGAGAGGAATTCGATGGTTTAATGGAGACCCAAAGCTCAATTCCGTAAGTCCAAATGTGTCTTATTATTGTCATATATATGAGTCGTTTATAATTGATTGAAAGCTTAGAGCGTTTATCTAGTGCTGCAGTGGTCGAAAAGGTCGGACGGTTTCTAGTCGTTTCAGTCTTGTATGAGGATTTCAAGTGAGTCGTTTGTCCAGGTGGAGTCCTAGGTATCGGATTTGTTTGACAGGGATAAGAGGGCTATTGTTGAAGGATACTGTAGAACAGGAAGTCATAGGTTTACGACGAAGAGTGAAGGATTTATTGGAATGTATTTTAATCCTCCAGTTTTTACACCATTTTTCAAGATTTGTGATGTGTGATTGAAGAGTTTGGGGTGCAATTAATGGATCGTAATTAACTGATAGGATACACGTGTCATTGGCATAGGTGGTGATGACAGTGTTGGATTGGGCTGGGATGTCAGCTGTATAAACTTTGTAGAGGATAGGACCTAGGATACTACCTTGAGAAACACCGGCAAATATAAATTTAAAATATGAAAAAGGAGCACATCAGACTTTAGGTAATTACAAAATTTATGAAACAACGCAACTCTAACATATATTGTAACATTCATTATTTTTTAATTAACTCCTTTTTAGCCATGAATATGGCTATTCGATTCGATAAGAAAATATGGGATTGAGAGTTCTAGAGACGAGAGGAAATTTCCCGAAACGTTAACATGTAAATTCAACAAATAAATCAATTGTTGTATATTTGGAAATTATCATTGCCAAAAACAGAGAGGAAAAAAAAAGGTTTTTGAAACCTGTACCTCTATAACCCATGAATAGTCTTGGGTTCAATACTATGCAGGAAAGGTATTGTCTCTTGGTCAAGGGTTGTGCAAGAAAGTGGCTTGACTGAGATCACGCTCAACCGCCAGGTTTTCCCCCTTAATTAATTATTTAATTAAGGATACCCACTTTATAGTGGATGGGTGTGCTCCAGTCTCCCGACCCTAGGGTCAATCCATGTTGATGAAATCGAATAAATAATTTATCTACCATAAGCCAGGATTCGAACATGGGACCTTGACAACCATTGCCGTAATGCTGAATATGATCTATGACTCTTTTTCAGAATTTATATTTATGAAAATATTAACTATACCAACATCAAAAAGTATACTGGATCGAGTAGATGCAGTGTGAAGATATTTTCCACTATAGATTAGGTTCGTATGGCACAAGTTCAGATGTACGTAGTCTCAGACAAAACATTCTTTTTAAATTAAAATAAGTATAAAACTAGAAAAGGTGATTGTGTTATAAATGGAAAAATACAAACTATAAAGAAAGGAGTCTCCAACAAACATGTAAATAACTAACTTGCCAACGTTTCGCCAATTTAGCTATCACCAGGACAGAAAAAAAAACAATATCACATATATGCAAAAAGAAAAAACAAAAATGAGCAGGAAAAAAAATATTTTATAGTTATCCCACGAAGCCATCCAAATACATACTGAAGAAAAGAGAAGGTTCTATTAACACAACTAAGGAAGATTATATTGAACAGCTGATAAGCAAGAATACAAAAAAAGAAAAAAAAAATATACTTATAACTGAAATATAATAATGTATAATGTGTAAAATAAAAAATATGAAATTTAAAAAAAAAAAAAAGCTCAAAGGTAATATGTAACACCCATTTCCATCAAAACTTTTAACGAGTTTTTTAAATTGAATTTAACATGTTTTGTATTATTATATTTCAGTTTTAAGTATAAATTGTTTTTTTTTTCTAATCAGCTGTTCAATATAACCTTCCTTAACTGTGTTAATATAACCTTCCCTTTTCTTCAGCATGTATTCGGATGGCTTCGTGAGATGTTCACAGCAATATATAATTTTTTTCTTTCTTCATATATGTGATCTTGGTTTTTCTGCCCTGGTGATGTCTAAATTGGAGAGACGTTAGCAAGTTAACTAATCATCTGTATGTCATACATTCGTACCTTTGTTGTTTGGATTTTTCCATTTATACCATTAATACATATTTTAAACTCCTAATTTGTTCTCTTGTAAAATGTATACAAAACGATTTACGAGATTTTTATTGTCACTTTAAATATACACACATAGATTAATCATAACTAATTTATTTTACTTTCGTTAGTTCCTCTTTTTAATTTTTAACCCGATATATATTAAATCAACGTTTCACCAATTCAGGCATTATCAAGGTAGAAAAAAAAAGATCATAAATTTGCAGAAAGAAAAAACAAAAGGGAAAATATATATATATACATATTACAATTGACATCTCAGGAAGTCATCCAAATACATGTTGAATGAAAGAGAAGGTTCTATTAACACAGCTAAGAAAGGCTGATTAGCAGAAATCCAAGTGGGAAAATACGAATAACTAAAATATAATACAAATACAAAACGTGTTAAATAAAATAAATAAATAAAGTAATAAATTCAAAAGAAAATGATGATGCTTAGATTCGCGAAACGTTGGCAAGTTAATTGTTTGCCTGTATGTTGGAGAATCATAGATTTATATTTTGAATTATTTTTAACAATGTCTGTTAATGTTTCTCTATATATACTTACTTTTTAATGTACTAAATTATATTTTACTTTCTTGATTGAAAAGTCATATAAATGAAAATCTACCTTGAGAGTGCTTTATAACCACAGTATTTTACTTCCGCCCTTTAAACGCCTGTTCAACGCTTTTGAAACTTTTCGATAAAATAGCTTTAAAATGAGATTTTATTGTTATAGATGGGACTTGTTTTAGTCTAATAGCTTATCATGAGACATCAAAGGATTACAAAATTACTATCCGTCAGTTTTTTATCTAAAGCCTGGGCGTCATTCTGTCTCAGTTATTTGAATTTAATAAAAAAAATTCTCTTAACTAACACTTTTCTATAGTGGAAAATTTTATTAATTATTTTAATAAAAGTCTTATGAATGCCACTCTATATTACGAACGCGGACGCAGTTCATGCAAATATTTTGATTGAAAAGTTTCTCCATGAAGGATAGCAGGAAACCAGTAAAGCTCTTACTCTGACAACATTGATATTTATAATAGCATTGTTTATATTGAGAATTTTATTAGATAGATAGGGATTATAATTTCAATCTCTTGTTAATTTTCTTACAGAATATCTGATAAAATATAAACACATGCGCTTATGTTGTGCTTTTCGCATTTATTGTGCTTTATTTTATGCCACTCTGTATTGTGAAGGATTGGCCCCAAACGAGAGGAAATATTCACAAACCAAACACAATTATACTCTCACACGATGGTGCTTGCCATGATTAGATGATTGTGTTAACGCGGCTTAATATAAATTGATCATTGACAAAGGGATGCTACATGACTAAAATAATAATTGTGAGGTTATTTACTCTTATGAGTTTTTATTCATATTAATTTTTAAGTTATTTATGCATTATTGTTTGAGACTAAGGGGAGTATTTAGAACAGTGTGGGGGGAAGGGGAGGGTCAAATAGTCCAGTCAATTGAATGAATGAATGAATTTTTATTGGATATTTATAAAATATCATACAACCAAAAGGTGGGCGGTGTGGCCGAATGGGCTAACGCGTGTGTACAACACCGCCGTTACCCGGCAACCTGATACATAAGACTTTGATAAAAAAAAAAATAGTCACGATTTCGCGTCCCGGTGCCCGGAGGAGTTTTTAAAATCCCTGCCCACACACCCTGGCCCAGGAAAACCCCCGTATAGCCTTAAAGGCGAGGAAGGAGAGGAAAACAAAAAAAAAAAAAAAAAACCAACCAAAAGCATGCAAGCTCAACAAAATATTTACGGCTTGGTTCTTCAAACCCCTAGCCGGAGGCTGGCCTTGGCAAAATTAGTATTATTAATACAATAATATAAACTAAATAGTGTTGCCCAAAATCGGTCTTGGTCTTGCACTTTGCAAGACAAAGACCAAGGCCGCCTAACTGTTGCAAGACCAAGACTAGGACTGGTAAAAAAATCGATGTTTTTAATAAAAAATTAAGGCAAAATAGTTACTAATACTCGACAATCTTAGTTACTATATATAAATAATTGATATAACCAATATAGTTTTGCTTTCAATTCCTCTAATTTTCCATTCAGGCTTAGTTAGGTTTCTCCTATCTACAAAATACAGTACTGTAGGACTGTTGCGAGACTCCTGTGCAAGACCAAGACCATGACCAAACTGAGTTTGCAAGACCAAGACTCGTCTGGGTCTCGCATTTGGGCAACACTAATGCTAACAAATAACGAAATACAATTTATCAGCTCTTAATATCACAAATATAATTATTACACATATATAAATACATAAATATAGAAATACATACACATTTTTAATATAGATATTTTAATATAATTACATAAATATTTTTTCCGGTTTAAGCATTATTCATCTAATAATTAAATTCTTGGCATAAGGCATATCTGTATTGCCAGGCTACTTTACAATGATTGGATAGACTTACCCATTTTTTCCGTTTAAATGTGCAATTATTTCCCTAAACGTCAGGCTATCTTTTCCAAAATATTTTCTTTCAAGTTCCGCCAGAATAGGACATACTCCAAAGAAATACACGATATTTTCTATTTCATTCCTGTTTCATAATGAACATAAATTATTTAGTCCAGTCAATTAATGATTATAGGTCACTTTTTTGAGGATTTAGTTTATATCAGGAAAACTATTTATCGCATCGACAAAGACTGTTAATACAAAATTATCAAAAGCTGATAAAATTTTTAATTTGATTCATCACTCATCGCTTTTCGCTACCTAACGTACTTTCCGAAATATCCGTCTAAAACTATTGCTGATTTGAAAAATAAAAAACTGTTTACCTCGTTTTTTTTACAGTATTTGACGAGCTAACTCTTCAATTGTTCGATTTATTTGGTATATATTCTCATGATTAAGTCGTGGGAAAGAAAAGTTTTAACTAATTAAATTATCTTCAAGAATATACATTACTTTACTAGTTTATCTTCAACGTTTCAAAAGTTAGGTAAATTATAATTTTATATGTCAATTCCAAGAATTCGCAAAAAAATATTTTTTATAATATGCGTTATTATGTTATGAGGTATCGAAAAAAAGAAAATAATCAATCATATTGTAAAATTTTATCAGTTTTAATTTTGTATAGAACGTCATTCTCAATATGATTGCTAGTTTTCCTGATATTAGTGAAAAACCGAAAGATAGCAATAAACATGAGGCAAACATTTTTTTTTCCAAAGTTAGCCATAGTTGCGGACGGATATCTCGGAAACTAAGCGAGTTAGCGAAAAAAAGGTATATAGTCAATCATATTAAAAATTTCATCAGATTTAATTTTGTATAGAACGTCTTCGTCGATGCGATAATAATTTTCCTTATATAAGTAAAAACCCGAAAAAAGTGAACTACTAGCCTCCCCCCCCCCCACATCTGGCTCATCACCTAGAAGGGGGGACTTTTAGTATGCTTACCTCCTTACTAGTCAAAAAAATGCCATAAAGTCAAAAATGCTGTCCCCACCATTTCCTTCTAGATCCTCTACTCGAACATTTATTGAAGGGACTACCATAGGAATCGGTACCAATGATATAAAGCTAATGGTATTTGATTTAACACCCAATGAAGTTAACTTGAATCCTGATTGATGTTAAATAATAATACAACTAATGTTTTTTTCTCCGTTTCTTGTAATGAAAATTAAAAATAAATTAATTTTATAATATCATTCATTATTCTCAAGAAAAAGTAAAGGTCTAAAGCACACACCTTAGTTTTCTTTTTAAATACCAGATATTGAAAATTTATTTATTTCTAATCTTATTCAAGTTTCAATGTTTTTATTAAATTACTATTGGAATAATCTGTGATTTTCGGAAATATTTGCTAAAAATGAAGAATATCTTAATTTATTTTTTTTTCATATTAGATTTTTGATAATACTATTTGAATAGAAAATAGGTTTGTTTTTTTTCGCATTTTCTGAACTTTTCAATGTTGATTAGGATTTGTTTTGGAAACAGACGATCCATTTAATAAATAATATTAAAAAATACAGCAACGGGTAATACATAAATATATGTATGGATATCGATAATTCTAGAGATGAGATGATATTTAAGTCCATTGTACTGAGAGCGCTTCGATTCAATTGTTGGAGTAAGCTGCCCACTCCACTGTACGCTTCAATGCCAGTCTCTTTCATTGACAGCTCTTTTTTCTGATTTATTTTATTTTTTATAATTCTTTAGAAAAATATTTTATACTAAACATAGATTTTAAATAATTTTACTTGATAAGTTTAAATAATTTAGTAAACTATAAATAAAACCAATACAAATTTCAATTTCTTTTATGTCCTCAGAAGAATGAAAATTCCTTTTTTTACACATACTTCAGTAGTGTACCTTGCGACAAATTTCCATTTTTCGCCTCCAGTTAAAATTCTATTCAAAAATAGATCCTCCACAATTTTTTTCGGCTAGAAATTGCAAGTTGAAATTTGATCCATAAGGTTCTTTTTGCAAGGCTCAAGAGGGATTCAAACATAGTAACGACAGACGTACATTCAGATTATTAAAACTGCCGATTTATAAGAATTTATTTCCACAGCTATCTCACGGAGAGTAATAGTTGTCAATTTTTGAAACGACAACCATTATATCCACGATATCCATAGTTAAAATTTCGTTGAAATCGTTAAACTACGTTTAAGCTGTGAAATCTCCAAACCTATCATTTATGCTATTTGAACATGACAGGATATTTGGTACAAAACCGATTCCGAGCCTCGCTGTAATATTATATACGGGAATAACTGGATTAATGACTGAACCTAAAAATATTTATTTATTGTAATATTTTAGATTGTTGAAGAGGATAACGAAGTATTCTTCGAAACATTTTTATTTTTTTCTGAGTTAAAAGAATATAAAGAAAACCATTTTTAAAAATCTCTACGAACTTTCAGTCCCATCCATTTTTCCCTACAGTCAAAAACCTAGGAGTAACCTTTGACCAGAACCTCTCCTTGGATAACCATATCTCCCAGATTACCCGACAATCCATAACTGCCCTTAAACAACTCCTAAGATTCCGTGATTGTATTCCTCTAAAAACCAGACAGCTCCTTGTAACCTCCCTTATATTCCCCCACTTCGACTACGGCTGCTTGGTGTATGGAGGGCTATCTGCCAGACTAGAAATGAGATTAAAAAGACTCATGAATTGTTTCATAAGATACATCTTCGGGATCCCCAGGTCATGTTTCATTCTGGTACACCGAGTTGAAGTGGCTTTATCCTACTTCCAGTCGACAATTCCTCCTTGGCGTTTTCCTTTTCCAAGTCTTCAGAACCAAAAACCTTCCCTGCATCCTGAAACTCCTTAATCTATCCACTCTCTAATACTAGGTCTCAACCTATAGATTTATATATCTCCTCCCATAAAACTACTTCCTTCAGCAAATACTTCGTCATTCGTGCTACCTCTTTTTGGAACTCTCTTCCTATCTCCATACGTCAATCCACGTCCACAAATTCCTTCAAACAACTCCTGTTCCACCACCTACTCCGCATTTAAACATCCGCTAAAATGTAAAATTACTTGCATCTGTATACTGTTTACTTTCAATCTACTGCACAATTGCAATAAAAATAAGCAGTTAATTATTTTTTTATTGTTTATTATTCTAAGTCAGTCTAAGACCCATAAATTTGTAACAATGTTATCATTCTTTGCGGACTGTTGTACCAGAATAAAATTATTTTTTCATTCATTCATTACATATATAATTAATTAAATTTGTAATATCTATTTCAAATTTTATTCTCCAGTATTGAAGCGTTCTCTATTATAAAAGCCCCTATTCTCGGCCAGACTATTGACAAATAAGAATTGTTAAAGCCTTCTCCTCTGCCATAGTAGCGGGCTCTTCCAATCGACTAAGTCACCCTCAGTCGAATCAATTCCACTTATTTTTCAACCGCCTTTCAATGGATACTTCTCAAGATATCGATCTAATTTCAAACATTCTTAATGCCACTCTCTTCTTTCGTCATTCGTATTTTCTATATAAAAAAAAAATAATTTAACTATCGTGGTCTGTTCTCCATTTTCAAATCGAAAAAATCAGGCTATGAAAACTGAAAAAATAATTTTATTCTGGGACTACTGTCCCCTAGGAATAATAACAGAGTTACAAATTTATGTATCTTAGTCTGACATAATAAAAATACCAACTAATTTATTGTGAATTGTTATTTCAGTTGCAATGGATTGAAATTAAACATTGTATAGATGCAAGTAATTTTACATGTTAGAGGAAGTTTGAATGTGGAGTAAGTGTTGGAATAGGAGTTGTTTGAAGGAATTTGTGGATGAGGATTGACGTATGGAGGTAGGAAGTGAGTTCCATAAAGAAGCAGCACGAATGACGAAGGATTTGCTGAAGGAGGAAGTTTTATGGGAGGGAATATATAAGTCTATAGGTTTAGACCTAGTATTGAGAGAGTGGATAGAGGAGCGCAGAGTAAGGAGTTCCAGGATGTAGGGAGAGTTTTTAGTTCTGAAGACTTGGAAAAGGAAAACGCGAAGGAAAAATTGTCGTCGGGAAATAGGATAAAGCCACTTCAACTCGGTGTACCATAGTGAAACATGTGAACGCCTGGTGATCCCGAAAATGTATCTTATGAAGCAATTCATGAGTCTTTTTAATCTCATTTCTGCCTAGCAGATAGCCCTCCATACACCAAGCAGCCGTATTCGAAGTGGGGGAATACAAGGGAGGTAACAAGGAGCTGTCTGGTTTTTAGAGGAATACAATCACGAAATCTTAGGAGTTGTTTAAGGGCAGTTATGGATTTTCGGGTAATCTGGGAGATATGATTATCCCAGGAGAGGTTCTGGTCAAAGGTTACTCCTAGGTTTTTGACTGTAGGGAAATACATCGCTAAATTAATTAATAACTAAATTTCTGCTTTATTAGTGCAATCGTTGTTACAGATTATTAACGAATGTTTTTTCTAACCTGTAAACACAACTTAGAAATATTTTCAGAGCCATTTATGTACTGAGGATGGCTATTGTGCAAATAAAAATATATTTCTGGAATTTAAATATATCTATCAAAGACTAACATGGAAACCACATACCAGACTTAAAAAACAAGAGCTTAACCGACGACTTGGCCAGTTGTACAGACTACTTAACAGAAAATCTAATCTCTCAATTGAAAACAAACTGTTAATATACAAGACTATACTGAAACTCTAACAACTAACGCAGTTAATCCTTCCAGTCTAAAGTACTCCGTATAATAGTCAATGCTCCTTATTATGTTACGAACAAAACCTTTCTTAATGATCTTAACATCTCTTATGTAGTTGACGTTATTTCATCCCGATTTTCAAATTTTGATCAGAAACTAATCCATCATCATAATCCATCAGCACAATCCTTATCCAGTTCCAGTCATCCCTACAATACTCCTCGAAGGTTGAAGCGCAGTGGCCACGAGATGTTTTCTAAAGACGTCATTGGAGTCCTGGCGATGGCCAGCTTCTCCACTCAAGTCCTGAGCGTATGTGGCTTTAGTGCCCTCTCTTAGTCTCCACTGGATTCCCATTCTAATGATCCGGCTGAGAGAAAAGCGATGGGATCTCTTGGAGTCTTACCTTATCCTCCACACGTGGGAGAAAAGGCCCGACTTGGAGCTCCCTCGGCTGACTGTAAATATTGTAAATAAGTATGAATGTACTTTTATTTATTTTTTATTTTTATTTAATGTTGTATCATGTTCGATTTATTCTGTTACTTTAAGTTTAATTTTATTTTGTTATAATCTTGTTTTTCTTTTATTGTATATATGGTGTGTTTGTGTTTCATTCATCCTAAATACTCAATGCCCTTAAAATAAAATATTATATTTAAAAAAATATGTATATAGCTAACAAAGATAATTCAGGTAAACGCTGAGTAGGATCCAAGACCCCAGAAAAGCACTGAGGATTTTCGGCCCGCAGTCTGCTAAAGGGTGTAATCTTCAAAATTCATATGAAGGGGATTGGGCAGCATTATGTAGACATAATCAATAAATTAGAATTTTAAATAAATTAAAGTAATTTAAATAATCATTCCAGCTAAATCATTATCAATAATAGGGAACTTTTTTTTTTTTGTCTTCATATTTCCATCGACACCTGTCATGAACTTGACAATAAGCAGATGTGCTGTAACTAATTGGCATTTTAAATTGAAAAGAAAAGTTGACATTTTAGGCATGAGGAAAAAAATAATACCCAGCAGTTCTTCCTGGTCTTGATTTATTTCCTCCAGGAAAGGAGATCTCTTATCCAGCTCTTCTTAAGTCGTTTCTTGATCGGCATGTCATGTCGTTAATAAGTCAGTTGTGATGTCCGTGTAGTTTAAGATGAAATCTGGAGGAGAGATCACGTATGTTTTGGTCGATAGTTGGTTGTCGTAATGTAAAGTTTTGTTGTTTACGTACCAAGGAGTTCCTGTTATAAGTCGTAAAATTTTAGATTGAAATGTCTGTAGTTTTTGTGAGTGTGTCTTTTTTGCAGAACCGTAAATTTGTGAGGTGTATGTCCATATGGGTTTGATTAGGTAAGTGTGTGTATTACGTTTGGAAAAAAGTGAGTACAGTATTTTTAGTCGCTTGTTCAAAGCCTTTCGTTTCATTTTGACATGTGGGCCCCCCAGGACATCCTTCTGTCGAATATTAACCCGAGATAGGTGAGCATGTGTCTCGTCGAAATGTAGATGTTATAGAGCTGACAGTGGATATAAGGCTATTGTATAAAAAGGACGAAAATGCTTTGACGTAAACGGAACAGTTGATATCAATTTAAAAAAAAAATGTTTAATTTTTTTACGGTATAAAGCTAATTTATAAAATAGTATATTAAATTGTTGAAAAATTCTTTTCTTTGGCCCTTTCTAATTTGAGACGTCTTGTATGTTCAGCATTTTTATTATCATTTTTATAATTGACTTTTATAAAACTAATATAACATGAATGTGAGGAGAAGAAAAATTTCAATAATTATATAAAAAATAATATTACATAGATGATAGGATGATGTAAGTATAGATTTTATTCATTAATTTGAATTTTTGGAATTTTCATTGATTGTTATTTATGTGCTGTTATATATTTTACATATATATTTGTAATTATTTTATTACAATATTATTGATAAATATTTCGACTTGATAATGGACAAAATCAATTGAAGCATGAAGAGAAGGTGTGAGGGTTAAATAAAGTTATTTCTTCGAAATTATTAATTTTTGTATTTTTTAATTTTAGACCCACATGCTTGGACCGAAACGTCGGTAAACTTAATATATAGTCAACTATAAATCCATAAAAAATCTTTTTTTCTCCATTCGTTAATTGTTAAATTACTTCATTGTTTATACTTATCCATTTATTCTTAATATTAATATCAGAGATAATTAATTTTTTTAACGAACAAAATTGAAGGTCAGTAAAAGTATGGTGTTAAGTCACGAATTCATTCACCTGAAAATTTTTTATCAATATTGCCATTTTATAAAATAATTACATATTTAAAAAGTGTTAAATATTTCATCCTGTGTATAAAATATTTATAATAAATAAATCAACAAATTAGAAAATGTATTGAAAATTTAAAAGGGATTTACTAATCATCCCGGTGTGCCACATGCATAAAATATTTCAATTGTCGTTCTAAAATCTTTTGAAGGCATTTTCTATATGTTACAACTTCCGGATAGCGCTGCACTTGAAAAGTTTATCAATAATTTGCTTAAGTTAAAGCTAGACTAGACACTTCCGGTAATATTTTACCGATCAAACGACTTCCCATTAAAGATTCGATAAAGAAGGCTTTGTATCTTGTAACAGATGCTATCTCGCAGGATGTATAATTGCTCCCAATAGCTAAAAATAATTTTAAATTGTGGCCTCGATGGCGCGGTATGATAATAAAGGGACTATTTTGGCGGCAATCATAGGCGTAGTTTCTTCTGTCGTTTTGGAGATAGTCCGTGGTATAGACCCATTTTTATCAAATTATTAGCATCCGGCTGAAACTTCGTAAATAGCTTCATCTCATCGTAACCTACAAATATTTTATTTACGAAAATTCTCGGAATTGGGATGTTTTCTATCTGGAGGTTGGCAAACATTCTCCATTTAATTAGGTACTAAAAACTCGTAAATATACAACTTGAGCACAAAGTCGAGGAAAAAAGGCGGCCTTCAAAAATATTAAGCCCTTTGGCTTGACCTACACCATCAAATTTTAAAATAACGAGGTTAAATAGGCCAAACGGCGCAATATTTATGAAGGCCACCTTTTTTCTCGACATTGTGCAGAAGTTATCTTTCGATTCAACTTGAAAGGAAATGTGTATTTACGAGTTATCAGTACCTAATTAAAAAGCCCCAATTCCGAGAATTTTCGATAAAAAATATTTGTAGGTTACGATGAGATGAAGCTATTTACGAAGTTTCAGCAGGATGTTAATAATTTAATAAAAAGGGGCCTGTACCACGGACTAGAACTCTAATAGCACGGATTTTTTTGTGAAGTTTCATATCATTGTTAAAAACTATGCTAAGCCAATTTTAACATTAAGGTTAATTAAAAGAAAAGTGCAGATTTAATTCTGTAAAGTGCAGATACCTTTCGACTTCCCATTTGGAGTGATATTTTACAGTAATTTTAAATCATATATTTAATATTTTTATTTTTATTGATCTATGTGTTCGAGTGAGAGAAAACTATTTCGGATATTGAATATTTAATAGTTGACCGTTGCATTATAAAGAAAGGAGATAATCCAGGGTGTCGATTATATAAAGGCTAAACAGTGGCAAAACTATTGTATTAAAATCCAACGTTTCGACCCGACTTTGCAGATCTTCCTCAGGGCTAGAACGGACAAGATACTAAAAGATGTACAGAATTGTGGAAGTTACATAACATTAAGACAATAAATTATAAACAATGTGAATAAGCTTACTAAAATTATAAACAGTAAGTACATTAAAATATATAAACAGAGTAAGCTAAGTAACAAGATCCTGAACTGAAGTAAATAGATGTAACAATAACAGTTGTGCTGTAATATATTAAATAATACAATAATAATATAATATTGCACTACAACAATTGTTACATCTATTTACTTCAGTTCAGAATCTTGTTACTTAGCTTACTCTGTTTATATATTTTAATGTACTTACTGTTTATAATTTTAATAAGCTTATTCATATTGTTTATAATTTTTTGTCTTAATGTTATGTAACTTCAACAATTCTGTATATCTTTTAGTATCTTGTCCGTTCTAGCCCTGAAGAAGACCTGCAAAGTCATGTTGAAACGTTGGCTTTCAATAAAATAGTTTTGCCACTTTTTAGCCTTTTTATGACCGCCATCCCGGACCATCTCCTTTCTCTATTTCGGATACATTGCCCAGAATTTAGCTATATCTCTTAATTACAAGACTGATATTAGACATTAAATAATGTTTTTAATTAAATGATCATACTGAAACGTTCGATAATTCTAATGAATCTAATTAATTTGCTTCTTTAGCTGCCTTAGTGATCAGCTGTTTTTCATTAAAACCTTTCTCTGCTGTGTCAATTATCATTTTTTTTCCTAATTATTAATCATTATATATTTTCTTCTTATGATTTTTATTTTGTGTGACATATTAAATAATATATTTTGATTAATGAGGATACGTTTTTTTCTCATCTGTTCCTCCTTGCTGATCAGCTGTTTGATTATAACCTGGCTCAGCTGTTACCTCCCCTTTCTGTTAGTGTTCGGAAACATCCATAACAGTGATATGATCTTGTTTTCTCTGACTGAATTTACAGGTAAGTTTGCTTCAACGTGCATTTTAAAGACATAAGGTTGTATGTTTGGATATTCCGCTTATACTCTAATATCTAATTTCTGTATTTTATTGATTTATTTATTCGGTTGTCTTAATTTATTTTGAGAAAAGAGATGTTCTGAGTTTGTGGCCAAAAAATTACTTTAAATATTCCATTCTTTAAAAGTCAGTATATGCAGGCAGTTTTCATAATCTGACTTATCCACCTTTACATTGGTTCATCCCTCCGTACATTTAAAATATTTCCTTCTTTTTTTTTTATCAATTGGGCTAAACTATATTCATGATTAATTGAATATATACGTATATACTTATATACTTATTAAATCTATACTTAGCTACATTATCGGTCAATTCTTTATCAGTATATATTCTTATAAAATTCTGATTCACTGTGACAAGAACAACAACATCCTAACCAATAACTGTTGCAGTACCAGTACCAGTAAGATGAATTTACATTGAATTATATATATTTTCGGAGATTAGTGTAGCTCAGTGAGTAATCAATGACTTCCAGAGCTCAAGATTCTAGGTTCAAATCCGACTGATGACTAGTAATTTTTTATTGGCCGTGTTCTGACCCTGTTGCCAGAAGACCCTCCTGGGGAACACCCAGCCTCTATTAAATGGGTACTTTTAATTAAATAATTAATTAAGGGGGAAAACTTGACGGTTGAGCGTGATATTGGCCCATCACCTTCCTTCACAACCGTTGGCCTTGTAACAGTACTATCTGACATTTTACTGAACCCAAGACCCTTCATGGGTTGTTAGTGGTACAGGTTTTATATATATATATATATATATACTGATTGACCAGTTCCTTTAAGCAGCTCTTTATTGGTATTTTTCCTCCATTCATTAGTATCGTGCGGAAGATATTTCTATTAAATTTACATTTCTTCATAGGGTGTTGGTTTGAGTATAGGTCTCTCAGCCGTATATGATAAACGGTGTTCGCCAGGTTTCCCCTCTTAATTAATTATTTAATTTAGAGTACCCACTTATAGAGGTTAGATGTGCCCCAGGAGGATCTCCCGACCCCAGGGTCGATCCATGATCTATGAAACTAAAGAAATAATCAGCAAGATTCGAACATGGGATCTTAAGCATTGAAAGTCAGCGATCTACCACTGAGATACCCTACTGCTGTTGAAGACATAAAACACAGTGAAATAAATTTCCTGGCCAGTATTTTGTATTTTTTTTAATAATTTCTACTCAACTCGTGTCTTGATATCTGGAGTAAAATACTAAAAGGAGTATGACAGTTTTGGGATATATATATTCTCGAAACTGGTTATGATGACAAAATCGCAATTTTTTTTTGTGAAATAACAGCTTTCTCCTGGCTCCTTCGCGGTCCATTATCTCCTGTACTCCAGTTTCCCTCCAGTTCTTGGACAGCCGTGATCGTCTAGTGGTTAGGACATTGCGTTGTGGCCGCAATAACCCAGGTTCGAATCCTGGTCAGGGCAAGAGATTTTTTTTCAAAATACAAATATATTATGTTATCAAGAATTGATAAGAAATAATACTGATTAATAAATAGTTATTAATATTTTATTTTGAATAATAAAAACAGAACCTTCTTCTTTTTGAAGTGAAAACTTTTTAGGCGCGTTTTGTAATTTTTTGTTGAGAGTGAATCAGATTGATTCGTCAGATTAACGCTCGGGTAAAGTCGGCTATAGTCGACTAATTGAATTTTTTTTAAATGGTTTAAAATATCTCAAAAACTAAAATTCGGACCTGCGTACTGTATGTGAGGAAATTGTTCTGCATTTCATCCTCTCTGTAATAAGCTATGATTCAAAATTGTATCTTAACCCACCACCGTGTTAAAGAGTAAGAGAGAGAAAAAGAAAGTGCCCAAATATTATTAAATCATTTAAATTTTATTTTGACAAAATTATTAACGATACATAAAAAGTAAGAAGAGAAATAATATAAATAGTAATAATATCAGTGATTCTCAGGCATGATGGAATATATATAATTAAAATATAACATTAGATAACCTTCCGATTGGAGATTTCCACATAATATTATACAGTCGTTGGATACATCATAAACTAGTAAATAACGTTAATTTAAATAAATAAATTATAAATTATTAAGGACATTTTTAGATTGATGTCTATATTTTATGTAATAGACCTTGTTATTAACTTAGATTAGTAAAATTAGATAAAAGTGGCGCTCCACTTAGTCCTATCATCAGTAATATTAATGGAGAAACTGAAAAATTTGGCTAAATATCTCAATTCTACACTAAATAACCTTCTTTTTTTTTCTATTTATTGATGATATTTACAACTGTATTGCAAATAAAAATACATTCAGGAAATGTGAACAAGAGAATATAATAGCATGAAATCACTTGTTGAGAAACTACCCACTGGTAGCACTCTAAAAATGTATTTACAAAAGGAGATCTCGAGGCCATCTTCTTTTCAGACGCCTCGGAGGGTTGTCAGGGATCGAAAAGGAAGCAAGGTTAGAAACGAGAGGGTTAGGATGGTTCTGAAGTTTGTTATGGAAGGAAAGGTATCTGGATTGGGCCAGGTCAGAAACATAAGGAACATTAAGGTCGTTATGGATGATTTTGTTTGTGACAAAGTAAGGAGCTGTGAGGATTTTACGAAGGATTTTGGATTGTAAGGATTGGATACGAGAGGAATTCGATGGCTTAGTGGAGCCCCAGAGCTCAATTCCGTAAGTCCAAATAGGTCTTATTGTAGTCATGTATATGAGTCTTTTGTAATTGACTGGGAGCTTAGAGCGTTTGTCTAGTAAGTGCTGGAGTAGTCGGAAACGTCGAGCTGTTTCTTGTCGTTTCAGTCTGGTATGAGGATTCCAAGTTAGTCGTTTGTCTAAGTGGAGTCCAAGGTATCGAATTTGTTCAACAGGGATAAGTGGGGTATTATTAAAGGTTACTGTAGGACAAGAGGACATAGGTTTACGACGAAGGGTAAAGGTGATTTGATGGGATTTATTGGAATTTATTTTGATCCTCCAGTTTTGAAACCATTCTTCAAGGTTTGTGATGTGTGATTGAAGGGTTTGGGATGCAATTGTTGGGTCGTTATTAACTGATAGGACACATGTATCATCGGCATACGTGGTAATGACAGTGTTAGGATGGGTTGGGATATCAGCTCAATAACCTAAAATCAGATAGTAATAATGATGTAAAAAAAAAAAAACTCACTGGAGGTGGATCAAGTACTTGAAAGTACAAATAAAATAGACAATAGCTAAATATTGTTTGAACTGTTTTGATGTAGAAAATTTATTTACTAATATCAACTGCGAAGATGCAATAAAAATAATTGAAAAATACTGGGATACAATAGAACCAAATCGAAGGGTTTTATGGAAGATATAGATTAAAATATCTCAGAAGCTAGAAATCGGACCTGCATACTGTAAGCGAGAGAAATGTTCAGCATTTTACCCTCTTTAGAATGAGCTATTATTTATAATTTATATTTTATGTTATTAATCTCGCCTTGTTGTTGTTTTCACTTATATCGTGTGGTCACAAGCATACACATTAGTTTTTTTTTTAGTTGATATATAAACTTTGTACTTACGAATAAATTTTTATATGTGCTGTATCAAGATCAAAATTTTTAATAATTGAATGATCTGTAATTTTTTTTATTTACTTTTTTTCTTTGGGAGCTTTGGGACTCCACTAAACCATCGAATTCCTTCGTATATAATCCTCAATCCAAATCTAAATCCTCACGCTCTAACTTTGCCACAAAAAAACTCATCCATAAAGACCTTAATGTTCCATATGTATCCGTTTGGCCCAATCCAGATACTATCCTTCATAAGAAACTGCAGAACCCCTCCTCTGTTTCTAATCTTGCTTCCTCCTCGATCCCTGATAACCCTCCGAGGCGTCTAAAAAGAAGGTGGCCTCGTGATCTTCTTGTGTAAATTTATTATTTTAGTGCTATCAGTGGGTAGTTTCTTAACAAGAG
Organism: Nezara viridula; assembly: GCA_928085145.1. Lineage (NCBI taxonomy): Eukaryota > Metazoa > Arthropoda > Insecta > Hemiptera > Pentatomidae > Nezara > Nezara viridula. The sequence goes on along the minus strand of OV725080.1, from coordinate 8,749,663 downwards.
ATTTCATTTATTATATTCCTGAGTGCACATTTACTAGTTGTATTTTTTTTTTATATACAGTTGTAATATCAATGAATAAAATATAAAAAACTTTTTTTTTTATCCTGTAAACCATTAAATATTAATAGCTCTGCCATTTACAAAACCTTGAATGAAATTCCAACAGTAATGTTAGACTTTTTGCTGTTCTTACAAAATTTATGGCTCCCTTGTGATGCTCTCAATTTAAGAACTATATCAAATGCTAAGTAAAATCCATTTATCATTTGCTCAATCCTATTTGTAATGCTCCGCTCTCGAAAGGCAGAAAGCTGGAATTCTCCAGTAATCTATATCCTACCTTCCAGCGATTGGAAACGTAGAAGTTAACTGGCAAATAATGGCTTCTCATTTATCACTCCAGCTCCATTCCTCTGGAGCCGTGGTGTATATTTCAATAGCTTTCAGGTTTCCCGTATCCTCAGGGAGCAAACCGAGCACGTCCTGGGACAATCCCCCCGAAGAGTTTTTATTAGTCCATCCTACGTGATCTTTTTTGAAAGGAAGGTATCATTGAAAACTGTCATACTCCTTTTAGTATTTTACGTCAGATATCAAGACACGATTTGGGTAGAAATTAGTAAAATAAAATACAAAATACTGGTCAGGAAATTTATTTCACTGTGTTTTAGGTATTCAACAGCAGTAGGGTATCTCAGTGGTACATCGCTGACTTTCAATGCTCAAGGTCTCAGGTTCGAATCTTGCTGATTGTTTATTTTGTTTAGTCGATCATGGATCGACCCTGGGGTCGGGAGACCCTTCTGGGCCACATCTAGTCTCTATAGGTGGGTACTCTTAATTAAATTATTAATTAAGAGGGGAAAACCTGGCGATTTAGCGTGATCTCGGCTGCGAAACCTAGGCCCAAACCAGCACTCTATGATGAAATGTTGTAAATTTAATAGAAACATCTTCCGCACGATACAAACGCATGGAGAATAAATACCAATAAAGAACTGCTTACAGGAACTGGTCAATCAATATCACATGATGTGAAGGGAATGAGGTTAAGACGGGCGTAGCAACCCATCTGGAAGAATCTACACAATAATAAATGACCGTTTGGAAGTTTAAAAACTAGATAGATAGATAAAATCAATAAAGGTGTAATAGATCTGCATGCAGATATCTGGAACGAAATAGCCCATGGGCAGAGATGAAGAAGAATGATTAAGGCGGCAAGTATCTATAAAGTATGTAATACCAACGGTAAAAATACATAAGTAAATGAAAAGGTGAAATCCCAGGCGTAACAACCTTGAACGTGTAATTTAGCTCGGTACGATTTCTCGTTTTTGAACCAGGCTGTTCAGATACACACTGACCATTTTGTTAACGTGTATTTTCGTTGATTGCAACTCGGATTCAAAATTTTTCACTATCACAATACATTCCTTTAATATACATACATTCCTTATGTTGTAATTGTCAAAATAGTAACAGTTTGCCTGTGGATTTATGTAACCTCTTTATTAGGTTATTATTGGAAAAATTACAAACCATACAACCTTATCTCTCTAAAATGAAGGCAAAGAAAACTTCGTCAACGTTTCGCCAATTCAGGCATCATCAGGACAAAAAAAACAGCTGATCGAAGATCACTCATTGCAACCTGATCGCATACTGAAAGGAAGGTTACAATCAAACAGCTGATAAGAGAAACAAACGACTAAAAAAAAAAATCTGGTGCGGTGCGCGCATCACATATTTCACTTCACAAATTTTAATATTTATATCGCTGTAACTTATACAATTAAATATTAATAATAATAATAATAATGACAACAATAGCATTTTTGAAAACCACACATGTATATTTATATAATATTGTCGGAATCCATATTATATTAATTAATGTGAAACAGTCAATTTTTTCAAATAAAAAAAATAAAGGTACTTTTAGGGGAAGCTAATATTGCCAATTGGCCATTTAAGCCCTGTTAGAGAACATCAATCAGAATAATAACCACATTTTATTTAAAACTGCTTAATTTTACACTGATATGATGAATTTAATCAAAATCGTTAGAGCGATTTTCGAGATAATCGTAAAAATGTGTTTAGTGCATTATATAAAGTGCCATTCCGATTAGCCGATTTTGACGAAAAAGTTGCTGTAACATCCCTAGCATATAAAAAGCTTAAATATGCTATCTCACTTCCGTACGACTTTTCGTTTTGAGCTAGACTGTTAACACACAGACATACATTTGCGGGACTTGGTTGTTTATATTTAGGGGACCTCAAAACGTCTATTTACGCTGAAAATTCAGATTCAAAAGTTTTCAAGATTGCAATACTTACCCTTACTATATATTACATATATAGGTAAGTGAAAGTAAAAATTGTATGAAATATCTAATCATAAATATGTTATAAAATAGAAATAAAAAAATTAATTAAACTATTCTTTGGCTGCATTTTAGAGATACAAGACTGTATGTTTTGAATTTTTTTCAATAATAACCTAACATTTATGTTCTGGATACTTGTTATTTTGTTACTTATTTGTAACCTCAGTATAGTTATTTCTCAATTCACTTTCGGCTTTATTTCTATCTATATTTATTTATGATTTTGAGATTCAAAAAATCAATTGGTAGGGTCTTTTTTAAAAATTATACTTGTTTCTTTTTCAAGTGTTTTATTACATGTGGTGTCAATACTCCTCTGAAATCCAGCTGCTCATTCCTAAAGGCAACATAAATATCTGTCCCGATCTATACTTCATTTTACAGGACAATACGAATGAAATTGATAAACTATTTTCTTTTCTGAAACGTTTTAAACTTGAGAATACGGTCTGATTCTCAGTGAAAATAAGGCAATAATGACCCAAGTGGTTGAAGCCTTAAAATTTAAAAAAAATTAATAAATAAATTTTAAAAAAATATATGTTATGGGAGCTTGATTCAATCGATTTATGAATTTCTTCGGTGGAACTATTCTTTAGTTTAGAAATTCGGCCATATTAGGAAAGATATAACTATTTGTGGGGATATATTAATTTCAAGTACAAAATTGATGACTTACAAGTGTGAGGAATACCAGCTCCCTTGTATTATTAAGTTATGAGAAATGAACGACATTGAAAATTTTAGCTGCCATTAAGTTTCTTTTTTTATTTGTAGTATAATAAATATACCACCAAAAATTAAACTAATCTAACAGCTCGCCCCTGATAATATAAGACGGTAATTTCCTCTTTTAGTTATTTTAAAAGAGGCAATTTTTCACAGTAGAATTTTCCCTTCCCCCTCCACACCCCTCCTCTCATCTCTCCCCTCTCTCCTCCTCCTCCCCCCCCCCATCGGTGGTAATCTATTTCCCAAAGCGACAGGGCTTTTTCTTCCAATCGGAGAATATTTACCATTTCCTCTTTCCAGGGCTTTTCGCCTTCATCTAATAAATTTCTTTTCCCTTCTTTGCGTCTCTTCCTTTCTCGCTGGCTCTTTATTCTTCAAAAATATTTTTATCAGTTTGGTTTTGCTTTTATTTCACTCCTTTGTTTTTATTTATAGGTAATATCGGATTTTTTTTTATTGATACGTTATTATCACTTCCACATATGTATGAAATACATAATAAGGAAAAGTATCGATCATGAAAAATTTCTTATCCAAACTTCCAACGCAAATCTAATTTATTGTTTCATTAAATCTATCTTTTAAGTCCCTAGGTACTACCACGCCTCCAGTTGGTATGTTGAGTTGAAATGATGATATCCAGTTGTTCGACGGAAATATTTCTCATGTATATTCCTTTACGTATCTTTACAACCAAAACATCTTCTTCCATCTTCACCAGGAATCCATTCCATGATCACAAGATCCCAGCCCACGAATATTCGTTCTAATAGAACTGTTATTCAATTATTCACAAACATTTTTATGTTCATTATGTTTTTATATTTTTTATGCTTCCATCCACTTGTTAATTCATTTCTCCATACTCTTTAATTCATTTCCTTTCTTGTTAATCTTGCTATAATATTTGTCATATTATATAAATGAGCCCGTATATCATCAATCTTTTTATTTTATCATTACTTAGTATTATTTATATGTTCTTATTACTTCCAATTCTATTTTAATGTTGTTGTTGTTGTTTTTTTCTTGTTTTTTTTAATTTTTTTATACACACCTGTCATAATGGTAATGACAACCAGTGAATGTGAGATCGATTGCTAAATATAATGTCATGAAAGGTATGAGGAGGATCAGTGCCCAGCGGCACCTCACTCGGAGTGATATCTACATTAGGCGAGGAGGTCCCTCATCCAGCTCCTCTTCAGTCTCCTACAGACGTTACCTGGCATATTCGTAGTGATCATGTCATTTATGAGTGTATTAGGATGTCCTTGTAAATTGTCGTGGAATGGTTTGTAATGAGTTCGTATGTGTTCGTTAACAGTCGGCATATGGAGGTCAGTATGTAAGGTTATGTTGCTAACGTACCAAGGTGCTTTTGTAATTGTTCTGAATGTTTTTGCTTGAAAGATTTGAAGTTTGTTTAATTGAGTCTTTTTAGCAGTTCCAAATATCTGCGATGCGTAAGTCCAAACAGGTTTTAGTAATTAATTGTTTGTATTCAGTTTCTGTCTAAGTTTTAGTTTTGAATTTTTCGAAAGAAGTGAACTCAGAATTTTGACTCAGAATTTTTCTGTCAAATGTCAGACCAAGGTAGTGAACGGTGTCTGTCTGTGGAATCTTTGTATTGTCAAGGAAAACTGGAGGGCATGTTTCATGTCGAAGCGTAAATGTGATGGGCTGTGATTTGTCTTGATTTAGTCGGATTTTCCAAATTTTGAACCAGTCATATAATGTTGTAGGGTCTGTGAGGCGTATGTTGGATTTTTGTATCTTGCTAAAATTGCTGTGTCGTCTGCTTATTTCGCTGTTAAAATATTGGGACTGCAAGGTATGCCATGGGTGTATGTGATATAGAGTAGTGGAGCGAGTACTGAGCCTTGTACTCCTGCTGAGATAGACCTGATGGAAGAGAGTTCTGACCCGGCTCTGTTGTATGGTGCACCTCTGTTCGAACAAATCAGCAAAACAACTCTGAAAAGATTACAATATTTCCAAAATGAAATAATTAGAAAAATTGTAAGAGGAACCACGCTTCAGAGAAAGAAGACATTAGATATTCAAGCAACTCTAAATTTATCAACTATAAAAGAATTTCTGGCAAAACGAAAAAAATCATTTTTCGAAAAATCCCAACAATTGGTAAACCCTCTTTTCAACAACTTATCACCAGCCCAAATTCCAAAACGTTGGCAACAATTCACATAAGATAGGTGTTTTATTAATTTGGTTGTAAGCTCTAGAGGATAAGGTCAACTCAAGCCTGAGGTGAGGCCCCATCACCTGTTATATTACAGATGAAGAACAAAATACTAATAAACGAAAAAAAAATAAAAAAAGACAATAAATAAAAAGGGGATATTAATGATGGAAAAAAAATTATTATTTAAATAATTAATTATATACAAATTTCCGTATTAGGGAGATGATAATTAGCTATTGACGAGGATATTGCTTAGCCTAAAGGCAATTGTCGAGGGCAACAGAAAGTCAATATTGTCGCCAACTGGGACAGAACTCTTCCTAGAGCAATAACTTCAGGATGCCCGCCTCCCCCCCCCCTTTGCGCCGGCGATAGATTGGATTAATTTCGATACTCGATGGATATCCTTCTCTTAGGACGGCATATTGGATGTTTAGACAGAAAAAAATAAATAATAATATTAATGAAATTATGGAATATATTAGATTGGGTTGGCAAATAAATCCTTTCGGTTTTACAGAGTGAAATTTTTATTTATTTTTATTGAGATTTACAACGGTATTACATGGAAAATACAATAAGTAAATGTGACATTGGTAACATGGCATGTACATCATGAAGAGAAACTACCCATTGGTAGAACTCAAATTAAAGTTCTATATTAGAAGGTCCCGAGGCCATCTTCTTTTCAGACGCCTCGGAGGATTATCAGGGATCGAGGAGGAAGCAAGGTTTGAAACAAGAGGATTCGGATGGTTATGCAGTTTGTTATAGAAGGATAGATATCTGGATTGGGCCAAATCGGAAACAAATGGAACATTAAGGTCTTTATGGATGATTTTATTTGTGACAAAGTAAGGAACGTTGAGGATTTTACAAAGGATTTTGTATTGTAAGGATTGGATACGAGAGGAATTCGATGGTTTAGTGGAGCCCCAAAGCTCAATTCCGTAAGTCCAAATAGGTCTTATTATTGTCATATATATATGAGTCGTTTGTAATTGATTGTGAGCTTAGAGCGTTTGTCTAGTAAGTGCTGCAGTAGTTGAAAACGTCGGGCGGTTTCAAGGCGTTTCAGTCTGGTATAGGGGGTTCCAAGTGAGTCGTTTGTCAAGGTGGAGTCCTAAGTATCGGATTTGTTCGACAGGGACAAGAGGGCTATTGTTGAAGGATACTGTAGGACAGGAAGTCATAGGTTTACGACGAAGACTAAAGGTAATTTGATGGGATTTATTGGAATTTATTTTAATCCTCCAGTTCTGACACCATTTTTCACAGAGTGAAATAAAACTCAATGTATTATAGATATAAAATTTATTTTATTCTACAATACATTGATCATTATTTAATATCACTTTTTTATCCATCTTTCCACTAACTGCATAATGCCATGTTCATAGAATGTCTTCTTTCTTTTGCAATTTCTTTCTATTCATTTGGTTCTGCAGAGGCCGGAATAAATGGTAGTTACTTGGATCTAGGTCAGGTGAATAGGGAGGGTGTGGGACCTAGCGTTGTCTTGCTGGAACACAGCACCCTTCCGATCATTCATAACTCTTCAGGATGTTCTCCAAATTCGATGTTACTATATCCATTGGAAAGCTGAATCATTGCTCTTCAAAGCTGTATAATTCTTTTTTGTTTGATACGTATATAAGGAATAAATAAACAAAAACTCCTGATAGGTTTTTATTTTTTATCTCCATTTGTAGTTTGTTTACGAAGGTCCTGATGATGTAATTTTGTTTAGTTTATGCGACCCTTAATTCCAGCTAAAGTTCTTGTTGATAGTTAATGTCGTATTGAAGTACATTTTTTGTGATTTTGGAAATAAAAATCATGTGCGGGACCCTACGCTAAAAATGGTTTTCTACGCTTGTGTTCGACACATTTAGGTCCATAGAAATTTCTCGCACCGACCAGATCGTTGAGCATCATTGATGTCAAAATTTCCTGAATGAAATTTGGCAAACCAATTTTGACAGGTGCGTTCGGTTAAAACATCATCTCCATAAACACCAATTTTTTCTATGAGCTTCTGCAGCACACCTACCTTTGTTAAAATAATATAACAAAGTATTTCGATGATGAATGGTATTTTCGTAAACATTCACAGTGCAATAGCAATCACAATACTAAGTTAGTTTCAACAAGAGTTAACAGATATAGTTGTTGAAATATTACAAACAGGATAAACAATCCACCTTAGGGATTAATTCATCATATAAGAATTGTATCGTAGTGACATAGAAATAGAACGAAAAACCGAAAGGATTTATTTGTTAACCCAATATATAAACTCAACTCTATTTGTTTATTTATTTATTATCCGTTGAAAACTCAGATTCGAACATTTTCACCATCACAATACTGTCCCTTACTATATTCTTCCCTATATTTCCCTTACTATATACATAGTAGATAAATTTAAGTATTCAGCTTCAGTTTTAATTTTAATTTTGAGCATCTTGAATGATATGAATGAGTATAATGGTCGTAGTCTGAGGTTTAACTTTTTTTTTTTTATTGATATGTGGGTCTCATATCATTCTTCTGTGGAATAACAGTCCAATAACTATAACTATTTGGACAAGATGGACTTTATTATAATAAATTGCAGCATTTCTCTTCTTTTTTAATGAATATACAAAAAACATTCAAATTCGTCTGCCTAATATTTATAATTCAGATATTCTAAAATTGCGTCGTTATCTATTTATGTGAGTTTTGGCAACCAAGAAGACGGCTTTATCTCTGGCTTTATCGGCTCAGAGATTTGAAGTTATTTACGGATTATTGGGTCATTTAATTTAAGAAATGACCAGAAAAGACTTGACCTTGCTTCCAGATATGAAAATATCACTAATCACAATAAAGAATAACATGTTTTTATCTCAAATTACATTTATATATAATATACCAAAGTATTTATTTTTATTTTTGCCGACGTTTCGACCCAAATTTCTGACCTTCATCTGGACTAAGAAAAAACCAGATGACAATAGGCATGAGAAACTATAAAGATTAAAAAATTAAAACGAAAAATTAATATTTAGGAGAAAACTATAGTCTAAAATTACTAAATTTATAGGACGAATAGAACCGCGTATTTCTTATTTTATGAAGTCGATTTGTTTGTTCAATTTTTACTCCATTTCATTGGTTCAAATCCGTTATGTAATTGATCTAAGTTAAAACCTTTAAAAAAACCCAACATGTTCTGTTTTTAAACTATAATGTACATACAGCTAATCTTTTTCTTTTAAAGTATTGATCGTTAAAATAAAAATAAATAAAATAACACAAAATTAAATCCTGGATCTGCTACTGCATTAGTTTAATACAATATTTTAGACTTTTTGTTGCATATTTGAAGATTTTTTTTCATTTTAATCCGACCCGGGTTATAACTTTCAGATGTGGGGTCACTGATTTAAATGAAACTTTTTTTTGGTGATAGTCTGTCAAAAATATTAGACCCTTGTCCGATGATTCTAACCACTGTGCCGCCCTAGGAGCCAAGGAAAAAAAAAATTATAAAATTTTAACATTTTTTTACATTGTGAAAAATGCAAATTTTTTTATTAACACTATTGTTTGTTATTACCATTATAACAGGTGTGAATAAAAAAATAAAGTTAAATAAATAAAAATTCCTAACTATGGGTTTTTCGAGGTGTGAAAAATTAATACCAACTTTACCTATCCTTAAAAAAAAATTTTAATGGGAACCGGTGTGTACAACGGAGCGCACGTGGTATTTAAGTAAATATGACAAATATGTAACAATACCATCATTGACAGATATTGTAACATATTTTCATTTTAATAATCTTTTTTTTTGTTAGCTATTAACTACTAATAAAAGCCAGACAGGAATAAATTTCTGAAGATGGAATTGTATCCCGAAACGTTAACTTTTTTTTGTTTGTTTATTTAATGAAATTTACAACTGTATACAAATACAACTAGTAAATATGCGGAAATATAAATAATGGCATGTACAGGCTTGAAGAGAACTACCTTGTGGTAGCACTCTCTAAATAATTGTAAGTAAGAAGATCACGAGGCCATCTCCTTTTCAGACGCTTAGGAGGATTATCAGGAATCGAGGAAGAAGCAAGAGTGGAAACAAGCGGATTTGGATGGGACTGAAGTTTATCATGAAAGGATAGATATCTGGCTCGAGCTAAATCAGCGACATATGGTACATTAAGGTCTTTATGAATGGTCTTATTTGTGACAACGTTAACTTAAAATAAATTATAACAAATACATAATTTGTTATATATGGAAGTTTTTATTGCCAACAACTTAATAATTTAAACAGCTTCCTAACAATAAAAGAAGAAAACAATGATTTATTCGTATATTCAATCGAATGCATACCTACTTTACATCTAATGCAACGTGGGTAGAATGCAATACAATACAATAGAATACAATTTACCAAGTATTGTAAATCTTACTTTAGATGTCAGTCCAGTTTAGATTAAAAAATATTATTGGCATACAGCTATAGTTAAGAACAATATTGGCACAATATGTACCGATCGAGAAAACTGGGTTGAAATATTTTTTGAGGAGAAACAATCATGAGATTTATTTAAACAATACGAAATGGTACAAAACAGAACTCCTTAAAAAAAATTAGTACTGTAAATATTTTTTGTAAAAAACCTTTAAGGAGTTTTCTATATTTATATCTTTTAAAAATGTGAAATATAACTAAAAGTTATTTATGTAGTTTGGAAGAATAATAATTCGGCTTTACGACGGTTGTAGCATCGTTGAATTAAGAGATCCTATATTAATAGTACTTTATTATCCTATATCAGTTCTGCGCATGCGCTTGATTTGAATACCCACATTTCACGTCGTGTCCCACAGTGTTACTATTTTTTAGTAGAATAAGTGCTCAGTTTTACTTTTTTTTAAAAAAACTAGTTAAGCAGACATCAAAACAACAACAATGGACTAACACCACAGTGAGTAGTGTTGTTATTTACTGTGTACTATTACAGACAGTGAAATTAGTGATTTAGCGTCTATAGGCTTAATCTCTATAGCCATAACAGCTGACGGCTCCCCTCTCCAGTTGTGGCCCTGCCACGTAACTGGCTGGTTCTCAGCCGGCGGTTCATCCATTGTAATAAATCGCAGACGTAGTTTTATTACTTTTTTTTTTCCCTTTCTTTTTTTTTTTATATGCGATATTACCACCAAGTAATGTCAACTAAGAGGTCCCATTCAGTTGGCTCTACCCCACGTAATTCACCGCCTAAACAGAAAACACGTCGTAGTAAGCGATTAACACCCCCCGGAACTCCTCCAGCGAACACTCAAGTATCTGTGTCTCAACCACTGCCAAGTACGTCTTCACAAGAAATGGAATCTCCATTTTTTACACCTAATCCATACCAGGTGCTTGAAAATGACAGGGAAGACATGGAAGCTGCACCTATACCTCGAGAACCACGCCCACCTCCTATCTTTGTCAAAAATTTGAGAAATTTCCAGTTGTTGTGTACTCAACTTAATAAAATATGCCCAGGTAGCTATACATGCCTAAACAGAATAAATGATACAAAAATAATACCGGCCACACCTGAGGCGTACCGAAAAATCGTAAAATATTTAACAGACACAAATGCGGACTTTCACACATACCAGTTGAAACAGGAAAGAGCACTACGAGTTGTAATAAGAAATTTACACTCCTCAACCCCAATAGAAGTGATTAAAGAAGAGTTAACGGCGTTAGTGTTCAAAATACGTCAGATAACAAATGTTTTAAAAGAAAATAAAGAACAACCAGGTGTAAAGAATAAAATCCCATTGCCCTTATTTTTCGTCGATCTAGAGCCATCGCCTGGGATCGAAAAAATATACGATGTGAATAGAATTTTCTACACCAGCGTAAAGGTCGAAAAACCGTACCCAAAAAGAGAGTTCATCCAGTGCCATAATTGCCAAGCATATGGCCACACCAAGTCTTATTGCCACCACTTACCACGCTGCGTGAAATGTGGTAAAACACACAAGTCTGGCGAGTGTAATAAACCAATTACAGAACCAGCAGTCTGTGCCCTATGCCTGGAAGGCCATCCAGCCAACTACAAAGGCTGCCAAATTTATAAAAATCTTAAAGCGAGATATATGAAACCCAGGGACCCTGATGATACACCTAAACCAAGAAGAGGACCCGCTAAAATTGTGAACTCTAAGGTTTCTTTTGCCAAGCTACTTGGGGGTAGAGACCCGACTAATGTATGTGAGGCCCTGCCGCAAGAACAAACTCAACCCCAATCTCAATATCCTATCCCACCTAATGTACCTAATCAACAACAACCTCACCAACATCAAATCCAATATGTTCCTCCACCGCCTAATGCTACAGATCTAACCAGCTTATTGACATCCTTTCTTTCAGAATTTAAATCCCTTGTTACCCCACTGATATCACTTCTCACTAACCTAGTATCTCACCTTATCCCTCCTTTAAAAAATCCTTAAATGACTTCCATCAAACCCATATCCATTCTCCTTTGGAATGCGAATGGTGTTAGAAATCACATACACGAACTAACAGCCTTACTACAAGACAAGAACGTAGACGTAGCCCTAATAACGGAAACTCGACTGACTAAAAAACAGCTCCTAAAAATACCACAATACATAACTTACCGTACCGACCATCCTGACGGTAGAGCACATGCCGGTACTGCAGTCATTGTGCACCAATCCCTCTCCCATCACCTACTCCCACTGCCTACACACGATTTCCTACAATCCACCGCAGTCGTAATCAAAACCTTCTCCTTTCCTATTACCGTTGCATCAGCGTATTGCCCTCCAAACCAATCCATCTCCAATATCCAATTTAGTTCCTTCCTCATTTCCTTAGGACATCATTTCATCTTGGGTGCAGACTTAAACGCCAAGCATCAACAATGGGGTTCAAGAACCACGAATTCTCGTGGTCGAACATTGCTGTCTGTACTCAATTCCCAAAATTTTACCCTTCTTCCACCCAACTCACCTACCTACTGGCCCACTGATCCTAACCGTAATCCCGATATCCTCGATTTCTTTATCCATAAAGGTTTAGGTGCTCTCAACCATTCCGTTGCCCGTCTTGACGAGCTTTCCTCAGACCACAGCCCATTAATACTCCAAGTATCACTAGCTCCTATTCCTAAACCCTCTCCTCCGTCCTTCATCAGAGGTCCAGTTAACTGGAAACTCTTTCATCAAATCCTCTCCGATAAAATTGACCTCAGAGTAACCCTGAAAACCTCTGAAGACCTGGACAATGCAGTACATTCCTTCACTACCAAAATTCAAGAAGCAGTCTGGACTGCTTCCTCCCCTGATCACTCCTCAAAAATCCTTAAGAAACATAATTTACCTCAACACCTCCTTGACCTAATCCACATAAAACGCCGTGCCAGATTATTATGGCAACGTACCAGACATCCAGCCGACCGCCACTCCTACAATTATCACTGTAAAAAATTAAAAAAAGAATTAGCCACCTTCAGATCCCAATCATTCAATTCCTACCTCACCACACTCTCTGCTCATGATAATTCCCTTTGGAATATCACCAGAAAAATCCTCAAATCCCATCATATTTCCCACCCTCTTCGACGAGATGATGGCTCCTGGGCAGCATCTGATGAAGATAAAGCCGAGGAATTTGCCAAACACCTTTCCTATACTTTCGCTCCTCATCCAGAATCCCATCCCAGCCACACAGTAAAAGTAGAAGAATCCCTCTCAATACCTATCCCACTCTCCTTACCACCTAAAGCTGTTAATCCCTCTGAGGTCAAATACCTTTTACGGAAAATCACACCTCGCAAATCTCCTGGATATGACCTTCTAACCCCACAGATCCTTCGACAACTTCCATCTAAAGCCATCATATTTCTTACATATATATACAATTGCATCCTACGAACTACCCACTTCCCTCTTTTATGGAAACATTCCACCATCGTCCTCTTCTTGAAACCAGGCAAACCTTCCAACAATACAGCATCCTATAGACCAATTAGCCTACTCCCAATCCTCTCAAAAATTTTTGAAAAGATCCTACTGAAACGAATCCTACCTATAATTGAATCCTATAACCTTCCTACTCATCAATTCGGATTTCGTTCCCAACATTCCACTGTCCAGCAAGGACTCCGAGTTGTTGACCATATATCCTCAACCCTAGAAAGCAAGCAGTATTGCTCGGGTGCATTTCTGGACATAGCGCAAGCTTTTGACCGGGTATGGCACGCCGGATTACTCTTCAAGCTTAAAATCCATCTACCACAGTCCTTATACCTAGTACTCCGATCCTATCTTTCCGCCCGCTCCTTCCGAGTTCGCTGTGGCACCGAATTCTCCGACTGTTACTCAATTGAGGCTGGCGTTCCTCAAGGCAGCGTCTTGGGCCCCATCCTTTACATTCTCTTTACCGCTGATATTCCTGTCCATCCCGATACCCTCCTGGCAACTTTCGCTGATGACACTGCTATCCTTTCTTCCAACTCAGATCCTGAAACAGCGTCCGCAAACTTACAAAGGCACCTCTTCCTGATTGAACACTGGTGTAAGAAATGGCGCATTAAGGTAAACGAATCTAAATGTAAACACATTACCTTCACCCTTCGGCGTAATACCTCCCCACCAGTATATTTTAACTCCATCCAGCTTCCTTTCTCAGATACAGTCCGGTATCTTGGCTTTCTCTTAGACAGACGACTAACATGGAATCCACATACTCGACTTAAAAGACAGGAACTTAACAGACGATATGGCCAGCTATATAGACTACTGAATAGAAAATCTAAACTTTCTGGTGAAAACAAATTACTGATCTACAAGACAATACTGAAACCCATCTGGACTTACGGACTAGAACTATGGGGAACAGCCAAATTTTCTAACATCAAACGCATTCAATCCTTTCAGTCTAAAGTCCTCCGTACAATAGTCAATGCTCCCTTCTATGTAACCAATAAAACCCTACATCATGACCTTAATATCCCATTTATTCTTGATCTTATCCCAGCCAAATTTTCCAAATTTCACCAGAACCTTTCTCATCACCCAAATCCCGTTGTACAATCCCTATCAAGCACCACCCATCCCTACAATCCCCTTCGTAGGTTAAAGCGGCAGTGGCCACGAGACCTTTTGTAAATATGGATATTTTGGAGTTCTAGCAATGGCCAGATTCTCCACTCAAGTCATGAGTGTCTGTGGCTGTAGCGCTCTTACTCATCCTCCGCTGGTTTAAAATACCAGTGAAGTGGCTGAGGGAGAAGCGTAGGGATCTCCTAAGCCTCCCTTTTCCCTCCACATGTGGAGGGGACAGGATTGGTTCGGAGATCACCTGGCAAATTGTAAATAATGTATGTTTTATATAAGGTGTTTGTTTTACTTTTATTTCTATTTTTATTTACTTATGTGTATATATATATTTTTTTTTTCTTTACTCTTTTGTTCTTTCTTCTTATTCTTTTGTTATTACTTTATTTATTTATATTTTTGTATATACGGTATGAATGCAATCTCTGAACTCTATTATAAGTGTCCTTAACTGTGACAAATTGTAATATTTCTGAATAAAGTGTTTTTTAATAATAAAATTATCCTATAGAGTACTTTAATGAACCATTACAACCCATGAAGGGTCTTGGGTTCAGTACTATTTAGGCAAAGTGCTGTTTCTAGGTAAACGGTTGAGCAAGGAGGTGATTTGACCGAGATCATGCTCAACCATCAGAATATTAATTTTAGAAATTGATTTTTTATGGGATATTTTTCCATGTTGTTCACTAAAGTGGGGAATCGGTAAAGTGTTTCCCACTTTAGTGAACAGCATGGAAAAATATCCCATAAAAAATCAATTCCTAAAATTAATATTTTTTTTATTTCAAAATAAAATTAAATATAAAGGTTTTAAAGGACGCTGAAAACGAATTTGGATTGTTTTTCTTTTTGTCCTACTTTACTAGAATTTCGTATTGGGCCTTCGTAGTATTTCGGTTTTTACAATATAAACTATAGTAAAATTTTCTTATTTTACACTAAGGAAAAAATTCTATTGATATATTATAACGTAGAAATAGATCCAGACCAATGGCAGAAAAAAATAATATAAAAATGTTTATAATTTTATTTTAAAAAATTTTCTTGGCTCCTACGGCTAATATTTGTTTACTAAATATCACCAAAAAAAATTCATTTAAATCGGTGACCTCACGTCCAGGGGTACTCATCTCTCCTCCCCCTCTCCCTCCCCCCCAAGACCAATGGCGCAAGAACCTATCCCTTCCGCTCCCAAAATAATTCTTTGTACATTTTCTTAAAAACAGAGCAAAGGCAAGTAGAATGAATTATAAAAATCATTGATCATACGCAATAGTGTTGCCCAAATGCGAGACCGAGACGATTCTTGGTCTTGCAAACCCAGTTATGGTCCTGGTCTTGGTCTTGCGCAAGAGTCTCATAATAGTCTTGCAGTTACTTATTAGCTTATTATTATAGATATATTACTGTAATTTTTTAGATAGGAGAAACCTAACTAAGCCCGAATGAAAAATTAGAGTTAAATGCCAAAGTATATTTGTTACACCAATTATTAACATACAGTAACTAAGATTGTGAAGTACTTAGTAACTATTTTGCCTTAATTTTTATTTTAAAAAATCGATGTTTTTTACCAGTCCTGGTCTTGGTCTTGCAAAGTGCAAAACCAAGAACGATTTTGGGCAACACTAATACACAATTACACTTACTCCGGTCTGTTCCATGTTTTCAACTAGTCTCTTATTCTGAAACTTTTAATTCCAAAAATTCATCACCCCTTTGAAATTTGCCCACCTCAAAAATTCAAAACCCCGTTAAAATATGTCCCCTCAAAAATTTTGATTTATATGGCGCAACTTGTGTCATAGAATCTCTTTCTGAAAACCCCTACCCCCATCCATATACTCCCCTTGTTAGATAAATCTAAAACACTTGTGTTGAATTTAAACGTGAGTGATAGATACGGTGCAATTAGAGGATCACGAAACACTCAGAACTGCAGACAAATTGGCTCTACCTACTGATCTATATATTCCGACTGTTTAACATATGCGGGCGAACTACTGACCTTCATCGCAAGCAAATGCAAGGATATTACTCAATAGGACATGGCCTTAAAATAGATGTACAACCATAAATATATATATATATATATATATATATATATATATATATATATATATATATATACATACAGGGTTTTTCCCGTAAGTAGCGAGAAATATTAAAAAGTTGATAGTAGAGATCAAGTTCTACAAAAAAAAGTTCATATATACATTAGCACAGAAAAATGGGAAATTTAAGACTTTTGTTTTTTAAAGCGAGTCACGTTTTCTGTTCAATAGGAAGCGATAATTTAAATAATATTTGATGTACATTTCTACCCCTAATATTTAGGTTTTCATGAAAATAATTGAAGCAATCAGTAGGTTTCATTATTTTATAAGTGAATTTTAGTAAGAAACAATTAGTTTGTCATTGACTAATACAACATTTCTATGACGAATATCTTGGAAAAAAAAAATTCTTTACTCATTAAAGAAGTTCTTCTCAATTTTTTATTCTTTAATCTCACTTTTAAATAAATCAGGTACTCTATTATAAATAAATATTATCTATAATAAATCTCTCGTCCATCATATTAGTTCATTTTTCGACCAGAGAGGGCGCCATGTGCCAGCTCCTACCCCTCCCGCTAAAAGTGCGTTTGTCTGACTTTATTTTTTGTACAGCACTTTTGTTTATTTTTATTATCTTATTCTCCTTTAGGCCTTCCCGCCACTCTATTTTCCATACCTCCATCTCTATTTCTATATAGGATACATTTCCTCATACAAGTTTTTTTTTTTACATTATATTATTTTGATAGATTTTACAATATCTTAATGTTCTATTTGTATCTATTATTTCCTTATATATCTTCATATTTCTTTTCTCTTTTTTACACTTTATTTTAGATTACTATTTCTTATGTTACCTTTTTATTATTATGCTTATTTCATTGGTCCTTTGGTGCTTTGTTACAGTTATTATTATTTATTTCTTAGTTCTCTGTTACTGTTATCATTCTATCTCTTTTGTTTTACTTTAATGTTTATTCTATTTACTTCAATGTCTATTCAATATTATTATACTTATTTTTATCTGGTTCTTTTCCCAGCACTGATGAAGGGGTGAACTGAAACGTCGACGAATTTAAAAATAAAATTATTTATTTTTTACCATTTTTAATTGGCTGAACAACCCAACCATCCTTCTCTTCAATTAAAAATAAAGAAATTATATTTATTTTTATTTTTTAAGTTTCAGCCTAAATTTCAGGTCTTCATCAGAGCCGAGAAACAAATAATAATAAAATAACAATGGGTATAAGAAAATATTAAATTAAAAAGAAAATAATAACATCTAGTTCACCTACATACCTTTCACAGGTAGATTCTAAAAACGTATAGGTTTTTAAAGTAAAATAAATTAGGTAGAATAAACTTCAAGGGAATATAAGATGATGATAACACCTGACTTTGTTATAGTTATTTCCTTGAAGTTTATTCTACCTATTTTAAGTTTATTCTACCTAAATTTTTTTAGACTATACCTTTCACCTACATATTATTATTTTCTTTTTAATGTTAATAATTCCTCATACCCATCGCTTTTTTTTTTTTGTTTCTTTTGTTTTTCTTAGACCTAATGAAGACCTGAAATTTAGGCCGAAATGTCGATAAACAATATAAATAAATATTTTTTTTTTAGTTTTACATTTTTTTTTACTTAATATCTCAACCAATCTTCTCTTATATTATTTTTTTATAATGAAAGTAAGGCCATAAAACGTACAAGTGAACCTTTCTGGCTTTCGACGACGCAATCATATCAATGATGAGCTCGAAATGAGTTTCGTCCGTTTCTTCTCGTTCTACACCGAGTAAAGCTAGGTCGCATAACCTTTCTTGATCATTGTAACATTCACAAAGGTATTAATTTTAACTTTGAAAGATCGCTCGCTACTTGCGATATAGATTGTGCAATAATACAACTCCATCTTTCGCTCATTCGCGAAGCGCGGAGATCGATATTCAATCCAATTTTAGGATTAAATTTCCTACATAATTCCCTAGAGAGTTTTACCAGTACTACGTCGCCAAATTCCCTCCCGCTCGTTCACCACAGCACACCAGATACAGGAATCTCAAGATTGAATGTGGATTGTATTATTGGTTAAGTTGGATTTTAAATTTAATAATAATAAAAATAATGGTAGAGTACTCGCTGGTACGGATTATCTGCAGGGGCACAACAATGTGACGAAAATATTCCACCAGGCTTTGGCTATGAAACTTAACCTGATGGATGAAGAGGTGCCGTATTATAAATATAATCCGATAAGGCTGCTCCAGAAAGGTTCCCTCTAGGTGTATTGGGATGAATCTATAATAACGGATCATACAGTACGTCACAACAGACCCGATATTCTTATTATAGATTTAGGAGCAAAGAAGGCAAAGCTAATTGATATCGCGATTCCAAACTATAACAATATAAGCACGACCGTGGGAGAGAATCTCCGTAAGTATCAAGAACTGGCGATCGAATTAAAGGAGTTGTACCATTTGGGAAGCGTATTGGTTACACCAATAATAATATCAACCAATGGTCTAATCCCAAAGTCAACGGACGGCTTGGAATTACCCCTGGATGTTTTAAGAGAGGCTCAGCAAGCGGTTCTCTTGGATACAGCCAGAATTACGACAAAGTATTTAAATACCTAAAAAAAAATTATAATTGCAGGTGGCTGGACTTGTACCCCACCTTCAGCTTTGAATCGGCAAAAGCAAGAATAAAAAAAATAATAAAAATAATATCCGGCGCTTTTTATAAAATTATCAACATCCGCCTACAGCTTCGTGAATAGCTTCATCTCATCGTAACCTACAAATATTTTATCTACGAAAATTCTCGAAATAAGGGCATTTTCAATCTGTACATCGGTAAACTTTTTCTATTTAATTAAGTACTAAAAACAAATGAATACCCATTTGCTTTCCGCTTGAATGGCAAGATAATATGATTACAAAATCGGAAAAAAAAGTGGCCTTCAAAAATATTGGTCCGTTTGGTGTGACCTTCATCCCCAAAATGTCAAAATAACGAAGTTATACATATCAAATGGTCTAATATTTTTGTAAGCCACATTTTTTCGATTTAGTGATCATATTATCTTACGATTCAAGTATGAATCAAATTGGTATTCAAGAGTTTTTAGTAGCTAATTAAATAGACAAATTTTATAAATCTCAAGATTGGTAACGTAACAATCTCGAAATTTTTCGTAAATAAAATATTTGTAGGTTACAAAGATATTTACGAAGTTTTAAGTGGATGTTAATAATTTGATGAAAAGGAGTAACACGGACCAGTACCATATATTCCTTACAATTTTTTTTTAACTTATTTAATTAAAAAATATCTAAAATTATCATCCGACGAAAATATTCAAAATTCATTATGCGTTTTTTTTTATTTGTTTATTATTATTTTTGAACTTACAGCATATTGTGATTTTCCAGAGACTTCTAATCTATAAAGCTGGACATTAAGTTACAATGACGACCAATGAGAACAGCTTCAAGTTTATTTCTGTTTTATTGCTACTAATTTCCTTTCCAACAAACTAATTTTATCGACTTGTTTATAGTCCCCCTTTCCTTGTTAGAATCGGAAATCGGCAACATAATAAAAATAGACATTAATCCTACAAAGGATCATTCTCTACATAACATAAAAAAAGAAATAAAAAAAACACACTTGTTTTTTGCACAAAGCCCCTTTTCAATGAAATACATGTTTACGAATGTATGAATATACAGATTTTAAGTGAAGTGAAACATTTAAAGATGTGGTAGCATCACCTCAGAAGCTACAAAAAAAGTTTATATATAAGTTAGTCGCAGTATTTCGATGAATAGGCACCGAAAACTAATGAAATATTTAATTTAAGTAATATTATGTCAAAATGAAATGTAAGACCCTCAATAAAGGACTCAAACTACTTTACTCACTTTTTTTCCAAATCTTCAAAGCTAGAACTGAGACAGAAAGTAAATACATACCTATACTTACTTAAACCTATATTAGTCCACACAGATATGCAGTATAGTTAAAAAGACCCACTTACACAAACTTCAAACAACATTCTAATGAAAAATATTACGACTCGTATCTAAAGCACCATGGTAAGGGACTAATAAAACCCTACATACTGTTTTTGATTTCCAACAGTTGACCAACACTTACGGTATATATATATATATATATATATATAATATATAATCTTATAAAATATATAAGAAATAAAAGTAAATTGTTTAGATGACCACGATATAAACAATTGCGGGTTTAATCTAAACTAGGGAGGTCGGCAGAAAGATAAAATAAACTGCGGAAAGCGAGATACTTCAAAGAACTCCCCTGCCAAAAGATTCCCCGGCCAATAAAAACACTTAGTCCCCATCGCTATCCAACTGTTCCTATTGAAATATAGCTCTATATAAGTATATATTTATTGGTATTTTATATTTATCAGTTAAAAAATTATAATATAATATGAAATATATATATGCAATATAATATGAAATTTAAATGATGGAGATATATTTGATTTTTTTTTTTATGCTTGTAATCAATTCTGTTTTAGGAAGCTATTACAATATTTCATACATATACAAGAAATATTACATTCTGTCACATCCAAGGATACTAATAATAGAATTTTTTTAAAATTAAAATATCAAAATAGATACTATCAATGGTCAAATACCACTAGATAAGGCATACATTATTATCTATAATGTATTCGTAACAGATGTAAAATAACGGAATAATGTACTGTGTAATATAAATATATGACAAATTAAAACATGGCATTTATTTTGACCAAACATATCACTAAAGAGTAATAGAATATAGAGCTTATTAAAGGCAATTATGGAAGTTTTTGAAAACCTCCTATGAAAGGAAAATTATTACTTGTTATTTAAATCATACCGCTTTATTACAAAACTTTGGTAACTATTGTGTAGAAAAACGATAAAATGAATCATAATATCTCGTCGTAACAATTGTAGAACATTTTCAGGTGGACCGATATACTCGCCATTGAAAATCGAAGACGTTGCGCTATGGTGCAAAACATCATAATTTCTATTTAAAAAACTAAAACTCTACCTACCTTATACATACGACTTCAAAGCTCAAACAGTGGTCATTATTTATGTATTTACTTACACCGAATCGGAAGAAAAAAAAAGTAATTATGACATTATGTTATTAGACATTATATGTTATTAGACATGTGTTATTAGACATTATATTTGTTATTATGACATTATGTTTTAAATTTTTATAAATTTTCTTTAAAATTAAATCTGATAATTCAAGTCAACAAGCCTGGAAAAAAAACTTTTTTTTTGTGTCCTCTCCTTCAAGGCTATACGGGGTTTTCCTGGGCCAGAGGGTGTGAGCGGGGATTTAAAAGACTCCCCCACCATCGTTATTAATTGGTAATATTGTTTTTTTTTATCACCTGAAAATCATTATTTAAAAAATAATTCATTATTTGAGTTCTATTGAGAATTGTGATACTATTTTTTTATAATTATTTTATTTATTTTTAATACCCCCCTCCACCGAACGGCGGACCACCCTCCATTTTACAAATTATACCAATGAAAAAGGTCTATGAAAGACAAAAATTATTAAAGAAGAGAATAGTTGAAAACTTACATCCTTGAACAGTTAAAAAAATATATATCTGGTTGATTGATTAGGGCGCAGCATCCGGAAACCCGCACGACCGTAATGTTCTGCGGCCATTCTAACGCATCAGTAAAATAAAATATTAGGCGCTCACTTAAAACTCTTAAGTAAAAAAATAATTGTTTTAGTAAAATATTTAAAAAATAATTCTTCGGAATCGAACCAGTATTAGAAATGGTACAGCGTGTTTTATTATATTACTTTCTTACCGCTACTTTGTAACGAAACTATTGATATCGAGTCAAATTTCCGATTTGCTGTTTTCAACTGATCTTTACATTTCAGACCTTCCTGAATACTTAAATTAAATTTATAATATTTAGTCTAAAATTTTAAGACTAATAACTGCAGCCCCTGGTATGTCAACAACAAGACTTTACATACCGACCTAAGACAACCAACCATTGACCAGTAAACTCCGTACGTAAGACTCCCGATTTCATCTTAAACTACACGGACATCACGATGGACTTATCAACGACATGGCCACAGCTGAAATGTTGATCACGAGGCGACTGAAAAGAAGCTGTATTAGAGATCTCCTTTTCTGATTTTAGGATGTAAACAGACCAGGGAAGAGGTGCTGCTGGGTTCCATTCTTCGTCATGCCTATCATGCCATTTTCTGCCTAACAACAAATCTGCTTATTGTCACAACCATGAAAGGTGCGGATGAAGAATTGAATACAAAAAAAATCTAACAAAACTTTTAAAAAATCGTTTAAATCGGACTAGTTTTAGAAATATTATCAGTATAAGGTGATTTTTATTGAGTTCATTTATATATATATATATATATATATATATATATATATATATATTATATATATATATATATATATATATATATATATATATATATATGTATATATATATATATATATTTAAAGCTTGGAAATTTTCAAATTGGAAATTCTTGTGAGTGAATAACACCAGGTTTTATATTATAGCGTAGACATTACTCTTTTACCTTTCCTAATTAGACGTAATACTAACACTTAATTAATATTAGGAATTAATTAATTAATACTATAATATAATAAAGACTAAAATTAATAAACATCAGCCTGAGAAGACAGATATCTGTTTGGGGGGGGGGGGGGGTCGCATAGTGAAGAGAGCGAGTTAATGACTTGAACCACTTTAACCCAACCGGTTTAAATTGTATTCGATAAACAGCTATTTATATCGAAACCGTTTAATCGATAAGTTTCATCTAGTCCTCTCAAACATCTAGCCCTCTTCTATTCTAGTTTTCAATTATCTAATTTCCCAAAACATTTTGTATATAAAGTTTTAAATGTAAAAAAAAAAAGAATTGCCGCTGATTTAGCCCGAGCCATATATCTATCCTTTCATGCTAAATTCCAGTCCCATCCGAATCCACATGTTTCCAGCCTTACTTCTTCCTCGATTCCTGATAATCCCCCTAGGTGTCTGAAAAGAAGATGGCCTCGTGATCTTCTCACCTAGAATTAAATAGGGAGTGCTACCACTGGGTTGTATCTCTTCAAGTCTGTTCATGTCATTATTTTTAATGTGTGCATTTTTACTAGTTGTATTGTTTATACAGTTGTCAATTTCATTAAATAAATAATATTTAAAAAAGCTTGAAAATACGAGAACAGGCATCCGTGAAATATACATCTAGTGGTGCAAGATTTTATAGGCTCGTGGTAATTAAGTTTTCAAAACTAATGAATTTATTAATCAAAATTTTAAAATATTTTTCTTAAGTTTAAGGTTATTAAACTTTGTTTTTTATATATATTTTCATATCTAAACCTGCACTTGTCATTAATTTGATAGTAAGCAAGTGACCTGTTGTGAATTTGGAAAATGGTATGAAGAAGAATAGAACCCAGCAGCACCTCTTCCTGGTTAGTATTTCCTGCTTTTATCAGTGACGCGGCTGGGAGAGAAGCACTGGGATCTCCTTGAGTCTTGCTTAGGCTTCTACATTTGAGAGACAATGCATGACTCCCCCGGGCGAACGTAAATATTGTATATAGATGTTAATGAGAGTTTTATTGAAATATGATTATTCGTTTAGACGCTACAGCCTAAAACGACAACGGTTTTTCGGACACCATCTTGAAGGGAAAGGGCGTATGGCAATGTCGAGGCAAGAGCATCAACATCGGATGATCTCTGCCTTGGATTCCAAATCTGAAAAAATTTGTCCAATTGTCTCTCAGAAAAGCCACAGGTCACAAGTCTTCTCGCCAGAGCCCTTTAAATTTAGTTTTATAACATACTTCATCTAAAAGTACTTTCCTTTCAAGATGATGGCCGAAATACCTGTACCGTATAGTTATAGACTGTAGCGCTTAAAAAAAAAGTACCGATTTCACTGAAACTTGATTAGTCATTTTCTTCGAAGCCCTTCAAATTTATCTGCCTAATATACAACTCCGAAAACAAACTGGAAAATAGTTACAAGGATATTAAAATTATATGCCCGAATAACTCAAGAAGTATAGACTTTTTTGTGGATGTCTAATAATTTATGATAAATGGTCATTTCAGAGTTTACGAAATTTCTAGAAACAAAAAAAGGATCGTTGAAATCGGACGATTTGGTGCAAAGATAAATATTTTCCGCATTTTTTGTTGCAGAGATATCTTTTGGATTTTTTTAAAGTCTTCAGTATTGTTTTTTATGTTTCTTAGTAAATTATTTATAATGAAAAAAAATATTTTGACCAATATCGCTAGTAATCCTCTTCTCTATCGCCTTTTCTTTTCTTATATGTGACACAAAAAATAATGTTACATTTGATATATAACTGTTCAGAAATATTTCATCATTGAGTAATAACTTGCAGCGTTGTTTACTTGATATATACCTAGTCCTTCTATAAATATTGTTACAAGGAAATATATACCGATTTCAAAAGAAAAATTATTTTTTTCAAAATATTTATTAGGAAAAAAATGTATATCTATAGTCAGTGAAACAAAAAAGAAATTGCTCAAAATATCCCCCTTATGCCTTGACACAGGCATTTAATCTCTGTGGCCAGTCATCAATAGCAGGAGGAAGCACTTCTTGAGGAAAGCACTCAACTGTTCGGACCAGAGATTGTTTGAGGCTTTCCAAGTTAGGGAGTGCTCTGTTGAGTGGGTTGAGATCAGGGCTTCCTGAGGGCCAATCCGTGGCAGAGATGAATTCTGGAACGTTCTTTTGCAGCCACTGCTGAGTTGACCCAACCATGTGAGCTGGAGCTGAATCCTACTGGAAAAACCGATGACTTCCAGCAAACAGAGTATCATTTAGAGGCTTGACAGCATGTTCCAAAATATCGCCCTGATAGTTTTTAGCGGCTGTTTTAACTCCTTGACAAAAATGGATCTTTGTGGTGCCATCAAAGCAAACTCTCCACCAAACTATCACTGAGGAAGGGTGATGACATCTTTCCACTCTTCCAATGACTTTCTGGGCTTCATTGGAGCTGTGTGCGTACACAAGAACATTTTGGCAATTAAATTTCCCTTCAATTGTAAAAATGTTTTCATCGCTAAACAAAATTTCTCGATGAAGACCATTGGTGTACGGATCACTTTGTATCTATCCACTCTAATTTTTAGAGAGTCGCATACAAATAGAGTCTCATTATATCTATTTACAGTGCGATGCACGAGCCGCATACGGCTGATACCCAAAGGTTTCAAAGTGTTCAAAATCTCTGACCTACATTTTCCAACTTTATATAAGGCGTTCACAACTATCCGGTTTTCTTTATCATCCCACTCCATGTTAACTGAGCGAAAGAAAAATACAAACTAATTAAGATTATTATCCTGACATGTAAAGAAAATAACCTGACAGAGGTGAGGATTATCTAAATAATACCCAAGGATGTAAACAAAGTTCAACATCTGTAACAGTGTTTATGGCAGAACTAAGTATACATAATATGTAAACCTAACATAATATGTATACCTATATAATAGTAAGTGAAAGTAAAAACATGTTAACAGTTATATCAATAACTTACTAATATGTATGAATGGCTAGTTATAATATTTCTTATAAAACATTTTTTTTTTTTTCCCTACCTCTCCTTTTAGGCTATACGGGATTTTCCCGGGCCGGGGGATGAGGGCGGGGAATTTAAAATCCCCTCCGGCACCGGGACGCGAACTCGTACTTTTTATATCATCTCAAATCTCTGTTATCGGGTGTCCAGGCAATTAGCGTGCTGTTACACACGCTTTAGCCTATTCGGCCACCCCGCCGCCAACTATAATTATTATAAGAAATTAAACTATATATTCATTTTTTATTATTTGTAATTCGTTATTGAATTGATATTAATTTATAATAAAACTTGTTATTCCCACTTCCTCACCCCCACCTAAATAGCTAAGACGAGATCTCATCCAAACGATAATGGCTAACAAACTGGACTATTTTAGGAACATGTTGCTTATCCATTAGTTTGTTGTTTTTTTCAAATGTTTCTCCCGGGTAAATGTTTACAGTGGTCTGCCATATGCTATATACATTCTACTTAAAATCAGGTTTTTAGTTCACTTAATCCAACTCTCGGAAGAAAAACGGACTTATCGATACATTATTGCGATTTCAATTCTAACATAGGACCCGAACTATATTTATATTGCATACTATAAGTAAATAATAAATTTATAGGTTCAGAGTTTCCTATAAGTAACACAAAATATATAAAGAAGTGATATTAGGCATCAAGATCTTCAGAAAATGCCGTAAAAATCATTGTTTGTTTTTCCGCAGAAAATTTAAGTTTTATTAACTATCAGATTTTTGGTTGAATTAGAAGTGATAATTAAAAAAATATTTCATTTAGATAATTATCATTTTTTTTATAGTATTTCGAGTTTAAGTGGCTCTATTCAGTCTTCCGGCGACAATACTTCCTAGGTGTATTTCTTTTTCGAACCTTTTCAACAAAAAAAAACCTCCTCACCTTGTCGATTTGTTTACTCCTTGTTCCTCTGTCCATTCATTTAACACCAGATCTCAGCCCTCAAACCTGTTTATTCCTTCTCATAGAACTGTATCCTTTAAAAACTCCTTTTGGAATTCCCTACCAACCTCCATACGCAAATCCTCTTACTTGACCTCGTTTAAACATAATTTATCTATCAAACTCCTCAGAAATCAATCTTCCGAATATATGTAAAATAATGTTCATATTTTTCAGACATGTCAGTCGCATTAATGTTATCCTAAAGATAATTATATATCATCCATATTATTAATGTTTACAAATACTTGAACTCGCACACCAGAATTTATCTATAATTTCATATGTCTACCAGTGCCTTTTATTTGTTGTAATTTTTAATTTTAAATCTAGATAACCTTTTAATTTAATTTATTAATAATTATTTCTATTTCCTGACAATTATCATTAAATTGTATATTGTGATTATTCTAAAGGGACTTCTGCCAGAATAAAATTTATTTGTCTTCTTCTTCTTCTAAACAAAATTTTCTTTAAACTCAAGTAGTGTTTGTCTTTGTCGAAACAATTTAAAGGGCATTTTTAAAGTGACTACATCTTCTGTTTTCATTAAATTATGATTTTTTTTTATTCATCCAACTATACTAAAGATACTTTTAAAATTTTTTTGTTATTTAATAACTTTTAAGGCCATATTAATTAAGTGAAAGTTTGTTTCAAAACAATTTGAGATTCATTACTAGATTTGTAATAAAATTATGTGTAATAATTATGATATTCTATTATCCCCAACTACAAGTAATTTTAGGTAAAATAAATACGATAAATAATTACAAAGCCGTGAAAAATCATAGTTATGTTCAGTATATTTGCTAATTAATTATATATAATAAACATACATAAAATAATCAGTGAATTGATTTCATAGATCTTGTGCATTACAAAACTATAACGAAGAAATTATACCTTAATATATCCAATTTTGATATCTCATGGAAATTCAGAATAGAAAATAGTTCTGTGGATATTAATTGTGAAAAGTAAATTATTTTATGTTTTTTTTTTATTAATATAAGTATTTAAGTAAACGGATTAAATTACGGTATGTTGATTGATTTGATGTTAGAAGTATAATTAAAATATATTTAACTATTAAAAAAGTCAAATTAAATATGTATAATGTACCTCCTCTGTAAAATATTACTTTCTACATTAATGACTGTACTAGGTAAATATTTTCTACAGAATAAATATTAGGTAAAGCTAGAATAAAGGAAAGATTTTGATTTTTTTTCTTTTACGTCGAGAACTACTGATCAAATCACTAGTATATATTTATATGATTAAAAAATTATTTATTTAATTCACTGTTATTTTTTGTATAAGTTAAACTGCTTTTTTTCGCTTTTGAGCATTGATTTTAAGCCTTTCATTTATATTGAAACATATTTTTTTGTGTACCAAGTCACTTTTAAGTTAATGTTAAAGTTTTGATATCAATAAATTATTAACAACTTAATTTTATCAGAAGTTAATCAGATGAAAAATATATCTTCGCTTAATGGTGTCTATATAAATTTAATTTAATTTTTAAATTAAATTAAATTTAATTTAATAATTTAAGATATGAATTAAAAATTGTAATGATGTCTAATGCGGTATATAATTATAATTAAAATAATTAATAATAGGAAGAGAAAACGTTTTATTATTTTATTTTAGAGATGTTGATAAGAGCTTGTTTATTTAGACTCGAAATGCGTATCAGCTGATGTGCTTAAAAGGTTGTTAGTAAATGTATTTTTAAGCATTGTTTTATTTTCTACTGATTTAATAATAGTTACTACAAATAATGTTTTATTATTATTATTATTATTATGATTACACAAATTAGTATCCATTTAAATTTTACATGTTAAAATTAATCCAAATAAAAAATAAGCAAGGTTAGATAACTTTGATATTTGTCAGTTTTTATTTTGAAGTGAAATCTCGAAAATGATTATTAGCAGAAATGTGGATGTTTAATAAACTGATATTGTTGTTTTTTTCCAAAACTAAATTTTTTAAATCTGATATTATTACATTTCAGCTCATAGAAAGAATTAAAATTTTTATTATTAGAATTTGTTTTATAACTAGATTAATTTTTTTAATTTTTGATTTGATTGAAACATTATAATGATAGAAAATATCACAGGATTACTTTTTGTATTCAGAAGATGAACTTATTAGTTCTATTAAATTCTTTTTAAAATAAAATTTCTTGAATAAATAATCGTAAAAACTTTAGGAAAAAAAATTTTAAATTGTTAAATATTTTCTTTTTTAATAATTATATTATTTCTCATATTTTCATTTGTGGTTTTAAGGAAGAAATATATCATTATGATACATGTTTTTAATGATTGTTACAAAATTATGATTAGTTATAAGTTTTATAGTTCTGAAAAGATTGGTAATTTATAAAAACAAATATAGATTTTGTGGGTTTATAATAGTTGTTCTTTACTTAAGTATTGCTAGTAACTTTTAGTAACAGTTTATTTTTGGTGAAATAACAGTTATGATATTAAACAATAAATAAGGCTAAGATTGGTTAACTTTTAGCATAAAAAATATTCTAAATGTTTAACAATATTAATCTTGAGAAGGCAAAAAGTTTCTCATTGGCAGTGATATTTCTCGTAATGTCCTCGGAATATTTTTTTTGTGTGTGTAATATTCCTTTCTTCATCATCATTTTGATGCCTTTCATTTGTAAGAAAAGAATGTTATTTTATTTTAAACAGTTTATTTTTTTTTAATTTCACACTCTCAAAAAAAAAAAACACGTTTATAACCCTATTAGTACAATCTTAATAATTTATTAAATCATTAAGTATTTGACAAATATGTAACAGTTCTGAATAAGTGAAAAACAATAACTGGTATTACTTAAGTAACAAAGACCCGGTTGTTTTTTATATTCTCATAGAAATATGTAATTGAATTGATAATGGACAGAAAAGTCCAAAACGTCGTCACATGGTTACTTGATAATGAAAATTTAATCAATTTTTTTTTTAAAATATTAAATACTACATTAATACTCGTTAATAAAATTAGTATTTAAAAATACACATAATTTTTATTATTCATTTTATGTGGGATCTTGATATAAATAATGGGTTTATAATCGATTAATGTTTTACAAAAGATCAAATTACTCCCATAATGTTATTTGTGGTTGGAAATCAGTTATCAAAGAAAATGTGAATAAGGTAAAAATTTTGTATTTTTGCATGCCGTGTTTTGTAAAGAAATAAATTTTTCTTAAAAAAGGATAAAATTATAATTTATATAACAAATATTTTTATATAATTTATTAAATTATTGTCATATTTTAAGTAATTTAAATAATTTTCAGGACAACTGTTTTTATTTATTTTTTTACGAAAATGAAAGACTGCCGAAGTAATTGTGATAAATAGAATAAAAAGATAAAACAACAGTATTCTAAAAAAAGTTATAATACTGTAAAATTCAAGTATACTATTAGGGAAAAAAATTTAAATGCATTTTTATAACTTTCTTTTCTTACAATATTTAAAAATGGCATTGAAGCCTAAAGGTTTCATTATGGACAAAATAAAAACGTTTTATTAAAAAAGATTTTTTATTAATAAAATAAAATTGTGAGAGTAATATGGTCTTTTTTAAAACATTAACCGTTTATTGATTAAATGTGATAATAAAAGTAATTATATGTTTTCCATACCTATACCAAGGTGTATACAAAGATAATAATATACCAAGGTGATATACCGATTTAGAATCTCACCATACATCATCGAATATTTTATCTAAGTCTAATGATAATACTATACATAACAGAACGAATTAATTTATGCACATACATCGGTATATATAATTATATATTACTTTGATATACCTATTAATGTATATTTCATATTATTGTATTGTGTACCTTGACATTGAATGGGTTTTAATCAGAAAAATAGTTTTTAAAAAAATTTATATGCCCTTATCTCGTATTTTATTGGCTAATTGCAAATAAACAAAGTGTTAAAAAAAAATGTTATTCATCGTATTTACTACTGTATTAAAATAAAAATACATCAAGTAAATATGAAGAAAGAATATGGTGATATCAAAAGGTTTGTTGAGAAATTGAAAGATTTGATTTAAAAATTGTTTTCGGAAGTTTAATTATTTGTTCACTATTTGTTTCCTATTTCTTTTGAATATTTTTTATGATTATTTTATTAGAATAATTAATTACAAAAAAAACGATAATACGAAATTTTGAAAAATATGCTTTAAAATGAAAATCATTTTAATTTTTAATAACTATACTCAGATATTAACTAATATTATTCTCATTTCCGTTTTTAAGAATTACATAAATAATTATGATACGTATATTTTATGGTTTACAAAAATATGTTGTGATAAGTTTAATGGTTCTGAAGATATTTAAATTTTAAAAAAACAAATATTGGCTATTTTGTGTTGGTAATGGTTATTTTTATATATTCTCAGACATATTTTATTGACTTCACATGATGATTTTTGTAATGGATTATTTTTTTTAAATTATTCTTAATACTTTTGTATCATAAATCAGATAAATATTTATATATTAAAATAAATATATGTTATTGGACGCTTTATTTTTACTGAAAATTTATTTTTTTGTTTATTTTTTTTTAATCATTTTTATGTTGCTTCTGATGCGTATTTTAATATTGCTTAATAAATATTTTTATTTTAATGTATTTAATGATGTTATAACTACAAGAGGCTAGTGGCTTCGATAGTTGCCAAGACGACAGAAGCAATATCAGACGGAATATTCCACCTTAAGGTGATATACCGATTTAGAGTTCCACCATACATCATCGAATATTTTATCTAAGTCTAAGGATATGAGATATATTATACATATCAGACCGAATTAATTTATACATATACATCGGTATATATAATTATATATTACTTTGATATACTTATTAAATTATTATTGATATTATTATTGTATATTTGATATTATTGTATTGCGTACCTTGACATGCCTCTTGCCCGCTGCGACGGCCCTCGACTTGGCTCGGAGCTGCTCCAGGGTGACCGTCACCAAGCACAGCCCGGTCGCTACTGGCTCGAGCGCAGTCCTCCGACCAACATCAGCGCCCTCTAGGTCCTAGCTAGTACATATGTATATATTCAGATGAATACATGAATATCTGTATTGGTATCTACACACAGATATATACAAATATGCTATATATGTTGGTTGCACTCTGATAATATATCTACTTTAGGAGATCACGAGGCCATCTTCTTTTCAGACGCCTTGGAAGATTATCATGATCATGAAGAGGAAGCAAAGAAACAACGCAATTAAGAAACCTTTAATAATCCCTGGTAGCGTGGAATAAATTCATTTGCTGCTCTATCAGTCATTTCATTCCATCAATCCCTACATTATATTATAAAAAATGTACTAATGTTCCAATGTTATTTAGCTGTTATATGAGCTCCAAAATACTATATAGGGTATTTCGTAATTGCACGGCACTACTTATGGTATGTGTTCATTATATTAACATATATCTCAAACTCATTTATTAAACAGATATCAAAGGTTAAAGATTTATTATTTATTTATTACATTAAGACTGACTGTACAAAGTTTAACGTGTTTAATACTAAAAAAACAGATTTTAATCACCTGATAAAAAAATGACAGTAGTTCCTCATCTGTTTGACTAGTTCTGTGTGTTTTAGTGTGAGTGAATACTGTGACACAGTTCAATTATTGATTATCATGGGAGACGCCATAAATTTATTCACTTTTGTAGAACAAAACAAACATGCTTTTAAATTATGGCGAGGTACATAGAAACGGTGCTGCTACTGTTCGAAGATATCGTGAAAAATTTCCTAACCGATGAATACCAAATCGTAAAGGATTTCAGGCCATTGAAAGACGCCTTATGGATAATGGCACGCTAAAACCTATACGAGTAAACGCCGGTCGACAATGATTTCGACGAACTGCAAACGTTGAAGAAGAAATACTCGATGCTGTTCAGTTATCTCCTACTACTAGTACCAGAATATTGTCACGTCATTTCGATGTTTCCTCTACCAGCGTATGACGAACTTTATGCGAAAAACAAATGTATCCATTTCCTGTATCGAGCAGGCAAGATTTTTTACCACAAGATTATAACCAGTGCAGAAATTTCTCCTTGTGGTTAATTCGACAACGCACACGAGATCCTAACTTCCTCAACTGCATTTTGGTTACTGATGAATCTTTATTATTAGTGTTTATTTATTATTATTACAACATTTAGAGTAACTGTTCAAAGGGGCCTCCGTTTTGTTGAATGCAACATTCAGCACGACGAATCCATGGTTCTCTGGCTCTTCGCATAGCATCAGGATGGTGCTTGATAGTTTCTGCGGCTTCCACGATCCGATTTCTTAGCTCTTCTTGCGTGCCAACTGCCGCAGAATAAACCATAGACTTCATCCAGCCCCACACAAAATAATCTAATGGCGTTAAATCCGGAGATCGTGGTGGCCATTTAACAGGTCCGTTTCGACCAACCCATCGGTCTCCTTAAGTTGTATTTAAATAATCAGTGACGATATTAGAAAAGTGAGCTGGAGCACTGTCATGCATAAACCACAGCCTTTGTCCAAAGCCTAGCGGAATATCTTCTAGGAGTTCATGAAGATTATTTTGCAAAAAATGCAAGTAAGACAAAACCTGACAGCCTAGGTGGCAAAAAAAAGGGGCCGATGATGTTGTCGTATGAGGGTTTTCTTCAGCCCAAGTATGGGTATTTCGAAGATTAAGAATCCCGTTTCTTGTAAAGCAAGATTCATCAGTAACCAAAATGCAATTGAGGAAGTTAGGATCTCGTCGAACTAACCGCGGGGAGAAATTTCTGCGCTTGTTATAATCTTGTGGTAAAAAAGCTTGCCTACTCGATACGTGAAATAAATTCAATTGTCAAGTTCGCCATTCGCTGGTAAAGGAAACGTCGAAACGACGTGACTATCTTCTGGTACCAGTAGTAGGAGATAACTGAACAGCATCGAGTATTTCTTCTTCAACGTTTGCAGTTCGTCGAAATCTTTGTCGACCGGCGTTTACTCGTATAGGTTTTAGCGTGCTATTATCCGTAAGGCGTCTTTTAATGGTCTCAAACGTTTTACGATTTAGTTCATCGGTTAGAAAATTTTTCGCGATATCTTCGAACAGCAGCAGCACCGTTAAGTTAAAAGTATGTTTGTTTTTGTTTTGCTAAAGTGAATAAATTTATGTCGTCTCTCATGATAATCACACACAGTTCAATTTATGATTATCATGAGACATCAAAACATCAACATTATTCACTCACATCAAAACACAAGGAACTAGACAAACAGATGAGTAACTACTGTCATTGCTTATCGTTCATTTGTTGATCGGGTGATTAAAATCTGTTATTTAATATTAAACACGTTAAACTTTGTACAGTCAGTCTTATTGTAATAAATCTTTAACCTTTGATATCTGTTTAATAAATGAGCTTGAGATATATGTTAATATAAACTTTTTTATTTATTTTGTGTTAGTTAATAAATACCTAAAATAGTGCCGTGCAATTACGAAACATCCTGTATATTCCTGGTTGGTACATGTTATTTATGGCTTTGAGTGCGCTCAAAGAATCTGACACCACAACCACATTTGGTGAATTCATCACATGTCTTAGTGCCATTGCGATAGCATAACCTCAGGGATATATATAGAACAAAGTGGATCTACAAGATTTTTAGAGCCAACAGAAAATACATATGCGTGTGTGTGAATGTATTCGATCCCTGTGCTGTGATAAAGCCAAATCTGATGTATGACTGCGAAACTTGATCAATAACAAGCACACTAGAAAAAAAGTGTAGGAATATTTGGAAAAATCCTCAGAACGATAGCCATAGCTAATGGGATCAGAATACTAACACATGAAGGAGATATAAGGAGACCAATATAGAACTGCTCAATAAAACTGGTTGATCAATATCTCTTGATATGGAGGCAAGGATGTTACGATGGATGAGGTATGTAGCTCGAAGCAATCTATCTGAAAGCCTCTACACCAGGGATGTAATACCGATGACGCATAAACCTTCCCCCTGCCTTCCCAAGATATTATATTCCTCTCTTCTTCTTGAAAACAGTGCAAACGAAAATATAATTTGAATATTCGTAGATTATATATCATTACAAACCCTGTTCCATAATTCCACATGTTTTTTTATTTGAAACTTTTCATTTTGAAAATTCATAACTCGTTCGAAATTAGCCAGCCTCAAAAATTTAAAACCCCGTAAATAAGTGCCTCCTTCATTAATTTTCATGGCGCAACTTGCGCCATAAAACCTCCTTCTGGGCCTATCTCAATAGTTGGCAAGATACCACGTGGTAGGCCAAAACCAGATCGATGGATCGAATCAACAAAGACGCAATAGAGCTGCATGCAGATATCTGGAAAGGGACCAAGATAGACTGACATGGAGTAGGCTTGGTAAGACGGCAAACAAATTTAAAAAGTTGTAATTTGTAATTGTAATAGCCACACTGCAAAAGCCTAAAATTAGAAACATAGAGTTAGAAAATAGAAAAACATAAAATTATTTATATGACGAAATAAACCGCGTATTTCTTATTTTATGATGTATTTATTTCATTCAATTTTTATTGCATGCATAAGACGAAAATATAATGTTCTAAATAACGTTTTTAGTTTTTATCAATACATTCAAGAACATGATTAACTGTGAAAGCTCGAAATCTTTTGGAGTTTGGCTGTCAATATATAATGAATTTTTTTTTTTTTAATAATTTATATTTATAATTACATTTAACATTGGGCCAAGAGCGTTTAAAGCACATCCGTAGCCGAAAACAAATGGAATAATTTCATTGGCTCTAACCCCCAACATTAATTCTGGATGCCCCGCTCTTGTGATTATAGTAGAGAGATGGGCCCAACTGTTAATTTCAATTAGCCGTTAGAACAGAGGCTGTTAATATTACAGAGCAATTAAAATTATCACTTGATGTTATTGGATATAAGTAACAGGTTTGTATCTATTCGAAAATAACAACCATTTAAATAAACGCTGATAGTTCCAAGTAATATAGGCTATTTTAAATGTTTTCTTCAATCGAAAACTATTTATAGCCTTTTTTTTTTAAGACTGAATCACAAATATATTTTACAATGGCTTGAAATTCGTAAGTTTAAAATATTGCAGTTAAAATTTCTTGCGTAAGATTATAGTTAGTGCTTAAGACCACGGGATAGAAGTGAAAACATAAACAAAGCGAGATTAATAATATGAAATATAATTATAAATATAAACTCATCATAAAGAGGATGAAATTAGTGTTGCCCGAAATCGGTCTTGGTCGTACACTTTGCAATACTAAGACCAGGAACGTCTGACTGTTGCAAGATCAAGACCATGACTGGTACAAAAAATCGTTTTTGTGAATAAAAATTGAGGCAAAATAGTTACTACAAGACTGGCTTGATAAATGGCGCATAAAAATTAACATTCAAAAATCAAACCAGGTTACATGTACACTTAAACGTTCGGATTGCCCTCCACTGACACTTGACAACACCCCTTTGCCAAATCATACTGAGACAAAATATCTAGGACTCACAATGGACAGACGACTGACCTGGAAATCACACGTGACTACATTAAAAAAGAGATTGAACCATCGGTTATCACTACTAAGACGAATGCTACACCATAAAAACAAACTATCACTTTCCAACAAAATTACTATATACAACATGCTACTCAGACCAATATGGACGTATGCCTCTCAGGTGTGGGGTTCATGCAAAAGACCACACTTACAGACTATTCAAATTTTAAAATCTAAGTTTCTCCGGTATATCACTCATTGCCCCTTCCACATAACCAATAAATCACTTCATAAAGACATACTAACACCACAAGTGACTGATGTAATTAAAAAATATTACAAAAATTTCCATGACTCCCTAGCTGGACATCCTAATCCACTTGTACAAACATTACTAACAGACACACTACCACAGAATCCACCAAGGAGACTCAAACGCCTCTGGAGCAGAGATCTGCTGCGTCAGAAGTCACTTTAGGAGTGGCTTCACTGGGAGGCTTCTCCAATCCCGTATTCACGCTAATCCCGGAGAGGAGGTTCGCTAACGAACATCACATTTACAAAATATGCCAAAAGGCATTTGTAAAATTGCTCAATAAATAAATTTATTATTATTATTATTATTATTATTAACCAAAGGGTCCTACACTTCTGTGCCAATAATCCGTGGTACAGACCCATTTTTATCGATTTATTAACATCCACCTGAAACTTTCTAAATAGTTTCATCTCATCGTAACCTACAACTATTTTATTTACGAAAAATCTTGGAATTGGGACGTTTTTAATCTGGAGAGCGGCAAACTTAGTCCATTTTAATTAGGTACTAAAAACTCGTAAATACATATTTACTTTCTACTTAGAACGTAAGATAATTTCATCACAAAGTCGATAAAAAAAAATGGCCTTCAAAAATATTCAGCCGTTTGGCGTGACCTACATCCCCAAATTTTCCAAATAACGAGATTATATTGCAAAAACGGCTCAATATTTTTGTAGGCCACCTTTTTTATCAATTTTGTAATCAAATTATGTTAAAATCCAAGTAGAAAGAAAATGGGTATTTATGAGTTTTTAGTATCTTATTAAATAGACAAAGTTTGTCACCCTCCACATTGAAAACGTCCGATTCCAAGAGTTTACGTAAATAAAATAGTTGTAGGTTATAATGAGATGAAACTATTTACAAAGTTTCAGGCTGATGTTAATAATTCGATAAAAAGGGGTCTGTGCCACGGGCTACAACCCATTAGTAAAACTTTACACCGGTTCTTATTCCTTACCTCTAGCGATATTTTATAGTTGGATGAGCTAATTACATAGTTAATAAACTTTTAATTCAATATCATAACTTATGAACTATTACAAGTTGAATGTGTTGAATAAACTCTCTTCGTAACAATATTATATATATATATATATATATATATATATATATATTATATATATATATAATATATTTTTTACATCAATAAGAAATGTTTCTTTAATTTTTAATTATAATCCAAGTTAACTTGGGCGAAGAAATTATAGAAATCGAATGTGTGAATCCTCGCACAGCTGTACTTATACGAAATAATTATGAAGAATAATTGATGAATTACTATGGAGTTTTTATTTTCACTTACGTATATATGTAATATATAGTAAAGGTAAGAATTGCGATCGTGAAAATTTTTGAATCTGAGTTTTCAACAAAAATACACGTTTTGGGGTATCCTCAGTCCAAATAACCGAGTCCCGAAAAACGGTCTGTGTTTTTGTATGTTAGCAGTCTAGCTCAAAAACGAAAAATCATACGAAACTGATATTACATATTTAAGATAGGTATATGCCTTAGATGTGACAGCAACTTTTTTCTTAAAATCGGCTAACCAGAAGTGCCACTTTATATCAAAACTGAAACACAATTTTACATTTTTTCCAAAAACGGCTCTAACGATTTTGATTAAACTCGGTGTATTATTGTATAATTAAGTGTTCTTTTTCTCCGTTTAAGTCTTATCACCGTTGATGTCACTTTACAGGACTTAAGTACCCAATGTTCATCTGCCTCTTCCTCTAACGTACCTTTAATATGGTTAATTTCATCATCTCAAGTTATTCAAAGTTACTAAAAAAATGCTAAATATAACTGTTGAAAGAAGTTGATAATTGAATAAAGGAGAAAAAAATAAATATGCTTATCCAGGTCGAAAATGAATCTCCGGAAATAATAGTCAGAAAGTAAACGTATAATATATCATTGGAAAGAAGAGAATTTTAGAAAAAAACAATATCGAATATAGAAAGTTGTAAAAGAAAACGGAGATTGGCAAAAAAATTATAAATAATAATTCTTGAAAACTAATAATATTTAAAGTAAATCGCATGTTTTCAAGGAAATTATATGAAATTTTCTAACTAAATGTAAACTTTTAAAATATTGTTAAGTTTGAAAGAAATATATAAAATCCATTTAATCAAGGCAATGGTATTGTTTTAAAAACTATTTCATTGTACTTGTGTGAAAAAAGAAGTAAAATATAAAATCATTTCATGAATGTATAAAGCATATGTTTATAACCTTAAATACATTTACTGTAGTTTAATAATTCTAGATCTGATATTATATTTAAATAATTAGGTATCAACGTCCGTTTATCCCGAAATATTGTCATGTAACCTTTTAGAAAATTAAATTATTGAATCTTCGTCGTAAACCAATGACTTGCTGTCCTATAGTATCCTTTAATAACACCCCACTTATCCCTGTAGAACAAATCCGATACCTAGGACTCCAGCTGGACAAACGACTCACTTGGAACCCTCATACTAGACTGAAACGACAAGAAACTGCTCGACGTTTCCGCTTACTCCAACACTTACTATACAAACGCTCTAAACTTCCAATTAATTACAAACGACTCATATACATGACTATAAAGCCTATTTGGACTTACGGAGTTGGGCTATGGGGCTCCACTAAACCATCGAATTCCTCTCGTACCTAATCCTTATAATCCAAAATCCTTACTTTTTCACAAATAAAATAACCCATAAATACATCAATGTTCCATATGTTTCCGATTTGGCCAAATCCAGATACCTAACCTTCCATAATAAACTTCATAACCATCCTCTCGTTTCTAACCTTGCTTCCTCTTCAATTCCTGATAACCCTACGAGGCGTCTGAAAAGAAGATGGCCCCGTGATCTCCTCATGTAGACAAATTATTAGAGTGTTACCAATGGGTAGTTTCTCAACAAGCGTGTTTCATGTGATTATATTCCTCTGTACACATTCACTTGATGTATTCATACTAATACAGTTGTAAATAATAAATTTGTATGTAAATAAAAAAAAATAAAAATAAAGTAAAAAAAAACAATTTGTGAATAGTTTGATGAAACTTTCTTTTGTTATATTCCAGCAGTGTCCACTTCCAATTAGTGTAGTCTGTGACAGACAATTCAAATCTCTTAATTCCGTTTTAGTAAACTTTGCAATAGAAAATAACAGTTTAATAACTAATAGTCGTACAATATCGTGTAATATATATAGTAACAATATAATATAATATATATTATTATATTATATATTATATTATTATTAATATATATACATATATATATATATATATATATATATATATATATATATATATATATATATATATATATATATATATATATATATATATATATATATACTAGAGTTGATTAGGCATGTAATTGGATGTTTGTTGTGATCAGGGGACAAATAGTGGAATTGTCTAGTAGAAATGAAATTGATCTGGTTCATTATTTGCTCGGTTGGCTGATCGTCACAGCAAGCGCTTTTATCGACTAAGTCACTATACGGATTAGAAAAATAAAACCTTCAATTATAGAAAGAAAAATAAATCTGGTGTGCGCAACACACAACTTTCATTTACCCCTCAACTTTTAATAGAAATTATTTTCTGGCCATATTGGGCTATTATAAAATTTTTGAATTGCATTCTTAACTGAGCTAAAGATAAAAAAATTACAGCTAACAAATCATAAATAACGTTCAAATAACAAAAGCCCTGTTTATTGTATCACCGGTTGATTATTGATTGTATGACCTATGGATTATGGATTGTACGAATATTAGTTATTAAACTTTTATTTTCTATTGCAAAGTTTACTAAAACGGAATTAAGAGATTTGCATTGTCTGCCATAGACAGGTCAAAATTTTTCATACTAATTGTAAGTGTAACAAAAGAAAATTTCAACATATGTTAATTAACCTCATAACCTATCGAACCTTCTTACTTGGTTAATAATGACTTTCCCTAATCCCTCGAATAGGGTTTTACAATTCCTTATTAAACCTAAAAAAAAAATAATAGTATATATACATAAAACGTGAAAACAAACTGAAGAAAAAGAAGAAAATAAAACTGGTTATTATTAATACTAATGATGAATTTACTTATTTCTATTGATTTAAATAACTGTTAAAGGAAATGAAAATTATGAACAAGAAATTAGATCCATAAGAAAACATAGAAAATACAATTAACTTTAATTATCAAAGAAAAGAATATAAAATTATTATAGAACTAAACATTAACCTACAACTATACAATATAATAAAAAAAATAGATAGAGGAAAAAAAATTTATATGTAGATATTTACAAAATCTCAATGCTGAACTTTGTCCAATTGGCACATCGAGTTATCTGAGGATGCGGGAACTTATTCCAGCTAGTATCGTCAGTGTCTCCCCAGTCTATCTCCTCAAGTTGTGAAAATGTTCATTCACCAACTTGTAAAATCAAACGGCACTCGTCGCTGATAATCACAGGTTCATGGAGAATAAATGAAAAATACTAAAGATACGTAAAACTAAAGTATTTCACACCAACAAATCCTTAACGTGCTTCAACACTCGCGAGGTTCCGCCATCCCTCTCTAAAACTGTCTTTTGTTTTTCCGCGCAATCATCTGTTGGTTATTCCAATCCGAAATAAAAAAAAAAAACTTAAAACTAAGACTTATTATAAACTAATACTTATTATTAAAACTAATAATAAATACTTAATTTTATATTTAATCCTCTTCGAGTTAATAAAAAAAACTAACAATTATTTTACGAACTAATTTTTTTTTTTATTTTTTTTTTCGTCACAACTGTATTAAGAGTCTTAACTGAATTAAATTGTCATAGACAGGTCAAAATTTTTCACACTAATTATAAGTGGATACTGTTCGAATATAACAAAAGAAAATTTCATCATACTGTTCGCTAATTTAATTTTCTAAAAGGTTAGATGACAATATTTCGAAATAAATGGACGTTGATAGCTAATTATTTAAATATAATATCAGATCTAGAATTATTAAACTACAATAAATGTATTTAAATTTATAAATATATGCTTTCTACATCCATGAAATTATATTTTACTTCTTCTTCCACACAAGTAAAAAGGGGGTCTGTACACGGACTAATATGGAAAGCCAAAACCAAATGGAAAATTTAATAAACTAAGATTCTGCATGAAGAAAACTAGAAAAAATAAATCAAAACAGGCAGAGATAGAAAAGCCACGTTAAGGAGTTAAAATATCAACAAACTGTGTAATGCCAACTGAAAAAAAAAATCGTTAGTTCTGATAATATATTTTAATGATTAGATATTAGTTGACTCTTGTGAATGATTCACATAATATATAGGTAACTGAACAAATTTCAATATAATATGGAAAAAATAAATTCAGATTATTATCGAAGAGAATATTATAAGTATTATAATAATTACAATTGGCTGTATCTTTGTTGTTAATGGTCCGATTTCTATGATTCTTTTTTAATTTTGTAGGAAATTTAATATTATCAACCAAAAATATTAACTATCCCTATTCTTGCAGACATTTATTTATTTATGTAAAATGGTAGTTGAAAGATATGTAAGGCATATTTTTTAATTAGTAAAAAATCATTGCTGTTCTTCTGACAAAGACAAATGGTATACAAAACGAATCGATATAGATCAATGATGAATCTAGCTCCATTTCTGAAAGAGATTATGATTGGAGGAATCAGAAAAATATCAAGAGAGCATCGGTTGGGTGATTAGCGGTGGAACGTGATGAGCATAGAATTTTCTGTACCAGCTCATCTGTATTGCTATATCTTATCTCAACAGATATACTTTGTTGTTTTTGTTTTGTTTTTTTAGTCATATTTATTTTTGAAAAAATGTACTATAATTTTGTATTGCATTTATTTATAAATAAATATGATCAGAATAAACCAT
This sequence comes from Nezara viridula, assembly GCA_928085145.1. Classification (NCBI taxonomy): domain Eukaryota; kingdom Metazoa; phylum Arthropoda; class Insecta; order Hemiptera; family Pentatomidae; genus Nezara; species Nezara viridula. The sequence continues at coordinate 8,706,469 of OV725080.1, read as the reverse complement.
GATTAGGCCATTGTGGAAATATTTTGACCACTGAATCACATTTTCGGCTAGATAAAAACACATATGTAATTTATTCGTCTGAGCTAGTAAGCAAGTAATTTATTTTATCTTAAGATATTTATTTTATCTCTAGAAGTTTTTTTTTTTTTTTTTTTTGTCTTAACCTCATATCTTCGTCAAGTCTTCATCAAATCCAATGATTGACCTCAAATTTTAAAGAACTTTTCCTTTAGGTGGAAAAATTGTCACATCCTCCCAAATTTTCGGGGAAAAAATGTTATGAAAAAAAAAGAACTTTCTTTGCGAATAACTCCAAAAGTATACATTTTCTTGATTATACCCATGGTCGCTAAATTAATTTAAAAAATGGTGACTTTCACTTACCACCCTCTTCTTATCAGAAATAAGCATTTTCAGAAAAAGGGAAAATAAAAATAAAAATTATAGACGCTACATTTTTTCGAATTTATATTGTGGGTATTTTTATTTGTTTAATTGTCCTTATATATACAAATCTTAATTGTTATATCACTATAATCTATACAATTAAATATAAAATAATACCAACGATAGCATTCATGAAAACCACATATGTATATGTACATAATATTGTCGGAGTTCGTATTATATTACCTTCTTGTTACGTATGGAAGCCTGTTCTTATCTTTCGTGTGAGCTCGTATTCCTTTGGTTCCTGCATTCCAACTATTATCCATTACGATTTCTTATTTCTCCTTTAGTCTATTATCAAATTCTTTTATATTTTATACATCAAAGATTAATTTGAAATGGTTAATTATTTCAGATAAAAAAAATTTCAGGTACTTTAAAAGAAGTTAATATTGAAAATTAGCCATTTAAGCTCTGTTAGAGAACATCAATGAGAGTAAAACCTACATTATATTAAAAACTGTTTAATAATACACTAATAGACCATGTTTGATCAAAATCGTTAGAGCCGTTTTTGAGAAAATCGTATAAATGTGTAACATCTATGATATAAAGTGCCACTTCTGGTTAGCCTATTTTGACGAAAAAGTTGCTGTATCATCTCAGGTATATACAAATCTTAAATATGAAATTTCACTTTCATACGACTTTTCGTTTTTGAGCTATATGGGGTCACATACATACATACACACACACAGACCATTTTGCGGGACTTGGTTATTTGGACTCAAAACATGTACTTCTATTGAAAACTCAGATTCAAAAATTTTCACGATTACAATACCGTCCCTTACTACATATTTCATATATAGGTACGTTAAAGTAAAAATCATCGATAATAATTATAAATGGCTTAACTCGGAAGTTTCGCTTTAACGCAATCTTCCCATCTTCACTTCGGTCTACGTCTCGGACGTTCGGTACAGCAAATCAACCTTTTAGGAATTCTTTCGTTACTAAGCCCAATTATTTTACAAGCCCATTTGATACATCACCTCAATTATATTAACCGAATACAGTTCACGCAACTCGGCGTTGTGCTACCTTCATCTTTCTTCGGTCCGAATATTCTACGCAATACTTTATTTTCAAAATCCCTAAGACGTTGCTCTTCCATTAATGTAAGCGGCCACGTTTCGCACCCATAAAAAACTGTAGATAGGATAATGGTTTTATAGATTATAGTCTTTAAATTCCGAGACAAGAGGCGCGAGCTAAGTGGTTTTGTCACAGGAAAATATCAAGTATTTCTCGCCTTCAGCCTAACCTTAATCTACTCTTCAATTTCGTTTTTTCTAGTTATCATAGATCCTAGATAATTAAACTTCTCTGTCTGTTCAAACATGTTACCTTCTATATCAATATCATCAGCTAACCATATATTTTGTCTTATCCGTGTTTATTTTGAGCCCTAATTCTTTACCGACTTTCATTAACGTTGACGTATTTAGTTTTATAGTTTCCGTGTCTTCGCTTAACAGGACCAAACCATCCGCATAGCCAATGCACGGAATTCCAAGCACGGGTGTTGGAAATCATCGATATCAACGAAATATTTTAGGTTACAAAATTTGGTTAAAACAATTATTTAAGGCAAACCAAAGTTGAGATTTGTATTCTCGAAAAACCCTTGAATACGAATTTTCATGACAATAGAAAAAAAATTGCAGCATATCGGAACCAAAGTGCCGAGAACCACCCTTGCGATTTTTTCGAAAAACACAAAAAGTATGACGACTTCAACATGGTTCCACCAATCCGCCCTAAAAATAACATGATTAGGGCCTCGTAAGGAATACGAAATGGCACGAATCGGACCCCTGTAGACATTAGATTAGAGTTTGCGATATACAATAAAAACAAGTTAGTAGATTACTAAAGATATACAAAACTAACTTCACCCGAATACAAAATTTTCAATTATTTTCATTCATTTCAATTCTAAGCAATCCCAAACCCAACAAATAATAATAATAATATATATATATATATATATATATATACATACTACTGTTTTTACTTTCACTTACGTATATATGTAATATATAGTAAGTGTAATTATTGCGATCGGGGAAATTTTTGAATCTGAGTTTTCGACGGATTTATACGTTTTGAGGTGCCCTGAGTCGAAATGGCCAAGTCCCGACAAATGGTCTGTTTGTCTGTGTGTCTTTGTGTTTGTATGTTAGCAGTCTAGCTCAAAAACGAAAAGTCCTATGAAACTGATATCACGTATTTAAGATAGGTATATGTCTTAGTTGTGACGGCAACTTTTTCCTTAAAATCGGCTAACCGGAAGTGCCACTTTATATCAACGCTGAAACACATTTTCACAGTTTTCTCAAAAACGGCTCTAACGATTTTGATTAAACTCGGTGTATCATTGTATAATTAAGTGGTCTTTAATATAAATTAGGTCTTATCCCCATTGATGTCACTTTACAGGGCTTAAATGACCAATGTTCATATACGTCTTCCTCTAAAGTACCTTTAATATGGTTTATTTTAAAAAGATAATTATTTCGCATTATTCAGAGTTACGAAAAAATGCTAAATATAACTTTTGAAAGAATTTGATAAGTTAATAAAGGAGAAAAAAAATCGCTTAAACGAATGTACCGATTTCATTGAAACTTCGCTAAAGTCATTTTCTCGACACCCTTCAAATTTATCTATATAACATTCATCAGCGAAAAGAAGCTGAAAAAATGTTACGAGGGATGGTAAAATTAAATTCCGAATAACTCAAAAAGTATACACTTTTTTGGCAATGTTGTAATAAGATGTTTCAAAGGTATTTAAATTGCCTAAAAAACAAAAGAAGTTTCATCGAAATCAAAGCACTATTAGTAGAGATATCGCGATTTTTAAATATTTTTACTTTCACTTACGTATATATGTAATATATAGTAAGTGTAAGTATTGCGATCGAGAATTTTTTTTTTTTTAATTCTGACCTAATCTCAAATATAATAGTTTAAAATTGTGACGAAATAATCAGAGATTGTTAATAAAGTAAATGGGAACTTAATCAATTTCCTATTTTTTTGTTCCTAAAACTTATCATTTCTATTATTTTTATTCATTAATTGCGTAACGTAATAAATTAATAATAATAATAATAAGGCTTAGCGAACCCGAAGGTTCGAAGCCGACACCACCAATCGCTTGTTACACACCTCCCTCCACCGTTCGCCGTCCTAACCCAGTCCCTTCAGATCGGCTTTAATGCAATCTTCCCACCTTCGCTTCGGTCTACCCCTTGGACGCTTACCATTCGGCACAGCAAATATTAACCTTTTAGGAATTCTCTCGTTACTAACCCCAACAACTTTACAACCTATTTGATTCGCCGCGATGAAATTACCTCAATTATATTACCCGGATAAAGTTCACGCAATTCGGCGTTGTGTAACCGTCTGAACTCTCCGGTTAACTCATCCTTCTTCGGTCCGAATATTCTACGCAATACTTTATTTTCAAAAACCTTAAGACGCTGCTCATCCCTTAATGTAAGCGGCCAAGTTTCGCATCCATAAAGAACTGTAGGCAAGATAATTGTTTTATAGATTCTAATTTTTAAGTTCCGGGACAAGAGGCGCGAACTAAGTAGTTTTGTCACAGAAAAATAACAAGCATTTCCCGCCTTCAGTCTAACCTTAATCTCTTCTTCAATTTCGTTTTTTCTAGTTATCGTTGAACCTAGATACCTAAATTTATCTACCTGTTCAAACATATTACCATCTATATCGATATCACCAGTAGTATCGCCATTTTTGCAGCTAACCATATATTTTGTTTTATCCACGTTTATTTCGAGTCCTAGTTCTTTCCCGGCTTTCATTAACGTTGTCGTATTTAGTTTTATAGTTTCAACGTCTTCGCTTAACAGTACCAGATCATCAGCATAGCCCAGCACGGATGTTGTCCCGCCCAGATCCAACCCTTTCTCGGTTCGCATTACCTCCCTAATGGCATGTTCTAATGCCAAATTGAACAGGACAGGCGAAAGGGAATTCCCCTGTTTTAAGCCCGAACGAACCTCAAATTTTTCGGACAAATTATTACCGATTCTAACTTTATTGAGTGTCTCCGTCAAGCACATCTTGACTAGATTTATTAGTTTTTTTGGAATCCCCTGCTCGATTAGAATATTATACAGTTTCTGGCGGTCAATGGAATCGTAAGCCTTTTTAAAATCTATATACAGCAACGTAATAAATTAATTAATAAATATACAGACGGAGTTTTCAACTTTATCCTTTGAGACCCGGAATACAGAGCGATGCCTGAGAGCTATAACCCGGTGAATCCCTTCTAAACCTACTTATTCAACTTGGGGTCTCTAGGTTTCCTAATGCCTTTTAAGCAGGCTGTCAAAAAAAACATAAAAAAGATGCTCTCAACTAAAAAGCTCTTATTATAGATTATTTACAATAAATCAAAAATTTAATTTTTTTTTATTATTTTAATGGAATTTACAACTGTATTACATAGAGAATCCAATAAGTAAATGAGAAATTTGTAACATGGCATGTACAACATGAAGAGAAACTACCCATTGGTAGAACTCAAACTAAAGTTCTATATTAGAAGATCCCGAGGCCATCTTCTTTTCAGACGCCTCGGAGGGTTATCAGGGATCGAGGAGAAAGCAAGGTTTGAAACGAGAGGATTCGGATGGTTCTGCAGTTTGTTATGGAAGGAAAGGTATCTGGATTGGGCCAGATCGGAAACATATGGAACATTAAGGTCTTTATGGATGATTTTATTTGTGACAAAGTAAGGAGCTGTGAGGATTTTACGAAGGATTTTGGATTGTAAGGATTGGATACGAGAGGAATTCGATGGTTTAGTGGAGCCCCAAAGCTCAATTCCGTAAGTCCAAATAGGTCTTATTATTGTGATATATACGAGTCGTTTATAAGTGATTGAAAGCTTAGATCGTTTGTCTAGTAAGTGTTGGAGTAGTCGAAAACGTCGGGCGGTTTCTAGTCGTTTCAGTCTGGTATGGGAGTACATTTAAATTAAAACATTATTTGTCCATTAAGTCATCTATGTGCATATAATAATAAGTACTTTCCCTTACCTATATATATGAGCTTTTCAGTTGACAAAAAGACTAACTCATAGTTAGTTTAACTCATTTCATGCTTTAATACAATCGAAGTTAAAAGTTTCTAAATACTAGAAAAACTTATTTTAAAACGCCTTTACTTAATCCTAGACTCAAATCATTTAATTTCTCACTATCAGTATGGATTTCGAACATCTCATTCTACTAATCAGCAGTGCCATCGTGTGTTGGATGTCATTTCCTCTTCACTGGAGCGCGGAAAGTACTGCACGGTAGATTTTCTCGATGTGGAACAGGCTTTTGATCGAGTCTGCTATTCAGGTTTACTGTACAAACTCCGTCAATTCCTGTTCTCCACGTATTTCCTATTAATTCGCTGTTACCTCACAGATAGAACCTTCAAAGTAAATTCTAACTCTGCTTATTTATCTCTCCTTTCTCAGTTCACTGGTGTTACTCAAGGGAACATCTTAGGTCCCATCCTTTACACAGTATATACAGCTGATATCGTAAACCTATCCTTCAACCTTCCTCACTACCTATGCTGATGACACATGTGTGTTATCTGTCAATAATGAACCAACTATTTCATCACAAACACTGCAGTCACACATTTCAACCATTGAAGAATTGTGTGCAAATTGGAGAATTAAAATTAATCCAAACAAATATTTTTATCCTTCGCCGTAAACCTACACCACCCTGTCCCACGGGCGGATCTACGGGAGAGGAGGCCTTCAGGCTGAAGCCCTCCCCCTCCCCCCAAATGGTAAAATCTAACCATGTTGTATCAAAAAAAAATATAAAATATCTGGTGTGTCCACTCACACGACTTTCCTACCTATCTCAGAAAAGTTTTTATATCTTTACATATGTTCATGAAGAAACAAAAAAGAATTGAACTAGATACATTTTCCTGAAAATTGATCAAGCATAACATTTGAGTACGGTTTATTTGATAAACTAAAGCAATGTAAACCGGCTTAAGGTAGATCAGTGTACAAATTTAAATACTTCCTAATATTGCTGATCAAAAACTTTTTGCCATATCTTAGTATTGTCAAACAATAATTTCTGTTAAAAATAGAGGAAATAGTGAAGATTGTGTGATGCAGGCAACAGATTTTCTTACTTTCACTTAGTCATCTTTATTCTCTCATTCACTCCTTTCTGACACCAGGATATGAAACCGTAATCGTACATTGGAAATTGAATAGTTGTAACTACGTTAATAGTTGTCCAAACTGAACGATTTTTATATGGCTTTGTAGGGAATTTCATTACCTTTCAAACGAAAGGCTGAATGGTGGAGTTTCATCAAAATCGTTAGAGCCGTTTTTGCGCTACAGTCTATAGAAAAACATATTTTTCATTTATTGCGTGCAAACTATTGCGCATGGAGCACCGAATTTCTGTCACAGGCATCAGTAGTTCCCGAGAAAATCTTGGCACAGACAGATAGACAGACTGACAGACATACAGACAGACAATGTGTTTTGCGTACTCAGGGGGCTCTGAAACGTATAGATCCGTCGAAAACCGCATGTCGGAAATTTGACCAGATTGCTATAATTTCCTTACCTAGTACAGGTAGGAAAGTAAAAAAGTATCTCTTAAAGTATTATTGTTCGTGTAATTACATTTAAAAGAGTTTTAGGAATTATTTAAACACCATTTCATATAGGTAGTTAGTTTCTTTCTTTTTTTTTCTGAAGTAATTATCGTTATATATATGAAAAAAAAACCTATCGGACTGAAGTCCTCCCTCCCCCTCCCCCCCAAAAAAAAGATTAAATCCCGGATCCGCTAGTGCCCTGTCCTACCGTATCCTTTAACAATATTCCTCTGATCCCTGTCGAACAGATCCATTATCTAGGAGTCCTTTTTGACTGCTTACCTGGAATCCTCATACTAGACTTAAAAGACAAGAAACTGCCAACAGATTCCGACTACTACAACACTTACTTAACACACGCTCTCAGCTTCCAATATTCTACAAAAAAAAACTCATTTACACTACCATCAACAGGCCCATTTGGACATTTGGTATTGAGCTTTGGGGCTTTACAAAAACATTAAATTCTTACAATCCAAAATCCTCCGTAAAATCCTAAATGCTCCTTATTATGTAACAAATAAAATTATCCATAAAGACCTCAATATGTCTCTTGTGGAAGACTTGGCCCAAACTAGATATACCTCCTTTCATTCCAAGCTCTTTGGTCATCCCAATCCTCTAGTTCGTAACCTTTCATCTGATACAATTCCTAAGAACCCTCCGAGGCGTCTAAAAAGAAGATGGGAAAGGGACGTCCTAAATTAATTTATCTTTGGAGTGTTACCAATGGGTAGCTTCTTCACAAGTACTTTCATGTTATATATTTACTAATTGTACATATATGTTTATAGTTGTCAATTTTATTAAAATAATAATAAAAAAAAGTTTGTAAGCGCAATTTTCACGAGGTAGAATTCTCGTGCCTACGATCTGCCTTAAAATACTTCTAGGAGTATTCGGTAATTTATTTTGTATATTTAAAATACACAATAAAATCCATTTTTTCTATCATAGTATAGTGGTAAGAAAAGACAACTACTTCTTTTTAATTTTATATTTTAAAAATACAATAGCGCTACTAACAATCTATTTTATATTTTTAATTGTGGTTTGATGGTTGACTGTAGTGAATAATTGAAGAGAAGGATGGTTGGGGTGATCAGTCAAAATAAAAAGTAGTAAAAATAAATAATCGTATTTAATTTTATATTTGCCGACGTTTCGGTCGAAAGTTTATGCCTTCGTCAGGACTAAGAAAAAAACAGATAACAATAGGTACGAGAAACTATAAACATTGAATAATAAAGAATTAAAATTAAAAAGATGAAAGGTATACACTCAAAAAATGTAAGTAGAATAAATTTAAAGTAAAATAAAGTAGGTAGAATAATAACAGTAACAGAGAACTAAGAAATATATAATGACGGCAACAAAGTGCGGAATAATGAAATAAACATAATCAAAATATGGTAACATAATAAATGAAAAATGGTAATCATAGAATAAAATGTAAAAAAAAAAAAAGAAAAAGAACATGAAGTTATATAAGAAAATAATATATATAAATTGAAAATTGAGATATTGTAAAATCTATCAAAATATACTGACTACCTATAAGAGAATAAAAAGTTAAAATAATGTAAAAAATATAAATGAGCAAATGTATCAATATATATAAAATAGAGATAGAGATATGGAAAATAAAGTGACGGAAAAGAAGAAAACTAAGATAATTATAGCAGGAAAGAGTAGAGCTACATAACGCTATCTGTAATGGTTAACTGCAATACGTGAGCTAAAGCACAGAAACGCATATAATGGACGAGAGATTTATTATAGATAAAGTCTATGAGTTATTAAATAAATGTGTAATTGATAGAGGATGAATATTTTGACTGATCACCACAACCACCCTTCTCTTCAATATTTATTTCATAAAATGCAAAATACAAAAGGGCATTCTATTTGTATTTTGTTTTTATTTTATTTTATTTTATTTTATATTTATATTATTTTTATTTTATATTTATTTCATTTTTACTTTGTTTTTATTTTTTTTCCTTTTTTTATTTTTTTTTTATGGTAAGCGTCCGAGGGGTAGACCGAAGCGAAGGTGGGAAGATTGCATTAAAGCCGATCTGAAGGGACTGGGTTTGGACGGCGAACGGTGGAGGGAGGTGTGTAATAAGCGATTGGTGGTGTTGGCATCGAACCTTCGGGTTCGCTAAGCCTTTTATTATTATTATTTATTTTTTATATTTATTTTATTTTATTTCTTTCTTAACAAAATTCAGTCCTGGTTCTCCTGCTATACATTGCATATACTTACGACATACTTATTAACAATGCGACATTGACTGCTACTTACAATGACGACATAACAATTCTAACAAATCATCCGAATCCTACACAAGCCTCACTAACGTTACATCACTTGTGTAAATTACAAAACCAGTACAAAATATGGAAAATTCGTCTAAGCCACGATAAATCGAAACATATTACATTTACCCCTCGAAAAAATACCTACTCTACAATTTATGTACAAAACAAATATATTCCTCAGAGGGACACCTTGCACTACCTTAGACTTACGGGGAGGGCTTTCGGGCTGAAGCCCCCTCAAAATGGTAAAATGTAACCCTGTTTTATGAAAAAAAATATTAATAAAATATCTCTTAAAGTATTATTGTTCGTGTGATTAATTACATTCAGGCATCACTTAAACACTATTTCATATAGGTGGTTAGTTTATTTTTTTTTCCAAAGTCCGCCCCCCTCCAAATTTAAATTCTGGATTCGCTAGTTCATGGGGCCCATATGTTAAAATGAAATAGACGACTCAAACTACAACTAAAATATTTATTTATTTTTTCAATATTTCTTTTACATTTTATTAATTTAAACGAGTTTTTACCAATTTTATAGCGGAATCTCTCTGATTATTCACGTGATACAGTTAAAGTGTATATCAGAGCAGTTGATATTTACTGTTTACATCTTTTTTTTTTGTTATTTTAAGAAAAAAAAAAAAAAATTTTTTTTTTTTTATTTATTTATTTATTTTTCTCTTATGATATGCGGTATGATCAGCAAGTGATGGCCAGTAAGGTGCCCAAGAGGTCTCGGTCAGACGGAGTTAGCTCACCAGCCAAACAAAGGACTCGTCGCTGCCTACGAGAAATACCTCCAGTGACCAAAATGAACACTTCAGAACCAGAACCTCAGCCCCAACCAGGTACGTCTGCACAAGAAACGATTGAAGAATCACCTTTCTTTACTCCAAACCCCTACCAAGTGCTTCAAAATGACAGAGAAGTAATGGAGTCTGCAGCAATACCCAGAGAACCAAAGCCTCCTCCGATATTTGTGAAAAATATAAAAAATTTCCAGATGTTCTGCACCCAACTAAATAAAATCTGCTCTGGCAGTTATTCATGCCTTAACAGGACCAATGACACCAAAATAACACCTGATTCTGCAGAAGCCTACCGAAAAATAGTGAAGTACTTATCAGAAACAAATGCGAATTTTCACACTTACCAGCTGAGGCAGGAAAGAGCTTTACGAGTAGTGATAAGAAATTTACATTCCTCAACCCCCACTGAAGTTATTAAAGAAGAACTAACGACGCTTGGTTTCAATGTACGCCAGGTAACAAACGTTTTGAAGGAGGACAGGGAGCAGCCAGGATTACGAAATAGGATCCCACTACCATTGTTTTTCGTGGACTTGGAGCCATCACCAGGTATCGAAAAAATATATGATATCACAAGAATATACTACACAATGGTGAAAGTTGAGAAGCCATATCCCAAGAGAGACATCGTGCAGTGCCATAATTGTCAGACCTATGGCCACACGAAGACATATTGCCACCATCTGCCGCGTTGCGTGAAGTGCGGTGAACAGCACAAATCTGTAGAGTGCACCAAACCTATACAAGATCCAGCAGTATGTGCCCTATGCTTGGAGGGACACCCGGCCAACTACAAAGGCTGCCAAATTTACAAGAATCTCAAAACCAGACACCAGAAAAACCGGATTCAAGATGAAGCACTAAGAACAAGAAGAGAGAGAGAGCCTTCCAGAATTGTAAACAATGATGTATCATTCTCCCAACTACTTAGAGGTAAGACTTTAACCGATAAATGTCAAGCCCTGCCACAACAACAACCTCAAACCCAACCTCAAAATCCTCTTCATCCTAATATACCTAACCACCAACAACAAATTCCTCATATTCCTCCTCCTTCAAATGCAACAGATCTCACAAGTTTGTTAGCATCTTTCCTCACCGATTTCAAATCCCTTGTTACTCCACTCATATCACTCCTCACGAATCTAGTATCTCACCTCATCCCTCCTTTGAAAAATCCTTAAATGACTCACATCCCTAAACCCATATCCATTCTCCTTTGGAATGCGAATGGTGTTAGAAATCATACAGACGAACTATCTACTCTACTACTTGACAAGAACATTGATGTGGCACTAATTACTGAAACTCGACTAACCACTAAACAGCTCTTCAATATACCACAATACCTGACATATCGTACTGACCACCCTGACGGAAAAGCACATGCCGGTACTGCTGTAATTGTACACCAATCCCTCTCCCATCACGTACTCCCATTACCAATACATGATTTCCTACAGTCCACCGCTATCGTGATAAAAACCTTCTCCTTTCCGGTCACTCTTGCATCAGCGTATTGCCCTCCTAACCGATCCATATCCAATGCCCAATTCAGTTCTCTCTTCGACTCCTTAGGACATCACTTCATCTTGGGTGCAGACCTAAATGCCAAGCACCAACAATGGGGTTCCAGAACCACGAATTCTCGTGGCCGAACCCTGCTGTCTGCACTCAATTCCCAACGTTTTCACCTCCTTTCCCCCAACTCTCCTACCTACTGGCCCACAGATCCCAACCGTAATCCTGATCTTCTTGATTTCTTTATCCACAGCGGCTTAAGTCCCCTCAATTGTTCCATTACACGTCTAAATGAACTTTCCTCTGACCATAGTCCTCTAATCCTTAATGTTTCACTTGAACCTGTTCCCAAACCTTCTCCACCGTCATTCATTAGGGGCCCAGTAAACTGGGACCTTTTCCGCCGAATAATCTCCGATAATATTGATCTCAACATATCCCTCAAAACTCCCGATGACCTTGATAGTGCCGTAAATTCCTTTACTACCACAATCCAACAAGCCGCCTGGACTGCCTCCTTCCCAAAAGACTCCTCCAGAATTCCTATAAAGACCATTCTACCCCAACACATCCTTAACCTAATCCGAACCAAACGCCGTGCCAGATTATTATGGCAACGTACCCGACATCCTACCGACCGCTGCTCCTATAATTACTACTGCAAACAATTAAAACTGGAATTAGCCACCTTCAGATCACAATCCTTCAACTCCTACCTATCCTCCCTCTCTTCTCGCGACAATTCCCTTTGGAAAACCACAACAAAAATCCTAAATCCTCACCGCATTTCCCATCCTCTCCGACGAGGTGATGGCTCCTGGGCAGCATCTGACGAAGATAAAGCTGAGGAGTTCGCCATTCACCTATCCAATACATTTATTTCACATCCGGAATCCCATCCTGCCCACACCGTAACAGTAGAAGAACTCCTTACATCACCAATCCCACTTTCCTTGCCCCCAAAAGCTATTCATCCTTCCGAAGTAAAATTTCAATTAAAAAATCTAATCCTCCGTAAAGCTCCTGGACATGATCTCCTTACACCTCAAATCCTTCGACAACTTCCATCCAAAGCAGTCATATTCCTTACATATATCTACAATTGTATCCTACGCACCACCCACTTCCCTCTGTTATGGAAACACTCCACTATTATCCTTTTCCCAAAACCAGGAAAACCTCTCAATAGCTCAACATCCTATAGACCAATCAGCCTACTCCCAATCCTTTCAAAAATTTTTGAAAAGATCCTTTTGAAACGAATCCTACCCATTATAGAATCCCAAAATATCCCTTCCCATCAGTTTGGTTTTCGCTCTCAACATTCTACTGTTCAGCAAGGACTCCGAGTTGTTGATCATATTTCCTCAGCCCTAGAAAACAAGGAATACTGTTCGGGTGCCTTTCTGGACATTGCACAGGCATTTGACCGGGTATGGCATTCCGGACTGCTCTCCAAGCTTAAAATCAATTTACCTCAGTCCTTGTACCTAGTCCTCCGATCCTACCTCTCTGACCGCTCCTTTCGAGTTCGCTGTGGAACAGAATTTTCCAATATCTACTCCGTTAAAGCCGGTGTTCCCCAAGGCAGCGTCTTGGGTCCCGTGCTTTACATCCTCTTTACTGCTGACATCCCTGTTCATCCCGATACTTTTCTTGCAACATTCGCTGACGACACCGCAATCTTATCATCCAACTCTGATCCCGAAATAGCATCCTTAAATCTCCAAAGTCACCTCACCTTGATTGAGCACTGGTGTAATAACTGGCGCATTAAAGTTAATGAATCTAAATGCCAACATATTACCTTTACACTCCGACGCGATTCCTGTCCACCAGTACTCTTTAATTCCATCCAGCTTCCTTATTCAGACACAGTCCGGTATCTTGGCTTTCATTTAGACCGAAGACTAATTTGGAACCCGCATACTAGACTCAAAAGACAAGAACTCAACCGACGATACGGCCAACTATACCGACTACTAAGCAGAAAATCTAAACTTTCCATTGAAAACAAGCTACTGATCTACAAGACAATACTGAAACCTATTTGGACTTACGGACTAGAACTGTGGGGATCAGCAAAATTTTCTAACATCAAGCGCATCCAATCCTTCCAGTCTAAAGTCCTTCGAACAATAGTCGATGCTCCTTTCTATGTATCCAACAAAACCCTACATCATGACCTTAACATACCATTTAACTATTTAACTACAGTAACTATTTTGCCTTAATTTTTATTTTAAAAAGTCGATGTTTTTTACCAGTCCTGGTGTTGGTCTTGCAACAGTTAGGCAGCAGCATTGTTCTTGGTCTTGCAAAGTGCAAAACCAAGAACGATTTTGGGCAACACTAATACACAATTACATTTACTCCGGTCTGTTCCATGTTTTCAACTAGTCTCTTATTCTGAAAATTTTAATTCCAAAAATTCATCACCCCTTTGAAATTTGCCCCCCTCAAAAATTCAAAAACCCGTTAAAATATGCCCCCTCAAAAATTTTGATTTATACGGCGCAACTTGTGTCATAGAATCTCTTTCTGAAAACCCCTGCCCACATCCATATACTCCCCTTGTTAGATAAATCTAAAACACTTGTGTTGAATTTAAACGTGAGTGATAGATACGGTGCAATTAGAGGATCACGAAACACTCAGAACTGCAGACGAATTGGCTCTACCTACTGATCTATATATTCCGACTGTTTAACATATGCGGGCGAACTACTGACCTTCATCGCAAGCAAATGCAAGGATATTACTCAATAGGACATGGCCTCAAAATTGATGTACAACCATATACACATATATATATATATATATATATATATATATATATATATATATATATATATATATATATATATATACATACAGGGTTTTTCCCGTAAGTAGAGGGAAATATTTAAAAGATTGATAGTAGACATCAAGATCTACAAAAAAGTTCATATAAACATTAGCCCAGAAAAATGGGAAATTTAACACTTTTGTTTTTTAAAGCGAGTCACGTTTTTTGTTCAATAGGAAGCGATAACTTAAATAATATTTGATGTACATTTCTACCCCTAATATTTACGTTTTCATGAAAATAATTTAAGCAATCAGTAGGTTTCATTATTTTATACGTGAATTTTAGTAAGAAACAATTAGTTTGTCATTGACTAATACAACATTTCTATGACGAATATCTTGGGAAAAAAAAATTCTTTACTCATTGAAGAAGTTCTTCTTAATTTTTTATTCTTTAATCTCACTTTTAAATAAATCAGGTACTCTATTATAAATAAATATTGTCTATAATAAATCTCTCGTCCATCATATTAATTCATTTTTCGACCATAGAGGGAGCCATATGCCAGCTCCTACCCCTCCCGCTAAAAGTGCGTTTGTCTGACTTTATTTCTTGTACAGCAGGTTTGTTTATTTTTATTATCTTATTCTCCTTTAGGCCTTCCCGCCACTCTATTTTTCATACCTCCATCTCTATTTCTATATAGGATACATTTCCTCATACAAGTTTATTTTTACATTATATTATTTTGATAGATTTTACAATATCTTAATGTTCTATTTGTATCTATTATTTCCTTATATATCTTCATATTTCTTTTCTCTTTTTTACACTTTATTTTAGAATACTATTTTCATTTCTTATGTTAGCTTATATTTTATGATGCTTATTTCATTGGTCCTTTGGTGCTTTGTTACTGTTATTATTATTTATTTCTTAGTTATCTGTTACTGTTATCATTCTATCTCTTTTGTTTTACTTTAATGTTTATTTTATTTACTTCAATGTCTATTCAATATTATTATACCTATTTTTATCTGGTTCTTTTCCCAGCACTGATGAAGGCCTGAACTGAAACGTCGACTAATGTAAAAATAAAATTATTTATTTTTCCCATTTTTCATTGGCTGAACAACCCAACCATCCTTCTCTTCAATTAAAAATAAAGAAATTATATTTATTTTTATTTTTTAAGTTTCGGCCTAAATTTCAGGTCTTCATCAGAGCCAAGAAAAAAATAATAATAAAATAACAATGGGTATAAGAAAATATTAACATTAAAAAGAAAAGTTCACCTACATACCTTTCACAGGTATATTCTAAAAACGTATAGGTTTTTAAACTAAAATAAATTATGTAGAATAAACTTCAAGAGAATATAAGATGACGATAACACCTAACTTTGTTATAGTTATTTCCTTGAAGTTTATTCTACCTATTTCAAGTTTATTCTACCTAAATTTTTTTAGACTATACATTTCACCTACATATTATTATTTTCTTTTTAATGTTAATAATTCCTCATACCCATCGCTTTTTTTTTGTTTGTTTCTTTTGTTTTTCTTAGGCCTGATGAAGACCTGAAATTTAGACCGAAACGTCAGCAAACAATATAAATAAATATTCTTTTTTTTAGTTTTACATCCATGTGTGTATGTGGCTATAGTGCTCTCGACCAATCTCCGCTGGCTTTAGTACCAGTGACGCGGTTGGGAGAGTAGCGCAGGGTTCTCCTGGAGTTCCCTCGCCTGATTGTATATAGGTATGCATGTGTTTTTTTTTTTTTTTCCTTAGTTTTAATTTTCTTATTTTTTAGGTTATTTTATTTTATTGTCTATTGTATATACTTTTGATTATTATTTTGTTCTATTTATTTTATTTTTTTGTACATATGGTGTGAATGTCATCCTACCTCACTATAACCAATGTCCAACAGACAGATTGTTATAATACTCAATAAAGAAATTTAAAAAAAAAAAAAAAAAAAATTAATTTAAACATTTTTTTTTTCATTTTTCTTGCCATCAAATAATTCTTTTTTAACATTGGTCCCCGACCTAATATTTTTTATGAAAATTAATTGTTTTAAATGAATATTTTATGTCATTTATAATTTTTACTTTCATTTCATAAATATGAAAATACCTAAATTATGAAAATATTTCTACTCAAGGTGGAAAGTGGAAGTTGTGTGATGCACAAACCGCAACAGATTTTTTTTTTATTGGTCTTTTTTTATCACATAGTCCAAAGTTTTGAATAAAATATTCAATTGAAGCGCCTCATGTCTTAAAGTAAAATTATATTAATTATCTAATAATTAATACCTAACTAATAATTAAAAGTTAACTACGGGTTTAAGTTGTTACTATTCAGTTCCAAGAACGGAATAAAATTAATCGTAACCGCTATAAATCAGTTCCTGTCTCATAAATGTAACAGTTCCGTGGTAGCAGTACCTGGTGCCATCGATTTGACCCCAGTTCACCCGCTTTCTTGACGGGTACACCACTGACATACATTTCTCCATTCCAATATCGAATATAGTGTAACTAATCGATTATGTTAAACATATCGAAATAATAAAAAAAATTTATTAATAATATATCTTATTAATTAATTTCTCAACATAAAAAAATATTAATATAATCAAGTAAAATAAATTCCTATTAAATGCTCTTTGGAATAAAAAATATTGGATTTATTGGGGTACAGAATCAATGGGGCGCCTCTTCATATTATAAATCGATTTATGTTGGTTTTACCCGAACAGAATAAGAGAAATTTATTTCATTCATTCCAGGAGTGATTTTATTTATTTATTTTTATTTATGCCTTTATCTATCATTTTTTTAGGTCTAGTAGGTATGTAATAGTAATGTTATAGCATCAGCTAATAAGGTGAGCACACGTCAAAAGCAAGACCTCTGGCGTTTGAAGGATTTTATCAGTTATAGATTTAAACAAAATAGCTGAATATCAAGATATAACATGAAAAACAAAAGAAAATTCCGAAATGAAAGTTGATGAACAAAAGAAAGTTCACAACAGCATTTCACCTATCTCTAAAAAAATAAGAAAATGATTTAATTATCCTGTTCAGGATATATAAGAGGAAAGTCGAAGTTTAAAGTGTTTAAAATAAAATTCATTGATATTAATTTTATTATCAGATTACGGCTAAGTACACCAGATGGATTATATATGTTTGAGTTGTCTGCTAAAAGATATGTAATCATTTTTTGTACGAACGTCTCGTCCGATTTTTAAGTTTTATGGCTCAAATTATTTTTTTAGATGCCTTGAGTGTTTTAAAATATTGTAGACACAAAATACGGATAAATTATTAAACAGGGTTTTTTTAGTTTTAGACAAAATTTCCAACAAAAAAGTTCTTTTGATGCATCGGCCGATTCCGAGAGGAAAATGAGCGAAACCTTTTTGAACTGGAGAATTTTTTTTTTTTTAAGTTGGTCATATTTTTTTATTGAATAAGAAGGATTCTTTTAAAAACTGTTAGAGATATTTCATTCACTAGCGGATCCAGTATTTAATTTGGAGGGAGGGTACTTCAGCCCAAAAGCTTTTTTTTTTCATAAAAATAACGATAATTACTTTGGAAAAAAAAAAGATAGAAACTAACTACTTTTATGAAATGGTGTTTAAGTGATTCCTAAAGTCCTTTTAAATAATTACAGGAACAATAATACTTTAAGAGATAATTTTTTAAAAAATTTTTCCATAAATCATGGTTATATTTTACCATTTTTGGGGAGGCGGAGGGGGGCTTCAGCCCCAAATCCACACCTTCCCCGTAGATTCGCCCGTAATTTCAATTCTATGTACACCATCGCACGGGCTGTACTACTGGGGGGAGGAGAGGGTTTCAGGCTGAAGTCCCCTTCCCAAAAAATGGTGAAATATAATCATGTTTTATGAAAAAAATTATCTCTAAAAGTATTATTGTTTATCTAATTACAGTCAATAGGACTTCAAGTATCTCTTAAAGAACCATATATAACCATTATATATGAAATGGTCGTTAAGTGATTCATTCTTGAAGTTTCTTTCTTTCTTCCGAAATAATTATTCTAGTATATTTATTCAAAAAAAAATCTTTCTGGAAGTCCCCCCAAAAAAATTAAATCCTGAAAAAAAAATGTCCAACAAAAAAGTCATTTTGATACATCGGTCGATTCCGAAAGAAAAATGAGTTAAGATCAATTTTTTGTATTTCTTAAGGTGTTCGCGTTTTTTATTGAATAAGAAAGAATTTCTCAAAAACTGTTCCATGGTATTTCAATTCTATGAACACAATCGTCAAGTAGACAAAATTTTCTTTGAAAAAACATTGATTATATGTACTATGGTCAATGATAAAAGGAAGGGACATTCAGGAGATCTAATAACGCAAAGCCTACAATTATGCCGAATTATTTCACGAATCGAGATTGATCGAGTGATGTGCTGCTCGCGTATGAATACTATAACTGCAGCAGTACAAGGCCGTATAATTTCTGGAATTCTCTACCTATCAAAATTCGGCATTCCCCTCCATATCCACATTCAAAACCCTCCTATTCCAATTCCTTTCCCAAAAACAGTCAGATGCTTGCTGAACTTTTGATATTATACATTTCTGTTATACCATTCATCATCAAACGATAGTACTATTCTATACTATAAACTTCACTAGAGATATTACAATATCTTCCTGCTCTTAATGCCACTGAATGCTTCTATTGTTTGTTTTTTAGTTATTTTTTATTCTTATATAATTAAATCTGTACCTATAGCTAGAATTAGACAGTGATGAGTCTACATATTACTCATTATTTAAATACTCTGACATTTTATATTGTCAGCTTTCTCTTTCCTTTGTTAGCAGAAACACACCTCATTTTAAAGAAGAACTCAATGTATCTTTATTATTTTATTTTTCAAAAGTGTATAATTATAAGTTTTCCTACTGTACATAGTTTTAAGTGTTCTGTATATAGATTTTTTTTTTTTTTTGTATACAGCTTGTTTACCTAATATTTTCTTTACTTTCTCTTTTTTTATTATTGTTTAATTTTTGCAAGATGTAGTCTTTTAATTATGTTCTATTTTGTTATTCTAAAGGGTCTTTGTCTCAGAATAAAGTTATTTTCTATTCTATTCCATTATACAATTTAATTGTCTTGAACATTTTTTGAAAAATTCCTAATTTTCAATAATTCCCTTATTCAATAAAAATCGTGACCATATTTAAAAAACACAAAATTGGTCTTAAATCCTTTCCCTATCGGAATCAAGTGAATTTTTTTATGCTAATGTTGTCTGCAATCACCCTGTAGATTCTGGCCATTAAGAACTGAAACACCCCGTATAAAATGTGTTTAATCTGTCTCATAAAAGCTATGTAAATTGGTGAACGAATGGCAGATTTTAATATTATATTATATATAATAAAATATTATTTATTATAAAGAATAATATTTTATTATTTAAAGTATTCTCAAATTGGTGTTGGCTTCATAGCACATTAAGTGTAAGATGGTGATGAGGTATGTTGACTATAAATTAAAAAGTATTTAAAAAACTAAGGTATGTGCTTTAGACCATATGGTAGAAGTGAAAACATCATTAAGGCGAGATTAAGGATTACAGATAGGATGAAATGCTGAACATTTCCCTTGCTTACAGCATGCAGGTTCGATTTTTTAGTTTCTGTGATATTTTAATCCATATCTTCAATAAAACTCGTTATTTGGTTTTTCACACTATTTTTTTTCCTTTTCGGCTCTTTAACACCGCGTTGCGTTATGATACAATTTTGAATAATATCCCATTATAGAGAGGATGAAATTCTGAACTATTCCATCGTTTACATTATCCAAGATTCGATTTTTAGTTTTTGAGATATTTTAATCCATATGCAAAAAATTTTAATTAGTCAACTTCAGCCGACTTTACCCGAGCGTTATACATCGGAAATCTGACGGTTCTCTGTAGTGCAAAACGCGCCCAAAGAAGGTACCCCTCTAGTGATTTATAATATTGATGAATATTTATTTATTTTTTTATTGATTAAAAAAGTGAGTTTTATGATTAGATCAATATAGCACATCTAGTGCATATCATAAATTTTGCCATTTTATTATTATTAGCATTTGATAAATAAAAATATTATTACGAATCTTGTGTAGAATTCATCTAAAACATACTTAATATAACAATTATAAAAACGATAATAACACCAAATAAAACAGTTTTCCTTGGTGTTATCGAGAAATGTTTGAGAGAGATATGGGGCAGAAGGGAGAGAAATAATATCGATCTAGTAATCACTACTAAATAGTAAGCTTGCCTAATCTTAACACAGCCGATCAAATTACTTTGACAGTTCAACTCAGCAGATGTTTACTATTCGTAACCTAAATGATGTATGGTAGGAGAATGAATTGAGGTCAATTGCAGGTTGTATTATGTCAAGAATAAAGACAAGCAACTAATTATAATCTACTAATCTATTAATTATAAACAACTAATCTATAATTTTAATTCCTCTCTACCGAAAGTAGGGAAGTTTTGTTTCTGATCGAAAATTTTCAATCATGTTTTACGTTTTAGACTTCAAGGAACAAATATGGTTCCGTGCTTGTCTGTCTACAGTCAAATAAATCTTTATGATTGGCATATTACTTACTACCGGTCAACAAATGTAGGATTGTTCAACAAATAATCAAGTAGGAATAAACATCATAAATTTCCATCTACTTCTTTTAAAAAATACTTCCGCTTTCCGTTGTGGAAACATATTGTTCTTGATGCGCCTGTATTATATTGATCCAAAGTTGAAAGAAATTTGGTGAAATAGGTCTAGTATCAATTTCATCAAAATCCATTTTTTTTCCCTCTACTACCCTTGAATGTCGGCAATACGGGATTACAATTTATCCTATAATAACATTGAAATAATAAATCTTTCCCTATTCTTGTCTACTTCCTCATACTCACATATTGAAATGGTCTGTGTCTACTATTTCATCAAAACCCGTTTAATAATTAAAAATACATTAACCGATTGTTAAGAATTTAATGGCTGTGAAATGTAATAAGCAGTGAATACGCAGAAGGAAAGGTTAAATTTATAAGGGAGGAATTTAAGAGGTTATAAATTAGATATTTTCGTTTGATAAAGTTGTACCTAACTAACATTTTTGACAAAGATTTTTAAAATCATAGGTACTTCTTACTTTCCATTAAAATATAATGTATTTTTTTATTTAAAAAAAAAGGCGTAACTTCGCTTATGCCTTTTTTTTCATTTTTAATTGTTTTGACTGTCTTTTGAAATATTTTATTTGAAATCAGAGTTGAAGTATTTTTTTGCTAATCATGCTCAGTAGTTAATTGTGACCCATACATATAATGGTAAGGAAACAATAATGACAATACTTGGAAAACGTATTTAACTCTCTCAACTGCAATTTAGGTTGAAATTTAGTTAATTTCCTTATTTTTAATTTTGATCAACTTCTTCTAACAATTAAATACGACAAAACGAAATTTTCAAGTAATATATTAAATCTGTCATTACTCAAATTCAGAGGTAAAAAATTATTATGACTATATCAAAGTTAGAAACTAGGTCGCATCTTATTGAAATAAACAAAAACATTTTTTTTTAACAGCGTTTAAATTTTCATTTTTTTTTTTTACTTACAGCTACTTTTTTTTAAATAATTAAAATTGACAATCACAGTTTAATGAATAAAGATATTAATCATAGTTCATTCAAACTGTTACAAGTTAGTTGAGGATGTGGTCATAAATAACAAGAAATCCTATTTTATTATGTACTAACGATTCTCAAGCCTTCATCAGGGATTATTAAACAACAAGATAACCAGTAAAAAAACAGTATAACGAGAAAATAATAATAAACAATATATACATTGCAAAGAGAAACCAAACATAAATGTGTAAACAATGAAAAATGTTCAAAGAAAGAAGTTAGCGCTTTGGACTGTATCTCTTTGTGAATTAACTAACGAGCGTTCTCGAACTACATATACTACTCTTCAGTGATAAGGTTTAACAAGCTAAGCATTACTGATAAGCATTTGAGACGTGTACTAATAGTTAATAAAGTGCAGTTTTTCATTGAAGAATGCTCAGTTTTTATAATTAGATTATTTCTGTATTTCCACATATTTTAGATAGAACCCTCAAAATGTTGAAAGCTGTCATTTTAGTTGGCGGTCCTTTAAAAGGTACTGTTCCGGCAAATAGGTTTATATTATATTTAATACTCATAAAAATATTTTTCCTATATTGCAACATATTTTTCGCCTTACGCAAACTATTAAGAGTTAATAAAACAGTAAAAGATAACGGTTGTCATTTGATATAGAATTAGAACATTACTACAAAATGTTTATTTATTTTTTTTAGAACTTGTTATTTGAGAAATATTACAACCTGTCTCAAAGGACATTTATAACAGTCTTCAGAGATCACATTCACACTCTATGTATAATAAGTAAAAATAAATTAAACAGAAAAATAATATATATATATATATATATATATATATATATATATATATATATATATATACATACAATAAATAAGAATAAAATAACTTAAAAATTATTAAAGAAAAAAAAATAGCACATTCATACCTATATACTATTTACAATCAGGTGAGAGAACTCCAAACCAAACTTGACCATCTAACTGTGGAAGGAAAAGCATGACTCCAGGATCTGGCCATTACCAAAACTCCAGTATATACAAACTATAAAAGGTCGCGGAACCACTGCCGTTTTAACCGTCTTGGAGGATTATAGGGATGGGTGGTGCTGGATTGGGATTGTGCAAGGGGATTTGGATGATAGTTAAGGTTCTGGTGAAATTTGTATCATTTTTCTGGGATATGTTCTAGGACAAATGGGATATTAAGGTCATAGTGTAGGGTTTTGATGGTTACATAGAAAAGAGCATCAACACCTCAACAAAGGACTTACCTGACGTGGGGATTACCATGTTCAAAAATCTTTAATAAATCAATAAAAGTGGTTTTTATTATTCATTTAAAACCATTTTTTGTTTTTTAAAGTTTCAGTTTTTCAGCTTTAAATTCATTAGTCTTTATATCATGTTAAGTATCACTTTAATGCAACCCTTTATACTTTAAATATCATCCTTAAGGTGGAACTATTCTTCAACAAGTTTCTTAGTGTGTGTGTGTGAATTTCAATAATTGTTTTGAATTTTCAGTTGTTTGTCAAGCACTACTTTACTCATTCACCTCAAATTTATATTTCTTTAATTTAATAATATTCAATTTCCTGAGTTAAATGGTCATTCTTTATTGTTAGAAAACAGACTTAATCTTAATTAAACATTTTTCATGTCAATTATGAAAGATGGTGACCATATTCAAATATTGAGGAATAAAAACAGCTTATTTGTTATTACTTGGTTATACTAACAACTTATGATCGCACTATAAACATACGATATGAATAGGTTTTTTTTTTTGTTTTTGTAAAAAGTTTGTTGGAAGTTGTTCAAAAGGAACTTACTTGATGATTCTGCAATGATTAACAAATTCTCCTTGAATGACTGTTGTCATTTCAACATAATTTGTCCCTCCATCTTTACTTAGATTAATCTTTATTTTATTAAAGAAATGCTTAATTTATTCTAGTCATATATTAAAAGATTATGTTAACATTTACCTATTTGTCATGTAGACTCTATAATGAGAAGAAAAAATCATAAATTATTAGTTAGGGCTGGTTTATTATTAAATATTATGTTTTCTGAAACCCTCAGTTTGCTAATGATCTATTAAACTTATATATCACAACTCTTATTTCCTGAAATTTGTTTTCAACATCATAAAATTTTTCTTTAATTTCTTTCTTTAATTAATTATCAATTTACTTCATATTTTATAAGTATCCTTTCCATGAGAGACGGTTAATTATTTCAAATAAACAAAATTAAAGTTGGTCTTCCATGAACCTTTCGTAAGATCAGCCTTGATGAAGGCCTGAACCTTGGATCTAAATTTCGGAATCAAAAATAAAAATAAATATAATTTATTTATTTTTACTTTGTTACATTTACTGGGCTGCTAGACATCGCATGGCCGAAAGAGCTCAAGATGATCAAGGTATAGGATAAAAAAATCAATATATTGTAGTTATAGCCATATTTGAAGACAAAAAAGGAAAACTGAATTGATAAAATAAAATGCCATATTCAGTTAGTTGATTTGGCGAAATAGTTATTGCAATGCAATTTCCAAGGGATGTATCTACCTTAAATATGTAATTTCAGTTTCATATGACTTTTCATTTTGAGCTAGGTTGTTCACATATACACACAGACCTTTTTATGAGACTTGGATTTAGTTACTAGGAGTCCATCTGGACAAACGTCTAACTTGGAATCCTCATACCAGACTGAAACGACAAGAAACAGCTCGACGTTTCCGACTACTTCAACACTTACTAGACATCGCTCTAACCTTCCAATCAATTATAAAAGACTGATTTACATGACTATAATAAGGCCTATTTGGACTTACGGAGTTGAGCTATGGGGCTCCACCAAACCTTCAAATTCCTCTCGCATACAATCCTTACAATCCAAAATCCTTCGTAAAATCCTCAGTGCTCCTTACTTTGTTACAAATAAAATTATTCATAATGACCTTAATGTTCCTTATGTATCAGATTTGGCCCAATCCAGATATCTGTCCTTCCATAATAAACTTCATAACCTTCCCAACCCTCTTGTCTCTAACCTTGCTTCCTATTAGATTCCTGATAACCCTACGAGGAGTCTGAAAAGAAGATGGCCACGTGATCTTCTAATATAGACATATTATTAGAGTGCTACCAATGGGTAGTTTCTCAACATGTGTTCCATATCTTTATACCAATGTGTGAATTTACCAGATGTATTTTTTGTATACAATTGTAAATATCATATAAATAAATTTAAAAAAGGATTTAGTTATATTCTTGTGGTTCTGTTTTTATTAAAATACAATTATACAAAATGTTACATTTAGGTAAATTTCTAATAGATCTAAAGTGTTAATTAAATTCATTCATTATGTTTATTATTTTTGTTTCACAGGCACCCGATTTCGTCCGCTTTCATTGGACATTCCAAAACCATTGTTTCCTGTTGCTGGACTGCCAATGATTCAACATCACATAGAAGCGTGCGCTAAAGTTCCAAATCTCAAAGAAATAATTATTCTAGGTTATTATCCTCCTAATGATTTATCTAATTTCATTTCTGAAATGGCTCAAAAACATGACGTTGTTATAAGGTATCTTAGCCAGTCTAATTAGCAATAATATATTCATTTCTTCTGATGTTTAAGTTAATATTTAATTAATTTTCAGATATTTTCAAGAATTCAGATCTCTAGGAACAGCTGGAGGAATGTACCATTTCCGTGATCAGATAATGTATATTCAAACATTACTAATATTTCAATATTTACCGTAATTATGATTCTGATTTATTGTTTATTATTTTTAGGTTTGGAAACCCATCAGGGTTTTTCTTATTGCATGGAGATGTTTGTGCAGATTTTCCCCTACAAGACATTTTGTCATTTCACGAAGAGAAAGGAAATTCGTTAATTACAATTATGGCCACAGAAACGAGCAAAGAACAGGCCTTAAATTATGGATGTATTGCCAAACATCCTATGCTTGACTATATGACTCACTACGTTGAGAAGCCATCGACATTTGTGTCCAATTTGATTAGTTGTGGAGTTTACTTTTGTTCTGTTGAGCTTTTCGAAACGTTGAAGACTACTTTTAAAAGGAAGCAGGAAAATGCTTATAAGTAAGAAGCTATTATTATTACTGTGGAATTTAAAATTATGTTAACTTCATTTATGTTTGTATCATGGGTCAGCAACTCTAAGATTAATATGTGTTAGAGCTATCAAACAATCACCAACCCTATTATCTATGGTTATTATAACCCACATTTTTTGAAGTATAAAATGTTTCTAAAAAGTTACATATGGAACTAGGGCGTTCGTGGAAAAATATTTCAAGCAATAATTCTTTTTTAGAGAGCTACCTGGTAGGAAAAAATCAGGTGCTACGGACATATCAAAATTTTCACTTACCAACCAAATTAAATAATTAAATTTCTGCTCAAATAGGGCTAGTTAATATTTAACTATTTACATTTATGATAAAGAACCTTTTTTGGGGGGGTTATTTATTGTTCCTTGGGATCTCAATTTAATTACTATATTTAATCAATATTAATGTTATTTACAAAAAAGATCTCTTTAATCCCACAATCTTCAATTTTTATTCAAATACAAATTAATTTTTTAAAAAATTTTGGGACATAATTTATTTTACCACAGAACTATTAATTTATTTATTTTATCACAAATACTAAAAATAAAAATTTTATCTCATTTTCAATGATTTTTATCTAAAAGTTTCTTCTTCTTCATGAATTAGTTCCTACTCCTAACAGGCTGTAGCTTAGACTGCTGCAATAAAAATATTAAGGCACCCTCTATTGAGTTTTATTTTGTTTATTCGGTTTTAGTGTAAAAACTTATTATTGTGTCTAAAGTTGTTATTAATATTACAATTTGTTTTATAAACCCCTAAAAACTGCTTGAAATATTTTTAGGGCCATGCACTTTCCTCACAAAAGTATTATAAAATAGTTTTTAAACAAATTATATTGTGCTCATAGCACCAGTCGAAATAGTAAGCCTTTGTAATTTATCGAGCAGGATTTGTTTGCTGTGTTCTTATACCACCATACTAAAGCACCGTTTAACCTTTTAGGCCTTGAGGTCGGCATTATCTGACAGCTCTCCGTGTCCTTGTGACGGAATACTTTTCATTACCTCTACTCACTACTTTAACCTTTTTATTTAGGGCATCGTTTCAAATCTTTTTATTTATTTTTTTTTTATCTACTTTTTATACAATGGATAGAAAGGCCACGAGATAGTTTGAAAATAGAATTCATCACCGAAAACCCCTTCATTTAAAGATATGCCGATTCCGAGAGTGCCCGATTCTCTCTCAGCTCATACATGAGTCCACCGTTAAGATTGAGACTGTTACTATAAACCCCTAAAAACTGCTTGAAATATTTTGAGCGGCATGTACTTCTCTCACAAAAGTATAATAAAATAGCTTTAAAACAATATCAGAATGACTATAATGTGCTTATAGCATTGATGAAAGGCACACAAGCCTCTATGATTTATTAAGTAAAGGTATGGTTTACTTATATTGGTATTATACAACCATAATTAGACAGCATATGAGACTATTAATCTAATTGCTGCTGTATCTAGTCAGTGGAATCATTCTGAATTTTTTTTTTTTTTTTTTTAATGAAATTTACAACTATATTACATTAAAAATACAACAAGTAAATCTGACATTGGTAACATGACATGTAAAACATGAAGAGAAACTACCCATTGGTAGAACTCAAATTAAAGTTCTATATTAGAAGATCCCAAGGCCATCTTCTTTTCAGACGCCTCGGAGGGTTATCAGGGATCGAGGAGGAAGCAAGGTTTGAAACAAGAGGGTTCGGATGGTTCTGCAGTTTGTTTTGGAAGGATAGGTATCTGGATTGGGCCAAATCGGACACATATGGAACATTAAGGTCTTTATGGATAATTTTGTTTGTGACAAAGTAAGGAGCTTTGAGAATTTTATTAAGGATTTTGGATTGTAAGGATTGGATACAAGAGGAATTCGATGGTTTAGTGGAGCTCCAGAGCTCAATTCCGTCCAAATAGGTCTTATTATTGTCATATATATGAGTCGTTTGTAATTGATTGAAAGCTTAGAGCGTTTGTCTAGTAAGTGTTGGAATTTTGAAATTTAAACTCCAGGATTTATCCACAGCACTTCTACTTACTCAAAGGCAGCATGGTACCTTTGTACTGATTTTTTCAATATGGCTTTTCTATTTCAGTTTGCTCTCAAGTGTAATCCCTTAATGCTCATTAAACACTTCAGATTTTATACTAACATCTGTCCAACTAACAGAATATTCTTAAATACTTTTTTTATTTTATGAAGAATCTAATTTTAATGCAAATTTTTAATGTGCTTATCAATTCTTTTAATCAATTGTTCTTCTCATCAAATCATATGATCTCAATCAAATCACCTCATTGCCCTACTATTGACCAAGAAACAGTTTTTCTTCTTCTGTAGTTTTTTTTTTTTTATTAATTTTTATCTTTAAAATATTTTTTCTATATTATTCTTAAATTTTATGCGAGTATTTTTTTTATGAAATAAAGTGGGCTTTTTTTTTTTTCTTTTGTGAAAGATATTTAACTTTTAATGCAATCTGCTTCAAATTTTATTTGTTTTCTTAATTTATACTACTAACAGATGGTTTTAGTGGCTTAGAGCTTAACGGAAAGGACTGTGAAGCAATGCAGCTCGAAGAAGATGTTCTCACTCCGCTGGCAGGAACTGGAAGAGGTTACGTCTACGTAACGTCAAAATGGTGGTCTCAGTTGAAAACGGCAGGAGCAGCCATTTATGCCAACCGTCACTACCTCGGACTGTATAGGACATCTCAGCCAATGAGGTATCAGTGTTATATTAATATATTTCATTTTATTTTAATTACTCTATCTTAACAGTTATTATTTAAATATGTAGTTACATATTTATAAAATACTTTGGAGGTAAATGTTTAGTTAGAATGTCATTCAATAATATTTGTAATTTTGTTTATATTTCTCTAAGAAGGCTAGATTATTTGTAGAAAAGTGAAATGATATTTTAAAATAGTTTTTAATTAATTCTATCAATGTTAAATCTCTATAAAAAAATATTGGACTAAGATAATTTTATTCTGAAAAAGAAATTGAATATAAAAATGAATAATATATAAACTAAAGTGTTGTTGTTTTTTTTCCAGGTTAGCTCCTAATTCTAAAACTGTTACTGGAGATGTCTTTATTCATCCGACTGCAGACGTTGATCCAACTGCTTATGTAAGTTAAATTGACTACTTATAGTTTTTCAGTGATGATAGGTACTTATACACACAGGTAGGATTATATATTTTTTTAAATAAAAAATATATATCTGGTGGCTTTACTTTTATTTACTTAAATTTGATAGTAACATTTATTTTTGAGAAACAATAATAATTAAAACAGCTTAAAGTTAAGCTAAGCTTAAAGTTTTTTTATTTTTATGACATTGAATTAAGTGTTGTAAGATGGTTTTGTTTTTCTTAAAGTTTTAAAAATAGCGAACTATAAAAAAAAAATTATATAGTACTGAATTTAGTTCATTCTCAAACAATCTGCTGGGATTGCTCCATAATTGAAGAGTATTAAAAGGAGCTCAGAATGAGCCAGGGAATATATATTATTTTTAACAATGTATATATTATAAACTGATCATAAATAAATGATGGAGGATTAGAAAAAATAAATAAAAAGAAGATTAGAATGTGATTGAGTCAGCTTGGGGTCAGACTGTTGTATTCAGTGTGAAGATTACATTGTTTTGTCGATAAGTGTTTTATAGTGTATGTGAGTTTATTTATGTATATCATGAAAAATTTGTGTAAACTTAAAGGCTTCCGGTAAGAATTATAAATTGTTAATAACATTAACTGGTTGGCCCATGCTAATAATTCGCAAAATATATTGTTTAGTGAAGAAACAGTAAAATAATTCAGAAATGAGTAGATCTTATTTATTATGTGAGAATTATATTTTTCTATAATTATAAATAAATAATTATATTTTCTTGGTCGAATACAAAATTTCATTTAATATAATGTATCAAAATATTTGTAAAAATTACTTTTCTAGAGTCTATTTATAAATTCTGAATATTATCTTTTATATTAAAAACTTAGTTATAATTACTTTTCATTTCATAATTATTATTATATTATATTTCATATTATCAAAGTTATAAGTTATTCGTTCCAAATTCCATTCTTCTCTTCAAAGTTTCTTTTCATTCATAACTTTTTTTCCTGAAATTTCGGATGGTTGTTATTATGATTCATCACTGCTCTATTTAATATCCTTTTGTTTGATTCCTCATTCATCAAATTCTATCGCTTCTGTGAGCCGGAAAAGGAATCATTATGGGAAAAAACTATCGTTTTATACTAAAAACATAGATAAAAAACCTATACCATTACAACCCATGAAGGGTCTTGTTCAGTACTATGTGAGGAAGTGCTGTTACAAGGCCAACAGTTGAGTGCAGGTAGGTGATTCGGCCTAAATCACACTCGACCGCCATGTTTTCTTCCTTCAATTAATTATTTAATTAAGAGTAACCACTTTATAGAGGTTGGGTTTGCCCCAGTAGTGTCTCCCAAACTCAGGGTCGATCCACGGCTTATGAAAAATTACTAGTCATCAGCCAGATTCGAACCTGGTACATTGAGCTCTGGAAGTCAGTGCTCACCCACTGAGCTACCCTGCTCCTTAAAGATAGATTAATAAATTGTTAAATTTAATTTATCATTATTTATCAAAACTGCTCAGAAAATGTAAGAATATATCTATAATCAAACAGAGAATACGTATATTATTACAACTTCATGATTCATAGCATACTTACTGTTACAAAATAAAACTCATGTTAAAGAAAAATTCTACTATTATTAAGGCATAAATGTTTCAGATTGGTCCAAATGTTAGCATTGGGCCTGATGTTACGATTGGTGCTGGAGTAAGATTAAAGGATACGATAGTTCTGGACGGAGCGACTATAGGAAGCCATACTTTAGTGATCAATACTATTGTCGGTATGTCAGTATGTTTTAATAAAAAATTTTAAATATTTATTTGCTTTTATCAAAATAGTTTTATGAGATTCACAATTTGTTTTTTAAATTCTAATTAATGTTAATTTTTCATTTTTTATTTATTTAAGTTTTATCAAACCAAGTTTTTAAATAATTTGAAAATATTCTTTTTATTTTGGAAATTTTATATTTTCTATATTAACCTTTTTTGCTGCTGCGAATGACGAGTTTTACTTCTATCACAGCACTAAGAGAGATGGTTATCTGTTTGCTGACCAGTGCTACATACTTTTTACCAGCATTCCAAATATTTACCTCGATTTTGATTCGGACTGAATACCAACACTGACAGAGCAAAAAAAAAAAAAAGGTTTTTTCTGCATTTAAATAATATTCTATTTATGTTTCACAATGAATAGTTTTTTAGAACAAACGTCTTCATCTTCGGTACATCTGTTTTTTGATGTTCCTTCTTAAATGATGAGATGGCAAGACTTCTTCATCACTTTTGGCATTAGTAATAAATTCAGCATCTTTCGCATCAGTAAATCATTATTTCTCCATTTCAAAAAAATAATGGAACAAAACACACACAAAAAAAACTTATTACTAAAAAAAAACTAAAATAATGAATTCTATAAACTAAATAAAGACGAAGAACAATTGAAGTGAGGGTTGTTTCATAAAGAATCCAAAAAACAAAAATGAAAATGGTCGATATAGCAAGAGAAAGATCAGGACGGATAGTCAACCACAACAGTTCGTGAATTCTATAAGGAAATCTCCAAAGTAAATCTCCACTCCATCTGTAGGCTCTAATTAAAGTTTTATTTCACTAGGAAACAAGTAAATGAAGCACAATGGTGTTAGCTATACTTGTCATTAGCAAGTGGATAGAAAAGCATCAGCATATACTGTCGTTAGTAACCAAGCATAGTCTTTTGCGTCAGTGTTTGCCATCTTTAACAGTTAAAGGATAAATGCAGGCTCCTAAAAAATTTAGATCTTTAAAAACAAAATTAATAAAAAGTACATCATTGTGTTGCATATTTTATTCTTTTTGGCCCTTATGAAGACTAATAATATAAGTTACAATGTAGGCAACCAATAAATATAAATAAAATATAAAATTAAAAACAATATATAAAAGACTTTAAAATAAATATAAATATTATGTGAGTGACTTTTGAACTAACCCCTGACCAACCACTTAAATTAGAACTATGGTCAATAATTTTCATATCATTGTCATTTATCCTTTGTAATGTTTTCGAAGATAATTAAGTATTGTTATCACATTTATATTGATTTACACAGGTCGTCACGTCAAAATTGGCAGTTGGGCCCGAGTGGAAGGAACTCCGTGTGATCCTAATCCTAACAAGCCGTTTGCAAAGATGGACAACCTACCACTGTTCAACAAAGATGGAAGGCTCAATCCTTCTATAACTATTCTAGGTAAAGAATACTGTTATAGATAATGATATATTTAATTGTATTTTATTAATAAATTATAATACTTTGATCGAGAAATCTAAATGTGTAAATGGATTTAGATAATTCGTGAGATCAAATTGTTCCAGCATGTTGAAATGTTTTTAACAAACTGTGGTGGCTCTCCTTGCGCTCAGAAAACATACTATATTTTGTGCATTTCATAATTTTCTATTTCAAATAAAAATCTTGAATTGTTCACAAGAATAATTTTAGAAATTGGTGACGGTTATAATGCAGGGTCCGGATTTTTATGCAGTAAAACCCCACAAAATATACCATATAATATGCTGGGTGATAAATATTCAGGACGCAGTCCTTTTTTTTTTAATTTTTTTTCTATTTTTGCCAACGTTTCAACCCAAACATGTGGGTCATCTTCTCCTCTAACCTTGTTTACTTACCTTTTGCTATCTGAAAAAGGACAAGTGGGAAACCCTCCCTCCCCCTGACCTTTTTACTTACCTACCAAACATGTGTCAGTACATGAACAACCTCAGTGCTCAAACCACAGTTAGTAAGAGAAAATATTACAAATTTATATAAATGGATTATATACATTATTTTTTATTTTTAGTTTGTATAACTATTTTAATATGTGTATTACAATATTAGTTAAGATTCATGTGCCATCAATCACTATAGTTTATTATTTATAATTAGCGGTCGTATACTATTATATCTCTGATTGTAATTTTAAAAAAACATTTTCAGCCCTGAAGATGACCCACATGTTTGGGTTGAAACGTTGGCAAAAATAAAAAAAAATTTAAAAAAAGACTGCGTCCTAAATATTTATCACCCATGATATGTAGAACAGTCGACTAACTTCCTTCAAGAATTCATATAATATGCAATAAAAACCATCGAAAATGCAGTGAACAAATCTCTAAATATACAATAAATCGTCCGAAATGCTATGTTTTCGTGTCCAACCGAGATCATGCTCAACCGCCAGGTTTTTCCCCTTAATCAATCATTTTAATTAAGGGTACCCACTTTATAGAGGCTGGGTGTGACTGAGGAGGGTCTACCTACCCAGGGTTGCCCCACGGCGAATGAAATAGAATAAATCACTTTTCTGCCATTAGCCGGGATTTGAATCTGGGACCTGTAGCATTGGAAGCTCTGTACCCTACCACTGAGCTACCCCACTCCACTAAAAATATGTATGGTTAATATAAGTTCTAATTTTGTGTTAATTTTTTTGTAAATAACCTAATAAAGTTTAATTATAAATAATTTGTTTTGGCGGAAATACGAATAGCCTTCCGCTTTTATATCGGGGAACTAGGTTGTTTACACTCGTGATTATTAAAACAAAACCCAGGCACTGGATATAGACTTGTTGAGGGTGTTTAACTGTTGTTGGGAATTTGGGAATCTAATACCTTTTGTAACACTGAGTGACAAGAAACTATAAGTATATATATATAATGTGGGACTTAGTAAATACACTTTGAATGAATTGACTCACCTGGTTTGTTATTCTTCAATCGTGAGGGATATAGGACAACTAAATAAATAAATGACTTTTCACTCCTGTCTAACAAAACAATTTATTTCTACAACTGTAATAAATTTACTCTATTGAAGTGTTATAACTATAGACTTGATGTTCTAAATCTTGTAGTAGACTTTTAATGTCGTTCCGCCTCAATGTCTCAGCCTCAAGTGCCTTCTTCTCTCCCTGGCATCATTCTCCAGCTGTTGCTACCTGCTCCGTCCTTCTTCATCGATTGTTTATCGATATGACTTTTCAATGAATAATTTGTCCACTGCACAATTGAGTACAATTGATTGTGCAACCTCCTATATATTCCTACATTCCTATATATTATATATAAAAAAATTGCATGTTAATTTTAAAAAGATAAATCATAAAAAAAAAATACCAAATACTCAAGAAACTTGAACCATGTTTATTTCAAAAGTAAGTAGCAAAGTAAGGTTACTTTCCTGGTACCCCTGGTGATATAAGTATAAATATAAATAAAGTTAAGTATAAATATATCAAGAGGATGGTAAAACCTTGTATAAACTTATTATATATTTTCCTTTTAGGTTGCAGCGTGAAGGTACCCTCAGAGGTTATTCTTTTAAACTCCATTGTTCTTCCATATAAAGAACTCACAAGAAGCTTTAAGTATGAAATAATTCTTTAAATTGTATTTATTATCCAAATAACTATATTTTATTTTAATAAAATATTGATATAAAGTAGTTGATGGATTTATTATTTATCATATTTATTAAAATATTCTCTTCATCTAAATATACAGGTTGTCCCATAAGTAGTGAGAAATATTTAAAAGGTTGGTAGTAGATATCAACTTCTACAAAAAATGTTCATATAAACAATTGCCCAATTTCCAGCAGAAAAGTAGATAATTTAAGATTTGTGTTTTTTATGCGAGTCACATTTTTTATTGAAAAGGAAGCGATAAATTAAAAAGAATTTTATTTAAGTAATTAAACATTGCTCCATAGTAAACTAGACAAAATTTACTATAAACAAAAGTAGAGTTTGTCATTGTTAAAACTACTACAAACAAAATACAGACCAACTGTCTAATGGTGGCCTATTGATTTGCTAAATATTTTTATAAATAACATTGCTTTAAAATGGTGAGGAAGTGAAGCAATAACAATACAGGGCCTTCTTGATAATCCGAACACGTAAATTGCATGGACTGTTCAGATTATCAAAGGTTAAATTTTGAATGATGTAAATATTGCACAAGATAATGAAAATATAGTATTATCAGTTACTCATACACTCCAAACAAAAAAAATATTTCTGAACATGATTATGTAATATATGTTGAGTCTGTGATTTTTTAGCTAAAGAAAAGCCCAATCTCACAAATTCCATAAAATACCTGGCTTTGTACAGCCTTAAAATACTAGTCGATATTGTATCCATCCGTCCACTCTAAGCAAATATTAAGTGCCTTTATGGCATTTCTATGACTTATCTATAATGAAAAATAAAATAGGTGTAAAGAAGTTTTCAGTAAAATAATAATTAATACAACAAACATATCTCATACCTGCTTTTGAAATTATCAAGCCAACTTTTACTGGCATTAAAATCTGCTTTGTTATCTTTCTTAAAAATATATTAAAGAAAAATTTTGACTTTTAAGCTAATATATCTCTGGAAATTGGACACCCTAGTGATCTCTGCTGCAAAAACCACATATAATGAGATTCCTCAACTTCTGGATGACTGTCTGTTTATATTTGTTTATTTAGAAATATTACATTCTGTCACATCAAGGACATTTATAATAGTGATCAGAGAAAGCACACTCACACTCTATTTACATTAAAAAAAAAAAAATAAATAATACAGAAACTTAATAATAATAAATACAATAAAATAAAATTAAAATAAATACAATAAAATAAAATAAATGTATATAAACAAAGAACTAACCTAATCATACACACTCGGGCTTGAGTGGAGGATCTGGCCATTGCCAAAACTCCAATAGATGCTTATTTACAAAAGGTCTCTGGGCCACTGCCGCTTCAACCTTCGAGGAGGATTGTAAGGATGGGTGGTGCTGGATAGAGATTGTGCAAGGGGATTTGGATGATAGGTAAGGTTCTGGTGAAATTTCTAGTATGTGGGTTCCACGTTAGTCTTCGGTCTAAATGAAAGCCAAGATACCGGACTGTGTCTGAGTAAGGAAGCTGGATGGAATTAAAGTGTACTGGTGGACAGGAACTGCGTCGGAGTGTAAATGTAATATGTTGGCATTTAGATTCATTAACTTTAATGCGCCAGTTATTACACCAGTGCTCAATCAAGGTGAGGTGGTTTTGGAGATTTAAGGATGCTATGTTGGGATCAGAGTTGGATGATAAGATTGCGGTGTCGTCAGCGAATGTTGCAAGAAAAGTATCGGGATGAACAGGGATGTCAGCAGTAAAGAGGATGTAAAGCACGGGACCCAAGACGCTGCCTTGGGGAACACCGGCTTTAACGGAGTAGATATTGGAAAATTCTGTTCCACAGCGAACTCGGAAGGAGCGGTCAGATAGGTAGGATCGGAGGACTAGGTACAAGGACTGAGGTAAATGGATTTTAAGCTTGAAGAGCAGTCCGGAGTGCCATACCCGGTCAAATGCCTGTGCAATGTCCAGAAATGCACCCGAACAGTATTCCTTGTTTTCTAGGGCTGAGGAAATATGATCAACAACTCGGAGTCCTTGTTGAACAGTAGAATGTTGGGAGCGAAAACCAAACTGATGGGAAGGAATATTTTGGGATTCTATAATGGGTAGGATTCGTTTCAAAAGGATCTTTTCAAAAATTTTTGAGAGGATTGGGAGTAGGCTAATTGGTCTATAGGATGTTGAGATATTGGGAGGTTTGCCTGGTTTTTGGAAAAGGATAATAGTGGAGTGTTTCCATAGCAGAGGAAAGTGGGTGGTGCGTAGGATACAATTGTAGATATATGTAAGGAATATGACTGCTTTGGATGGAAGTTGTCGAAGGATTTGAGGGGTAAGGAGATCATGTCCAGGAGCTTTACGGGGGATTAATTTTTTTAATTGAAATTTCACTTCGGAAGGATGAATAGCTTTTGGGGGCAAGGAAAGTGGGATTGGTGATGTAAGGAGTTCTTCTACTGTTACGGTGTGGGCAGGATGGGATTCCGGATGTGAAATAAATGTATTGGATAGGTGAATGGCGAACTCCTCAGCCTTATCTTCGTCAGATGCTGCCCAGGAGCCATCATCTCGTCGGAGGGGATGGGAAATGCGGTGAGGATTTAAGATTTTGGTAGTGGTTTTCCAAAGGGAATTGTCGCGAGAAGAAAGGGAGGATAGGTAGGAGTTGAAGGAATGTGATCTGAAGGTGGCTAATTCCAGTTTTAATTTTTTGCAGTAATAATTATAGGAGCAGCGGTCGGTAGGATGTCGGGTACGTTGCCACAATAATCTGGCACGGCGTTTGGTTTGGATTAGGTCAAGGAGGTGTTGGGGTAGAATGGTCTTTTTAGGAATTCTGGAGGAGTCTTTTGGGAAGGAAGCAGTCCAGGCGGCTTGTTGGATTGTGGTAGTAAAGGAATTTACGGCACTATCAAGGTCATCGGGAGTTTTGAGGGATATGTTAAGATCAATTTTATCGGAGATGATTTGGCGGAAAAGGTCCCAGTTAACTGGGCCCCTAATAAATGACGGTGGAGAAGGTTTGGGAACGGGTTCAAGTGAAACATTAAGGATTAGAGGACTATGGTCAGAGGAAAGTTCATTTAGACGTGTAATGGAACAATTGAGGGGACTTAAGCCGCTGTGGATAAAGAAATCAAGAAGATCAGGATTACGGTTGGGATCTGTAGGCCAGTAGGTAGGAGAGTTGGGGGAAAGGAGGTGAAAACGTTGGGAATTGAGTGCAGACAGCAGGGTTCGGGCACGAGTATTCTGTCTAGTTTTAATGTTTTGTTTTTATACAATACAATCCCAATCTACTCCTGAATAACTCACCTATCTCCTTCCATACTACCATTAAAAACCTTAATGTTACCCTTGATCAAACCCTCTCTTGGAAACCACACATCTCCCAAATTTCCTGTCGTACTATTTCCACTCTGAAACAGTTTAACTATCTATGACATATCCTTCCATTCAAAACCCCTCAACTCCTGTTTTACCCCATTTCAACTGTAGCTGTATGTTATCTATAAGAAGAACTCGAACCCAAACTTAAACATCTGATGAATTGCTCAATATGCTATATCTTCGGGATCTCGAGAAATACTCATATTACCCAATATTACACTGAGTTGAAGTGGCTTTTTCGATCTTACCGCCGTCAGTACTTCTTTTCTACCTTCCTATACCAGACTATTAGAACTCAGTGACCCTCCTATATTCTACAGAATCTACAATTTAAATCCTCCATTCAATTCGATACCTCTGACCTCTATACTCCTCACCAAACTGCTGCATTTGACAAATCCTTCATAATTCAAACTGTCTCCCTCTGGAATTCTATCCCTCCCGATATTCGACACGCAGTCAGTTTCCTGTACTAAATCTTTCCTTAAGCACCTACACCATTCCCAATCCAATTGATCATAAAATGTACATAAGAGTCTAAGTACTCCCAGTTACTATTTTGTTTATTTATTTTATCTTTCTATTACCTGTATTTTTACTTTATATTACTAATTATTTTGTAAATATTTAATTAGTTATGGACACATTAACATGCTTATTCATATTCTGCATTTCCTGTTGAAACTCCCTCCTTTCAAGAGTCAACTTTAATTTTGTCTTTATTGTTTGGATTATCGCGACCGTCCTGTAATAATAAAACCTATTTGTTTTACTGGAGGCTGATTCTAAATAAACTATAAAAATAATAGTGTTCTTTCGTAATAATATAAAAAAGTAAAGCTATGTATGTTATTTCACCACATTTATTTTCTTTTTACATTGGCTACATTTCAGCTAGGGTGCCATTTTCAAGCCACCTGTAAAACCAAATTCACAATTGATTTCATAAAAGACTGCATTTAACATGTTATGATGGTGATGTTAGTCATCTTTTAAAATCAACATTATATAAATTATAACCTTAATTGGGTTGAGTCAATATGCTAATTTACAATATATATAGTCCATAATTGGATTATAGTCTATGTAAGTGTGGTTGGGAGGTTACACATTGTTATATTGTTGTTTCTACTGTGTACCCATTAAGGGCTATTATTAAATCATTTATGAATGATGGCTTGAAAATGGCATCCTAGCCAGAACGTAGCCAATGTAAAAAGAAAGTAAATGTGATGAAATTACATACTTAGCCTTACTTTATATTATTATAATTAATTTCACAAAAAACATAAAGTATTCCTTCGTATTTTATTTATCACTTCTCAAAAAATGATCCTTTAGAAAGTACTATTTGATATTTTATCTGTAAATTTTTATTACTTACCTTTGCAAGCAATTAATGTTTTTATATTATTATTTATTTGATTCATGATTGAGAATGATTATGAAATAAATAGATGATTGTTAAGATATTTATTTTGAATTTTTTTTATTACAAGATAAATATTTTATTACATCCTATTAAATATATATGTTTATTGCTAAATTCATTAATTTATATAATGACGTAAATACTAAGATAATAAGAATTCCTTTGGTGAATTGGTGCAAGTAGTACAATCTGAAAAATAAAATTCAGTACAATGATAATTTAAAGAACTTCAGTAATATTTCAATTGACAAAATTTGCTCTGGTTTTACCTCCTTAGTTTTTTCATATGTAATTCATTATCTGCTAAATTTTCTTTTAAAAAGTACTTCTTCAGTCCTCGGTGCCCCAATAGGATAATATCTGTCTTATTAAAATCAGAAGGTGGTCTCGTTAGAAATACTTCAGCTTCATCCGCTGATAATTTCTCCCACAGAGCATGATATTTTCTGTTGTTGAATTTTATTTCTTTCATTGTAAACGGTGACAACGCTTGAATAGCTTGGTAGATTGTTATAGTTAATTTCATCAATCTGAAAATTAGAAAAAAAACTAAGGTGTATGCTTTAGATCACACAATAGAAGTGAAAACATCAATAAGACAAGATTAATAATATCAAATACACATTATAAATAATAGCTCATTATAAAGAGAATGAAATACTGCGAATTTCCTTTGCTTACATTATGGAGGTCCAATTTTTAGTTTCTGAGATTTTATGAGATTTTTAATCCATATCTTCCATAAAATTTGTTCTTATTTGGTCAATAACAGTCCATTATAGAGAGAATGAAACGCTTAACATTTCTATTGCTCACAGTATACAGGTCCGATTTTTGGTATGAGATATATTTTAATCCATTTTTTCAACTAAACTCATTATCATTTGGTTTTTGAAACTATTTTTTCCTTTTCACCTCCCTAAAACGGCGTTGCCTTAAGATACAATTTTGAATTATAGCCTATTACAGAGAGAATGAAATGCTGAACAATTTCCTCGATTGCAGTATGAGGCCCATTTTTAGTTTCTGAGATATTTAAACCATATGTTAAATCATTTCAATTAGCCGACTATACCGCAGCATTAAAATCTGACGGATCAATCTAATTCACTCCAGAAAAAAAGGCAAAATGCACCTAAAGAAGTTTTCACTTCGATAAGAAAATATCTGTATAAATAATTATGTAAGACTGTAAATGCATTTATCAAAACTAGTGGTCGAAATTCGACTATAATCATTTTTCAAACTTTTTTCATTTTAATCATATATATTCATACATACACTTTTATAAGTACTTATAATACAAAATAGTACAGTGCTATTTGAATTATTCATAAATAAATCTGAATTTATCGTTACTTTTTAAAAAAGAATATTTAAATCGACTTTACATCTTCGGTCTGTACAAATTGTTTCATTTCAATATTGTGCTCATACTATAAAAATATGCCAAATATAAACAGAAAAAAATATCTGTTATATCAGACATGATTCTTTTCGGCTACAATGATTTTTTTATCATTCTGTAGGAAATTCTGGAAAATTTCAAATACTCAATAGATTTTATGAACCAAAAATTGTCAAGTTTTTGAGTTATTCACAAATAAAATTATGAATCCATCATTACTTTTTTTTTAGCCTCTTTTTGGGGAAGTACATTTACATATCTAAATTAAAAGGATTGTAAGAAGAATAGCCAATTCTCATTAAAATTGTTACAGCCATTTTAGAACTAGAGTATATAGTGACATATTTTTCATTTGTCATTTCAAAACAAAAGGCCTCGTGCTCTGAAATGTATATAAAAAAAATTCTTAATTTGATTTCCACATTGTATCATAATCCACATTGTAAATTTCAAATCAATCTGTGAAGAACTTTCTGAGATAAGCAGTATTGAACAATTAACTTTTACATTTTTATTTATATACACGGTTTCCAAAATGTTTTTGTTTATAACACTAAAGCTTGTAAATAGCTACAAAAACAAAAAAGAAAATCGGTTGAGAAACAGAGAAGAAAAAAGAAGGTACTGAATTATTTTGTCTATCTATTCATATAAGGATTATTCAGTTGTTTTATATATTATTATTTTAAGAACTGTGAACAACAATATAAAAGTTTCAGAAAAATGAATTATATATCATATCAACTCAGAATTAACATTTCAATTTTTATATAAAAAGCTCATTTATTTTAATTTTGTGAAAAATCAAGGTATAAGTTTAGAAGATCCAAACTTCATACCATTAATTTTATAGTCAATTATAGTTATTGATAGATATTAAAAATAATATGATCCGCAAAACATAAAACTGAAGTAGAGAAAAATTAAAAAATATTTGTAGAAAACCCTTGTTTTTAAGCCTTTTTAAAAAATCGTAGTGTTTTTATTAATATAAAAAGTTAACTTTTGAATGCTATTTCAAAGTTTTTATTCAAAAAAGTATTTTCATTTCCTTCTAGGGGAGGGGAGGGGATTGGAGGAAGTGATTTGGATGATTGAAAAAAGTACTTGCATAAATACTTATTTTTTTAAACCAATTTTTAAATATATTAAGTAATTAAATTATTTTTCAAATCCGGTAATAGGACTAATAAAAAAATAACCAGAGGTCTAAATTAACAAAAAATAAATAAATAATAAGAAAAAATTAAAATTAAAAATAATTGTTTTTCGTTTGAACCAGAAGGTTATTCTCATCTCTAGTTTTAACGAGCTTCTGCATATTTGGCACTCATAACGATTATCCACTACATTTTATTTAAATAATATTCATCCTAATTTAAATTACCTTCTTTCCTTTTTCATTAGATACAAAATCGAATCGATAAGAACAGCTGGTATGACTTGTAAGGTGTAGAAGAGGAAGTGAAAATAAAAGTCATTTGTGGTTAATAACAGGAAAGGGTACCAAATGTCATTATCAAAAATAGTACTTCCGTCATTCATCCCGTCACTCAATGCTGTCATTCCTAACTCTTTAAAAGTGACTGCCACGGAATCAGCATAAGCACAATTGTATATTGATAATTCGTTATTCTCACTGAAAAATAATAATTTCAAAATGTTATAATAAAATAACTAAATAAAATGACTGTCAACTCAAGCCTGAGTTGAGCCATTGGCTATATTTTATATATAGACAAAATACATAGAAGCGATAAAAAAGAAGTAAAATACATGGTCAAGTGGCATTTTTGCGAAGATGAAGTCGTTTGCTAATAATTATTAATAATTTCATAATTTTGACAATACTGTTTCGTTTTGAGACATCTAACAAAATCTCTACTTCACAAAAATTTCAATTGATCAAAGCTTCTTCCAATCTGAAAATTTTTTAAAATTAACTAAAATGTGAATAACAATAATAATAATAATATAATCAACTATTATAATATAATATTAAATAAGTATAATAATATGATAAACTGCTACTCTTAATAATAACTAATAATAATTGTTGTTTTTACTTATGCATAATTAATATAAACTGCTTGATCTAATAATTTTTCAAATCAGTGGCTTAATAATGGTAGATAATTTTCATTTTACTTAAAATAACATCTTAATAAAATCTTCTCCTGTCCACAGTATCCTTTCCAGGCCCAGTCCATAAGTTTTGAATTGTTTTTAGAGAATTATAAATAAAAATC
The DNA here is from genome assembly GCA_928085145.1 of Nezara viridula. NCBI lineage: Eukaryota > Metazoa > Arthropoda > Insecta > Hemiptera > Pentatomidae > Nezara > Nezara viridula. The sequence continues at coordinate 8,662,868 of OV725080.1, read as the reverse complement.
ATGGTGTAATAGTAAATTTGTTGGATTAAAAAAAAAAAAATAAGATTTCTGGTTGAAGTAAAACATATATTGACATAATATTTTTTAAAAATCAATTATAAATGTTCCTAAATTACTATTACAGAAATTATGTAAAATAAATTAGTTTTTTGTCTTCAATGTTATTAAATATTGATATATCAATATTATTGTGGTCACAATCCATGGCCTATAGGATTTAGTGGAGGTTTTAATGTAACCTGCAGGCCATAAAGCTTGCATCAAAGAAGGGATTTTTTACCGCAGCTTTTGATTTTTCAACAATATCGAGGTCATCAACATATTCCAGAATTTGAATATTTTTGTTAAACTGGTTTTATTCAATAATTCTCTTATACCTTAAAGTTAAATTCTTCAGATCAATCTCTTGATTGATCAAAACCTTTGAGCAAAACCTTATTTTTGCTTCCTTACTACCAAACGTAGGGAAGCATTGTATTCGTGCGAAAGTTTTAAAAAAAATTTGTGCTCATAATCGAAAATTTCTGTTTGATTTTAAATTAAATAAATATTACTTCTTTCTTTAATAAGTTATTTAGGTAGTTACTCATTATAATTTATTCATAAACCCTTCATTCAGTATTATAAAATAAACGATTCAAATAAAGTTATATCTTCTAATGAAGTAGTTATGCAACCTGATGGAAGAATAATTTGATAAAATAATTACGAGTTCTTGTCCCATTGCTGTGGAGGCTTTTAACTCTGGTATTAGTCTCAACCCCTGACCTGAGAAAACCCCTTAAAGCCTAAAAGGTGAAGAAGGAGAGGACAAAAATGATAAAAAAGTGGCCAAGATCTCAATATGCTCGCCTATCGTGGCTTCTCCCCCGTAACATATGCCTGTAGTAGACATCCCCCTGTATTTACTCCGTTAGACGACATTGTGTGAGGGAATGAGAAGGAATATACAATATATGGGAATGTGGGGTTGCACTGTGAATTGTACTCAATTGTGCAGTGGACAAATTGTTCTTTGAAAAGCATTGAACTTACTGCAATGAAGACTTTGTTAGACAGGAGTGAATATTCATTTTATTTAGTTGTCCTATAGGCCTCACAATTGAAAAATAAACCAGGTGAGTCAATTCATTCAAAGTGTTTACAAGTCCCACATTTCACATATATATTCTTATTGTTTCTTCTCACCCAGTGTCACAAAAGGTATTAGATTCCCGAATTCCCAACAGCAGTTTAACACCCTAAAAAGTCTATATCCAGTGCCGGGGTTTTATCTTGATATTCACGAGTGTAAATAATCTAGTTCCCCGATATAAAAGCGGAAGGCTATGCGCCTATTCCTGCCAAAACTAATTATTAACATTTAACTTTCTGTAGGTTATTTACACCACAATGAATATTGCTCATCAGAATTTTTACCGTTTGGATAACCTTAACCATTATTAATTCTGTTGACTCCCTCTGAAGCATAGACATCCACTAGTTTTTTCCATTTGTCTCTATCAGAAGCAATCCTCCTTGTCTCCTTCCGTGGTTTATCAACCCATCTTAATTTCTTTTCTTCGGGCCTGTCTCTCTTGATCTGTCCTTCCTCCTTTTTCCCCGAGGGTTCTATTTGGGGAACCCATTATTTCCAAACAGATAGGTATCTGGTTAGTGGCTTTTCATTGTTCTTCATTTTAAATTTATATCAGTTAACGAAGATGTTTAGTGGGCAGGTGATACTTTCCATGACTGGACAAGCTTAAAACTAGCATTTATTTACTTGTCTAAGAAGAAGACTAAGAAAAAGTTTAACATTTCATTAATTTTCTGTAAAAAATGTATTCTATCCTAGGGTAAGTTTAATGATTACAGTAATTATTATACCTATTTGCCTTTTCCCAACTGCTAATTATGAGGGCATTTATGGCAACATCAACTGGAATATAATCTAGGCAGCAGTCACTTCTACCTTTCATGACCCTCATGACCCCTTTTGTGACAGCTGTTGAGATTCCTAAGAGGCCGTACACATTGTCTGTCCAACCAGGAACGGGATCACTGTAGATCCCAAACACTGAAAAATAATTTGACTAAACAATTTCTTACCCAGAAAAATTTCGTAAGAATTTATTCTAGATATACTTTTTTATGTGAATCATACAACTTTCATTTATCAACTTACTTTCATTTTAAATCAATTAATAAAATTACTTAAACCAAAAATATACAATATAATTATTTTGAATATATATTTTTGGTTTGTCAAGCTGAAAGTTCATTTTAAAATTAACCATTTAATTTTCATGGAAATATTATTTTCCAAGAAAAAATTTCTTTTGCATTCAATAGTATAAAAATATACGTTATTAACTGCAGCTGTTATTATTCCTTAGTGCTTCATTACTCCACATTACCTTCTACAAAGTCACATTAGCAGATCCAGGATTTAATTTTGGGGGGGCTTCAGCCCGAAAGATTTTTTTTTTCTAGTATATATATATATATATATATATATATATATAACAATAATTAATTTGAAAAAAAAAAAAGAAACTAACTACCTATATGACATGGTGTTTAAGTGATTCTTGAATTCCTATTAAATGTAATTACAAGATCAATAATACTTTAAGAAATAGTTTTTAATATTTTTTTCTATAAAACATGGTTATATATATTTTACCATTTTGAGAGGGGCTTCAGCCCGAAACCCCTCGAGCATTAATTACAGTTTTGATAGAATTCTTTGGTGTAGATATCGCTGATTAGGTTTTTAAGGACACTGAATACAAATTTACTATATATTTTTTGATAGCGCTAGCGTGTTTCTATTTTCTGTTACTGTTGAATTATTCCAAGATACAGGGATCATTCATATGGTTTTCAAGGGTTGTGGTTCCAATTTTGAGGTTGGATTTTTTATCGATTATCGTACATTATCGACCCCTCTGTTAAAAATTAAAGCTTTTTCATAGATCCCCTCTCCTGGAATCACCATATCCCTCATATCTCCTGCCGTGCAATTTCTACACTCAACTATTCTATTGCTTCCGCCATCTCCTATCCCAAAATACCCATAGACTCCTAGTTTCCTCTCTCATCTTTCCTCACTTTTATTACAGCTGTTTGGTGTACGACGAGCTCCATGATAGACTGAAAAGACTTATGAATAGATTCGTAAGATTTGTAATTGGAACCCTGAGACGTTCCTGTGTCTCCCACCACTACACTGAGATTGGTGGCTCTTTCCCTCCTTAACAAGACAATATTTCCTAGGCACATTCCTTTATCAAATCATTCGATCATCGTCCTCGCTATGCCTACATTCTTCTCCAATTCAAGTCCTCAATCCATTCCCTCACCTCAAGTTCTCGACCTTTTGACCGATACATCCCTTCTCATAGATCTGCCTCATTCCAAAATTATGCCTTATTCAATTTGTCAGGGATTCATGTTTTGTGCACACAGTAGCCCTTGCTTAGTTGTATCTCTGTTGTCAGCTTTTATATATATTGGTCTCTTTGAACATCCTTTTAGGGAATTTTTTTTTTATAGGTGATTTATTATATCATATTTCAGTTCCCTAGAGTTAAAGAACACCATGCCCATTTTTTTTATTACATGATTTATTAACTAAGAAATACAATTTAATAGCCCAAAGTTATGGAAAATTGGCTCCTGTGAACAAATACACAATTTTTTAAAACTACAGTATTTACGATTGATTCGGGGTGCCTACCCTTGAGCAGTACATTTTTAATTAATATTATGCTTACATAATTAAACTAATAAGTATTATAAAAGTTATTTTATTTTATTATTTAAATAAAATACTTACCAACTGAAGGTCTTGCTATGACTGCAGGGAATTTAGAAGAATATTCTTCTACTATTTTTTCACTCAGTGATTTTGAGAATGTGTAAGTATTTGGATGATCCTCTATGATTCTATAATTGATAGATAATAAATAATGTAAAGTTAATATTTTGATAATGAATCATGTTCAATTATATTAATTATTTTTTATATTTACTTGTAAGAGATAGTATTCATCACTGCAGGATTTTCTGTTTCTATTAGTTTTAGTATTACCCTCCAATCCTGACATGGTTCATAAAGCTTTTCTTCATAACAACTTTTTTTCAAATTGTGATTGCAATATGTTGTTGAAACATGAACAAATACCTTTAAAAAAAAATTACTATTTGGTTGCAAATATTTTTTTAATTAATTATTCAATATAAAATACTTTACTCACCTCAAGATTATTAATTTTAGAGGCTAATTTACACATCTCTAAAGTTCCTCTCGTGTTTGAGAGGATAGCTTTGTGAAGTGGATCGTTGAATCGAACTGTAGCTGCTGAATGGAAAATTATATTCACTCTATTTTTCAGCTCCTGTAGAAATCAATGTAAAAGAATAAAAGATTATGTTCTTACTTTTATTCACAGTATCTTAATGATATAAATATTTCATACCTCAATAGATTCTTCAGATAGCCCTAAATTGATGACAGACAAATCTCCTTCCAAAATGGAAACTTTTTTCCATTATATCAGGTGCTTGAGCTAAGAGTGGTTCAAATAACTAAAAAAATTATTCTATGTATTAGTGATGAAAACTTTTAGCCTTAATACTTATAGCCCTCCAACAGTGGCTGATTGTATTATTATTCAATAAAAAAAAAGGCTAAAAAAATAAATGTATTAGTGACACTTAGGTCAATGGTCTATTTCTTATACCTATGCTTAGTTATTAGAGAAAACCTGCTTTTATGCAATTATAGTCTTCTAAACATCTTATGAAACTAGTACGCAGACCAGTTTTCAATTAATGTTTTCTGAAAATCATTCACAAGGAAATTGAATATTTAAGCAATCTGATGTAATCTCCCCACAAGGAATACCAAAAATGTATTTTTCTTACCAATGAATTCCAACTGGCTCATAAAATCAGACCCTCTGGGAACTGTTAAATGAACAATATTTGAAAGCATGTAAAATAAAAATATTCCAGACATTTGACAGCCCACACCACACCTCGGAGTTTAGTTAAATATGAACTTTTCTTTGTATTGTTAAAGTGAAATCTCAAACTTACATATGTTCTTTATAACTTAAATTCTATTACAGCTCCAATTCACGCAATTTATCACAAATGATATCATATCCAACAGGCAAAAGCGAGGTGTCTTGATTAATACAGATGCAATATAATTAGAGAAACACCAATTCCAGCTGTTGCTCTCTACTCGGCTAGTAGGAGTACTATGACAGGTGTAGAGATGCCTATTTGAACAAGATTCAAAACTCATATGGGTCTATCTAAACATGCGGAATGGATATCACAACTTAAATATGGCGTGGAAGATATTCTTGGGATGGACAAGCTTAACAATCTGACTGAACACCTACGTCCAGGAAGGGCAAAGTTGTGCTAGATGTTCTCGGTCATGCCAATAAACGCTCAGTACAAGGTTTCAATTATCACGAGGTGTTCCTTACTCTCTCTGACTCTTTTCTCCTTTTATATTAGCGACCTTTCTGACTCCATTCATCATTCCCGCTATCACTTATGTACAGATGATTTCCAAACTTACTTATTGTTCCAACCTTCTTAGATGCCTGAGGCTACCCTAAAACTGCAAGAGAATATAGACTGTATCCACAGGTGGGTAGAAAAAAAGTTAAATGAAGCTGAACGCTGATAAAACTAAGGCAATCCTCATTAGTTCCCTTCCTTTCTGTCCTGTCTCATCCATTTCTTTCCAACAATCAAAAATCTCAGAGTAATCTTTTATCAGAACCACTCTTGGATTAACTACAATACCCAGATTATTTGAAAATCCATAAATATCCTTACACAATTCCGTGATTATATTCCAAAAAACACCAGACAGCTCCTTGTAACATCCTCAGCTTCAACTGTGGCTACTTGCTGTGTGGAGGTCTGTCCACAAGACTGGAGGAGAGACTAAAGAGACTCATGAATTGCTTCATAAAATTCATCTTTAGGATTCCAAGGTGTTCCCATGTTTCTTGCTTATACACCGAGTTGAAGTGGCTCTATCCTACTTCCCCACGGCAATTCCTTCTTAGTGTGTTCCTTTTCCATGTCCTCAGAACCAAAAGTCCTCCATAACATCCTAGAACTCCTTACTCTACATTCCTCTATCCACTAATCTATATATCCTCTCCCATAAATAAAACCACTTCCTTCAGCAAATCCTTCGTCCTTCATGCTACTTTTTTTTTCATTTAATAGTTTGTGAAATGTTTAAATGCACCTCAGAGAAACACCATCATAATTTTATGAAAAATGTAGTAGTTTTCATTCATATATATGTGCAAATATGTCTAAATATAAAATACTAACATAGACTATTTTTTTTATTATTTATTTTTTGGGAGGGGAAAGGGTTTGGTCTATAACTTGTGGATGGTGTATCCAAACAAAAAAGCTAATCAAAGAATGTTAAATTAGTATTCACTCTATATAAATAACTTAGTTTTTTGGTTATGTGGTATGGTTGAAAACCTTGGTTAACAAGTGATCTGAAACAACTGTCAAATATTGAGATATATTTCTATGAATGATCCTGTAACTTTGAAATGAGCTTTCAAAGAGAAAAAAAAATGTATTTAATATTAATGGATGAGAAAACGGTCTAGTAACCTTGTGATTTACTAAATTTCATATTTTGTAAACAATTTTCAATGCCTACTGAATTGGCGAAATCTTTACTGGTTAGTTGTTCGCCAACATTTTAGTGATTCTAGACTTTTTCTTTGAAATATTTCGATTATGTCATAACAATCTTAAGTCTCTTGTTGAGTTTTAGATCTTTTATATACTAACATCATATTATAATTTAAAAAAAAAAAAACTATTTATATTTTAATATGAAGAGTTTATAATTGAAACATTAAAAAATATTTTAAAATAATCTATGAAAAATTATTTCATTGTTTATTTGACAGGTTTGTAGTTTGTATTTTATATATATATTTACAGGAGATAAATAATCAGGAAGCAATCATTTTGAGATTTTTTATTGTCGCTGACGTTTCAATACAAACATGAGGGTTATCATCTGAAGTACTCAAGTATGCCCTGATGATGACCCACATGTTTGGGTTGAAACATAGGCAACAATAAAAAATGACTGCTTCCACAGTCGACTAACTTCCTTCAATATGTATATATTCAGTGTAATACATATGTGTCTGTATATATATATATATATATATATATATATATTGTATGATTTGTATGAATTGTATTTATTTTCCGAGCATAAAAATCCAGTCTCAGATTCTTTTTAAAGTGTTAATCCAATTAAGTAAAAACTCTGTGGAAAAAAGAATTACTTCATAATGCATAATATACCTAACAAGGGCTTGCTTTGATTTGAGGCTGATTATAAGCTTAAGTCTAATATTGTTCATTAAAATTAATATTTTTTCATAATTATTATTTAATATTTATAATATAATAATAATTAATTTTATAATTATAAGCATACCGCATCCTTTATTATTTCATCCCATCTTTCCTGTGGAGTCTTCCCACGTTTTGGTCTTATGATGAGATAAATTTGTTTCACACCAGGACATGTCCTAAGCAATTTTTCAGTCAAAACTTTTCCGAAAAAACCTGCTCCTCCAGTTATTAGGATGGTCTTATTATTCATCCATTCTCTTATACTTATCATTTCTTATCGGTAAAATACCAAAAATATGGAACGATATGCCTTTAGCTAAAAAAATAATAATTAACTTACTAACAAAAAAATATATTACAATTACAAATAACATTAAAAAAAAAAGTAAAAAATAAAATATAATAGAAAATACTCAATAATACATAATAATGTTCATTTTGTTGGACATTGATGTATATATGATATGCTGGACCAATAGCAATCAATATTTTAGCAGCATAAATTGATAAAGTATTTCTCGCTTTATTTATTGTTCTTTTTTTTCAACCGGTATGAATCTATATTAGTCATTACCAATGAATATGAGTGATATTAAACATTGACAAGCAAATATTTAAAAGATGAAATGAAAAATTTCTTTCCAATCCAAAACCGTATGATTTCTGTAAGCGCTCAGTTCTTGTCCGGTCTACATATCATTCGTAATTAATTGTTAAGAAACTATTTATCTCTATTTGTGTATGTTGGTTTTTGCATGCGTGTTAATTTTTATTTATATACGTTCTTTCAACATACTTCTTATTTATTGAAATATTTTATTTATAATAATTATTTGGCTTATTTATTTTTACTTTCAATATAATTTCTGTTCCATTTATTTATAACAAAAAAAGATTTCCTTCATATGAAATAATATTAATAAGACTGGGTGAGGAAAAGGAGCGATTTTAATGAGGACACCGTTGAAGCATGGCGAATGATTGATAGGATGGAGTTCTAGAAGGAGGCAGCTCGGATTAGAGAAGATTTTCAAAATATAGCAATTTGGTGAGAAGGATGGTAGAAGTCAGAAAAACAAGATCAGGTTAATTAAACGGGATTGGAAGGAAGATTTAAATTGAAGGCTCTGTAGTATGCAGTATGGACTCTGAGAAAAATACTGATACCTGTGATATCGGTAGACCCACTTCAGCTTAACATAATACTGGGTTACAATACATAATCATAATATGTTACTTCGAAAGCAACTGAAAAGCAAATCTAACTAATTGTAAGTAATTCATAAGCCGTTTAAGTCGAGTTGTGCCTTTCACCAGACAGGCGTAGTCAAAGTGGGATACATTATTTGAAGTAAATAACCATTTCACATTGTAATCTACTATAAAAAATGGTTAAATATAAACTATGACAAAATTTGATAATTAACTAAATGTGAAATAATGGATCATAATAGAGAACCAGCGAGATAGAGGAAGCCATCAGGAAGCTAAAGAATAATAAAGTACCTGGGATTGATAGGATCCAGCCAGAACTCGTGAAATACAACGGGGATGAGCTAAGGAAGGAACTCCACAATATGATAGTAATGATCTGGGAGCAGGAACGGATGACAGAGGACTGGGCGAAAGCTGTGATATGCTCGATACACAAGAAGAGAGATCAATACGACTGCGGAAACTATCGTGGAATCGCACTCCTGTCATGTGAATACAAGATTCTATCAAGCTTTCTTTTTAAATGGCTGTCACCCTTTGCTGAGGGACAGTTAGGGAATCACCAGGTAGGCTTTAGAAGAGGCAGATCAACCACTGACCAGCTTTTCTCATTAAGAATGACACTTGAGAAGTGTAAGGAGCAGCAGATCACTACTCACCATCTCTTTGTCGACTACATGGTAGCGTACGACAGTATAGATTGGATAAAGCTGTACCAGATCCTTGAGGAAATGGGAATATTTAAAAAGTTGATGGGAGCCGATGTTTTGGAGGAGTTCTGCACAGATAATGGAGTGAGGCAGGGAGATGCACTCGCATGCTTGCTCTTCAACCTAGCCGCCGAAGGAGCTGTCAGGAGATCAGGTATTCAGGTTGGTGGGACCTTGTTCAACAGGCTGATGCAGCTGCTGGATTATGCTGATGACTTTGGCATAATGGCCAGATCCAAATGAGCTCTAAGGGAAGCATTTCTCGCCCTCGAGGAAGCTTTAAAGTTTGATTAAGAGTAAGTCAGCAGAAAACAAAGTATATTCAGGTTGGAGAGCTAGGAAACCATGAGGAGTCCTTTGAGATAGGACAGTACAGATTCCAGGTGGTCAATAACTTCGTCTATTTGGGAAGCAAGATGACTCCCAAGAAATTAACAGAAGAAGCTAACAGGTGCTACTACAGCTTATCCAAGAACTTTGGGGGCCGGTTTCTTTCAAGGAAGACAAAAATCAGCCTGTATAAACCAGACTATAGAAAACTATAGTTCCTCTAGTACTAATTTATAATTTATGGATCGGAGGCATGGGCCATTAAGAAGGCAGATGAAAAACGGCTCTTGGTGTTCGAAAGAGGGATATTGATGAGGATATATGGACCCATCAAAGTAGGCGAGACAGGGAGAAGGAGAACCAAGAATTATACATGCTCTTTGAAGATAGCGATATCTGCAAAGTCTTAAAACTGGGAAGACTTCGATAGGCTGACCATCTAGCCAAAATAAACAACGAAGAGATTCCGAAGAAAGTGGCCATAGAAGAGATCTCAGGGACAAGGAAAGTAGGACTTCCGAACGTTAGATGGATGGTATGACTGAAGATGCAAAGACTCTTCTAGGTTAGGGCCAACTGCCTTAGGCTACTTGAGCCCGGATTCGGTGAAGAGTTGTTACGCCATTTTGTGTGTGTGTATGTGTGTAACAGAGAATCGGAGGAACCTGAGCTCGCAACCGAGCTTGGTCAAACAAATTGTTAGAATACGCTCTCAAACATATCACGTGGTTAATACAGTATGGTCTCCGATAATATTATACAAATATACAAGTGAGGATAAATGCTAGCGTTAGGATTACTTAATATTTAATTGTATAGAGTACAGCGATATAAAAATTTAAATTTGTATATATACCAATGTTTAAACAAATAAAAATGTCTACAATGAAGTAATAATAATAATAGCTTTATTTATAGAAAATTGACATATATACAGTGTAACTCAGCGCCACGGGCGGATCTACGGGGGGGGAGGGGAGCTTTCGGGCTGAAGCCTTCCCCCCCCCAAATGCTAAAATATAACCTTGTTTTATGGAAATAATTTTTTTTTAAATATCCCTTAAAGTATTATTGTTCGTGTAATTACATTTAAAAGGGCTTTAGGAATCACTCAAACACACTAGCGGATCCAGGATTTAATTTTGGGGGGGGCTTTAGCCCGAAAGCTTTTTTTTCATAAAAGTAACGATAATTACCTTGGAAAATAGGAAAGAAACTAGTGTTTATGAAATTTAGTGTATATGAACTAGTGTTTAAGTGATTCCTAAAGCCCTTTTAAATGTAATTACACGAATAACTATACTTTAAGAGATAGTTTTTAGTATTTTTTTCTGTAAAACATGGTTACATTTTACCATTTTGGGGGGAAGGGCTCCAGCCCGAAAGCCCCCCCAAAATGGTAAAACATGGTTACATTTTACCATTTTGGGGGGGAGGGCTTCAGCCCGAAAGCCCCCCCCCCCCCGTAGATCCGCCCGTGCTCAAACACCATTTCATATAGATACTTAGTTTCTTTCTGTTTTTCTAAAGTAATTATCGTCATTTTTATGAAAAAAAAAGCTTTCGGGCTGAAGCCGCCCTCTCCCCAAAATTAAATCCTGGATCCGCTAGCGCTCAACGCTAAAGACATACCTCGTGGTTTTTTTTATAACCGTCTGAGGGGAGTCTACTAAAGCACATAATTTAGAAGAAGAAAATAAATAAAGCAATTACATCCTCTTGAAAATTATAAACGCTAATATTTGAGATGAAAAAAAGAAACCTTACTGGTGTGATATAAAACAAATTTAAACGTTTATACTGTATAAAATTTAGCATGGTGGCCACTGGCGGATCAAACGATAATTAATTTGAAAAAAAAAATAAAGAAATTAATTATATATATGAAATGGTGTTTAAGTGGTTCTTGAAGTCCTATTAAATATAATTACACGAACAATAATACTTTAAGAGATAGTTTTTACTATTTTTTTTCTGTAAAACATGGTTACATTTTACCATTTTGGGGGGGGGGACTTCAGCCCGAAAGCCCTCCCTCCTAGATCCGCCTGTGATGGTGGCTAATAATCGAATTATTTTATTAATTCATACCTGTATTGCCAGGCTAATCTACGAAAGCTAACAAGTCTATACCATTTTTTTCCATCCAATTCAAATAATTTTTGAACTCTAACACATCTAATCTTGTTTCATTAAAATATTTTATTTTAACTTCAATCAGAATGGGATACACAGTGACATAATAAAAAACATTTTCTTCGACTTTCTGGTTACAAAGAGAGCATAATTTATTCTCATTATGAAACGTATTCTTATTCAAATACAACAGTTCACTTCTAGCTTTTAATATCCAACTGATTGCGGTAGAATCCAGTTTATTATCAGGAATTCTGGTTGAGGCTTCAGCTATTCGTATAATATGTGGTATTTACTATTTTCTGCTGCTAATTTATATTGGATCGTTAGATTTATTTTAATTTTATCGATTATCTCATTTAATTTAATATTGGGCGTTTCCGACTACTTCACCACTTACTAGACAAACTCTCTAAACTTTTAATTAATTACAAAGACCCATATACATGACCATAATAAGACCTATTTGGACTTACGGAGTTGAGCTATGGGGCTCCACTGATCCATCGAATTCCTCTCGTATCCAGTCCTTACAATCCAAAATCCTCAATGCTCCCTACTTTGTTACAAATAAAACCATCCGTAATGACCTAAATGTTTCTTATGTTTCAGATCTGGCCCAATCCAGATACCTATCCTTCCATAATAAACTTCAGAATCATCCAAATCCTCTCGTTTCTAACCTTGCTTCCTCTTCAATTCCTGATAAACCTCCGAGGCGTCTGAAAAGAAGATGGTCCCATGATCTCCTTATACAGACATATTATTAGAGTGCTACCTGTGGGTAGTTTCTCAACAAGCGTTTTCAAGTGATTATATTCTTGTGTACACAATTACTTGATTTATTTATATTGTAATACAGTTGTAAATATCATGAATAAATAGTTTTTAAAAAAATCTACTGCATAACTATTTTAAATTACAAAAAATGTCGTCATAATCTTCACATCTTTCGCTCTACTTTGAATAGGAATTATTTTCTGGAATGCTGGGCTATTATAAAATTTTTTGAAGTGCATTTTAAACGGAGCTAAAGCTTAAAGCTTACATATAACAAGCCATTAAGACCATTATAATTACAAAATGTCTATTTAATATATCGACGGTAGACAATAAAAATCTAGTCACTCCATCTGCTTTTATAAACCACACAACCACCGAATGACTAACTCTAATTTCAACATTTTTGAGTAATGGCAATTTAGTGATATTTTTAGTTGAAAAAGTTATCTATGCAGACAGTGAGTAAGTTGATGCCGGAGGTGGTGATTGCAGTGTTGAAATATAGAACTGAGAATAAAGGTATAAATTTAGGTACTTATTTCTTATGAAAGATGTTCTTAGAAAAGATACTTTATTAAATATCTGTAGAAAAAAAGGTTTTTTTTAGTCTCAACAATTAAAAAAGTATATTTTAGATTTATCCAAATTTTCGCCTCTTCAGGGAAAAAAAACTAGAGGCCATATCTTTACTCCTAATTATGCGATTTTAACGATATTTTTTTTGTTTTTTTAGGAACGTCCATAAACTTTTAAAAAACCATATGCAATATCAACAAAAAAGCGTATACTTTTTGAGTTATTCGGAATTGAATTTTACTATCCCTCGTAACTTTTTTTCCAGCTTCTTTTCGTTGAAGTATGTTATATAGAGAAATTTAAAGGGTGTCGAGAAAATGACTTTAGCTAAGTTTCATTGAAATCGGTACATTGGTTTAGGCGCTATAGTATATAGTTATCAGTATATAAGTACTTTAGAGGAAGACATAAATGAACATTGGCCATTTAAGCCCTGTAAAGTTAAATCACTTAAATTATATAGACTTAAATTATATTAAATACCACTTAATTATTAATGATACACCGAGTTTAATCAAAATCGTTAGAGCCATTTTTGAGAAAATTGTAAAAATGTGTTTCAGCGTTCATTTAAAGTGGCACTTCAGGTTAGCCGATTTTAACAAAAAAGTTTCTGTCACGTCCGGCCCATATGCAAACCTTAAATACTTAATATCAGTTTCGTACTACTTTTCGTTTATGAGCTAGACTGTTAACACACACACAGACCATTTTGCGACACTTGGTTATTTGGACTCAGGGTACCTCAAAACATGTATTTCCGTTGAAAACTAAGATTCGAAAATTTTCACGATCGCAATACTTACCCTTACTATATATTACATGTATACGTAAGTGAAAGTAAAAAAGGTTGGTAAGTGAAAGTTATGTGATGCGTGCACCGCTCCAGATTTTTACTTTCATTTAATCTTATATAAAATATTCAGTAATGTAAGAACCTTTAATACGCTACCTCAGTTTCATACGATTTTTCGTTTTTGTGCTAGATTTATCACTTAACTTGTCTCAGAAGAACTAAAAACGTGTACTTCTTTTGAAATCTGAGATTCGGAATTTATCATGATCGCAATACTTTTCCTTAATATCTATTTCACATAAGGATAAATGAATTTAAAATGCATCACATCTCTTATATGACAATCTATTTTAAAGGTTGTTTAAAATTATTTAGTTTATCATAAAATTTATTTTACCTGATCTTTCAAAAAAATTGGGAACTGTGTCCTGTGTCCTGTCTTCTTGTAGTGTATCTTGCCCTAGTTATAACTATGAAAGCATCAATTATTAATAACAAGTGCAATTATTAATGTTAATATTTAAATTATGTATGGTCATTTCCTCAATCATTATTCTGCAAGGTGATATAACATATTCAGTTTTTGTTTTGTTATTAATGAACTATAATTTATTCCTATGCAACTATTCATGTAAAGATTTTATAGCATATTTTCATATCAAATTGATTGAAGTTACATAATTTTATTCATATTTGATATATATGAATTCATTAACTAAAGCAAGTTACGTGAGCTAGCGGCCGAAAATTTCAAATTAGCGAATAAAGTAGATATAAAAAGTAGAAACTTGACTAACTTCAAAGCAACAAGTGCAATAAATAATTCAATAGAATTAATAATTGACATCATAAAAGATATTCTAATTTAAAACTAATTCATTCTGGTTAGCTTCAACATTGTAAATTTGTTTACTAGCATTCCTTTAATAGAATGCGAAAAACTATCCTATATATTATTTCTAAAAGGTGTTTTTTTGGTCGGCACGCCATAACATCGTCAATTCTCATCAAATCCAATGATCCACCACTCAGTTTGAAGATATTCTCCTTCACATGCGAAAAATAGTCCTATTCCCTCGAAATATCTGGGAAAAAGTTATGTAGAAAAATAAACTTTATTTGCATAAAGTATGCATTTTTTCTTGATTGTAGAATAGAATAGAATAGAAAAATAATTTTATTCTGGGACGAAGTCCCTTCAGAATAACAAAAAAGTACAGAAATTAAAATTTTACATCTGGCCAGATAAAAACAAACATAACAAATTAAGATAAAGATAGGTCATTAAAGAAAAGAAAGGAAAAAAATATTGGTTATACATACTATATACAAAATAAAATAAAAAAATCTATATAAAAAACTCTTGAAACCATACTAAGATACTTAAAACTATGTACAATGTTAAAATATAAATAAACCCTTTTAGAAAAAATAAAAAATACAGAAAAAATAAATGTATATTCTTCTTAACAGTAAAAACTGTTTCTGTTGAAAAAAAAAAAAAAAAAAAGAGAAAAAGAAAGTCGAATCTATAATAAGTATTCAGGTCTATTGTACACATGATAATTAAAAAGATTACCAAATCACAAAAAAAATTGGACAATTACTAACAAAGATACAGTCCATTAGTTTTGATATACTTTATAATGTCTTCTGATTTAAAGATATTCCATTTAGGAATAGAATAGTCTACTACATTTGTTTTCCTGGCTGATATATTAACTTTATTATTTCTTAAAGACATTTGGTTGTTCTTAAATTTTTTTTTTTTTTTTATAATTTAGAATATCCCATGATCGGGGCAGTATTTTCTCTTAATTATCTTTTCAGTCAGCTTTTAACTATAGGTCCTAGCAAAGCAATTTGTACAAATATTTTGGTCTATTATGTTTAATGGAATATTGTAATCGACCAAGGAAAACATATTAAATCCTTCCTTACATAATACATAGGAACTACTTATTTCCATATTGTTTTGCTATTTCTTTACAAAATTGAATTTTCTGCGAATTTTTCACACGGGCCAACTAGTATGAATTATTATTATATAAAAGTAAATCTAATCCATATGTGCTTGTTTATAAATATGGTGAAGAAATAAAACAATTAACCTTATTTTATAAAGTTAATCCATTTTTATATGAAGATATTAATGGCTCTCTTCTCATTGTGTTTAAAACACATTTTTTTTAATATGAGAAGGAGTTGATCGGGGGGGGAGGGTGCGATCAAATAAATACTAAATTAAACAAATAGTATTATTTAATTTTTGCCGACGTTTAAACCCACTTTTCAGGTTTTCATCAGGGCGTAGGATGTAGCACTGCGGGAGGCAGTTGAAACTCAATAATACTGTTTGGTTAATTTAGTATTTATTTGACCGCACCCCCCGATCAACTCCTTCTCATATTATATCAACGGTCAACCATCTCTACATCATTAATTTTTTTTTAATTTAATAACAAATTTGTCAAAAAGGACGCTTTGCCGATGGACTCTTCATTATCCCCACTGAGTGCTGAGCTGTTTATAGATAGTCTACAAAAATATATATGTATATTCTCTACGGAAGTTTTTAAAACACATGTTCGACATTGGTCCTGACATGTTGACGATGTTTTCTGTATATGGGAAGGGAACATGACGAATTATATAAATTCGTTACAGATATCAATTATATACATACCAATATAAAATTCACAACAGAAACAGGTCCAAATAAAATTAACTTCCTTGACTTGACCATTTCAATTGATAATAATTCATAAATATTTGAGATTTATAGGAAACTGACTGCTACAGACATATAATATGTACAGACATAATCACCTATCTCCTTCCATACCATCGTTAAAAACTATTCCCTCGATCAAAGCCTCTCCTGGAAACCACACATCTCCCAAATTTCCCGCCGTACTATATCCACCCTAAAAGAGTTTAACCATCTACGTTATCTTCTTCCGTTCAAAACCCGTCAACTCCTGGTCTCCTCTCTTGTTTTCCTCCACTTCGACTATGGCTGCATGGTGTACGGTGGATTCTCGGGAGAACTCGAAGCTAAAGTTAAACGTTTTATGAATCGTTCAATCAACTTTATCTTCGGGATCTCTAGAGAAACGCATATTACCCAGTTCTACACCGAGTTGAAGTGCCTTTATCCGTCCTACCGCCATCAGTATTTCTTTGCTACCTTCCTATACCAGGCCATTAGAACTTGGCGACCTACAATTATTCTTACTGTTCTACAGATCCTACAATTCAATCTCATCACACCAGATCCCGTGCGTCCGACCTCTATCCTCCTCCTCACCGAACTGCTGCGTTTGATAAATTCTTATTAATTCAAGTTGTCTCCCTCTGGAACTCTACACCCTCAGATATTCGACAAGCAAAATCAATATCCTCTTTCGAATCTCTCCGCTTCAAACAGCTACTCCATTCCAAATCCAATTGATCACGAAATGCACTTAAAAACCTAAACTGTAAGAATTTCAAAGTACACCCAGATACTCTGATTATTTTGTGATTCATTCATATCTTGTTTACTAAATTACTTTCTCTGTTTATTTTATATTTATATACGGTTTTATATCTTTTTATTATCTACAATTTTATTGTAATCGTCCTATAAATACTAAACTGTTGTTTATGGACGCACCAGAATATTAATATACTTTCTGTATTTGTAACTAGTTCTAAAGGGACACTAGTCCCAGAATAATAAAATTATTTTCATTCATTAATTCAAATAATACCGTGCCACCCTTGGTTACGAAAAATCGTGCTAATAGTTTACAAAAAATGTCTTTATTCCTCAAAAAAATTAACACAGAAAAGTCAATCATTTTTCATATTGCATCAAATAATGGATACACGACAGAAATTATTGAAAAAATATTCAGGAAAATTGAAAGACAAAAATTTTAATACACAACTTATAAAAGTCTACAATATAATAATATTGATGATTTCAGAACAATTACATATAATTCATGATACTTATAAAATTAATACTATTTTTAAACAAAATACAAAAAAAAAAATTGTGGCCCTTAAACCTTTTACAAGTTTAAAATATCTGGTGTGTCCACTCACACGACTTTCCTACCTATTTCAGAAAAGTTTTTATATCTTTAAATATGTTCATGAAGAAACAAAAAAGAATTGAACTAGATACATTTTCCTGAAAATTGATCAAACATAAGATTTGAGTACGATTTATTTGATAAACTAAAGCAATGTTAACAGGCTTGAGGTAGATCAGTGAAACAATTTCAATACTCAATAATATTGATGATCAAAAACTTTTTGCCATAGCTTAGTATTGTCAAACAATATTTTTTGTT
Organism: Nezara viridula; assembly: GCA_928085145.1. Taxonomy (NCBI): domain Eukaryota; kingdom Metazoa; phylum Arthropoda; class Insecta; order Hemiptera; family Pentatomidae; genus Nezara; species Nezara viridula. The sequence goes on along the minus strand of OV725080.1, from coordinate 8,644,545 downwards.
AAACGTAGAGGTAATAGTGAAGCTTGTGAAATGAAAGCAACAGATTTTCTTACTTTCACTGAGTTATATTTTTTCTCTCATTCATCCCTTTCTGACACCAGGATATGAAACCGTAATCTTACATTAGAAATTGAATAGCTGTAGCTTCGTTAATAGTTGTCCAAAATGAACGATTTTTATTTTATATGTAGAGAATTTCATTACCTTTCAAACGGCAGGCTAAACGGCGTATTTCCCGGACTCAGGAGGCTCTGAAACGTATAGATCCGTCGAAAACCGCATGTCGGAAATTTGACCCGATTGCAATACTTTCCTTACCTAGTATAGGTAGGAAAGTAAAAACACGATCTCCAGGACTAAAGATCGAGTCCTTGATCCTTTAAAAAAGAGTGGGCTCTATTGGATAGAACAGTAAAAATGTTCTGCATTTTATATCGGGCAGGCGGAAAGAAAACTAAAAAGCAGAATAAAAGAACACCTCCATGAGTCAGGCCATGCATCACATTTTAAAGATCATTTTTTAAATTGTTCCCACCCACAAAAAAGTAATAAGGTAAAACTGTTCCATACCATTTCAAAAGGGAGAAGAATGGACTTTTTTGAAAAATTATAAACTAAGAAAAGAATTATTAAAAAAACTAGCTGATGTACCCATCGTTGGCAGGTGGATAGTTAAAAAATTTGAGAATTTTTCTTTAGATGGATTTTGTATTACGGGGGGAGGAGGGTTCAAATTCAATTTCATAAAATTGGGTCGGGAGTAGAGAGGAGGGTTGTTTTGAAATGTTTTATGGCGGGGCTTATGGAAGTCAAGGTTTCACAAAAACTTTGTTATTCGGCTATTTGTTTAGGTACTATACAATTAAACCACTATCCATTAAATTTGTTTAATGGAATTAAGGGTTTAATTTTCATTTATGATGAAGCGGATTGTGGAGTCGATTAGTCAAAAATAGTTGTAGTCTCTCTACTTCTTTAAACTCTGCTGAGTTTATCGCTAGCAAAATAACAAAAATAACATTGGAGATTGAGTCACATCCGTGTAAAATTAGAACTTGATCTGAATATTGTGGCGGGCAGGATGAAATTTTCGGTATTGTTTTTCTTGTTTTCCGGCTAATCCGTTTGGTTAATCCTAAAAATGTATACAACATTTGTTAGGCTCGGGAAGTTGAATCGAATGATCCCCCTTGAACGGGAAGACCAGACAAAGTTGAAAAATGAGTGTGTTTTTCCCGTTGAGTTGTGATAATTTTTTTTATCGGTTGAATAGTACAACTTTTAAATGTGGCTCGCGGTAGAGTAGGTTGGGATTAGAATCGAAGTAACTGCCGAACCGGGATCTCTAAACAAATTACTCAAGAATTCATAACTTTGGAACTTTGGTTCTACTCAATATTTTGTTTTCATTTTAAGCCTATATTTTAAGTCAAGCAAACCTAAAGGTAATGCCAAAATTTCAAAAGTCTATCATAAGACATTTCCGAGGTTACCCCTAACAAAATTTCGTTTGTGTGCGGACATCCAGACAAACAATATTTTTTTTAAAAGTGGATTTGGTGTCTGTAATGAGTAAAACGGAAATATGTCATGAAACGGGTTGCTTCTTTTCAATTTACCGACAAAACCTTTATTTTATTTATATAGATGTTCTTTAACCTATAAACATATGTTTATTATTAAGATTTATTATCAACATTAACCGAGATCTCTAGACAAATTACTCAAGAATATATAACTTTGGTTATGCTCAATATTTTGTTTTCGTTTAAAGCCTATGTTTTAAGTCCAGCAAACCTTAATATAAAGTTAAAATTTCAAAAGTCTACAATTTGCCATTGCTGAGCTTACCGCTGACAAAATTTTGTTGCAATGCGGACATACAGACAGACAAAAAATTTTTTAAAAGTGGATTTGGTGTCTGGAACGTATGAAACGGAAAGATATCATAAAACGGGTTAATTCTATTCAATGTACAGACAAAATCTTTATTTTATTTATATAGATGGCGTAATATACCTGAATGCACAAAGTATTCAATTTGAGGATTCTGCACTCATAAAATTAGAGGTGAAAAATGAAAAAAATAGGTAGGGATAGGGATAGCCCATGTGGTCAATAGTTTTATTTTTATTTTTTAGTCCTCATTTGACAAGTAGGAGAGGAGGATCATGATCAGTTAGGTGATTACCATTTTTATTAAGATTGTTAAATTTTAAATTAGGGTTTTATTATTTTACCTAGCCCACGGGCGGATCTACGGGAGGGGAGGAGTGGCTTTCGGGCTGAAGCCCCCCCAAAATGGTAAAATATAACGAAAAAATGGTAATTTATCGAAAAAAATATTAAAAAATTAACTCTTAAAGTATAATTATGCGTGTAGTTACATTTAAAAGGGCTTTAGAAATCACTTAAACACCAGTTCATATAGGTAGTTAGTTTCTTTTTTGTTTTCCAAAGTAATTATCGTTATTTTTATGAAAAAAAAAGCTTTCGGGCTGAAGCCCCCCCTCCAAAATTAAATCCTGGATCCGCTAGTGACCTAGCCTGATGATGGTATGATAAAAGACCGAAACCGGTTGTTCAAAAGTGATAATAAAGGAATATTCAGGAAGACAACGTCTTTTTTATTAAATTAAATTTCAATCCTGTAACACCAAGCCACAGTTAAAGCAGTATATATTCTGTCAACTGAAAATATTCTCACAAATTTGAAAAGGCCTCAACAAAACGGTCTATCTAGTTTTTGGAGTTATATACATAAAAAAAAAATAGGTGATGTGAATTTTCCTTATCATCTCACTGTGCGTCGTTCTGACAAGGAATGTTCATGTTGCTAACTAACAATGGGGATGCCATTAACGTTCTTGGTTTTAATACCAGTAGTGATGGATAAAATTGTTAATTGTGAGTTGTTACCAGTAATGCGGCTCAGTGCGAGGCGCTGGGATCTCCTAGAGTCCTGCCTTTCCTTCAAGAGCGGGGAGAAAGACTTGGCTCGGAGTGCTGATTGAATGGATTCTGTAAATATTGTATAGTACGCATGTGTTTTAGTTATTATTTTGATTAGTTTATTATTATTTAGTTTATCATTTAGTTTTATTATTATTAGTTTCTGTATTATTTATTTTTATTTATTGTAAATAGAGTGTGAATGTTCTCTCTGAACACTATTATAAATGTCCTTAATTGTGACAGATTGTAACATTTCTGAATAAATAAATAAAAAAATAGTGAGTTGCAGTTGCAATGTTTCTGCAAAACTTAAATTATATAATTATTATGATTAAAAATATTCCTGTTATTGAAATTTTAGTTTATATTCATAGATAATTATTGGTATATATACTATCATATCCAAGAATTTTATGATTTATTCATGTTCGCCATTCTATTTTTACGTTTAGATTTTATCACATTTCCACCAGCAAATTTGAAGTATCGGAGAATTGAGAGTTCTCAATGAAAGGTGGTCATGTAAATATTGAATGCATAAAGTGTTTTGCGGATAGGCTACACTATTAATAAGCATCAGACCACGGGCGGATCTACGGGGGGGGGGCTTTCGGGCCGGAGACCCTCCCCCCCAAAATGGTGAAATATAACCATGTTTTATCGAAAAAAATATTTAAAAAGTATCTCTTAAAGTATAATTGTTCGTGTAATTACATTTAGAAGGTCTTTAGAAATCACTTAAACACCATTTCATATAGGTAGTTAGTTTCTTTCTTTTTTTCCAAAGTAATTATCGTTATTTTTATGAAAAAAATAACTTTCGGGCTCAAGCCCCCCCTAAAAATAAATCCTGGATCCGCTAGTGCATCAGACCGAAAGCCCTCCCCCCTTGTTAGATCCACCAATGATTGCCATAGAGTCTATTGAAATCATTGATGATTTATTGGGTGGATCCATAAGTTCGTTCGGTTTTTATTAATAGTGTGTATTGTTTTCTAATATATCCAGTTATCTTTGTCTTATCTGAAAATAATGATACTTATCGTAAAGGTCAAAGTCCGCTCTTCGAAACTGTTGTGTTTGGTTTCATTGGCATTAGTTTTGTTTGTCCTCTAGTGTAATGAATATGTCAAATGATGAAGGGTATTTTCGAAATATTTCGTTTTTTTTTTATTGAGAAAAAGGGGAACGAACTCTGAAGGCCAGCCGAAAGTAATTTTTTTATAGTACATTAGAAAGTTCGTCAATGAGGATGAATTTTCTCTATATTTCTCTTTTCTTTAAATTGGTGTTTTTGGGAACTTTTTTCGAATTTTTTTCCACTGTTTAAGAGAGGGCGCGCCCTCTGGCAGAATTCGCTAGTGCTGGTCACGAAATTTTTTTTTCAATACATTAGGAATTCGTCTATGAGGATGAATCCTCCCTATATTTATATAAATAGCTGCTTTTAGGAACTTTTTCCCTCCATCCAAGGGAAGGCACGCCTCCTGGTAAAATTCGCTAGAGCTGGTCACTACAATATCTTTTTTTTTTTATATTACATTTGGAAATTATCCTATGAGAATTAATTTTCCCTATATTTCTCTTTTTTTTTTAAATGGGTGTTTTTGGAACTTTTTTGGGGATTTTTTTTTTTCACCATCCAAGGGAGAGGCGCGCTCATGCCAGAATTCGCTAGTGTTGGTCACGATAATTTTTTTCCGGCTTTTAGGGCGGCCCCCGGCTGGATCCGCTAGTGCTAGTATTAGTAATATATTTATGTTTATAGTTCTTTAAATTTTTTTATTATTACCATTAAAATGTCCATTGCATAACCTCAACAATTTTCGCATCGAATTTCCTCAAAAAATGGCATTTTTATCGACAATTAGGGGAGTGTTCATCACTGGGTCAAATATTAGGCCCTAGCCAGTCATGGACATCCATATTCATTAATGGCTCCCACACTTTTGGTGTAAAATTTTCATATTTCTGTATATAATGAGTCTAAAAATAATCAGAAATCAGATGGTACCCTTGTTTTTTCTCTGACGTGTCTCTAACCAGTTATCAACAGGAGGTGTCCATCACTGGGCACACCCATGTTCATCACTGGCTATCCACAGCTTTTATGTTAAATTATAGGGTTTTTTTGTGTGTTTATTGAGTAAAAAAATTATGATAAATAAGATGGTACCTTTGATTTTTCTGTAAAATGTTTCTAACCAGTCACGAATGGCTCCATACACTTTTTATGTAAAATTATCATATTTTTGTGTTTACCGAATCAAAAAATTTGGCCGTTTTTGAAAATCTTATTAAAAAAAAGACAAGGTTTTCAAGATTGAAATTTCATCAACATGTAGCGCACTGGTAGAACTATAAAACAAAAAACAAAAAATCAAAGGTAAGTTTCTTTTCATTATCACACTTTTAAAGGTTTAAAGTCTCATTTTTTATCAATTTCCATGTGTTTTTTTTTTAATCACTTTCCTTTCTTTTTACGTGATTTATTGATAAACAGAAATGTAGACAAGACACTCATAATTATTCCAGTTTTTATTTTGGTTCGATATCAACAAAATTACCAGAGTTGCAAACATTTTCCCAAAACATGTTTTCAGCCGAATATAAAATTCAAAATGGCCACTGAGAAAATACTGTGGGGCTTAAATTTTTTTTTAACTATGGTTTTGAACTCTCAAATAAATATAGACTATTTTGTAAAAAAAATTATAAAAATCAAAAATGTCGTGCAACAAAATTAATTCAAATGGATTGACCCATAACGAAAATATAAACAATATTTTCATTTCATGAGTGATAAATATTCAGGACGCAGTCTTTTTTTTTTATTTGTGCCAACGTTTCAACTCAAACGTATAGGTCATCTTCAGGGCTGAAAATTTTAAAATACAATCAGTGATATAATATTATAAGACCGATAATGGTAAATAATAAACTATAGTGATTGATAATGATGTAGAGATGGTTGACCGTTGATATAATATGAGGAGTTAATCGGGGGGGGGGGGGGGGAGGGTCAAATAAATACTAAATTAAACAGATAGTAACTATTTAATTCTTGCCGACGTTTCGACCCACTTTGCAGGTCGTCTTCAGGGCTACAAAAGATACAAAACATGGTGAAAATAAAATAAATGAATATAAGTAGATATAAAATAAGAAGACGTAGCCAGATACAGAAATAAAAAGATGATATCTGAGATATAGTGGGTGGCAATGCAGTTAAAATATCAAATATATTTTTATATTTATAAAATATTTTAACTACATTGTCAACCACTCTCTCTGATATCATCTTTTTTTTTATTTCTGTATCTGACAACTTCCTCTTATTTTATATCTACTTATATTCATTTATTTTATTTTCACCATGTTTTGTATCTTTTGTAGCCCTGAAGACGACCTGCAAAGTGGGTCGAAACGTCGGCAAAAATTAAATAATTACTATTTGTTTAATAATAGTATTTATTTAGTATTTATTTGACCGCACCCCCCCCCGATTAACTTCTTCTCATATAGTGATTGATGATGATGATTTGTATAAATGGATTATATATATTCTTTTTAGTTTATATAACTATTTACATATTTCATTTTTGATTAATTGATGATGATGATTTGTATAAATGGATTATATCCATTATTTTTAGTTTGTATAACTATTTAAATATTTCATTTTTAAAATGTGTATTGTAATATTAATTAAGATTCATGTACGATCAATCACTATAGTTTATTATTTACCATTATCTGTTTGTATAATATCATATCTCTGATTGTATTTTAAAATTGTCAGCCCTGAAGATGACCCACATGTTTGGATTGAAACGTTGGCACAAGTAAAAAATTAAAAAAAAAAAATTTAAAAAAGACTGCGTCCTGAATATTTATCAGCCATGACATGTAGAACAGTCGACTAGCTTGCTTCAATAATCTTTTCATTTGTTTATGATTATTTAGTAATGAATGATTGTCCAAAATTGTAAGTTGTATATTTGATTTCAACACAGATTCTGAAATTTTTTATCGAAAAAAAAAGATATTCACACAATCTACTTAGTTTATGAGAGGCCTAATATATGCTTTAGATAAAATTCCATTAACTCTTGAGAATTATAATGAAATAAACAAAGAATTATTGCAACATAGATAAATTATTTATTACAACCTATAAAATATATTTACACAATACAACATTTATCAATTTATATGATAATGTAAATGCTGCGATAATGAGAATTCCTCTGACAAATCGGTCCAAGTAATACAATCTGAAAAATAAAATTTAGCTCAATGACAGTTTAAAAGCTACGATAATATTTTTACTAACAAAACTTGCTGTTATTACCTCTTCAGCTTGAGTCTATGAAATTCTATATCTTCTAACTTTTCTTTTAAATAGTATTGTTTTACTCCTCTGTGCATATCTAACATAGTGTCACTCCACCTAAAATTAGCAGGTACTCCCACTCGAAATATTTCGACTTCATCCTCTGTTAGTTTTTCCCAGAGATCATGATACTTTTTATTGTCGAACCTAATATTATTCATTGTAAATGCTTCTAATGCTTGAAGAGCTTGATAGATCTTTATAGTTATTTTAACCATTCTGAAAATAATAATTTAAGTTGAAAATAGTGAAGTGATATATACACATTCATAATTTTAACTTTTAATTTGACTCTAGTAGCCCATGTTACAATAACTGGAATTGCAATGATTTCATATCTAAATCCACTAGTGCATAGGTGGGGAGCTGGAGAGCTGTGGCCTCCAAAAATGTTCAATATTTGTTAATTTAATTATTTAGGTTACGAAAACTTGATAAATAATAGAACAAGTTGATTATATGTATACGGATGCGTATATTTAGTGAAAAATAAAAACAGCAACAGTAAAATATAAAAAAATTTTGCTGCCTCCATTAGCACAGCCTAAACTTACTGCGGCTTCTAATGATGAAAAGGTCCAATTCAATCCCCACCTATGTACTATTGTTTAAAATTCTGGGATCTGGTTATATGTAATATTTGATTAATGTTATTAATAGAAAATTTGTCCTAAGCTAAATTACCTTCTTTCCTTTTTCACCAGAAACAAAATCGAATCGATAATTACAGCTGGTAGAACTTGGAGCAAGTAAAAGAGAAGGTGAAAATTAAAGTTATTCTGGACAAATATTAGAAATGGATACCAAATGTCATCATCCAAAGGACAAGTTTTTTCGTTCAGATCACCTCCTTCCTCTAATAATGTTTGAAAACTGATAGGGATTAAATCAGCATAACCACAATTGTAAATTGATAATTCCTTGTTCTCACTGAAAATAATAATTTTAAAATTTCAATAATTAGATGTATCAAATGGTTGAATATTGTAATAATATAGGGAGAGGTGTAGCTCAATAGCTTAGTACTGACTTCCCAATGCTCAAGATCCTCGGTTCGAATCCGGTTGATGATAGGCATTTTTTTATCAGACACGGATAGACCAGGGAGAGACCCTCCTGGGGCACACTTAGCCTCTATAAAGTGGGTATTTTATTTTATTTATTTATTTATTTTAAACCATGCTGTGCCTTGTAGGCAATAAGGGTGTCTGCAATAGGAAGATATTAGGCAGTCAGCTTAACATCTCACTGCTGCAAGTAAAGCTTGATTTATTTGAGTGATTTTCCTCCTCCTCTTCTTAGATTGAAATGGGCTGGGTTCACCATGACTTTCCACCCATACACAAAATCTTTGTAGTACGGATTGTTTTCTGCAGTGAATAACTGTAATCGTTCTGTGTGAGAATGTAGAGACCGGTTTCCCTCAGTAATTTAGCTCTTAGTTCTTCAAAGGGGATGCAGTCAACTATGATGTGCTCAGCAGTCTCCGGATCACCACAGCTACGGCATAGAGAGTCGATGTCCATCCCATGACAATGAAGCTTTGCTCGAAAGCCCCCAAGGCCTGTGAGAAATTGTGAGAGCCGGTTGTACGGGACGACCCCCTTTGTTCTAAACGTGACCAGATGATGAGAAAGTACTTCTTCAAGGTGGTATTTCCCTTTTGGGGTTATCACCCACCGCCGGTTCCATTCATCCATTGTGTCCTCCCGAATAATGTATTTCCATTTGCGAGGGTTCTCGTCAATTCTCACCTTAAGGTTTTCCAGCAGATCTGCTGAGCCGTTTTTCTTAAACGTATGTTTTACCATGTTTTCACGCAGGAGGAGGTCGAGAGGTAGACCTTCTGCTAAGACCTGCACCATCTCATGGGATACACCCTGGTGACCCACAGCAAAGCCGTTCGCTGTATTGTCGCCAAGTTACTCTTCTATCGGTGCAAGAGGTTCTGGTTCCAGGCGGGTGACGCATACCTCAAGATACCCATAATCACTCCCTTATAAATTGTTTATGTTGGTGGGTATCTGAGACCCTAGTGGGTAACCTTAACTAAATAATTAATAAGGAGAGAAATTGACTGTTGAGCATGATTCTGTCCTGATCACCTCGACACACAACCGTTGGCTCTGAAACAGTACTTCCTTTAAGTACTGAACCCAAGACCCTTCATGGGTTATAGTGGTACAGGTTATTTATTATAATCATATTCAGTGATCTGAAAAAGTCTTCGAACAGACCAAATTTTAATATAAATGATAAGTAATTCAATTTCAAAGTGTTTTTATCTTCTTGATTGTGATAAACTGATTTAAACATGCAGACAATACAGTAGCATATATTAAAATTAGCATGACTTCCAATAAAGGAGCCAAGGAACCAGACCGCTATGTTGACATTATTTTGTCCTCTGAATATTGTTACCTTATTGTTCATGTTTTACCACTTTGTTGTTCACTTCAGTCTTTACTGTTTATAGTTAACATCAAGAGCCGTTGTACATACATCCAGTAAATGTGATATAGGGAAATACAGTGGCATGAAAAGACTGGTAGGGAAAATACCCATTGGTAACACCCTAATCATCATTCATTATCATTCATCATTTTATGGCACTACAAGCCAGTTTCAGGTCTTGGCCTCCTCTAACCGATTCCTCCAATCGCCACGGTCTTGCGCCGACGCCATCCAGTTCCTAACTCCCAGCATGCTGCGAGCGTCTCCTACCACGCCATCCAATCATCTCAGCCTTGTTCCCCCTCTTCCTCTTGTTCTATAGATTGGCTGTGCAAGTAACATTTTGGGCATTTCTCCATCCGCCATTCTGGCAATACGCCCCGCTTTTCTTAAACGCCTCAACTTCATTGCTTTCACAACGTCAGCTTCTCCGAAAGCGTTGTACAGCTCCTGGTTCGTGTGTCCTTCAACTTTTACTCGCCCAAAAACAGGACGGAGAACTTTTCTTTCAAAAATAAATTGAGTTTGATTTCAGTGGCCTTCGAAGTTGTCCAGTTTGAGTTACCCAGTTCGAAGTTGACCAGAAATTACCCAATTTTCAGATTCAGCATCCCAAAAAACATATAGAGCCGTCTAGAAATTCTTCAGCAATTTTCCAGTTTAAATACCTAATGACTGGACTGAAAGTAGAATTTAAAAAATCGTAGACGATATACACTTGCGTTATTCTCCATGGTTTCCTCTTGTAACAGGTTTGAAAATTTACACTCCGAAAATTCATAACCTAGTTGAAATGTACCTCCCTCAAAAATTCAAAACCCAATCAAGATGTGCCACCTCAACAATGCACCACTGAACCCTCTTCTGGGTACCCCTATATTATATTCATCCTTATCTTAAGTCTTTTATAATTAATTGGTAGCTTAGAATGTATGTCTAATAAGTACTGGAGTAGCCTGAAATGTCAAGCAGTTTCTCATCTTTTCAGTCTGGTATGAGAATGAGAGCCCCAGGTACTGGATTTGTTCAAGAGGGATAAGTGGGATATTATTAAAGGATACTACTTATAAGACAGGAATTCATAGGTTTATGATGAAATGTAGAGGTGATTTGATAAGATTTATTATAATTTATTTTAATCCTCCAGTTTTTACATAATTCTTCAAGGATGTGTAATTGAAGAGTTTGATATGCAATTTATGGATCATTATTAACTGATAAGACACATGTATCATCAGTATATCTGGTGATGATAGTGTTAAGATTGGTTGGGATATCAGTACTGATAATAGAAATTGGATTAGCTTTTATTATGGAACATTGAACAATTCAAACAAGTCTAATAAATCTAGTTAATTTGCTTTCTTAACTTGGTCTGCATGATCAGCTGTTTGATTACAACCTTCCACAGTTTTTTTACCATCCTCCCTCCCCCCTTCTTTCTGTGTGCAATTTAATGTTATAGAATGATGTGTTCTTTGGTTTGTTTGTTTTTTCTGTCCTGATCATGCCTTATTATGTGAAACATTAGCCATTGTTTCTTTCTTCACCTGCATTTTTGAGATATAACTATAGCCTAACATCTATTTCCTGTTTCTTGATGAGTTTTTACTCACTTATATTAATTTATTGGATGCTTAAAGACTAGTAAAGTTATAGTTATTGTAAATACCTAGTTACTTTTTCCCAAGCGCCAACGATGAGTGCATTTACTGAAACATCAACTGGAATATAATCTAAACAACATTCCTTTCTACCTTTTAAAACCCTCAGAACCCCTTTGCACATTCCTGTTGTTATTCCTATGAGACCATTCATATTGTCTGTCCAACCGGGAACAGGATCCTGGTAGACCCCAACCACTGGAAAAATTAATAATTTAATTTTTTTTTTTTTCACCATTAGTTTGGTATATAATTTTTTATTAGATAAATATTGGGTTAGCAAACAAGTCGTTTCGGTTTTTCTATTTATTTTTATGTCGCTATGATACACTTCTTATCTGATGAATTAATCCCTAAGGTGGATTGTTTATCCTGTTTGTAATATGTCAACAACTATATCTGTTAACTCTTGTTGAAACTTAGTATTGTGTTTGCTATTGTACTGTGAATATGGAAGAAAATATCATTCATTATCGGCATATTTTGTTGTATTATTTTAAAAAAGGTAACCAGCTCGCAGAAGCTCATAGAAAAATTGTCAGTGTTTATGGGATGATGCCTTAACGGAACGCACATGTCAAAATTGGTTTACCTAATTCCATTCAGTAAATTTTGAGATCAATGATGCCAACGGTCTGGTCGTTCACATGAAATTGAAACGAGCAATGTTAAGGCCATTGTTAATCGAAATCCCACCCAATCAGTGCTAGAAATTTCTATGGCCCTAAATGTGTCGCACACAAGTGTAGAAAACCATTTTCACAAGCTCGGCTATGTTTCCAGGTTTAATGTTTGGGTCCCTCACATGATTTTTTTTCGAAAATCACAACAAATGTTATAACTTGAATACGACTTTAGCTATCTACAAGACATTAGCTGGAATTTAGGGTCAAATAAACTACAAAAAATGACATCAACAGGACCTTCGCAAAAAAACTACAAATGGAGATAAAAAATAAAAACCTATCAGAAGTTTTTCTTCATTTGTTTTTTATGTAGGCATTAAATCAAAACACTATTCATACGACTTTGAAGAGCAATAATTTAGCTTTCTAATGGATATAGTAACATCGAATTTGGAGAACATCCTGAAGAGTTATGAATAATTGGAAGGGTGTTGTCTTCTACCAAGACAACACTAGACCCCACACCACATTGGTCACTCGCAATAAATTATTTAGCCTTGGATGGGACCTTTTGCCCCATCCTCCCTATTTACCAGATCTAGCTCCAAGTGACTACTGCTTATTCCTGTCTCTGCAGAACTCCATGAATGGAAAGAAATTCCAAAAGAAAGAGGACATAAAAAACCACTTGGATCAGTTTTTTAACAATGGACTCCAGACATTCTATGAACATGGCATTATGCAGTTAGCGGAAAGATGGAAAAAAGTCATATTAAATAATGGTCAATATATTGTATATTAAAATAAATTTTACGTCTATAATACATTCAGTTTTAACATATTGAGTATTCAACTTGCCCAGCTTCTGTTAAGCCCAACATCAATTTGAGCCTTTTATTTCTAATATTTTTATTGTACGTTATGTAGTGCTTCCTTTTCTATTTCATAATGATTATAATTATATCATATTCTACAGTCTCATTAGCTAAATACTAATAAATAATATTATATATAATATAATAATTAATATATTACATCCAAGAAGAAAATGTCTAGATCGAAAAATAACTGCTGTCATCTAGGCACCACACAAAACCATATAATTAATCAAACTACCATCTACAGATGAACATCATTTCCCATACAAATTTTTCGTCTAAAATATTTATTTTGTAATAGGAGAATAGGATGTTACAGGAGCTCAACAGAAATTAAATGAACAGCTGTACAATTCCGAATGAACAGCTCCTATAATCTAATACTGCTCTAATAAAAAAAAAAAAAAAAACCTGTACCACTACAACCCATGAAGGATCTGGGGTTCAGTACTATTTAGGGAAAGCACTGTTTCTAGGTCAACGGTTGTGCAAGGAGGTGATTTGACCGAGATCACGCTCAACCGCCAGGTTTCCTCCTTAATTAATTATTTAATTAAGGGTACCCACTTTATAGAGGCTGGGTGTGCCTCAGGAGGGACTTCTGACCCAAGGTCGCCCCACGGCCAATGAAACAGATAAATAAATTTTCTGCCATGAGCCGGGGTTCGAACTCGGGACCTTTGCATTGGAAGCTCAGTGCCCTACCACTGAGCTACCCTGCTCCCTAATACTGCTCTAATACTAAAATAAAATATGAAAGTGACTAAAAACTTTTTGATATAAGAGAGATAATTTAGAGAAAGATGTATGTAAGTAATTTTATAGTTTTAAGCTCTAAAAAAAATCTCTGCATCAAGTTGAATTATTTTTTGTCTTGTATGAAATAAACTTATCTTAAAAATTAACACATAATAAATCGAAAAAATATGTAATTTTTGAGTTATTCGCAAATAAAATTTTGTATTCATCTTAAAGTTTTTTACCAGTCTTTTTTTGGAGAAGTATGTTATATACATAAATTTGAAGAATTTCTATAGGAAGATCCTAGAGAAGTTTTATCGAAATTGTTACAATTGTTTTAGTTCTACAGTACTTAGAAAAATGTTTTTTTTTTACTGCAATATTGAAACAAAATAACGGCTGGAAATGAGATCCTCTAAAGGTACTTCTTCAGCACCAACTTAATATACATAAAAAAATTTAACCTTCCAATTTTAACAGGAGTTGTAGGTATGCACATCATTTTAAAAACAGAGGAAAATGCAACAAAAAGTTCTTACATGTTGAAATTTATACTCAATTTATCCAAAGTTTTGTGGTATTGGTATCCAATACTCATCCAACTCTATACACCGCATTTCATTTAATTTAGTCCTATGAGAACAGCTCGAGAGGCTGAAATGTTTTGTGGGATAAAAAACATATATATATATATTTTTAACTAGTAATATGGCCTCGAGGAAGATCACTTTATACTGTTGGGATACTTCCTTAATAAATAAAAGGTAGTTGAATAAAAAATAAATTATAAGAGTATTAATATACTAAATTGAAATTTATAATTATTTTATCTCAGTTATGGGTTACTGACAATCAGATCCAATGACTCAGACAAACTAAAATTAACTACACTAAACACTGTTTTATTTTAAAATAATGTCGAGGATGAATTGGCGAGCTAACCTTTTTTCTATATACACTGTTTCTTCCTTTGTGTCACTAAATTAATTTGTCTTCTAGTATTTTTCCAACGTTCTGCCAAACCCATCTTCCAAAATGATGACATTTTCTTCTACTCGACTCAAGCTTCCTGGGAGATCCTCTCTCCTGTAACTTCAAACAACAACTTCCGAAATGGTAATACTATTACTGGGTTTTACCCACTGGAGCCAGGATCCCTTCTCCTGTCATCTCTTCACTGCAGCCAAACAAGAACTGCTTGCCAAAATAAAATCCTTTATCCCCTCTCCTCTTTGGGAATTTTTTTTCTTTCTGGGAAAACTGCAGAGCAGCTATTTTCTTTTTCCTGAACTAGTGAAACTAGATTAGCTTGCTTTTTAACTGTTACATTAATTTATTAAGCCATTTTTAACAACTTTCAATTAAGGTGCATATTACAATATATATATATTGGTACTGGAGGAGAGACTAGGTCTGGCAAGTGAGCCTATTGGTCTTTTTTGCCATCCCCAAAAACAATAATACCAATGGCAGTCTATTAAACCTCCGTCTCCGCCTCAAACCTTTTCGTTCTTCTAATCAAGTCCAAAAGGCAGGACCATTTTATGGAGGAATTTTTCTGTTCTCGTATTCTGTCCAAATCCAGAAACCTGTAATTGAACGACTCAAATTGGTCACATTCTGTTATGTAGTGAAGGGCGGTTTCCAGTGCATTTCTGCACAAATGGCAGAGTTCATAGTCCACTATCCCACAAATCTTTAAATGTCATCAAGTCTGCAGTGGCCTGGTAGTATCCCAATGATGAGTCGGATTTCCTTTTTAGCTAGGCCTAGCAACCACTTAGTTCTAGAGGGGGGGAGGTTTTTTAATTATCTATTTGGCTTGTCTAAGCCCAGTGCATTCCTTCCACTCCTAACATGCTCTTGATTCCATATCCAATCAAGGACTTATTTTTGTATATACATATATATATATATATATACTAAAAATTGCATATATATATATATATATATATATATATATATATATAGAGAGAGAGAGAGAGAGAGAGAGAGAGAGAGGGTTAAGGCATGTTCAGATAGTTTGGAGGCAGAAGGGTTCTGGGAAGTTATGGATGTTTTATGTTGGGAAATGCGGGTTTTGAAATGGTTTTTGGTTTCACCAATATAGGAGCTATTACAATTAGGTGTAGTGCAAGGTATTCGGTAAACTACATTAGATCGGTGTTGTAAAAGTATGAGATCCTTCAAGTTGGTGAAGAGGAAAGAAAGTTTGTTATGGGACTTAAGGTTATATCCTTTTTCCTTTTCTTTCAATCTCTCCTGTAGATCTGTAGAAGTATATTCACATTTTCATATATTATATATTACACTACAACAATTGTTACCATCTATTTACTTCAGTTTAGGATCTTGTTACTTAGCTTACTCTGTTTATATTTTAATGTACTTACTGTTCATAATTTTAATAAGCTTATTCACATTGTTTATAATTTTTGTCTTAATATTATGTAACTTCCACAATTCTATATATATTTTTTGTATCTTGTCCGTTCTAGCCCTGAAGAAGACCTGTTAAGTCTGGTTGAAACGTTGGCTTTTAATAAAATAATTTTTTCACTATTTAGCTTTTTTATGAACACCACCCCGCACCATCTCCTCCCTTTATAATGCAACGGTCAACTATTAAATATTCAATTAATATATATGAACACATTATAGTTTAATGGCATTTTGAAGCTTTGCTATAGGCGACAATACATTATTATAGTTAGGAAGGTCGAAGTCAAATTTGATTTTTACTGCAACCCTTTCAGCCTCCGCTTGACTGTGGTAATGGTAATTTGGCAACAATATCGTGTTTTTCCACAATACTTCTATCCTCTTTTTCTTGGTAGCAAAACTGACCAATTTCTTCTCAGCATAAAAAATAAATGCCATATTCATCACTTTGAATTTCTGCAGAAATGCGTCCAACATAGTGAATGATGGTTGTTTTTGCACAAAATTTAACTAAAACAGTCTCCTGCAGTACAACTTGCTTTGGCTTAGGCGTAAACCATATTCGTCTGGGTTGTCAAATTCTGCTAGGTCATTATCAGGCTCGTAATTCAAATCTATTTGTGGGTGTAGGTGTAACTGTTCTTCATCACCATCTTCGTTATATTTTTATTTTTTATAAAACTTTTTTTGTAGTCTTAGGGAGCCTCTGGTTTTTTATCTTGTTTTATTTTAAATTCTTCCTCTGTTTCATTTTTTTACTGGTGTGGCAGTTAATATGCAAATTTTCCCTGGTTCGTGACCTTGTCGTTTATCTTTTTGAGGCCCAGCTTTTGGAAAGGGTTGAACAATTTCAGGACTGACAACTAAGGATACTTCTTCAATACCATCTTTGTTATATTTTTGTTTTTTATAAATCTCGAAGGATATCATTTGGTTGTGGTGATGTAGAAGGACATTGGCCTATTAATAATGTTTTGTTTGCATTAGGATGAATAATGAAATATTTAATGTTTTAGAATCTTTTTAAAAACTAATAGATATGGTATTTTGCTGGTAACAAATTTAAAATAATAGGACCGCATGGTCAAGCCTCTTTTAGGTCAGGTGGGTCAATGCTCCCTTAAATGTCATTATGTGTTTAACCTATTGTGAATATCGTAAACTTTAGGTAATCCAAACAATAAGGATATCATTAAATAGCCAATAAAATATACTTCAAGAATAACTTAGTCTTTAAATTAATATCATTTTGTAGATTTTTATGGTGGTGGTTACAGCCAAGATACAAAAGATCTTGTTCCTTGCATCAAAACCAGGAAACGTTAAGATTTCTCTCCAAACTGAAACAGAGTGTAGATAATCTGTTTGTATAAGCTGTGACTGATGGACAACTTCAAAAACAGCTGTTTGGCAGAAAATTTAACTGTGGGTCAAGCCTCCCCTATGGTTAATGGTTCCCAGTCTCCCATATATATATATATATATATATATATATATATTATATATTATATATTATATATTATATATTATATATATATATATATATATATATATATATATAATATATATATATATATATATATTATATATATATATATATATATATATATATATATATATATATATATAAAGAACTGATATATCTAAAAATTGCATAATCGTGTTCTGGAGTTCTAAAATGGATAGAAAATGACCCTTTCACAGATGACTTCCGATTCTTCGCAAATCTATATTATTTCTAAAGGAAAATATTCAAAATTATATTGACAACAGAAATTTTCAGGAAAAATTAAACATAAAGAAAGGCAAAATAATGTAAATTTGGTATTTTATGAATTTTAATCGATGCATTTATACTTCTACAGAAATACTGGCATGAGTACCTTTCCAGATATTAACAGAAACCCATTGATAACTCAGGTTAAGGTAGTACCCAAGAGAAATTTTAATTTATTTTAACTCACCTCTAACAACTTAAATTATAGTTTTTTATGTTAATGGTCACTGAAAATGGTGCTGAGATATTTGACAGATTGCTTTATTCGCGAATAAATCTTGAAACATCTAAAAATTGTAAATCAGTCTTCATTGAAATTGAAGACAATCAAAATCGCAAATGAATACACACCTTAAAATAACATAAACAAGTTTTTTAAAACTTATTTTATTCTTTGAATAAAATACATACCAACTGTAGGTCTTGCAAGGACAGTAGGAAATTTATGTGAATATTCCTCAACTATTTTTTCACTCAATGACTTTGAGAATGTATAGGTGTTTGGATGATCCTGTATAATTCTACAATAAGAAAAAAACAAAATTAATATTTTGATTATAAATTATGTTCAGTTATATTAATTATTTTTTAGAGCTATTAAGGGGCAGCTTAGCGTTTGGTTATCTTCCATCAAATTGAAGCGGATCTAAACTGTTTTTTATACCAAAACCTGGAAAAGGAACTTATGACAATCCTAAGTCTTTCAGGCCGATATGCATGTTGTCTTTTCTAATGAAGACGTTGGAAAAGATTTTGGACTGGCATATAAGACAGCAATTACTGACTTCCAATTCTTTATATTCAAATCAATTTGCCTACTAACCTGGTAAATCATAGGAATAAAGGAATAAAGAAAGTAGTGTTATACAATCTGGTCTCAAGAATTGAAAAATTCATGAGTCGGAAGGAAATAATGACACCTTAGTAGACATTGAAGGTGCCTTCAATAGGATTCCTTACAACACCATTATCGATACTTTAAGGATAAGGAAAATAGATCCGCTTGTTACCAAATGGATTGGCAGCATGTTGGAAACCAGAATTCTTAAAAAAGAACTTGAACACACTGAAATGTGGATTAAGCCTTGAAAGGGTTGTCCACAGTATGTGGTGTTTGGTGGTGGATTCCTTGCTTGCCACACTAAATGCTGCAAGCTTCAATGTACAGGGCTATGCGGACGATATCGCTATTCTTATAGGCGGAAAACATCAGAATGTTCTTTCTGATCTGTTGAGGACTGCGACAGGGGTCTTGGAGGATGGTGCCGGTCGAGGAATGTCAATCCAGCTAAGATAAATGTGTGCGTTTTCACTATGAATAAAAAGGTTGTAATAAGGCTAACTAAAATTAATGGTATCCAAACATGAAGGAAGGAGGTGAAACATTGTGGTGTTACGATGGACAATAAAATTAAATTGAATAGTCATGTAAAAACAAAACTAATAAAGCACTAAAATGCCTATGGGCTTGTAAAAATGCTGTAGGGGAGGCATGGAAACTAAACCACAAATGGTTAACTGACTGTATGTTACAGCAGTTAGACCTTCGCTCTTATATTCAACAGTTGTATGTATGGTGGAATAGGGCAAGAGTTAGTCACAACCTAATACAACTGGAAAAACTATAAAGATTAGCCTGTCTATTGATAACAGGTGTAATGAAAACCACCCTGACTGCAGCTTTGGAAGTAATGTTTGGTATATATCATTTGCAGTTGGAGATTGAAATACAGACCTTGAAAACTTTCTGTAGGTTACACAAACTAAGCTTATGTTCGAAGATAAATACCCTTGAGGGACATTAGAAAATATTTGAAAGAATTGAGGCATTCTGACACTCAAATCAGAGATTTCCTAACTAAGCATTATAATGTAAACACATATAGTTCAGGGAGACATAAACCCATTAATGGAATTAATTGCTACACTGATGGATCACTAATGACTTGCGGCTCTGGTGCTGGCTTTTGGAGAAAGGATGAACCAGAGGATGGAATGTCTATATCACTTAGCAAATATGCTACGGTATTCCAATCTGAAATACTGGTGATATATTACTGTACCTCAAAGTTATTTCCATTCATACTGGAAGTCAAGTAGCAATATGAGAACTGGACAACTATACAACTGGATCTAAAGCTGTTAAGGGCTGTGTGATGATTCTTAACAATTTATCTAGGTTCAATAAGGTAACCATTGAATGGGTACCAGGACACTCTGGCATTTATGAAAAGGAGATGGCAGATGAATTAGCTAGAAAAGGCTCACACCATAATTCATGAACATATCTGTGCCATTAGTTTATGTCTAATAAATAATAGGATTGGGGAGATATATAGTGTTGAAGCCAAAAAATACTGGTGCTTGAAAAAACTCATTCAAGAATGTTCTTGGATGGAATCTGTCCTAACAGAAGACACCTACTAATTAACTTGAGCAGAAGTTCAGTTAAGAAAATTACAGCGATATATACTGGGCACTGTAAACTAAAATATCACATGTTTAATCTCCGGCAAACGGAGTCGTTTCTTAGTAGGTTCTGTGGTCAGGAGGATGAAACAGCTTGTAATATCACTTGCTTGTGCAACAGGTTTGCTGAATTAAGATTCCGTTTATTAGGCAATGATAGGATGGTTGATCCCAAGAAAAATGAGCTTGTCAATCCAACAAGCCTGCTTCAGTTTGTAGAGACTCCAGGAATAACGCTGTGAATAGGAGTGACATTAATATATGCGTACAATAAACCTTCATGGCCACGGTGCGTTTTGCCACAAAGAATAGAAACAAATTATTTTTTTAAACACATACTTGTAAGAGATTGTATTCATGACTACAGGATTTTCTGTTTCTATTAGTTTTAATATTGTCCTCCAATCCTGACATGGCTCATATACCTTTTCTTCATAACAAGTTAGCTTCAAATTGTGGTGGCAATATGCTGTTGAAACATGAACAAAAACCTGAAAAAAGATTTAAATAGAAGCAAATCTTGTTTAACTTGATAACTAATGTAAATTACTTTACTCACCTCAAGATTTTTAGTTTCAGAGGCTAATTTACACATCTCTAATGTCCCTCTCGTGTTTGAGAGAAAAGCTTTGTGAAGAGGATCATTGAATCGAACTGTAGCTGCTGAATGGAAAATTATATTCACTCTATTTTTCAGCTCCTGTGAAAACCAAAATAAAAGAATGAAAAATTGTGCTCATACTTTTATTCATAGTGTCTTATTAATATAAATATTTCATACCTCAATGGATTCTTCAGATAGCCCTAAATTGATGACTGACATATCTCCATCCAAAACGGTAACTTTTTTCATTATATCAGGAACTTCCTTCAACAGTGGTCCAAATAACTACAAAAGTTTTAATCTATGTTAAATATGATACTCAGGCAATGATGTACACTAAAGGGATAAACTTTTAAACAAACTCAGAAAGGAAAGAAGAGATCAATCCTGACTTCATCTTAGTTAGAGGACAACTCCATGCAAGAGAATTAACTCCCAAACTGTATAAAGGAGAGTACAATCTAAGATCAACTCCAAGAATTCATACATAGATGATAAGATAAGTAAAGGATGATACAAGAATAGCAGTATCAACTCTTTAATTTGGCCAAGAGTATTTAGAATTTTCTTTATATTTGCTCGAGAAGAGGAGGATTATCTAAGAATAATAGGTAAATGATAGACAGAGAGAAGTCAGAATGATATATGTTATTCAGCCCAAAGTGTCGGTGAGATGCATGAAAAGCTAGATGAACTGTAAATAAATGTTTCTAATACAAAAGAGATGCGAGTAAACAGCAGGAGTCAGGAAAATCTTATACAATTTTATTGTACTTTCTCGAGAGAAGTGCATTCTGTTCAAAATATTTCAAATAGATTTTTTCCTCCTTGTAAATCCAGTATGAATCAGTAACAGTTTACATTGCAGATTCAAAAGAAACAATATTTGGGAAAAAAAAATTAGATAATCTAATAGACCCAACCAGAAATTGCTTATTGATTTGAGGCTGGTTATACAATCATAAGCTTAAGTCTACTATATTAAAAAAAATTATAATTAAACGTACCACATCTTTGGAAATGTCATCCCATCTTTCTTGTGGAGTCTTCCCGTGTTTTGGTCTTATGAGGAGATAAATTCTTTCTACACCTGGGCATGCTCTTAACAATTTCTCAGTCAAAACTTTTCCGAAGAAACCTGCTCCTCCAGTTATTAGTATTGTCTTATTATTCATCCATTCTTTTATAGTAATCATATCTTATTGTTTTAAAGACTGAAAATATGGAATCATATGCCTTTAGTTGAAAAATTAATGTAATCACTTATTGATTTTTTAAAAAATATGGTAATACTATTATAATTAAAATAGAAACCTGCCATAATATAAAATAAAATAAATCAATAATAAAATATAATTATTGATTAATAAAATATAAATTATATTTAATCTATATATGATTATTTTTTATAAAAATCCTTTTTAATCTCTCAATATTTTATTACAATTTGAAAACATTTTTACAATATTTAAAAATAATTGTTTTTTAATCTTCCGGCTCCAAGATCCATTTTCAAAAATTCTTTTTCTTTTAAAAACAAAACATTAGTCATATTAAAAAGATTTTTACTAAAATATATCCATATATAGAATACTCCTCTATGGTAGTACTTGGTTTATTACGTATAAAATACTTTTATTTTTATTTTTCTTCCGAAATTCCACAAAATTTCTCTTATTTTTCTCATTTTATCAAAAACTTGATCCTGTAATTTAACACTACTTTTTAATGAAATAATTTAAAACAAACTTTTTTTACAAAACAAAAACAATTTCATTTTACAAATATTTTTTAGGGAAAAATTGATTTCATTACTGAAAAACATGACAAAAATCAAAACTAAAACAAGAAAAATAAAAATCTTTTTACCTTAATAAAATATAAAATACAATATAATTATTAACATGGCATTGATGACCACTGATGTTTTACGTCACTTAACAGAACCAAACAAACAAACAAATATAATTATTAAAATAGATATACAATAATAAATATAAGAAGAACTTAGTCAGGAGGTGTAGTTAGTAGGAGGGAAGCAATAGTATTTTTAATTGTTACCCCAACTATAAAAAAAAACACTGGCCAGTCTATCAACTGCTTCCTGCATTGCCTGATGCCACGCCCTGATGAAGACCTGCAAGGTGGATCGAAATGTCAGAGTAACAATTAAAAATACTATTTTTTTTAAATTTAATATTTATATGACTGCACCCTCTGACCAACTCCTTTTCATATTATATCACGGTCAACCATCTCTATATCAATAATCAATATAGTTAAAATACAATAAGAATAATATAATCTTTATATATTCTTTTTCAAAGGTTTCAAAGCTAATGGTTGACCCCTCAGGAAAAAAATTATAAAGGAAAACAAACTGTATTTGCAAAAAATAATTTTTATTTAAAATTTGGTAGTTAAAGACAACAAATAATTTTAAAATATTGAGTATATACACTAAATATTCTTCATTTATTGGTGAAATATCTGCAAGTTGTTGCTAGAGTGCTCTGAACCCTTGGAAAATATTTTTAATTGAATTTTTGGAAAACATTATGCAACAATGTTCAAGTCTGTTGGCGTCAATTATACTGTTCAGTTTTGATAGCCATAAATACTAAACTTAACAAAAAACTAAAATATACATATCTTTTCATATCATAAAATACACCTTTTGTAATTGAAAATCACCTGTTTCCTTAGTGCATCCCCTCTCCCACCCCTCGGAACATTTCTGGATCTGCCAGTGCATAAAATACTATTATGGACCCTGAGAGTGCAGTAGAACTACTTTTAGAGTTCTGTTTCTTTCTCCAATGAAAATATAATGACTATATATGAAAATATGCTTAAAGAATTACAATATGTGCAATGAGTTCTCGACTTCAAATAGTGTAAAAAATAAAGAGAGCTTCCTTCTTCCTCCAATAAATTGAGTGTAAATGTAAAAACGTTATTAAATTAAACCAAAACTATTTTTTTTTTAATTATATGTTTATTGAAAAATGTGTACAAATGGCTGTTCATTTTGTAATTATCTCTGCGCTTAAACTTTAGAGAGCGAATTATCAATTTTTTCTTTTCTTGTCCTCCCTTTTTGGGCTATATGGCTTTTTTCTGGACCAATGAGAGGGCGTATTATAAACGTCAGGTTGCTGGGCAACATGACACATGCATACTCGCTATCCTGATCAGCCACCTCATCCCAAAGCAAATTTATACTTAATATATGTACTAAATGTTTTCAATATCAGTAGGGGACCTAGAATTTGATTGTTAGAGATTAATCTGATGATAGATTAATGCCAGAATCCCCAGGCAATAACGTCATCTCACTCCCCATTAAAAAATTTATTTTATTTTTTAAGCTGTTTTATTTTATGTAATATTTGTATTTTATTTCATCAAATATTTTTCTAATACAGTTTGATTATGAATATGTTAAAATTAATTATTTTAATACATTTTGTATATTATTGTTTGATTTATAAGAAGTGGCAAGCGCCCATGAAGATCTGCAACCCCTCCAGGTCGGCGCCCCATTATACAATATTTCTACAGAAGTGAGAAACAGAGATCCAAAAGTAGTTCTACGGGACTCTCACGGTCTGCATTTTTAATGCAATTAACTTTTTATTTTGAGAGAATAATCCAATACAAATAGAGTCTATCTCTGTATTATAATAATTATTATCCTTATGATATTACAATGTATATTTTTTCTATTTTATGCTACATTATAAATATCACAAAAATGTTAATAATAACATACCAATCATATTTCATAAAAAATCATAAAGTTAAAATAATGCCAATTATTAGCATTAATATAAAAAATTTTATTTAATCTTTATTTATTTTGAGAGAAGAACCCAATACAAATAGAATTAATCTCTGTATTATAATCATTATTATCCTTATGTTATTACAATGTATGTTTTTTTCTATTTTATGCTACATTATAAATATCACAAAATGTTAAGAATAATATACAAATCATATTTCATAAAAAATCTTAAAGTTAAAATAATGCCAATTATTAACATTAATATAAAATCTAGAATTTTTAACATAATACACAAACAACAATAACAAAAACAAAACATAAATTTTATTTTTTAAATGTTAATATTAAATCATATTTTAAAATTAAATTAACAAACCATCCAAGAATAACAAGGCCCCGGGACTAGACGGCATACAGGCGGAGATGATTCACTATGGTGGCGAACTCCACAACTTCATCCTTACAATATGGGAAGAAGAAAGAATGCCACAAATTTGGAGACAAGGAGTTATTTGTCCGCTTCACAAGAAGGGCGACCAAACAGAGTGTGACAACTACAGGTGTATAGTCCTCCTTTCGAGTGTCTACAAGGTGTTGTCAAACATCCTTTTCGAAAGACATGCTGAAAAGGAGATAGGCTGGATTCAGAAGGGGCAGATCAATGACTAGACGGTGTGCTGCAGGAAAATCTATGAGCCTTTGGCCATTTTCATTCGTGCTCTCATGTAGATTAAAGGCTCCTGTTGTTGGATGATAAATAGTTTCCTGACTAATTTGGGTATTAAGATTACCAAGAATAATCTTGTTATCATTTTTGGAGCAGTTCCTGAAAGTGCTTGCCAATGCTTCGTAGAAGATATCCTTATCCTCGTCTGATGAAACTTCAGATGGTGTGTGGCAGTTGATAATAGAGATATTAAAGAATGTTTCCCTGATGCGCATATAACACAGTTGCGGGGAGATAGGCTTGAGCTTAAGGACAAGCTGGCCTGCCCTTCCTCTAACAACAAATCCCGTGCCAAAGGCCTGTTTGCTTCCATGGCAACTATAATATGCTGTGTAGAATCTCTTTTCTAGCGAGCCACTTCCGAGCCAACCATGGACCAGATCTTCTCCCTGAGAATTATTCTGGAAAAATCCAAGGAATACAAGATGGTTAAGCACCACCTCTTTCTGGATTTCAAGTCTCCATGCGATAGCGTAACCCGACCCGAGCTCTACCAGGCGCTAGAAGAAATGGACATACCCAAGAAGCTGATTCGTCTGGTGAGGATGACCATATTGAAATCGAACAGTGTTCGGGAATTTGTTAACCGTAATGTTTGATTTGTTTACATTTAAATACAATGTGAAATGTATTATTTTAATTCCAGGCAAACAGCTGTTCTATAAAAACAGATGTTACTTAAGTATGGTTGTTAGCAGTGTTGCCGTTTGTACGAGGATCCTCGTACTTGTACGAGGTTATGACGTAATGTACGAAGTACGAGGATAGACCAGCCTCGTACCTCGTACATAACTTTAGCTGACGTATGCAATGCAAGGTTATATTTTTATGAATGAAGTTTAGAATTGTTTTACGGTTACTTTTTCTGTATTATTATTTATGTTGATATGAAAGACTGAACTTCTGTTGCTTTATAGACAAATAAATTGCAATTATATCTTCTTTAATTAGAGTATGATTATTATTTCCTTCATAAAACAATGATTGTATATATATGTTTTTTTTTAATTTTCTAGAAAATAAAATTTTAAAAAAAATTTAGATTTTATTTAGTATAAAATAAAATATAAGAAACCATATCCATTACTTCCTTAATAAAACGTTTTTTATAAATTTGTATTTTTTAAAATGTGTTGTAAAAGAAAATTAAACAGAAATTTTTACCGTCATTTTTATCGAGCATAAAATAAAATACGAGAAAGTATATCCATTATTTCCTTCGTAATTATTATTTCCTTCATAAAACTGCAATTGTAAATATATTCTAGATAAATTGAATTTTTTTTAAAATTATTACTGCAATTTAAAAAATTATTTTCGATTTTTAATCGAGTAAAGTAATTAATTGAAAAATTAACTAGTATTCATAATGAACCCATCTTAAAAAATTTTTTTTCAGTGGTCCACATTTATTTTGTGCGATATATAATTGTAAGCTAAATACTGAAACAATCACAATCTCTTATTTTTTTATATTATAATGGATATCTCTAATAGCATCAATGCCCCAATAATTAATTTTTATTAACCTTCCAGAACCACTAACATCCTTTCGTAAAAGTAGTTGTTTTGTTTTTAGAAAAAAAGAAAAAAAATTAGTCCTTCCCCCTAACTAAATCTTGGATCTACTTATGAAGAGTACTTTAAGAAGTGTATTTAGCTATTTTAATTTTTATATAACGTGTTCAGTAGTTTATAAAAATATATAAACTTTTTTATATATTTTATTAAGCTAATTTTACTTCTTGACCAATTAACTTAAAAAAAAAAAAGTAATGTAAAAAGGCTTTAAAATATATGAATGGAGGTAAAAATAAAAAATTCTGATCTAATTTTACTATAAAAAAAAACAATAACACTGGGCTTATAATAGTACAAGTTATGAATGAACAAGCGTACGAGGATGTACGAGGCTTCAGTACGAGGTTTTGACACAGAGCGCGCGGTAACACTGGTTGTTAGTTAGATTTGAAAAATAAAAGTGCACTCAATCACTACTTTATTTACAAGTTCCCATTGTTGTTCATTTGTTGTATTACGAAAAAAACAGCGTAGTTCGTATCGGATCTGACCTCTCTGAACCTATTGTCACAAACTGCGGCGTGAGACTGAGAGACACTCCCTTGCGTGTCTTTTCTTTAATTTGGTGGTGGAGCGAGCAGTGGGTAGATCGGTAATCCAAACACGAGTACGCAGATTACTTCGAGATAGCTGTCAGATCGGAGCCTGTTCTAAGAAAAACGTTCTTGACTCTAGAAAACGAAGCGAAAATTCTTGGCTAGGTCATCAATGAAGCCAAACAAAGTATTTAAGAATAGGACTATCCGAGGCTTTTTTATGGTCCAACAGGTTTCTTCGAAGTTGGACCATATAGATTTGAGAGGGGGCGAAGTTTCGTATAGCTGGGTTCAGAAATAAACACCCAAAACGACCTTTTTGTTTTTTTGTTCTTCCCTACCTCGTTTTTTTAGGCTATACGAGATTTTCCCGGGCCGGGGGGTGAGGGCGTGGAATTTAAAATCCCCTCCGGCACCGGGACGCGAACTCGTACTTTTTAAATCTTCTCAAATCTATAATCCGGTTGCCAGGCAACTCGCGGTGCTGTTCACACGCTTTAGCTCATTCGGCCACCCCGCCCCCTTAAAAAATAGCTACACCCAAAACGACCTATCTCAGGAGATCAACTGAAGAATTGCCGCAGACAATCAAAGCTATTTTGGACTAGCAAAGTACTTCAAGAGCAGATTCCTTTCCAACAAGACCAAGATTGGCCTATATAAGACCCTGATCCATTCGGTTCTTACGAATGGGTCAGAGACCTGGGTCTTCACTAGAGCCAGTGAGAACCTCCTCATAGGAGAAGTATTTTCGGACCGGTTCGAGAGGGAGACCCCTGGAAAAGGAGGAAGAACCAGGAACTATCAAGGCTGTGTAGAAACCCTGATATCATCAAATTGGCCCGCGTTAGCAATTTTGTTTTTGACATGTCTAAGCTCATATATACCAGTGAAAAAAAAATAAAAACTTTTCATATATTTTTCGCAATGAAATTCCTTTAAATTACTGGCCTGGTATTCTTTGAATCAGCCACCATTTTTGAAAGCAGAGACGGTTCTTTTTACTCAGAACAACACACACTTCTGTAATTTACAATCAAACCTCCGCCTGCGATGAGGTCGATTTTTGGATCCTTGCTCTCACTCTTCCCCCATCTGTAGTCAGAACTAAAAACAAAAAGCAACGAAATCGATCCACTAGTTCCCGATATAATCTTGGCACAGACAGAGAGCCAGATCAATGGCTGAAAATATGTTTTTCGGACTCAGATGACTCTGAAACGTAAAAACGGTTGAAAATCGCACATCGCAAATTTGATACCGTCCACTAGCGGATCCAGGATTTAATTTTGGGGGGGGGGCTTTAACCCGAAACCATTTTTTTTTTTCATAAAAATAACGATAATTACTTTGGAAAAACAGAAAGAAACTAACTACCTATATGAAATGGTGTTTAAGTTATTCCTTAAGTACTTTTAAATGTAATTACACGAACAACAATACTTTAAGAGGTATTTTTTAAATTTTTTTCCCCATAAAACATGGTTATATTTTTCCATTTTGGGGGGGCTTCAGCCCGAAAGCCCCCTGTAGATCCGCCCGTGACACCGTCCCAATACTTTCCTTATCTAGAAGCGGTAGGAAAGTAGAAGCATAGCTGTGAATCAAATTAGATGATTCAGAACCATTGAAACAGCTGCCATTTTGGTTCAAAATCTCTCCACATGCATCCTCGTTTTTTCATAACTACAAGAAATGTTTTTGTGCTAATTTTAAAGAAAATCTGACTGAGTTATATTTCTTACAGTCGATGTATTGTAATTAAACTTTCACTGTGTTATTAATCAATAATATTTATATATGATCAAATTTATTTTACCTGATATTGTATAAAATCGAGGAATCTTCCTGGTCACCCTTCGTGTACTGCACTAGACCTATAGAAGAATAAATTAATAATAACAGAGTTAATGTTTGGTATTGATTATAATATTTAAATTATGTTGGGTCATTTCCTCAATCACTATTCGATGACATAGGGCTTATATTATAAATAATGATAATGTGCGAATTTCAAAAAAATCGATTACAGTTTGGTTTATAGAAAAAAAAATTGTAACCAATTTTAAAAAGGATAATTATTAATTTTGACTCTGTGTGAAGCAAGCAATTATTAATTTTATAAAAATATTAACGACTTTCTCAATTGTTTTATTATTAATTTTTTTTTTTGTTTGGAATGTTTTAATTATTAAAAATAAAGTGTTATACAATCAATAAAGTTTTTATACACTTATACCTAAAAGAAAATGATATATTTTATTATTTTCAAATTGACTTAAGTTAGATAATTTCTTTTTTAAATCTAACTGATTGTATAATTTATTCTCTTATCTGATTGTATTTTGTAATTATGATTTTCTATTAATGGATGTGCATATTATATATATATTAATTAAAATTTCAAAGTTTTATTTTAAATGGAAATATTAATAACACGAATTGATGTGATCTCTTGTTTTGCTTACCTAAAAAAAAAATTCTGATTGATCTTGTCCGAGAGTACATTTGAAACATCTACGATACCAGGAAAGGCGCTTGGGGGGAGTGAAGTGAGAAAAAGGTTCATCTTTGAAATACTAACATGTCCGGAGATTTCATGATCATAAATTAAATTTTAAAAATGTATCGTGTTAAACAATTTTTTTTTTTATATTTGTTTATTTAGAAATATTACATTCTGTCACATCAAGGACATTTGTAATAGTGTTCAGAGAACACACTCACACTCTATTTACAATAAATAAAAAAAAATAATAATAATACAGAAACTTAATAATAATAAATACAATAAAATAAAATAAAAATAAATACAATAAAATAAAATAAATGTATATAAACAAAAGAACTAACCTAATCATACACACTCGGGCTTGAGTGGAGGATCTGGCCATTGCCAAAACTCCAATAGATGCTTATTTACAGAAGGTCTCTGGGCCACTGCCGCTTCAACCTTCGAGGAGGATTGTAAGGATGGGTGGTGCTGGATAGAGATTGTGCAAGGGGATTTGGATGATAGGTAAGGTTCTGGTGAAATTTGGAGAATTTTTCTGGAATAAGGTCTAGGACAAATGGGATATTAAGGTCATGGTGTAGGATTTTGTTATTTACATAGAACGGAGCATCAACTATTGTTCGAAGGACTTTAGATTGAAAGGATTGAATACGTTTGATGTTAGAAGCTTTTGCTGTCCCCAACAATTAATTTTGATTTATACTTTTTACTCATATATTTTTACTTTCCTACCTATACTAGGTAAGAAAAGTATTACAATCGGGTCAAATTTCCGACATGCGGTTTTCGACGGATCTATACGTTTCAGAGCCACCTGAATCCGAAAAATATTTTTAGTCATTGGTCTGTCTGTCTGTGTCAAGATTTTCTCGGAAACTACTGAACCGATTTTGTTACTTCTTTTTTTATTTTGTAGGGTTTTGACCACTGATGTCTGTGACAGTAGTCAAATTCGGTGCTCCATACGCAATAGCTTACGCGCGATAAATGAAAAACATGTTTTTCTATAGACTTTAGCGCAAAAACGGCAGTGACGATTTGGAAGGTAATGAAATTCCCTGCAAAGCCATATAAAAATCGTTCATTTTGGACAACTATTAACCAAGTTACAGCTATTCAATTTCCAATGTAAGATTACGGTTTCATATCGTGGTGTCAGAAAGGGGTGAATGATAGAATAAAGATGACTAAGTGAAAGTAAGAAAATCTGTTGTCCGCATCACACAATCTTCACCTTTTCCTCTACTTTTAACAGAAATTATAGTTTGATAATACTAAGCTATGTCAAAAAGTTTTTGATCAGCAATATTAGGAATTATTGAAATTTTTACACTGATCTACCTTTGGCCGGTTTACATTGCTTTAGTTTATCAAATTAATCATATTCAAATCTTATGTTTGATTAATTTTCAGGAAAATGTATCTAGTTCAATTCTTCATGAACATATGTAAAGATATAAAAACTTTTCTGAAATGGAAAGTCGTG
Source organism: Nezara viridula (assembly GCA_928085145.1). NCBI lineage: Eukaryota > Metazoa > Arthropoda > Insecta > Hemiptera > Pentatomidae > Nezara > Nezara viridula. The sequence goes on along the minus strand of OV725080.1, from coordinate 8,612,904 downwards.
TGAGTGGACACACCAGATATATTTTTTTTTTTTTGGGGGGGGCATCCCTTTCCTCGCCCGTTAAGGCTATACGGTGTTTTCCCGGACCAGGAGTTGTGGGTGGGTATTTAAAAGATGCCTTGGCACCGGGAAGCGAACTCGTGACTATTTTTATAACACATTTGTTATATATCGGGTTGCCGAGCAACACGGTGGTGCTGTGCACAACGCGTTAGCCCATTGGGCGACCCTGCCCACTATATTTTTTTTTTTTTAGTCATAAGCCCAGCGAGCTAAGGCATTAGCAACAGGTAATAAAAGCTAAACAACGTCAATTACGATACGTACTTAAAAGTACTCTTAACGTAAACTAAGCATTGAATGTATTAAATTTTCAATGAGAAGGAGATTGCCGATAATAATTATAATAATATATATATATATATATATATATATGTATTTTAATTTTTGTTTGGCTCTACAGACCTTGTAGATCTTTGGCCGCCTAAACAAGCCTTCTCCACCTCTGCCTATCTTGGGCTACTGCTTTCCAGTTTGCTGTATGAAGCTCAGCCGTATCCTTGTTTATCCTATCTATCCATTTGGTTTTTGGCCTCTCACGTGATCTCTTGCCTACTACTCTGGCATTCATTGTTGTGTTAAGGCGTCCTGATGGACGCTATGAGCTACATGCCCATCTTAACTTCCTTGCCTTCATGTCATGAGATATTGACTGACCCGTTTCCTTCAACAGTTCCTAATTGTTCCTTCTCCTCCATGTGTCAAGGCTCTGGTCCCATATAGGTCCTGTTATCCTACGTAGAACTTTTCTTTTGAATATATCAATGCTGGCTTCTAGTATACCGGTTAGAGCCCAGGTTTCACAACCGTACAGCAGAACTGGCTTAATCATGGCGTTATACACCCTAATTTTCAGATTTCTGGAGAATTTTCTGGATTTCAGTACCCTTGAAAGAAAGAAGAAAGATCTGTGACCAGCTTAGTCATTTTTTTTTCTTCCCTTTCTCGCCATTTTAGGCTATACGGGATTTCCACGGGCCTGAGGGTGAGAGCGGGGAATTTAAAATCTCCTCCGAGACCGGGACGCGAACTCGTACTTATTTTTGTCTCTCAAAACTTCATATATCTGGTTGCCGGGCAACTCGCGGTGCTGTGCACACGCTTTAGCCCATTCGGCCACCCTGCTCCCTTCCCAGCTCAGTCATGATCTTCCAGAGACAGTTTCTGTCCATGGAGTCATAGGCTGCTTTGAAGACGACAAATAATGCGTGTACGTCCTGATCTACTTCCCATCGTTTTTCAAGTACTTGTTCTAGGATGAATATCTGATCTAGCGTACTCTCCCCTCTCCTAAATCCTGTTTGATGGTCGCCTGTTTTCATAATACGGATAAATCCGATTTAGCAGAATATTCATCATTATTTTATTGGCGACCGGAAGAAGTGCTATGCCTCTGTAATTGCCATATTCGTACATGGAGCCCTTCTTAAGGATTGGACAGATCAATCCTGTGTTCCATGCTTCTGGTATCCGTTCCTTCTCCCATATCTTCTGGATTAGATCTAACAGCTTGGCTCTGAGTTCTTCTCCCCCATACTTGAACAATTCTGATGGTAGGTTGTCTATCCCTGGGACTTTTCTTCTTTTAAGTCTGCCGATTGCTATTTCCACATCCAGAATATCTGGTTTTCCAACTTCAAGCGGGTCGATATCCTCAGTGTAGTCCATGTCTTCTTCGTTTGTGAGGTGCTTATATATATATATATATATATATATATATATATTATATATATATATATATATATATATATATATATAATAAGAAGAAGAATTCGATGTTATTGTGTCCATATGTCCAAATGGGCCTGATAATGGTAGTGTAAATGAGTTTTTGTAGAATAATGTTTAAGCGTTTGTCAAGTAAGTGCTGTAATAATCGGTATCTATTGGCAGTTTCTTGTCTTTTAAGTCTAGTATGAGGATCCCAAGTAAGGCGTTTGTTGGTGAAAGATAACACACATGTGCCATCAGCATAGGTAATGAGGACGGTTAAAGGATGGGTTGAGATATCAGCTGTATATACTGTGTAAAGGATGGGACCTAAAATGCTCCCCTGAGGAACACTAGCGGACTGGGAAAAGAGAGATGAATAAGCAAAGTTACAATTTACTTTGAAGGTTCTATCTGTGAGGTAAGGGCGTATTAGTAGGAAATACGTTGGGAGCAGGAATTGACGGAGTTTGTACAGCAAACCTGCTTGCCAGACTCGATCAGCCAGAAAAGGCTGATCCACATTGATAAAAACTGCTTTGCAGTATATTCCGTGCTCCAGTATAGAGGAAATGACATCCACCACACGATGGCACTGCTAAATAGTGGAATGAGATATTCGAAATCCAAACTGATGGTCAGGAATCAAGTGATTTGAGTCTAGGATAGGGTAAAGGCGTTTTAATATAAGTTTTTTTAGTATTTTACTCATTATGGGAAGCAGGGAGATAGGACGTTAAGAGGATGATTATCAGGTGGCTTTTTGAATCATTTTTACTATGGAGAATTTCCAAGAATCAGGAAAATAGCTGGTTCTAAGTACAGCGTTTTATATATATATAGGTGAGAAGTAGGACATCTTTTCGAGGAAGTTGCTTGAAGATTCGGGAGTGGATTAGATTGTGGCCAGGTCCTTTTTTGGACGGTAATTTCTGAGTTATGTTAATTATTTCAGAAGGATGGAATAATTTAAGAGGAAGCGACATTTGGAGAGGAATAGTAAGTTCTACTTCAACATATTCCAGAAGGGTATGATTGAGAATATCAGGGTGAGGGTGAAAAGTTTTAAAAAGGTGTTCACCAAATATTTGAGTCTTTTCTTAATCAGATCTTGACCAAGTCTGGGATTCAGTGTGGAGAGGATGGTTAAAAGTTTTGAAATTAAGTATCTCTGACGAAATCTAATCTACATTTTTGCTACAATACTAGATAAAAACAAAATAACGATATTCAAGGAGGAACAAAGGACCATTCTTCGGCAATCAAGAAGTACAAAACATTTATGTTAGAAGCACAACGGAGAAGTCCCGAAAATTTATAAAAATAAATGAATACATAATAATTATTTTGGGGGTTCTAGAAGAGAGAGAGAGAGAGAGAGAATCACTTTATTATCATAAAAGGATGCTGCCCAATTACATTGGGTTGCTTTAAACATAACATACTTATTAATCGCTACAGACAATTTTTTAAAACTAATATTTAAACTAATAAAACAATGATTAAGGAGGCCCGTTGTCAATCACTGAGCTGTCCTATATATTATGGTGCACAATAGGCCTAATCATGGCCAAAAGAAAACGTTATGAATCTCTAATTTAAAAAATTGTCAGGATTCAACATTAGCGGATCCAGGATTTAATTTTGGAGGGGCTTCAGCCCGAAAGCTTTTTTTTTTCATAAAAATAACGATAATTACTTTGGAGAATAAGAAAGAAACTAACTACCTATATGAAATGGTGTTTAAGTGATTCCGAAAGCCCTTTTAAATGTAATTATATGAACAATTATAATTTAAGAGATAATTTTTTAATATTTTTTTCGATAAAACATTGTTATATTTTACCATTTGGGGGGGGCTTCAGCCCAAAAGCCCTTCCCCCCTCCCCGTAGATTCAAGAGCATTTGAACTAGATATCAAAGAAAATTTTCAAATAATCATAAAATCTATTTTATAATTACTACATTTTTTTCATTTAAAAAACAATTTTAATGGATAAAAAACAATGTAAATAAAAAAATCTAGTGTTTTCACTCAGAAAACTTTCTTACCGAATTTAGACAAATTAATACAACTTTAAATATGTCTATTAAATATATATATATATATATATATATATATATATATATATATATATATATATATATATATATATATATATATATATAGAGAGAGAGAGAGAGAGAGAGAGAGAGAGAGAGAGAGAGAGAGAGAGAGTTACAGTAATTTTCATGAAAACCAGTCAGAGAAATTATAATAGTACAATTTTTTTTATGAACTGAAACAATGTGAAAGATCACATAAATCAGCTTAAAAAATTCAATACACTATAACTTAGCCAAAACTGGTCCGATTTTATTTAGTTTATTATTTTCAATAATCAATCTTTGTAATTGACTGAGAAAAAAAAGTTAACCTCCCATCAAAATTGAGACTTCACATTTTAAGATACACCTCAAAAAAGTATTTTCACACTCCAATTTTCTTCATCTCAATCTCAATAGGATTAAGATATTTTCCATAAATAACATTTATATAACAAAGTCAATTTTGAGTATTAAATTTTAGAAGCAATGCATGTTCAGAATTTAAAAGCTATGTTTAAAATTAAAATAAAGAGTAAATTTTAAGAGTTAAAAAAGTATTGGCACAGTGTTAAATGTTTACTGTTAGCTCCAGTCAAAACAAGTTACTCCTTTTTCTTTTGAGAGATTAGAAACGAGGATTGATGATAATACAATGAAAACAATAAAAATCAGTCTTTGCTGTATATTTGCCGTAAAAACATGGGTAAACCAGTCAATTTTGTGTCAGTTTAAAAAAAAAAATCATGAAATTACATTCTAATGGACTTAGCTAATGATAAATACCGAATAAATTAGAAAATGTTTTTAGTAGTGTTCAGAATATTGCACAAAAGTTTAGAAAGTTTTAAATAAACCCTATTCAGAACGGACACCAAAATGGGAGGGCACAAAGGTATATCCATTAAATTGTTGAACAAAATCGCACTTTATCTTCCACCAAAACAGCAGGAGCCATTGAAACAACTGCCATTTTGGGGCAAAATCTCTTCACATGCATCCTCCCTTTTTCATAACTACAAGAAATGTTTTTGTGCTAATTTTAAAGAAAATCTAACTAAGTTATATTTCCAACAGTTGATGTATTATAATTAAACTTTCACTGTATTACTAACCAATAACATTTATATATGATCAAATTTATTTTACCTGATATTGTATAAAATTGAGGACTGTTCCTGTTCACCCTCGTGTACTGCACTAGGCCTATAGAAGAATAAATTAATAATAACAGAGTTAATGTTTGGTATTGATTATAATATTTAAATTATGTTGGGTCATTTCCTCGATCACTATTCGATGACATAGTGCTTATATTCTAAATAATTATGAGGCGCGAATTTCAAAAAGATTCTATTACAGATTGGTTTATAAAAAAAAATTTTAGCCAATTTTAAAAATGATGATTATTAAATTTTTGACTCCATGTGAAGCAAGCAATTATTAATTTTAAAAATATATATTTCTCAATTTTTTTATTGTTAATATATTTTTTTTTAAGTTTTAATTATTAAAAAAATAAAGTGTTATACAATCAATAAAGTTTTTATACACTTACACCTACGAGAAAATGATATGTTTTATTATTTTCAAATTGACTTAAATTATATTTTCATTCTAACTGATGGTATAACATTCTCTTATCTGATTTTTTTTTTTTGTGTAGTTATGATTTTATTTTGATGGGTGTGCATATATATATATATATATATATATATATGCACACCCATCAAAATAAAATCATATATATATATATATATATATATATATATATATATATATATATATATATGAGGCCAGGGTAGCTGAACCGGCTAAGCCGCTTGCAATAAGTAATCAAAGTTAAACAATGTCGAGCATGGTTAGTACTTGGATGGGTGACTGTCCATCAGGGAAAGCTATGCTGCCCGAGTCTCTCTCCTCCTCCCAGGTATGTGAGGCCGGTCAGCCTACTGGAGGCAACTCAGGATGTGGTTTACCAAAAAAGTTCAAGTAAACAATGGGCCAATTTTCAGCAGAAAAGTAAGAAATCCAAGTTTTGTGATTTTTTGAGTGTCATGTTTTTTATTGAATCAAAAGCGATAGCTAAAGAAATATTTAATTTAACCAATTGATAATTGTTTCATTGCAAACCAGATGAAATTTACTTTAAATTAACATAGAGTTTATCATTGGTAAAACCATTTACAGAGGACTTTTGAGCGGCTAAACTAAGCTAAGTTCTGTCTTTAGAAAAATCATAAATTATTCACCATTTATATATATATATATATATATATATATATATATATATATATATATATTATATATATATATATATATATATATATATATATATATAAATTAAAAATACAGCAATTGATCATTACTAATTTACTAATTACTTGATTACTAATCTGTCGGTAACATATTTAAATATAATGATGTGACTAAAAAAAAAATGTTGAAATAAAAATAAATTGTGGAGGGATTAAGAATTAGAATTTCATTTTTTTTTTAAATATCTCAACTAAAGAATGAAAATAACTAAACATGTACAGAAAATAAGGTTATATGTATATATTATAATTGTCGAAAACATGAACAAAAAAAAAATTTAAATATAAAAATAATACAAAGCATAAAAAAAAAAAAAATAATTGCATTGACACATAACTAAATAAGTATACTAATAAAAGATAACAAATATAGAACAATAAGTAGGTAAACGCATACAACTTTTGTATGTTAATGAACAAAGCTCTAGATCACTAGATTAATTTATAAATTAGTTTCTGTACAACTTTTTATTATTTAAAATATTGTATAATTAGAAAATGATCTTTCTACATCAATAAATGTGATAGGGGCAAATGTATTTGCACTTAAAATTACCATGTCACTGAAAACAATTGAATCTTCACCATTAAAAATTGCATTAACACCTTCCAGAATTATGAGACCTGAGTTTTTTTTATAAAAACTTCTTCTATGTTTTTTTATTAAAAGTTTCTCACACTTGTACTGGTAATAGACACTTTACTAATAACATACAGTTTTCAATTCACTAACAAATAATAAGCTTTATACTACGAAGATAGGTATAAAGTCTACATATTCGGTACATTTTGTTGTTTTGTCCATTAAAAATAATTTAATAATAATTGAAACCAATCTGTGTTTTTAATTTATAATTATCAATAAAATCAATTTTTATTTCATAAAGTTATTGGTCATTTAAGGTAAATGTACTAGTAATAGACACTTTACTAATAATATACAGTTTTCAATTCACTAACAAATAATAAGCTTTATACTCCCTATAGAGTACAGGTGGATCTACAGAGTGAGGGGAGGGGCTTACGGGCCGAAGCCCCCTCAAAATGGTAAAATATAGCCATGTCTTATGAAAAAAATATTAAAAAATGATCCCTAAAAGTATTACTACTTGTGTAATTGTATTTAATAGGACTTCAAGAATCACTAATATACCATTTCATATAGTTTCTTTCCTTTTCTTCCAAAGCAATTATCGTTATATATATACATATATATATAAAATTTTCGGACTAAAGCCCCCAAAAATTAAATCCTGGATCCGTGAGTGCTATAGAGAGTGAATATATGTTTATAGTTGGTGCTATAACAGCCCATTGTTAGTTAATTTTTTAATGGAGCAACTTTTTTGTTTGTTTATTTAAGGAAGGTTTCTTTATGAAGTTTCTTTAGAAAATGAGTTTGAAATTTTGATTCATTCATCTAAAGTTTGCCATTTCTTAGTTTATACCTGTGAAGAATTTTTTTTTTAATTGTATTAAAAAAATTATTGAACCCAAAAATGGGGGGAGAAATACGCCATCAGCATTTCGAAAGTTTTTCCAAGAATAATTAACTATTCTTAAACAAAATCGATAAAATACTAAATTTGCTGACAATGTAAAAGGGGAACAACACTTTAAATATTTTTGTTTACCATAGTTTGTGAAATGTCTAGACCCATCTTAAAATCTTAATTAATCAATTTATGTTACTGCGAGTATTTTGAACATCTAACAAATAAAAAATTATATGAATTTGGAAATACATAAATTACTAAAGGCTGATATCATTGTCCATTTTTTTAGCTTCTGATTCTTCTAATATATTTTAGCATTTTCATTCATTGGTTGACTGTCTAATATTGACATTAGATTTGGAAGGCAGCATATAGATATGAATGTATTGACTATTTGGTAGTCAATCAGCTAATTAGCAGAGGTTCTCCCACCACTTCCTTTCCTTGTAGATAGAATCTTAGCTGACATATTTTGTACTCTCCCTTTCTCTCTCTCTCTCTCTCTCTCTCTCTATATATATATATATATATATATATATATATATATATATATATATATATATATATATCATTCTTTTTTGTTTTTGTCATTGATGAAGGCCAGCAGAGAGCCACAGGTACATCATTATTTCTTTGCTTTTCTTTTAGACCAAACTTTCTTAATTTTTCCACTCATTTCCTTTTTTCGTTCTTCTGTCCATTTTCTTCCTTCCTTTCTTCTCTTTTCAACTCTAAAGACCTTCAACTTATTCACTCTTCCCCTGAATTTATCCCTATCTAAGTATTCATCTTCTTTTATCCCATGTGTTACTATTTCTTCCTTATCATATTCAGTGTATGTGTTGATGTTCTTTAGTCCAATTACTTTGTCAAATATCTGTTTGTTCATCCTATCTTTACTTATTCTCTTCGTTTCACTTCGCTGATCTTCATCAAATGTAAATCACTCACATTGTAGTTCATAAGCTCTTCTAGGTATTCGAACTGTTTTATAGTTTGAATATTCCTGTATTTTATTCTAATTATTTTTTGCTGTTGGGCTGTAGGTCAGTATTCTTATTTTCTCTGTGCTTTTCTCAGCTTTATTTGCTTAATTGTTAAGTTTTTTGTTATTATATTATTTTGATTTGTCGTTTTCTTTTCGTTTCTACATTATTGTCAGATTTATCCATTTTATCATTACATTACATAAAAGTTATTGATTAATTTATAGTAAATCTTGTTTGTGAATTACTGTTTCTTTATCTGTAAGTCTAACACCTTATGGATCAGTTTTCTTGCTGAATTGTTTATATGATGTTTTGAATAAAAATTTATGATGGCATTACTGTTGTTATTGAATGAAATTATCAGTGTGTCTTAACCTAATATTATTATTATGTAGCTCTATTGTTAATTTCAAACTTTTATGCATATCATTCATAACTTAAGTATTTTATATAGCTTTTGTTTTCAGTTATTACTAGAATGCTATGAATGAATTACTAGAATGTTATTACTGCATGTTTTAGAATGCTAGTAACGTTTACCTGAACAGGTAAACCAGATTGTGTGTGCCAACTGTTTTCCTCATCCAAAAATTCATAATTCTGATAAACTGTCTCTTGGTATGTTTGTATTATTTATTATCAATCTGAGTTGTTTTTTGGGGGGAGAGAAGGGAGTTTGTGAAGCTCAATTATTCCCTGGATTCTTGAGTCAGTGTAGATGCTAGCTGCCAGTTTTGTTTTCATAAATTTGTTGATGTATCCTAATTTCTGTTAACTATCAACCAACTTATTTGTTAATTGTTTTATCTAGTTCTGTTTCAGGATCGTTTCTACTTTTTTTCTATATGTTCTTAATCTTTTAAAAATCTCATTTTTTGTTCATAATCCACTTTATTAATAATAAACAGCTTTTTAGTTTTATTATTCAATTTTATCATTTCAATTTTTTTTTCATAAAAACCTCTGCAAGGATTTGGTAAGAATCTTCCTAAGCAACAATAAAGATTGTGCTCCTTTTGTTATCTATTTTGAATTTCTGTTTCATTTGATAATCTTATTTTTAAAATCTAAGATATTAATATCTACTAATAGTTCATTCTCTGCTACCAGTGCACTTATTTACTAATTTACTTATTCATAGTGTTGTTTATCATTGTTTCCTCATATTTTAATAATCTCTTCTCTAAAAATTATGTTTTAGGTAACACTATCTGTGGTAAAATCTCACCCACACCCTCTCCCTATGAACAATTTTTAAATATCTGTTTCAGGAAGTTTAGTAGTTCTTTTGCAACGGGCACCTCTCTAAGAGATAGAGATAACCAAATTTTCTTACACTTACAAAATATTAAAAATTAAGGCAACCATATTTAAAGGTTTTATGTCTCAATTTAAAGATGAGAGTGCATTTAAATATCCACATTCATCGAAGTTTTTGATTTTTTAATCAGTAAAACAAATTTTAATAATTAAAACCTAAAACTGCAACACGCTATTATCATATTAGAGAAATTATTCTGTTTCATTGTTATTCTATGTTGAAATTTCTAATGATTCTATTAAGTAATAAGTGGCTGATAGATGCTGATCCATGCTCTCTCGCCAAGCTGTTCTTAATTCTCATTGAGAGTTACCCATAAGTCAAAGGAGTGAAACATCAACATAATTTCTGTGATGAATTGGAGAGAAGGTAATTTTATTTTTTATTAACAATTTTTCAAATCAGAATAGTGTAAAGGGCCTATTAGAACATAATAATAAATCCTAAAAACTTTGTTTTGATATGTTCATGTACGCATCCTTTTTTTACTTCTTCGTAACAGAAGCTCCTCAATAAAAGACAAATCCATCTGACCAATGGCTGTCTATTGTAAAGAGTAGACCGCAACAAAACGTTTTTACATCTTACTTTAGTTAGTGATAAATGAATTTTATCGTACAATATGTTTATTATGACTGAAAAGTACAATAATTTATCATTCAAGATAATCTTCGAAAGCATCAACGAAAATTCATCCCAAAGAAATGAATAGTTTTTATTTTTCTAATTTTTGAGATTGATAATGAAATAAACTGATTATAATTGAGGTATTGAATACTCAATAGTTGACCTTAGTATAATAATGAGGAAGGAGATGGTGTGGTGTGGCGGCCATAAAAAAACTTAAAATAGTGACTAATATTTTATATAAGGCAACATTTCAACCCAACTATGCAGGTCTTTATTGAGGTATTATTTTAATTACATTTTTTAATTTATTTTTTTATTGCAATCTATAAAATATATCTGTATATTGTTACATTCATCAATTTATATGCTAATATAAATGTTGTACTCATTATAATTCCTTTCGCAAACTGGTGCAGGTAATACAATCTGAAAAATAAAATTTAGTTCAATGACAGTTTAGAAAGTCCAATGATATTTCATTTAACAAAACGTAGAGTTATTACCTCCTTAGTTTTTTCCTATGGTATTCCTCATCTTCTAAATTTTCTTTTAAAAAATATTTCTTCACTCCTTTATGCATTATCATAATAATTTCTCTCCAGTTAAAATCAGAAGGAGGTCTCACTGGATATATTTCGGCTTCTTCCTCTATTATTTTCTCACACAGAGCTTTATATTTTTTATTTTCGAATTTTATGGTTTTCACAGTGAATGCTGCTAATGCTAGTTGAGCTTGGTATATTTTTATAGTTAATTTAATCAATCTGAAATTCATAGCAGACAAAAGTAATTTGAATAAAATTTTATGAGTCTAATAATTTGTGATGTTAATTTATCTGAATTGCTCCTTGTTTAAATGACGATAGCGTTGTAATGGTATGTCATTAAACTAATTTAGTGATGAGCAAGCAAGTCTCTATTATTTTCAAAAAACAGTTTAAAAAAAAAAAGGTATTACTTTTCCCATCTCAATTACCTCTGAAATTTTTTAAACATAATTTAAGTGGAAATTTAAATCTCTTTCTTCTCTACCCATCTGATATCCCCGAGCACCCTACCATCACCCTCTATAGCTTCGCTGACGACACTGCAATTATTTCTTCCCACAAAAATCCTACTATTGCTTCAGTCACCCTTCAAAATCACCTCCAAGACCTAGAAATAGTTCAACAAATGGAAAATCAACATAAAATGGCAGCAAGTCAAGTCATGTTAGCTTCTTCCTAGAATAGACAACAAGCCAGTTCCCTCGAAAACTCATGTGCGATATCTTGGACTATATTTGGACAAAAAACTCACCTGGAACATATAGACCAAATTAAAAAAACAAGAACTGACCAGACGATACAAACTGTCACATATTTTGGAATACAGATCTCATCTCAACTTACAAAACAATTGACTAATCTACAGCACCATACTATGACCTATTTGGACATATGGAGCAGAACTTATTCCTATAAAAAATAAACAGCTCCTTGTAACCTCCCTTGTATTCTCCCACTTCGACTACCGCTGTTTGGTGTATGGAGGGCTATCTACCAGGCTGGAAATGAGACTAAAGAGACTCATGAATTGTTTCGTAAGATACATCACATGTTTCACTCTGGTACACCGAGTTAAAATGGCTTTATCCTACTTCCCGACAACAATTCCTCCTTGGTGTTTTCCTTTTCCAAGTCTTCAGAACCAAAAACCCTCCCTACATCCTGGAACTCCTTACTCTGCACTCCTCTATCCACTCTCTCAATACTAGGTCTCAACCTATAGACTTATATATTCCCTCCCATAAAACTTCCTCCTTCAGCAAATCCTTCGTCATTCGTGCTGCTTCCTTATGGAACTCACTTCCTCCATGCGTCAATCCTCGTCCACAAATTCCTTCAAACAACTCCTGTTCCAACACCTACACCACATTCAAACTTCCCCTAACATGTAAAATTACTTGCATCTATACAATGTTTAATTTCAATCCATTGCACAATTGGAATAACAATTAACAGTAAATTAGTTGGTATTTTTATTATGTCAGACTAAGATATATAAATTTGTAACTCTATTATTATTCTTAGAGGACAGTAGTCCCAGAATAAAATTATTTTTTCATTTAATTTTCATTTTCATTCATTTAACTTTGGCGTTCCCCAAAAAACATCAACTTGAACAAAATACAAATTGAGCATTCCAAAATACTTCGAAAAAACGTAAATGCACCCTGGTATATTTCAAATCACACAGCATACACAGCGACATGAACATTCAGACAGTGAAGACCTATATACATAACAAATCCACCGCATTCCCCTTGTCCTTTCTCTTTCTTCCCTCCCTGTTACCAGGAGAGCCTCAAAGAAGACTAAAACGGCAGTGGCCTCGGTATCTGTTCACAATATGAATAAATTTTCAAGAAACAGCTGACAAAATAAACAACAGCACATATGTTAGATGTGTTCAAATGCAGTTGCTAATATAATGTAAAATAAATAAATGAATAGAAATTATTTAGAGATGGCTATATAGTTGACTTGAAATTATAAGAATGAAAAATGGTCAGGATATGGAGTCAAGAATTTCTTTATTATGTTTGCTAATGGTTTGACCCAAACATGGGTAGCTGTGCGGCCTAAGGTGCTTGCAATAGGTAATCAAAGCTAAGCAAAGCCGAGTGTGGTCAGCACTTGGATGGGTGACTGCCCGATTTGGGTGACTGTCTACCAGGGAAAGCCACATAGCTCGAGATTCCCCCTCTCTCCGGGTATGTGTGGTTCGTCAGCCTACTGGAGGCAACTCACACCAATCGGGCATAGGTGTTCGCGTTCATTCGGAATGCCACTCGAAGTTACTCACCAATCAAGGACTGAGAGAAAGTGGTGAGGGACCAGGGCACGATATCAGGTCCAACTGTTAGGTTATGCTGATGGCATAGATATTGCTGCATGATGTTTTGAAGCTCTTGAAGGGTGTCTTTCTGGAATTGCAAAGAGTTGCAGCTAAGATGCGGTTCCATATTCATGAGTCTAAAACAAAATATATGTAAACAGGTGTAGGAGAGAATCCCCAAAGTATATCTCTGCCCTCGCACCTTTGAGAGTGTCAAACAATTCTTTTATCTGGGATATCCAATTACCAGGAGGAATGAAACACTACTTAAATTGAAGAAGAGAATAGCAACTGCTAACCGATGATGTTTTGGCTGACTTAAACAGATGAGAAGCTCAATAATTACTAGGCAAAGAAAGCTCCAACTTTATAAAATGCTTATCCATCCAGTTCTTACTGATGCTAGTCAAACATGAACATTAAACTAAAATGATGAAAAGATCTTTTGATCTTTGGAAGAAAATCCTTTGAAGAATAAAGAAGTTTATAAATTCTTTTATGAACGTTAAATTGTGGTTATAATAATAAAATTAGGAAGGTTAAGTTAGGCAACACACAAAACTCTGATAGAGAGATCTGAAATTTTGATAAGGGTACTTAAAAAAACATTACTTTATGCAAGGAGAACTTGTAGACCGAAATTGAGATATGCAGATGATGTGCTAGCTTACGAGAGACATTTGCTGGGAGTCAGAAATTAGAAAGTGGCCACACAGAACAGAGAAATATGACAGAGGCTTATTATAAAAAATAATGATAAAAAAATAACATAAAATAAAATAATAAAGAGCATATACTAGTATGGATTTGTACAAGAATATAGGAGGTTTAAGACCTGAGGAGGATTTGTCACTGTGGAGCTGCATCACTGACTCTAAGTCATATAGAACTTACATATTTACAATTTATTCTTCAAAGCCACTCAAAACAACTACAGTTCTACTAAGAGAAAAGAAACTTCTGATGCTCTGCTTTGAGTTCATGGCGACTAACAGAGGATGTCAGATTTTAAGAGTTATATTTTAAGGATGAAGCCGAAACCCCACAATATTAACATATTACAAAAGAAGATGGTTAATTATTTAATGGAAGATATGTTTTGCTCATCTACCAAATAATTAAATTTAAAATAAATTTTAAAAACCCAAATTACTGTAAAACAGAAGTCAATTTTAAAATATAATACTTATACACTAAACAAATAATGTTAAAAAAGATTTATTCTTCACTAAATTACCTTGTTTCTTTATTCATCAGAAATAAAATTAAATCGATAAATATTGCTGGTATGACTTGAAAGATGTAAAAGAGAAAGTGAAAATAAATATCACTTATGGTAAAAAACATGAATGGATACCAAATTTCATTATCATAAGAGCATTCTTTCTCATTCACTTCTACTCCTAGATCATGCATATCATTAAAAGTGATTGGTAGGATATCGCCGTAAGAGCAGTTATAAACTGATAATTCCTTATTCTCTCTGAAAATAATAATTTTAAAATTAGTAAATATTGTTGAATATGGTAATAGTATATTTTAAATAAAAGTTATATGTTTGGATTCAAACTGATAAAGAAATTTTACAATGGTTCTGGTTACTGATAAATTTTATTATGGCCAAAAAGGAGACAGGCAGGGAGGGGCTTTCAGGCTAAAGCCCTCTTCTCGACAAAATTAATTTTGGATATTTTTATTTGTTCGAGTACAACAAACAAATTACATACAAATTTTAATATTTATATCGCTGTAATCTATAAACAAATAATAAAAGGCTTAGCGAACGCGAAGGTTCGATGCCAACACCACCAATCGCTCATTACATATCTCCCTCCACCGTTCGCCCTCCAAACCAAGTCCCTTCAGATCGGCTTTAATGCAATCTTCCCACCTTCGCTTCGGTCTACCCCTCGGACGTTTACCGTTCGGTACAGCAAATATTAACCTTTTAGGAATTCTCTCGTTACTAAGCCCAACAATTTTAAAAGCCCATTTGATTCGCCGGGATGAAATCACTTCAATTATATTACCCGGATACAGTTCACGCAATTCGGCGTTGTGTAACCGTCTAAAGTCTCCGGTTAATTCATCCTTCTAATCTACGTTAATCTACGGAATACTTTAATTTCAAAAACCTTAAGCCGTTGCTCATCCCTTATTGTAAGCGGCCACGTTTCGCAGCCATAAAGAACTGTAGGTAAGACAATGGTTTTATAGATTCTAATTTTTAAGTTCCGGGACAAGAGGCGCGAGCTAAGTAGTTTTGTCACAGAAAAATAACAAGCATTTCCCACCTTTAGTCTAACCCACTAGCGGATCCAGGATTTAATTTTGGGGGGGGCTTCAGCCCGAAAGTTTTTTTTTTTCATATATATATATGACGATAATAATTTTGAAAAAAAAAAAAACTAACTTCCTATATGACATGGTGTTTAAGTCATTCTTGAAGTCCTATTAAATGTAATTACACGAACAATAATACTTTAAGATGTAGTTTTTAATATTTTTTTCCATAAAAAATGGTCATATTTTACCATTTTGGGGGGGGAGCCTTCAGCCCTTCAGTCCGAAAGCCCCCCCCGTAGATCCGCCCGTGCTGTAACCTATACAATTAAATATTAAATAATACCAACGAAAACATTTAGGAAAACCGCATATGTATAGGTATATAATATTGTCGAAGTCTGTATTATATTAAGATCGTGTTACTATGGAAGGCTGTTCTAATCTTCGGACGCGCTCTCATATCTCTCTTGTTCCTTCATTACACCTATTCCCTGTTAGATCTCTTATTTCTCCTTTATTCAATTATCAAATTCTTTCATATTTTACATTTACCTATTTTTTATATCAGAGATCAATGTGAAATAGTTAATTGTTTCAATTAAAAAAAATTAAAGGTACTTTAGAGGAAGCTAATATTGAAAATTAGCCATTTGAGTCCTGTTAGAGAACATCAATGAGAGAAGAACACTTCACACTGACATACCGAATTTGATCAAAATAGTTTCAGCCGTTTTGGAGTAAATCGTAAAAATTTGTTTCATCGATGATATAAAGTGCCACTTCGGGTTAGGTAATTTTGACGAAAATGTTTCTGTAACATCTGAGGCATACATACCACAAATGCGCAATTTCACTTCCATACGACTTTCGTTTTTGAGCTAGACTCGTCACATACACACGGACACACACATAGACCATTTTGCGAAATTTGGTTATTTGGACTCAGGAGACCTCAAAACATGTATTTTCGTTGAAAACTCACATTCGAAAATTTTCACGATCGCAATACTGTCCAATACTATATATTTCATATATTGGCAAGTGAAACTAAGAAAGTTGTTATTTACCTTCACTTGTCTATAGGTATATTAAATATATAGTAAAGGAAAGTATTGCGATCGTGAAAACTTTCTAATCTCAATTTTCTATGGAAATACACGTTTTGAGGTCCCTTGAGTCTAAATAACCAAGTTCTGTAAAATGGTGCATGTGTGTCTGTTAATAGTCTAGCTCAAATACGAAATGTTATACGAAAGTGAAATTGCATATTTAAGGTTTTTATAACCGGAAGTGGCACTTTATATCACCAATTTAACACATTGTTTACGATTTTCTTGAAAACAGCTACAACGATTTTGAATAAATTCCTTATATAAGTGAAAAATTAAGCAGTTTTTAATATAATGTAGGTTTTATTCTCATTGATGTTCTCTAACAGGGCTTAAATGGCTAATTTTCAATATTAGCTTCCTCTAAAGTATCATTAATTTTTTTAAATTTTAAACAATTGACCATTTCACATTGATCTCTGATATAAAAATCTGGTGCGCGCAACACACAACTTTCAACTACCGAACTACTACGATTAGAAATTGTTTTCTGGCAATGCTAGGCTATTATAAATTTTTTCGGAGTGCATTTTAAACGGAGCTAAAGCTTAAAGCTTACAGATAACAAGTCATTAAGACCATTATAATTAGAAAATGTCTATTTAATATATCAACGACAGGCAATAAAAATCTAGTCACTCCATCTGCTTTTATATATCACACAACTTTCTTTGCTTTTATAAACTTCAGAATGTCTAACTCCAATTTCAACATTTTTGAGTAATGTCATTTTAGTGATATTTTTAGTTGAAAAAGTTATCTATGCAGACAGTGAGTAAGTTGATTCCGGAGGTGGTGATTGCAGTGTTGAAATATAGAACTGAGAATTTAGGTACTTATTTCTTATGAAAGATGTTCTTAGGAAAGATACTTTATTAAATATCTGTAGAAAAAAGTTTTTTTTAGTCTCAACAATTAAAAAAGTATATTTTAAATTTATCCAAATTTTCGTCTCTTCAGGGAAAAAAACTAGAGACCATATCTTCCCTCCTAGTTGTCCGATCTTAACGTTTTTTTTTTGTTTTTTTAGGAAATTCCATTAACTTTTTAAAAACCATACAGTACCCCCAAAAAAGTGTATACTTTTTGAGTTATTCGGAATTTAATTTTACCATCCCTCGTAACTTTTTTTCCAGCTTCTTTTCGATGAAGTATGCTATATAGATAAATTTAAAGGGTTTCGAGATAATGACTTTAGCGATGTTTCATTGAAACTGGTACAGTCGTTTAGGCGCTACAGTCTATAGCAAGGCAGGTTTTTCTGCATTTTTTTTTCTCCTTTATTAACTTATCAAATTCTTTCAAAAGTTATATTTAGCATTTTTCGAAACTTTGAAATTATTAACTTTTTAAAATAAACCATATTAAAGGTACTTTAGAGGAAGACGTATATGAACATTGGGCATTTAAGCCCTGTAAAGTGACATCAACGGGGATAAGACCTAATTGATATTAAAGACCACTTAATTATTCAATGATACACCGAGTTTAATTAAAATCGTTAGAGCCGTTTTTGAGAAAATTGTGAAAATGTGTTTCAGCGTTGATATAAAGTGGCACTTCTGGTTAGCCGATTTTAAGAAAAAGTTGCTGTCACATCTAAGGCGTATACCTATCTTAAATATGTAATATCAGTTTCGTAGGACTTTTCGTTTTTGAGCTAGACTGCTAACATACAAACACACAGAACTTCGGGACTTGGTCATTTCGACTCAGGGTACCTCAAAACGTCTATTTCCGTTGAAAACTGAGATTCGAAAATTTTCTCGATCGCAATACTTACCCTTACTATATATTACATATATAGGTCAGTGAAAGTAAAAAATAGTTAAATATAAAATATGAAAGAATTTGATAATTGTTGTAATGGAGAAACCAAAAGATTACGAGCGAGCCCGAGCTCGTCCGAAAATTAGAACCGGCTTCCATAGTAACATGAGCTTAATATAATACCGAATCCGACAATATTAAGTAAATATACATATATTTTCATAAATGCTATCATTGGCATTACTTATTATTTAATTGTATAGATTTCAGCCATATAAATATTAAAATTTGTATATATAAGGGTACTTAAACAAATAAAAATACCCACAATGAAATATAATTAAATATAGCGTCTATAATTTTTACTCTCACTCCTCAAGAGAAAGTTGTGTGATGCGCGCACCACACTAGATTTTTAAAATACGAAAGCAATCCATGAAAATATAATCAAAAAACATAATATTTGTCATTTCGACTCTTGTCAGTCTTTTCCCCACTTTTCCTTTCATTATAATTTGTGACAATAGTATGGTTGCTAGTACCAACTAGTTATTTTAGGATATCGTTCGTTAATATCTCACAAAACTTCATGCTTAGTATTATAATTAACTAAATTTTTTTACCTAATTTAAAAAAAGAAGTAGGGTCTCATTGGGATTTATAAAGGCTGTTTTGTTTTTTCAAAATTTTCGACATGGATACAATATATATTCTTTTTGGATACAGGTAAATTATTTTTACCTTAAAAAGGAAGGAGATGGCCAGGGATTGCGGTCATAAATAGGCTAAATAGTGGTAAAACTATTTTATTGAAAGCCGACGTTTCTACCCGACTTTGCAGGTCTTCTTCAGGGCTCGAACGGACAAGATACAAAAAGATAAAGAATTGTGGCAGTTACATAATATTTAGACAATGTAAATTAATAACAATGACAATTAATTTCTAAACAATGTGAATAAGCTTATTAAAATTATAAACAGTAAGTACAATAAAATATGAACAAAGTAAGCTGAGTAACAAGATCCTAAAATGAAGTAAATAGATGTTAATGTAGTGTAATAATAGGTAAAGATTATAATGTAGTGTGATATATAATAAATGTAAATGTGAATATACATCTACAGATCTACAGGAGAGATTGAAAGAAAAGGGAAAAAGGATATAATATGAAATAATTGACATAAAGGAATGTGGAGAAAGAAAAGAAAGGAAACCAAAAATTAAATAAATAGGTAAATAAAATGGAAGAATGAAATTAGACACTTACAGGTGTGTTCAGCTAGGAGTTTCACTTAGAACTGGAAAACCAGGAGATAAGGGCAGGTATAAAGGAAGCTGACAGAAGTACAATAAAATATGAACAAAGTAAGCTGAGTAACAGGATCCTAAACTGAAGTAAATAGATGCTAACAATTGTTTAGTGTAATATATAATAAATGAAAATGTGAATATACTTCTACAAATCTACATAATTTTGTAGAAGTATATTCACATTTTCATTTATTATATATTACACTAAAACAATTGTTAGCATCTATTTACTTCAGTTTAGGATCTTGTTACTCAGCTTACTTTGTTCATATTTTATTGTACTTACTGTTTATAATTTTAATAAGCTTATTCACATTGTTTATAAATTATATCTAAATATTATGTAACTGCCACAATTCTTTATCTTTTTGTATCTTGTCCGTTCTAGCCCTGAAGAAGACCTGCAAAGTCGGGTCGAAACGTCGGCTTTCAATAAAATAGTTTTGCCACTATTTAGCCTATTTATGACCGCAACCCCAGACCATCTCCTTCCTTTATAATGCATCGGTCAACTATTAAATATTCAATATTTTTACCTTACTATCTAGATTTATACTTTTATGTCAATTTATTTACTGAGATGTTTTCATAATCATTTTTTATTTTATTAAATGGCATTATCTTGCACAACTGATGAACATAATTTAAGAAGAAAGGCAAAAGATAATTTCTGATTTTTTTTTACATTTTATCATGACTTTTAGTTTTCTAAGAAAAAAAAAACTGTAAGCAGATTGTTACTTTCTAGGGGTATAGCCCTTACACACAAAAACATGTCAAGAAATTCAAAAAAAATGGTACCCGGTAGCTTTCTCCCAACCGCCAAGGATGAGAGCATTTATCGCAACATCTACTGGAATATAATCTAGAGAACATTCGTCGTTAACTTTTAAAACTCTCATGACCCCTTTGAAACAACCTGTAGTCACTCCTAAGATACCATTCAGGTTATCTATCCAGCCTGGAGCTGGATCTTTGAAGACCCCCACCACTGTAAAATTAATAATTAAATTATTAAATAATATCTTAATAAGAAAAAGTTGATTATTTTATTTTGCAATAAAACATTTCATAAGAATTATTTTAAAGCATTTCATATATACTAATAAAAATCTATTATTAATATACACAAAAAAGAAAAATAATAAAAAATAGAAACTTAGGAAATAAATAAAATTTAAAAAGAACATAATTTCTTTACTTCCACAAACCATTCAATGATATATATAATAAGGGAAGGTGTCTTGATGGTGACAAATTTCAAATCAAAGTTTTCAATGGAAATACACATTTCGAGATCATCTGAACCCAAATCACCAAGTCTCACAAAATGTGTGTGTGGTATATATATATATACTGTAAGTGGAACTTTGTAAAACCGATTTTACACATGTCTACAATTTTCTCTAAAACAACTAATGATTTTGATTTAACTTGTTATACAACAGTATAATACAATAATTATTAATTTAAGGTAGGTTTAAATTATTGAAATAATTTGACAGTTCTTAAATGCTGCATTTACAAAATGGTTTCCTCTAAAGTACCATTAATATGTTTTTTTTAAAATGACGTTTGCAGTCAACTCTCATTAATATTACAGTGGACTTTTGCTAATCCAAGCTAATTAAAACCATAAGGTTCAAATTAACAAAAAAAATTGGTTTATACTTAAATGATAAATGTTTATTAAAATTCAAGTATTTTTACAATAATCAACCATTGTTAATAAATTAATTTGTTAACTATTTTCTTGTGAAATAAACTGAAGTTTTTGTTTATTTAGAACCAACAAATTACCATAGTAATAACAATACAATTTTGCACTGAAGATTAATTTAATGGAAAGTTTAATTATATCTGCTGATAAATAAATTGAGAAAATAAATATGCTTCTAAATTTTAATATATACATATCTTGAATTTTATTTTTAATAAGAGGTAATTTTAACTAGTTGATGTAAGCCTCAGCACATAAGGCACTGATAAAATAGTTTTATGGAGTGTATGTATATATGTACTTCATACATAAAATCAAATCTTCAATATTTTCTTTTATAGGAGTGGTTCAGGTTATAGAATGGTCCAGATTAGCGATTATCCACTGTAATAAGAAATGGCTAAATATAAACAATAAAATAATTAGGTAATTAATAAAAGGAAAAACAAATTCACACATTGAAAAACATTTTTAGAGTAGTAATAAATATGTATAGTATATCATTGGAAAGCTAAAGATTTTAGAGAAATTTATATCTAACATGAAAAATTGTAGAAGGTAATGGAGAGAGACAAAAAAATTATGAACAATAATCTTTAAAAGCGAATTTTATTTAACTTATAAAACTAATAACTTATAAAATAAAACCAAGAAGTTTTATAAAATTTATTTAAATTTTTATGCTTTAAATAAAACACTTACCGATTGTAGGTCTTGAAATGACTACTGGGAATTTATGAGAATATTCTTCTATTATTTTTTCACTCAAAGATTTTGAGAATGTATAAGTATTTGGATGATCCTGTATAATTCTGTAATTAATAGACAACAAATAATGTAATGTTAATATTTTGATAATAAATCATATTCATTTATATTAATTATGTGAGAAGGAGTTGATGGGGGGTGCAGTCAAATTAATATTAAATTAAACAAGTAAAATTATTTAATTTTTGCCGACGTTTCGACCCACTTTGCAGGTCTTCATCAGGGCGTAGGATGTAGCACTGCGGGAGGCAGTTGAAACATTCGCAGTGTTGTTGGCAGTTGAGTGTTTCAACTGCCTCCCGCAGTGCTACATCCTACAGGCCCTGATGAAGACCTGCAAAGTGGGTCGAAACATCAGCAAAAATTAAATAATTTTACTTGTTTAATTTAATATTAATTTGACCGCACCCCCCGATCAACTCCTTCTCATATTATATCAACGGTTAACCATCTCTACATCATATATTAATTATGTTTTATATTTACTTGTTAGAGATAGTATTGATCACTGATGGATTTTCTGTTTCTATTAGTTTTAGTAATGTCCTCCAATCCTGACATGGTTCATATATCTTTTCTTCATAACAAGTTAGATTCAAATTGTGGTTGCAATACGCTGTTGAAACATGAACAAAAACCTGGGGAAAAAATGTTTTAATATGAATACAAAAATAGTTTAAATTTATTATATGAAATAAAATATTTTACACACTTCAAAATTATTCATTTGGGTAGCTAATTTACACATCTCTAATGTTCCTCTCGTGTTTGAGAGGAAAGCTTTGTGAAGAGGATCATTGAATCGGACTGTAGCTGCTGAATGGAAAATTATATTCACTGTATTTTGCAGCTCCTTTAAAAAATAAAATAAAATAATACAAAGAAATGAATTCACATTTTATATAAGTTTGTTCTGAAAGTATAAATATCTTATACCTTAATAATTTCTTGACTTAGTCCTAAGTTTTTGAGTGACATATCTCCATCTAAAACGGTAACTTTTTGATTCATTATATCAGGTGTTTCATTCAACACTGTCTCAAACAACTGAAAATTTTAATCCATAAATGCATGATACTTAGGTCAAAAATCTATGTCTTATCATTATACTTAGTAATTAGTGGAAACCTTATTTTTTGTGATATATATATATATATATATATCATATCCATAAACTTTTACAAAGACAATAAATCTAATTATATTTTTTATATGTGTTTGGGAAGTTGTTTGTTGCAGCCAGAGACAAGATACAAATAAAACTAAAAACTTTTTCATCTTTTGTGCAGATGGTTCAGCCTAAGCTGCAAGCTTTCATCAAGGCCAAGGAAAAACAAAATACCAAGCAACAAAAAATTAATTAAGAATCATAGTAAAAAGTTGAGATAAAAATATATATGTTATCTGGTAATAATTTTTTTTTTATTTAAGAGTTTCTTCAATATGAAGTTTTCCTCAACCAAGCCCTTTCTTTAGTAAGTCTCCCCATCTATGTGGGTCCATTGTATCCTCCTCCGAAAGTCCCCTACCAGCAATACTCTCCTCCACTCTATCTTTCCATCTAACTGGGGGGGTCTTCCTCTCCTTCTACCCATGCCTCCCAATCCATAATTATCTTTGGTATCCTACCATCGCCTATTCCTCTCACATATCTATACAACCTGAGTCTACTTTCTTCCATTACCTCTAGGATGTTTTACTTTATTTCCGATCTCTCCCTTATAGCGGCATTTCTTACCCTTTCGATCCTTGATATTCTAGCAGCTCTCCTCCAAAAATCCATTTTAATTGAAAGGAATGTTTTTCCCTGTTTCATAATTAGGGGCCATGCCACGTAAAAAAAGGTTGAGAAGTGAATAAAAATATATATTACATAATATAGCAATATTATAAGTTGGGTAAGTGCACCAGTGATGGATATAGCTAAGGAAATTTTTGTCTTATGCCACCCTAATTATTATAATTATAAATTTCTCCATTGGACATTTAGAATCTCTAGTGTCTCCTTTTTCTATTAAGTACCCTAAAATTGAAAAAATATTCAGTTACGCAGGTTTAATCTCCATTTAAAAAAAAAACATCTTTTTGCACTAGTGATGGACTTCAATATTTCTAGTAATGGACAGGGGATCGGTACCAATAATGGACGTACCTCCGAAAAATTCTAAGTTTTTTATTTAACTATAAAGATAAGATAACATACATTTTCGACTTACTCTTAGCAGAACTGTCAGTAGGAAAGTATGAAACACACTGATCTCAAGAGCACTATTGAAACAACAATGATAGGAATTTTAAAATTTTCTTTTGGGAACTTTTTTCATACAGTTGTCAATAGAGGGCATTGTTCTTCAATCTAGAAAACACTATAACCTTTACATCAAGAAGGAAGTTTATTATTTACATTTAAAGTCCAACCTGTCTGTCACTGAGCCCCCTGTCCATAACTGGTGCATTTATCCTAATGTAAGCTTTAATGAAAATTAGTAAAGTAATGAAATAAACAACTATATAATGAAGAAATGAAACAGAATATTAAATAATATCGATATATCAGAGAAATAAGTAGTACATAAAAATAAAGATATGACCATAGTTGTAAGATGATGGCATAATATGTTCTCTAAAAAAGAAATAAACATAAAATGACAAGTATAGAATAATAATGCTAATAAGTCAAAAGTTAGATTGTGATTTTTTTTGAGAATTTTTATACTATTTATTTTTCAAACTGGTTGATACTTTCTTAGAGAATAGCCATATAAATTTTTGCATTAAATCTAGTCTCAGATTTTCATCTTATAAACTCATAGAGTAGAAATAACTTTATGGCAGAAAATAAAATAAATTACTTAGTAACACACTAGACTCAAAGCTGTTTGATTTGAGGCTGGTTATAAGCTTAAATTTACTATATTAAAAATTAATATTGTTTTTTATAATTAACTATACCACATCTTTTGCGATTTCATCCCATCTTTCCTGTGGAGTTTTCCCACGCTTCGGTCTTATGATGAGATAAATTCTTTTCACACCTGGACATGTCCTTAGCAATTTTTCAGTCAAAACTTTTCCGAAGAAACCTGCTCCTCCAGTTATTAGGATGGTCTTATTATTAAAATATTCTTTTATAGTTATCATTTTTTATTGGTCCAAATACTAAAAATATGGAACGATATACCTTTAGTTAAAAATGTAATTACTTATCAACTAATTACAAAAACATGAAGTACTATTACAAATAAAATAAGAAATGTATGTTATAAAAAAAGTAAAATATAATAGCCTGAAGAATATCCAATATAGCTAGGAAAACATGTGACATTATAAAATAATAATGATAAAATATCGATTTTTTTTTCTAGAGAAACTGATATTCATAATTTGATAAAATAAAATTTGGAGTTCTGTAGCTGATAGGATTTTTTTTTTTTTGCTGCAAATATAACTAACTTTTCATTGTTTAGATTTTAAATTTTTCTTGACAGTGTTTTTAGCTTAGAGCAAATCAAAGAATATTAAGATACTTTTATTATTCAATATACAGAGTGTGTATCTCCCCTACCCATAAAAAGATAACTCTTGTAGGTTTTATGGCAAATATAAGGCTAAACAAGAAATTTCTTTTGAACATTGGTCAAGAAATGATTTTTTTTTTTTTTTTTAAATTAAGCTCATTTTGATAACAACAATGAAAACAGTGTACTATAGTTGGAGGTTGTAAGTATGTTAACAATAAAATATTCAAAAGAAAGACTTATTTTTCACCTGTATCTACTAAAACATAACATATAAGACTGGGGAACAAGAGCTCTTGTTTTTAAATGTTTTATTGTTTACATATTAATATAAAATCAATATTTCAAAATATTACCTCATTTATAACTTTAATACATTATTTCAATTGTTGTTACGAAAGTTAAAAAAAAAATGTTAATCAGATTTTTAAATAGTGACAATTTTATATATATAAGCCTTTCACTTGACAGAATGACTAACTCCAATTTCAACAATTTTGAGTAATGTCATTTTAGTGATATTTCTAGTTGAAAAATTTATAACATCTGTACAGACAGAGAGCAAGTTGGTTCCAGGGTAAGTGTATACATCTAGGGTAAGGATTTCTTTATACATATAAAGAAATGTGTACCTTTTTTTTTTTGTTTCCTCTAATATTTTGCCATAAAATAACAGTCAAAATTTCTTTACTGGCTAATTGATGTCTCTGAACCTAAATCACATTTTTTCTACAAATTAAAAAAAAGTAATTTCCAAGGTATCGAAGCCATCTAGCAAGTGCGCCCCCCTCTCCCTCCTCTGGATTTAATTTAGGGTGGCTTCAGCCCTAAATTTTTTTTTTTATATATATGCAACAATAACTACTTTGGAAGAAAATGAAAGAAACTACCTATATGAAATGATGTTTAACTGATTTTTGAAATCCAATTAAAAAAAGAAATGTAATTACAATAATACTTCTAAGATAATTTTTTTTATAATTTTTTTTCATAGAACATGGTTATATTTAGTAGCTGTAATTGCATTATAGTTTATATACTTTTATATTATTAAAAATAAAGAAATTTGTGTCAGTATTTAACTTAGATCAACCATGATGAATAATATGGATGAATGTAAAAAATTCTAATTTGAGAGCTTCAGCATGAAATCTCCCCACCTCTCTCTCCCCTATAGATCCACCAGTATTACACCTGATAAATATAAGCCCGTTTCAAGAAAAAATATTAGCATTATTGTTTCTGTATTTACCATTATATTATTTCAGTAAGTATAAACCAACAACTGGAGGAGAAAAAAAATAAAATAAGCATGAACTTAACTAACATCAATGTCAGGTAAGAAACGGTTAATCAAAATAATTTTATCCCCAACCAGTAACAAATGAAATTCATACAATAAATAATTTCTATTTATAATAATTTTCATATATGAGATTTTTTCTGATAATAGCCAAAATAATCATCCCAAAATGGAATGAATCTGAAAAAAATGGAAAAGAAAATCGATACACGAGTATACCAATGTATTATTGACGCGTATTAATACTTATAAATAGAGACCAGATTTTCATGTCATTGCAAACTTTGTTCACTTAGGTTCACAGAGAGATCTACAGGCAGGACTTTCATAGGGAAGGGCTGCAGCCCCCCTCAAAATGGTAAAATGTAACCATGTTTTATTCTACAAAATATTAAAAAATTATCTTTTAATACATTATTGTTTGTGTAATTACATTTAATAGGACTTCAAGAGTCACTTAAACACCATTTCATATAGGTAGTTAGTATCTTCCTTTTTTGTTTACAAAATGAAAAAAATAGCTTTCAAGCTGAAGCCCCCCAAATTAAATCCTGGATCCGCTAGTGAATAGGTGTAAAAACTTCAAACCCGACAATCTATTTGTTTCACGATCTGTAGAATAACAATCAAATTTCATTTTGCACGTTTTGGCCTATTTGGTCTTAATTGCTGGTTTTTAGTTTTTGTTTAATGATATTGCATATTTTACAATTTAAGTGTTAAATTTCAATTTTAAAAGTATAAAGTAAAATACTTGAAGCTAATTTCCTTTATAACAGGTACATAGGTATGTATGTACATTTATTTTATATTATATTAGGTTTGTAGTTAAGAACAGCAGTGTCTAACCCATGGACGTGGTAAATCCGGAAATATTCACTAAACTTTATCCTCAATTATTTTATTCAAAATAATATTTTCAAATTATCTTGCTGGAATCAAAAGATATTTCTGACTTGTGTTGTTTGATATAGGTACTTGATATATATAGATATAATTACTATCCAAGTACAAACATTTTATTGTATAATTAATAGTGTAATTGGGGGTAACATATTTAATAATTTAGTTTAATGCAAGTGAATATAGTCACTTGCAAAGCCTTGTAGTTCTTTTATTTGTGGTTCCAAAAGTGTATATTTATTTACCAGTTGTCAGTATGTTTATTTACTGCTTGGCTGAATTTTCTTTGACAAAACATTGCTAGGTTAGGCGAAGGACTGTGGATTTTAATAAAAGTTAAGGAGTTTAACTCAAAATCTACTTTTTTAAACATTTAAATTGAAGAATTCTTGAAGGAAGTTATTCGACTGTTCTACATATCATGGGTGATAAATATTCAGGACGCATTCTTTTTAAAAAAAAATTTTTTTATTTATTCCAACGTTTCAACCCAAACATGTGGGTCATCTTCAGGGCATGGTTTGAGCACTGAGGGTGTTCAAGTACTCAGTAGACCTGAAGATGACCCACATGTTTGCGTTGAAACATTGACATAAATAAAAAATTTTTAAAAAAAGACTGCGTCCTGGATATTTATCATCCATGATTTAAATTGACCTATTAATGTAAATTCAAGCCTCAATTAAAAAATTCACCGTTTCAAAAAAAATATGATTAATTTTTTTAAGCTTCCCTTCTTTCATACAGAATTAGGTTAATCTTCATTCATTTTAAATTAGCATTAGATTTTTCTCACATTACTACACATTATGATTAACTCCAATTTATAGGTTATAGCCCTTAACATAAGAATAAACAAGTATAAATATTATAAATTAAGTAAAAACTTTTAATTTTTGCATGTTATGCAAACAATTTCATGCTTTTTGGGGTTTTTCTGCACAATTTTGCACATTTTGAGTTTTATATTACACGTTTTTCGGTTTTTTACTGAACCAAAATCTGGTCACCACTTATAAATATCATTGGCGATTTCACAGGAGTGGAAAAATAAAAGAAAATTTCTCCAACCGAAACAATCATTGAGAAAAAAAATACAGCTAATTAATAGATACCTACTAAACTACTACATATGAATCTATATGAATAAATTATCTTTAATTAAAAAAAAAATTACCTTGTGAGTAATTAGAATGTCTAGATGCATCAATGAAACTAATTAATTACCAAATCTACATCTATATCTAGGGCAATCGATTTTAAATAGTTACATAATTGACTTATTATAATTTCTCTCCTAGCCTAGGAAATATTTCTTTTAAAATCTATGACCATCCTGATGTTTCCCTCTCCCAAAACTATGTCTTGATCTGCCCCTGATAAGAGGCTTAATTTGATTTTTGCTTCCTTTTTTATATGGTATGAATGCAGTGTACATTTTGTTATGTTGTATGAATTAACATATGAACTAATGAACCATTAGTTATCGCTCTCAAACATGATGGATTTCAACACTAAACAATTACAATTATAAATATAAATTCATATCATGTGCTAAAATAATAACAAATATTATTACATACACATAATTTAACTATGTAGAAATATATTTATGTAAAAACTAGAATCTATTTATAAAGAGTAGTAATTTTTTTTGAAGATTTAAATTATTTATTTTACCTGTTCTAACAAATCAATGAGCACGTACTAGATTTACTTTTATGCACAGTACGTTAGTCTAAAATTTGTTTTAAAAAATAGGATTATTTTATTTACCTGTTCAGTCAAAAGGCTAAGGAATGTGCCTTGCCTACCTTCATCCACAATACCTAAGCCTATTCACCTAGTAATGAGAGAAGAATAAATTAACAATAATTATCTACATAATGCTAGTTCATCAATGTTAATTATAATATTAAAATTATACTTTGTCATCCCCACAATAATTATTAGGCCTACTGACCCAGTTTAACAATCTCAATGAAAGTAAATTTTGAGATGTGAGCTAATGTATTCTTCGCAATAAGGGTTTAATAAAATAATTAAATTATTAGAATTTATTCAAGAGAGAATTACATACAATTTATTGTAATGCACAGTATACTAATCTATCTGGTTGATAATATCTAACAATTTAGCTTGATATACCTTGTATAGAAAAATGTCATTTGTTGTTTCCTTTCTTTTCTCGTCCTCATTCTTCTCAATTCTGTCTCCCGGATCCATAAAGCAATACCCAGATTTAATAGAGTTGATGATGCAGGATTGTCAGTGAGTCCAAAATAATGGAATAATGCTCTTAGCCATACCCTGTATCTCATTCCTTTCAACATCTAGGTTTTCCTAAAAACTAGTAGTTGAAAGAGGAATTGCCCCTCTACTTCCAAACCGAAGTCCTTTTACCAAAAAATTTTCTCCCCAAATTTCTCTCTATATTTTTCTTTTAGGTATGGAATGCATTCTTTATGTATTTACTCAACAAGATCTGTATTTTAAGATCTTGTTGTTCATCATTTGTCTCATATCGAATTGTAGGATCAACTATAACAGCCTCTTTTCCTTTTCCGCCAAATGCCAAGATGCCTATGAATCTTGCTGAGGCTTTCATATCTAGAAAATAAACTTCTAGGAAACATCTATAATTTTTTATTTTCAGGAATTTGGATATTCGATACTTTATTATTGTGCCGACGGGTGATGAGGAGCATGTTATTTGGACATTTGCCCAATACATGAGCTGGGGTTTCTGACTCTCAGCCACATTTGCAGCAGAGTACAACATCTCCATTCGTCTGGCCTTCCGTTCCTGGAACTCTTCGAAGAGGAGCATAGTCAACATTTAGTTTCAAAGCATTTGTCCACTCTGAACCTGTAAGAAATTAGTTCAGCACTGTAATGTCTATGTGAAATACTCAAAAAATCTATTAGTCTTGTTTTTAGCCTCTTGTATGGTCTCTTTTAAACTATTGAGGCATCCATTGTTATTTAAAAGCTTCCTTATGGACTGATCTGAGCTACATGCTACGACCATCTAAACCTCCTTGGCTTCATATTGTGAGATATTGATTGTCCAGTTTCTGTAAGCAATTATTTATTGGTCCTTTTCCTCTACAAGTTAGCACTCTAATCCGAGATTGCTCCAAGGATTTTCCTTTTGAATCTTTCAATACCTCTTTCTAGAGTGCTAAAATTATTCCTATTAATGAATATTTAATAGTTGACCGTTACATTATAAAGGAAGGAGATGGTCCGGGGTGGCGGTCATAAATATGCTAAATAGTGGCAAAACTATTTTATTGAAAGCCAACGTTTCGACCCAACTTTGCATGACTTCTTCTGAGCTAGAACGGACAAGATACAAAAAGATAGAGAATTGTGGAAGTTAGATAATATTTAGACAAAATTATAAACAATGTGAATAAGCTTATTAAAATTATAAACAGTAAGTACATTAAAATATAAACAGATTAAGCTAAGTAACAGGATCCTAAACTGAAGTAAATAGATGGTAACAATTTTTGTAGTGTAATATATAATATATGAAAATGTAAATATACTTCTACAGATCTACAGGAGAGATTGAAAGAAAAGGAAAAAGTATATAATTTGAAATAATAGACATAAAGGAATGTGGAGAAAGAAATGAAAACCAAAAAATTAAATAAATAAGTAAATAAAATTAGAGACTTTCAAGTGTGTTCATCTAGGAATTTCACTTAGAACTGGAAAACCAGGATAGGGGCAGTTATTGGGGAATTTGCTATTTTGTTTTGTAATGGGGAAAAAACCTAGAAAATTATAGTATCTAAAATTAGACGACATGGATGGATACAAGGGAAAAAAAATACTATATCTATGAAATATTAAATTATAAATATATGCATATACATATAAAATAGAATTAAGAGATTATAGATAAGAGTACAATGTGAATAAAAACAAATATACAATATACAAACAAAATACCCCCTCAGGTAGTCAATATTTTAAGTTTAGGCTCCAATTTTTCTTCCCCCTCTTCCAAATGCTCCAATCTCATCCATAGCCTAATTACAGATCTATAAGTCATATATAGAGATAACCTTTTAGGAGTTAACGAAGAGGAAAAAGAATTATCCCGTATTAGGATTAGTAACATGATTACTAACCACCTCCAACTGTATTTCTTTAACATATAGACACATTTTAAATCTTATAAGTGAAAAATAACTTATCTTACATCCTATTATTCTAAGTATTTCCGCTTAGTATGATATCTCTTTTATTTTATTTTAATTATTTTATATTTACATTCTACATCAATGTATGATCATCCATTTTCTTTTCTTTCTTTCTATATTTATATTTTACTTCTATGTACATTTTACTTCTTCCATTTTTGTTTTTATTCACATTGTACTCTTATCTATAATCTCTTAATTCTATTTTATATGTATATGTATATATTTATAATTTAATATTTCATAGATATAGTATTTTTTTTCCCCTTGTATCCATCCATGTCATCTAATTTTAGATACTATAATTTTCTAGGTTTTTTCTCCATTACAAATAGCAATGGCATTACAAAACAAAATAGCAAATTCCCCAATAACTGCCCCTATCCTAGTTTTCCAGTTCTAAGTGAAATTCCTAGATGAACACACTTGTAAGTCTCTAATTTTATTTACTTATTTATTTAATTTTTTGGTTTTCATTTCTTTCTCCACATTCCTTTATGTCTATTATTTCAAATTATATACTTTTTCCTTTTCTTTCAATCTCTCCTGTAGATCTGTAGAAGTATATTCACATTTTCATATATTACATATTACACTACAAAAATTGTTACCATCTATTTACTTCAGTTTAGGATCCTGTTACTTAGCTTAATCTGTTTATATTTTAATGTACTTACTGTTTATAATTTTAATAAGCTTATTCACATTGTTTATAATTTTGTCTAAATATTATGTAACTTCCACAATTCTCTATCTTTTTGTATCTTGTCCGTTCTAGCCCTGAAGAAGTCATGTAAAGTCGGGTCGAAACGTTGGCTTTCAATAAAATAGTTTTGCCACTATTTAGCATATTTATGACCGCCACCCCGGAACATCTCCCTCCTCTAAAATTATTCTGTTTTTTATGATCACTTGACATTACAAATTTTATTCTTGTTTTACATAAAAAATGTATAAATTTTATGACTCATAGTAAAGTCGGTATTTATTAATTTTTTTTAAAAACACTTTATTTAAAAATGACTGGAAACAAGAATAGGATATTCTCTCATTTAATTATAAATTTTTTTTTGTTCGATGGGTGGATAGAAGGAAAAAATTGTAATTTTTGTAAATTTGCTGTTCGACTATAAAGTTCATTTAAATTATTATAATTTATCATACACATCAATAAGAAGAAGCCAAAAAAAGTCTTTTGATTCATTAAAATTAAATTATAACTGAAAAATAAATAATTTCAAATGAGAAAAATTTTGTGTAACATTTTAAGGATGAAAAATAGTCAGAATATACAGTTAATAAACATGTTTATTAAGTTTCCCGATGTTTGGGCATCAGGGCAGCAAATTAAGAAACAAAATTACATCAGGAAAATGATGAATATAAAAGTATTTTTATTAGATAAAAAAAAAGTGGAATGTACACACGGGATAAATAATTTTCTTCTCTTATTTACATAATTTATTTCATATATTTTTTCTTATTTTAATGATAAATTTATGCTTCTAATGTTAGATTATTAATCACTCAGTAAATGAAAAAAAAAAAAAAAAATGATAGCCCCAACAGTATAACATAAATTTAACAACTAAGCCTGAAAAATGTAATTTTTATTTTTAAAAAATAAACAAAATAAATGAATGAAATGATAGTCAAAAAGCAGAGCTAACAGGTAATTGAAAAGTAAATTTTAATTGATGTTCCAGCATAAATAATTAATATGTATTGGGAAATGGAAGCAGCATTAAGATATTTAAGAATTTATTTTCTTAATAATAAAATTATTTTCATTCATTCAAAATAAAAATATAGAAATTCTTACGTCCTATTCGATGCAAAAATATATTACCTGAAATAATATTTCATAAAATAATATATTATACTGAAATAATATATTCCCTGAAAAGTAAATTTTCAGTGATGTTCCAGCATAAATAATCCAATATGTATTAGGAAATGGAAGAAGCATTGAGATATGTAATAAAATAAAAATATGGAAATTCTTATTTGCTATTTGATGCAATAATATATTACCTTCCAAGAAAATTAATAAAGATAGGTTATTAACTCAAGGTTATAACTTATGAAAATTAATTTTATTTATTAATTCGTAGGTATTCAGTCATGGCAAACTGAATTTATAAATAAATTATTTAACTATGTTAATCAATGAGTGAGATAGGCATTGACGACAATGATTACAACATAAGAAAAACACAACACAAATTTAATCACAGGAACCATTAGAATGTGTGTCATATCCATACGAGTATTATATGAATAATACAATAAATAACTGAAAGAATATATTAAAAGCAAAGAATTTAAACTGGCACAAGAATAGAGCAATAATAGAATTTTTCATAAAACGCATGACAGAAATAAGGGTAGCCTATTTAAAGGCGTGTCACGGCTGTATCTTCATTCTCAAAACATGAAATCTTTACGATAATTATTTTTAGATAATATGATATAAGTGTTACTTTTTAATAATATTTTTCCCTTTAGTGAATTTTGAGAATGTGCTTACATAATGAAAAAAGTTAATAACTATTATTTATACAATTAAATCTATGTACTATGTTGGTAATTTTGTTACTTATTTCAAATGTGCCCTCTAAAATACTCTTTTGTCCCATTTGTTGTTTTATTTTTTTGAATTAAAAACCTGGTTGCATATAAATTCTGATGCCCAGTTAAATTAGTGATACAGATTCGCAATTAAGAATTATTTTTCATATTGATAATAGTTGACCATAGTATATGAAAAAAGAGATGGTCCAGAGTGGCAGTCACAAAAAAAAAAAAAAAAAAAAGAAAAAACAGAAAGAAAGTTATAAAGTTAAAGACAATAATGAAGAACAGCATAGTTAGGTCGAAACGTCTTAAATAAATAGTTTTCACAATTTTAAAATATTTTTATGACCACCACCCCGGACCATATCCTTTTCTAAATTATTTTTCATGTATTATCTCTGTATATAAAAAATGTTCTTTTATTTTAGGAAGTAAATCAATAGAACTTTTAAAATATCTAAGAAAATATATAAATAAAACTAAACCAGACTGTATTTAATAAGAAATGTGTGTTAAAATATTTATTTATATTTGAAGATTGAAAAAATGTTGATAAGTAGTTATCAATATTATTTTTGTTATAAAATATCTTTGATAAAAATAAATTTATGGCCTTGATAAATAATTAAGTAACCTCAAGGCTACTACACTCAACATTTTACTGTTTCAAACTTTAAAAATAATTTATTATTTTAAATAAAGTACAAAATAAAAACAATTTTTTTTTTGGCCTACCAAATGATCTCTAAATTAAATTTAAATCTCCATTACAAAGATAAGTCAACTAGCTAAGAAAATATGAAATAATGAGAGAATATTAAAATAACTAAACTTTGTAAAGGACTTTAAATTAATTATTATACACAAAATGCCGATGGATAGCATAATCTATGGTATTTTAACATGTTTCTAATTGTTTTGTTTTTAATTTAGAATTTTTCAATATTGGCAAATATTGAAAAATTAAATTAAATTTTTTTTCTTGATAAAAAAATTATTTATTTGAGATTTGTTGCTTGATTGATATGTTTTCAGGAATATTTGTGGTCTTACAAAACTTAATTTATTATAGATTAAATGTGTAAAATATTTATTTTAATTTTTTTCAAGTGTCTAACATACATTTCTCCTGATAAAATATATTTATATTTTATAATTATTATAATGAATACATAAATATATTATATTTATAAATATATCATATTATATATTTTATGAACATACTATATTGACAGCAATAAATTACACTTTTTTTTTTTTAATGAATACAAATTTCTTCTAAGATCAATTGCTTATCAAAGGTTTCAAATAAGCCTCAATATATGTGATGGTAAAAAAAAAGTTAATTGTTGAGCAGGATTCGAACCTAGGACCACAGCGTCAGCTCTGCTTCTTACTAAATAATTACAATTAATTAACGTTATGTATATAAAACGTAAAATTAAATTGCACATTAATTATTGCGAATGTAATGCGGACAAAAAAATGTGGAACGCTTCACGATTTTGCGTGTCATCCTTGCGCAGGGGCCATGCTAATCTTCTCTGTATCGTTCCAATTTTAGTATATGTACCGCCGAAGCGAGTACAACCGATTCCAAAATTTTAGGGTTCTTATGTATAAGGTCTGGAAACTAATAAGACAATATAATTAATAATTCAACATTTAATCGTAATTATTAACTGTGATAAGTAACACTGACAAAAAAAAAGAAATGAGACTAAAAAAAAATTGCAATTTTCTTTGGGTATAGAAGGCGTTCTGTGGATGGAAGTAAAAAGCAATCGGTGTTGAATCTTCAGGTTCATTCGGCCTTTATTATTATCATTATATAAATAACCAAACACAAAACGGTTCAACCCCTTTTACTCCTCTATTATTCAACCGAATTTCTTTCTTCTTTTTTTGTTTGGTAGCTACTGATGAGCTTTAGTGTTATTCAATAAATAAAAATATGGAATAGCATATAAATAAATAGATAAATGGTAGTTTGTTCAAAACAGCTAATCTCCGAAAGTTCTTCACCGATTTCTTTTAAATTTTGACACAACGTTGCAATAATATTTAGAAGTGTTTTTGTATACGTTTCATTATGATCAGGCCTTTGCTTTCGAAATGGCGGCCGAAAAACGTGATTCGCTTTAGACTGTAGTGCCAATACGGCTTCAACGATTTTAATAAAACTTGACCAAAGTCCTCCCCTTGAAGCCTTTATAATTTATGTATATAACATACTTTACCGAAAACAGCCTGCATAAATTTTTATGATGAATTCAGTATTTTATTTGCGAATAACTCAAAAAGTACCCATTTTTTATTGTTAATACCCATATTTATTCCAAAGCTTTCTTGATTTCCTATAAAATAATAAAAAAAATCATCGAAATCGGACTATTTGTTGCAGAGATATGTCATTTTAAACATTTAGTACGTTTTATTTTGCCAAGTGTTTTTTGATAAATCGAAAATTTTACATTTAATGATGCAATCTGGACTATTATTTGAAGATATGATATCATTGAATGTTCTAAGTAAATTATATAGTTTTGCTCATTCTTAACTTGAATACTGGACAAGCATTAGTTAACGAAACATGAATGTATCAAACGAAAAGGAATTAAAAGGAGCAGTGATGAATCATAGTAACATCCACCCGAAATTTCAGGAAAAAAAGTTATAAATGAAAAGAAACTTTATTTGCGAATTACTTAAAAATTGTGCATTTTTTTCTGGATTAGATCCGTTATCATGGGCGGATCTACGATGAGGGGAGGGCTTTGGGACTAAAGTCCCCTCCCCCCAAAAATGGTAAAATATAATCCTGTTTTATGGAAAAAAATTATCTCTTAAAGTATTATTGTTCGTGTAATTACATTTAAAAGGACTTCAGAAATCACTTAAACATCGTTTCATATAGATACTTTGTTTCTTTCTTTTTTTTTCCAAAGTAACTATCGTTATTTTTATGAAAAAAAAGAAAGCTTTGAGGCTGAAGGCCCCCCAAAATCAAATTAAATCCGTTATTATTTGAAAATTTACTAAATTCTCTACATCTTTACTAAAAAAAAAAAATCAATAAAGTTGGATCATTCTTTACAAAAATACAGCCTATTGTAATTTATGTCTTATTGCTTCTAATATTTTGTTCAACGAATTGTTATAATATATTAATTATCATTTTTACGTGTTCGGTTTTTTGAAAACTATAGATAACTCTGACAATTTGTAATATTATTAATCATTTTAAAGCTCTAAAATGTACAGTTTTGCAGTTATTGTTTGAGCCCGACCTTACATCTGCGATAGGAAATCTTGATGCCACTGTTGATTACGATTCATATAAAAAATTCAATTTCCAGCTCTCTATAGTTACAAATCGAGTACACCTCCAGTTGAAAAGAGATGAGCCTAGCATAACTAAGAATGGGATACTCAAGGCTTACACAAGAAGACCTAATGACAAAGCGGGCATCTCCTGAGTGTCTTTCCTGCATGGTAAATATCACAGTGATGCACACCTAGACAAATATATAACAATATCTTTTTTTGTAAATGTTAATGCTTTCTAACTTCAAGTTTACTATTATTTTTTATATTGTGTGATATTGAGATCCTGTAAGAGTTTAAATGACCCGTAAGTGGTTAGAAAGTCCTCATTGTTAGAAAGAAACAGAATATATACTATCTTTTATGACCATAATTTTAAAGATTGTCTAAAAACAACCCCCAATATCTCAGAAAAAAAAAACAAAATTAATTTGGCCATAATTTCTAACGTCAAATGCTTCTATCCAATCCTTCTAGTCAAATGTCGTTCGAACAATAGTCGATGCTCCTTTCTTTGTAACCAACAAAATCCTACATCATGACCTCAACATCAGATTTGTCCTAGACCTTATCCCAGAAAAATTCTCCAAATTTCACTAGAACCTTACCTATCATCCAAATCATCTCGCACAATTCTTCACAATCAAGCACCACCCGTTCCTATAATTCTCCAAGAAGGCAGTGGCTCCGCTACCTTTTGTAGATTGTATATATTGGAGTTCTGGCAATGGGCAGATTCTCCACTCAAGACATGAGTGTATGTGGCTAAACTGCTCTCGATCAATCTCCACTGGCTTTAGTACCAGCGATGCGGTTAAGAGAGTAGCAGAGGATTCTCCTGGAGTCCAGCTTTTCCCTCCATAGTTGGAGGGACAAGTCTGCCTCGGAGATCTCTTGCCTAATTGTAAATAGTTATGTGTTTTTTTGTTTTGCTTTAATTTTCTTATTTTTTTAAGTTATTTTATTTTATTTATTGTATTGACTTTGTGATTATTATTTATAGTTATTTTGCTTCTATTTATTTTATATCTTTTTTACATATAGGGTGAATGTTATCCTACCTTACTATAATTAATGTCCAAGTGACAAATTATTGTAATACTCAATAAATAAATTTTTTTAAAAGTTGGCCATTACAAAAAAAATATGTAATCTGCAGTGGATTAAATCCATGAATAATTAAAGGTTACAAAATTTCCTACAGAAACAAAGATATATCGAAATCAGTCTGTTAACGCCGCATACTCTCATATCTTTATTTTTTTAGTGTTTTCTTATCTCACCATTTACCCCTTTTAAGTGTTAACAATAAAATGTTTATTTATTATTTTTTTTGTAATAGGCTGAGGAATAGTGTCCCTAAAATGTATATAAGTTTATGGTATTTATATATTTAGGCTTATTTTGCGATGTATTATCGCAGTTGTATATACACACCAGCCCGGCAGTAATACCCTGTCTTAGGGATTATGACATCAAAATACTGCCCGAAAGGCAGTCTGGGGTTGTCTTTCGTTTGTAGTGGACGTCTACCCCCACCATTTTCACCAAGCTCCAGGCCGTCTCGTCTCATCTTCACTTCACCAGCGCCATTTTGAGAAGCCCAGCTATGTCATCTCTAGTCTTCGATCGAGATCGATAGGCCTATCGATTTGATACTCCCCAACATCGACTTGACATGGTACAAGGTAACCTCTTTGGAAGAAGATTCTCCAACTTGGAACGTTTTTTATTCTCACCATCACCATGGGACATTTAAATATTAATTTGGGTTTTCTCTCTAAATTATTATTTAAACTTTAATGAACTCTCAATTTATTTTTTTTCCTTTTGATTAATTTTATTCTCGAAATTTGATTTTGTTCTCTTGAAGTTATTTTGTTTCTCTCTTAATTTAATCTTTATTATAGAAGTTTTTTATTTATGTTTTGTTTTTGATGGACAATTTTTTTATTTTTCACTAAATATTGTAGTTATGTTTTATTTTATTTCACTGCATTGGAATAATCTTTTTTCTTCTCCTTTGTTTTTTATCTTTTATCTCAATAAATGTTTTAAACATTTAGAAGGGGATTTTTCGTTTTTTAATTAATTGAATATTTCTATTTAATATTATTTTCTTGTGCATGCATTTTTTACGTTTTACAGGTCTCATTTTTATTCACTCTTTTTTTCCCTTCTTTCCCAATATTTTTAATTTTACTCGAATTTTCCCCACCATTGAGGAAACGCACCGGGGAAAGATTTGTACTTAGATTTTGAAGTAGCCCTGGCCCCAACACAGACCATTATGAGCAAAGATATAGGCTACAGTAAACTGTACAAAAGTTTTGTTTATTATTATAAATTAACTATTTTAATTCAACCAATCAAAGAAAAAAAGTATTCCTCCGCCTGGTGATATATTTCATTAACATATTTCCATACTATTTTACCAGTTGTTCTCTGGCCAATATTTTATGTGAATTGAATGCTAGTAAAGATATTGTAGTTGTATCCAAGGTATCATAGGGCCCCGACACTGTCAATATTATTGTGTCAACATAATTGAAGGCAATATATTGAAGGGATATCTCACACAGATCAATTATATTGAGGTTTCCAGAGAAGTAATTTTTCTTTTTTTTTTTGGAAATGAATAATAATGAATTTTCTATTATTTAATCGCCTTGGCATTATAAAAAGCCTTAAAAAAAATGTTTTCTTTAACATGTAACTTCAAACAGTTAAATGGCATAAAATACTAACATTTAGTATTAAAAAAAAAATAAGGGGGTTCTTCCTTTCGTTAAAAAACTATCCCCCAACTACCCAGACATATTGCCATTTTATTATTGAAAACAAATTCAGGGATTAAATCCCCCAAAAAATTAAAAGTAAAAAAATATCACCCACTTACCCAAACATATTACTATTTTACCTTTAAAAAAAAAAAAAATCAGAGAGAGGGATTAAACTCCCCTCTCCCTAAAAAAAGTAAAACAAAGCATTACCCACCTACCTAAACATATTACCATTTTATCTTTTAAAAAAAAAAATCGGAGGGAGGAGGTCAATTTCCTCTCCCTTCCCCCAAAAAATAAAAGTAAAACACAGTAGCATCCACTTACTCAATCAAACAAATTGCCAAGAGGAGCACCAGAAATTTGGTAGCACTCAGAGCTTCTCAAGATCCTTATAAATGGCTATATTGCTCTATATAGCCCTTAAATGTGCAATCTGTTTCAATAATCAACCATGTAAGAAGGCCCTTAAGGCTTGAGCTGAAAATGCTCCAGCATTCTCGACTCGACTAAGGTTCGGGTTTTTAGTAAAATACTAGAGTTGCGGCTGGAACCTTACTTCTTTTTTCATATCTATTGTAACCAAGATTAAGAAAACATTGGAATAAATAAAACTCTTTCTTCTTGATTTAGCATTTGTATGTGCTCTGGACTATCGTTTTCTTTTATGATTAGATGTGGCATGCCATACCATACCATTGTACATAGTATTAGAATAAGTATCTTTTTGTTATTATTACTATTATCTTATCATCTTAAGTATCTTTATATTTATCTTTAAATTGTATATAGTACTTATGTTTAAAGTTTCTCTTTCCTTTCGTTTTATTTCTTTTTCTTGCTCATAGTATTCTGTAATTTTTTTTTTTCTGTAAATAGATCTCTTAACTTGAAATACCTTTTTTGGGCTGCTTTATAAAAAAAAAAAAAAAAAAAGCCAACCTAATCCCTTCACCTGAGCTAGCATATTAGCATGAATGTTTTATTATGGACAATTTAATTACTGGATAAGTACCTTAAAAAGGGTGTCCCAAAATTAACGCAAGATTTAAATTAAATATAAAACACAGTTCTTTTGATTTCCTTTTCTTTGTCAATTTGAAAGCTGATAGTTTAAGGTTAGTAAAAATGAAACATTATACAAGCGAACGTGTTTTCATTTTTGAGCAATATTTTAAAAACCATGAAAGTCTAACGGCTACAGTTCAAAAATTTCGCACAAAATATTCGATGACAAAATATAGTCGGAATAGGGATTTAACTTCATCAACTTTGAAGGGAGTGATTGAGAAATTGAAGCAGTCTGGATTCATTGGTGATGTTAAACACACTGGCCATCCAAAACAAGGCGTTTTAGTGTCAATATAGAAGCAAGAAAATTAGCCACAAAACTTTATTAATTATTTTTAAAATATTATAGAACAATGAAAACACGTTGTCCGGTAGTATATTTTCTATTTTTGTCTCTTTGTAGATTAAAGGCGAAAAAAGCCAGGCGTCCAAAAGTTTAAAATTTCAATAGAAAATTATACATATTAAAAATCAAGATCTTGGTTGCTACAGCTCTTCATGTCGCTTCATCGGGACATCTTTTCTAATTATATTAATGATTTTAATGAAATTTACCTTATAGAACATTACTATATAAAAGTATGAAAAAAAAATTATTTTCATGAAACCAAAGAATAACTTATATTTTAGTTTTAACTTTCACATTATAAATAAGTTTTATCTGAGATCCTTTTTACTTCATTGAATCCAAGATTTGTGTTAATGAAATTTTATTTTACAATACTGATTATGGTAAATTAATAATAATAATGATTAACGAACTTTTAATCATAAGCACAAATATTGTAACCGTCGAGTAAGTATCTTTTTTGTTTGTTCAACAAACACAGAAGACCAATATACAATTAAGAAGAGACATGAATTTTGACATGTCTTAAAGAAATATAAATTAATTTATCAGTTTTGCTATTATAGAAGACCTTGTTTGTAAATTGTAAAGTATTAGTTTTATAAACTAAACATTGACTTAACAGTGCAATATATTCCATATCTATAATTCATTATTTTGTTTTTATATAAAAGAATTTAACTTATGTACTTGTATTCTTTACTTAGTAAATATATATTATAAATGAGATAAATGTAGTGTTATATAAATTATTATTTTTATTTCTCTTAAATGATGTTAGTAATTTTGTAAAATACAAAAAAATAAAATTGTGTAAAACTTTTATATATCACAACCAAAATTTCCCACAATAAAAGATAAAATTTGAACTTCAGACAGTTTTTTTTCCTACTTTCCTTTTCTTTGATTCAAAAAGAAAAATAGTAGAAAAAAATAATAATAAATTAAGCGATGGGGATATAAATATAGTAAAATAATGTGTATCTCTATCATAGTAATATTCTTACTACTCCCTTTATCCTTAATTTACTTGTATTTATTAGGTATTTGTTATTTATTCCTGTCTATACTATATACATTTATATATTTCCTGTATATCTGATTTAATTTCATCCTTGATGAATGCCCAAAAGTTTGCATTGTGAGTTGTATTTTGCAATAAAATAATGATTGAATCCTGATAATTTGTTTAGTACAAGATAATTTTCAGAAAATATTTTTAAAATGCTAAGATTTCGACTATCAAAAGATTTTAAATGAAAGTCAGTGTCAAAATTTAAAAGAACAACATTGAGAAAACTGTGAATGAATTATTCCTTATGAACATGAATTATTTGATAGATAGAAAATTGTAAAAACTTACCTTCAACATTTGAAAAAAAAAATTAGCAAACAGTTTTACTTTGAATTAGATACACATTTAGAAGATATAAATATATAGTTAATAATACATATAGCAATGAGCATCAGTGTTTGATTATAAATAAAGAATAGGATAAACCAAAAACAATTCTTCACATAAATACATTTATTTGTATTCTTCTATTATCTTTTACCATATATATACACACATAACATAATTATACTATTTATAAATACAGTTGACTGTTGATGTCACTAGATATAGTCAAAACTGCACTTCACTCACTCCATACACTTTATATAAATATATTTATTTGCTTTCTTCTATTATTGTGTACCATATATTTAAAAATACATAACACAGCTATTACATATCAATATTTATAAACACAGCTGACTGTTGATACCTCTAGATTCATTCAAAACTTCACTTCACACACTATATGCATTCTTGAGAATTTAATGATAAATAATTACACTAAATTCTTGGGTGGTAAATATTCAGGACACAGTCATTATAATTTTTTTTTTATTTGTTCTAATGTTTCAACCCAAACATGTGGGTCATCATCAGGGCTGAAGATTTTAAAATACAGATGTAATATTATACAAACCGATAATGGTAAATAATAAACTATAGTGATTGATGGTACATGAATCTTAACTATTATTACAATACACAATATTAAAAATGAAATATGTAAGAAGTTATACAAACTAAAAATAATATAGAATATTTAATGGTTGACCGTTGTATTATAAAGGAAGGAAATGGTCTGGGGTGGCGGTCATAAATAGGCTAAATAGTTGCAAAACTATTTTATTAAAAGCCAAGAGACAAGTGCTTTTAATCAAAATAGTTTTGCCACTATTTAGCCTATTTATGACCGCCACCCCAGACTATCTCCTTCCTTTAAAAATAATATATATAATCTATTTATAAAAATTTGTAATATTTTCTCTTAATAACCGTGGTTCGAGCACTGAAAGATTTTAATACTGACACATTTGGTAGGTAAGTGAAAA
Source organism: Nezara viridula (assembly GCA_928085145.1). Lineage (NCBI taxonomy): Eukaryota > Metazoa > Arthropoda > Insecta > Hemiptera > Pentatomidae > Nezara > Nezara viridula. Next base: position 8,568,011 of record OV725080.1, on the reverse strand, counting down.
GGTCGGGGGACGATTTTGCAGTTATCCTTTTTCAGATAGCAAAAAAAAAAAAAATTATAATGACTGTGTCCTGAATATTTATCACCCATGATATGTAGAACAATCGACTAGCTTCCTTCAATAAAATAAATTCTGTAATTTCTAATTAAAACAAATATTATGAAACCATGTATTGCTTAAGGAATGAAAGAATCAGACACTAACTTAAGCTAGATAACAGTTAAAACAATATACTTTAGAAAGAAAACATTTCATAGAATTTATTAAACGCAATTTTATGCCCTTGTTAGCATATTATGGAAGATCCTGAGGACTAGTGATGGGGCCATATAGGCGGAACTGTGATTCTGTCACAGTGACTGGACCGAAGCTGGTCACAGTGACAAGCGATTGAAATAACAGTGACGATCATCGTGGCTCTGTGAAATCGCAGCTCCGATCACTCCAGCGACCTGGGCATTGCTGACATAATTTATTCAATAAATGAATTAAAGCAATAATCACGAAATAACTATTTCTAAAATAATAGTTATTCGTCAAATTTTATTAAAAATATTTTTTGAACTTTGGATGAATTGAAGATTCATTACCATATATTTCTGAACTAGTTATGTCTGAAATAACTTATATTTTATATTTCAACAGTTTTTCATTTAACTGTTGAAATATAAATAAAAATCTGGTGCGGTGCGCACATCACACAACTTTCACTTACCGCCCTTGGCTTAGCAGAAACGATTATTTTCAGACAAAGCGAAGTGAAAGTAAAAATTATAGACTCTATATTTATTTATATTTCATTATGAGTATTTTTATTTGTATTAATAAATATCCTCCACATATACAAATTTTAATATTTATATCGCTGTAATCTATACAATTAAATAATACCAACAATAGCATTTATGAAAACCACATATGTATATTTATGTAATATTGTTGGAGTCCGTATTATATTAATCTCATGATATGTATGGAAGCGTGTTCTAATCTTTGGGGCGAGCTTGGGTGCGCTCGTATTCCTTCTGTTCCTCATTACAACTATTCTCCATTACGATCTCTTATTTTTCGTTTAGTTAATTATCAAATTCTTTCATATTTTATATTTAAACATTTATAATATTAGAAATTAATATGAAATGGTACTGATTGTTTCAAATAACAAAAATTAAAGGTACTAAGCTAATATTGAAAATTAGCCATTTAAGCCCTGTTAGAGAACATCAATCAGCATAACAAAAAAAAACCTGTACCACTACAACCCATGAAGGGTATTGGGTTCAGTACTATTTCTAGGTCAACGGTTGCGCAAGGAGGTGATTTGACCATCACGCTCAACCGCCAGGTTTTCTCCCTTAATTAATTATTCAATTAAGGGTACCCACTTTATAGAGACTAGGTGTGCCCCAGAGGGTCTCCCGACCCAGGGTCGCCCCAAGACCAATGAAACAGGTAAATAAATTTTCTGCCATGAGCCGGTGTTCGAACCTGGGACCGTTAGCATTGGAAGCTCAGTACCCTACCACTGAGAAACACCACTCCTAATCAGAATAATAACCACATTTTATTTAAAACTGCTTAATTTTACACTGATATGATAAATTTAATCAAAATCGTTAGAGCGGTTTTAAAGATAATCGTAAAAATGTGTTTAGTGCATTATATAAAGTGCCATTCCGGTTAGCTGAGTTCGACGAAAAAGTTGCTGTAACATCACACACACAGGCCATTTTGTGGGACTTGGTTATTTGGACTCAGGAGACCTCAAAACGTGTATTTCAGTTAAAACTCAGATTCAATAATTTATATGATCACAATACTCACCCTTACTATATATCACATACATAGGTAAGTGAAAGTAGAAATGAATTAATAATTTAAAAAAATCAAATATTCTCTGCAGGGCTGTATACAGAAACCAAGGGATCCCAGAGATATTTTCTCCGTCAAATATAAAATTTATCACAGGAAAAAAAATTATTTTAATATATTTTTAGAACAAGTAAACTATGATTTTACAGTGACGCTTTCGCCAAGGAGCCATTGTATATTTATTTATCACCGGGAAAAAATCAACGTAGTGATAAATCACTATGATTTTCCCGGAGCTGTGACAGAAAATCTCTGTCACAACCCATCACTAATACATATCACCGGAAATAAATTCACTCTAGTGACAAATCACTGTGATGGAAAAATCTCTGTCACATTAGTGATGGGGTGTGACAAAGATTTTCTGTCACAGCTCCGAGAAAATCACAGTGATTTTTTATTCCGGTGATAAGTATTCAATGGCTTCTTGGCGAAAGCGTCACTGTGAAATCATAGTTTACGTGTTTAAACTTATATTAAAATAAAAAATTGTTTTCCTGTGATAAATTTTATATTTGACGGGGGAAAATATCTCTGGGATCCCTTGGTTTTTGTATACAGCTCTGCAGAGAATTTTCGAATTTATTTAATTTTTTATTTATATTTCAACAATTAAATGAAAAACTTTCCGTTAATTATTTCAGACCTAACTCATTCAGAAATATATATGGCAATGAAGTTCAATTCATCCAAAGTTCAAAAAGTATTTTTAATAAAATTTGACGAATAACTATTACTTTAGAAATAATGCTAGCCATATTTCATGATTATTCCTTTAATTCATTTATTAAATAAATTAAGTGAACAATGCCCAGACCGCTGAAGCGAAAAAGAAGTGAAACAGCTGAGTGATCAGAGATGTGATTTCACAGCGCTTACAGTAACTGTCACTGTGATTTCGGTGCGCCGGTCACCGTGACAGAATCACAGCTCCGCCTATATGGTCCCATCACTATGTCACACCCCAAGGTCAGTAAAACTAACCTAAGGTAGTTTTACTGACCTTGGTCACACATCACTAGTTTAACCACGTTAACTGAGATTTCACTGTGACACTAATCACCAGGTATAAAAGTCACAGTGACTTTCCCGGAACAGTGATGAACAATCATAATTACACCATTTCAATGGATACAACCAACTTATTATAACAGATACATATTTTTGACCCCACCTTACGGCAGGGTGCTGACAAAAAATTACTTTAGACTCATCAAGAGTCCCCCTCCACGGAAATCTTTAGTAAAAGGCGAAAGATTTATTCGATCTGAAGGGAGACCAGAGATAACTAGAAACTATGGAGTTCAGGCTAATGTACTACCGCCGGCAAATAACGTCTGCAAGAACAGTTTCATTTATCATGTAATCACACACAAATTTCTTCCTAGTAAATACATCAAAACGAATATTTCCTAACAACTGCTCCTATCTTCACTGAGCAGAACCATTACATTAAAGGAATATCAGAAACCCAATCCAATCCAATGAAAAATACTTATTAGCTTCTTGGAAAATTCGGTTAAACGTTTGAGACTTCACTGATAGATAGTGCTGAGGACAGGTCACAGCGCTCTCGTTCGGCAGGAATCATTACTAATCTGCTTGACAATATATCTAAATATGCTACAGCTTATTCTTTTTATCCTGAAAAATGTTTCTGTTCGGTTGTTCCAATAGACTTCCTATAGCACAACATAATAATAATATCATTTAGATTTCAAAGAAAATTACTTATCATTTCAGTATCTTGTTTTTACAAGTAAATTTTGCCATTAATATAAACTTTGTGGTATAAAAAGCTCTTTAATCAATTTATAAAAGTTAATTTCTTACTTTGTGAATTCCACCAGTTTCTAAACTGAATTTACTGAACCTATGTCCCTGTTCTCTGAAAAAAAAAAATATTTCCTTCTCTCTTTCAATTAAGTATTTATTTTTGTTCTAAACATTCCATTAGAATTAACCGCAAAATGATCAAATTTTAACTGAAAGAAATCCATATAAACTGAAATTATCATACTGACACGGAGAAGATTAAGAATTGATAAGTAAATAAACACTAGTTTATTTGGATCCAAACTGTCCATACTGTTGTATGATAAATTTCACGTAATCATAAATTGATTTATAATGATGTAGAGATGGTTGACCGTTGATATAATATGAGAAGGAGTTAGTTGGGGGTGCGGTCAAATAAATACTAAATTAAAATATAGTAATTTTAAGGCAAAATTAAAATAAAATAATTACTATATTTTAATTTAGTATTTATTTGACCGCACACCCGACTAACTCCTTCTCATAAATTGATTTAATTTTCTAAAATTTATCTTGCTCAGTACAAATAATCTAAGAGTCTATATGAATTAATTTTTGAATAACAGCCAAAAATATTAATGTAACAAAGGAGTTAAATTCCATTTGAAGTTCTAAAAAATGTTTGTACAAAATCTTATGCTGTCATCAATATTAATGTTGTGGTATAAATAACTCTTTAATTATTCTGTAAAAATTAATTTTTTACTTTATAAACTCCTTCAAATTGAAATTTAAAATATCATTATAGCTTTAATCAGAGTTGAATAAATATTATTTATATTACTATTACATAGAGTTGGTAATAGAAATTTCAATCAGTTTCAGTAACTGTAATTATGGTCTGCAATTATAAGTAAAAATTGTACTTGGATATTGTAATCTTATTTTTGCAATAACAAGTAATTTTAATGCAATTATAATGGTGAAGAACCACTTCACTGTAGAAATCGTAGTATTCATAAATCAATTTAAATATAGGCTTATCATGAAGAAAAATTAATAAATAATTATTTTACATATGAAATTCAATAACTTGCTTGAAATAATTATTGTGTTACATTGGATTCCTGTAAAAAAAGTCTTAAAATTAAAAAATAAATCATAAGTACCAAACGTTTAGTAAATTATTAGCAAAACATTTACCATTATTTTGGATCCATGCTTCATCATTTTAATTCTATATTGTTCAACGAAGGTACGGAAATATTATCATCAGTGTTTATTTCAAAATTTAGTTTAATATAACCATTAATTGTGGAATTAACAAGTCTATAAACCACAATGAAATCATTTTGATTAGTCCTATAATTATACATTATTTATGCTATAAAATAAAATGGATCAGTTTTTTTTAGCCATTAGATTATTTAATTGAAAGAAAAATTGATGACCGTCATAAAAATTATCTTAATGATTAATATGAACATTTCCTTTCCAAGTAAAAAATTAAACTATTCTGACATTTAAATCAAATCTGTATTAATATCACAATATTACTCAATAGAAGAATAAATGGGTGATAAGTCAAAAAAGAAGAAGTAAAAATAAATAAGTATTTATATTTATAAGTATATTTATTTATATAAATAAATATATTTTTTTTTGCCAACATTTTGGTCCAGAGGTCAGGCCTTCATCAGGGCTAAGAAGTATTTCTTTACAAAGAATACTAGCTACTGCTATGTATCAAACAGAGCAAATAAGCTTTAAATTTAATTGATAGAAAGAATTTATTGTTGACTCTCCTGCAACAAATCTCTTAATTGACAGTGATATAGGTCTGTCAAAATAGAATAACACTTATGGATACCTGGGGAGTTTCTCTATGGAGTATTAACTTATTTTCTTTGTCCCTTAAGGGCATACCCAGTTTAAATAATTTTAAGAAATATACACCCACTGGAAGCTGAAAACCGATCAGAAAAATCTAGTTTGATAAACCAAATAACTTCAGTATCTGAGCATTTCAGTTGACAGAATGACTAACTCCAATTTCAACATTTTTGAGTAATGTCATTTTAGTGATATTTCTAGTTGAAAAAGTTATGTCTATACAGACAGTGAGAAAGTTGATTGCAGAGAAGGTGATTGCAATGTTGAAATATAGAATTTTGAATAAAGGTATAAATTTTGCTATTTGAAAAATCACTAAAATTAGTAATAAGAATGTTGAAAAAGGAGTTAGTCATTCTGACAACTGAAAGGTTCATACATGCCTAGAGAGATTTGAAAGTACATCTGAATATTTAATCTATAAATGATTATGGATCGTAGGATTATTAGTTATATTAAACTGTTATTTTCCATTATAAAATTTACTAAAATGAAATTATGAGATTTTTATTGCCTGCCATGGATAGGTCAAAAGTTGTCAGACTAATTCTAAATGGATAATGTTGGGATTTCACGAATAGAAAATTCATCAAATTATTCGCTAATTTAATTTCCTTAAAGGTTACTTGATTTTTTTTTGGAATAAATGGCCAATAGATACCTAATTATTAAAATATAATATTATAACTAGAGTTATTAAACTACTGCAAAAGTATTTAAAGTTATAAACATATTCATGAAATATTTTTATATTTCACTTCTTCTTTCACACAAGTACAATTAAATAGTATTTTAAACAATGGCATTGGCATGATTCAGTGGATTTTATATACTTTTTTTTAGTTTACATAGTTTACATTTAGTAAGAAAGTTTCATTTAATTTCATTGGAAACATGTGATTTACGTTAGTTTTCAGAAATTATTATTTATATTTGTTTTGTCACTCTACGTTTGCTTCACCTCCTGTATTATATCATTATCCGCTGTCACTACCGCTCCTAAATATTTGAACCTTTGAACTTTTTCAAATTTGCATCTAATAATTTGGATAGTTGGAACAGTATGACGGCTGTTAGTAGTCATATATTTCGTCTATTCTTCGTTGACCTCAAGTCTATCTTAACTGCTGCTGTCTCTAAGCGTTCGTCATAGTAGTCAAGGATCTCCCAATAATACATATATCATCGCCGTAGGCTAGTATTTGTAAATATATTGTCTGTTGTTTGTATACCAGCATCTCACACTACGCTTTCTACAGCTAGATTGAAGAGAGAGCATGCTAGAGTGTCACTTTGTTTCAAATCTCGTCTGCACTTGAATTTGTTAGACATATTTTCTTGCACTCTATCATGGCAGCTGGTGTCCATCATATTTACCCTAACCAATCAAATTAGCTTTAGTGGGATTTGAATTTTTTTACAAATTATCATACACCATCCTGAAATCTATAAAAAATATATGTATGTTGGAGTTGAACTCCTTCATTTTTTGCAGGATCTGTCTCAAAGTGAACAACTGGTCGGTGGTGGACATTCTCCTAGTAAAGGTACTCTTGATACTGCCCAACCACTCTCCGCAAAAGGGTGTAGCTTGTTGTTGAGGGTGTTAGTGAATATTTTGTACATTGTAGGGAGCAATGTGATTGGCATAAAGTCGTTGCATTCTAAGGAATCGCCCTTTTTCGGTATGAGGCATATTATACCAGTTCTTCATTCTTCTGTTATGACTTCCTCTATCCAAGCCTGCATTATAAGATTATACGGAATCTTTTTATGGTTTCAAATCCACTATGTTTGAGGAGTTTGGCTATCAGGCCATCAATCCCAGCAGCTTTATTGTTCTTTAGCTGCATGATGGCATCAAGTATACGTCTTTCTCATCTGGGAGCTGTATTTCATCGTCAGTGTGCTGGTCATATTTAGAGCCATCATCATTTTGTTTGAAACGATTCCTAAAGTGTTCTCTCCATATTTCCAAAATAACAGTTTTATCTGATATCAGAATGCCATCTTTATTTTGGATCTGACTAAACCTAGGCATGTAAGCTTTCCTTTCCTCATTTATATTTTTGTAGAAGTTTTTTATGTCCTTTTGCTCCTTTTTCAAATTTCAAAAATCAAGTTTTCAAATCTTCTACTTTCCTTCTCTCCTATGCCCTCTTTTTCCCCCTTGTGAATTTTCCCCCTCTTTCTGCTTCTTTCTATATTCTTCTGTCAGATTCCTTGTTCCTCTTCCACTGATCATACACTAGTAAGCTTTATTTTTATCCAAGGTGGCTTTGCTCTTCATTGTTCCAATTAATTCTTCGGATTATTTCTTCCTTACCCAAAACCTCCTTGGCTACCGATATTAAATTGTTTTTACAGCCTTCCTACATTTGGTTGATGTTATTCCCTTCAATATGTGTTGGTCTTAACATGTGTCCATTAGGAGTGCGATCAAAAGCTTCTAAACAGGTTGGGTCTATAAGTTTGGTAGTAGTGTACCTAATTAATCTTTCTGTCTTAACTTTCCTAGCTTTTGATATGCGTGCTCAGAGGCAGGCCACTATCAAATAGTGATTCGAATCCACGTAAAAGTAGTCACGTTAAGATTACTTTTATGCCTAGAGCTTATCAGAACACAATTGATCTGATTTGCAGTCCTGCCATCGAGAGATATTATACAGCCTTAGGGATTCATTTTGACCTGAATAGTGTGCTACTCAGTCAATCTTAAGGATGCAGCAAAATTGACCAACCTTAATCTATGCAACTATATAAATATGACTTTTGAATGACTTCCCAACATAATGATAATTACTTTGGAAGAAAAACAAAGATATTAAATGTAATTACACATACTATTAAACGTAATTATACAAACAATAATACTTTTAGATAATTTTTTCATAAGACATGGTTATATTTTCATCATGTTTCAACCCGAAAGCCTCTCGCTCCCTGTAGATCCGCCTGTGTTTACCGTTAGTTTTTTATATTGTTAGTATGCGTAAAATTAATGAAAAAGAGAGGAGGGCTGGTCTCATGCCTTAAGTTATTCAGAAAGAAGCATAGCTTTTGAGAACTCCTTCGACGCTTTTTATCAGAGGCCTATATTTAGACCATTAATAATAATAATAATAATAAATACTTAGGGAACTTTCACACTTAACAAAAGTTTGATGCCAGTATCACCAATTGTTGTAAAAATATTACCAGTCTCTGACCATCGTCCAGACCCAACCCCACAAGATCAGTCATACTTTTCGTGACTGAAAGTGGATAGAATGTTTTGTTAACAGTCCCAAATTCTAAAATCATTGTTTGTATAAATAAAAAATAAAACTGTAATAATAAATTTCATTTATTCAAAAATTTTGTTTTGATACATGCATTGATTAATGAATAAGCACTTCTATATCTCTTCTCAGCAAACACCCTTCAGCAACAGACAAATCCGGGCCAACCCATGACTGTTAATTGAAGAGGCTTTACAGTAAATAATTTTTATATATTACTTTAGTTATATCTTACAATACAGTATGACTGAAAATTATCATAATTTATCATTTAAAACTTTCAATGAAAATTCATATCCAAGAAATGAAAGGTTTTATTTTTATAATTTTTAAGATTGATCATGAAATCAACTGATTATTATCAAGGTAGGTGTTATTTGAATCACATGATTTTTTATTTGAAATTACAACCTATAAAATATATGTATATATTGCTGCATTTATCAATTTATATGATAACATAAATGTTGCACTGATTATAATTCCTTTCGCAAACTGGTGCAAGTAATACAATCTGAAAAATAAAATTCAGTTCGATGACAGTTTGAAACGTCCAATGATATTTCATTTAACAAAGCTTGAAGTTATTACCTCATTAGTTTTTTCGTATGGTATTCTTCATCTTCTAAATTTTCTTTTAAAAAATATTTCTTCACTCCTTTATGCATTGTTATCATAATTTCTCTATAATTAAAATCAGAAGGAGGTCTCAGAGGATATATTTCAGCTTCATCCAGTGATAATTTGTTCCACAGAGCTTTATATTTTTTATTATCAAATACAATAGTTTTCGTAGTGAATGCTACTAATGCTTGTGAAACTTGGTAGATTTTTATATTTAATTTAATTAATCTGAAATTTATAAAATAAGCAGTTTAAATAAAATTTTATGAATTATAAGTCTAATAATTTATAACTTTAATATTTCTGAACTTCTCCTAGTATGATGACAGCATAGTAAAGTCTATAAATTTAGTGGTGAGTAAAACTATGAGCAAGTTTCTGTTAGTTTTCAAACAGTTTATTTTTCATCTTTTAATATATTAAACTGTTCAAAACCAAACAAAATAAAGTTTATATACAAAGGTTTATGAGGGAAAAAAATTAAAAATTTGTCTGGAATTTTTGTTATACATAATTTAAGAATAAATTAGTATTTTATGAATTATATAAACTTCAATGTTATAAAACATTAGTCAATTCGTTTATAATAAACGGTTTATAATATTACTTTGACCTTTTCATTAATTAAAAAATTATTTATTAATAATAAATAATTAATTTACTTTTCATTCCTATGTATTATACCTACATCATATATCAACTTACAAGGGTGGAAAGAGAAAATCCTCTCACAGGAAACTCATTTATGGCTGTCCCTTTCCTCTCCAAACTTTCAATGATGTATATCTTTCTTTATCCTAAATAACTAATGTCCTATTTACGTGCCATATTAAGTCCAAATCAGTACCAACCCACTTTGATAAACTCAAAGATTATTTATTTCCTCCATAATTTTTACCATATTATAGCCGTTTCAGAAACCTGGCTTAAATCAAATATTTCCTCCTCTCTAGATCCATCCCTAACTACACCCTTATTTGTCATGACCGGATACACCAAACAGGTGGGGGTGTTGGTCTTTATGCTCATGAAGGCTGAGTACAAAATTCCTCAACAATTCTCCCTCTTCTGACATTCCCCATTTAGAGTATTTATTTGTAGAAATTTCCTCAGATTCCTTTTCCCTTCTCTACGTCTCTACATATACCCCTCTCCAAATCCGATTTGTCCTGCCTTAGAATATTCCCTTTTTACCTACGTTTCCTAATACAAAAATGTAATAATAGCCGGCAACTTTAATACCAATTTATTCTCTGATTATCTTGACAAATCAAACTTTGTAGACCAAATCCATTCTTTTGACCTATTTAACATTCCATTCATGAAATGATGGAGTGTCTTTCCTCCAATCTTCTTCTATTCCTAAATCAACACATACATTTAAAGCCCTCTCTCTACCTTCAAAAGCCCTCCAGCTACCTGGATTGGTCTAGAAATAAGAGAACTGATAAAGAGAAGAGATGCTGCAAGGAAGTGTTTTAGATGTGCACATAATCCAAATGACTAATTCTCTTTCTAGACTCTTTGAAACTTTACCCAATCTTCCTTGCGACGTGCTAAGGCACAATTCTTTCATATTTTCTTATCAAAAGCCTCAGATCCTAAATCCAGATGGAAAATTGTTAAAAATCTCTCCGTATTAAAGTGAAAAACTTATACTTCCTGCTCTGTTTCTTCTGATATACTGAATTCCAACTTTGCCGACCCTGGCTCATTACCATTTTCCTCCTCATACTGCATTTCAAAAACTTCCTTTAACCTTGAAATTTTCTTTTTTTAATTATCATCTAATTTCTGTAAAGTTAAACAAACAATGTCTCCCTGTCATCTTTCCTGTCCTACTGCATATCAACAATTTTTCTTAGAAAATTCAAATTTTCTGTCAGCGTGGAAAATGTTATTGTCTTCCCGTTGGACAAAGTTCCACTTCCCTCCAAAGTTTCCGATTTCAAACCCATCTCCATTCCCTTCAATCTTTCAAAACTTCTTGAGAGGATTGTCCATGCACAGCTTAATACCTTCCTAGAAGAAAAAGCTCTCCTCAATCTTCTCCAGTCTATTTTAAGATCCCAGTTCTCCACCAATTCTGCTTTGTTAAAATTTCCCAAGACCTTCATTTCTCCAAAGAGAAATAGTAAATCTCTATCCTGGTTCTCTTTGATTTTTCAGAAGCATTCGATTCAGAGCCTTCATTCATCAAGACCTTCATCTTTGAAGCTCCCTTGACCTCATTTACACATCATTTATTTTTCCGTCTCCTCAGCAATCAATCTTCCGAATATATGTAAAAATAATTTTTACGTTTTCATAGCTGTCAGCCGCATTTAATATTATGTTATGGATAATATTAAATGCGTAGATGGATCCCAGAAAAAGATGTGGTTTAACTATTTAAGGAGCGACAGAACCATGGGCAATCAGAAGGTGTTTTCGCAGAAAAGCTCCTAATTCAATACAATAAATTGACAGAGAAAATGGTAAAAACCTAGGGCCAAGCAGAACCGGCATCCCCACTCCTTATCGATCCAGCTGGAACAGAATTGGAACTAGTCTGGAACGATTTCCCAATTGTTCCTCCGTTCCTTATCGAACCGGCCTCCCCACTCCTTATCGATCTGGCATCCCCACTTCTTATCGAACCGACGATATCGATAATTCTTAGTCGTTGGAACAGTTCCGTTCCATTCCACAGTGAGATTAGGTAACCTAATCAGTGATCATCACTGTTGGAGCACAGTGATCGTTACTGTTGGCGTACAGTGATTTCGCAGTGCCTACAGTGACTGTCACTGTTGGAGCACAGTGATCGTCACTGTTGGCGTACAGTGATTTCACAGCGCATACAGGGACCGTCACTGTTAGAGCACAGTGATCGTCACTGTTGGCGTACAGTGATTTCACAGCGCATACAGTGACCGTCACTGTTGGAGCAGAGTGACCGTCACTGTTGGAGCACAGTGATCGTCACTGTTGGTGTACAGTGACCGTCACTGTGATTTCGGTGTGCCAGGTCAGCTCCGGCCCAGTCACAGTGACAGAATCACAGCTCCGCTTATATGGCCCCATCACTAATTAGGTTCCCGTTCCTACCTTTGACTTTCACATGACGTGACTCCGCGAACTCACAGCTCGTAAATTGTTGTTCGTAATATTCCCAGTCTTCTTCTTCTGGATCGAGCGATGGAAAATTAAATTTTCGTATTGCAACATTTTTTTCTTCTGTTAAATCTTCTATCGTGTCTACGATATTTACGTTTCTTTTTAAGGGCATGTATATTCTTCTCTATATATCCGCAGCGCCACTATTATATTTTTAAATGTAATTCAAAATAAATGTTTTAATTCATTTATTCAATCTTCCAAAAACTTATCATAACTCATGAAAACATATGTTCTTTTTAAAACAATATGATTTAGACAATTAAATTGCTACAGAAAACATGAACTAATTTACACTCTCCTAAAACACCCAAAATATCAGATTTAGAATATGCTACATGTACCTTCAAAATTCCTTTCAAGAGTTCTAGTTTCTGTGCTCCCTCTGCTTTGCCCTAGATTTCTACAATTTTCTCTGTCAATTTATTGTATTGAATTAGGTGCTTTTCTGCAAAAACACCTTCTGACCTCATCTTCTTCTGGGGTCCATCTTCCTCCACCGTATAGTTTCTTCAGTCTCACTTTCAAAGAATCCCAGCAACATGTTAGATCGCCTTGGATGGCGCTTAACACTCGTCTCGAGATATGAGCAACTAAGGATGCTTCAAGTAGTTTCACATCAGACTCTATTAATGTGCCAGCTTCATGCCGGAATACTATCAAGCCTTTAATTTGGTCTGCTCCCTTAATAAAATGTTCAAGGTCCCCTACTATTCCAGTAAATGGTTCCAACTGACTTCATGTATGAACGTAGAATTTTGTGTTCTAATCTTCAGCAATTCTAATTGCATCGTCTCTGCCGCGATAGATAATTGAGCTTCTAATTTCGATAGTTCCGAGACCGCCTTAGCCAACTGATGCTCTAATTTCTTTATCTGCTCAGATTCTGCCATATGTATGCACTTTTTCACTAATAGTTCATATGAAATTGGTGCTCACAGTTTCAAATTTAGCACCAGTTATGATTAGTAATATAAGAAAGATTAAATCAATATTAAAAATTAGATTTTATCATTTTATTGCAGGTTGAGCTTATCAAAATAATCAATATAATAATAATCGATCACATGTCGATATATCGTAAAACACACAAACATATTTTATATTATGCTAACTCACCAATAAATTGCAATTATATCTTCTTTCATTAGAGTATGATCACTATTTTCTTTTAACTAACACTGTCTCTAAGTCACATAGAACTATATGTCTACTACTTGTTCATACAAGCCACTCAATGCAATCTGGTTCTACCGAGGGAAAGGGAACTGCTGATACCCTGCTACGAATTTAAGATGACGAAAAACCGAGGATTTCATATTTTTAGATCTTTATTACTCACCTAATAAATAACAAAATTTTAAAAAACAAAAATTTAAATTATTATAAAACAAAAATCAATTTTAGAATATAATACTTACACACTATACAAATAATGTTAAATAAAAATCATTCTTCACTAAATTACCTTCTTTTTTTATTTAACAGAAATAAAATTGAATCGAGGAATCCTGCTGGTATAACTTGAAGGATGTAAAAGAGAAAGTGAAAATAAATATCATTTGTGACAAAAATCAAGAATGGATACCAAATATCATTATCTAAAGTGCATTCTTCCTTGTTCACTTCTAATCCTACATCACATAACGCTTTTAGATTGAATTTTGGCAGTTCATTGGAATAAGAACAATTGTAAATTGATAATTCTTTATTCTCTCTGAAAATAATAATTTTAAAATTAGTGAATATTGTTCAATACTGTATTAGTGTATTTTAACCCAAAATTAATTTGAGAATAATGGAGTAGCCAAAAGCCACATAGTTTACATTAAAAATGACAAATAAATATGAAAAAGGAAATCAAAACAAATACGCCAGGATTGTAATCATGCGACTTCATCCCTCAATACCTTTACTTTACCTGTCCCACTACAACCCATGAAGAGTCTTGGATTCAGTACAATGTCAGGAAGTACTGTTACAAAGTCAATGATGATGCAGGGAGATGAATGGGCCGAAGTCATGCTCAACCACCAGGTTTTCTCTTTTAATTAATTGTTAAATTGAGGGTGCCCACTTTATAGAGGCAGGTGTACCCCAGAGTCAATCTACGGCTGATGAAAAACTACTATTCATCAGCCGGATTCGAAACTGGGACCTTGAATTCTGGAAGTCAATGCTTACCCACTGAACTCTCTCCTACCCTCTCTCAAAGTGAACAATGTGAATTTACTTACTAAAATTATAAACAGTAAATAAATTAAAATATAAACAGAGTAAGCTAAGTAACAAGATCCTAAACTGAAGTAAATAGATGGTAACAGTTGTAGTATAATATATGCAATTGTGAATATACTCCACTCCAACAGATCTACAGGTGAGATTTGAAGAAAAGGAAAAAGGATATAATATGAAATAATGGATATAAAATATTTCATATTATGTCCTTTTTCCTTTTCTTCCAATCTCTCCTGTAGATCTGTAGGAGTATATTCACAATTATATATATTATATTATATATTATACTACAACAATTGTTAACATCTATTTACTTCAGTTTAGGATCTTGTTACTTAGTTTACTCAGTTTATATTTTAATGTACTTACTGTTTATAATTTTAATATTATATTAATGTAATTTCCACAATTCTCTATATCTCTTTGTATCTTGTCTGTTCTAGACCTGAAGAAGACCTGCAAAGTCGAGTCGAAACGTTGTCTTTTAATAAAATACTTTTGCCACTATTTAGTCTATTTATGACCGCCAACCCACACCATCTTCTTCCTTAATCCTATAATATATTGAGCTTCTTTTGGTAATTCACCCATGACTCTACAAATATATATATAAAATATTATAGTATTTTAATCAAATTTAAAGGGAAAAAAAATCTGTTCTACCCAACGTCTTTTGGAGTTGTGGACCCGCCATTGAGAAGAAACAGTCGTTATTAGGTCTCGCAGTCAAAGGGTTAAACATGAGAACAAATATAATTAAACACAAAACAGTCATTCAGCTTAGGATAGCCAATCTAATGAAACTGTAGTAGACAGCCCCAGTATTGACTCCTTCATGTGACATTGTGTGAGGGAATGAGAAGGAATATATAATATATAGGAATGTGAGGTTGCACTGTGAATTGTACTCAATTATGCACTGGACAAATTATTCATGGAAAAGTCTCATATCGATAAACAATTGATGAAGAAGGACGCTGGAAAAAGGTCAGAGCAGGTAGTTAGCAACAGCTGGCAGAAGGACACCGAGAAGAGCACTTGAGGCTTGGACACAAAAACGAGAAGACGTCATCTGGGAAGAGAGGCTTACTACATTGAAGATTAAGAATATCAAGCCTACAGTTAGAAGACTTTTATACATTAATTTATAATTATCAAAATAAATTGTTTTATTATACAGGAGTGAAAAGTCATTTTATTTAGTTGTCCTGTATGCCTCACAACTGAAGAATAACAAACCAGGTGAGTCAATTCATTCAAAGTATGTTTAATGAGTCCCACATTTCATAAATATATTCTTATTGTTTCTTGTCACTCAGTGTCACAAAAGGTATTACATTCCCGAATTCCCAACAACAGTTAAATACCCTCAAAAAAGTCTATATTCAGTGCCGGGGTATTGTTTTAATAATCACAAGTGTAAATAACCTAGTCCCCCGATATAAAAAACTATTCACAATTCCCGGCAAAAACAAATTACTAACATTTAACTTTATTAGGTTATTTATAAAACCCTCACTCCATCTAAATGGAATGGCCTATAAACTAGAGGAAGAAAATTGTACAATATGTAACATACAAAAGCCTGAAAAGTTATACCATTTTTTAATTAAATGATCAATGTATTAAGATTTGAGAGACCACTATATAGTGAAATATATTACTGATGATAACAATTCAATTTTAATTTATTAACAATAGAAAATCTGATAAAATTAAACGTCATATTTAATTTTATGATGGGGAGCTTTAGAATGAGATAATATACTATGAACAATTAAATTTCTGTAATATTAGTTTGTTTAATAATATAATGTTTGCTGCAACGTTTACTGTTATGTTTACCACTTTAAGCTAATCTGTCATTTTCGGCTAAGAAGCTCTAGGCGAATTATACTATGTAGTGTTACGTATTACTCTGTTGTTACTATTTTCAAATTCTACTAATTATATATTTACTCAATTTTGTTTGTGAGTTTAATATTTTCAAAGGTAATAATTTTTATATATATTATTCCATGGTAGTCTTTGTTGTTTTGTTTTGTTCTTATATCACATTTCGTTTTACTTAATTTATCATTTCTTTATAAAAAATAACATTTCTCTGATTTACTTTTTATATTTGAGTAAGAGTACCAAGTGTCATGGCCGCAATTACAGTCGTATGCTTGTATCGCTCTGTCGTTGTTTCCTTTTCATCAGGTTAATGCTTCAATTTCTGCTGCTATACAGTGTGAATAGTGTGCTTTTGTACATTTGAACATTTCCACATTAAAATATTGAGGTGAGAGACATTTATTAAAATTATGTTGACTATTTAATTTATATACGTTCGGTAGAAACAGCTCAGCTGGCCGATAATTCCCTTTACGGGTCTTATCATATCAAGATAGATTCACGGTCAACGCCTGGTACCAAAATTCCTTCCTTCGAGTGATATCGAGTTCGTACCTAAGAACGTTTTTTTTTTTTTTTTTTTTTTTTTTTTTTTTTTTTTTTTTTTTTTTTTTCTTCAATTATTTTTATTTGAGACTTTTAGTTTTATTTATTTATGTACATTGAGAAATATTTTATTTTACCTGTAAATATTTTTGTAAATAACTTAGTTTTAAGAATTAATTTCTTTTATTTCCATTTAATTCCATTATAACTTTTATAGACTTTTAATTATTTTGTTATCATGGATCTTGTTAATACGTCGGGTGATGAATCGGAGGAAGAGACACCATTTTCCGAAATAAGCGAGACAGATTCGCAATATTTAAAAAGAAGAACACTCCAAAAGCGCAATAGAAATTCTGCCCCTGGATCGGCGGGTAACTCACCTACTAAGAAAAAAAATACAAGCTACCAAATCAAAAAAAATATCTGAAAATAGCAAATTTACACAAAACACCCGCAGTAAAACCACTGCAGCCAACAAATTAGAAACAGTTCCACCATCCACCTCAATCAGTAATTCTGTTACTACCAATATTTCATCAAATAAAACTCAGGAGCCAAAAACATTTTCGGATCCAGAACCACCACCTATTTTTGTATCAAAAATTGAAAATTTTATGTCCTTCGGGCAAGAAATTGCTGACTTGATAGGACAGCCTAATTTTCGATGTTATTCAAGAGTTAATGATATAAAAATTAACACTAACTCTAAAGAAAACTATAAAAAACTCATCGAGCATTTTACATCAAGAAAATACCAATTCCACTGCTATTAACTCAGACAGGAAAAAGCGTATAGAGTAATCTTGAGAGGTCTGCATTCAAGTACCACCACAAACGCTATTAAAATCGGATTGGAAGAAATAGGCCACAGTGTCAGAAATATTTCACCCGTATTACATCCTAGGGAAAAATATCCGTTACCACTATTTTTCGTGGATCTGGAACCAGCAAAAAACAATTCCGATATATTTCAGGTAACGAGATTAGTATACTCAACAGTCCGTTTTGAGGAACCTAGACAGAAGCCCATAGTAGTGCAGTGCACAAACTGTCAAAATCTGGGACATACCAAAGTCTACTGCTTTCACGAGGCCAGATGTGTGAAATGTGCAGGTTCACACGCATCAGACACTTGTCAGAAACCAAGGCACGAACCTGCGATATGTGCTCTTTGTGGTGAAGCCCACCCTGCGAGCTATAGAGGTTGTGAGGTTTATAAAAGTCTCCACAAGCAAAGATCCCATAATATAGCAGTAAGAAGCCAGAACCTTGTTCAGAAAAGTAACACAGAACCGCCTGAAATTGAAAATCTGGATGTTTTCCCAGTACTGCCGTCAACACCGCAAATCGTCCAACAACGGCCATCGACCACTGTATCAACGGACCTTCCTCAACAAGAATCCACCAAGCAACACTCCCAAAACCACTATCATCAAGCAGCAACCTTCGATGTCAGGCGCCTCAGACCTTCAAATCCAAACCTAAAATCACTAATCCTCAGCATCAACCTCCACGTCAACAAATCCCCCCTCATTATCTTCCCCTAATGGTCAAACTTCTGCCGGAGCATCCACATCCAGCACAATCCCATCGAAATCTCCAGATGAACCCACCATCATATGTACCTCAGAAACTTCAACCAACTCCTCGTACCCAACAACGGACCCAACCCCCTACCAATAACCCTAATCGCACAAATTACCAACCACAACCTCCTCCTGATCCGAATCCACAGATCCTTCAAAGCCAAACATCATCCGACATCAATTCTATCCTATCAGCATTCCTGATAGACCTTCAACAGACTATCAAACCACTCATAACCCTTCTAACCAGATTCCTTTCCGAAATCACATTCAATTTTCCTCGATGAACAAAAAGCCCCTAGCTATTCTCTTATGGAACGCAAAACAACCGTGACGAACTAGACATATTTCTTCATGACAATCTCATTGACATTGCCCTCCTGACGGAAACTCATTTCACACAACGATCAAACTTTTACATAACTAACTACATCACTTACAGATCAGACCATCCAGATAACACTTCCCACGCAGGCTCTTGCATCCTTATCCATAAATCCTTATCTCATTCCCTAATCCCTTCCACCCCAACTGACGCCATTCAATCAACCTCGGTAATCCTATCAACTCGCCCTTTCCATCTTACATTATCAGCTGTATACTGTCCTCCTGGAAATTCCCTTTCTCATGGCCTTCTTGATTCCTTATTCCAATCACTCGGATCACGCTTTATTGCTGGAGGAGACTACAATGCTGAACACCAACGATGGGGTTGTCGAACATCCAATTCCCGTGGTAATATCCTATCTCATGTCTCATCTTCTAATAGTTATTCTATCCTCTCGCCCATGAATCCAACATATTGGCCAACATCTCTTAAAAAACGTCCTGATATCCTAGATATATTTATTACTTCTCAGATTTCCTCTTCCCTGACCACAATAAAATCCCTGGATGACCTTTCATCAGATCATAGTTCAGTTCTGCTATTATTACATTCAAATCTCGTTCCTAAACCCTCACATCCGAAATTGATTACAGGACGAGTAGACTGGGACAAGTTTCATTACGATTTGGAAAATAAACTGGACTTAAAAATTCCGCTTAAGACAAAACAAGACATTGACAAATCCATAGAAAAACTCACTACATCAATAGCTATTAGTATAAATGATAACACTTCCATCAATAAAAGCAATAACTCACGATATAGTAACTTGCCATTAAATATTCGAATCTTATTAAGAGAAAAACACAGAGCAAGATCGAAATGGCATAGGACTAGATATCCTTCAGATAAAACTTACTATAACGAATTGACTAACAAACTGAAAATAGAAATTAGAAAATTCAAAACACAAAAATTACTTAACCTAACTGATAATCTTACGACTACTGACAAATCTCTATGGACGACCACAAAAAAGATACTAAAGTTTAAAGACTTTAACCATCCACTATTAACTGAATCCCAAACCTGGTCCAAATCCAATGAAGAAAAATCTCAACTATTCGGTCAATACCTCTTCCAAACCTTTAATCCACATCCTGATATCCTTAATCCACATCAAATTGAATGTATTGAAGCAGAACTGGATATTCCACTCCAAATGACTCTTCCACCTAAAGCATTTCATCCTTCGGAAATATCTAATATCATCAACAGATTACCTTCCCGAAAAGCTCCTGGACACGACCTTATCACTTCCCAGATCCTAAAACTTCTTCCTCGGAAAGCCATCCTATTCCTCACTTACATATACAATGCTGTGCTCCAATCCACATATTTTCCTGATTCTTGGAAAATATCTATTGTCAAAATGTTACACAAACCTAAAAAACCACCCAAACACCCATCCTCTTACCGTCCTATTTCTCTGTTACCTATCATGGGCAAAATCCTGGAAAAACTCATCCTAAAACGCCTGTATCCCATCCTAGACTCTAATCATATTATCCCTGATCACCAATTTGGATTCTGCACATCGCATTCCACTATCCAACAATGTCACTGTGTGGTTGATGTAGTCTCCTCTGCATTGGAGCGCGGTATGTACTGCACGGGAGTCTTTCTCGACGTTGAACAGGCGTTTGATCGAGTCTGGTACCCGGGTCTTCTGTACAAACTCCGAAAAGTCCTACCCCCTACATACTTCCTCATTATCCGCTCCTATCTTACTGATAGATACTTCAAAGTAAACCAAAATAATGTCTTCTCATCCCTCTTTACTCAATCTGCAGGCGTTCCACAAGGTAGTATCCTCGGTCCCATCCTCTACACAGTTTATACAGCTGACATCCCAACCCATCCTGACACTGTCATCACCACTTACGCCGATGACACATGTTTGCTATCTGTTAATAACGATCCTTTAATTGCATCCCAAACTCTTCAATCACATATCACAAGCCTTGAAGAATGGTGTAAAAATTGGAGAATAAAAATAAATTCCAACAAATCCCATCAAATCACCTTTACCCTCCGTCGTAAACCTATGACATCTTGTCTTACAGTAACTTTCAATAATACTCCACTTATTCCTGTTGAGCAAATCCGCTACTTAGGACTCCATTTGGATAAACGTCTTACTTGGAATCCTCATACTAGACTGAAACGACAAGAAACTGCTCGACGTTTCCGACTGCTCCAACACTTACTAGACAAACGCTCCAAACTTTCTATTAATTACAAAAGACTTATCTACATAACTATAATAAGACCTATATGGACATATGGAGTTGAGCTTTGGGACTCTGCCAAACCATCGAATTCCTATCGTATCCAATCCTTACAATCCAAAATCCTCTGTAAAATCCTTAATGCTCCATACTTTGTCACAAATAAAACCATTCATAAAGACCTTAATGTACCATGTCGCGATTTAGCTCGAGCCAGATATCTATCCTTTCATGATAAACTTCAGTCCCATCCAAATCCGCTTGTTTCCACTCTTGCTTCTTTCTCGATTCCTGATAATCCTCCTAGGCGTCTGAAAAGGAGATGGCCTCGTGATCTTCTTACTTAAAATTATTTAGAGTGCTATCACTGGGTAGTAACTCTTCAAGCCTGTACATGCCATTATTTATATTTGCGCATATTTACTTGTTGTATTTGTATACAGTTGTAAATTCCATTAAATAAACAAAAAAAAAAATATTTGAGTAATTGTTTATTGTTGATTTTTCTTTGTGAAATAAAGACGAAATAGTGGACAGAATAAAATAGATGCTACATTAATTTCACCAATATCTACTTTTTATTCAGCATTGATCCAAATCGAACGAGCCGTTTCTGAAATATTGGCTTATCTATAAAAATGTATTTGTGCGTGTGTAAGCGGAATTGCTGGATGAAATTTGATAAAAGTGATATGGGACATCTAGACACCAACAGGCGCAATCCCAGAAAATTACATAAACGGTAGTAAATGGTATGCCCGTTACATCAATTTGACTACAGACAGACAGACACTAAACTAAATTTGAACCTTGATGTCTGAAAAGTAAAAAGCAAGCACAATACCTTCGGTAGTGAGGAAGCAAAATACAAATGTTAGGGGTTTTCTGTAAAATTTTAGAATTAAATTGTAATTGCTTTAACTTTTGAAGGATTCAAGATGAAATAGTAATATAACATATTTTCTTGGCGAAAATTCAATGCATAACAACTTCTTCATAGATTGAATAGAAAAAAAGTTGACTGGTGAAAAAAGATAAAAGCGTGAGGCATACATTTTTTTTTTTTTAATAATTGGTGATTATTCAGGACGGACATCTCAGAAAGAAAATGAGATAGATAGTGTAAAAATGAATATAATCTATATAGTAAATTTTATTATCTTGAATTTTGTATAGGATATTTTCATTTGTACAATGCATGGTTTCCCTGATATAAGCAAAAAAGTGACTTTTGTGCTTCCCCACATCCGGTTCACCTCTTAGGAGTGGGGACTTTTAGTATGTTTACCTCCTAACTAGTCCAAACAAACTCCTAAAGTCAAAAATGTTGTGCCTTCCATAATAATTCATTAACCAGACTAAATGTAATTTGTGTTTTTGTTTTTTTAAGAATTTTAATATGACTTTTAGTTTATTACTGGGAGAATGGCCCATACACGCGAAAAAGTCGCAACATTCTTACTGATTCATTCATTTTTCACTTTAAAATTTACTTTAACTTTAATCGGGAGCTTAAAGTCTAATAATTACAGTAAAAATGATACCCGGTAGCTTTCTCCCAACTGCTAACAATGAGTGCATTTATCACAAAATCAGCTGGAATATAGTCAAGACAACATTCTTCATTGCCTTTTATAACTCTCATGACTCCTTTGGTAAGAGCTGTTGATATTCCTAAGACACCATTCACATTATCTGTCCAACCCAGAATGAGATCTTTGAAGATCCCAACCACTGTAAAATTAAAAATTTCATTATTAAATAATCCTTTAACAGGGAAAATTTCATTATTTTCTTTTAGAATAAAACATTCCATAAGAATTATAGCATTTCCAAGTCAATTTCAACCTTTTCCATTTCAAATTCAACTTTCAATTTTTCTCGAAATGAAGGACACTTAATATATTATCGAAGGCATAGCTTTTGAAAATACAAAAAACAATTATGATAACGCGGTTGCATATCCATTTATTTAACATTTTAGATTTTTTCAGTGTAATATTTCTATGTCATATTCAATTTTTTCAGAGTCAAATTCAACCTTTTCCAAGTCAAATTCAACCTTTTCCAAATCAAATTAAACTTTTTCCAAGTCAAATTAAACCTTTTCCAATTCAAATTCAACCGTTTTCATTTCAAATTAATGTTCTAATTGTTTGTAAATTTTATATATTTTTTAAAATAATGGTCATCACCCACCCCCCTCCAATATGAAGTTCTATTATTATGCTCCCCTAAATAGAATTTACGATTACTGATATCGATTTATTGCACCTATTCGGATTTATTAGGGACAAGTATTATGCTGTCCCGTGCCTGGTTTTTAAAATAATCTCTATTTAAAGATTACGTCATTGCGTTTCGACTTATTTAATTTTTTTTTATTTATTCGATATAAAGGTGTATTCTTACGTTTCCCGAGCCATGAATTTTGAAAATGATCTCCATTTTATGATTATGCCACTGCGTTTTGACTTTTTTAAGTTTTTCGAATTTATCCAATATAAAGGTCTAATTTTTATGTTTTCAGAGCAGTAGAATTATAAAATGACCTCCATTTTATGATTACGCCACTGCGTTTTGACTTATTTAAGTTTCACAAATTTATCCAATATAAAGGTCTACTTTTATGTTTCCAGAGTCGTAGGTTTTAAAAATGACCTCCATTTTATGATTACTCCTCTGTGTTTTGACTTATTCAAGTTTTTCGAATTTATCCAATTTAAAGGTCTACTTTTATGTTTCCGGTGTCTTAGATTTTGAAAATTACCTCCATTTTACGATTACGCCATTACGTCTTGACTTATTCAAGTTTTTCGAATTTATCCAATTTAAAGGTCTAATTTTGTGTTGGCGGAGCCGTAGTTTTTGAAAACGACTTACATTTTAAGATTAGGTCACTGTGTTTCGGTTTTTTTAAGTGTTTTTGATTTTTCTTTCGAATAAAAAAAAATAAGGATTAATTTATTTTTCAATAAATATATAAAAATATCTAATTGAAATAAATGAAATATCTATTATCTCATTTTTAATTTAATTTTAGTTATCTTTTTTAATTTGTGGTCTCCTGTAACAAAATTATAAGATTAGCTGAAAAATCTGAATATGGTAAGTTAAATTTATTACCATTTGCTTTTTCGGCTTTTTAGTTTGTGTTTTGTGGTTAATTTAACCTTAGCTTCATATTATTTATTTATTTATTTATTCATACTCGAAAACATATTGATGAAACTTTGTTAATTAATTAATCAAGAAGCAGCAGCTTAGTCATAAAATGGAGATTAAATATTAGATAAATTTAAATACTAGAGATCACAAAAATTTCAAATACGTCTCCGATAACATAGTAGTAGATCCTTATACCGAAAAAGTAAAACAAAAAACTTTTATAATCAAAAACACAGTGGCATAAACCTAAAATGGAGTCATTTTAAAATTCTATGGCTCCAGAAACATAAAGGTAGACCTTATTGGATAAATTCGAAAAACTTAAATAAGTTGAAATGCAGTGGCCTAATCATAAAATAGAGGTTATTTTCAGAATCTACGGCTCCGAAAACATAAAAGTAGACCTTTAAATTGGATAAATTCGAAAATCTTAAATAAGTCAAAATGCAATGGCTTAATCATAAAATTGAGATGATTTTCAAATCTATGGCGCTGGAATCATAAAAGTAGACCTTTAAATTGGATAAATTCGAAAAACTTGAATAAGTCCAAACACAGAGGAGTAATCATAAAATGGAGGTCATTTTCAAAATCTACTGCTCCAGAAACACAAGAATACACCCTTATATCGAATAAATCAAAAAAACTTAGATAAGTCAAAACGCAGTGGCGTAATCTTAAAATGGAGGTCATTTTCAAAATCTACGGCTTCAGAAACATAAAAATTAGACCTTTATATTGGATAAATTCGAAAAACTTAAAAAAGTCAAAACGCAATGGGGTAATCATAAAATGGAGATCATTTTCAAAATTTATAGCTCGGGAAACGTAAGAATACACCCTTATATCGAATAAATAAATAAAAACTTTGCAGAAAACTGGCTCTGGAAATAGGCATGCTACTAGGACCCAAGGAAATTCCTATCATATGGCCTTAAAGATTATATTCCCAGAAGAAAACTATTTCTTTGGTCTCTTTACGAACGATGGAGACTTAAGTTTGCCAAAGAACATTAAAATTGGACAGAAGAAGAAAAACGAAACAAATTTTTAAGGAGAAATGAATCAAAACTTGAAATGATTGGTTCCAGAAGGAGGCAGTGTGTCAGAAAAGATCTAAAGAGGAATTTTCAAGTGAATGTTTGCAACCAACAGTTAAACACGGTTTGGGGTTGTGTTTCTTGATCTAAAGTTCGAGACCTCGACTGAACATAAAACTGGATGCAAAACTTTATTTTTCAGAAAGATAGCGATAACAAATTTGGATACTTTGCCATTTATTGAAATAAAAGTAATATTAAATAGAAAATAAAATGAAATACATATAATACAGAAATACATACATAAAATACAGAATGTTAAATTAAAATAAAAGAAAAGTGGACAATTTCAGTATTAGAACAACTTTTACAAATACGTTCAGCTTCCTAGAGTTTATACAAAAACTCTCGACGTTAACAATAAAGAATAAAGACTGAAGTGGATAACAAAGTAGTGAAATATATATAACATAGCATCATATTCACCTCCTGAAAATAATGTCAACTTAACACATTGGCCTCTTGGCTTGTTGTTAATTGAAAATAATGCTAATTTAAAAATATTGGACTCCGAAATACTGTCAAGGGGATGACTCAACCCTCACTAGTCTCAGCCCAGTTTACTTCCGGCCGTTGGCCAGGATGAAGTCATCTGTTTGTTTCGGTACGCTCTCAGGAAAATATGTCCAAAGGAGTCAGACGAGTATAAACTTGTATGAAGACTATTTGAAGTATCAGTATCAGTTAAGTAATAGTATCAGTATCACGATTATGCAGTGTAATCTATGAGATCATATTTACCAGAGGGACTGTATCAAGAAATCACAACAATAGTAATTTATGTTTTTTATTTTAATTCACTTGACATCAAATTTGTTTTTAGATTAAGTAAAACTATTTAATGTACTGATTTCATTTTCCATTCAAAGTCCATGAACCCTTTAAACCCTCAGCATCCACATAAACTATCAAAATATAAAACCTTATAAATCTTGTTCATTATTTTACTTATTTATTTAAAATATCAGAACAATATATTACATCCGGGGGCTGGGGTAGCCGTACGGGCTATGGCGCTTGCAATAGGTAATCAAATTTAAGCAACCTCGAGCCTGGTTAGTACTTGGATGGGTGACCGTCTGATTTGGGTGACCGTCCACCAAGGAAAGTCAAGCTGCCTGAGTCTCTCTCCCCCGGGTATGTGAGCCTCGTCAGCCTACTGGAGGCAACTCACACCGACCGTGCATAGGACTGATGACCCTACCCAGTGTACTTAAATCAGGAATCGGGATGTGGTTTACCAGGATGTTAATAGCCCCCCTGAGGTTCGATCCATGGACGGTTTGCTCGGGAAAGAAATATAGATCCTCATGCGCCTGCTGACTCCGAGCAGCCATAATCCATGGATCTAGACTGATTTGTCACTATCCTTGAACCCGAGAAAGATTGGCCCCAAAGTGATCGGCTATGGAGCTACGGGTGGCCTGCCGCTGCACCATGGAAACCATGTTTTTTTTTTTCCTGTTCTTCCTTATCTCGCCTTTTAGGCTATACGGGATTTTCCCTGACCAGAGGGTGAGGGCGGGGAATTTAAAATCCCCTCTGGGACCGGGACGCAAATTCGTGACTATTTTCATATCATAGAATCATATATCTGGTTTACGGGCAACGGCGGTGCAGTGCACACGCGTTAGCCCATTCAGCCACCCCGCCCTCTTGGAAACCATGGTTAGCAACATGAGGTTGGGTGACCCCCTCCAGGCTCCTTGGCTCCCGCAAGTATCACACGTCTGTAAGGAGACCACATCTCGTGGCCAAAGATCTTCTTGGTCTGTAGTGCCAACCGAAAAAAAAATTACATCGACAATGTCAGCAAGATTAAATCAGTTAGCAATTAAGAGGAGAAAAACACTTAAATTGAAACATTTATCATTTTCATAAAAATCTGGTTTCTTTGAAGACTTTTTCACACCACTATACTTATATATAAAAATATATTATTAAGATACACAAAAAGGATGAAGTACTAAAGAATGGATACTTATGAAAGATATAAAACTTGAAAGAACATAACTTTTTTTTTTTTTACTTTAATTATCTCCATCGTTGGCACTATGTTAATGTAACAAATGCGAAAAATCACATTTTTCAATTTTCTTCATTATTTATAAAAGCCACATGGTTCTGTTCCATGGAAAAGATTCTAGGAAGCACTCAAGGAAGCAAATATAGTAAATATCATAAAAGAAATTTATCAAAATAATGTCTGTTGTATTAAATTTGGGCCAAGGCTTTCAGAAACATTTCAGGCTTCAAAAGAACTTCTGCAGGAAACTTTTTACAATTAATGACGACATTGCTCTCATGTGGAAAAATGAGAATAAGAATTAGGGAAGATGTATACATCACAAACTTAATGTTTTCTGATGATCAAGTGATCCACGCCCAAGATAGAGAGGTCATAAACTATATGTTTAGAAAAGAAACATAGAATCAAATAAAAAATGGGGATTGGAAATAATTTTAAAAAATAAACAGAGCACCTCGGCACTTTTACAGATAACACGCCTTGAAAAAGAAAATAATTCTCATATTGTATCCCTAGATGTAAACATCTACAAAGGTTCTGATTTCAAAAACAAATTAATAATTATTCTTCTAAACCATCCTGTAGTGTCACTAAATGATTATTTAGTTTATAAAATAAAGCCGATAAGTTTTATACAATTCATTTTAGTTTTTATGCTTTAAATAAAATACTTACCAACTCCAGGTCTTGCAATGACAGTTGAGAATTTACAAGAATATTCTTCGACTATTTTTTCACTCAATGATTTAGAGAATGTATAAGTGTTTGGATGATCCTGTATAATTCTGAAATTCAAAAATAACAATTAATGTAAAGTTAATATTTTTATTATAGATCATGTTAAATTATACAAATTAATTTCAACATTTACTTGTAAGAGATAGTATTCATGACTACAGGATTTTCTGTTTCTATTAGTTTTAGTATTGTCCTCCAATCCTGACATGGTTCATATATCTTTTCTTCAAAACAAGTTTCCATCAAATGGTGGTTGCAATATGCTGTTGAAACATGAACAAAAACCTAGAAAAAATATTTTTTTCAAATGGACACAAAAACTGTTTAAATTGATTAATCAATATAAAATGCTTAACTCACCTCAAGATTTTTAGTTTCAGAGGCTAATTTACACATCTCTAATGTTCCTCTCGTGTTTGAGAGAAAAGCTTTGTGAAGTGGATCGTTGAATCGAACTGTAGCTGCTGAATGGAAAATTATGTTCACCGTATTTTTCAGCTCCTTTAAATATAAAAATAAAATAATACAAAAAATTCACTCACACTTTCTATTATTTTGTCCAAGTATAAATATTTCATACCTCAATAATTTCTTGACTTAGCCCTAAGTTGATGAGTGACATATCTCCATCTAAAACGGTAACTTTTTGGTCCATTATATCAGGTGTGTCAGCCAACACAGTCTCAAATAACTAAAAATTTTAATCTATGTATAAATATGATCCTAGGTCAAAACCCTATCTCTTGTACTTATGATATGGAGACTTGATGGTTTTACAGATATTTTACCAAACTAGTATAAAAACAATAAATCTCAATTAGATTTTATAGTCCATGGTACAGATCCCTTTTTATCAAATTATTAACATCCGCCTGAAACTTTATAAATAGCTTCATCTTAGCGTAATGTAGTAGACATCCCCCGGTATTTACTCCTTTGTGTGACATTGGGTGAGGGAATGAGAAGGAATATATAGGAATGTGAGGTTGCACTGTGAATTGTACTCAATTGTGCAGTGGACAAAGTATTCATGGAAAAGTCTTATATCGACAGTCGATGAAGAAAGACGCTGGAAAAAGGTCAGAGCAGGTAGCTAGCAACAGCTGGCAGAAGGACACCGAGAAGAGCACTTGAGGCCTGGACACGAAGACGGGAGGACGTTACCTGAGATGAGAGAGGCAGGACATTGAAGAACAAGAATATCAAGCCTACAGTTATAAGACTTTAATATGTTCATTTATTATCAGTTGTTAAAATAAATCGTTTTGTTGAACAGGAGTGAATAGTCCTTTTATTTAGTTGTCCTATATGCCTCACGATTGAAGAATAAGAGACAAGATGAGTCAATTCATTCAAAGTGTATTTACTAAGTACCACATTTCATATATATATTCTTATTGTTTCTTGTCACAAAAGGTATTACATTCCTGAATTCCCAACAACAGTTAAATACCCTCAAAAAAGTCTATATCCAGTGCCGGGGTTTTGTTTTAATATTCATGAGTGTAAATAACCTAGTTCCCCGATATAAAGCAGAAGGCTATGCCCTATTCCCGCCAAAACATATTATTTAAAATTAAACTTTTAACATGTTATTTACAGTAACCTATAAATATTTGATAATGAAAACTTTCGAAATTTCAGGGGCGTTTTCAATCTGCAGGCCGGCAAACTTTGTCTATTTAATTAGGTACTAAAAACTCATAAATATCAAAAAAGTGGCTGTTTAAGCAACTATCACAATTATGGCAAAATAACTCGCATGAGCTCTCTATAGGTGGCTTCTCGTGCTAGAGATGGTGTTTGTCCCGTGGCTACTTGTGGAGTGGGCAGATACAACCAGCTCCTCTCAGCGCTTAAGTGTTTAAGTGTTATTTTTATCTTTTAAATCTGCCCTCACCACTTGCCGTAAGGCGGGCTATTTAAACAAAAACTCCTCTTTGGCACCACAACCATATTCCTCACCGTGAAATATCTAAATTCACAACCAAAAAAAAACAAAAAAAAAAACATAGATTAGTGATTACCGGGCAAGGCACAAATGAGAGGAAAATTGTTTAGTTTACAATAAAGAGAGAAATTAGGCTAATAATTTACAATTAACGTAAAATAAAATAATTCCTCATTAAATTTAAACAAATGAAAAAACATACATATCAATAAAAGGTTTCTCCAGAAAGTAGAGGAACTAACTTGTGCAGCGATTGCACCAAAGTGGCAGTAGCAGTCATCAATTTTACAACCCTAACTACACTGTCGGGCCCTGGAAGTGTCTCTATTATCCTGGCAAGCTGCCATTCCTGCAATAGAACATCTTTTTCAAGCAGAATTACAAGGGTTCCCTCCTTTAAATTTTCCCTATTCGTATACCACTTGTTACGAGGCATCAGATTATGAAGTTATTCATTAAACCACCTCTTCCAAAAATTAGGAAGTCTTGCAAATCATCTCTCAACGACTTGTCAAAGGAAACACAGGTGCGTCTTCTTGTTCTGGTCTGGCTAAGAGTGGTTGACCTATAAGAAAGTGTCCTGATGTAAGGTAATCCAGGTTATCCGATGGCTGACTGCTAATGTTGCAGATAGGACAGGAATTGAGAACAGCTTCTAACGAGTCTTAGAGAAGGGATCCAAAATTGGCAATGAATGAGAGACTGGACCAGCAAGGGGCCACCATGCAAGAATACCTGTGGTAATTATCACACAAAAGGACTGCTAAATGAGAGTCTTTAGGTATCAGCAACGGGTGCGTAGTTTTCTCTTTGATTGTGGAATACTTCTATCCACCTCCCACCCTGAGATCTCCGTCCTTATCCAAAAATAGCGTGAGCCTGTTATTATATAAGGAATCCTTATATGGTTTGCCGCCTTCAAGGCAATCAATTATTTCAGAGAAGGATTTCCTCTGAATGAGCCTGACATAAATCATCAACGAACCCTTAAAATGGTCCACGGTCAAAGTTCCAGCAGCAAAATCATCTTGCTCCTTATCTCGGCAACATTTAATAAATTTTAAAATGAAAGCAAAAACTCTTAGCAACTTTAAAAGGCTCGAATATTTCTCCAGGCAAATCAACAAATCGTTATGTTTTTCAGCAGCTAGAAGAGATATTGTTTTTACCTCAGGCAGAAAGGATGAAGGTTCAATGTGGTAGATAGGCCAGTCAGAAGGAGGTAACAAAATAAATGACGGGCCGTTCCAATAAAGCTCATGTGAAAGTATCTGGTGTGGTGTGAGGCCTCTCGATAAACAATCTGCTGGATTCTGTTTTGTAGGAATATAATGCCAACAATTAGGTTCTGTAACTTCCAAAATCTACACCAAGTGATAGGCAACATAAATTTTAAGTTCATGTGTCTGTAACCAATAGAGTACGTTATGAGAATCCGAAAAACAGTAAACTTCTTCAATTTTTAAATTACTTTTAAGTTTACCAATACACGTAAGTAGCCTGGAGGCAAGAAGAGCAGCATTTAATTCCAAACGAGGCACTGATTGAACCTTAAGTGGGGCCACCTTACTTTTTGCCCTTAACAAATTAATTTTGGTGCTTATCCAAATGGAAGGGTAACCAACTCATATTCCTGGATCAGCTGTGAAGATTCACTTCTCCAAAAAAAACGCAATAGGTTCTGATTAGTTTCAACAATGCGGATACACCTAAACATCATTTTTATATCGCATGTCAAGGTCACAGGAAAGCATCTAAAATGATCTATAAGTTCCGCGCAATATCAGTCTGGAGCTGCGGACCAGTCAAAAGTAAGTCATTGAGTGATTTTCCTCCCACCATCTTCTCCGAACCATTAAATATGACTCTAAGTTTTGTCATGGAAGAATCCTTAATGACTCCATGATGGGTCATGACGTATGGAGAAGGGTTCTTGGCGAGGCGGACATGATCCAATCTTATATATTCATCCATCTGGGCAGCATAGGCAGACTTATATTCCGAATCCTTCCTAAATCAATTTTCCAGATTTTTAAATCTGCGTAGAGCTATCTATCTGGTGAAATCAAGATCAATCGGCTGGTCAGAACGAAACGGAAGTGAAACAACGAATCTACCCTGGAGATCACGGGTGCATGTATTTATAAAGTGATCTTTGCAAAATGCATCTTCAGGATTTGGCGGAATCGAAACTGTGACTTCCTCAGTCTCCCAAAATTGCTTTAATTCCTCCTGTAAGGAAGGGCTGGTCTGGATGAAAAAAGTACGTATAGAAGGTATAGGGCTTTGGTTTTCCAAGAGGGTGTTCCCAAATAATACCCATCCGAGTGAGGTATAAATAGCTTTTGGTTGACCACAAGCAAAAAGCAATTTTTCATGTAGTTTTATCGTTTAATCCTAAGAAGTAAAGGATTATAAATAGAACGTTAAAACACTGTTTATTGTTAACAAAAATTATTGCATCATTAATGCTTGCTTTAATGTTAAAATACTTTTTTTTTGTACAAATTATAGAATTTTTTTTTTAGTTGGCTTAGAGTACCACGACCCATGAAGGATCTATTACGCTGTTCATTTTATTCTTAAAACGTTATATTTGCTGCTTCCGCGTATTTTAGTAGGCTTGTTGGATTAACCGCCTCATAACTACTGAGGAGATCCATTCGTTCCTCCCTAAATAGTTCCAGTCTAAACCTTGCAAATCTATCACATCGACAAACGACATGAAAGGCTGTTTCATTCTTCTCCTAACAGAATCTGCATAGCGGGTTCGTCGTCACTCAGAGATTGAACATGTGGTTGTTTAACTTACGGTGGTCTGTATAGATCTGTTAATGTTATAAAAGTTGTACGAGATTTTAAATTTTGACATTACATAAACTTAATGAAAAATGAAGTTTGTAATTGATATCTGCCATTATTTCAAGTTAAAAAAAATTATAAGGAACTATTTCAGCCAAAAAACGGGGTGTACAATACTTTTTTGTCCACTATAAAATAAATAGCATGTGGCAGTTGCTATAAGTTGATGTCATATGTCCAGAGGAAATGAAATAAACATATTATAATAATGAAAAAAATAAAAAATAACAAGTAAATAGAAAATAATAAGATGTAGTGAAATCTATCAAAATATTTCAATTTGTTTCAATAGATCATAGCATTCTATGAAAATAATTGGTTTAAGTTATTTCAATGACTGTTTTAAAGATTTTTAATCAAATTTTTTATTATAAGGATCATTACCTTAGAAATTTCTCAAATCCTGTACGAAGGGTATTGCAATTTCCCATCTATAACTTTGAATTCAAAATAAATAAATTGTTATTAGTTAATGGTTTGATATTGATTTTAATTAATCAATTTATAATTTGTTGGACTTAATGTTGAAAAATATAAAAGCAATCTATGAAAAAAGAGAGAAAAATATGAGGTTTATCACTTGTACAATTGTCATTCGTTAATCCAATTATCATTCCGAGTTAAATTACAATGCTAAGGTAGCCTGTAACATACGATCAATTAGTTTATTATATGTTATCGCTCTTAAATATCTTTCAATTTCAAAATATCCTATTTACTCTATATCAAAAAAGGAGTATGTTCCTACTAGGATTTGTATATGTGTTTTTATTATTTTCCATTTGAACTCGAATTTTCCAGTATTAGATGAATATAATAATTTTGCTATTATTTTTATTTTCCTGTCTATATGACCAGTGCATCTTAATATGGCATTCATCTCCTGTGACATTTCATTAAATCAACATACTTTTGTATGAATGACAATCAAAATTTAATAAGATAAGTCAAAAGTTAATTCATGATTTTTTGTGTGAGAATTTTCATGAATTTTATTTTTAAAACAATAGCTGTATGCGACATGAAACTTTCTCCGCGGATAGCCTAGATACATTGTATTGTCTGCATAAAAATCAAGTCTCAGATTATCATTATATTATGAAATAAAAAAAAGTAGGAACAACTTCATGAATAAGAAAATAACTAACAAGAAAATAAAATAAATTACTTCTTAATGCAATAGATCTAACCAGGAAATGCTGGTTGATTTGAAGCTAGTTATAAGCTCAAGTCTACTATAGTTAATATTTAAAATTAATATTTGTTTTTATAATTAACCATACCGCATCTTTTGCAATTTCATTCCATCTTTCTTGTGGAGTCTTCCCACGTTTTGATCTTATGATGAGATAAATTCTTTTCACACCAGGACATGTTCTTAACAATTTCTCTGTCAAAACTTTTCCCAAGAAACCTGCTCCTCCAGTTATTAGGATGGTCTTATTATTCATCCATTCCCTTATAGTTATCATTCCTTATCGGTCGAAAAACTGAAAATATAGAACAATAGGCCTTTAGTTAAAATATTACTATAAATACTTATTGAATAATTACAAAAACGTTATGTAATATTATAAATTTAAAAAATCTGATGCGCGCAACACACAACTTTCACTTACCCCTCTACTTTATAAATTTTTGAAGTACATTTTAAATGGAGCTAAAGCTTAAAGCTTTATGATAACAAATTATTAAGACCATTAAAATTACAAAAAGTCTATTATTATATCGATGGTAGGCAATAAAAAATCTAGTTTTATAAACCATATAACTTCAGTCTGAGCTTTTGACAGAATGACTAATTCCAATTTCAACATTTTTGAGTAATGTCATTTTAGTGATATTTCTAGCTGGAAAAGTTATATCTATACAGACAGTGAGCAAGTTGATACCAGAATAGATGATTGCAATGTTGAAATATAAAACTGTGAGTAAAGGTATAAATTTTGCCACTGGAAATATCACTAAAATTAATAATAAAAAATGTTGAAATTGGAGTCAGTCATCCTGTCAACTAAACCGCTCATATATGCCTTGAGACATTTGAAAGTACGTCTGAATATTTAACCAATAAATGATTATCGATCGTAGGATTATTAGTTATTAAACTGTTTTATTCCATAGTAAAGTAAAAGTAAATATTTATTTAAAGTAAAGTAAAGTTTACTAAAAGAAATTACAAGATTTTCATTGCCTTGCCATGGATAGGTCAAAAGTTGTCACACTAATTGTAAGTGGATAATGCTAGGCTTTCACAAAGGGAAAATTCATCAAATTATTAACTAGTTTAATTTTCTAAAAGATTTCGTGATGATTTTTCAGAATAAAAGGCCAATAGATACTTAATTATTTAAATATAAAAACATATTTAGTTATCAAACTACAGCAAAAGTATTTAAGGTTATAAATATATTCATGAAATATTTTTGAAGGAAGCTAGTCGACTGTTCTACATATCATATAAAAAATTTTTTTTTAAATTTTTTATTTGTGCCGTTTCGACCCAAACATGTGGGTCATCTTCAGGACATGATTCGAGCACTGAATGCTTTCAAGTACTGACCACAATCACAGTGACTGAGCCCTGAAGATGACCCACATGTTAGGATTGAAACGTTGGCACAAATAGAAATTTTTTTAAAAGACTGCGTCCTGAATATTTATCACCCATGAAATATTTTTATATTTCACTTCTTTCACACAAGTACAATTAAATAGTATTTTAAACAATGACATTGGCATGATTCGGTGGATTTTAAATACTTTTTTTCAAACTTAGAAAAAAATTTAATAGTGTACATTTAGTAAGAAAATTTCATTTAATTTCATTGGAAACATGTGACATTTCATTGGGTATTTAAGGTTTGTATATGTCTCGGATGGACAGTGGCTTTTTCGTTAAAATCGGATAACTGGAAGTCACACTTTATATCATCGGTTTTACACATTTTTAAGATTTTCTCAAAAACGGCTCAATTTTGATTAAAATTAGTGTATTAATGTATAATTAAGTAATCTTTAATACCATTTAGTTCATATCCCTATTGATGTCACTTAACATGACTTAAATGACCAATTTCAAAATGTCTTCCTCTAAAGTACCCTTAATTTAGTTTATTTTAAATAATTAACCATCTCTCATTGTTAGGAGTTATGAAAAAAAAGGATAAATATAACTTTTGAAAAAATTTGATAATTAAATAATAATTTCTAAAAACTAACATTATTTAACACATGTTCCTAAGAAAACTAAATGAAATTTCTAACTAAATATAAACTTAAAATTTTTTTTTTTTTAAGTTTGAACAGAAGTATGTAAAATCCACCAAATCAAGACAGTAACATTGTTTAAAATACTATTATACTATAGTTGCGTGAAATATAAAAATATTTCATGGATATGCTTATAACCTTAAATATATTTACTGTAGTTTAATAACTCTAGATCTAATATTGTATTTAAATAATTATGTATATAGCATCCGTTTATTCTGAAAAATCATCATGTAAACTTTTCTAAAATTAAATTGATGAATTTTTCCTTTGCGATATCCCAACAGAACTTACAATTAGTATACCTGATGAGGAAGAGACTGATGAATATTGACGGATCCTAATATTTACCTATTAATTGGAAATATCTGAGGCAATCAGGAAGGTCCATTATTTCAAACGTAATTGGAACTATAAACACTTAGTTTATCATTTATAAATACGGACAAATTCCTATAATAGTGATCTAGGTGAAAAACACAATTTCCATGAAAAATCATTATTTTTACCAATAAAAACTTTATTAAGGCAATTATGTTCACTGTAGTACATCCCAGATCATGGAAAAAACAGAAATAAAAACTTTGGAAAAATTAATTATAGTATTTTTTTTTTGCAAAAAACGTGGGTACTTTTAGGTGGCATGATGAAAAATCACGTCATTATTTTAGACAACTTGAGATGAATTTAAAAATTTTCCCTAATAAACCTCAACTTAATTGTTATGGATTTGAAGCTTATTATATTATATGAAGAAGTTTTTCTTGAAGTGGGGTATATGTAAAATAGTTGGATGACAAAATAAAAATAAAAATCACAAATTATTTATGATTAAAAAAAAAAGAACTAAGCTTAGTTTAGCTGCTCAAATTGCAATGAAAAAAATGGTTTTAAAAATGAAGTGTTGAGTTTACAATGAATTTT
Source organism: Nezara viridula (assembly GCA_928085145.1). NCBI lineage: Eukaryota > Metazoa > Arthropoda > Insecta > Hemiptera > Pentatomidae > Nezara > Nezara viridula. Next base: position 8,530,491 of record OV725080.1, on the reverse strand, counting down.
GAATCACTTCAACTAAATATTTCTTTTGTTATCATTTCATACTAAACAAAAAGCATGACTCACTTAAAAAACATAAAACTTGAATTTCCTATTTTTCTATTTTTCTGCTGAAGATTTGATCCAAAGTTTATATGATTTTTTTTTTGTAGTTCTTTAGGTTTGCTATCACTACTATAAACATTTCCTTCTACTTACGGGACACCATGTATATATAAAAGCTTTTGGGCTAAATTCATCACCAAAATTAAAACATGGATAGGTTAGTGGGTTGGTAAGTCAAAGTTGTGTGATTCAACAAACTAGATGAATTAACAAATCATATAACATCTAAAAAAACAATGAGAACCCTATTGATCTTTCTTCATGCACTGTGTCTTACCCTAAATATTGCTTTTAAATAGGATTAATTTGCTTTACCTGTTCTTGTGAAAAACTGACTACCTCTTGTCTTCCTTCATCCGCGATCCCAAAGGCTATATAACCAATAAAGAAATTAAAATCAGGGAAGAATAAATTAATAATTAGCTATATAATGCATGTTCATCGATATTTATTATAATATTGAAATAAGGTTTTGTCATTTCCTTAATCACTATTCTGCAATACAATGCTATTGCATAAACCTACTGACCACACTTAATATTTTTATAACAAATAAATTTCAATAAATGTTAATTTTGAGATGCGCGTGCATGTATGTATTATTCACAATAAGAGTTAAATCAAATAGTTAATAATTTTTTTTCAATTTGACACTTGTTAATTGTTTACACTCGCAATGGGCTGATTTCTTTGAAAAAAGCTCTCTCTCAAACATAAACAAAAGAGGGGATAATCTGCTATGTTCCTGGCCTCGCGTTTCTACGGCGAGTAAGGGGTTCCAGGAATCGCATTTATTTGTATTAAAATGTAATTAATACTTATATTTGTATTGAAATGTTAGATACCACAGACCCCCTACTGTAGTATCCTAGATTGAACCATATAATTTTTATTGGATTTCCTTTCTAAAGGTATCATGTTTTTAAATTTACTATTTGTTCTATATCTAATTGGTGGCATGCAGGGTAGATGGTAAAAGTACTAAGATGGTTTACTAACTATTATATTTACAAATTTAAATAATCAAAACTTATATATACAAAATAATAACTAAACCTATATACATAATGAATAGTTGAGAATCATACTAGAGGAGAATGCTTGATTCTATTAATTAACGATTCATGGTTGCCAACACAAGTTTACATCGCTATAACTAAATGAGGGTTATTACCTAGCTGGTGAGGGGTGTTGTCGTTATCTCTAGCTGTTCTGGCTACCTCTCTGGAAGCTCCGTCGATCTGGTCCTCAAGTCTTCATCTTGCTCCCTCCGGCTGTCTTCTAGCCTGTGTCCCAGCTCTCCTCCGCTGAGTCCCAAAAGGAAGTCCTTTAGTCGTAGTCCTCTATTTCCCACCTTTCTTCATCCCCCTCTCTTTTGGTAGTCTTCTCTGATTGGCTGAATATTCCTAGCCTAAGGGATGACCACGCCCTCTCCCCCAGGCCAAGGTAAAGCAACAGGTACAGATTTCCGTATTTCTGGTGGAAGGTGTGAAAAGGTCTTTCGGGATCCTGTTTAAACACTCAGTTGTCGGTCTTGGTCGGTGGTTCTTAAAGGTTTTTATTACCACTTACAAAAGGTTGGGCTTGTGGGTCGTTACCCTCCCTCAGGTAGCCAACCGCCAGATGTGAGCACTTATGGTATTTATTTATTTATACATTTAAAAATAACTAAATGAATCCACCGGCAGTCTTTACAATACATAGCAAATCTTCAGTTCAGTTCATTTACAGCTTGTGTTCATTTCACTTTATTTCTCGTAAACCTAGTTTTTTTCACTGATTATTTTCAGTACTTTTTGTTAACCTTTATTAAAAGTTCTTTGGGGTATTAAAGAATATTTGCATGTCTTACAGCAGTAGAGCTTGCAACAGCTGTTGCTGCAATGAAAGGAGGCGATAACCAGAGAAATTTGGCAGCTAGGCTACTAACCTCACAAAATGTGGTAAGTCTTGCAAAATACATTGTCAAGATAGTGGTTCCTTTGAATATACACATTGAGGAGGAGGTCAAATATCTACAACACTGAAAGACTGATATGTAACAATCGAAGTGGAGTATGACTTATGAAATAAGACTGTTCGACATTACTTAGACAACAATAGTGGGACCTATGGAAGAAACGATTGACCCGATAATTCATTTCTGCGGATGACAAAGCTAGACTCATTAATGCATTCAATCAAATTCAAAATACTAATAAGAAGTATGCCCCATCGTCTGAAGGCAGTAATTAATACTTGAGGTGGACTAAAAAGGTACAGAAAATTAAAAGTATTTCAAAATTTTAAATTTACCTTTTAATTTCTAAAAACCAAAAAAATCTATTTCAACAGTTTTCTTTTAGCAAATTTGTTAGATTTATTGGTTCTAAACATGTAAAAGTAAATTTCTTTTTAAAAATTATAATCAGTAAATAAGAGTTAAGTGTTTTTTCATCTTATTTTGAAATAATTTGCAAATGAGTACATTATTTCTCAAAGATCTTTTTCGTCTGTACACCGTATCTTCATTAATTCCAATGACTGAGCATTCATTTTGAAGATTTTCTTCACCTTCAAGTAGAAAGTTAGTCACATCCCCCCAAAATTTTAGCACCCATGATTATTTGAAAGATAACTAAATTCTTTTTGAAAAAATTAAATAATCCAAATCGGACACTTATAACCAACGATACAGCTTATTATAATTTCTAAACATAGAACATGAATGAAGTTTTAAAATAATTTTCTTTTTCTTGGTTGATTACAATTACAGAGAAAATAGGTATTGATTTGTCCATCTTATGACAAATTACATTATATTATTTTCTTTTTATTTTGCTTCCACACTACCGAAGTTAGGGAAGCATTGTATTCGTGCGAGAGGTTAAACAAATTTTTTGTGCTCACAATCGAAAATTTCTACTTGTGTTTTATGTTTCAGACATCAAGGATCAAATTTGGTTCGGTGTCTGTCTGTGGTAAAATCGATGTAGCGGGAATATCACCTACTACCATTCATCCAATTTTCATGAAATATTCAGGAATTGTGCGAGTTGGTGTCTAGATGGTCACGTATAAATTTTAATAAATTCTAACCAGCACTTCCGCTTACGCACGCGAAAACGCATTTTTGTAGATATGCCAATATTTCAGAAAGGGCTCATTCGATTTGGCTCAAAATTGGATAAAGGGTAGGTATTTGTGAAAAAATAATGTAGGGTCAATTTTATTGAATTCTGTCAGTTCCTTTTTTTTTTATATAAGTGCAAACACGTTTTCCTTTATACGTCTATATCTCTAAAACTGCAAGTTCTATTTGGATCAAATTTTGAGGAAATTTAGGGATTGGTAAACATAAAATGAAATTGCATCAATTTTATCAAATTCTATCTAATACCCCCAAAAAAAAATCTTGGAGGAAATTTAGAGAGCAGTATAGAAATTACTTAGTACCAATTTCATTGAATTCCATTTAATAATCAAAATTAATATAAATAATTGTTAACAATATAATGGCTGCGAAATGTTGAAGGCACTGATCATATGTAGTGGGAGATAGGTTATTACAATCTTGTTATGGGATTATAAAATTTTAGGTTTTATTCAAAAAATTAATTGATACTGTATTGTTTGGTAGATTCCAAACGTTACTGGCATGACACTTACTGCCGTTACTTAGATTTATTGGAATTTTCAATACATTTAAAGTAATTTATACTCTGAGTTGGTAGAAAAAACAACGTCTTATTTGTGATTGGGTTTATTTCCATTCAAGTTCAATCACTTCATCTTGGCCTCGATTTCCTACTTAAATATCGAAATTATGTGAACTTCATTCATGTTTTTATATTTTAAAGCGTTTTGTTCTGATTGAAGGAAAGTGTTGGTCACGCTAACTTTGAACACATAATAAGTTGAATTTTTCCTATGGATTTTCTAGTTCCATCCATTTCACGAGTGAAAACATACCTATTAAGTATATATCACTAATATTAGCACATAAAGGTCATATGTCAAAATATGTAATGTATGTAAATATTTTGAACTTTTATTCTATTTGTGCCAAAGGTGACATTTTGTAGCCTGTAACTGATATAACTAGCCTGCTACTATGGAAAATAGCAGATGACAATAAAATATGAAATTATACAAATAAAGCATAAAGAAATAATGAGTTTTTATGATCTCTTGCAAAACAATCAATTTTTACACACAACCTTTTGCACTAACAGTAGTGAAATGCATGTTCAGTATGCATTTTTTTTTTAATTAAGGATAATCAAATATGGAATCTTCAAATATGGCACTCTTTCGCATTTTGATATTAGCTGATAAACGAAATTCGTGGATATCAAACCTGCGAATGTTGAAGGGCAGTAACTGTATTTCTGAATCGGCTTCTTCTAGAGATTTTATTCTCATACGAAAAATTGTATACCTTGTAATATTTTAGCCAATGAAAACGGTGAGGAAACTATACTGACCTTACTTGGCAGACGCTTTTTCATTTGTTTACCGATCAATATTCTATACGAATTATTCGCATGGGCCAACTAGTTTTTCATAATTAGTTCAACACTATAATGTATACATAAAATAAAAAAGCTGTATACAGTATATATTTTGAATGTTTATTTATATTATGTTATATTATATTATATTATGTATATTATTTTGAATATTTAAAAAAAAAAATTATTTTACAGCGTTGAACTGCATAGATTTTGCCCTATTGTTAAGAATAAATGAATATCCTTGAGCAGAGACTAAGCTAATTTTCTCTATGTTGTTCCAATTTTGGTATATGTATCGCTGAAGCAAGTACAGCCATCTACAAAACTTTAGGTTTAGGTAAACTATCTGTAATTTAATAATCATTAATTAATTATTTATTAATCAAGATAATAATTACTAGAGAATTAAATTTATATAAAAATAATGTTAAATTGGTATATGTATATTTTTTTAAAGTGATAATGAAACTGTTTTATAAATAACATCTCTATTATAGAAATTTCCTTTTTGACTGACCACTCCAACTATTCTTCTCTTCATTATCCACGACAGTCAACCAATTACCAATTATGGATCCATATTTATAAGTTACACCTAAATGTCTCTAATCCTAATTTTGCGTTTTCATGAAAATAATTCAAGCAATCAGCAAGTTTCTATTTCGTAAATGATATCTAATAAATGTAAATAAAAGTCATATTTTCTGTTTTACTCTAACTTTATACTTTGTTATTATTTCTGTAACTTCATCAGCATTCTTGATTCTCCAGCTTCAGAATTTTTAATGCAATAATTTTTAAGAGGTTTGGGGAGCTTAACTGGAGGCAGGATAGCTCAATAAGCCATTATGGTCCTAAGATTCGAGTCTGGCTGTGGTAGATAATTATTGATTCTGCTACAACAGGTGTAGATCAGCCAGGGGAGTAGAATGCCTCTCCTGGTGAGACTAGATTAACTATGAAGATTAATATAGCTCTTTTAAAATTATACGTAGGTAATTTACATATATATATATATATATATATATATGAAATAAACAAGAAGGGAAAAAATAGGGAAATAATTTATCTCACCTTAAATTAAATTTATACTAAGCTTGGTTGAGCAGCAGTGAAAGCCAACTAATATTTTTCGACTTCATCATGGCTGCATATAAACTGTCCGTCTACTTTGATGTCTAGAAGATTCAAGAATAGCCAAGAAGACATCCGAATATCCAATAATAATTCCAGAATATTTCTGAAAACCTAAGAAACTCAAAAGAATCAAGTATATATTTATAATATAATCATTTTTTAATAGTAAGAAATAATTTGGAGTCTTAATAAGAACAGATGCCTCACCGGTATGAGAGTTTAGTCTCAATAAATATTCTTCTTTCACTTCTTAGGTGCTTTCTTAAGCATTCATAATCCTACTTATTCATAATAAAGAACTGAACCAAGATTCTTCATGGGCAGTTGTGCTATAAAACTTAACTATTCCGTGTATTCTTGAAACATAGTAATTGCTAGTAGCCAGTTTGATTCCTATCTATATATTCTGATTTATGCACATTACCAATTTATTTGTTAATTTTTGTTAGCTAGTTCTATTTCTGGATTGTTTCTACAAAACTGGTTAGATCTCTACCAGAGCTGTACTTACCCTTTTCTAAACGTTATCTTATCATCTAAAAGTTCTTAGCTGTTTATCCCTTCCAGGAAACATTTGCTGATGACACTGCCATCCGATTATTCAACTCAGATCCTGAAATAGCCTCGTTAAATCTGCCTCCCTATTTGAGCACTGCTGTAATAAATAGTGCATTCAAGTAAAATCCAAATACAAACACATTACCGACCTTGACTCCGACGCAGATCCTGTCCTCCAGTCCATTTTTATTCCATCCAGCTACCTTTTTCAGACAAGTACGTTATCTTAGCTTTCTCTACAGCAGACTAACGTGGAACCCACACACTAGAATTAAAAGACAAGAACGTAACCAACAATATGGTCAACTATAAACGTTGATGCGTAGAAAATCTGAACTTCCAACTGAAACCAAATTGTTGATCCATTAGGCAATCCTGATATCTATTTGAACCTACAGGCTAGAACTGTGGGGGATAGCGCAATTTTCTAGCATCAAAGGCATCCAATACTTTTAGTGATTCTTGAAGACCTATTAAATGTGATTACACAAGCAATACTTTTAGAGATAATTTTTTCATAAGATATGGATATATTTTCATCATGTTTCAACCTGAAAGTCTCTCGCTCCCTGTAGATCCGCCTGTGTTAGTTTGATATATTGTTAGTATGCGTAAAATTAATGAAAAAGAGAGGAGGGCTGGTCTCATGCCTTAAGTTATTCAGAAAGAAGCATAGCTTTTGAGAACTCCTTTCGAAGCTTCTTATCAGAGGCCTATATTTAGACAATTAATAATAACAGTAATAAACACTTAGGGAACTTTCACGCTTTGATGGTAGTATCACCAATTGTTGTCTAAATATTACCATTCTCTGACCATCGTCTAAACCCAACCCCACAAGATCAGTCATACCTGCCCCAGCATACTTTTCGTGACTGAAAGTGGATAGAACATTTTGTTAACAGTCGTAAACAGCCTATTAGAGAATAATAATAAACTCTAAAATCATTGTTTGTATAAATAAAATATAAAACTTTAATAATAAATTTCATTTATTCAAAAATTTTATTTTGATACATGCATTGATTAATGAATAAGCACTTCTATATCTCTTCTCAGCAAACACCCTTCAGCAACAGACAAATCCAGGCCAACCCACGACTGTCAATTGTAGAGGCTTTACAGTAAATAACTTTTAGATATTACTTTAGTTTCCAAGAAATGAATTAAATCTTACAATACAATATGACTGATAATTTATCATTCAAGTAAACTTTCAATGAAAATTCGTATCCAAGAAATGAAAGATTTATTTTTATAATTTTTAAGATTGATCATGAAATCAACTGATTATTATCAAGGTAGGTATTATTTGAATTAAATGTATGTATATATATATATTTTATTTGAAATTACAACCTATAAAATATATCTATATATTGATCCATTTATCAATTTATATGATAACATAAATGTTGCACTGATTATAATTCCTTTCGCAAACTGGTGCAGGTAATACAATCTGAAAAATAAAATTCAGTTCGATGACAGTTTAGAATGTCCAATGATATTTCATTTAACAAAACTTGAAATTATTACCTCATTAGTTTTTTCCTATGGTATTCTTCATCTTCTAAATATTCTTTTAAAAAATATTTCTTCACTCCTTTATGCATTATTAAAATAACTTCTCTCCAATTAAAATCAGAAGGAGGTCTTACAGGATATATTTCAGCTTCATCCTGTGATAATTTGTTCCACAGAGCTTTATATTTTGTATTGTCAAATTGGACATTTTTCGTAGTGAATGGTGATAATGCTTGTAAAGCTTGGTAGATTTTTATATTTAATTTAATTAATCTGAAATTTATAAAACAAGCAGTTTAAATAAAATTTTATGAATTATAAGTGTAATAATTTATAACTTAAATATTTCTGAACTTCTTGTATGTTGACGGCATAGTAAATTCTACAAATTTAGTGGTGAGCAAAGCTATGAGCAAGTTTCTGTTATTTTTCAAACTTTTTTTTTTTTAATATATTAAACTGTTCTAAACCTTACAAAATAAAGTATGTATACAAAGGTTTATGAGGGGAAAAATAAATAAAAATTTATCTGGAATATTGTTATACATAATGTAAGAAGAAATTACTATTTTATGAATTATATAAACTCCAATGTTATAAAACATTAGTCAATACGTTTATAATAAATGGTTTGTAATATTCCTTTGACCTTTACATTGATTAAAAAAACTATTTATTAATAATAAATAATTTATTTTATTTTATTCCTAATGTATTTATGTTTTAGAAGGTATAATTACATTATACCTACATAATATATCAACTTACAAGGGTGGAGAGAGAAAATCCTCTCACAGGAAACTCAAATTCACTCATGTACAACTGTCCCTTTCAATTCCAAACTTTCAATGATGTATATCGTTCTTTATCCTAAATAACTAATATCTTATTTATGTGCCATATTAAGTCCCAATCGGTACCGACCCACTTTGATAAACTCAAAGATTATTTATTTCCTCCGTAATTTTTACCATATTATAGCCATTTCAAAAACCTGGCTTAAACCAAATATTTCTTCCTCTCTATATCCATCCCTAACTACACCCTTATTTGTCATTTGTCTGAGGACAAAATCCCTCAACAATTCTACCTCTCCCGACATTCCCCATTTAGAGTATTTATTAGTAGAAATTTCGTCAGATTCTTTTTCGTTTCTCTGCGTCTCTACATATACCCATCTCCAAGTCCGATTTGCCTTGCCTTAGAATATTACCTTTTTACCAACATTCCCTTATAAGGGAATGTATACAACAATGTAATAATAGCAGGCAAGTTTAACACTAATTTATCCTCTGATTCTCCTGACAAATCATACCTTGTAGACCAAATCCATTCTTTTGACCTATTTAACGTTCCTTTTCACCCTACTAATGGTACCCAATCCTTTCCACGAATCACTAGCACAATCCTCAGATCCGATCTATTCCTATTCCTCCATTCATGAAATGGTGGAGTGTCCTAATTCCAATCTTCTTCTATTCCTAAATCAACACACACACTTAAAGACCTCTACCTTCAAAAGCCCTCCAGCTACCTGGATTAATCTAAAAATAAGAGAACTAATGAAGAGAAGAGACGCTGCAAGGAGGTGCTTAAGACGTGCACGTAATCCAGATGACTACTTCTCTTTCAAGACTCTTCAAAACCTTACCCAATCTTCCTTGCGACCTGCTAAGGCACAATTCTTTCATATCCTTCAAAAGCTTCAGATCCTAAATCCAGATGGAAAATTGTTAAAAATCTCTCCGTATTAATGTCAAAAACTTATACTTCCTGCCCTGTTTCTTCTGATATACTGAATTCCAACTTTGCCGACGCTGACTAATTATCACTTTTCTCCTCATGCTGATTTCCAAAAACTTCCTTTAACCTTGAAAATTTCTTTTTGCAATTATTTTACCAGAAAACCTACACTCCTCTGTCCTAAAACCCAGAACTAATGACTATAGCCCGGATCTAATTCTTGTAAATTTAACCAAACTATGTCTCCATGTCATCTTTCCTGTCTTACTGCATATCTACAATTTTTCCTTACAAAATTCAAATTTTCCATCAGTGTGGGAAAAAGTAATCGTCCGCCCATTAAACAAAATTCCACTTCCCTCCAAAGTTTCTGATTTCAGACCCATCTCCATTCCCTTCAATCTTTCAAAACTTCTTGAGAGGATTGTCCATGCACAGCTTAATACCTTCCTAGGAGAAAAAGCTCTCCTCAATCCTCTCCAGTCTATTTTATGATCCCAGTTCTCCACCCATTCTACTTTGTTGAAATTACCTAAGATCTTCATTTCTCCATAGACAAACAGAAAATCTAACTGTATATAAACAGAAGGGTAACTGTATTTTTGAATCGGCATCTTCCAGAGATTTCATTCTCATACGAAAAATTGTATACCTTGTAATATTTTAATATTTTAGCCAATGAAAATAATCATCATGATCAATATTCTATACGAATTATTCGCATGGGCCAACTAGTTTTTCATAATTAGTTCAACACTGTAATGTATACTTAAATCAAAAAGCTGTATACAGTATATTATTTTGAATGTTTATTTATATTATGTTATATTATATTATATTGTGTATATTATTTTGAATATTTAAAAAAAAAAAAAATTATTTTACAGCGTTGAACTGCATAGTTTCTATATTCTAACTATACGGGATTTTCCTGGGCCAGAAGGTGAGGGCGGGGAATTTAAAATCCCCTCCGGCACCGGGACGCGAACTCGTACTTTTTAAATCATCTCAAATCTTGTTCTCCGGTTGCCAGGCAACTCGCGGTGCTGTTTACACGCAACACGCTTTAGCCCATTCGGCCACCCCGCCCCCCACCAATTTTGGTATATGCATCCCTTAGCCCTGCCCTGGAGCCAGGGCCCAAAAATCGACCTGATCGCAGGCGAAGGTTTAAATGTAAATTACAAGATCCCAGTCCTCAAACTCAGAGGACTAATAGAGACCTATATGATCTGTATGGGGAGACAGCTGTGTTGAGGTGCATCAAGCATGGGTGACTACGTTGGGCTGGCCATGTGGCCAGAATGCCAGAAGAGGAAGTCCCAAGGAAGTTGCTTGATGGAAGGCTCTGCAGAACAAGAGGAAAAGGCAGACCATGTCTAAGATGGGAGGACGCCAGAAAATTATTGCATATCCGCAACTGGTGAGCGATAGCGCAAGATAGAGCCATCTGGCGAGGGCTCATTGAGGCGGCCAAGGACCACACCGGTCTGTAGCGCCGAGTTAGTTAATTATTCATATAAGCCACTAAAAGCAATCTGGTTCTACCAAGAGAAAAGGAACTGCTGATGCCTTGCTAAGAATTTAAGATGACGAAGAATAGAGGATGTCATATTTTTAGAGTTATATTTTAAGGATGAAGCTGATGCCCAAAAACATCAGCATATTAAAAAAGAAGGTGTGTATAATCTATCAAGTGTGTAATGAAAGATTTTTATTACCCACCTTATAACTAACAAAATTAAAAAAAACAAACTTAAATTACTATAAATCGAAAATCAATTTTACAATATAATACTTACTCACTATACAAATAATGTTAAATAAGATTCATTCTTCACTAAATTACCTTCTTTTTTTATTTATCAGAAATAAAATTGAATCGAGGAATACTGCTGGTATAACTTGAAAGACGTAAAAGAGAAAGTGAAAATAAATATCATTTGTGGCAAAAATCAAGAATGGATACCAAATATCATTATCTAAAGTGCATTCTTTCTTGTTCACTTCTGATCCTTGATCATATAACACCTTTAGACTGAATGTTGGCAGTAAATTGGAATAAGAACAATTGTAAATTGATAATTCCTTATTCTCTCTGAAAATAATAATTTTAAAATTAGTGAATATTGTTTAATACAGTATTAGTGCATTTTAATCCATAACTAATTTGAGAATAATAGAGTAGCTAAAAGCTATACCTTTACATTCAAACTGACAAATAAATTTGAAAAAGGAAACATAAGCTAGAGAGCGAATATGCCCTTATATATGTCGGACTCCCTCAGAGAACTTTCGCAAAAGAGGGATTAGGTATAGTCATGAACTTGAAAATGTTTAACCAACCAGAAAACTCGGAGCCTTTCTCATCAGGAATAATTGCAGCAGATTATTCGTTGGCTGTTGGGAAGGTTACTTTTATGCACGCATGTGCATCAACAGAGAGTGCAGGAACCATGGACATAGAAGCCTTCTACTCAGACTTGTAAGGATTACTAAATAAAATCAATGATAAAGGATGATTCGCAATACTGAGTGGAGATTTTAATGCAAGATCGGGTTGTGGTCCAACAGTTTCTGATATTACCCTTGAAATTCATGAAGGGAAGAGGGTAAGGAATGGAAATGGACAACGCCTTATTGATTTCTGTGTGGATAATGACAAGCTTTTGGGCAATTTTCCCCACGAAAAGATACAAAAAAAAACCTTCTCAAGCCTGGAAAGAAACAGTATTACTGACCATAAGTGATTGAGGCATAAACAGTATTTTTTCGACATTAAAGTAATAAGAGGTGCAGAAATCAGCAGCAAACATCTGTTACTAACAGGCGATACTAAAATTCCTAGGATTCATCCTTTCACCAATGTTATTCAGTTTATTTATAAATGATTTCTCAAAGTGTATGGAAAGGGGTTTGACATTGGAAGAAGAATATATAAACTGCCTTATGTTTGCAGTTGACATAGTATTATTTGCCAATGACCCATCAACAATGCAAAAAATGGTTAATAAAGTAGGAAACTATTGCAATATATTGGGACTAAATGTTAATTTGGAAAAATCTAAAATAATGGTATTCCAGAAAGGGGGTGAGCTCTAAAAAAAAAGAAACTTGGACATACAAACACTCAAAAATCGAAATAGTAAAAACGTATATCTTGGGTTTAAGGTCACTCCGCAATTATCCATACAAGAGTATTTGGTAGAAATGAATCAGTGGAATTCATAATTTTTTAGCTGGCCAGCCTAGTGAGTCTTTTACTCGACGTGAGCGTCTACGCTGCAGTAACGGTGGACTTCCTCATATCTGAGATATATAGTCAGTATGCTCAAGAACACAGCTGTGTTGTTTTTTTCTTGATTTTATTTAAATTAAATTTAAATGGGAAGTTTGCTGTGATCCCTAAAACACAAATGATAAACGAATTCAATTATTAATATATATGCATTTATAAACAGAACTTGCGTCTTTGTAAATATTTATGAACTGGGTTATGTTGGATTGTTATTAGAATTTACACTAATATTATTATTAATTACATTTATTGTTAATATATTGCTATTTATTACTATTTATATTGCTGTATTGTTATTATAGTGTGTTTATTATATTTTTATATGGATTTGGTATGAAAAAAAAATGGTAATTATGTGTATGCATAAATATAGCTCATAATGTCTTGCAATTCATTTAATATTTATATTCAGATATAATTTTAGTCTTCAGTTGTGAGAAGCAACCCTTGTAATAATACATAGTATGATTTGTAATTAAAAGGTAAAAGTGGCCAACCAGGCAGACGGGCAAATAACCAGTTGCTTAATGTGTGTAAGTTATAATATAATATCACAAACATTTTTTATCTTAGACTTTAGTAAGACATATTATTAAAATGTAATTTATTTTTTAATCAAAATAAAGCACACTATTGTTATTACTAAAATTCTGCAGAAACTGCCCTGACCATTTCACAAAGAATAAAATCTGAAATTAAGGACTCAAAACATAAGCTATATAAATCTACCATTTGTTCTACCTTATTATATTGTTCAGAAATATAGGCACCACAATATTGTCCTAATTTGGAAACAATTACAATGAAATATGTCAAACAGATTGACAAATGGTCCAAATATATACCGAATTGCATTGTACGTTTAAAATCAGGAATAAACAACTATGGAAGTAGAAGTTGTCAAAAGAATGTACAGATGTTGGATCGATCTACCAAAAATGCCTGAAGATACAATTTCACAGATTTGCTAGAATTGATTATAGAAACTGGATAATAATGGAAACTTGGTTTTTAATTGGTACTCACAGCTAAAAAGATTACTAAAAATAGGCAGCTTCAATTTTGGAACATGATAATGACCCCAATCCTAAATTATAAATAGATTTGAAAATCAATCCCTGTCCAACAATATAAACTTGGTCTTCAATCCGAATTATAATTCAGAATATAGAAATAGAAGTAACCTAAACAGTGGAGAACAATATTTAAACATGAGAACAGATATAATTAAGACACAGAACTGTCGGTCAGCTTAAGATAGCCAATCTAATGAAACTCTTGCTTCATCCTAATGGAATGGCCTACAAACTCGAGGGGGGAGAAAATTATACAATATGTAACATTCAAAAGCAGGAAAACTTATAACATTTTTTAATTGAATGACCAATGCATTAAGATTTGAGGGACCACTACATAGTGAAATATACTAGTGAAGACAACAATTCAATTTTAGGTAATTTATTAACAATACAAAACCTGATAAAATTAAACAACATATTTTATTTTATGATGGAAAGCCTTAGGATCAGATCATTTACTATGAATAATTAAATTTCTGTAATATTAGTTTGTTTAATAATATAATGTTTGCTGTAACGTTTACTGTTATGTTTACCATTTTAAGCTATTCTGTAATCTTCGACTAAGAAGCTCTAGGATCATTATACTATGCATTGCTGTGTATTACTCTATTATATTGTAATAGAAAGGCATAACATATTGTTAATATTTTTTAAATTCCATTCACTAAGTATTTTTCAATTTTATTTTTGAGTTTAATATTTTCAAAGTCAAAATTTTTTATTTATATTGTTCCACAGTTGTCTTTGTTTTACTTTTATATTTGTGAAATTGTTTATTATTGATTTTTCTTAATGGCAAAATGTTTGTGATGGAGCCTCCTGTAATTGTAAATATTAATAAGTAACAAATTTTTTCATTCATTTATTGATAATACAAAGTTGACTGATTAACATAATGAAAACTACATTGTTGCAAACGGAATCAGAACTATTTAAGCAAAGAAAGATATTTATTTTTTAAAAAACTTTAAACCAAGAGGCTGCGAGACATAACTATTTCTTACATACCTTCACTGTGTGTGTGATATCACCTCAGCTGCCGTCCGAAACCGTAAGCTGTGATTTATGAAATTTCATATAAAGCTTTATCAAACTGCTATCAATTAAATCTAAAATATTTTAATAAAAACAATACGAGACCATAATGGATGAGGTGAAATGCTCAGTTCGGATTCAGGGAGATCTCTCACCAGAATTTGAATCCAGGATGGGGGTGAGGCAGGGCGATGGCCTCGCATGTCTCTTGTTTAATCTGGCCCTCGAAAATATAGTTAAGGATTCTGAAATACAAATCTCTGGAACAATCCTTGACAGGCTGGTACAGGTGCTGGGATTTGCTGATGACTTAGACCTGGTGGCGAGATCCTTTGCATGACGGTGAATCAAGAGAAAACTAAATATATGCGAGCTGGACTGGCTACTGTTGAAGGGAACGTGAAGATGGGTCTATTTTCGTTTGAATGTGTAGACCAGTTCACCTATTTAGGCTCAGCGGTCAGCAGCAATAACAGGATCACCCTGGAAACAAGCCAGTGCCTTGTGAAGGCCAACAGATGCTATTTTGGACTTAGGAAGCACTTGAGGAGTCGAGCTGTCACTCGCCGAACCAAATGCCAGCTCTACAAGACACTAATCCGGCTAGTCCTCACTACGGATCGGAAGACTAGACCCTGACAAGTGCTGAAGAAAAGGAGATCTTGGTCTTCGAAAGAAAAATTCTGTGCCAAATATTTTGTGGTGTTAAGGTAGGAGAGAATTGGAGGAGGCGAACCAACAGGGAGATCTACAAGCTGTTCGGTGAGAGAGATGTGATGCGGCACGTAAGGCTGAGTGGGCTGCGCTGGGCTGGCCATGTCATCAGGATGCAAGCGGATGAGATCCCGAGGAAGTTGCTGGACATGTAGGCTGCATCGGACCAGAGGAAGAGGCAGGCCAAGGCTGAGATGGGAGGATGCTGTCATCAGGGATTCCGGAGAACTTCTGAATGTCCGCAACTGGAGAGGAGGCCAAGGTCCAAACTGGGCTGTAGCGCCACGGATGATGATGATGACAGTAAAACAAAGATAAAACGTGAGGCATATATTGTTTTTTAACAATTGGCGATTATTCAGCATTGACATCTTGGAAACTTTGCAAGATAGTATAAAAATGAATACAATTAATATTTTAAAGTTTAACAGCTTGAATTTTATATAGAACATCTCCATCACTACGATGCATGATTTCCCTGATATAAGTGACAAAGTGAAAAAAGTGACCTTCTGGGTGCTCCCCATCATCCAGGGCTCAGCTTCTAGGAGTGGGGACTTTCAGTATGTTTACCTTCTAACTAGTCCGAGCCCAAAGTCAAAGCCAAAAATTGTGTTCCTTTCATAATCATTTATTAATTGAACTAAATGTAATTGTGTTTTTTAAAAATAATTTTAATATGACTTTTAGTTTATTAGATACAAGTTTATGCAGATTGACATTTACTGGGAGAATGGCCCATATACGAGAACAGGTCACAACATTCCTACTGATTCAATCATTTTTCACTATAAAATTTATTTTAACATTATTCGGGAGCTTAAAGTCTAATAATACAGTAAAAATGATACCCGGAAGCTTTCTCCCAACCGCTAGAGATGAGTGCGTTTATCGCATAATCAACTGGAATATAGTCTAGACAACATTCTTCATTGCCTTTTATAACCCTCATGACTCCTTTGCCACAAGCTGTTGTTATTCCAAAGACACCATTCAGGTTATCCGTCCAGCCCGGATTGGGACCTTTTAAGATTCCCACCACTGTAAAATTAATAATTTGATTATTAAATAATCCTTTAACAGGGAAAATTTCATTATTTTCTTTTGCAATAAAAAATTAATGAATGCACTGTGTTAAAGTAACGAATGCGAAAAATCACATTTTTAAATTTTCTTCATTATTTATAAAAGCAATAGGATTCGGTTCCATGGATAAGATTGTAGGAAGCAAATATATCAGAGCCCATAGTAAATTTAATAAAAGAAATTTATCAAAATTATGTCTCTGTTGTAATAAATTTCTGTCAAGGCTTTCGGAAACATTCTAGACTTCAAAAGAACTTCTGCAGGATTGTTGCCTCTCGCCAAACTTTTTGAAATTTATGAGGACATCGCTCCCAGAGAGTGGAAAAGAAAATGAGAATAAGAATCAGGGAAGACGTATACATCACAAACTTAATGATGATGAAGTGCTATTAGCCCAACATAGATAGGTTATAAGCTACATGTTTAGAAAAGAAACATAGAATCATATAAAAAATGGTGATTGAAAATTAATTTGAAAAAAAAAACAGAGCACCTCAGCACTCTTACAGATAATACGCCTTCAAAAAGAAAATAATTCTCATATTGTATCCCTAGATGTAAACATCTACAAAGGTTCTGATTTAAAATAAAAATTAATAATTATTCTTCTAAACCATACTGTTTTGTCTTTAATGATTATTTAGTTTATAAAATAAAGCTAATAAGTTTTATAAAATTTATTTTAGTTTTTATGCTTTAAATAAAATACTTACCGACTGTAGGTCTTGCAATGACAGTTGGGAATTTACAAGAATATTCTTCGACTATTTTTTCACCCAATGATTTAGAGAATGTATAAGTGTTTGGATGATCCTGTATAATTCTGAAATTGAAAAATAACAATTAATGTAAAGTTAATATTTTGATTACAGATCATGTTAAATTGTACTAATTAAATTAAACATTTACTTGTAAGAGATAGTATTCATGACTACAGGATTTTCTGTTTCTATTAGTTTTAGTATTGTCCTCCAATTCTGGTATGGCTCATATACCTTTTCTTCATAACAAGTTAGCTTCAAATTGTGGTTGCAATATGCTGTTGAAACATGAACAAAAACCTGAAAAAAGTTCTTTCAGATGGATACAAACTCAGTTTAAATTGATTATTCAATATAAAATTGCTTTATTAACCTCAAGATTATTAGCTTCAGAGGCTAATTTACACATCTCTAATGTTCCTCTCGTGTTTGAGAGAAAAGCTTTGTGAAGTGGATCGTTGAATCGAACTGTGGCTGCTGAATGGAAAATTATGTTCACCGTATTTTGCAGCTCCTTTAAATATAAAAATAAAATAATACAAAAATGCACTCACACTTTCTATTATTTTGTCCTTCAAGTATAAATATTTCATACCTCAATAATTTCTTGACTTAGCCCTAAGTTGATGAGTGACATATCTCCATCTAAAACGGTAACTTTTTGATCTATTATATCAGGTGTGTCAGCCAACACAGTCTCAAATAACTAAAAATTTTAATCTATATAAAAATGATAATTATATCAAAAGTCTATTTCTTGTACTTATGTTATGGATTTTTTTTTTTTTTTATTGATATCTTACCAAACTAGTATAAAAACAATAAATCCCAATTAGATTTTTTATATTTGTGGATAAATGCATACAAAAGAATACTTGAGATTTTTTTTTTATTTAAAACTAAATTTATGAAAAAAAGTAAGTTTATCAGTTCATGAGTTTCAAATCTCGTTTACAGGTTGCTCATGATCACATCAATTATACTATATTTGAGAAGTTGGTTGGGGATCGCAGACTTATATATATATAATTATATTCTTAGGACGACATATTTTCCGATTTTATGGAAATACTCAATCACAACTATGATTCACAAACCCAATAAGCCTATAGACCGTCCTGATTCTTACCGCCCAATTAGTCTTTTACCTTCTCTATCTAAAGTATTCGAAAAAATTCTGTTTCGGCGTTTAAATTCACTTAGACTATTTTATGTCATTCCAAATTTCCAGTACAGGTCATTCAACTATTCAGCAATGTTACCGCCTTGTAGATTACATACCTTTCTCGCTAAAATCAAAATTGTACTGTCCTGGCGTTTTTCTTGACATGAGTCAGGCTTTTGATAGAATATGGCACCATGGTTTGTTACATAAATTAAAAACGATGTATTTCCTCCGATGTATTACTTAATTTTACTATTATATCTAAAAGATAGATTTTTCCGTGTGAAAATGGGAACTGATTTTTCTGCCATCAAACAAATAAAAGCTGGAGTATCTCAAGGCAGTGTCTTGGGTCCAACACTTTTCAACATTTACTGTTCAGACATCCCACAACATTCTGAAACACTGTTGGCTACATTTGCTGATGACTCGGCAATATTAACGTCTAACAAGGATGCAGCTAAGGCTTCTCAGGTACTTCAAGAACACCTAGACGACATAGCTTGTTGAGCTAAAAGGTGGAGAATAAAAATGAACGAGTCTAAGAGCCAATTTGTTTCATTTGCACTTAAACATGACTCTTGTCCTCCACTGTTCTTTAATAATATCGCTCTACCACCTTCAAAAACTGTACGATATTTGGGTCTCCACTTGGACAAATGACTGACATGGACATACCACATAAAACAAAAAAGAAAAGAACTTAATCAGCGATATGGACTTCTTTCTAGGCTACTTGACAGACATTCTAAATTATCTGTGACTAATAAATTAACTATTTACAAAGTCCTCATTAAACCACTTTGGACATATGGGATTGAACTATGGGGAACAACAAAGAAATCAAATATAAAAATCCTCCAGTCATTCCAGTCATAAGTCCTTCGGAAAATTGTAGATGCACCCTTTTATGTTTCAAACCTCACATTACATACTGACCTTGACACTCCTTTCATCGCGGCAACTGCCACTGACCGCTTTAATAATTTTAATGATAGACTGACTAAAAATTCCAATCCACTTACTCAAGCTCTATCTACTACTACAAATCCATATAATCCGCCCAGAAGACTGCTGAGGCGCTGGCCAAGAGACTTATTGCATTGAGCTTCTTGCTGCATTATCTTTTTTTTTTGTGTGTGTGTTATTATGTGTTATTTTACTACTGCTTTTTTTTTGTTTTGTTTTTTGTCGTTTTGTTTTGTTACTGCTATTCTTTTTTTGAGAAAATAACTTTAGCGAAGTTTCATTGAAATCTGTACATTCATTTAGGAGCTACAGTCTATAGCAACGCAGGTTTTTCGGCCGCCATTTTGAAAGTAAAAGACGGATAGTAATGTAGATGAAAGACCATTCTCGGGTGACCTCTGATTTTATATCAAAACTTGAAAAAAAAAAAAAATCGGTCCAGTAGTTTCGGAGAAAATGCGCGGACGGACAAAAAATTTTTTATTCGTTTTTTGAATTCTACACGTCCAGAAACGTGAAACCTCAAATTTTGAGAGGGGGTTAAGTTTTTTAATTTTTTGGTCGATCACAATGGTTGATTATTGAAAATAATAAACCAAAATAAAGAATAACATGAGATTTGTAATTTGTTCACATGACAAAACTCATGTTTTATGACAAATCATTCGCTCACCCAATTATCATTCCAAGTTAAATTACAATGCTATTGCTGCCCCTATTTCAAAATATAATCATTTTGCTTATTATATGTTATCGCTCTTAAATACCTTTCAATTTCAAAAGACGAATATGTTCTCACAAGAATTTGTATATGTTGTTATGCTGTTTTTCTTTTGAACCAGAATTTTCCTGTATTAGATGTATATACTAATTTTGCTATTATTTTTATCTTCCTGTCTAGATAAATAGATATGGTGCATGGTGCATTCCCATTGACATTCCATTAAATAAACAAACTTTTGTACGAATGTCAACCAAAATATAGTAAGATAAGTCAAAAGTCAATTCGTGATTTTTATAATTTTTTTTTTATCTACAGCTGTGTGCGGATTAACATTTTCTGTAAAAATGCGTGGTATAATGTATATTTTATTATCTTGCGTAAACTGCATTGAAGTGGGTGCCCGGTCACTCGGGCGTACTAGGCAACGAGGAGGCTGATAAACTAGCCAGATTGAGCTCAGGTACCATTCCTGTAACTCCCGAGCCTGTCTGTGGAATCAGCCTCAGCACTGCCAAGGGAGATTTATGGGAACCAATTCAGTAATTACTGGACCGACAAGAAACAGCGACATTCGAAGCTGTTCCTTAAAGGTCCATGTGAAAAAAGAAGCTTATATTTCTTTCGCTAATCATTGTATATTTTAATAATTTATTTGATTATAAGAAATAATAAATTGCCACGAAATATTTTTAGGTCCATGAGAAAAAAGAAGTAAACTGCTACTGAGTATGGACAGAGCAGTCCTTAAAAAGCTTACAGCGATCTATACAGGCCACTTTAAGCTAAATTACCATATATTTAATCTCCGAGTAATGACAAATCCGCTATGCAGATTCTCTCAGGAGGAGAATGAAACAGCCTTTCACATCGCGTGTAGATGTGATAGATTCACAAGGCTGAGACTGGTAGTATTTGGGGAGGAATGAATGGATCTCCCCAGTAGATATGAGTCGGTCAATCCAACCAGCCTACTTCGATACGCGGAAGCGACTAGAATAACGTTTTGATTAAAACAACTAACTGAAATTGGCGCACAATGGACCCATTAGGGGTCGACGTGCCCAGTGCCAACATTAGAAAAAAAAATCTGCATAAAAATCAAGTCTCAGATTACGTATTATAAATTCAAAAAATTAGGAACAACTTCAAGACAGAAAATTAAATAAATTACTTCATAATGATCCAAAGAGGAATTGCTGGTTGGCTTGAAACTGGGTATAATCTTAAGACTACTATATAAAAATTAATATTTTTTTTTTATAAAAAACCATTAACCATACCGCATCTTTTGCAATTTCATCCCATCTTTCTTGTGGAGTCTTCCCACGTTTTGGCCTTATGATGAGATAAATTCTTTTCACACCAGGACATGTCCTTAACAATTTTTCAGTTAAAACTTTTCCGAAGAAACCTGCTCCTCCAGTTATTAATATTGTCTTATTATTCATCCATTCTCTTATAGTTACCATTTCTTATCGGTCCAAACACTGAAAATATAGAATGATATGCCTTTAGTTAAAATATTAATGTGACTACTTAACGAATAGTTACGAAAAAGCTATGTACTATTATAAATAAAATAAGAGGCTGATGTAATATCAAAAGAAAAATATAATATCTAAAATAGACCTGTAATATCTACAATAGAGCTATAAGAAAATATGTACCATAAGAAAATAATAATAATAATGAATCAATTTTTTAATAGAAACTGATAAATAAAATTTGAATAAAAAAAAATTTGAAATTCTGTATCTGATAGCGTATTTTTTTGTTTAAAATATAAAT
Organism: Nezara viridula; assembly: GCA_928085145.1. Taxonomy (NCBI): domain Eukaryota; kingdom Metazoa; phylum Arthropoda; class Insecta; order Hemiptera; family Pentatomidae; genus Nezara; species Nezara viridula. Next base: position 8,508,306 of record OV725080.1, on the reverse strand, counting down.
AATTTTCCCTTGTATAGATTTAAAATTTTGCTTGATAGTGGCTTTTGAAGCAAATCTAAGAACATTTTAATTTTTTTTATTAGTCAATATAAAGTGTGTGTATCTCTCACTCCCTTTAAGATTTAATAGCAAATATAAGATTGAACAAAAAAATAGAATATTTTTTTAAACAGGATTAGTTTGCTTTACCTGTTGTAGCAAATAATTGATTACCTCTGGTCTACCTTCATCAACAGTGCAAAAGGCTGTGTAAGCAATAATAAGGAAAGAATAAATTAATAATTAGCTAAATAATGCATGTTCATCAATACTTATTATAATATTGAAATGATGTTTTGTCATTTCCTTAATCATTATTCTGTAATGATATGCTATTGTATAAGCCCACTAGCTCAGTAAAAAAATGTCTCAATAAAAGTTAATTTTAAGAAGAGAATGTAAGTATTCTTCGCAATTAAAGTTAAATAAAATTATTGCAATAACTGTTTATAAAATTGTGAGGAAACATTATTTATCTAATATGACATCTGTTAATTTTTTATACTTGCAATGGACTAATTCTTTCGAAATAAACTCTCACTCGAACATAAAAAAAGAGGGAATTGTCTTCAGTTCAGTTTGTTTACAGCTTGTACTCATTTCTCTCTATTACTCTTAAACCCATTTACTAATGTGTAAGTGTGGTAAGTAATGCATATAGACATTATCAGAATAATGTTTCTTTTGAATGTACACTTTGAGGAGGTCTACAACACTACAAGACCGATATGTGACTGTCCAGGCTTGAAAGAATCGATTCAACACTTGTTTTCTGCCTCTTAATGGGCAAATTTGCCTTCAGACAGTTGATAGAGGATGGATTGCATCGGCGAAGACTTCTGCAGTTTTCAAAGTTCACCTCACAACATAAAGTTCAAAGACAATTCGCTCGGATTCACATATCATGGATTGATCGTACATGGGATATTTGCCTTTTCACAGATAACTCTAAATTTGTATTGCCAACTGACCAAGAAGTCTGGTGAGTGAAACAATCCTTCCCCGGTCTTGCCTGTTTACTCGTTAGAAGAAGGCTCAATTATAGTGTGCAGTGGTATATTCTCGGGCTCTCGTACAGAGCTTGTGGAGCATGACTTATGAAATAGTACTATTCAGCGTTATTTGGACCCATGGCAGAAGTAATTGACCCAATAATTTGTGTTTGTAGATGACAAAGCTAGACTTTAATGGATTGGTCTGCTTGCCCTCCACACCTAAATCCCATTGAAAAGTTATAGGATCAACTTCAATGACAGATTTCAGAACTGAATACCCTTCCACAAACTCTCCATGAATGGCACACACACAGCATTCTAAAAAGAATGGGAGACAATTCTTCAAGATCCTCTGAAAGCAGTAATTAATGGTTAAGGTGAACTAACAAGATACTAAAACAAAAAAAATTAATTAAGTTTATCAAAATGTTAAATTTACCTTATAATTTCTTTTGGAGGAATGGAACCATATTAGAAAAGCTATATCTGATTCAGCTGACCAGCATTGTAAGAGGGATGAAAATAGAAATTTAAAAAACGTGTGGTTTGACCTGGAGTGTGAAGAAGCAGTTAATGTGCGGAACGAAAAGCGGAAAAAACTTCTAAACAGGGATACTAGACAGAACAGAAAGGAGTACCAGAAAGGCAGAGCTAATGCAAAAAAGGTTCAGAGGAAAAATAAAAGATATGCATTACAGGAAAACTGACGTAAGGTAGAAGAGTACAGCAGGAACAATGAGGCCAGAAAGTTTTTCGGTGAAATAAGTAAACTAAAATCAGGTTTTATAAATAACTGTTCGATGATAAAGCGTTCTGATGGGAAAATTGTCTTCCAGGATCAGGATGTGCAAGGTAGATGGATGGAGCTTTTTCAGGAATTGCTTAATCCCAGGGAAGATGACAAGTATCCTGATACGGATTTTTGAGACACTGAGAATGACCATGAAGTGAGCCCACCAGCCACAACAAGGCTTCCAGTTCAGATGGCGTACCCGCGGAGTTTTTGAAGATTGGTGGGTCAGCAATGGCTGAGGAGTTGACTCATCTGATAGTTAATATCTGGGAGACCGAAAAAATGCCGGATAGCTGGAAGGAATCTGTCATCATTCCCTTACTCAAGAAGAAAGGTGCTTCTACAGACTGCAATAATTATCGGACTGTAAGAATTTAATAAAAAAAATTGAAAACAATAGAGATAAAGAGAGAAAGGGAAATTAAATGTTAAAAAAAAAGCATGAACAATGAAAGGAAGAAAAAAAAATGTATATATATATATATATCTATTTTACTAATATAAACAAACCACTTCTGTATATTTATATATAAGTTCAATTATTGTCCTAAGGATTAAAGAGTATGCTGTGTATATAGCAACCCATTATAATTGGGCAGCAATCTTTTATATTTTATATTTTTTATGAAAATGAAGTGTTTCTCTCTTGAATTGTGGATTTTGTGGAACCTCGGTTGGGCGATTACCAGGTGGTTGCAGGAGGAATAGGTTGTCTATTGACCAGATATTCTCTTTAAGACAAATAATGAAAAAAACAAAAGAATTCAACAAGATTATATGGATCCTTTTCATCGATTTTAAAGCAACTTATGATTCTATTATCAGGAAAGAGATGGGAATTCCACCAAAGCTAATCCGACTTGTATCGTGTACTTTGAATGAGAGCGCGAGTCGAGTGAAAATAAATGGGAAGCTGGGCCAACCTTTCGCAGTGAAGTCAGGAGTTAGACAGGGTGACCCCCTTTCCCCACTTCAATTTAACATCATCCTCCAAGTTGTGGTGAATAGAGCAGAGCTTAGTCAGTCGGGCACCATTTTTAGTAAAATAACTCGAGTGCTTGGGTATGCCGATGATGTGGCACTGATTGGACTGTCCCTCAAGGTGATCAAAGAGGCCTGTGAAAGGTTGCAAAGAGAAGCTGGAAGAATGGAGCTATCCACAAATGAGGAAAAAACAAAAATTATGGTGCTCAAGAAAACACCTATACATCCGCCTAAGCATTATGTAGTGGGACAATATACGTTTCAATGCGTCTCCAGTTTTAAGTACCTAGGCTCCATCGTTAATGATCAAGTTGACGAAGAAGAAGAAATTCAAAATCGTGTAATGGGGGCTAAACAAAGCATATTTCGCCCTAAGAAGTTTCCTCCGGAATAAGCTACTAAGTCGGGGTACGAAAATGATTATATACAAAACAATCATCCGACCTGTACTGACCTATGCCAGTGCAGCCAGGACCCTACGCAAAAGTCTGACTGAAAAGAATACATTTTTGAAAGAAAAAGCGTTGAGGCGCATCATGGGGCCAGTTAAAGAGAATGGTATATGGCGTTTAAGGAAGAACAAAGAGATCTACGACTTATCCGACGATGTTCGAGTTTCTCATTTTGTGCGAATTCAGCGCTTAAAATGGCTGGGACACATTATCAGAATGGTTGAAGGTAGAGCTGTGAGGATATTATATTATGGAACCCCGGGTGGAGTAAGACCACGTGGAAGATCGAAGGGAAGGTGGAAGAACTCCGTGGCTGAGGACTTGATGATGGTGGGAGTATCCAGCAGACATGCTGCTGACCGAAATGATAGAGAAAGGGCAGCTTCAGGTGCCTGTCGAGCCGATAAATAAATAATAAATGAGATCTTGATAATATTGCTGTTAACGTTAGGAATCTCTGTATGGTTTTGGCAGAACCTTCCTGAGCAAAAACAAATATTATACTTCTTTTTCTTTCATTGTCAATTCACAATTTAGGCTTCATTCATACCCTTCTTTTAAAATCTAAGCTCTTAATGTTTATTAATGATTAGATCTCTACCAGTGATGTACTTACAATAATTTATTTATTCATAGTGTTGGGGCCAGGAGTATTTTAAAATAAAAAATACAAACCTTTCCCTGAGGAGTTTCCTCAATGGTGGGAAATACGAATAAAATTAGAAATAAAGGTATTTGAATGAAGAAAATAAATGAGTAAAAAATGAGACCTACAAAAAAGAAAAAATGCATGCACAACAAAATGATATTAAAATAAAATATATTCAAGAAATCAATAATGGAAAATAAAGAATCCCCCTTTCGAACGTTTACAATATTTATTATATTGAAATAAAAAATATATATACAAAAGTTAGAAACAAAATAAACAATGGTGTGAAAGTTCATTGAAATAAAAATAAAACAAACATAATACTCAATGAAAATAAATATTTTCTTTTAAATATTTCTGAGGAAAATAAGGAATGTGAGACAATTCATCTTGTTAACAAAATTTATTTTAATAAGCTGATATGACATTCATCATCACCAATGGATCCAGGATTTAATTTTTGTGGGTGTATCAGCCCGAAAGCTTTTTTTTTTTGTATGTATAATGATAATTACTTTAAAAGAAAAAGAAAGAAACCAACTACCTATATGAAATGGTGTTTAAGTGATTCTTAAAGACCTATTAAAGTGATTACACAAACAATAATACTTTTAGAGATAATTTTTTCATAAGATATGGTTATATTTTCATCATGTTTCAACCTGAAAGCCTCTCGCTCCCTCTAGATCCACCTTTGTTTACTGTTTGTTTTTTTTATTTATTCAAAAATTTTGCTTTGATACATGCATTCATTAATGAGTAAGCACTTCTATATCTCTTCTCAGCAAGCACCCTTCAGCAACAGATATTACTTTAGTTAGCAAGAAATTAATTAAATCTTACAATACAATATGACTGAAAATTATGATAATTTATCATTCAAGAAAACTTTCAATGAAAATTCGTATCCAAGAAATAAAAGGTTTTATTTCTATAATTTTTAAGATTGATCACGAAATCAACTGATTATTATTACGGTAGGTATTATTTGAATTAAATGCTTTGTTTTTTTATTTGAAATTACAACCTATAAAATATATCTATATATTGCTGCATTTATTAATTTATATGATAATGTGAATGTTGCACTGATTATAATTCCTTTCGCAAACTGGTGCAAGTAATACAATCTGAAAAATAAAATTCAGTTCGATGACAGTTTAGAACGTCCAATGCTATTTCATTTAACAAAACTTGAAGTTATTACCTCATTAATTTTTTCCTATGGTATTCTTCATCTTCTAAATTTTCTTTTAAAAAATATTTCTTTACTCCTTTATGCAATATTAAAACTATTTCTCTCCAATTAAAATCAGAAGGAGGTCTCAGAGAATATATTTCTTCTTCATCCTGTGATAATTTGTTCCAGAGAGCTTTATATTTTTTATTATCGAATTTGATATTTTTCGTAGTGAATGGTGCTACTGCTTGTACAGCTTGGTACATTTTTATATTTAATTTAATTAATCTGAAATTTATAAAATATGCAGACAATAACAGTTTAAATAAAATTTAAAGTTGAACATTGCATTATAAAGGAAGAAGATGGTTCGGGGTGGCAGTCATAAATAGGCTAAATAGTGGTAAAACTATTTTATTAAAAGACAACGTTTCGACCCGACTTTGCAGGTCTTCTTCAGGGCTAGAACGGACAGGATTTTTTTTGAACTGGAAAACAAGGGTAAGGGCAGGTATTGGGGAATTTGTTGACTTCCCCATTACCCAAACAAGTCAACTAATTCCCCAATACCTGCCTTTACCCTTTTTTCCCAGTTCTAAGTGAAACTCCTAGCTGAACACACCTGTAAGTCTCTAGTACTTGAACAACCTCAGTGCTCAAACCACGCCCTGAAGATGATCCACATGTTTGGGTTAAAACGTTGGCATTAATAAAAAATAAAAAATAAAAAAAAAATACTGCATCCTGATTATTTATCACCCATGTAAGTCTCTAATTTTATTCTTCTATTTTTATTTACTTATTTATTTAATTTTTTGGTTTCCTTTTTTTCCTTTTCTTTCTCCACATTCCTTCATGTCTATTACTTCATATTAAATCATTTTTCCTTTTCCTTCAATCCCTCCTGTAGATCTGTAGAAGCATATTCACATTTGCATATATTATATATTACATTAAAACAATTGTTACCATCTATTTACTTCAGTTCAGGATCTTGTTACTTAGCTTACTCTGTTTATATTTTATTGTACTTACTCTTTATAATTTTAATAAGCTTATTCACATTATTTATAATTTTTTGTCTAAATATTATGTAACTTCCACAATTCTTTATCTTTTTGTATCTTGTCCGTTCTAGCCCTGAAGAAGACCTGCAAAGTCGGGTCGAAAGTTGGCTTTTAATAAAATAGTTTTGCCACTATTTATGAACGCGCCACCCCCCGTACCATCTCCTTCCTTTATAACTCTAATAATTTATAACTTTAATATTTCTGAACTGCTCTTTGCATGATGACGGCATAGTAAATTCTACAAATTTAGTGATGAGCAAAACTATAAGCAAGTTTCTGTTATTTTCAAAAGTATAAAATATATATACATATTTAACTGTTCAAAACCTCACAAAATAAAGTTTTTATACAGAGATTCAAGAGCAAAAAAAAAAAATTTTGTCTGAAATTTTTGTTATACATAATTTAAGAAGAAATTACTATTTTATGAATAATATATATATTTTTTTTTATTTTGTTATTTTAAATTTGCCACTGCGTTGGTACGCATCAAGCAAATGTGTTGGCGTTAATTATATCTTCTTGAATTCCTGATATCTTCTTAACTTTTCAACAGATCTCTAGGCCACTGCCTTTTTAGTCGTCTTTGAGGCTCACCAGATAACAGGGAGGAAGATAGAGATAGAACGAGTGGATTTGGATGATTGAGAGTAGAAGTGTGAAATGTTGTGTATTTGTTGTGTATGTAGGATTTTACTTTTGGTATGTTCATATCTTTGTGTATGGTGTGATTTGAAATAAACCAAGGAGCATTGACAATTTTACGGAGTATTTTGGATTGTGTGGTTTGAATTTTGTTGATGTGTGTGTGTTTTGCGGAACCCCAAAGTTCTGCTCCGTATGTCCAAATAGGTCTTAGTATAGTGGTGTAGATTAGTTGCTTGTTTAGTAAGTTGAGTGGAGATCTGTAGTCTAAAAGATGTGACAGTTGTTTGTATCGTCTGGTCAGTTCTTGTTTTTTTAATTTAGTGTGAATGTTCCAGGTGAGTTTTTTGTCCAAGTATAGTCCGAGATACCGTACATGTGTTTTTGAGGGAACTGGTTTATTGTCTATTATCACAGCAGGATACGAGATTTTCCTCAGGGAGAAGCTAACATGAGTTGACTTGCTGGGATTGATGTTAATTCCCCATTTGTGAAACCATTTTTCAAGGACGTGCAGGTGATTTTGAAGGGCTATTGAAGTGATAGTGGGATTTTTGTGAGAAGAAAGTATTGCCGTATCGTCAGCAAAGCTATAGAGAATGATGCTAGGGTGCTCAGGGATATCAGATGTGTAGATAGAAAATAGAAGAGGGCTTAAAACACTACCTTGTGGTACGCCCGCAAGTTGAGGAAAGAAGGGAGAAGTAGAGGAATCAATAGTAATACAGAAGAACCTGTCAAGAAGAAAAGATTGAAGAATCAGAAAGTAAGTTGAAGGAAGGTGTGGTTTTATTTTCCACAGTAAACCTTTGTGCCAGACGCTATCAAACGCTTTCTCGATATCCAGGAATATCACTGAGCAGAATTCTTTTTTTTTTAAGGCGACTGAGATAGCATCTACTATACGATGACACTATTGTACAGTGGAATGGTAAGAACGAAAGCCAAATTGATGATTCGGAATAACTTCCCGACTTTCTAGGATTGGCTTTATTCTAAGAAGAAATAATTTTTCAAATATTTTGCCCATTATGGGTAAGAGTACAATCGGACGATAAGAAGAAGGGTTACTGGTAGGTTTAGAAGGGTTAGGTATCATTTTTATTGTAGAAAGTTTCCAAAGGAGAGGGAAGTAAGTTGTGCGTAAGATAGCATTATAGATGTGAGTAAGAAAGATAATGGCTTTTCGGGGTAGATGGCGAAGGATGAAGGGAGTGATAATATAAACTCCAATGTTATAAAACATTAGTCAATTTGTTTATGATAAATGGTTTGTAATATTACTTTGACCTTTTCACTAATTAAAATAATAAATAATTAATTTAGTTTTATTCCTAATGTAAGTATGCTTTAGAAGGTATAATTATATTATAACTATCACCAGTGAGTCACAGATTTCAACCAATTTTATTTTGGCGATTCCACATCGAACAATATTAGAACCACTAAAAAGGCCGAAGATTTAGTTGAATTTCAATGATGGAAACCTCATAGTTACCTCTCTGCCTCATGTTTTTTGTTGTAGTTACCAGAATTGTTTTATGTTGAATTTTTAATAGTTGACCGTTGCATTATAAAGGATGGAGATGGTCCTGGGTGGCAGTCATAAATAGTGGCAAAACTATTTTATCAAAAGCCAACGTTTCAACCCGACTTTGCAGGTCTTCTTCATGGAGGTGTGTTCAGCTAGGAGTTTCACTTAAAACTCAAAGAGAGATTGTGTTTTAAGTTAAATTCCTAGCTGAACATATCTCCCTGAAGAAGACCTGCAAAGTCGGGTCGAAACGTTGGCTTTTAATAAAATAGTTTTGCCACTATTTAGCTTATTTATGACCGCCAGTACAGAATTTTTTTATGTCTTTATTTTTTATATCTTTCTCAATATTTAATATTTCCCTAAAAGGAATATTATTACATGTTCTTTATTAATCTGAATATTTGGAGCTTTGTTCGTTAAGATTATTTCTTTACTTATTTTTCTATATATCTGCACATATTCTCTATGTTTCTCTTCATTGTAATTTTATTATTTCCTTTTTTTTTGTAGTGTTAACAGTCATTCATTTTTATCAGTCGTAAATACTAATTATTTTATATTACTTATTTATTTATCAATTGTCTTATTTGCTAAATTTCAATTGTGTTTTACTAAATTTTCTTGGTCATAGGAAACTCAAATTCACTAATGTACAACTGTACCTTTCCTTTCCAAACTTTCAATGATGTATATCCTTTATCCTAAATAACTAATATCTCATTAATGTGCCATATTAAATCCCAATCCGTTCTGACCCACTTTGATAAATTCAAAGATTATTTATTTCCTCCATAATTTTTTCCATATTATAGCCATTTCAAAAACCTGGCTTAAACCAAAATATTTCCTCCTCCCTAGATCCATCCCTAACTACACCGTTATTTGTCATGACCGGATAGACAGAACAGGTGGGGTTGGTCTTTATGCTCATGAAAGTCTTATGACAAAATCCCTCAACAATTCTACTTCTCCCGACATTCCCCATTTAGAGTATTTATTAGTAAAAATTTCCTCAGATTCCTTTTCGTTTCTCTACGTCTCTACATATACCCATCTCCAAGTCCGATTTGCCTTGCCTTAGAATATTTCCTTTTTACCTACGTGCCCTTATACAACAATGTAATAATATCAGGCAAGTTTAATACCAATCTATCCTCTGATTCTCCTAACAAATTATACCTTGTAGACCAAATCCATTCTTTTGACCTATTTAACGTTCCTTTTCAATCTACTCATCGTACCCAATCCTTTCCTCGAATCACTAGCCCAATCCTCAGATCCGATCTATTCCTATCCATTCATGAAATGGTGGAGTGTCTTTCCTCCTTCTTCTTCTATTCCTAAATCAACAAACACACTTAAAGACCTCTACCTTCAAAAGCCCTACAGCTCCCTGGATTAATATAAAAATAAGAGAACTGATAAAGAGAAGAGACGCTGCAAGGAGGTGTTTTAGACGTACACGTAATCCAGATGACTACTTCTCTTTCAAGACTCTTCGAAACCTTACCCAATCTTCCTTGCGACCTGGTAAGGCACAATTCTTTCATATTTTCTTATCAAAAGCTTCAGATCCTAAATCCAGATGAAAAATTGTTAAAAATCTCTCCGTATTTATGTCAAAAACTTATACTTCCTGCCCTGTTTCTTCTGATATACTGAATTCCAACTTTGCCGACCCTGACTCATTACCACTTTCCTATTCATGCTGCATTCCAAAAATTTCCTTTGACCTTGAAAATTTCTTTTTGCAATTATTTTACCATAAAACCTACTTTCCTCTGTCCCAGAACAAATAACTATAGCCCGGATCTAATTCCAGTAAATTTAACCAAACTATGTCTCCATGTCATCTTTATTGTCCTACTGCATATCTACAATTTTTCCTTACAAAATTAAAATTTTCCATCAGCGTGGGAAAAAGTCATCGTCCGCCCATTAAAGAAAATTCCACTTCACTCCAAAGTTTCTTATTTCAGACCCATCTCCATTCTCTCCAATCTTTCAAAACTTCTTGAAAGAATTATCGATGCACAGCTTAATACCTTAATACCTAGAAGAAAAAGCACTTCTCAATCCTCTTCAGTCTATTTTACGATTCCAGTTCTCCACCCATTCTGCTTTGTTAAAATTACCCAAGACGTTCATTTCTCCATAAACAAATAGAAGATCTCTATCCTGGTTCTCTCTGATTTTTCAGGAGCAATCGATTCATTTAATCACTAAATCCTCCTTACCAAACTCCAAAACCTTTCCATATCAAATAGTGCTCTAAAGTGGTTACATTCTTCTTGTGTCATCATACCTAATAAAACCACTTCCTACCCCCTCTTATTAACTCGCAGTGTTCCTCAAGGATCTTAGGGTAATGTTTGATCAATATCTGCCTTGGAATAATCATAATTCCCAAATAATTCGAAAATCAATTGCTACCCTCAAACAGTTCCTAAGATTCCTTGATTCCATGCCCCTTAAAATCCGTCAGCTCCTAGTTTCCTCTCTCAGTTTCCCTCACTTCGATTATGGCTGCCTTGTATAGGGTGGACTGTCGGGTGGACTTGAGACCAGATTAAAGAGACTAATTAATTGTTTCATTAGATTTATCTTTGAAGGACCCAGCGCTCCCATGTCTATAGTTGCTATGACGAGTTGAGGTGACTTTATCCAGTTCCGATGGCAATATTTCCTAGGTGTATTTCCTTGTCGAACCTTTTCAACAAAAAAACTCTCTTACCTTCTGAATTTTCACTCCTTGTTCCTCTGTCTATTCGTTCAACACTCAAACCTGTTTATTCCTTCACATAGAACTATTGTTTCCTTTACAATACCCTTTGTCATAAGTGCTATCTAGTTTTGGAATTCCCTACCAACCTCCAGAAGCAATCAATCTTCTGAATATATGTAAAAATAATGTTTATGTTTTCATAGCTGTCAGCTGTATTTAATGTTATTTTTTATATAATAATTATATACTATCCACATTATTCATATATACAAGTATATGAACTCACACATATGTATGTATCTATCACATATGTCTACTAGTGCCTTTTATTTTTTCATTTTAATTTTAGATAACTTTGTAATTTAATTTATTCTTAATTGTTTCTAATGCCAGACAATTGTCATTTCATTATTCTTAGGGGACTTAAGAATAATGAAAGTAAAGTAATGTCCTAAAGTAAAATTTACATTTCTTCCAATATGTTATGCTTAACTCTTGTTGCTTTACACATGAATAAATTGGAATTATATCTTCTTTCATCCAGTTTCCATCGATCTGTACTCCAAATATACTTCAAAGAATTTTTCCCTCAAAGATTAGGAGGTCAATTCTTTTCGTTGTTGTCCATGTTTCTGATGCACACAGCAGGACTGGGCAGATAAGTGTTTTGTAGAGATATATCTTGTTCAGCCGGGATAGAAGGCGAGAGATGAATTCCTTGCGAAGAGCAAAGTAACACTTGTCAGCTATTAATATTCTTTTCTTGACCTCGACCTCTTACCAGTGACCCTAAATACTTGAACTGCGCTACTTCCTCAAAGTTAAAGGGGCCAATAGTGATGGTCTCGTCTGGTCGAGGACTTTAATATTGATAAGAATATTGAATTCTTAAAAAGTTTAGTTTTTTTTTTTTAATTTTTATAAAAATTAATCCAATAGTTCCTAAAAATATTAGCACTTTGAATACATGCTTTGCTAAATTTATTTTGTACCTTAAATTAAACTCATTTTACTTCTTGACTCATTCACTAGAAAAAAATTATGTAAGAAGATTTTAAAATATATGAATTGAGCTCGGATATAGTTTTAATAAAACTTATATTAAGAACTTACCTATGTACTTCATATATAGCTAAGGGAAAGTAACAATAACATTGAGCATACATCAGTATGCATTTTCAAGGAGCAGAGGTACAAAGATGTACGAGGCTGAAGATCTGAGGCTTTGTCACTGACGAACAGAAACACTGTCCCTAAGTCACATAGAACTATAAGTCTACTACTTGTTCATACAAGCCACTCAAAGCAATCTGGTTCTGCCGAGAGAAAGGGAACTGCTGATACCCTGCTATGAATTTAAGACGACGAAGAACAGAGGATGTCATATTTTTAGAGTTATATTTTAAGGATGAAGCTGAAGCCCAAAAACATCAACATATTAAAAAAGAAGATGTGTATAATCTATCAAGTGAGTAATGAAAGATCTTTATTACTCACCTACTAAATAACAAAAATCAATTTTAGAATATAATACTTAATCACTATATAAATAACGTTAAATAAGATTCATTCTTCACTAAATTACCTTCTTTTTTTATTTATCAGAAATAAAATTGAATCGAGGAATACTGCTGGTATAACTTGAAAGATGTAAAAGAGAAAGTGAAAATAAATATCATTTGTGGCAAAAATCAAGAATGGATACCAAATATCATCATCTAAAGCGCATTCTTTCTTGTTTACTTCTAATCCCACATCATGTACCGCTTTTAGACTGAATATTGGCAGTAAATTGGAATAAGAACAATTGTAAATTGATAATTCCTTATTCTCTCTGAAAATAATAATTTTAAAATTAGTGAATATTGTTCGATATGGTATTAGTGTATCTTAATCTAAAATTAATTTGAGAATAATAGAGCAACTAAAAGCTATATGTTTACATTCAAACTGACAAATAAATTTGAAAAGGAAATCATAACAACTACGCCAGGAGAGAACGCTCAGGATTGTGATCAAGCGACTTCATCTCTCAATAACTTTCCTTTACTTGTACCACTAACAATCCACAAAGGGTAGCTAACGGTACTTAATGAGTACTGTTACAAGGCCAATAGTTATGCAGGGAGGTGATTGGGCCAAAATCACGCTCAACCACCAGATTTTCCCCTTTATTAACTATTTAACTAAGAGTACCCACTTTATAAAGACTGGGCACACCCGAGGGTCAATTCACGGCTGATGAAAAACTACTATTCATCAGCCGGATTCGAGCCTGGGACCTTGAGCTCTGGAAGTGCAGGGGATCCTAGTCCTGGGAGTGGTAACATCACATGTCCTGTAATGGCTAAGTTCTGAAGGGGACCTAGTGCTGGAGGTTATAGCCCAGCCACCCTTTCTTCTGAGGAGAAAAAAAATTCGGAAGACCAATTGTCTCGATGAGATGGGGCTTCCATTGCTGGGCTAATTACTCCTATGGTAGTAAATTTTATTCAAAGTAAAAATACTAGCCTCGGATATGAACAGATCTCATGGAGACAACCTGACGCTAAGGATTTATGATTTGGTACTTGGAACATAAAGACTTTGACGGAGAAAAAGGTTGAATGTTAAACAGAGTTGAAGAAATGAAGACTTATAAGGTGCACTTACTCAGAATTCTTGATGTAAGGAAGAATTGAACTGAAGCTAGAGAGCGAATATGCCCTTATATATGTCTGAGTCCCTCAGAGAACTTTTGCGAAAGAGAATTAGGTATAGTCATGAACTCGAAAATGTTTAACCAATAGAAGACCCGGAGCCTTTCTCATCAGGAATAATTGCAGCAGATTTTTCATAGGCTGTTGGGAAAGTTACTTTCATGCATGCATGTGCACCAACAGAGAATGCAGGAACCATGGACAAAGAAGCCTTCTACTCAAACTTGTAAAGATTACTAAATAAAATCAATGATAAAGGATGATTCGCAATACTGAGTGGAGACTTTAATGCAAGATTGGGTTGTGATCCAACCGTTTCTTATGTTACCCTTCCTTATGAATATCACAAATCTGTGAGGAAAGCTAAAAGAGGGTCTTGGAGAAACTTCTGCCACTGAACTAGGACACGCCGTAATGTGAATCAAACCTGGGAGAGGATGTCCGCAGAGAGGTGTGCTCTCTCCATTACTGTGGTGGACTCCTTGCTCTTAAAACTAAACACTGCAGGCTCTTATGCACTTGCAATTCATTAAATATTTGGCTTCGAGTTCTACCGAGAGTCCACCATACATCATGCAGCACTACGATGCATGGTTTCTCTGATATAAGCGACAAAGTGAAAAAAGTGACCTTATGGATGCTCCCCAACATCTAGGGGGGCCCAGCCACTAGGAGTGGGGACTTTTAGTATGTTTACCTTCTAATTAGTCCGAGCTAAGTCCCAAAGTCAAAAATTGTGTTCCTTTCATAATCATTTATTAATTGAACTAAATATAGTTTGTGTTTTTTAAAAATAATTTTAATATGACTTTTAGTTTATTACAAACAGGTTTATGCAGATTGACTTTTATGGGGAGAATGGCCCACATACGAGAACAGCTCACAACATCCTACCGATTCTATCATTTTTCACTATAAAATTTATTTTAACATTAATCATGACCTATGGGGCTCCACCAAACCTTCAAATTCCTCTCGCATCCAATCCTTACAATCCAAAATCCTTCGTAAAATCCTCAATGCTCCTTAATTTGTTACAAATAAAATCATCCATAATGACCTTAATGTTCCTTATGTATCAGATTTGGCCCAATCCAGATATCTGTCCTTCCATAATAAACTTCATAACCATCCCAACCCTCTTGTTTCTAACCTTGCTTCCTATTCAATTCCTGATAATCCTCTGAGGCGTCTGAAAAGAAGATGGCCACGTGATCTCCTAATATAGACATATTATTAGAGTGCTACCAATGGGTAGTTTCTCAACATGTGTTTCATGTCATTATATCCATGTGCGAATTTACCAGATGTATTTTTTGTATACAGTTGTAAATATCATATAAATAAAAAAAAAAAAACCATTAATCAGGGGCTTAAAGTCTAATAATACAGTAAAAATGATACCCGGTAGCTTTCTCCCAACCGCTGACGATGAGTGCGTTTATCGCAACATCGACTGGAATATAGTCAAGACAACATTCTTCTTTGCCTTTTAAAACCCTCATGACTCCTTTGCAACAGGCTGTTGTTATTCCAAGGAGACCATTCAGATTATCCGTCCAGCCCGGATTGGGAACTCTGAAGATCCCCACCACTGTAAAATTAATAATTTAATTATTAAATAATCATTTAACAGTGAAAATTTCATTATTTTCTTTTGCAATAAAAAATTCCATAAGAATTATTTTAAAGCATTTCATATATATATACAGTGTGAAAAAGTCTCCGAACAAACCAGATTTTATAAAAATTACAAATGCTTCAATTTATAAAAGTATTTTAATCTTCTTAATTGTAAACTGATTTAACCTATCAGACGTTGTAGATGTAATATA
The DNA here is from genome assembly GCA_928085145.1 of Nezara viridula. NCBI lineage: Eukaryota > Metazoa > Arthropoda > Insecta > Hemiptera > Pentatomidae > Nezara > Nezara viridula. The sequence continues at coordinate 8,492,700 of OV725080.1, read as the reverse complement.
TTTTTTAATTAGCATTACTTTAAATTAATAACTACCCAAGGGACAAATCCACAATCTATGTTGACATTATTTTTAAGAGGTGGATATTGCTACCTCATTGTTTAAATTTCACTATTCTGTTATCCACTTCAGTCTTTATTCTTTATTGTTAACACCAAAAGCTATAGTTTAAACTCTAGGAAACTGTGTGTATCTTTAAAAATTGTTCTAATATTGGCATTTTCTGTTTTTTTTTTTTTTTTCAGAAATTTAATTTAACATTCCACATTTCATAATTTCTGTTAGTTTTCTATTTAATGTTACTGGTATTTCAGAAAATTGCAAAATATCACATTTTTGACAAACATAAAATGATAATTTTGCATCAACAAGAACTTTCAATCAGGGAAAATCAAAAAGAAGTTGAAGGTTCCATTTTTTAAATTCATTTGGTCATCTTTTTTTTTATTAAAATAAGCAAAATGGAGACTTAAAACGTGCAGACAGATCTAAAAAATATAATCCTGCTGCTGATCAGGTAGTATGTTAGAGAAGATCTAGAGAGGAATTTTCAAGTGAATGTTTGCAACTAACAATTAAACACGAAGGTGGCTTCTTAATGGTTTAAACACTGAGTGTGTTTCTTGATCTAAAGTTGAAGACCACGAGTCAACATAAAACTGGGTGAAAAACTTTATTTTTCAGCAAGATAGCGATAAAAAAATTAGATACTTTGCCATTCTTTGAAATAAAAGTAACATTAAATAGAAAATAGAATATTAAATTAAATTTCTGAAAAAAGTGAACAATTTCAGTATTAGAACAACTTTGACTGATATATTCAACTTCATAGAGTTTATACAAAAGCACTTGACGCTATTAAAAAATATATATTGGAGTCAGAAATATCATGAAGGGAGTCTCAGCCCAGTCTTCCTCTGGCCGTTGGCCAGGATGTCTGTTTGTTCGGGTAGGCTCTCAGGAAAATATGTCCACAAGAGTCAGGCGAGTATAAACTTGTGTTAGGACTATTTGAAATTTCAGAATCAGTTAAGTAATAGTATCAGTATCAAGATTATGCAGTGTGATAAGTGAGATCAATTTACAAGAGGGACTGCATCAAGAAACCATAACAATAGTAATTAATGTTTTTTATTTTAATTCACTAGTCATAAAATTTGTTTTAGATTTTAAAAAAAACAGCAATATGATTCTAGTCCATGGAGAAGATTGTAGGAAGCACTCAAGGAAGCAAATATATCAGAGCCAATAGTAAATATCAGAAAAGAACTTTATCACAATAATGTCTGTTGTATTAAATTTGTGTCAAGGCTTTCGGGAACATTCTAGACTTCAAAAGAACTTCTGCAGGATTGCTTTCTCTCACCAAACTTTTTTAAAATTTATGAGGATATCACTCTCAGAGAGTGGAGAAGAAAATGTGGGAAAATGAGAATAAGAATCAGGGAAGATGTATACATCACAAACTTAATGTTTTCTGATGATCAAGTGATCCAGGCCCAAGATAGAGAGGTCATAAACTACATGTTTAGAAAAGAAACATAGAAAAAAAATGGGGATTAGAAATAAATTTAAAAAAAAAAACAGAGCACCTCGGCACTTTTACAGATAACACGCCTTGAAAAAGAAAATAATTCTCATATTGTATCCCTAGATATAAAAATCTACAAAGGTTCTGATTTCAAATAAAAATTAATAATTATTCTTCTAAACCGTCTTGTATTGTCTCTAAATGATTATTCAGTTAATAAAATAAAGCCAATAAGTTTTATAAAATTTATTTTAGTTTTTATGCTTTAAATAAAATACTTACCGACTGGAGGTCTTGCAATGACAGTTGGGAATTTACAAGAATATTCTTCGACTATTTTTTCACCCAATGATTTAGAGAATGTATAAGTGTTTGGATGATCCTGTATAATTCTGAAATTGAAAAATAACAAGTAATGTAAAGTTAATATTTTGATTATAGATCATGTTCAGTTATACTAATTAAATTAAACATTTACTTGTAAGAGACAGTATTCATGACTACAGGATTATCTGTTTCTATTAGTTTTAGTATTGTCCTCCAATCCTGACATGGCTCATATATCTTTTCTTCAAAACATGTTTTCATCAAATTATAGTTGCAATATGTTGTTGAAACATGAACAAAAACCTGAAAAATGTTTTTTCAGATGGATACAAACTCAGTTTAAATTGATTATTCAATATAAAATGCTTTATTCACCTCAAGATTACTAGTTTCAGAGGCTAATTTACACATCTCTAATGTTCCTCTCGTGTTTGAGAGGAAAGCTTTGTGAAGTGGATCGTTGAATCGAACTGTGGCTGCTGAATGGAAAATTATGTTCACCGTATTTTGCAGCTCCTTTAAATATAAAAATAAAATAATACAAAAAATGCACTCACACTTTATATTATTTTGTCCTTCAAGTATAAATATTTCATACCTCAATAATTTCTTGACGTAGCCCTAAGTTGATGAGTGACATATCTCCATCTAAAACGGTAACTTTTTGATCCATTATACCAGGTGTTTCAGCCAACACTGTCTCAAATAACTAAAAAATTTAATCTTTATACAGGGTGTTTCAGGGTTAAGTAGCCAAACTGAAAATATGAACTAAGGACCTCAAAACAAGAAAAACATTTCCTTGGACAGTATGTCAGCAAACATTTGTTTAGGAGATATTCACACCTAATGATTTTCGTTGTTATAAATTATTTACGTGTAATGAAATAAATAAAACCTATTTATTTGTTCTAACTACTTTACTAATTAAATGTAAACATTAAAATTCATATCAAATGTTGTTCAAAGTGAAGGTATGTCCGTAAACGATATGTTTAGGAGATTGATAAGATAGAATACTATTGACCCTGCATGAAAAGTGGCTTGGCCTGCACACTCTCCAGACCTGACACCACTGAATTTTTTTGTTTGGAGTGACGTTAAACAGAAAGTCTATGCAAATCAAGTCAATGACCTTAATTCATTACGAAGAAGGATAATTGAATCTTGTGAAACAATAAAATATATCCAGTGCCGTTGGTTGGAGATCACAGTCATTAGAAGTATACAAAAATAAATTACATTTATTTTCTCTGCGCCGACGTTTCAGCCCTTATTCAAGCCAGATAAAAAATAAATACTGATAAAATAATTAGATAAGAATATGTAAAAATAATCAGACTTATACGTAGGCAGTTGTAGTAGTAATATAAATAATAACTTATAGGTAAGCATTTAACCTTGACATTAATAAATATACGGAATGGAAAATATAGAATACTTAAATTTATAAAGTAACAGTAATAAAGTAAACAATAATATAACAACAGTAACAACTTAATGAAATAAACAAAGAAATGCAAAATGAAATAACCAAAGCAATGCAAAATGAAATAATCAAGATATGAAATGGAATATTAAGAGATATCAATAAATCGATGCAGTAAGTAATAAAATACAATAAATAGGAAGTGGTGGTTACTATAGTTGATGTCATATTAATGAAAAACAAATAAAAGGAATATTAATTTATATAAATAAAATAATAAGTAAATAGAAAATAATAAGATCTAGATGAGATGATCAAAAAATTTCAATTTGTTCCGATAGATGGTAGCATTCTATGAATAATAATTGGTTTAAGTTATTTTAATGAAAATTTTAAAGGATTTTGATCATTTTTTTGTTTTAAGCATCATTGTCCTAGAAATTTCTCAAATGTTGTCTGTTTCCTGTCAATAATTTTGAATTCAAAAGAAATTTGCCAATAAACTATTGTACTTTATCTACTTATTATGATCACACCCTTTTACTTTTCAGACTCCCTCTGTACCTTGTTCTTAATTTTTTTTTTTTTTTCCAAATCTTGAAACTAGTTTCTGTCATACACTTTTACATTAATTCTGTAATGTTTAACCTCTCATTTTCATTTTTATTTTCATATTTTTTTTATGACCGCCACTCTGGACCATCCCCTTCCTGAATATTATACAACGGTCAACCATTTAGTATTCAATACTTTATCTATATTTGACATTAGTTAATAGTTTGATCTTGATTTTAATTTATCAATTTATGACTTGCTGGAGTGAATGTTGAAAAATTTGAAAGCAATCTTTGAAGAAAAACGTGAGATTTGTCATTTGTACACATGACAAATCTCAGGTTTTATGACTATTCATTCGTTCACCCAATTATCATTCCTAGGTAAATTACAATGCTATGGCAGGCTGTATTTCAACATACAATCATTTTGCTTATGATAACTCCTTCTCACTCTAAATAAGACCTACTTAAGTATTTTAACAGACTTTATTATAATAAAGACAATTGCTCACATTTACACTCGCTATATAACCTCTATCAAGATTTATTTTATTTTATTTGTTTATTGATAAATATTACAATCTGTCTCAATAAAGGACATTTATAATAGAGTTCTGAGAGCACATTCACACCATATTTACAAATTAAAATAAAAAAAAAAAATAAGCTAACTTCAAATAATATAAAGCTACAAAAGAACAAAATAAAATATCATAGTGAAGAAAGAAAATATAAATAATAGTAATAATAGAATGAAAATAAATGAATAAAATAGAATTAAAATTATCTTAAAAAAAAAAGTAATGAAAATAAACATTTTAGATGCAGGCATACCTATTTACACTATTACAGTCGGCCATGGGAACTCCGAACCATACTTATCCCCCCACACGTGGTGGGAAAGCAAGGCTTCAGGAGATCCCTGCGCTTCTTCCTCAACCATTTCACTGGCATTGAAAGCCAGCGGAGATTGAGTAAGGGCGCTACAACCACGGACACTCATGAATTGAGTGGAGAATCTGGCCATTGCCAGAACTCCAATATATACATGTTACAAAAGGTCACGGGGCCACTGCCGTTTCAGCCTGCGAGGAGGATTGTAGGGATGAGTGGTGCTAGGTAGGGATTGTGCTACGGGATTAGGGTGATGGGTAAGGTTATCAAGATTATATATGGTTTTTATTTTATAACAATTAATCACATGGCTATTGTTTCTGAATCGAAAGTTAACACTTGGCCGTCCTATACCAAATTGTTCTCAATTTGGGTTATGTCAGGAACTCACAGTTTCAGTTTCACGTCTTCTTCCTTCTTGCCATGCCCTTTATAATTCACCCTTTAGTTTTTGTTTTTTTTTTCCTGAAAGATGTCACTTCCAGTTTCATAGTCCAACTGCATTAGTTTACTCTGTGCCAGATAGTTGTTTCTTGATTTCAATCAAGTCTTTTTTAAAAATAGAATGGTTAATAGTTTCTAAATCCATCCTCTTATTAAGCTCCTTAACTTCATTAAGTGTATCAGTGAATTTCTACATTAGTTCACTAATTAATAAATCCTTTTCGCCAAACCTATTTTCTAGAGTTTGTAAATTATTTCCTTGTTGTGTCCTATCTGTTGAAAAACAGAGAATTTTTCTTCCAGCTTCTGAACTTGACATCTAGAAGTCTTTAAACGACTAAGTCCTCACACTTACTATTTTTTGCACTATTTTCTTGCAGAAGTATTATATCTTTTTGAAACTCAGTTTTCTTTCGGAAATAAGAATTTCAATAAAGGAAGGAGAAGGTCCGGGGTGGCGGTCATAAATAGGCTAAATAGTGGTAAAACTATTTTTATTAAAACCCAACGTTTCAACCTGACTTTGCAGGTCTTCTTCAGGGAGGTGTGTTCAGCTAGGAGTTTCACTTAGAACTCACCAGTTCTATTTAAAGAAATTTCTATTTAAAAGCATGTTCAGCTAGGAGATTCACTTAGAACTGGTGAGTTCTAAGTGAAACTCCTAGCTGAACACACCTCCCTGAAGAAGACCTGCAAAGTCGGGTCGAAACGCCGGCTTTCAATAAAATAGTTTTACCACTATTTAGCCTATTTATGACCACAACCCCGGACCATCTCCTTCCTTTATAATGCAACGGTCAACTACTAAATATTCAAGAATTTCAATAGTTTGTGGGTGAACTTTAATTTTGTTTTCCAACTCAGCTACTTCATCACTAATTCTTGGTTTAGAATGTTATTCAACCTTTCTATCATATATTGAAGAGTTAAAATGTGATTATGACTCTCCACAAGCTTACTTTTAAATGCAGCTTTTACTCTTTCTTTCAACGTTAGTGGATGTTGTAATTCTTTCAGAAGTAGTTGTTTCTCATTCTAACCGATAGAAGTGATTAAACTATTGCATTTATTTAGATTTTGGTCACCATTAGAATACCTTAACTGATCGTGAATTACTTCTTGATCCTAACCTAAGTCGACTTGGTTTTCAATATGCTCACTACGAGAATATAACTGAAATTCCCGTGTAGGTCGCTGTTGGTTTTCATCTAGAACGTGAACTACTGAATACAGAAGTGTTCATTCGACTAAATATGATGGCTCATTCAGCTCTCATCATGGCTACACTTGAAGCATCCAAGTTCTTCCCATAATCAAATCATAAGGTTGACAACTATCATTTACTATAATTAACTCTATTTTTGATACCTTCACTCCATCAATAGTTAGATCTGCTTTCGATTTTCCCAATGCATAAGAAACCAATTTTTCCCCAAATCCATAAATGGCATGGTATCACTGTGTTCAATGTTTAGATGACTATTTACCGCCATACAGTTCTTATTAAACAGATACTACTACCCATACCAATGAAACAGCTGACTTTAGGCTTGTCATTTATGATGGCTTCTTTAATATATCTTGATGTTTTTTAAACAATTTTTTGTTCGACCAACATAGTCTTTCTAAGATTGATTATTTTTGTAGGAAATTGTGTAGCATAATGGTCATATTTTTCATAACTCCAACATCCACTAGTTGTCTTTTTATGTGGATAGTCTTTAGGAATGTTCCCCTTTTCAAGAAAAGCATGTGATATCATTTGATTTTCTAAGCACATCTCTCCTCACCTGCATTTGTGAAGTAGAAGGATGCTTAGTTGAACAATTTCCTGAAACATTATTTTTGTCGAAACTTTGCCTCAACCTTTCAACAAGTTGTGCCGATCATGGATGAAGTAAATTTAATGAATTTATAGGCCTATCTCGTCAAATCCTTTCTCTTCTGGCTCAGTTGACCTTTTCAAATTCAACAATGAAATCACGCAATTCGTCGACATTGGTATGATTCCTGGGCAAAAAATAGTCACTGAGTTCACGTGACCGTGATCCTTCAAGTACCTGCATCTTTAGTGTACATGAAACAGAACATCTAAATTATACTCACCTTACCTTGAAAATAGTTCTCTATTTCTTCCGATTTCCATTTTATCCTATTCAAAATCTCCTTCCATAAAACTCTAGTATCTTCTGTTCCTATGTATGTCCTAGAAAACTGTTTTATGAAATCCGACCAATCTATGATAGTTCCGGAGTAGAGCCAGTTTCTTTCAGCTCCTACAAGACTCCCTCAAGCTATCTCTAATTTAAATAACACAGGCCAATTATGAAATTTAGCTAAGGAATTTATATTCTGGAACCACTCTTTTGCCTCATGACGAGGTTCCTTCCCAGTGAACTCTAATTTTTTTGTGAAAATCCAGCATAACTCCATATTTATATCTTTTATTTTTATTGCTTTCAAGTGCTGAAATCAACTTTTCATTTTATTTAAAAGCACACTCATCGCATCTACTTGTGGTTCTATCCCTCGTTTTGAGCCAACGCTTCCTTCAGATCTATCATTTTCATGTCCCTCGGAATGTTCTTCTGTCTCATCCTCTAACATCTCAGTCTCAATAGGTGGTCTTAATGCTAATACTTCTAAATTCTGAAAACTATTATATATAGATATAGACATATCATTCTTGTTTCCAACTGGTTCTAATCTCAAAAGACAATACTTTTCTCTAATTTCATTCTCCAATAAACTACAGTATATACTAATTTCGCTATTATTTTTATTTTCCTGTCTATATAAAAGGTGTATCCTAATATGCCATTCCCCTCCTATGACATTTCATTAAATAAACATACTTTCATATGACAACCAAAATATAATAATATATGTCAAAAGTTAATTACTGATTTTTATGACGTTTATTTTTTATCAATAGCTGAATGCGGATTGACACTTTCTGGAATGATACCCTAGATACATCGTATTATTTGCATAAAAATCAATTCTCGGACTATTATTATATTATGAACTAAAAAAACTAAGAACAACTTCATGAATAATAATAAATAACAAGAAAAAAAAAAAAAATTTACTTCATAATGCAATAGATCTAACCAGGGAATGCTGGTTGATTTGAGGCTAGTTATAAGCTTAATCCTTTAACTGCAGCTCATTCGTGAGTTTCTAGCATACGTTGCATCCAGAAATCCACAAAGACGTTCAAAAAAACAGATTTTTTAAACATAAATTTGTTTAAAATGCTATAGATAGAATATAAAAAAGATCACAAATATGACACAAATAATAGAAAAAGGAGATAACTTGGGTTCAGAATAAATCTGCAAATGATAGCTTCCAAATGGTCATAATCCGGCACATCCGCACTGAGTCAGCTACAGAGGACTAATGAATGCAACGATCAAGCCATAAGTCAAATGGTGAAGGCAGGACTTGCCTCTACCTGTTACCTGACTATATTAAAATTATTGAAGAAAAGGGTGGTTGGTAATAAATAATTTTATTTATGTTTTATTATTTCAATTTGACTGATAGAGTGCTACCAGTGGGTAGTTTCTCAACAAGCGTGTTTCATGTAATAATATTTCTCTGTACAAATTTACTTGATGTATTCATACTAATACAGTTGTAAATATCATAATAAAAGTTTAAAAAAATTTGACTGAACACCCCAATCACCCTTCTCTTCAATTATTCAGTACAGTCAACCATAAACCCACAATTATATTAAAATTAATATTTTTTTATAATTAACCATACCGCATCCTTTGAAATTTCATCCCATCTTTCCTGTGGAGTCTTCCCCCATTTTGGTCTTATGATGAGATAAATTCTTCTCATATCAGGACATGTCCTTAACAATTTTTCAGTTAAAACTTTTCCGAAGAAACCTGCTCCTCCAGTTATTAATATTGTCTTATTATTCATCCATTCTCTTATAGTTATCATTTCTTATCGGTTCAAACACTGAAAATATAGAATGATATGCCTTTAGTTAAAACATTAATGTGACTATTTATCGAATAGTTACAAAAAAGCTATGTACTATTATAAATAAAATAAGAGGCTGATGTGATATCAAAAGAAAAACATAATATCTAAAACAGACCTGTAATATCTCCAATAGAGCTATAAGAAAATATGTACCATCAGAAAATAATAATAATAAATCAATTTTTTAATTGAAACTGATTTTATACAATTTGAATAAAAATATGTTTTGAAATTCAGTATCTGATAGCTTATTTTTTCGTTTATAATATAAATAATTTTCCCTTGTATAGATTTAAAATTTTGCTTGATAGTGGCTTTTGAAGCAAATCTAAGAACATTTTAATTTTTTTTATTAGTCAATATAAAGTGTGTATATCTGCCACTCCCTTTAAGGTTTAATAGCAATTATAAGATTGAACAAAAAAATAGAATTTTTTTTTAAACAGAATTAGTTTGTTTTACCTGTTCTAGTGAATAGTTGACCTCTGGTCTACCTTCGATCCAAAGAATATATAACCAATAATAAGTAAAGAATAAATTAATAATTAGCTATATAACGCATGTCGGTTGATACTTATTAAAATATTGAAATGATGTTTTGTCATTTCCTTAATCATTATTCTGCAATGCAATGCTATTGCATAAGCCCACTGGCTCAATAAAACATATATTGTTAAAACAATGTCTCAATAAAAGTTAATTTTAAGAAGAGAATGTAAGTATTCTTCGCAATTAAGGTTAAATTAAATTATTGTAATCTTTACATATACTCTGCAAATTAATTAGATCATTGCAGTAACTGCTTATAAAATTGTAAGGAAACAATATTTATCTGATATGACATCTGTTAAATGTTTACACTTGCACGGGACTAATTCCTTTGAAATAAACTCTCACTTAAACCTAGAAAAAGAAGGAATTATTCAGTTCAGTTTGTGCTCATTTCACTCTATTACTCATAAACCTATTACTTACTTTAACTTACCTACATATGTAATATTTTTTTTTTTTTTGGTTGGCGCTACAGACCATGAATATCTTTGACTGCAAGTGTGGATTCCTAGACCACATCCCTATTCCCGATTTAAAGTACGGGGTAGGGTCATCAATCCTACGCCCGGTCAGTGTGAATTGCTACCAGTAGGCTGACGGTCCTCACATACTCGGGAAGAAGGAAGAATCTCAGGCAGTGTGGCTTACCTTGGTGGATGGTCACCCATCCAAGTGTTAGCCATGCTGGGCGTTGCTTAACTTTGATTACCTATTGCAAGCGCCTTAGGCTATCCCAGCCCTACATACATATGTAATATATGGTAAGGAAAAGTATTGCGATCGTGAAAATTTTCGAATCTGAATTTTCAACGAAAATACATGTTTTGAGGTCCCCTGAATCCTGAGTCGCACAAAATGGTCTGTTTGTGAGAACAGCCAAGCTCAAAAACAAAAAGTATGAAATTGAAATTGTGTATTTGCATATGGCTCGGATGTGACAGCAACTTTTTCATTAAAATTTGCTAACCGGAAATGCCAGTTTATATCACATCGATTTAATTTAAACATTTTTACGATTTTCTAGAAAACGGCTTAAAAGATTTTGATTAAATTCATTACATCAGTGCAAAATTAAACGTTTTTTAATGAAGATCTTATTCTCATTGATGTTCTCTATCAGAGCTCAAATGCCTAATTTTTAAACTTCCTTCCTTTAAAGTACCTTAAATTTTTTTTTATTTGAAACGGTTAATCATTTCACATAAGAACTTGATATAAAAAAATACATAAATATGAAAGAATTTTACAATTATCTAAAGGAGAAGTCACCTAATATAATAGAGAACCGATGAAACCCGAGCTACTGCCAAGCTTGGCCGAAAATTTGGTATGACCTTCTATACATCTTGTTCGGTTTTTATAAATCAGGTTTCCAAGCAGGGCTTCCAAATTGTACCATAGTTTTGATTTGTTATTTTTTTGTGTTTCAGGGGTTGATCCTTGAACATATCTTGTACGGTTTTTATAAATGAGGTTTCATAAAAAGTTGATATTATTTAATATTTAACTATATAGATTTTAGAAATATAAAAATTAAAATGTATATGTATTTACAAATGCTTAAACAATAAAAATACATACAATGAAGTATGTATATATTTAGTGGCCTTCATTATCAGAGGCACTCATGTCGGACTAAAAATATTTCGTGGCAGTTTATTATTTCTTATAATCAAATAAATTATTAAAATATACAATGATTAACAAAAGAAATATAAGTATAATACATTATACGGCTGTGAAAAGCATATGGTAATTATATTTCAAAAAAATATTTTGTACCGTCTGATTTTTAGTTTCTCTTCCTTTTGTCTGAAAATACCTATTTCTCATGAAAGAAGTTTTGTGATGCGCACAGCGCACCAGATTTTTTTTTCACTAATCGTTTTTAGTACTATGTATAAACCTTTATTAAAAGTTCTTTGGAGTATTAAAGAATGTTTGCATGTCCTACAGCAGTAGAGCTTTCAACAGCTGTTGCTGCTTTAAAAGGAGGTGATAACCAGAGAAATTTGGCAAATTTAATTTACAAAGTGTGATAAGTCATGCATATAGACATTATCAGAATAGTGGTTCCTTTGAATATACAGGTTCCTTTGAAGGTCTACAACACTACAAGACCGATGTGTGATGCGATTCACCTTACAACATAAAGTTCAAAGACAATTCGCTCTGATTCACATATTATGGATTGATCGTACATGGGATATTTGCCTTTTCACAGATGACTCTAAATTTGTAGTGCAAACTGTCCAAGAAGTCTGGGGAGTGATACAATCCTTCCCCGGTCTTGTCTGTTTACTCGTTAAGAGAAGGCTCAATCACAGTGTGCAGTGGTATATTCTCGGGCTCTCGAACATAGTTTGTGGAGCATGACGGAAGTAATTGACCCAATAATTTGTTTTTGAGGATGAAAAAGGTAGACTCGTTAATGCATTCTTTTAAAATCAAGAAATTGGCCGCCTGGATTGATCTGCTTGCCCTCCACAACTAAATCCCATAGAAAATTTATAGGATCAACTTCAAAGACAGATTTTATAACTGAATACCCTTCCACACACTCTTGATGAATTGCACACACACATCATTCTAAAAGAAATGGGAGACGATCCCTCAGGATAGCATAAAAATGTTAATAAGAAGTATGCTCTGAAGGCAGTAATTAATAGGTGAGGTGAATTAACAAGGTACTAAATCAAACAAATTAATTAAGTTCAGCAAAATGTTAAATTTACCTTATAATTTCTGAACACCAAAAAATCAATGTAAACAGTTTTATTTTAGCAAATTTATTTCATTTATTACTTCTAAACATGTAAAAGTAAATTATTTTTTTTTAAATTATTAAATTAAAATTATGATCCTGAAATAGCCTCCCTAATTGAGCCTGATGTAATAAATGGTGCGTTCAAATAAAATTCAAATGCAAGCACATTACCGATTTGGACTCCGACGCAGACCCTGTCCTCCAGTCCATTATTATTCCATCCAGCTTCCTTTTTCAGACATAGTACGTTATCTTAGATTTCACTTAGACCACAGACTAACGTAGAACCCACATACTAGAATTAAAAGACCAACAATATGGTCAACTATACAGGTTGCTGCGTAGAAAATCTGAACTTCCAACTGAAACCAAATTGTTGATCCTTAAGACAATCCTGATATCTATTTGAATCTACAGGCTAGAACTGTGGGGGACAGCGCAATTGTCTAACATCAAAGGCATCCAATCCTTTTAGTTTAAAGTCCTTCGACAAATTGTTTTATAACCAAGAAAACCCTTGATGTTAATATTCAATTTGTCCTCGAAACAATTCCATCCAGATTCTCAAACTGTCATCCAAAAACTTATCCATCATCCTAATCCCTTTCCAGCTCTAACTATCTCCTGGAGCCCTGCTTTTCCCTCCACTGATGGAGGGGCAAGCTTGCCTCGGGATTCCTTTGCCTGATTGTAAATAGTGTATATAGGTATGTATGTGTTCTTTTTTTAAATTTACTAATCTTTAATTTACTTTATTTTATATACTTTTTGATTATTATTTATATGTTATTTTTATGTGAATACAGCGTGAATGTGGTCTTACCGCACTACAACTATTGTCCAATAGAGATAATGTTATATTACTCAATAAATCCAAAAAAACAACTTTGTTTTTTTTAGTTTTATCTGATCTTAATACTATAATGTTGCTGTAAACATTAGGAACCTCTATATGGTTTTGGCAGAACCTTCCTGAGCAAAAACAAAGAACTTACACGTCTTTTTCTTTCATTGTCAATTCAGAATTTACGCTTCATATCATATCCTTCTTTTAAAATCTAAGCTCTTAATGTCTATTAATGGTTAGATCCCTGTCAGTGCTGCACTTACACTAATATATTCATTCATAGTGTTATAATGTTCCCCCATTTTTTATTAATCTCTTCCCTAAAACTGGGGGAACCTTATTTATGGTGGTACCTCTCCCAATGGATACTCCTCTCTAAAGGACATTTTAAAATCTCTCTTGTAGGAAGTATAGTAACGTATATTCTTTCGCAATGGACATAGAAAATCTCTTTAAGAGACATAAACAACCAAATTTTTCTCCCTAAGATAAATTTACTCCTCTGAATAGACAATTACAAAAAGTTTGAAATTAAGACAATTGTTCAATACTGTTGGTCCCAATACATATAATATATATCATAAGGAGCCCTTTTCTCGAATGACTAAATAAGGTCTTTTAAATATTTCTGAGGAAAATAAGGAATGTGAGACAATTCATCTTGTTAACAAAATTTATTTTAATAAGCTGATATCATCATCACCATTTCATTCATCATCACCAGTGGATCCAGGATTTAATTTTTGTGGGTGTATCAGCCTGATATATATTTTTTTTTGTATGTATAATAATAATTACTTTAGAAGAAAAAGAAAGAAACCAACTACCTATATGAAATGGTGTTTAAGTGATTCTTGAAGACCTATTAAACGTGATTGCACAAACAATAATACTTTTAGACATAATTTTTTCATAAGACATGGTTATATTTTCATCATATTTCAGGGCGAAAGCCCCTCGCTCCCTGTAGATCCGCCTGTGTTTACCGTTAGTTTTTTATATTGTAAGTATGTGTTTAGTAAGCTTTTGAAAACTCCTTCGACGCTTCTTATCAGAGGCCTATATTTATACAATTAATAATAATAGTAATAACCGCTTAGGGAACTTTCACGCTTAGCGAAAGTTTGAAGCCAGTATCACCAATTGTTGCCTAAATATTACCAGTCTCTGACCATCGTCTAAACCCAACCCCTCAAGATCAGTCATACCTGCCCCAGCATACTTTTTGTGACGAAAAGTGGATAGAACATTTTGTTAACAGTCGTAAACAGCCTATTAGAGAATAATAATAAACTCTAAAATCATTGTTTGTATAAATAAAATATAAAACTTTAATAATAAATTTCATTTATTCAAAAATTTTGCTTTGATACATGCATTCATTAATGAGTAAGCACTTCTATATCTCTTCTCAGTAAACACCTTTCAGCAACAGACAAATCCGGGCCAACCCATGATTGTCAATTGTAGAGAGGCATTACAGTTAACAATTTTTAGATATTACTTTAGTTTGCAAGAAATGAATTAAATCTTACAATACAATATGACTGAAAATTATGATAATTCATCATTCAAGAAAACTTTCAATGAAAATTCGTTTCCAAGAAATGAAAGATTTTATTTTTATAATTTTTAAGATTGATCACGAAATCAACTGATTATTATTAAGGTAGGTGTTATTTGAATTAAATTTTTTGTTTTTTTATTTGAAATTACAACCTATAAAATATATCTATATATTGATGCATTTATCAATTTATATGATAACATAAATGTTGCACTGATTATAATTCCTTTCGAAAACTGGTGCAAGTAATACAATCTGAAAAATAAAATTCAGTTCAATGACAGTTTAGAGGGTCCAATGTTATTTCAGTTAAAAAAATTGAAGTTATTACCTCATTAATTTTTTCCTATGGTATTCTTCATCTTCTAAATTTTCTTTTAAAAAATATTTCTTCACTCCTTTATGCAATATTAAAATAATTTCTTTCCAATTAAAATCAGAAGGAGGTCTGAGAGGAAATATTTCATCTTCATCCTGTGATAATTTGTTCCACAGAGCTTGATATTTTTCATTATCGAATACAACGTTTTTCGTAGTGAATGCTGTTAATGCTTGTACAGCTTGGTATATTTTTATATTTAATTTAATTAACCTGAAATTTATAAAATAAGCAGACAATAAAAGTTTATGAATAAGTCTAAAAATTTATAACTTAAATATTTCTGAATTGCTCCTTATATGATGACAACATAGTAAATTCTACAAATTTAGTGGTCAGCAAAACTATGACCAAGTTTCTGTTATTTTTCAAACAGTTTAAAAAAAAGAAGATTTAATTGTTCAAAACCTCAGAAAATAAAGTTTGAATACAAAGATTTATGAGAAAAAAAGAAAAAAGAAAAGAGGTATTTTTTTCCCTTCTCATTTACCTCTGGAATTTTTGTTATACATAATTTAAGTACAAATTACTATTTTCTGAATTATATAAACTCCAATGTTATAAAACATTAGTCAATTCGTTTATAATAAATGATTTCTAATATTACTTTGAACTTTTCAATAATTAAAAAACTATTTATTAATAATAAACAATTGATCTAGTTTTATTCCTAATGTAATTATGTTTTAGAAGGTATAATTACATTATACCTACTTAATATATCAACTTTTAAGAGTGGAGAGAGAGAGTCCTCTCCAGTGATTCGATGATTTCAACCAATTTTATTTTATTTTTTTACCTCTCTGCCTCATGTTTTTTGTTGTAGTTACCAGAATTTTTTTATATCTTTATTTTTCATATCTTTCTCAATATTTAATATTTTCCTATAAGAAATATTATTATAAGTTCTTTATTAATCTGAATATTCGGAGCTTAGTTCATTTAGATTATTTCTTTACTTATTTTTACACATATCTGCACATATTCTCTATGTTTCTCTTTATTATTATTTCCATTTATTTCTAGTGTTAAAATTAATTCATTTTTATCAATTGCAAATATTAATTATTTTATATTACTTATTTATTTATTAATCATTATTAATCATCTTGTTTTACTCTGTTCTTCTTGATCATAGGAAACTCAAATTCACTCATTTACGACTGTCTCTTTCCTTTCCAAACTTTCAGTGATGTATATCCTTCTTTATCCTAAATAACTAATATTCTATTAACGTGCGATATTAAGTTCCAATCCGTTCCGACCCACTTTGATAAATTCAAAGATTATTTATTTCCTCCATAATTTTTACCATATTATAGCCGTCTCGGAAACCTGTTTAAAACCAAGTATTTCCTCCTCTCTAGATCCATCCCTAACTACACCCTTATTCGTCATGACCGGATAGACCGGACAGGTGAGGGTGTTGGTCTTTAAGCTCATGAAAGTCCGAGGGCAAAATTCCTCAACAAGTCTCCCTCTTCCGATATTCCCATTTAGAGTATTGTGTACTGTACATCTTTATTGGAAGTGAGTAAAAAGGGTTTAATAAATTAATGTTGAACAATTAAAAGGCAAGCTAATCTAGTTCTAGTAGTTCAGGGAAAAGAAAATAACTGCTCTGTAGTTTTCCCAAAAAGGAAAATCGCAAAGAGGGGATGGAACAAATGTTTTTGTTTTGGCAAGCAGTTGATGTTTGGCTGCAGTGAAGTGGAGAAGTGATACGGCTCCAGTAGGAAAACCCAGTAATAGTATTACCATCTTTGAAGTTGTTGTTTGGCAGAGAGGCTAGTTTTTTGGAAGTACAAGAGAGAGTATCTCCTAGGGAGGTTGAGTAGAGTAGAAGATAGTGTCACCAATTTGGAAGTTGTGTTTGACAGAACCTTGGAAAGCATTTGAAGGCAAATGAATTTAGTGCAACAAAGGAAGAAATAGTATCTATAGAAATAAAGGATAGCTTGCTAATCCATACTTGACTTTATTTTAAAATCATTATTTAATTTTATTATAAATAGTATAAATAATAATAGTCTGATTGTCAGTACCCATATCTGAGATAAATAAATATATTAATACTCTTATAATTTTCTTTATTATTTTAACAACTTCTTATTTCTTTTGGAAATATCTTAACGGTATAAAGCGATCTTCCATGAGGTCATATTATTATTTGTAAAATATAAGAGAGATGTTGCAATTTATTTGTAGAAATTTCCTCAGATTCCTTTTCCTTCTCTACATCTCTACATATAGCCTTCTCCAAGTCCGATTTGTCTTGACTTAGAATATTTCCTTTTTACATATGTATTATAAATCAATAATAGCCGGCAACTTTAATACCAATTTATCCTTTGATTCTCCTGCATACCTTATAGACTAAATCCATTCTCTTTACCTATTTAACGCTTCTGTCCAACCTACTCATCATACCCAATCCTTTCCTCGAATCACTAGCTCAATCCTTAGATCCGAGCTATTCCTAACCCTCCATTCATGAAATGGTGGAGTATCTTTCATCCAATCTTCTTCTATTCCTAAATCAAAACATACACTAAAAGACCTCTATCTTCAAAAGCCCTCCAGCTCCCTGGATTAATCTAGAAATAAGAGAAATGATGAAGAGAAAAGACACTGCAAGGAGGTGTTTTAGACGAACACGTAATCCGGATGAATACATCTCTTTCAAGACTCTTCAAAACCTTACCCGATCTTCCTTGCGACTTGCTAAAGGATAATTCTTTTATATTTTTTTATCACAAGCCTCAGATACTAAATCTAGATGGAAAATCCTTAAAAATCTCTCCGTAGTAAAGCTCCTTCACTAGCATCCAACTTCAGACCCATTTCCATTTTATCCAAACCTCTAGAAAGATTACTTCACTCTCAGTTGAACAACTTTCTTGAGAAAAACTGTCTCCTCAATCCTCTACAATCCGGTTTTTGTTCCCAATACTCCATCCAATCTGCCTTATTAAAGATTACCCAAGACCTCCAATCATCCATAGACAAACAGAAAATCTCCATCCTAGTCCTTTTCGACTTTTCAAAAGCCTTTGACCCCATCAATCATAATATCCTCATTTCCAAACTCCTAAGCCTACCCATATCGAATAGCGTTCTGAAATGGTTCCTCTCTTTTTTATCCCATCGCTCCCAGACAGTTGTTATTCCTGACAAATCTCCTTTCTTGTCTCTTCAATTAACGTTAGGTGTTCCTCAGGGATCCTCACTCTCTCCAACTCTGTTCTCCATTTATATTAGCGACCTTTCTGACTCCATTAGTCATTCCCACTATCACTTATATGAGGACGATCTACAAATCTACTTATCGTTCCAACCATCTGAGATCCCTGAGGCTATCCGAAAACTACAAGTGGATAATGACTGTATCCATAGATGGGAAGAAAAAAAATAAACTAAAGATGAACGCAGACAAAACCAACGCAATCCTAGCACCTCATTAGTTTCCTTTCTTTCTCTCCTTTACTTTACCTCAATAACAGTCCCATCTATTTCTTTCCGATAGTCAAAAACCTTGGAGTGATCTTTGATCAGAACCTCTCTTGGAACAACCACATTTCCCAGATTACCCGTAAATCCATAACTATCCTTAAACAATTCCTTCGATTCCGTGATTCCATTCCAAAAAAACCAGACAGCTCCTTGTAACATCCCTTGTCTTCCCCCACTTCGACTATGGTTGCCTAGTGTACGGAGGACTGTCCACAGAACTGGAGGCGAAACTGAAGAAAATTATGAATTGCTTCATAAGATTCATCTTTGGGATTCCTAAGCGTTCTCATATTTCTTGTTGGTACACCAAGTTGAAGTGGCTATATCCTACTTCCCGACAGAATTCCTTCTTGGTGTTTTTCATTTTCAAGTTCTCAGAAGTAAAAACCCTCCCTACATCTTAGAACTCCTTACTTTACTCCTCTATCCACTCTCTCAATACCAGATCATAACTTATAAATTTATATACCCCCTCCCATAAAACCACTTCCTTCAGTAAATCCTTCGTCATTCGTGCTACCTCCTTACCCATCTCCATACGTCAAACCATAACTTCTTCAAACAATTCCTATTCCACCACCTACTACAAATTCAAACTTTCGCAAGCTTGTAAAAATTTCTGGGTTATATAATTACGTTTGTCTCCAGTAGTTAATTGATAAAAGTCATTTTATTTTTATTTATTATTTTTTTGTATTACTCAGTATTTATTGTATACATCTGTGTTTATTGTTAGTATGTTTTGTAAAAATTTAGATTTTCCTCTGTATTTTTTGTTTTATATATTTGTATTTTACATAGAATCTTTATGTACATATATATATGTGTGTGTGTGTATTTAAAATTTCCTAGGTATTTTTTGTATATATTTGTATGATACTTACATGCCAGACTAAGTACATATTTTTTAAACTCTACTATTATTCTAAGGGGACTTCAGTCCCAGAATAAAATTATATTTCATTTCATTAAAAAAGAAGATGCGTATAATCTATCAAGTTTGAAATGAATAATCTTTATTACTCACCTACAAAATAAAAAAGAAAAACTTAAATTACTATCAAATCAAAAATCAATTTTGGAATATAATACTTAATCACAATACAAATATTGTTAAAATAAGATTCATTCTTCACTAAATTACCTTCTTTTTTTATTTATCAGACATAAAATTGAATCGAGGAATACAGCTGGTATAACTTGAAAGATGTAAAAGAGAAAGTGAAAATAAATATCATTTGTGGCAAAAAACAAGAATGGATACCAAATATCATCATCTAAAGTGCATTCTTTCTTGTTCATTTCTGATCCTAGCTCATATAATGCTTCTAGACTGAATACTGGCAGAAAATTGGAATAAGAACAATTGTAAATTGATAATTCCTTATTCTCTCTGAAAATAATAATTTTAAAATTAGTGAATATTGTTCAATACGGTATTAGTGTATTTTAACCCAAAATTAATTTGAGAATAATAGAGTAACTAAAAGCTATATGTTTACATTCAAACTGACAAATAAATTTGAAAAAGGAAATCATATCAACGACGCCAGGAGAGAGCGCTCAGGATTGTGATGAGGCAACCTTATCTTTACCTGTACCACTACAACCCACCAATTCAGTTTGCTTCAGTACTTTGTGAGGGAGTACTGTTACAAAGCTAACGGTTGTGCAGGGAGGTAATTAGGACAAAATCATGCTCAACCATCAGGTTTTCCCTCTTAATTAATTATTTAATTAAGAGTACTCACTTTATAGAGGCTGGGTGTACTCCAGGGTCAATCCACGGCTGATGAAAAACTACTATTCATCAGGCAGATTCGAAAACCATGGACCATCAGCTCTGGAAGTCAGTGCTTACCCACTAAACTCCCTACTCTCCTCTCTCGATACCATTAGATATTATATATGAAGTATTAACAGACATGGGGTTACATATTTAGTCATTAGTCTCAGATTGTCCTGCAGCTGTTAAACCTGTCCTAAGGGCACCAGAGTAACCTGGATAACTCAGCAGACAGGTCTTAGTCCCAGGAGTAGTAACGCCGCATGTCCTGTAATGGCTCTAATGGAGAGCTAGTGTTGGGGGTTATAGCACAGTCACCCTTTCTTCTGAAGATAAACAAAACTTCAAAAGACTAATTGTCTCGAGGTCATGGAGCCTACGTCGCTGGACTAATGACTCCTATGGTAGTCAATTTTATTCAAAGCAAAAATACTAGCTTCGGATGTGGACAGATCTCTCGGAGACAACCTGATGCTCATAAGGACTTATGATTTGGTACTTGGAACATAAAGACTTATAAGGTGGACTTACTCAGATTTCATAATGTAAGGAAGAATAGAACTGAAGCTAGAGAGCGAATATACCCTTATATATGTTATGTTGGTGTCCCTCAGAGAACGAATCAGGGATTTAGGTATAGTCATGAACTCGAAAATGTTCTGGGTGCCCCCCAACATCAGGGGATCAGCCACTAGGCGGGGATTTTAGTATGTTTACTTTCTAAATAGTCCGAGCTAAGTCCCAAAGCCAAAAATTGTGTTCCTTCCATAATCATTTATTAACTGAAGTAAATGTAATTTTTCTTTTTTTTTTAAATAATTTTAATATGACTTTTAGTTTATTACAAACAAGTTTATGCAGATTGACATTTACGGGGAGAATGGTGCATATACGAGAACAGCTCACAACATTCCTACCGATTCTATCATTTTTCACTATAAAATTTATTTTAACATTAATCGGGAGCTTAAAGTCTAATAATACAGTAAAAATGATACCCGGAAGCTTTCTCCCAACCGCTAGAGATGAGTGCGTTTATCGCGTAATCAACTGGAATATAGTCAAGACAACATTCTTCTTTGCCTTTTAAAACCCTCATGACTCCTTTGCAACAAGCTGTTGTTAATCCAAAGACACCATTCAGGTTATCCGTCCAGCCCGGATTGGGACTTTTGAAGATCCCCACCACTGCAAAATTAATAACTTAATTATTAAATAATCCTTTAAAAAGGAAAATTTCATTATTTTCTTTTGAAATAAAAAATTTCATAAGAATTATTTTAAAGTATTTCATATATATTGTAATGTAAATATTACATAGTGATTTTGAATAGTGGTGCGAAGGCAGTGACGTCACAGGCTACAGTCAAAAAAGGACAAAAACAGAGAAATATAATGAAGAAGTCTCAGCCCAGTCTTCCTCCAGCTGTTGGCCAGAATGAAGTCGTCTGTTTGTTCTGGTAGCCTCTCAGGAAAATATGTCCACAGGAGTCAGACGAGTATAAACTTGTATGGAGACTATTTGAAGTATCATTATCAGTTACATAACAGAATCAGTAACAAGATTATTCAATGCAATATATGAGATCATATTTACCAGAGAGACTGTATCAAGAAACAATAACAATAGTAATTTATGTTTTTTAATTTAATTCGCTTGACATCAAATTTGTTTTTAAATCTTTTTTTTTTTTTAAATTTAATGTACTGATCTTGTTTATTAGATCCTTAATAATTCACAGTCCACGAACCATTTAAACCCTCAGTGCCCACATAAACTATCAAAATATAAAACTTTATAAATCATTATTTTTTAAAATACCAGGACAATATATTACATCTACAATGTCTGCAAGGTTAAATCAGTTTGCAATTAAGATGATAAAAATACTTTTAAATTGAAACATTTATCATTTTCATAAAAATTGGTTTCTTCGAAGACTTTTTCACATCACTGTACTTATAAAAATATATTATTAAGATACATATTAAGGAAAAAGTACTAAAGAATGGATACTTATGAAAGTTATAAAACTTGAAAAAACATAATTTGTTTACTTTCCATTACCTATATCAGGGGCACTGTGTTAAAGTAACGAATGCAAAAATCACATTTTTCAATCTTCTTCATTATTTATAAAAGGAACATGATTCTCTTCCATAGAAAAGATTGTAAGAAGCAAGTATATCTGAGCCAATAGTAAATATCATAAAAGAAATTTATCACAATAATGTCTGTTGTATTAAATTTGTGTCAATGCTTTCGGAAACATTCCAGGCTTCAAAAGAACTTCTGCAGGATTGCAGCCTCTCGCCAAACTTTTCAAAATTTATGAGGACATCACTCCCAGAGAGTGGGGAAGAAAATGTGGAAAGATGAGAATAAGGATCAGAGAAGATGTATACATTGGTTCCAAGCCCCTTCTTAGATCCCACACCAACTTTCCCTCACTCTATCTAAACAACCACCCCATCACCTTCTATCCCTTTGTTAAAAATTTAGGCTTTCTCATAGATCAAACCCTTTCCTGGAATCACTCATCATATCTCATATCACCCGCTGTGCAATTTCTACCCTCAAACTATTCCATCACTTCCCCGCCATCTTCTATCCCAAAATACCCATAGACTCCTAGTTTCCTCTCTCATCGTTCCCCACTTTGACTACAGTTGTGTGGTGTACGATGGCCTCTCGGTGGAACTCCGTAATAAGACTAAAAAGACTTATGAATAGCTTCGTAAGATTTGTAATTGGGACCCCGAGACGCTCCCGTGTCTCCCACCACTACACTGAGTTAGGGTGGCTCTTCCCCTCCTTAAGAAGACAATATTTCCTAGGCACTTTCCTTTATCAAATCATTACCGATCATCGTCCTTCTTATGCCTACAACCTTCTCCAATTTAAGTCATCAATCCATTCCCTCACTACAAGATCTTGACCCTCTGACCTATACATCCCTTCTCATAGATCTGCCTCATTCCAAAACTCCTTTATAGCCCGCTCTGTCAACTTTTGGAATTCCCTCCAGATCAAAATTCGACATGCCCCCTTCCCTATACACATTCAAAAATCTCCTATTCCTATTCCTGTTTCAAAAACAGTCAGATACCAGCTAACTATTAATACTATATATGTATTGTGTAGCAATCATATAATCATAACACTTGGTAAGAGATAGTACATGCATTTCCTACTATCGACGTAGGAATTTCAATACATACATTTTTTTTTTCAATTATAATTAACTGTTTATTTTTATATATATATATATATATATATATATATATATATATATATATATATATATATATATTCAAGTAAAGTTTTTTTTATGAAATGAACTCATTCTGTCTCTTTTTCGTTCTTCATTTCTCAAAGTGTATGTTTATGTTGTTCAACCCTTATAACTAGTTTTGCTCATAGTTCAAGTGATTCGTTCATATTTTTAATCGTTTTGTTCATCGTTTTAAATGCACTTTTTACAGATAACACGCCTTGAAAAAGAAAAGAATTCTCATATTGTATCCCTAGATGTAAACATCTACAAAGATTCTGATTTAAAAAAAAATTAATAATTATTCTTCTAAACCATCCTGTAGTGTCACTAAATGATTATTTAGTTTATAAAATAAAGCCAATAAGTTTTATAAAATTTATTTTAGTTTTTATGCTTTAAATAAAATACTTACCGACTGGAGGTCTTGCAATGACAGTAGGGAATTTACAAGAATATTCTTCGACTATTTTTTCACTCAATGATTTAGAGAATGTATAAGTGTTTGGATGATCCTGTATAATTCTGAAATTCAAAAATAACAATTAATGTAAAGTTAATATTTTGATTATAGATCATGTTAAATAATACAAATTAATTTCAACATTTACTTGTAAGAGATAGTATTCATGACTACAGGATTTTCTGTTTCTATGAGTTTTAGTATTGTCCTCCAATCCTGACATGGCTCATATATCTTTTCTTCAAAACAAGTTTTCATCAAATTGTGGTTGCAATATGCTGTTGAAACATGAACAAAAACCTGGAGAAATATTTTTTTCAAATGGAGACAAAAACTGTTTAAATTGATTAATCAATATAAAATGCTTAACTCACCTCAAGATTTTTAGTTTCAGAGGCTAATTTACACATCTCTAACGTTCCTCTCGTGTTTGAGAGGAAAGCTATGTGAAGTGGATCGTTGAATCGAACTGTTGCAGCTGAATGGAAAATTATGTTCACCGTATTTTTAAGCTCCTTTAAATATAAAAATAAAATAATACAAAAAATGCACTCACACTTTATATTATTTTGTCCTTCAAGTATAAATATTTCATACCTCAATAATTTCTTGACCTAGTCCTAAGTTGATGAGTGACATATCTCCATCCAAAACGGTAACTTTTTGATACAGTATATCAGGTTTGTCAGCCAACACTGTCTCAAATAACTAAAAATTTGAATCTATTATAACCTTTATTGGAAGTGAGTAAAAAGGGTTTAATAAATTAACGTAACAGTTAAAAAGCAAACTAATCTAGTTTCACTAGATTCACTAATATATATTTTATTATCTGCATAAAAATCAAGTTTCAGATTATCGTATTATAAATTCAAATAATTAGGAACAACTTCATGACAGAAAATTAAATAAATTACTTCACAATGCAATAGATCCAAAGAGGAATTGCTGGTTGGCTTGAGGTTGGTTATAAGCTAAAGACTACTATATTAAAATTAATATTTTTTTTTTAAATTAACCATACCGCATCTTTTGCAATTTCATTCCATCTTTCTTGTGGAGTCTTCCCACGTTTTGGTCTTATGATGAGATAAATTCTTTTCACACCAGGACATGTCCTTAACAATTTTTCAGTTAAAACTTTTCCAAAGAAACCTGCTCCTCCAGTTATTAATATTGTCTTATTATTCATCCATTCTCTTATAGTTACCATTTCTTATCGGTTCAAACACTGAAAATATAGAATGATATGCCTTTAGTTAAAACATTAATGTGATTACTTATCGAATAGTTACGAAAAAGCTATGTACTATTATAAATAAAATAAGAGGCTGATGTGATATCAAAAGAAAAACATAATATTTAAAACAGACCTGTAATCTCTCCAATAGAGCAATAAGAAAATATGTACCATCAGAAAATAATAATAATAAATCAATTTTTTAATTGAAACTGATTTTTAAAATTTGAATAAAAAAAAAGTTTGAAATTCTGTATCTAATAGCTTATTTTTTCGTTTATAATATAAATAATTTTCCCTTGTATAGATTTAAAATTTTGCTTGATAGTGGCTTTTGAAGCAAATCTAAGAACATTTTAATTTGTTTTATTAGTCAATATAAAGTGTGTATATCTGCCACTCCCTTTAAGGTTTAATAGCAATTATAAGATTGAACAAAAAAATATAATATTTTTTTAAACAGGATTAGTTTGCTTTACCTGTTGTAGCGAATAGTTGATTACCTCTGGTCTACCTTCATCCACGATTCAAAGGCTATATAAGCAATAATAAGTAAAGAATAAATTAATAATTAGCTATATAAAGCATGTTCATCGATACTTATTATAATATTGAAATGAAGTTTTGTCATTTCCTTAATCATTATTCTGCAATGCAATGCTATTGCATATGCCCACTGGCTCAGTAAAACATACATTGTTAAAACAATGTCTCAATAAAAATTAATTTTAAGAAGAGAATGTAAGTGTTCTTTGCAATTAAGGTTAATTTCAATTATTGTAATCTTTACATATACTCATTTGCAAATTAATTAGATCATTGCAGTAACTGTTTATAAAATTGCAATATTTATCTAATATGACATCTGTTAATTGTTTACACTTATATTGGACTGGACTAATTCCTTTGAAATAAACTCTCACTCCAACATAAAAAAAGAGGGAATTATCTTCAGTTCAGTTTGTTTACAGCTTGTGCTCATTTCACTCTATTACTTGTAAACCCATTACTTACTTTTACGTACCTGCATATGTAATATATAGTAGGGGAAAGTATTGCGAATGTGAAAATTTTCGAATCTGAATTTTCAATGGAAATATATGTTTTGAGATCCCCTGAATCCAAAATAACCAATTCCCGCAAAATAGTCTGTGTGTGAGAACAGCCTGGCTCAAAAATGAAAAGTTGTATGAAACTGAAATAGTGTATGAAAGGTTTGCATATGGCTCGGATGCGACAGCAACTTTGTCATTAAAATTGGCTAACCGGAAGTGCCACAATTCCGCACAGAAGTGTCACATCAATTTTAAACATTTTTACGATTTTCTCAAAAACGGCTTAAACAATTTTGATTAAATTCATTACACCAATACAAAATCAAACATTTTTTAACGAAGGTCATATTCTCATTGATGTTCTCTATCAGAGCTCAAATGCCTAATTTTTAAACTTCCTTCCTTTAAAGTACCTTAATTTTTTTTTATTTGAAGCAATTAATCATTTCACATAAGAACCTGATATATAAAAAAATACATAAATATGAAATATGAAAGAATTTTATAATTATCTAAAGGAGAAGTAACCTAATATAATAGAGAACCGATGAAACCCGAGCGTGCAGCCAAGCTTTGCCGAAAGTTTGGAATGGTCTTCTATACATCTGTTCGATCACGGTAATTTAATGTAAGCCAAATATACCCAATGATCTATAAGCGAATTGTGTGCACAGGTGACTGTGAAAATTGGTATGGACTGTATGAGGTTGGATCACTGAAATTTGATGTTTGATTAAATTAAACAAAATATTGAGAAAATGGTTATATTGCATATAAGTGAATAAAATAAAACAAATGAGATTTGTGCCTTTGTACAATTTTGTGGTTCTTTACAGATTAATTACATATTCTTTGATTGTCAATTTGGGCTCACTTTCTGTCTGAATATGAGCTTCATGGTTTTGGCCACCTCTTCTTTCTCCCCATACTTCCTCCACCAGGCGGTTCTCTTAAAGTTTAGAAACTCATATTGTCTTTTTCAGCCATTTCTTAAGAGAGGACCTTAGTGTGTGCACACTTCACCAAATGAACAGATTAACTCTACAGGAATGGTTTGCAGCAAAATGGTGGTGAAGTTCCAAATTGTACCATTGTTTTGATTTGTTATATTTTTGTGTTTCAGGGATTAATCCCTAAAAAAACCGCCCACCTAAATCAAGTATAGCTGATTTAAGAATTGATTGTCTGAATGTGAACTATTTTGCATAACCAAAAATAAATAAGTAGAAGAAATGTTACAATATTTATAAACCTAAGAAACGGGCACAAATTACTTAGTTCTAGTATGAACAGTAATAAATAAAAATGAACTTATGTTTATGAACTTACATATAACAAGAAGATAAAAAAAGGAAGGTGTGATCCTTTTTGAAAGAAATCTAATGCGAAGAAAAACATTAGAAAATCAAAACTAAAATATGTTCAACTTCAATAAAATAAAATAAAAATTAGTAAATCCTAATTAGTTTTAATGCACTCGAAATCCAAAACTCTTCTTGAGTAAGGACAGTGTCAAATTGGGACTGTATTTAAAGTATCTTTCATGTAGGTCTCTGAAACTAAGAGGTGACAAGTTGCACTTCCTGGGCAAGAGTATTGGGAGGTTAGAATACCAACGGAAGAATGTAGCCTGCCGCCCACCCTGGTGGTGTCCAGTTCGTTAGCAAAAGGAGAGAGCTTCTTTGATTGAATTAAGGTTGAAGTCTGTCTACATTGGCTCTGGACTATTCGAATGTATTTACGTTTGGATGGTTGTGATTCCTTGACGGTGTTGGGACCTGAAGGTATGGATCGTGGAGGATGAACGAGTTTCAGAAGTCCTTGTTCTGAGTTCCGGTATCGTTTGATGACTCGATTCTCGCCAAGTGAAACAGCATCCGAGTGAAGTAGTTGCCTGAATATGTAGTGATCGTCCTGAGTCCTTGTAGTACCTGTGTGGGTGGAGAGAAAATGTTTCTCACATAACCTGTCAAATGGTTCTTGCTTGTTTATTAGTTTGGGCTCTTCATTTTCCAAGCAGGGCTTCCAAATTGTACCATTGTTTTGATTTGTTATTTTTTTGTGTTTCAGGGGTTGATCCTTGAACACATCTTGTACGGTTTTTTAAATGAGGTTTCATAAAAAGTTGATATTATTTAATATTTAACTATATAGATTACAGAAATATAAAAATTAAAATGTATACGTATTTACCAATACTTAAACAATAAAAATACATACAATGAAGTATGTATATATTTAGTGGCCTTCATTATCGGAGGCACTCATGTCAGACTAAAAATATTTCATGGCACTTTATTATTTCTTATAATCAAATAAATTATTAAAATATACAATTATTAGCAAAAAAAATTAAGTATAATATTTAAAAAAAATATTTTGTACGTTCTATGATTTTTAGTTTCTCTTTCTTTTGTCAGAAAATAAATATTTCTCCTGAAAGAAGGGTGGTAAGTGAAAGTTGTGAAATGCGCACACTGCACCAGATTATTTTTACTAATCGTTTTTAGTACTATTTGTTAGTCTTTATTATTAAAAGCTCTTCGGGGTATTAAAGAATGTTTGCATGTTCTACAGCAGTAGAGCTTTCAACAGCTGTTGTTGCTTTAAAAACTGATAACCAGAGAAATTTGGCAAATTTAATTTACAAAGTGTGGTAAGTCATGCATATAGACATAATCAGAATAATGTTTCCTTTGAATAAACACTTTGAGGAAGAAGCCAAAGGTCTACAACACTACAACAAGACCGATATGTTACTGTCCAGGCTTGAAAGAATTGCTTCAACACTTGTTTTCTGCCTCTAATGTGCAAATTAGCCTCCATACAGTTAATGAATGAATGAAAATAATTTTATTATTCTGGGACTAGTGTCCCTTTAGAACAAGTAACAAATACATAATATATATTAATATTTTGGTATGTCCATAAAATACAATTTAATATTTACAGATTGATTAGGAATACAATAAAGTTATAAATAATAAAAAGATATAAAAACGTGTAAATATAAAATATACAGAGAAAGTAATTAAGTAAACGAAATATTGATGAATCACAAAATAATTAGAGTATCTGGACGTACTTTGAGGTTATTACAGCTTAGGTTTTTAAGTGCATTTTGTGATCAATCGGATTGGGAATGGAGTAGGTGTTTGAAGATGAGAGATTTCAAAGAGGATATTGATTTTGCATGTCGGATATCTGAAGGTATAGAGTTCCAGAGGGAGACTACTTGTATTAAAAAGGATTTATCAAATGCAGCAGTTTGGTGAGGAGGAGGATAAAGGTCGGATACACGGGATCTGGTGGGACGGGATTGAAAGGAGCGTTTGAATTGTAGGATCTGTAGAATATAGGCAGGTTGCCGTGTTGTAATGGCTCAGTATAGGAAGGTAGCCAGAAAATATTGATGGCGGTAGGACGGATAGAGCCACTTCAACTTGGTGTAGAACTGGGTAATATGTGTATCCCTTGAGATTCCAAAGATAAAGCGGATTGAACAATTCATTAGACGTTTAAGTTTAGCTTCGAGTTCTCCCGAGAGTCCACCATAAACCATGCAGCCATAGTCGAAATGGGGGAAAACAAGAGAGAAGACCAGGAGTTGACAGGTTTTAAATGGAAGAAGATAACGCAGATGGTTAAACTGTTTCAGGGTGGATATGGTACGGCGGGAAATTTGGGAAATGTGTGGTTTCCAGGAGACTTTGATCGACGGTAACGCCTAGGTTTTTAACGGTGGCATGGAAGGAGATAAGCGAGTTGTTCGGAAGAAGATTAGGAGGTGCTGAAATGGATTTGAGGAGTGAGGGGGATCCGATCAGGATGGCTTTTGTCTTCTCCGTATTTAATGTCAGCTTATTAAGATTTGCCCATGCGCATATTCTATTGATGTCTTGTTGCAGTTCCAGGATGGCATAAGAGAAATCTGTTGGGTTGAAGGAAAGATAAATTTGGACGCCATCGGCGTATAGGTGATACTGACAGTGTATGATAGAGGAAGGGAGGTCATTGATGTAGATGGAAAAGAGGGTGGGGGATAATGAGGAACCTTGTGAGATGCCTCTGACAGAGGTAGAGACATTGGTTGAGGGTTATTAGGAACTAAAACGTACTGGGAGCGATCGGTGAGAAAGGATTGGAACCACTTAAGGGCACTAGATGATAAGGAAATATTTTTAAGTTTGGTTAGGAGGATAATATGGTCAACTGAGTCAAATGCTTTAGAGAAATCAAGAAGGATCAGGATGGTGAGTTTCTGTTGATCTATGGCTGTGTGGAGATCTTGGGAGATTTTAATGAGGGCGGAATGAGTGGAGTTGTCTGGTCTAAAACCAGACTGGAAGCATTTCAAATGTTTATTTTGTTCGAGATATTGGGATAGTTGAGATTGTACTATTTGTTCTAAAGGTTTGGATTTTGTTCAGAGGACAAACAAGAGCGGTTTTACGGGTGCTGGGAAAAGTGGAACTTTGCAGTGAGAAATTATAGATATGATAAAGGACTGGGAAAATGGATGGAAGTGAGGATTTAATTAATTTAACTGGGATATTATCTGGTCCAAAATCTTTGGACAAATGGATTTAAGGAGGTATTCAGGGGTAATATACGAAAAGAAAAAATGATTGGGATTAAAGGGGGGGTGTATGAGGGGTGGAGCTGGTGCTTGGACAGAGGGATCGGATGAACAAGAGACAAAATGAGTGTTGAGTATGTCAGCTAAAATAGAGGTAGTGTGGGTTTGGGAGGATTTGCCTAAGGATAATTTACGGAGGATTGCCCACATAGCTTTGGAGTTTGGTGTGCTGGATAAGGATTGTTGGTAGTGGTGGGATTTGGCACGGCGTATCATGGATTGCGTACTGTTTCGTAGCAGCTTGAAATTCATGTAGTCTTCACGAGTCGAGTGCGCTTAAACCTTCGTCTTGCTGCGTCTCTTCGTTTGATACAATTTTTTATCGCCGGCGTCCTGACTTTAAGAGGAGCGTGACGGTCTAGGATAATGTGCAGTTGATTGGTTAAGGTTTCTACCATAAAATCAAAGGAGTTAGAAGAGTATATGGAGTCCCATTGGATTGCGTCAAGATCGGGCATCAATGTTTCGGATGATAGGTGATTAAGGTTTCTGAAAGATATAGATCAGGGACTAAATAGAGGAACAGGAAGATTATAGGAGATCTGTATGAGATCGTAAGCAGACAGAAACGGAACCGGGTGCTGTAATGAGACAAGGAGTTTATCAGGAGAGTCAATAATGCAAAGATCGAGCCAAGAGTCTGAGTATTGGGTGTGATGGGTAGGGTTGTACTGAACTATATACATATTAAGAGAGTAGAAGAGGTTTGATAAATAGGCTTGGTCAGAGGAAGGAAATAGTAGGTTGGTATTGAAATCTCCGAAAAGAGCAATATTGGAGTAGGAAGGGGTCAGTTCGTAGAGGATGGTCTCGAGTGTTTCATCAAAGGGGATTCTAGGAGGTCGGTTGATGACACCAATGAGCAATGAATATGAGGAGGTGGATATTTCAGCAAAAAGATATTCGATATGTGGGGAGACGGAGAGAGGAGACAAAGCAAGGATTTTGGATTTCAGGCTATCATGGACAAAAATGGCTACTCCGCCTATAATTCTATTTTCTCTATTGTGACGGAGTAGGGTATAGTTAGAGAGTGAACTTGAGAGGATGTGAACGTGGATTTTAACCAAGTTTCTAAGACAGCGATTAGGTGGTAGAAGTTAATAGATGATGATAGAGAGTGGATTCCATAGATGAAGACTTCTGCAGTTTTCAGAATTCACTTCACAAAATAAAGTTCAAATACAATTCGTTCAGATTCACATATCATGGACTGACTGGACATGGAATATTTGCCTTTTAAATTTGTAGTACAAACCGACCAAGAAGACTGGTGACAAGAAGACCCAAGAAGACTACCTTCCAATGTTTATAACCTTAACACTGATAACTCTGATAAGCCACTGATAATACCTTCGCATTCATATTTATTGTATTGTATTGATATTATTGTGAACAAAAACAAATGTAATAATAAAAAAATACTTTTATTTTACAAGATTTATATTAAATAGACCAAAACATTATACATATATAATTAAAAAACATTACAAAAACATTGCAACATATATATAAAAATAAGTGAAATAATAAAAATAGGAAAAAAATAGTCAAAAATAAATGAAATAATAAAAAAACACAGCATATATACACATATGAATTTTAAAGCCGTTAAAAAAAAAATCCTCGACCCCTCTAACAACGTTTCTTTCCTTATACCACTTATAGAAATGGTTTTGTTACAACTACGAAAGCATCTCCATTTAATCTTCATATCGTAGTTCATTTGATGACCTTAATCACAATATTTCACCTTTGCAAATATCCCACCTTGAAAATATTTGAAAGCCTCTTCTTCTGAAGACGGCAATTCCCACAATGTGACAAGATCCATAATTAAATAAGACTAACTCACAGCTTACACAAGAAACAAAAAATAAACATGAGAATAACTTAGGTTAGAGGAGATAAGGGAGGTTATATGATATAAGATTAGATAACAAGGGAGGTTTTGATGCTACCTGCTATTATACAAGTACCATGCATTCTTTCAAAATCAAGAATTTGGCCGCCTGGATTGGTCTGCTTGCCCTCCACAACTAACTCCCATTGAAAATGTATAGGATCATCATCAATGACAGATTTCAGAACTGAATATCCTTTCACAAACTCTCAATGAACTGCACACACACAGCATTCTAAAAGGAATGGGAGACGATCCCTCAAGATCCTCTGAAGGCAGTAATTAATGCATGAGGTGAACTAACAAGGAACTAAAACAAACGAATTAATTAAGTTCATCAAATGTTAAATTTACCTTATAATTTCTAAACACCAAAAAATCAATGTAAACAGTTTTATTTTAGCAAATTTATTTCATTTATTACTTCTAAACATGTAAAAGTAATTATTTTTTAAAAATTATGATCAGTAAATAAAAATTAATTGTTTTCTTAGGCTTATTTTGAAGGATACATTCATGTATAACTACAAATGAGTACATTATTTCTCAAAGATCTTTTTTGTCGGTTGTCTTATCATCTAAAAGCTCTTAACTCTTAACTCTCTGACCGCAGACTAACGTAGAACCCTCATACTACAATTAAAAGACAAGAATGTAACCAACAATATGGTCAACTATACAGGTTGCTACATAGAAAATCTTAACTTCCAACTGAAAACAAATTGTTGATCCATTAGAAAATCCTGATATCTATTTGAACCTACAGGCTAGAACTGTGGGGGACAGCACAATTTTCTAACATCAAAGGCATCCAATCCTTTTAGTCCAAAGTCCTATGACAAATAGTCGATGCTTTGTTTTACAACCACCAAAACCCTTGACGTTAATATTTCATTTGTCCTTGAAACAATTCGAACAAACAATTCTTACCGCACTATAACTATTGTCCAATAGAGAGAATGTTATATTACTCAATAAATCCAAGGTTTTGGCAGAACCTTCCTGAGCAAAAACAAAGAACTTATACCTCTTTTTCTTTCATTGTCAATTCAGAATTTACGCTTCATTTCATACCTTTCTTTTAAAATCTAAGCTCTTAATGTCTATTAATGGTTAGACCCCTACTAGTGCTGCACTTACACTAATATATTCATTCATAGTGTTATAATGTTCCCCCATTTTTTATTAATCTCTTCCCTAAAACTGGAGGAACCTTTATTTATGGTGGTACCTCTCCCAATGGACACTCCTCTCTAAAGATCATTTTAAAATCTCTCTTGTAGGAAGTATAGTAATGTATATTCCTTCGCAATGGACATAGAAAATTTTTAGAAGATTTTTTTTTTGTATGTATTATGATAATTACTTCAGAAAAAAAAGAAAGAAACCAACTACCTATATGAAATGGTGTTAAAGTTATTCTTGAAGACCTATTAAACGTGATTACACAAACAATAATACTTTTAGAGATAATTTTTTCATAAGACATGGTTATATTTTCATCATGTTTCAGTCCGAAAGCTTCTCGTTCCATGTAGAACCACCTGTGTTTACCGTTAGTTTTTTATATTGTATGTGTAAAACTAATGAAAAGAGAGGAGGGCTGGTCACATGCCTTAAGTTATTCAGAAAGAAGTATAGCTTAAATTCTGAGCCAACCCATGACTGTCAATTGTAGAGAGCCTTTACAGTAAAAATTTTTTATATATTACTTTAGTTAGCAAGAAATGAATTTCATCTTACAATATGCCTATTATGAGTGAAAATTATGATAATTTATCATTCAAGATAACTTAAAACTTTCAATGAAAATTCATCTCCAAGAAATGAATGGTTTTTATTTTTATAATTTTTGAGATTGACCATGAAATCAACTGATTATTATTAAGGTAGGAATTATTTTAATTACATTTTTTTTTTTAATTTAAAATTACAGACTATAAAGTATATCTATATATTGCTGCATTTATCAATTTATATGATAACATAAACGTTGCACTGATTATAATTCCTTTCGCAAACTGGTGCAAGTAATACAATCTGAAAAATAAAATTCAGTTCGATGACAGTTTAGAACGTCCAATGTTATTTCATTTAACAAAACTTGAAGTTATTACCTCATTAATTTTTTCCTATGGTATTCTTCATCTTCTAAATTTTCTTTTAAAATATATTTCTTCACTCCTTTATGCAATATTAAAATAATTTCTTTCCACTTAAAATCAGAAGGAGGTCTCATAGGAAATATTTCAGCTTCATCCTGTGATAATTTGTTCCACAGAGCTTGATATTTTTTATTGTCGAATTTGATAGTTTTCGTAGTGAATGCTACTAATGCTTGTACAGCTTGGTATATCTTTATATTTAATTTAATTAATCTGAAATTTATAAAATAAGCAGACAATAACAGTATAAATAAAATGTTATGAATAAGTCTAAAAATTTATAACTTTAATGTTTCTGAACTTCCAAAAAAACCAGCCAGCTCCTTGTAACATCCGTTGTCTTCCCCCACTTTAACTACGATTGCCTAATGTACGGAGGGCTGTCCACAGAACTGGAGGCGGGACAGAAGAAAATCATGAATTGCTTCATAACATTAATGCTTGGGATTCCCAAGCGTTCTCATATTTCTTTTATTTTTATATAAATTGTAAAAATTGTAAGTCCAAATCAAACACGTCAACCGGCCTTTCACAACATGCAACATACAACGAACACCAATTTGATTTTAAAAATGGCAAAATAATATATAAGGAAAATAGTAACAATAAAAGAAAAATTATAGAGTTTATATATATTACTAAAAATTTAAAGAATTCCGTTAACAACCATACAGATGAGGGCAATATAAATACTTTTTACGCAAATGTAATTAACAATATTCGCATATAATACAAGAATAATTTAAAAGCCATACAAAAAGCATAAATTAGATAAAATAATCCCCTAATGCAAAACAATAGAAGGAAAATCCCTCTCCTTTTGACTATCCCCATCAGGACGATATAAGTCAGTCCCTCCAGAAATGACGTAGGTGAAACCCCTATAGACCATGACAATTTAATGTTCACTGAACATATTATTTGCAACATTAATGATGAATATATAACGGAGGACTCATCAAGGTAATAGTCATTGTTTTTAATGTAAGGTTTAAAGTTACGTACATGTAAGATTTTTTTTATAAGAAAAAGAGTATACTTTTAAGTATAGATTGTGTATCGAAAATAATATGACATAGATCGTTAGACAAGTTAATTAAGTGTAATAAGAAATTCTTTTTATAATTATGAATGTTAACTAATAATGATATTACAATTTTCCAGACTTGAAAATGACCCTTAGTATGGTCGAAACGTCGAATTAAATAGCGTATCAATAAAATGTTTGGTGATAATTGGCCTAATTTATATAAAAATAAAACCTCAATACACCAAGATTAGGATAAATGAACAGAAGTCACATTTCTTGTTGGTACACCCAGTTGAAGTGGCTATATCCTACTTCCCGAGGGAATTCCTTCTTGGTGTTTTTCATTTTCAAGTTCTCAGAAGCAAAAACCCTACCTACATCTTAGAACTCCTTACTTTACGCTCCTCTATCCACTCTCTCAATACCAGATCATAACTTATAGATTTATATACCCCCTCCCAAAAAACCACTTCCTTCAGTAAATCCTTTGTCATTCGTGCTACCTCCTTACCCATTTACATACGTCAAACCACGTCCATAACTTCTTCAAACAATTCCTATTCCACCACCTACTACAAATTCAAACTTTCGCAAGCTCATAAAAATTTCTGGGTTATATAATTAGGTTGGTCTCCAGCAGTTAATTGATAAAAGTCATTTTATTTTTATTTATTAATTTTTTTATATCTCAGTATTTATTGTATATTGTTAGTATATTTTGTAAATATTTATATTTTCCTTTGTATTTTTTTTTATATATTGGTATTTTCCATAGAATATATATATATATATATATATATATATATATATATATATATATATATATATGTGTGTGTGTGTGTTTACAATTTCCTAGGTATTTTTTGTATATATTTGTAAGATACTTACATGCCAGTCTAATGTAAATATTTTTTAAACTCTACTATTATTCTAAGGGGACTTCAGTCCCAGAATAAAATTATTTTTCATTTCATTAAAAAAGAAGATGCGTATAATCTATCAAGTGTGTAATGAAGAATCTTTATTACTCACCTACAAAATAAAAAAGAAAAACTTAAATTACTATCAAATCAAAAATCAATTTTGGAATATAATACTTAATCACAATACAAATATTGTTAAAATAAGATTCATTCTTCACTAAATTACCTTCTTTTTTCATTTGTCAGAAATAAAATTGAATCGAGGAATACTGCTGGTATAACTTGAAAGATGTAAAAGAGAAGGTTAAAATAAATATCATTTGTGGCAAAAAACAAGAATGGATACCAAATATCATTATCTAAAGTGCATTCTTTCTTGTTCATTTCTGATCCTAGCTCATATAATGCTTTTAGACTGAATATTGGCAGTAAATTGGAATAAGAACAATTGTAAATTGATAATTCCTTATTCTCTCTGAAAATAATAATTTTAAAATTAGTGAATATTGTTCAATACGGTATTAGTGTATTTTAACCCAAAATTAATTTGAGAATAATAGAGTAACTAAAAGCTATATGTTTACAATCAAACTGATAAATAAATTTGAAAAAGGAAATCATATCAACTACGCCAGGAGAGAGCGCTCAGGATTGTAATGAGGCAACCTTATCTTTACCTGTACCACTACAACCCACCAATTCAGTTTGGTTCAGTACTTTGTGAGGGAGTACTGTTACAAAGCCAACGGTTGTGCAGGGAGGTAATTAGGACAAAATCATGCTCAACCATCAGGTTTTCCCTCTTAATTAATTATTTAATTAAGAGTACTCACTTTAAAGAGGCTGGGTGTACTCCAGGGTCGATCCACGGCTGATGAAAAACTACTATTCATCAGGCAGATTCGAAAACCATGGACCATCAGCTCTGGAAGTCAGTGCTTACCCACTAAACTCCCTACTCTCCTCTCTCAATACCATTAGATATTATATATGAAGTATTAACAGACATGGGATTACATATTTAGTCATTAGTCTCAGATTGTCCTGCGGCTGTTAAACCTGTCCTAAGGGCACCAGAGTAACCTGGATAACTCAGCAGACAGGTCTTAGTCCCAGGAGTAGTAACGCCGCATGTCCTGTAATGGCTCTAATGGAGAGCTAGTGTTGGGGGTTATAGCACAGTCACCCATTCTTCTGAGGATAAACAAAACTTCGGAAGACTAATTGTCTCGAGGACATGGGGCCTCCATCACTGGACTAATGACTCCTATGGTAGTCAATTTTATTCAAAGCAAAAATACTAGCTTCGGATGTGGACAGATCTCTCTGAGACAACCTGATGCTCATAAGGACTTATGATTTGGTACTTGGAACATAAAGACTTATAAGGTGGACTTACTCAGATTTCGTAATGTAAGGAAGAATAAAACTGAAGCTAGAGAGCGAATATACCCTTATATATGTTGGTGTCCCTCAGAGAACTTTTGCGAATGAGGGGTTAGGTATAGCCATGAACTCAAAAATGTTCTGGGTGCTCCCCAACATCAGGGGCTCAGCCACTAGGCGGGGACTTTCAATATGTATAATTTCTAAATAGTCCGAGCTAAGTCCCAAAGTCATAAATTGTGTTCTTTCCATAATCATTTATTAACTGAAGTAAATGTAATTTTTGTTTTTTTAATATGACTTTTAGTTTATTACAAACAAGTTTATGCAGATTGACATTTTCGGGGAGAATGGCCCATATACGAGAACAGCTCACAACATTCCTACCGATTCTATCATTTTTCACTATAAAATTTATTTTAACATTAACCGGGAGCTTAAAGTCTAATAATACAGTAAAAATGATACCCCGTAGCTTTCTCCCAACCGCTAACAATGAGTGCGTTTATCGCAACAT
Organism: Nezara viridula; assembly: GCA_928085145.1. Taxonomy (NCBI): domain Eukaryota; kingdom Metazoa; phylum Arthropoda; class Insecta; order Hemiptera; family Pentatomidae; genus Nezara; species Nezara viridula. Next base: position 8,453,500 of record OV725080.1, on the reverse strand, counting down.
CGACTGGAATATAGTCTAGACAACATTCTTCTTTGGCTTTTAAAACCCTCATGACTCCTTTACAACCAGCTGTTGTTATTCCAAAGATACCATTCAGGTTATCCGTCCAGCCCGGATTGGGACTTCTGAAGATCCCCACCACTGTAAAATTAATAACTTAATTATTAAATAATCCTTTAAAAAGGAAAATTTCATTATTTTCTTTTGAAATAAAAAATTTCATAAGAATTATTTTAAAGTATTTCATATATATATACAGTAGTGTGAAAAAGTCTTCGAAAAAAACAGAAAATCTATAAAAATTACAAATGCTTCAATTTATTTTGAAGCGAAGGTGGGAAGATTGTATTAAAGCCGATCTGAAGGAACTGGGTTTGGATGGCGAACGGTGGAGGGAGGTGTGTAATCAGCGATTGGTGGTATCGGAATCGAACCTCTGGGTTCACTAATCCTTTTATTATTTATTTATTATTTTAAATTAATTAACAACAACCCAAGGGACAAATCCACTATGTTGACGTTATTTTCAGGAGGTGAATATTGCTACCTCATTGTTTAAATTTCACTACTCTGTTATCCACTTCAGTCTTTATTCTTTATTTTTAATACCAAAATCCATAGTTTAAACTATAGAAAACTGTGTGTATCTTTGAAATTTTTTCTAATATTGGCATTCTCTGCTTTTTTTTTCAGAAATTTAATTTAGCATTCTGTATTCCATAATTTCTGTTAGTTTTCTATTTAACGTTCCTGTTATTTTAGAAAATATCACATTTTTGACCAACATACAATTATAATTTTGCATCAACAAGAACTTTCAATCAGGTAAAATCAAAAAGAAGTTGAAGGTTCCATTTTTGGAATTCATTTTGTCATCAATTTTTTTTTTTATTAAAACAAGCAAAATGGAGACTTAAAACGTTTAGACAGATCTTACTTACTTACTATGTAGCTCTACAGCCCGGGGTGGGCCTCGACTTCCTGCATAACATTGCACAGTCATCTCTGCATAACACTCTCCTCCTCCAGTTCCTTATACCAAGATTTTCCAGGTCCCTTTACACATTCTGAATCCAACGTCTTCGAGGTCGTCCGCTCCTTCTAGTGCCATACATCTTTCCAAACAGCATTCTTGCTTCATTCATCCACGCTACATGATCCAATCATTCAATTCTCCTTGCTCGTAAGAAGCGTACAATGTCATAAGATCTATACGGCTCTTTTCATTTCTCTAGCTCTTGAATCATTGCCTGAACTTACAAACATGTACTTGGTTTTGCTTTCATTGACTTGTAAACGACGCACACATCACCTTCCGCCTTCAACAGTTTGAATAAATCGATAAGAGATTGCTTATTCCTTGCCACTAAGCAAATATCATCAACGTATGCACATATTTGAGTGGATGAACACAGTATATCCCCATTGGAGTTTAGTTTCACAATCACACTATGTAGGGCAAGGTTAAATAGAGCAGCAGATGCCAAATCTCCTTGCTTAACTCCAGCAGTGACTGCAAAACAGCGACTAAGGGTACAATTAATACATACTGTAGCATTACTGTTATCCATGGATATTTATATCTCCCATTAAAGCTCAAGACCTAACTGACTGGTCTGGGCCAGGTACTTATGGTTGTGAGATAAGAGAACTGGCCTCTATACACCAGCTTCACTTCACACAACTGTACACAATAAATAACAACTGTACTCACTGTGGCATTAGTGTATATTATGGTCCGGGTATTTAGCTCACGTATAGTCACAATTATATTAAAAAATAACACTAATTTCCCAAGAAAAAGTGAATATATCTAAGAGACGAGATAACAGTGGTATATTATAATCTAGCGTATGCGCTGAACGATATAGAAAATGAAATGATATGATGAAATATGGAATGATAAATTAAATTTCTGAAAAAAAAAAAGTGAACAATTTCAGTAATAGAACAACTTTGACAGATGTATTCAGCTTCCTAGAGTTTATACAAAAGTTCTGGACGTTAACAATAAAGAATAAAGAATAAAGTGGCTAACGAAGTAGTGAAATTTAAACAATGAGGCAGCAATATTCACCTCCTGAAAATAATGTCAACATAACGCATTGGCCTCTTGGCTTGTTGTTAATGGAAAATAATGCTAATTTCAATATATTGTTATCATTTTTATTTATCAAATATCAAATTAAAAAATATATTTTGGTCAGAAATATAATGAAGGAGTCTCAGCCCAGTCTTCCTCCAGCCTTTGGCCAGTCGCCTGTTTGTTCCGGTAAGCTCTCAGGAAAATATGTCCACAGGAGTCAGACGAGTATAAACTTGTAAGAAGACTATTTGAAGTTTCAGAATCAAGTATCCTGTATCACGATTGAAGTAAAAGTATCAGTATCACGATTATGCAGTGTGATAAGTGAGATCAATTTACCAGAGGGACTGTATCAAGAAACAATAACAATAGTAATTAATGTTTTTATTTTTATTTACTAGTCATAAAATTTGTTTTTAGATTTAAAAAAAAATTTAATGTACTGATGTTGTTTATTAGATCCTTAATAATTCATAGTCCACGAACCATTTAAACCCTCAGCGCTCACAATAAACTATCAAAATATAAAACCTTATAAATCATTATTTTTTAAAATACCAGAACAATATATTACATCTACAATGTCTGCAAGGTTAAATCAGTTTGCAATTAAGAAGATTAAAACACTTTTAAATTGAAACATTTATCATTTTCATAAAAATTTTGTTTCTTCGAAGACTTTTTCACATCACTGTACTTATAAAAATATATTATTAAGATACACATTAAGGAGAAAGTACTAAAGAATAGATACTTATGAAAGTAATAAAACTTGAAAGAACATAATTTGTTTACTTTCAATTACCTATATCATGGGCACTATGTTAAAGTAACAAATACAAAAAATCACATTTTTCAATCTTCTTCATTATTTATAAAAGAAACATGATTCTCTTCTATGGAAAAGATTGTACGAAGCAAGTATATCAGAGCCTGTAGTAAATATCATAAAAGAAATTTATCACAATAATGTCTGTTGTATTAAATTTGTGTCAATGCTTTCGGAAACATTCCAGGCTTCAAAAGAACTTCTGCAGGATTGCAGCCTCTCGCCAAACTTTTCAAAATTTATGAGGACATCACTCCCAGAGAGTGGAGAAGAAAATGTGGAAAGATGAGAATAAGAATCAGAGAAGATGTATACATCACAAACTTAATGTTTTCGGATGATGAAGGATCCTAGCCAAAGATAGAGAGGTCAAAAACTACATGTTTAGAAAAGAAACACAAAATCAAATAAAAAATGGGAATTGAAAATAAATTAAAAAAAGAACAGAGAACCTCAGCACTTTTACAGATAACACTCCTTGAAAAAGAAAATAATTCTCATATTGTATCCCTAGATGTAAACATCTACAAAAGTGCTTTAAATAAAATACTTACCGACTGGAGGTCTTGCAATGACAGTTGGAAATTTACAAGAATATTCTTCGACTATTTTTTCACCCAATGATTTAGAGAATGTATAAGTGTTTGGGTGATCCTGTAAAATTCTGAAATTAAAAAAAAAAACAAATAATGTAAAGTTAATATTTTTATTATAGATCATGTTAAATTATAGAAATTAATTTCAACATTTACTTGTAAGAGATAGTATTCATGACTACAGGATTTTCTGTTTCTATGAGTTTTAGTATTGTCCTCCAATCCTGACATGGGTCATATATCTTTTCTTCAAAACAAGTTTTCATCAAATTGTGGTTGCAATATGCTGTTGAAACATGAACAAAAACCTGGAAAAATATTTTTTTCAAATGGACACAAAAACTGTTTAAATTGATTAATCAATATAATATGCTTAACTCACCTCAAGATTATTAGTTTCAGAGGCTAATTTACACATCTCTAATGTTCCTCTCGTGTTTGAGAGGAAAGCTATGTGAAGTGGATCATTGAATCGAACTGTAGCTGCTGAATGGAAAATTATATTCACCGTATTTTTCAGTTCCTTTAAATATAAAAATAAAATAATACAAAAACGCACTCACACTTTATATTATTTTGTCCTTCAAGTATAAATATTTCATACCTCAATAATTTCTTGACCTAGCCCTAAGTTGATGAGTGACATATCTCCATCTAAAACGGTAACTTTCTGATCCATTATATCAGGTGTGTCAGCCAACACTGTCTCAAATAACTAAAAATTTTAATCTATTATAATGTACACCTTTATCGGAAGTGAGTAAAAAGGGTTTAATAAATTAACATAACAGTTAAAAAGCAAACTAATCTAGTTTCACTAGTTCAGGGAAAACAGAATGGCTGCTCTGTAGTTTCCCCAAAAAGGAAAATCCCAAAGCGGGGAGGGACAAAAGTTTTTGTTTTGGCCAGTAGTTGATGTTTGGCTGGGGTGAAGAGAGGATAGGAGAAGTGATCCTGGCTCCAGTGGGTAAAACCCAGTAATAGTATTACCATCTTGGAAGTTGTTGTTTGGCAGAGAGACTAGTTGTTTGGAATCACAAGAGAGAGGACGTCCCATGGAGTTAAGAGTTGAGTAGATGATAGCGTTACCATTTTGGAGGATGTTTTTGGCAGAACATAAGAAAATTTTAGAAGACAAATGAATTTAGTGCAACAAAGGAAGAAACAGTATATATAAAAAAAAGGATTAGCTTGCCGATTCATACTTGACTTTAATTTAAAATCCGTGTTTAATTTTAGTATAAATAATAATAGTTTGAGTGTTTTGATCTGATTGTCAGTAACCCACACCTGAGATAAATAAATATATTAATACTCTAATAATTTTGTTTATTATTATAACAACCTCTTATTTCTTTTGGAAATATCCTAATGGTATAAAGTGACCTTTTGAGGTTATATTATTATTATTATTTGTAAAATATAAGAGAGATATTACACTATATATAAATGATAATTAGATCAAAAGTCTATTTCTTGTACTTATGTTATGGAAATCTGATTGATATGTAGTTTTCTTAAGGAACCCGAATTTTCCAGAATTAGATGTATATACTAATTTTGCTATTATTTTTATCTTCCTGCTTAGATAAATAGATATGGTGCATCCTAATACGCCATTCATTCCCTGTGACATTTCATTAAATAAACATACTTTTGTACAAATGTCAACCAAAATATAGAAGATAAGTCAAAAGTTAATTCGTGATTTTTATTAAAAAAATTTTATCAACAGCTGAATCCTAGATTAACATTTTCTGGAAGAATGCTCCATATAATATATATTTTATTATCTGCATAAAAATCAAGTCTCAGATTATCATATTATAAATTCAAAAAATTAGGAACAACTTCATGATAGAAAATTAAATAAATTACTTCATAATGCAATAGATCCAAAGAGGAATTGCTGGTCGACTTGAGACTGGTTATAAGCTTAAGACTACTATATTAAAATTAATATTTTTTTTTTATATAATTAACCATACCACATCTTTTGAAATTTCATTCCATCTTTCCTGTGGAGTCTTCCCACGTTTTGGCCTTATGATGAGATAAATTCTTTTCACACCAGGACATGTCCTTAACAATTTTTCAGTTAAAACTTTTCCGAAGAAACCTGCTCCTCCAGTTATTAATATTGTCTTATTATTCATCCATTCTCTTATAGTTACCATTTCTTATCGGTTCAAACACTGAAAATATAGAATGATATGCCTTTAGTTAAAATATTAATGTGACTACTTAACGAATAGTTACGAAAAAGCTATGTACTATTATAAATAAAATAAGAGGCTGATGTAATATCAAAAGAAAAATGTAATATCTAAAATAGACTTGTAATATCTACAATAGAGCTATAAGAAAATATGTACCATAAGAAAATAATAATAATAATGAATCAATTTTTTAATAGAAACTGATAAATAAAATTTGAATAAAAAAAAATTTGAAATTCTGTATCTGATAGCGTATTTTTTCGTTTAAAATATAAATAATTTAACATTGTATAGATTTAAAATTTTGCCTGATAGTGGCTTTTGAAGCAAACCTAAGAACATTTTAATTTTTTTTTATCAGTCAATATAAAGTGTGTATATCTGCCACTCCCTTTAAGGTTTAATAGCAAATATAAGGCTGAACAAAAAAAAAATATATTTTTTTAAACAGCATTAGTTTGCGTTACCTGTTCTAGCAAATAGTTGATTACCTCTGGTCTAACTTCATCCACGATGCAAAAGGCTGTGTAAGCAATAATAAGGAAGGAATAAATTAATAACTAGCTATATAAAGCGTGTTCATCGATACTTATTATAATATTGAAATGATGTTTTGTCATTTCCTTAATAATTATTCTGAAATGCAATGCTATTGCATAAGCCTTCTGGCTCAGTAAAACATACATTGTTAAAACAATGTCACAATAAAAGTTAATTTTAAGAAGAGAATGTAAGTATTCTTTCGCAATTAAAGTTAAATAAAATAGTTAAATTATTTTGATGTTTATATACACTCATTTGAAAATTGATTAGATCATTGCAGTAGCTGTTTATAAAATTGTAAGAAAACAATATTTTTCCCATTTGACACTTGTTAATTGTTCACACTTGCACTGGACTAATTCGTTTGAAATAAACTCTCTCTCAAACATAAAAAAAGAGGGAATTATCTTCAGTACAGTTTCTTTACATCTTGTGTTCATTTCACTTTATTTCTCGTAAACCTATCTTTTTTCACTAACCTTTATAGTACTTTTTGCTAACCTTTATGAATGTTTCCATGTCTTACTTACAGCAGTCTGAGGTTATATTATTATCATTTGTAAAATATAAGAGAGATGTTACACTATATAAAGGATAATTAGATCAAAAGTTTATTTCTTGCACTTATGTTATGGAAATCTGATTTTAAATTTTATTTTTTTAATTTATTAATATGAGAGGAAAGCTTTTTGCCACTGTGGAGGAGGTAAAACAAAAATTGCTGAAAGGCCTAAAGAACAAGTGAATTTAAAAAATGTGTGTAAACAATGAAAGGATCGTTTGGAGTGGTGCATTGTTTTTTTTTGGGGGGTCCCCCTCATATATTTAAAAATAATCAAACCATTATATGTAGGCAGTTAAACTTAACATTAATAAATATATGAATGAAATTTTTTATATTTATGAATAAATGAATAAAAAAGAATATTTTGATAATTTTTTTTTTGTTTTAATTTAAAACTAAATTTATGAGAAAAATAAATGTATTAGTTTATGATTTTAACATCTTGTTTACAGGTTACTCATGATCACATCAATTATACTATACTAGAGAAGTTGGTTGGGGATCGCAGTCATTAGAAGTATACAAAAATAAATTACATTTATTTTCTTTGTGCTGAAGTTTCAGCCCTACGTCAAAACAGATAAAAAATAAATACTGATAAAATAATTACATAGGTATATGTAAATATAATCAGACTTATACGTAGGCAGTTATAGTAGTAATATAAGTGATAACTTATAGATAGGCATTTAACCTTAACATTAATAAAGTTATAAAGTAACAGAGACAAAGCAATAAAGTAAACAATAATATAATAACAGTAACAACTTAATGAAATAAACAAAGCAATTCAAAATTAAATAACTAAGATATGAAATGGAATATTAAAAGATATCAATTAATCGAAGGAGTAAGTAGTAAAATAAAATAGGTTACTATAATTGATGTCACAATAATGAAAAACAAAGAAATGGAATATTAAGTTATTATTCTAGTAGATTAGGATATTTGTTTGCCAATTACAATCTCTATAATAACAACTTTGTTTCTAGAGAAGCTTTCGGTGACCTGCACCATATTCATCTCTTAATCCCTATTTTTCTATTTCAAAACATAGTAGACTGGAACAGTGTTCGTTCTTCGTCTCATATTTTGTCCACTTTTCAAAGAAAAAGGCTCCTCTTTGTCAGACACCATTCAGTAAAATGACGTCGTACAAAGAAGAACACTCTCTATAAAAAAAATTATAGAGACTGCCATTGGTAAACAAATATCCTGATCTACTAGAACATATAATTACCTCTAATTTATATCTAAAATTACCTGATACTAAAACAATTGGAATTTTACAGTTTTCATTACAATATACATTGTACAATAAATTAATGTAATACAGGTGTTTGATTATTATAAATATAACCAGAAATTTAATTATTTAATTTGGTTGGAAAGTTAATTGTGTGATTCTCACTGTACTAGCTTTTTTTTTTTTTTTTTTTTTTTTTTTTTTTTTTTTTTTTTTTTTTTTTTTTTTTTTTTTTTTATCCATGCACTATGACTCTTGGCCTGCTCCAGTGTCGACCGCCAGTTGTCTCTATCAAGTGCTGCTGCCCACCAACTGCTGTTATCTAATATGGTCCGGGCGGCTAAAGCTACGCAATCCTCCCACCGAAGTTGAGGGTGGCCTGTTCTTCTCACAACAAAGATTCACTCCTATAGGATTTTGGCTAAAATTTCGTCTTGCTCCATCCTAATGACATGTCCAGCCCTACCTAAGTATGTTTAAAAATAAAATAAGATTATAAGTAGTAAGAAAGAAGAAAAATAAATAAGAGAGAGATTATCGGGAGAGAGTTACTGTAGGAACTTGAACATGTATTGTGCACTTGACCGATACTCGGTGAGGAATCGCTTAAGACAAGTCCTGCGGAAGAAGGACACCGACCTTACCTCTGCCGTTCAGAGAGAGAGAGAGAGAGATGATGGGCAGAAAAGATAACGAGGTGAGGAAAGTAGCACAAGTTAATTTATATTTTTTGTTAACAAATGTTAAAACCCTAGAGCCTGAGTAAGTTAAACTATTTAGTTATTTTTTCTGTTACCTATAATTATCAAAGTCACAACATTCCACAATATGTATTTTCATTATGGTTTTTCAATTGCATTCAAAATCAAAATTCAGCACCACTAAAATTTCCACTAACCACTAAACAATAATTATATTAATTTTTACTCTCCTCTTTCCCATCATGTACTATATAAGATACTAGTAGGCCAGTGCAAAAAATTCTCACAGTATATTGTTATCAAATTAATAAGAAATAAAAATAATGCAACGTATCAAAAGATAAAGAAATAAAATGTTACTTTATCGATAAATATAATCGACAAAGGAAACAAAAATTATTTTAAATCTTCATTTTTGTTTGGAACCAACATGTTTACAAATTTTAATAAGCGGTATCTTTGCTAAAAGTGATTTCTATGATTTTTTTTTTCATTTTGTATATATATCATGGGCATAAACCTAAAGGGAAAAGTTTATTCGCAAATGTTTTACTTATTCGCAAATAAAGTTTGTTTTCTTTCATAACTTCTTTGCCTGAATTTTCGGGGTGATTAGACTATTTTGCACGCCTGAAGGAGAAGGAAGCCTTCGAAATTGGTGGCTCGATCTTGAGTTTGTTGAAAAATTAACAATGATATGGCTTGCCGATCAAAAACATCATCGATAAATAATATAAACTCCTCCTTTCTCGATCATAGAGACCTCAAGTCGACGAAATGAGACATGTATTCAATGACAATGTAAGGTTGTGTGGATGCGAACCCTATGCCTTGCATTATCTCGAAAATAGTATGTTTTTGGGCTTAAAAACGCAGGATCCGATAGTTCCGGAGGCATCAAAATCTTCAAGATCCAATTTGTCCCGTATCAATCTACAGGCCTACCACCGTTACAGTATTGAAGCCTAGCAAAATGTTTGCATCGACTTTATTTATTCTAGAAAGAAACACAAAAGTGGAGAATACGATTCGCTAACCCCCCGTGAAATTCTGAATCCAACGGTACCCCATTCATTTTATTTGAGCATGACAGGAGCTTATATTAGGTACAAAACCGATTTCGAGCCTTACTGTAATAATATATGTGGGGATAGTTTAAATTGCTGCTTTAATATTCATATTCATTTTTAATTTCATACAGTCCACTCATGAAACTTCAGTTGTAGGCATTGTTTTCTATACAATAACTTATAAGTCACAATACTAGATTTAAATAATTAAATATTATCAAGCCCTATTTGAGCAGAAATTTAATTATTTAATTTGGTTGGTAAGTGAAAGTTGTGTGATTCTCACCGTATTAACCGTCAGTTGTCCCTGTCAAGCGCTGCTGCCCTCCAACTGCTAAAGTTATGCAGTCCTCCCACCAAATTTGTGGGCGACCTGCTCTTCTCACACCAATGATTCACTCCCATAGAATTTTGGCTGGGATTTCGTCTTGCTCCATCCTGATCAGAGTTGGGCGTTAGCGCGCTAATTTTTAACTAGCTAACGTAGCGCTAAACAGCTAAAATTAGCGGCGCTAAATATTACGCTAATTTAGCTTCCAGCTGTTTTAGCGCAGATAACTTTAGCGCTAAATTAGCTATTAGCGGAAACGAACCGCTAACTTTTAGCTTAAGCTAAATTATCTATTAACTTAACTAAAAGCTAACTTAACGCTAACACTAGAGGAAAATTTATTTATTTCATTTTATTAATTGATATTAGGATCGACTGTTATGTAATCAGGGGCGCTTTTTATGAAAATAATGTCGGATTTTAGGTGTGACCTCTCCCCCTACCCCCCCGGGCACCGACTTTTTGTAACTTTTCTGATTTAATCGATATATGGGTCGACTATTAGATATTAGGGGGCGTTTATTATAAAAATATTGTCGGATTTTAGACACGGCTCTCCCCCCCCCCCCGGGAACCGACTTTTTGTTACTTTTCTGATTTAATCGATATCAGGGCCGACTATTAGGTTTTGGTGGGCGCTTTTTATGAAAATAATGTCGGATTTTAGGTGTGAACCCCTCCCCCCCCCCCCCCGGGCACCGACTTATCGTAACTTTTCTGATTTAATCGATATCAGGGCCGACTATTAGGTTTTGGGGGGCGCTTTTTATGAAAATAATGTCGGATTTTAGGTGTGACCCCTCCCCCCCCCCGGGCACTGACTTTTTGCAACTTTTCTGATTTAATCGATATCAGGGTCTACTCTTATGTTTTCGGGGGCGCTTTTTACGAAAATGATATCGAATTTGAGAATGGGCCCCTTATGCCCGGGGCCTCGACTTTTTTTAACTTTTCCGATTAAAGCGATATTAGGGTCGACTATTATGTTTTGGGGGGAGCTTTTTATGAAAATTATATCAAATTTGAGATTGGGCCCCCCGGGCCTCGATTTTTTTGATTAAATCGATATCAGGGTCAACTCTTACGTTATGGGGGGCGCTTTTTATGAAAATTATATCAAATTTGATATTGGGCTCCCCGGACCTCGACTTTTTTAAACTTTTTTGATTAAATCGATATCAGGGTCAACTATTATGTTTTGGAATTCGCTTTTTATGAAAATATATCAAATTTGAGATTGGGCCCCCCGGGCCTCGACTTTTTTTTAACTTTTTTGATTAAATCGATATCAGGGTCAACTCTTACGTTTTGGGGAACGATTTTTGTGAAAATGATATCAAATTTGTGATTGGGCCCCCCAGGCCTCGACTTTTTTAAAACTTTTTGGATTAAATCAATATGTGGATCGACTATTAGCTTTTCGGTGGGGCTTTTTATGAAAATAATGTCGGATTTTAGATAGTGCCCCCGGGTACCGACTTTTTGTAACTTTTCTGATTTAATTGATATATTGGGTGACTATTAGGTTTTCGGTGACGTTTTTTATGAAAATAATGTCGGATTTTAGAGAGTGCCCCCGAGCACCGACTTTTGGTATCTTTTCTGATTAAATTGATATATGGGTTCGATATAATCCGAAATGTTACAAAAAGTCGGGCCCCGGGCAAATCCAACATCACTTAATTCTGAAATGTTACAAAAAGTCGGAGCCCGGGGGCACTATCTCAAAATTCATGAAAATGATTCGTATTCCGATATCATTTTCATAAAAAGCGAATTCCAAAACATAAGAGTTGACCCTAATATCGATTTAATCAAAAAAGTTTAAAAAAGTCGAGGTCCGGGAAGCCCAATATCAAATTTGATATCATTTTCATATGAAGCGCTCCCCCAAAAACGTATTAGTAGACCCTGATCTCGATATAATCAAAAAAGTTTAAAAAAGTCGTGCCCGGGGGGCCCAATCTCAAATTTGATAACATTTTCATAAAAAGTTCCCTCCAAAACATAATAGTCGACCCTAATATCGATATAATCGGAAAAGTTAAAAAAAGTCAAAGCCCGGGGAGCCCAATCTCAAATTCGATATCATTTTCATAAAAAGCGCTCCCGAAAACTTAAGAGTAGACCCTGATATCCATTTAATCTAAAAGGTTAAAAAAAGTCGAGGCCCGGGGGGGTCACACCTAAAATCCGACATTATTTTCATAAAAAGCGCCCCCCAAAACCTAATAATCGGCCCTGATATCGATAAAATCAGAAAAGTTACGATAAGTCGGTTCCCGAGGGGGGGGGAGGTCACACCTAAAATCCGACATTATTTTCATAAAAAGCGCCCCCCAAAACCTAATAGTCGACCCATATATCGATAAAATCAGAAAAGTTACGATAAGTCGGTGCCCGAGGGGGGGAGGGAGGTCACACCTAAAATCCGACATTATTTTCATAAAAAGCGCTCCCCAAAACCTAATAGTCGACCCATATATCGATAAAATCAGAAAAGTTACGATAAGTCGGTGCCCGAGGGGGGGGGGAGGAGGTCACACCTAAAATCCGACATTATTTTCATAAAAAGCGCCCCCAAAACCTAATAGTCGACCCATATATCGATAAAATCAGAAAAGTTACAAAAGTCGGTGCCCGGGGGGGGGGAGGGGTCACACCTAAAATCCGACATTATTTTCATAAAAAGCGCCCCCAAAACCTAATAGTCGACCCATATATCGATTAAATCAGAAAAGTTATAAAAAGTCGGTGCCCGGGGGGGGGAGGGGTCACACCTAAAATCCGACATTATTTTCATAAAAAGCGCCCCCCAAAACCTAATAATCGGCCCTGATATCGATAAAATCAGAAAAGTTACGATAAGTCGGTTCCCGAGGGGGGGGGAGGGAGGTCACACCTAAAATCCGACATTATTTTCATAAAAAGCGCCCCCAAAACCTAATAGTCGACTCTAAGACTAATGAAATCCGAAGAATTAGCTATTAGCTTTTAGCTGAAGATACAGATAAAGATAATTAGCGGTTAGCGGTAAGAACAGCTAAAAGTTAACTTGCGCTAAAAGTTAGCGGCTTGGTCCCGCTAATAGCTAATTTAGTTGCAGAATTATCTGCCCGCTAATAGCTAATTTAGCTGTTATCTGTTATCTGTTAGCTATAGATAATTTTTGCCCAACACTGATCCTGATCACTTGCCCCAACTAAGTCTTGTTAGCTTTATAAATTGTGCTACATCCGATTCCTAATAAAGCAGTCTCAGTTCATTGTAGGAACGGCATCTTGACTGTGCATTAGCTATAACTGGACCGTATATCCTCCAATACCATCCTCCAACCGTATATCTTTCAAATCTCAGGAGAGAGAATTTGTGTGGTTAGGTAAGGGTCCAGTTTTCTGAAGCATATGTGAGAGCTGACTGGATGAGAATCTTATAATAATAATAATGCTTTATTTATTCTAGGATCCTTTAGAATGATACCGAAAGACAAAAATGTGGACTAAGGAGCCTCAGAGATACATAAACAAAAATATAGAGTAAGTAGATAGTCAAAATAAAAACAAATAATAAAAGATATGAATTAGTAATAATAAGACATATAAGTTACTTTAAAAAAAACCTGTACCACTACAACCCATGAAGGGTCTTGGGTTCAGTACTATTTAGGGAAAGTACTGTTTCTAGGTTGCACAAGGAGGTGATTTGACCGAAATCACGCTCAACCGCCAGGTTCTTTCCCTTAATTAATTATTTAAATTAAGAGTACCCACAGGGTGGCTACCAAATTGTCAGAATAAAATTCCCTGACTATTCTCTGACTTTTCCCTGTTTAATGAAAGTTTTCTCTGACCAATATGTCAAGGGACACAAATATTAAAAATATATAGTTTATAATTAATTAATTTATAATTAAAACTATAACTATATATATATATATATATTATATATATATATTAATATATATATATATATATATATATAATTTTTAACTATTTAATTTATCACACATGATTGAAAATTGATAGATTAGAGTAAAAAAATGGAAGCATTTTTTAAACATGGTTAGAATTTTTTTTTTTTTATTTTAGAAAACTGACCTTAATTAATTTATTTTTATCGCCTATTTACTAATACTTTAAACACTTTATTTTCATAAAGTAGGAGAATGTAAAAGTTGATACTTGACGCTTTTATCTATTATGAAATAAACTGAGCTACGGGCTATTCTTATTTTATTGTAAGGCAATTTAGTTTTCTTATTGAAACAAACAGAACAATAATTATCCATACGATGGCTGAGTAGTTCAATCAATGAATGATTACAGAAGGAAATGGCAGGGACACAATTTTTGACTTAAATAAAAATACTAAAAGTCCCCACTCCTATGTGGTAAGCCAGGTGGGGGGAGGAGAGGAGGCCCCTAGAAGGTCACTTTTTTTGAGGTTTCATTTATATCAGGAAAACTATCCATCGCATCATCAAAATTAAAGCTGATAAAATTTGCAATATGATTGATTCTATACATTTTTTCGCTACGTCGCTTAGTTAGAGATATCTATCTTCAACTATGGAGAATTTTGAAGAAAAATAAATTTGAGTCTCCACCACTTCTTTCTATTACCCCCTTTTCGGGCATTCATTGACTGGACCTGAGGGGACTAAAGCTGTATAAAACACATGTTTTCCGGCAACCTTATAAACTCAAGTTTACATGATAAAATAATTATGAATTCGCGTCTTGGTGCTGGGGAGTTTCCGCCTTCCACCAAGGAAAAGTTTTGTATAGTCTCAAAGCCGAACGGGTGGACCAAATAAAAAAACGTTGCAAATTATTTCACAATGATTTAATGTTTCCAAACAATTATACATCTAAAGTAACATTACCTTCCTAGTTACAAAGAAAAATAAATAAAAGGGGATTCCAATTATTGGACTAAACTTTTTTTTAATCAGTAATATGCTAAAAAAAATAAAATAAAATAAAAAAATAGCATTACTTCAGTAACACATTCAAAATTTAAAAACCAAAACAAAGGATATAACATTTACACTATAACATATTAAAAAAAACTAGAGACCATATCTTTGCTCCTAATAGATTTTAACGATTTTTTTTTTTAGGAAATTCCGTAAACTTTTAAAAAACCATCTGATGAAACTTCCTTCATTTTTTAGAAAATATAAATACCTTTGAAACATCTTATCACAATATCGACAAAAAAGTGTAAACGTTTTGAGTTATTCGGAATTTAATTTTACCATCCCTCGTAACTTTTTTCCCTCGTAGCTTCTTTTCGTTGAAGTAAGTCATATAGATAAATATAAAGAGCGTCGAGAAAATGACTTTAGCGAAGTTTCATTGAAATTGGTACATTCGTTTAGGCAGTCGCTACAGTCAACGGCCGTATCGCCAACGCAGATTTTTCGGCCGCCATTTTGAAAGTATACGGCGGATAGTAATACGATGGAGGAGGATCATCCTCAGGTGACCTCTGATTTTATATCCAAATTTGAAAAAAATCGGTCCAGTAGTTTCGGAGAAAATGCGAGGACGGCGGACAGACAAACAATTTTTTATTTATTTTTCGAATTCTACGTATCATGAAACATGAAACCTTAAGTTTTTGAATTTTTTGGCCGATCACAATGGTTCATTATTGAAAACAATAAACCAAAACTGAGACGTTTCAGGTTTGTACATGCTCTTATAATAGCCCGGGAGCCCGTGGCAAAAAAAGGTGTCATATTTCATACTAAGCTTTGTTCTTATAAATTGATCATATCAACAGGCCTGATGAGAAAAAGTTTTCTGTATAGTTTAAAGTTTGTCTGTATAGTTCAATCATTAAATTATAATTGCTCTAGCATTTGAATGATTGAAGATAAGATCGTAAAATAATATATATTCTTAAAGAAAATTTAATATTAAACAATTTTCTTACTCATGCCTTTTTCGTGAAATGAAAAGATTAAGAGTTGGCGAGTCAAATAATGATAAAAATGCAACGCAAACATTTTTTTTTCGAAATTATTGAATTACGAGGGCGAATATCACAGTAACTATAGGATATAGCGAATAAACTAATATGACCATTTCTACTGCAAATTTTGTCAGCTTTAATTTCACATATCACACTATTATAGATATAACGCATAGTTTTACTGATATAAGCGAAAAACCGATAAAAGTAAAACTTTTTAAAACGCAAATTCAATTTTTCGACTTGAAATTACGAGTATGGGTTAACTGACTTTTATTTCAGGTCTTAAGACTGTAAATAATATAAATTGAAAGTTTTGGTAGCTTTATATACACTGACAGGCAAAAAATTCCACCGACTTGTAAAAAAAGTTGTATTTGTTATCAATACATGGTATTTGTAGATAATACTTAGCATTTATGGAATTTTATAATCTTTTTTACCTTTAATAATCAAAATGTGATTGGGTAAGAAAGATTAGAGAAAACAAAAATTGAAAAACGAACCATTATTATTCTAAAAGAAATTAATTACATCATCGTTTAGTAGCGCGTGTTTCCTCCTCTTGCCTTCACTACTTCTTGAAGACTCCTCGGCATACTTTCCACCAGTCAGGAAATGTCCCTTTGCTGGAGGATAGCTCATTCCTCCCGAAAAGCCCTTTCAATATCCTGTAGTGTCTCAGGAAGTGTTGCACGCGCTCTTATTCCTCTTCCGAGGTTATCCCATAAATGCTCAATGGGGTTCAAATCTGGAGAACGTGCTGGCCAGGCTAAAACCTCAATATTGTTCTGTTGAAGGAACGTCTGCACTATGCGGGCGACATGTGGGTATGCATTATCGTGCATTAGAATAGAACGATCGCCGATTTCGTTGAGGATAGGCAACACACGAGGTTCCAAAATCTCATCTACATAGCGAATGGCCGTCAAAGATCCTCCACGAACAACAACCAATTCTGTGCGGCGCTCCATTTAAATCCCAGCCCACACCATTAAGGAACCACGTTGGAAAGGTTGGCTCTGAGAAAAATTACAGGCTGCATATCTTCCGTTTCTTCTTCTCCACACCATTTCACGCCCGTCTGAAGATCAAAGAGCGAATCTTGACTCATCTGTAAAAAGCACTCCATTCGTCCATAGTCCAATGTCTGTGTTCTCGAGCAAAAGTCAGCCGTGTTACTCTGTCCTCTTACTTGACGAAAAGCCATTAATCTATACTCATTTAATCTTCTCCGAGCGATACGTTCAGAAATTTGCACGCCTCGAACTTCTTCGAGCTGATGAATCGCTTGAACAACGGTAAGGTGCCGGTTTCGTAAAATTCTCAAAGTCAAAAACCGGTCATCCCGTGGTTCTGTTACCCTAAGCCGTCCAGAACCGGGCCTTCTATTGTAAGAACCGGTTTCCCGAAGACGCCTGACGTAAAGTTTCATACGGAACTCCGATGGCATTAGCTGCATATATAATGGAAGTCCATCATCAATAAGTGCCACACCACGCGCAACATCCTCAGCACTAAAAGGCATTTTTAAACTTAATATTGAAAAAATTAAAAGCCGGAGACTAAGAAATGTGCTGCAAGAAACGGCACTGAACTAATGATACTGAATAAACATTTTGATTCCATAGAAAGTAAACATTGGAATCTAGAATCATTTCATTGAATTAAGGATTAAGTGTTATTGTCCTCTATATTAACATTCCTAATTGAAAACAAACAAAAAGATTACCTATTTATTCATTAAAAACAATAGACCAATCCAAAGCAGAAATATTTTTAGATGAAAACATGAAAAAATCGGGTGGAATTGTTTGCCTGTCAGTGTATATCTATAAGCTCTCTCTATATACACGCGTGCAACGTATGTAGGATCTCTTCTATCTTCACATGGCCGCCATTTTGTATTCTAGCGGCTTGATATCTTCTCCAGGGCGAACAGGTGCTTGCCAGCCAATGAATTCCTACGGCTGTTGTCACATGCTTTAAATAAAAATATAATAATATAAAGGTACATATCGTTCGCCAATATTAAATATACAATTAAAAATCACTCAACCGTTCCTGAACTATCTGTAAAATCGAAGTTTTCAACAATACTACTAATCGACAATTGGATATCTCTAAACTAAATTTCTGGTTGCTGCAGAATTCGAAACTGAATATAAAAAAAAAAACTCCCCCCATCGGCATCATACATAGAAGTGATTGGACGTATCACTTCCTGAGACTTTTGTCGTCTCGACCGAGGTCATGATTTTTCAATTGTATTTTTAGTATTAATAATTAATGTGTGAAATTAATAATGATTTGCAGTTTCAATTTATTTATCTCTTGATCAAGTAATGGGAGAAAGTAAAAAACTATTTATTAAAATCAGATTTTTACTAAGTTGGAATAGCGATATGGTTTCATAGTTTATAGCAATATTGAAGGACTTATAATAATCAAGGCTGCAGCTTAAATTAAAATTTCTTCGAATTACAATATCATATATAACGGTTATAATGAGGTATCGGCTTTAATGACGAAAACGCTATGTTCGATGATTCAGATGGCATTTATAATGTGATTTTGAATGGATATAACGATTGGATTTACTGACTCGATTTCTTAGAGTTTTTAGAAGAAATGATCGTATATTGAATCGTACATTTGAACTTTAAAAATCTTCGTGTTTATATCGAGGAAATATTTTATTTCATTCGTTCTATATGTAAGAATCACATTTATAGGGCCAATTTCATTCCCACTCTTAGAAATAGAAATAGAAAATAACTTTATTCTGGGACAAAGTCCCTTTAGAATAACAAAATAGAACATAATTAAAATACTACATCTGGCCAAAATAAAACAATAATAAAAAAGAGAAAGTAAAGAAAATATTAGTCAAACAAGCTATATACAAAAAAAAAAAAAATCTATATACAAACCAATTAAAACTATTATAAAACACTTAATACTATGTACAGTAGGATAAATTATAATTACACTCTTTTGAAAAATAAAATAATAAAAAATACATTGAGTTCTTCTTTAAAATGAGGTGTGTTTCTGCTAATAAAGTAAAGACAAACCTGACAATATAAAATATTAGTGTATTTAAATAATGATTAATATGTAGACTCATCATTGCTAGCTATAGGTACAGATTTAATTATATACGAATAAAAAATAATAAAAAACAATTAAAAAAACAAACAAACAATAGATGCGTGGCATTAAGAGCAGGAAGATATTGTAATATCCCTAGTGAAGTTCACAGTATAGAATAGTACTATCATTTGATGATGACTAGAAATGTATAATATCGAAAGTTTAGCAAGTATCTGACTGTTTTTGTGATAGGAATTGGAATAGGAGGGATTTGAATGCGGATATGGAGGGAGAATGTCGAATTTTGATAGGTAGAGAATTCCAGAAATTGACAGCGCGAGCTATAAAGGAATTCTGAAATGAGGCAGATCTGTGAGAAGGGATGTAGAGGTCAGAAGGTCGAGATTTTGTTGAAAGGGAATGGACTGAGGACTTGAATTGGAGAAGGTTGTAGGCGTAAGAAGGACGATGGTTGTTGATGATTTGATAGAGGAACGTACCAAGGAAATATTGTCTTCTAAAGGAGGCACATTAACTCAGTGTAGTGGTGAGAGACATGGGAGTAGCTCGGGGCACCAATGACGAATCTTACTGTTTAATTCATATTTCTGTTTAGTAGTTTAATAAAAATAACGAAGATCAAAAAGTTCTAGATATAAAAAAAAATCTATACATGTTGCCGGGTGGAGACTGAAGAGTCGAATAATATCTTGGCTCAAGAATTCAACATAAATCTTACAATTTGAAAAAAATAACGAATCTAATCGAGGACATGCTGAATCAGTTATATCCAAAAAACAACGACCACCTATCTACCCACGACAAAATCGGTTCTTCTAAATATTCCGCTATTTGACAAGGAACCACCGACAATTTTATTTAAAGGAAGGACTTATAAGGCTAGTAATCATTTTAAATTCTGGATAAATCTCATCTGAACACCCAACTTCGTTCCGTCAGTTGAAAACTTGCTTTCTATACGAGAATTTAAATTAACGAGGCGAAATTTGAAAGTCCATTTAACGGAAAAACTGACAGCTGAAATTTTGATATGACGTAAAGAATATGTTCCTAAAAGAATACACCTTGACCGACGACGTCAAAATTATCACATTAGGACAGTCCGATAGTAGTTGGTTGAAAAAAAAATTCAAATAGTAGGGTTCTCTTTGGTTCCTGATATTTTTTGGGATACTGATCTGAATTTGACGTTCTCGAACGAAATGTTCCATTTCGTAAGTTAACGAATCGGAGGCAGTGGAGACTTTATAAATAATGGTATCATTCATAATGTTACAAATGGCATCTAAAATACAGAATAATATACTATGGATATATGAGTTGACTACATAAGTTCACTCCAGGTCTCCTGCAGTAAGAGACATCAAGAGAATAAACTACATGAGTGGTTTGGTCTTAGAAGGATGGGGGTTATATGCGCAGGAATAGTAGGGGGGATGAATCAATTCTGGACGGTCTAGGAAGCGTATGAATGAAGTTAAGAATTGATATCCTTATCT
The DNA here is from genome assembly GCA_928085145.1 of Nezara viridula. NCBI lineage: Eukaryota > Metazoa > Arthropoda > Insecta > Hemiptera > Pentatomidae > Nezara > Nezara viridula. Next base: position 8,432,716 of record OV725080.1, on the reverse strand, counting down.
TTTAGAATTGATATGAAGTCTGTGAGAAAGTGCTCTTTTGCTGAGAACGGTTATTGTTCCCTAAGTTTTGATAAGTGTCTTCTGTCCAGTCAGTACATTCTAGATAACTATTTCTAAGCTATCAGAGATAGCTTGACCTGGCTATCTAGGGCTTTGTGTTCTTATTTCAGAAACTAAGAGATAAAACATTTATCAGTTGGCATTTTAAATATTAAGATATATATTAATAAAAGTTAAATTAATATTATCATTATTATTATTTGTTACAGATTAAGTCCATTCTGTAACTGTATTGAGATATACGCAAAAATATCAAAATTACCGAACTTTTTTTTTGTTTTTTTGGACATTACTCCGAAACTGTGCATTTTATCGAAATTAATAGTATTACTGTTATTAGTATTAGTATTTTTAGTAGAACGTTAAAGAAGATAAAATTTACTATCAATTTTATGCATAGCTTTATGATGTGGGGCTAAGGGGTGAGCAGTAAGAGAATGAAGTGTTCCATTGCGTATACGCAATGTGTCATCAGCAAAAGTTGCCAGGAAGGTATCGGGATAGACAGGGATATCGGCGGTAAAGAGGATGTAAAGGACGGGACCCAATACGCTATCTTGAGGAACACCAGCCTCAATTGTACAGCAATTTAAAAATTCAGTGCCGCAGCGAAGTTGGAATTAACTGAAAAAAAAAATACGTGTTGTTGTACATTGTTCAAAATATATAATAATAATAAGGCTTAGCGAACCCGAAGGTTCGATGCCGACACCACCAATCGCTTGTTACACACCTCCCTCCACCGTTCGCCGTCCAAACCCAGTCCCTTCAGATCGGCTTTAATGCAATCCTCCCATCTTCGCTTCGGTCTACCCCTCGGACGCTTACCATTCGGCACAGCAAATATTAACCTTTTAGGAATTCTCTCGTTACTAAGCCCAACAACTTTACAAGCCCATTTGATTCGCCGCGATGAAATTACCTCAATTATATTACCCGGATACATCTCACGCAATTCGGCGTTGTGTAACCGTCTGAACTCTCCGGTTAACTCATCCTTTTTCGGTCCGAATATTCTACGCAATACTTTATTTTCAAAGACCTTAAGACGCTGCTCATCCCTTAATGTAAGCGGCCAAGTTTCGCATCCATAAAGAACTGTAGGTAAGATAATTGTTTTATAGATTCTAATTTTTAAGTTTCGGGACAAGAGGCGCGAACTAAGTAGTTTTGTCACAGAAAAATAACAAGCGTTCCCCGCCTTTAGTCTAACCTTAATCTCTTATTCAATTTCGTTTTTTCTAGTTATCGTAGAACCTAGATACCTAAACTTATCTACCTGTTCAAAGATATTACCATCTATATCAATATCACCAGTAATATCGCCATTTTTGCAGCTAACCATATATTTTGTTTTATCCACGTTTATTTCGAGTCCTAGTTCTTTCCCGGCTTTCATTAACGTTGTCGTATTCAGTTTTATAGTTTCAACGTCTTTGCTTAACAGTACCAGATCATCAGCATAGCCCAGCACGGATGTTGTCCCGCCCAGATCCAACCCTTTCTCGGTTCGCATTACCTCCCTAATGGCATGTTCTAATGCCAAATTGAACAGGACAGGCGAAAGAGAATCCCCCTGTTTTAAGCCCGAACGAACCTCAAATTTTTCGGACAAATTATTACCGATTCTAACTTTATTGAGTGTCTCCGTCAAGCACATCCTGACTAGATTTACTAGTTTTTTTGGAATCCCCTGCTCGATTAGAATATTATACAATTTCTGGCGGTCAATAGAATCGTAAGCCTTTTTAAAATCTATATACAGCTGGTGAACAATACCGTTATACTCCAATTTTTTCTCTAATATTTGCCGTAAAGAAAATATTTGATCAATAGTCGAAGGATTCCGTCTAAATCCGCATTGGTAGTCTCCGATAATTTCCTCGGCGTATTCCGTGATTCGACTGGTTAAGATTAAAGTGAATATTTTATAACATACCGGAAGGAGTGAAATTCCTCGATAGTTATTACAATCCGTCCTCGGACCCTTTTTGTGAATCGGAATAAGAATAGATTCTTTCCATTCTTCAGGTAATTTCTCGTTCACCCAGATCTTTTTAACCAACCGATGTATTTTAGAAACTCCAGCTTCTCCGCATGCCTTAATTAGTTCAGTAGGAATATTATCGATTCCCGCTGCTTTATATGATTTTAATTTTCCGATAGCTACGTTCAAAATATATAGTTTGATTTATTTTGAACTTACTCTACTTTTCTTTTTGTCTATACACAATCATTACATGTGGCGACGATAGTGAACAGGCAGAAAAAACTCTATTAAAACAAACGATTAAAATGTTTTTGGACGAAGAAGTTAATTTTTCGGAGTCCATTAACTCATCCAGCAGTATAAAAAAAAAAAACAGATTAACTGGAAGTAAATATTATATATTAAAACGAGTAAGTACATTTCAGTTTCCTCCTTATAATAATTCCGAAAAATGGGAGCATTATATAGACTGTTTTGAATTGGAATTAGAAATTAAAAATATAAATAGTAACGACGAAGTCATAGATAAGTTACGACACAATTTAGTTATGTAAACTGGTAGTGGATTATTTCCATCCTACAAAAATTACTCTGAAATAAAAACATTGTTTGATACATATCTAAAATCGACCACAACTTATTATCTGGCAGAAAGAGTAAAATTTGGTCATGTATTCCGTTACACAAATCAGACAATAGCATCTTTTAATGGAATTGCGATCGGCAGCAAAATATTGAAAATTTGGAAATAATCTGAAAGAACGATTACGTGATCAACTTTTGTTAGGATTGAAAAATCCGTCCATTCAGGAGGAACTTGTCGCCATTCAGACGAAAATGCAAACCTAAAAGAAACTGAAAAGTTCGCTCTTATTATTGAGCCCCAAAAACAAAGAAAAGTCACAGAGGAAACTCATTTCTGTAAGATAGCTAAGACCGAGCAGGGAAATAAAATAATTAGAGTTGTAGATCCAGCTAAAGAATGTATTCGTTGTGGGTACCAGAAAAATATACTAGGGCGTAAATGTCCAGCTAACGAACACACCTGTAGGCTTTGCAATTCTTATGGTCATCGGAGAAGGAATTGTTTGAGATCTGGAAAAATCAAGCTAAATAAAAGCAAGACGAAAATAAAATCAGTAAACATGGTAAGTTCAAATAATTCTACAGACATCGAATATGAAGTTAACAGCGTCAATGCGATTACTTCACATAATTCTCGGTTTTTAATCGGGGTGCAATTAAACGACAAAAATATTCGAATGTAGTATGACAGCTGCTGCAAGAAGTATTGTAGGACAAAACGCATGGAATTATATAAGAGAACTTTACACGATCATTTGTGAATGAAAGTCACAAGAATGACAAAAAAGACTGTTCGAGATCGCTTTGATCATTAAGACGTTCAATCATTACTTGTCATTGCTGACGCCATTTTAATTCAGTTGTAAACAAAGAAACAGCATAGATAATCTTATTTGGAAATTGTCCTTTATAGTATTGGACATCAAGAGAACAATGGAGATATAGTAATTACTCCCTAGTGCCTGAAATTCGTTCAGACCAAAGTTAGAAAAATATAAGTCAGCTACTTACAAAAATTTAGGAAAAGTATTGCGAAAATAATCAATTTGTTAAGAAAAATGGAAAAATTAATGACAAATAAACACAACAGTTTATGAAAGTAAAGTGATTAAAGTATTAGTAAATAGACTATAAAAATAAATTACTTAAGGTCAGTTTTCAAAAAAAAAAAAAAATCCTTATGTTTAAAAAATGCTTCCTCTTAACATTATATTTGTTTTTTAAAAAACTCTAATCTTTCAATTTTCAATCATGTATGATAAATTAAATAGTTATAAATTGTATATATACAGTTATAGTTATAAACTATATATTTTTAACATTTTTGTCTCTTGACATATTGCTCAGGGAAAACTTTCCTTAAGCAGGGAATAGTCAGGGAATTTCACTCTGACAATTTGGCAGCCACCCTGTCAGGGTGGCGACCGACCGGGAAAATCTGGAAAAGTCAGGGAATTTTCAAAACCTGGAAAAGTCAGGAAGAAGTCAGAGAAAAATTGTTAAAGTCAGGGAATTTTTTAAATTCGATTATATTCATTTTAAATTGGAATTAATACATAGTGGATTTATATAACGACCTTAAGAGACCTGGTAAATTTCGATGTTTAATGTATAATTGTTATAGATGACCGGGCCATCTTCATATTTATATCGTTATATAACCCATATCTATCCATTTGTCACTGTCAATAACGGCCCTGGCCGTTATATTGGGATTAAACAAGGGTAATGAACAAAATGTAAGCATAATAGAGTTAAAACAGTGCTTTTTTAAAACGAAAAATATAACAATACTGTTTAATATCTGTAAGTATACATCTATTCGTTGGTTAACTAAAGGAGAAGGTTGGCAGCTTCACATAATTCATGCTTAGGTAGAGTCGTAATATGCGAATGAGCAAAATGCTGGACCGCTCGGACTTTAAAACGCATTTTGGTCCTTAATTTTGTGATGATTGTTCTGCATATCAACAGAATATATAAAAAATATTTAATATGTTTATACATCCTAGTTCTGTTATAAAATAGTTAAATTAGCCGAAAATAAAGCATTGAAAAGATAAAAAGCACTTAGTTTGTGAACGACAGATACTACAAGGGAAATGCGACTTCGATTCCCTGAGCTTTAAAAACCGTTTAATCTTCTTACATATTAATGTGTCTGTATGAGGTACGTATGAAACTTAATGCTCTTTCAAATTGATTATATTGAATTTCTTCGATAGACGAATAGATTATGAGTTTTGGGGGAAAACCGACAAAAATAGATCTTTCTTGTGAAAAATGCAGACAATATTCTCTTACTGCTCACCCGTTAGCCCTACATCAAAAAGTTATGCATAAAATTGATAGTAAATTTTATCTTCTTTAACGTTATATATAATAATAAATTCCATAAAATGCACAATTTCGGAGTAATGTCCAAAAAACTTTTAAAAAGTTCGGATATTTTGATGTTTGTTGTTCCTGTCCACCAGTACACTTTAATTCCATCCAGCTTCCTTTCTCAGACACAGTCCGGTATCTTGGCTTTCTCTTAGACAGAAGACTAACGTGGAACCCTTATACTAGAATTATAAGACAGAAACTTAATTGACGATACGGCCAGCTATACAGACTACTAAATAGAAAATCTAAACTTTCTATTGAAAATAAAACACTTATCTAAAAGACAATACTGAAACCTACTTGGACTTACGGAATTGAACTGTGGGGAACAACAAAATTTTCCAACACCAAAAGCATCCAATTCTTCCAATCCAAAGTCCTTCGAACAATAGTCTATGCTCCTTTTTATGTAACCAACAAAACCCTACCATAATATCTCATTTTACCTAGACCTTATCCCAGCAAAATTCTCCAAATTTCACCAGAACCTTAACTATCATCCAAATCCCTTTGCAGAATCCCTATCCACCACCACCCATAGCTATAATCCTCCAATAAGGTTAAAACGGCAGTGGCCCCGCGACCAATTATAGTTTGTAAATATTGGAGTTCTGGCAATGGCCAGATTCTCCACTCACAACATGAGTGCATGTGGCTAATGCACTCTTGCTTAATCTCCACTGGGTCTGGCTCGGAGTTATCTCGCCTGATTGTAAATATTGTATATAGGAATGTATGTGTTCTTTTCATTTATTCATTTTTAGGATATTTTATTCTTATTTATTGTATATATATTATTTTTCTGAATAATTTATTTTATTTATTGTACATAGAGTGTGAATGTGATCTCTGAACATTATTATAAATGTCCTTTGAGACAGATTGTAATATTTTTCAATAAATAAGTTTTAAAAAAAAAATCCAACTACATCAATAATTCAATAATAATCCATATTACAGGTAGAACTTGCCTAACGTAGTGGGTAATAAAAAGCTGCAGCTTTCCTAGAATAAGCTGTTTTGTTAGAAAGACATTTCTTAAAAACTGTAAGTTCGATTTGACTCAAATTTGGAGGGAAATTAGAGATTGGTAAATAGATAATCAAGTATATTATACAAGTATACTTATGAATACCTTCGTAAGATTTGTTATTGGGACCCCGAGCCGCACCCGTGTCTCCCACCACTACACTGAGTTAGGGTGGCTCTTCCCCTCCTTAAGAAGAAAATATTTCCTTGGCACTTTCCTTTATCAAATCATTACCGATTATCGTCCTTCTTATGCCTACAGCCTTCTCCAATTTAAGTCCTCAATTCATTCCCTCACTACAAGATCCCGACCCTCTGACCTATACATCCCTTCTCATAGATCTGCCTCATTCCAAAATTCCTTTATAGCCCGCTCTGTCAACTTTTGGAATTCCCTCCCGATCAAAATTCGACATGCCCCTTCCCTATACACATTCAAAAACCTCCTATTCCAATTCCTGTTCCAAAAACCGTCAGATACCATCTAACTATTAATATTATATATGTATTGTGTAGCAAGCATATAAATCATAATACTTGATATTAGAGATAGTACATGCATTTCCTACTATCGACGTAGGAATTTCAATACATACATTTTTTTATTTATTTTTTATTCAATTATAATTAACTGTTTATTTTTATATATATATTCAAGTAAAGTTTTTTTATTTTATTTTATGAAATGAACTCATTGTATCTCTTTTTCGTTCTTCATTTCTCAAAGTGTATGTTTATGTTGTTCAACCCTTATATATAATTTTTTTCATAGTTCAAGTGATTCGTTCATAGTTTTAATTGTTTTGTTCATAATTTTAAATGCTCTGTACATAGTTTTAACTGTATTGTATATAGCTTGTGCACCTAAGGTTTTCTTTACTTTTTATTTTATTTTATCAATTTTATTTATTGTTTCAAATGTTTAGGCCAGTAATATTCTATTATTTTGTACATTATTGTTATTTTGAAGGGACTTAGTCCCAGAATAAAGTTTTTTTTCTATCTATCTATCTATATATCAATTTTATCAAACTATCCACTATTTTCAAAAAAATGCTTCCGGTTTCGGATCAATAAACGTATTATTCGACACGCCTATAGTTTGAAAACGGTTCGATTTGACATAAACTTGGAGAGTGGTGTAGAAACTTCATATAATAATTAAAATTAATATAAATAACCTTTAACAATATAATGACTGTAAAATGTATAGTCCAGTCAAATTAGTACAAAGAAAGGGGTCTACCTTACAAAAGATCGGATAATTCAAATTTAGTTTTTATATTGTCAGCTATGTAGTGAATATAAAAAAATCAAGTTTCCGCCCTTAAAAACTTTTTGGGTTAGCTGCACTGCTCCAAAAGCCATTTAAATTTTGAACATTTTTTGGTTTACGCTAAATATCTCTTTTTTGATGATAAATTCGAGATAAATAAAAAATGGTTATATATAATACTATATATATAATACTATATATAATACTAGCTGTTGTACCCGTTGTTGATGGTTGTATAGTTAAAATTTGAGAATTTTTTTTTTAGATGAATTTTGTATTATGGAGAGACGGGTCCAAATTTAATTTCATAAAATTGGGTGGGGGGAGATTGTTCTGAGCTATTTTATGGCGGGCCTCATGGAAGTCAACTTTTCGCATCATTCATAATAAAAACTTTGTTATTCCGCTATTTGTTTAGGTGCCACACAACTAAACCGACCGATCTATTAAAATTTTTTAAGTGTTTAATTTTTATTTATGATTAAGCGAGAAGATTGTGGAGTCGATTGAAATAATCAAAAAGAGTTTCTTCCGCTTCTTTAAACTCTACTGAGTTTATCGCTCACAAAATAACAATGGACATTGAGTCACCCACATCCGTGTAAAATTAGAACTTGATCTGAATATTGTGGCCGGCGGGGTGAAATATTTGGAATTTTTTTTCCCAATTTCCGGCAAATCCGTTTCGTTAATCCGAAAAATGTATACAACATTTGTTAGGGAAGTTGAATCGAATGACACATTGATCGGGAAGATCGGAAAAAGTTGAAAATTGAGTGTTTTAAGCGACAGATATTCGGTATTTCGGATTTTTCCTGTTGAGTTGTGATAATCTTTTCCATCAGTTGAATAGTACAACTTTGAAATGTGGCTCGAACTTGAATAGGTTGGGATGAGAAACGAAGTAAGTAACTGCCTAACGGGTATCTCTAAACAAATTAGTCAAGCTTTCATAACTTTAGTTCCACTCAATATTCAATTTTCATTTAAAGCCTAGGTTTTAATTCAAGCAAACCTTAATATAATTTCAAAATTTCAAAAGTCTACCATTAGCCATTGCTGAGCTCATCCCTGACAAAATTTCGTTGGATAATATGGACATACAGACAAACGTAAATATTTTTACGGAAAGATATCATAAAATGGTTTGATTCTATTCAATGTACAGACAAAATCTTTATTTTATTTATATAAACTAGTAGGCCTGTGCGAAAAATTCGCACAGCATATCGTTATCAAATGGCAAATTAATAAGAAAATAAAATAATGCAACGTATCAAATGATATAGTAATCAATTGTTACTTTATCGATAAATATAATCGACAAAGGAAACAAAATTAATTTAAATCTTCATTTTTGTTTGGAACCAACATATTTACAAATATTCAATATTCAAGCTATTACAAAATATTCAAGTTGTATCTTTGCTAAACATTAACCGATTTCGATGATTTTTTTTTTTTTCCTTTTTTAGGGAATTTAGTAATCTTTTATATAATCATGGGTATAACTTAGGGAAAAGTGTGTAATTTTTTAGTTATTCGCAAATAAAGTTTCTTTTCTTTCATAACTTGTTTCCTGAATTTTCGGGGTGATTGGACAATTTCGCCCGGCTGAAGGAGAAGGTAGCCTTCGAAATTCGTGGCTCAATCTTTAGATTTGGTGAAGAATTAACGATGATACGGCTTGCCGATCAAAAACACCATCGATAAATAATATAAACTCCTCCTCTCTCGATCATAGAGGCCTCAAGTCGACGTATTCAGTGACAGTATTCAGTACAGTAACGCAATTAGTGACAGTACTACAATTAACGTAAGGTTGTGTGGATGCGAACCCTATGCCTTGCGTTATCTCGAAAATAGTACATTTTTGGGCTTAAAAACGCAGGATCCGATAGTTCCGGATGAACCATCCGAGTCTTGCTGTATGCATCAAAATCTTCAATTTGTCCCGCATCAATCTACAGACCTACCACCGTTCCAGTATTGAAGCCTAGCAAAATGTTTGTATCGACTTTATTTATTTTAGAAAGAAAAACAAAAGTGGAGAATACGATTCGCTAACCCCCCGTGAAATTCTGAATCCAACGGTACCCCATTCATGGTATTTGAGCATGACAGTAGCTTATATTTAGAACAAAACCGATTTAGAGCCTTACTGTAATAATATATGTGTGGATTAAACATCTTAAAATTATTTAACATTTTTTTCTAAACCTAACAGGTAGCGAATTATTAAGCTTTCAAAATCGTTAAAGTTTTGAAAATTTGCAAAAAACATGTATATTTTTTGTGTTTAATTATCTATTTTCATAAGTGATTTAGCTGAAATTTTAAAGCAGACACAATTTATTGCAGCTTTTATAGGACACATATTTTTCTAAACTTGACAACTTAATTACAAATCGCTACAAAAAATTGATGCTTTCAAATTCGAAAAAATCCTTATAATTTTATTTTTACTGTTTTCCACTTATTTTAATGAAATTGATCACCAATAATTACTGTTTTTCTTGTTATTTTTAATACCACATTTATGCCACATCATTCAGTACTTATAAATAGCATAGTTGTGGTGCTATACAAGAATATAGGAAGTTAAAAAATTTGTTTTGGACAATTAAATTAATGTATTCATATTTGTTCGTTAATACAATCAAAATAATGTACTAAAAACGACATTATATTATTATAAAATTATTATGCCATTGTATTTTCTTAATAACTGCTTCAAATATTTTAAAAGGAATCAGTGTTTTAGAAAGAAAAATGTATTCTCCAAATACATTTCTTATTTCAGGCCGTTTTTTAAATTATTGTTGGCCGTTTGTTTACAAACGACGCTTGATTTTCAACTTTAGTTTAATGAACTAATTATTACTTGCGAAGTGGAGAAATGGAGAAAAAAACAACTTAATTACTATTAAACGAGCATATATTATATTGAAAAATAAATTAATATATTTGTTTGCAACTTGTAGATTTTCTAATGTCCACAAGGATATACTTGAAAGTATCTGAACAAAATATCTGGTGTGTCCACTCACACGATTTTCCTACATATATCAGAAAAGTGTTTACATCTTCACATACGTTCATGAAGAAACAAAAACGAATTGAACTAGATTTATTTTAATATAAATTGATCCAAGAAAAGATTTTAGTACGATTTATTTGATAAACTAATGCAACGTAAACCAGCTTACGATAGATCAGTGTAAAAATTTCAATATTCACTAATATTTCTGATCAAAACTTTTTGCCATAGCTTAATATTGTCAAACAATAATTTCTATTAAAAGTAGAGGAAATAGTGAAGATTGTGTGATGCGGGCAACAGATTTTCTTACTTCCACTTACTCATCTTTATTCTCTCATTCACCCCTTTCTGACACCAGGATATGAACTCGGAATCTTACATTGGAAATTGAATTGCTGTAACTTCGTTAATAGTTGTCTTACCTTTGAAACGATCGGTACAGTCTATAGAAAAACATGTTTTTCATTAATTGCGCGCAAGCTATTGCGCATGGAGCACCGAATTTCTGTCACAGGCATCAGTAGTCAAAACCTTACAAAATAAAAAAAGAAGCAACAAAATCAGTTCAGTAGTTTCCGAGAAAATCTTGGCACAGACAGAAAGACCAATGGCTAAAAATGTGTTTTTCGGACTCAGGGGGCTCTGAAACGTATAGATCCGTTGAAAACCGCATATCGAAAATTTGACCCGATTGTAACACTTTCCTTACCTAGCATAGGTAGGAAAGTAATAATTGTTTTTATAACATTTGTTTCAGCCTTCATGACATAGGTACATTTCTATAACTTTTCCAGCTAAAAATGAATAATGTTAAAAAACTGAAAAGTTTGGTTTTTGATCCACCTGCATATCTGCAAGTCAATGTATACTTGCAAGTTTTCATTGAAAAAAATAAAGAATATTTATTATACACCTTCTCAGCAAAAAAGAAGAATACATATTTTATATGATCTAAAAAAAAAATCAATGACTCACTTTTTCTTACTCTAAATATATATATTTTTTTAAATAGGATTAATTCGCTTTACCTGTTCTAGCGAAAAGCTGAGGAAGAAGTCTTGCGTTCCTTCATCAACAATTCCAAACTAAGCCTATACCACTAATAATAACAGAAGAATAAATTAATAATTATCTATATGTATAATGCATGTGCCTACATCGATATTAATTATACTATTGAAATTAAGTTTTGTCATTTCCTTAATTATTATTCTGCAAAGGAAACTATTGCATATGCACTGACCCGGTTTAACAATATAACATCGAAACAAAGATTAATTTTGAGATGTGTGCGTATGTATTATTTGCAATAATAATAATAAAAACTTTGTAGAAACACTTCTTGATCATTTTTCGGATCTAAACATTGAAAATGCTCTGGGTGTGACGGATATAATAATTCCTCGATGGACCCATGTCTCACCAACTATAAATAGATAGAAAAAAAAAATTATTCTGGTACTACGTCCGTTTAGAATAACAAAATTGTGCAAAAAGAAAATTATATTCATAATTGCACATATTATACACTGACAGACAAAATATTCCACCCACTTGATTTTTTCATGTTTTCATCTAAAAATATTTCTGCTTTGGATTGGTCTATTGTTTTTAATGAATAAATAGGTAATCTTTTTGTTTGTTGTCAATTAGGAATGTTAATATAGAGGACAATAACTCTTAATCCTTAATTCAATGAAATGATTCTAGATTCCAATGTTTACTTTCTATGGAATCAAAATGTTTATTCAGTATCATTAGTTCAGTGCCGTTTCTTAAAGCACATTTCTTAGTCTCCGGCTTTTAATTTTTTCAATATTAAGTTTAAAAATGCCTCTTAGTGCTAAGGATGTTGCGCGTGGTGTGGCACTTATTGATGATGGACGTTCCATTAGATATGCAGCTAATGCCATCGGACTTCCATATGAAACTGGTTTTCGGGAAACTGGTTCTTACAATAGGCCTCGGGTAACAGAACCACGGGATGACCGGTTTTTGACTTTGAGAATTTTACTAAACCGGCACCTTACCGTTGTTCAAGCGATTCATCAGCTCGAAGAAGTTCGAGGCGTGTAAATTTCTGAACGTACAGCTCGGAGAAGATTAAATGAATATGGATTAATGGCTTTTCGTCCAGTAAGAGGACCAGAGTTGACCAGAACTCTCAGAGTAACACAGCTGGCTTTTGCTCGAGGAAAACACGCGCTACAAAACGATGATGTAATTAATTTCTTTTAGAATAATAATGGTTCGTTTTGGAATCTTGGAAACATTGAAATCTAGAATCATTTCATTGAATTAAGAATTAAGGGTTATTGTGCTCTATATTAACATTCCTTATTGAAAACAAACAAAAATATTACCTATTTATTCATTAAAAACAATAGACCAATCCAAAGCAGAAATATTTGTAGATGAAAACATGAAAAAATCAAGTGGGTGGAATTTTTTGCCTGCCAGTGTATATTACACTACAACAATTGTTACCATCTATTTACTTCAGTTTAAGATCTTGTTACTTAGCTTATTCTGTTTATAATTTCAATAAGTTTATTCACATTGTTTACAATTTTTTTGTCTAAATATTATGTAACTTCCACAATTCTGTATGTCTTTTTGTATCTTGTCCGTTCTAGCGCTGAAGAAGATCTGCAAAGTCGGACCGAAACGTTGGCTTTTAATAAAATAGTTTTGCCACTATTTAGTCCATTTATGACAACCACCCCAGACCATCTCCTTCCTTTATAAAAAATTCAAATTTCCGCCCTTGAAAACCTTGTGGGTTCGCTGCACTACTCCAAAAGCCATTTAAATTTTTAATATTTTTGGTTTACGCTAAATATCTCTTTTTTGAAGCGAGATAAATAAAAAATGGTTATATTTAATACTAGCTGTTGTAGCCGTTGTTGACGGGTGTATAGTTAAAATTTGAGAATTTTTTTTTTAGATGGATTTTGCATTATGGAGAAAACCTTAGATGAACAAGCTATATACAATATAGATAAAACTATGTACAAAACACTTAAAACTATATCTAATGGTTAAACAGCATAAACATACATTTTAAGAAACGAAGAAGAGACAAAATAGAATAAGTTCATTTCATAAAAAAAACTTCACCTGTATATGTATAAAAAAAAGTTAGTTATAATTGAATAGAAAAAACAACAAAAAAAAATAGATTTATTGATTGGCGTCGAAAGTAGAAAATACGTGTACACTATCCCTTAAAAACAGTATTATCGTATATACATATATAATATATATAATTTAAAGGTAGTAGGTATCTGACTGTTTTTGGAACAGGGATTGGAATAGAAGGTTTCTGAATGTGGATAAGGAGGGGCATGCCGAATTTTGATCGGAGAGGAAATTCCAAAAGTTGACAGAGCGGGCTGCAAAGGAGTTTTGGAATGAGGCAGATCTGTGAGAAAGGATGTATAGGTGAGAAGGTCGAGATCTTGTGGTGAGGGAATGGATTGAGGACTTAAATTGGAGAAGGTTTTAGGCATAAGAAGGATGATGATCGTTAATGATTTGATAAAGGAATGTGCCTAGGAAATATTGTCTTCTTGAGGATGGCATCACAAATCTTACTAAGATATTCATAAGTCTTTTCAGTCTATCACGGAACTCCACCGACAGGCCATCGTGCACCACATAGCTGTAGTCAAAGTGGGGGAAGAAATCTTAATTGCCAGAAATAAAAAGGATATGGCACTATATAACATCTTGTGTACGGATGCTTCAAAAGTAGATAAGAAAGTAGGATGTTCCGTTATAAATTATAATATTCAAACTTCCGGAGGCTTGTTCATTGTTTATTGTGAATGTTAGCATTAGAGAAGCTCTTAAGCACATAGACAGGTGAAACTACCAATTGGGCAGTGATAACAGACTCAATGAGTTTATTACTAGCAATTGAACATACCAGGCTCAAAGGGGCTTTCGGGATGAAGTCCCCCCAAAATGGTAAAATATAAACATGTTTTATAGAAAAAAAATATTAAATCTATCTCTTAAAGTATTATTATTCGTGTGATTACATTTAATAGGACTTCAATAATCACTCAGACACCATGTTATATAGGTAGTTAGTTTCTTTCTTTTTTTTCAAATTAATTATCGTTATATATATATGAAAAAAAATCCTTTGGGCTGAACCCCCTCCCTCAAAATTAAACCCTGGATTCGCTATTGTCTGGTACAGACCCCTTTTTATCAAATTATTAACATCCGATTAAAACTTCGTGAATACCTTCATCTCATTGTAACCTACAAATACTTTACTTACGAAAATCTCGGAATTGGGGCGAAAATCTTGGCACAGACAGACTAATGGCTAAAAATATGTTTTTCGGACTCAGGAGGCTCTGAAACGTATAGATCCGTCGAAAACAGCATGTCGGAAATTTGACCCGATTGCAATACTTTCTTTACCTAGTACAGGTAGGAAAGTAAAAAAGAAAGATACTAACTATCTATATGAAATGGTGTTTAAGTGATTCCTCAAGTCCTTTTAAATGTAATTACACGAACAATAATACTTAAAGAGATAATTTTTCATTATATTTTTCCATAAAACATGGTTATGTTTACCATTTGGGGGAGGGGGACTTCATCCCGAAATTCCTCCCCCCATAGATCCGCCAGTGAGGTTACATGATGTATCTTAAATTTCGAATGTAGCTGCTACAGAACTGAACGTGGTTAAGGTTAAAGAAATACTTAAAAGGCCGGAAAGTTAATAGTAACTGACTCAAGAGATGGGTCGCCTTCGTTCTCTTTCGGATAAACCCGAACGCATTCGGAACTCCATGAACAAGTGTGACCGAAGTGATCGTGAACCACGCGTAATCGTGCGGAACTCATGTGAACTAGTACCTTTCGATAAAACATCTAAATACCTTTAAAAAATGGAGATTAAAACTTAAAATAGAAAAGCTGAAGCCATTATTTTTACAAAACGTTGTCCTACAATCCCGTCGAACATAATCTTAAATTACTGTACAATTCCGCTAGCCAAGTCAGTTAAATATTTAGGTATATTATGTATATATATATAGGTACATTTATGTATATATACATTTATATACATACTGAATTTATTCAAGAAATTCCTGGGGGGTAGGAAAAAAAAAAAAAAAAAAAAAAAAAAAAAAAAAAAAAAAGTTAAATATTTAGGTGTAACACTCAACAATGAACTACTATTTAATCAGCAAATCAATTTATAAAATTAAAAAACGTCCGAAAAATAATGTATAAACTGTTTCATTGAAGAAAGCTAGTCGACTGTCTTACATATGGGTAATAAATATTTAGGAGGCAGTCTTTTAAAAAAAAAATTTAAAAGACTGCGTCCTGAATATTTAAAACCAATAAAATTGTTTCCATATTTTAACAAAAAATCAAAACTTTCACCCAAAAGAAATTAATCCTATTTAAATCTGTAATAATACCAATTTTAACATACTTATCAATAATTATTACTGAAGAAACCTAGTCGATTGTTCTACATATCATGGGTGATAAATATTCTTTTTTTAAAAAAATTTAATTTTTAAGGACTGCGTCCTGAATACTCAAGTACTTGAACACCCTCAGTGCTCAAACCACGCCCTGAAGATGACCCACATGTTTGGGTTGAAACGTTGGCATAAATAAAAAATTTAATTTAAAAAAAAAAAAGACTGCGTCCTGAATATTTATCACCTATAAAATTGTTTCCATATTTTAACAAAAAATCAAAACTTTCACCCAAAAACAAATTAATCCTATATAAATCTGTAATAATACCAATTTTAACATACTTATCAATAATTATTACTGAAGAAACCTAGTCGATTGTTCTACATATCATGGGTGATACTCTTTATAAAAAAAAATTTAATTTTTTTTTTTAAGGACTGCGTCCTGAATACTCAAGTACTTGAACATCCTCAGTGCTCAAACCACGCCCTGAAGATGACCCACATGTTTGGGTTGAGACGTTGGCTTAAATAAAAAATTTAATTTAAAAAAAAAAAAAGACTGCGTCCTGAATATTTATCACCTATAAAATTTTTCCATATTTTAACAAAAAATCAAAACTTTCACCCAAAAACAAATTAATCCTCTATAAATCTGTAATTGTACCAATTTTAACATACTTATCAATAATTATTACTGAAGAAACCTAGTCGATTGTTCTACATATCATGGATGATACTCTTTATAAAAAAAAATTTAATTTTTTTTTTTTAAGGTCTACGTCCTGAATACTCAACTACTTGAACACCTTCAGTGCTCAAACCACGCCCTGAAGATGACCCACATGTTTGGGTTGAAACGTTGGCATATATAAAAAATTTAATTAAAAAAAAAAAAGACTGCGTCCTGAATATTTATCTCCTATAAAATTGTTTCCATATTTTAACAAAAAATCAAAAGTTTCACCCAAAAACAAAATAATCCTATTAAAATCTGTAATAATACCAATTTTAACATACTTATCAATAATTATTACTGAAGAAACCTATTCGATTGTTCTACATATCATGGGCGATAAATACTCTTTTTTTAAAAAAATTTAATTTTTTTTTTTTAAGGACTGCATCCTGAATACTCAACTACTTGAACACCCTCAGTGCTCAAACCACGCCCTGAAGATGACCCACATGTTTGGGTTGAAACGTTGGCATAAATAAAAAATTTAATTTATAAAAAAAAAAAGACTGCGTCCTGAATATTTATCACCTATAAAATTTTTCCATATTTTAACAAAAAATCAAAACTTTCACCCAAAAACAAATTAATCCTATATAAATCTGTAATAATACCAATTTTAACATACTTATCAATAATTACTACTGAAGAAACCTAGTCGATTGTTCTACATATCATGGGTGATAAATATTCTTTTTTTTTAAAAATTTAATTTTTAAGGACTGCGTCCTGAATACTCAACTACTTGAACACCCTCAGTGCTCAAACCACGCCCTGAAGATGACCCACATGTTTGGGTTGAAACGTTGGCATAAATAAAAAATTTAATTTAAAAAAAAAAAAGACTGCGTCCTGAATATTTATCTCCTATAAAAGTGTTTCCATATTTTAACAAAAAATCAAAACTTTCACCCAAAAACAAATTAATCCTATATAAATCTGTAATAATACCAATTTTAACATACTTATCAATAATTATTACTGAAGAAACCTAGTCGATTGTTCTACATATCATGGGTGATACTCTTTTTAAAAAAAAATTTAATTTTTTTTTTTAAGGTCTACGTCCTGAATACTCAACTACTTGAACACCTTCAGTGCTCAAACCACGCCCTGAAGATGACCCACATGTTTGGGTTGAAACGTTGGCATAAATAAAAAATTAATTTAAAAAAAAAAAAAAAGACTGCGTCCTGAATATTTATCACCTATAAAATTGTTTCCTTATTTTAACAAAAAATCAAAACTTTCACCCAAAAACAAATTAATCCTATATAAATCTGTAATAATACCAATTTTAACATACTTATCAATAATTATTACTGAAGAATCCTAGTCGATTGTTCTACATATCATGGGTGATAATACTACTTTTTATTAAAAAAAATATTTAATTTTTTGTTTGGACTGCGTCCGGAATACTCAACTACTTGAACACCTTCAGTGCTCAAACCACGCCCTGAAGATGACCCACATGTTTGGGTTGAAACGTTGGCATAAATAAAAAATTAATTAAAAAAAAAAAAAGACTGCGTCCTGAATATTTATTAGAACAGTGGACTAACTTCTTTAAAAAAAAAAAACTAAGGTGTACTCGGAATTAGAGAAGCTATATACAAGATTAAATTGACACAACAACCCTAGCCCTCTTTCAATCTCTAGAACAGTCTTTAAATCCCTTAATAGCTGAAATATCACTATCATTGTCACTATTCATTGGAACAGTGACATATTGCAGATCTGGTGACATTTTACTTGGACCATACGTTCCTGGATTAAACATCACATCCATGTAATATTTCAAACAAGTTCAAAGGTCGAACAACAAAAAAAGGTTGAAAAACAATGCTAAACTTCATACATAAAACGATTCATTCATTCCAGACTTGTTATTAAACGAATAGGTATTACTCCTAGGGGTGGGAGACAAAACGCTAAACGTTTCAAAAGAATAGTTCTTAATCTCAAACGCATGAACTGTTCTTCCAAATGGATAACAACAGCTGTTTTTTTTTTAGTTCACCCGTTTGCCACTAGTCGAGTTGCTGTTTGATCTGTTTTTCGTTTCGTTATTTCCAAACGAAACACTTTCTGTTTTCCAACTAACTTATCAGTTCGTCATGAAAATAACGCAACAGTTTTTTTTTTTTATAAGACATGTTTCAACTGTTAAGTTTAGGGATGTAATTTTTATCTCCCATTATTAATGAAGGCTAGAAATAAATAAAAACTTTCATTATAGCTACTACATTACTAAATTAACTTTAGCATATTTGTAGACAAAATTAGTTTATGTTTTTAGATATATCTATCTATATTAGTGTATTGCAGACCGAAAATAATTTTTATGATTGAACATATTCACATTAATCAATTTAATTGCATAAATACAATTAAACACTATTATGTTCTATAAAAATTGAAAAATGCAATAAATTGAAAAATCGTTTAAACTACAGTTAAAAGACTCATGATGACCAAGCAGCATAATTTTAAACTTCGAACATACAAGAAAGTCAAAATATTATTAAAATAAAAAATGTTCTAAGTGTAAAAAATGATTTGTAGTTTTGATCAGTTGCAGAAATTTTTAAGATTAAACATTCATGTAATATTTCAAGCTTGAACAAGTGCAACATTTCAAGCTGCATAAATAAGATTAAATACTATTATTCAAGAGAAGAATAGTGAGGGATCAGTAAAAAACAACAACATTGTTCTCTTCAATTATTCACTGCAGTCAACCATTAATCCACAATTATAAACACTATTACGTTTTATAAAAATTGAAAAAGGCAAACAGTTGAAAACACTTTTAAACAACAGTTAAAAGACTTATAATGACCAAGCAGCCTAATTTCAAACTAAGAATAACACTTGATAAAGAAATATGGCAAAACATTTATAACAAATTTGTTTGAAAAAGAAAAAAATCCTAAGCTCAGCGCTGAGCTCATCGATAGCACCGGATCCATTTTTACGCTGGGCCACTAGCGGATCTAGGATTTAATTTTGGGGGGCTTCAGCCCTGAAATTTATATGAATTTTTTTTTTTCATATATATAACGATAATTACTTTGGAAAAACAGAAAGATACTAACTACCTATCTATATAAAAGGGTGTTTAAGTGATTCTTGAAGTCCTATTAAATGTAATTAAACGAGCATTAATACTTTAAGAAATAATTTTTTACCATAAAACATGGTTACATTTTACCATTTTGGAGGGGCTTCAGCCCGAAAGCCCCTCCTCCCCCCCGTAAATTCGCCTGTGCGCTGGACGAAAGGATGTTATCAATAAAATCATCGCTGAGAGTTTAGGAACTTGTCCAGAATCACAACCACCAGATTAATACAAGAAAGTTAAAATATTATTAAAATAAAAAGTATTCTATGAGTAAAAAATAATTTTCAGTTTTAATTAGTTAAAAAGTAATTTTTATGATTAAGCATTCGGTTAATATTAAAAATAAATTAAAAGGTTATCAATTACAAGCTCGAACAATGCCAAACTTTATACATGAAACGTTTCATTCATCTCCAGACTTGTCATTAAACGAAGTAATCCCTTTTAAAACGAATATGACTGTTATCAAACAGTTACGGAATGGACTTAATCCGTAACAATCATTAATATTAACTTTTATTTAATTTAATCATTCATTCACCTTTCTCATGACCTTTATCAAAGCCCTAAATAGCCAGGTCAAGCTATCTCTGATAGCTTAGAAATAGTTATCTAGAATGTACTGACTGGACAGAAGATACTTATCAAGACTTAGGGAACAATAACCGTTTTCAACAAACGAGCACTTTCTCACAGACTTCATATCGATTCTAAAAGATAAGGATATCAATTCTTAATAGATATAACTTCATTCACACGCTTTCTAGACCGTCCAGAATTGATTCATCCCCCCTACTATCCCTGAGCATATAACCCCTATCACGGGCGGATCTACGGGGGGGGGGAGGGCTTTCGGGCTGAAGCCTCCCTCAAAATTGTGAAATATAACCATGTTTTATCGAAAAAAATATTTAAAAAGTATCTCTTAAAGTATTATTGTTCGTGTAATTACATTTAGAAGATATTTAGGAATCACTTAAAACACCATTTCATACGGGTAGTTAGTTTCTTTCTTTTTTTCCAAAGTAATTATCGTTATTTTTATGAAAAAAACAACTTTCGTGCTGAAGTACCCCCCCCCCCCCAAAAAAAAATAAATCCTGGATCCGCTAGTGACCCCCTCTATGATCCTCAGACCAAATCGCTTATTCAGTTGCATTCTTGAGTCAGACTCTTCACTGTAGGAGACCTGGAGTGAACTGATGTAGTCAACTCATATATCCATAGTATATTATTCTGTATTTTAGATACCATGTAACATTATAAATAAATAGCATTATTTATAAAGTCTCCACTGCCTCCGATTCGTTATTGTACTAAACAAATAGGTATTACTCCATGAATCGTTACGTTGTTCCATGAACTTTTTATTTGTAACAGTTATTAAGAACTGTTATTTTTGTTCAACGAACAGTGCATTTACGTATATCAAAAGTAGCAGGAACACCCACTTCTATCCAGACTTGTTATTAAACGAATAAGTATTACTCTATGAATCCGTTACGTTGTTCCACGAGCTATTTAATTTGTAACAGTTATTAAGAACTGTTCTTTTCTGGCCTGAACAGTTTAAAAACGTCTTTCAAAAGTAATAGAACCGGTTACTTCTTGGTATTAGCACGAAATAGTTATAGATCAATATTTATGACCCCACCTTACGGCAGGGTGCTAACAAAAAATTACTTTAGACTCATCAAGAGTCCCCCTCCACGGAAATCTTTAGTAAAAGGCGAAAGATTTATTCGATCTGAAGGGAGACCAGAGATAACTAGTATTTATGAAGTTCAGGTTAATGTACTACCGCCGGCAAATGACGTCTGCAAGAAAAATTTCATTTATCATGTAATCACACACAAATTGCTTTCTAGTAAATACATAAAAAATAATATTTCCTAACAACTCGTTTTGTCTTCATCATACTGAACCATTAGATAAAACGAATACCACAAACTTTATTCAATTTATTTAAATATACTTTTTCGCTTCTAAGAAAATTAATTAGATGTTTTAAGACTTCACTGATAGATAGCGCTGAGGACAGGGCGCAGCGCGCTGTTTCGCCAAGAATTGGTACTAACCTGGAGCCATTCCTTGACTGCAATATAACTAAATATTGTAACATCTCTCTTATATTTTACAAATAATAATAATATAACCTCGAAAGATCACTTTATACCGTTAGGATACTTCCTAAATAAACAAGAGGTTATTAAATAATATATAAAATTATAAGAGTATTAATATATTGGCCTTAAATTTAATAGACTTAAATTTATCGCTAAATGCTGGGCACTGTCAAAAACCTTTTCCTGACAATAATTCCTGAAACCTTGTTTTTGTTTAGATTTAAATACCGGATTTAACCCACACCACTAGCAATTTTTTTTCTTACAAGAATGGAAAAGGCCCCCATTTTTAAGGCCAGTTATATTAAATACATCTCTTTGAATTAATGCTCATATAGGACTGGCAGCTATAGGCAAAAGTCCCAAAATAAGGCTCTAGTAGCTGACATCCTTTAAATTTCCAAATCCTTAACAAAATACAATTAAAAACAGATAAAACATAATCAAAAACAACCTAAGAAAAAATAAAACAAACATTTTGAAATAAATCAAAGTAGTTAAAGTGAAAAAGTCAAACCTAAGGTATGATGCACTTGATAAAAGATAGTTGTTTCAGGCACACCAAGTGGACCGTGAGGGACCTTCCTTATTTTTCACCAATTATTTCGGTTAAGGTTCCCGGCATGAATAAAGCAGAGCACATAAATGTAGAAGGAGGAAATATAGAAGCCGTGCATTTATGAAAAAGAGGTCTAAGAGGTCCTGAAATGTTATTATTCCTACTTTTCGAGAAGGATGTGAGGTATTGGTATCTGTATTAGCTACTGCTGCTTTTACCCTAATACAGATTTCAATTTCAAAGCTAATTCTTAACAATAATAAAGGTAAATAATTTCAGAATTATGTTTTCATTTTGTCATCAATATCAACGCTGTAGTTTTTAATAACTATCTGATCAATATATAGAAATTAAATTTTTGACTTTATTAACTCCTACAAATTAAAATGCACCTATATTAAAATTACAACTATAGCTTTTAAAAGTAATAGCTCATAGTCTGTGATACAGACACTTTTTATCAAAGTATTAAGATCCGCCTGAAACTTCATAAACAGTTTCATCTCATTGTAACCCACAACTGTTTTATTTAAGAAAACTCTTGGGATTGAGGCATTTTCAATCTGGAAGAGGGTAAACTTTATTTATTTAATTAGGTACTAAAAACTTGTAAATACCCAATTACTTTCTACTTGTGTCTTAAGATAATTTGATAAAAAAATTGACAGAAAAGGTGGCTCACAAAAATATTGGGCAGTTTGTCCAATATAGCCTCATTATTTTGATAATTTGGGGGCGTAGGACACGCCTTAACATTTTTGAAGGGCACCTTGTTTTTCGATTTTGTGATTAAATTATCTTACGCTCCAAGTAGAAATCAAATGGGTATTTACAAGTTTTTAGTACCTAATTATATAGACAAAGTTTACCTCCCTCCAGATTGGGACCACCAATTCCAAGAGTTTTCATAAATAAAATAGTTGTAGGTTACGATGAGATGAAATTATTTATGAAGTTACAGGCAGATGTTGATAATTCGATAAAAAGGGATCTGTACCATGGACTATTAAACTTTTAGTTTGGTAAAAAATGATTTAATTACTGTTTCATATAGTTGGTAATAGAAAATTCTTAATCTTAATTAATCTCAATCACTGCAATTTAAAGTAAAAGATTTTATTTTTGTAGTTACAAGTAATTTTAAGATAATTATAATTAGTCATGGCAAATAATGCCGAAATTCACTACAAAAAGTAATTAGAAATCTATTCAATGAAAATGGCTTTAAAAAATATTAATTATTAAATTGTCAATCATAAAAGCTGAATGGAAATGTTCCCAAATATACTTATGTCTAATTACTAAATTTTTTTATTTTTTATTGTTAACAAAACTGCAATAACAATTATTTAGCACCAAGATATACTTTTAAATGAAACATTAATTACTATTAAAGTAATTTTAATCAATGAACTCAATAACAATATTTGTAATTGACTGTTGCACTTATTTTAATGCATTTTTCTTTAAAGTTTTACTCAGTTATAAGCAAGGCCCGGATTGTTATACAATTGTATATTTTGTTTGAATACAGTTTTAAACCAGGTGATGAATTATCTTTGCGAATCGGTGTACCCAGCTACAATTGTTCAAATAAAAATAATAATAGTATTTGGAAAATGATTAATTAAAATTTAATATTATGATAATGTTCCATAGTATAACTGTGGGTTGATTTACTTACAATTAACAAAAACATTGACTTCATAGAATATTCACTTTTTTTTTCATTTTCAGACTTTTTATCTCCTCTTCTCATTCGTTTCAACACCCGATTCAGTTTTAATTTCTTACTTTTTTAACAAGCTGTTGTATTTTTATAATATTAAGAGCATCGTTTTCCTCAAAACTGGAATATTGGATCTACTTTTATGATCCCAAAGATCAAACAGTTTTCAAAACTCATTGAAAGGTTCATTTCTACTGAAACCAAACCAATAATTGTAATAGGATACAAATTTGCTTCTATTGAATCTGTTGCAGAATGATCATTTTCATTATTATAAAAAATATTTCAAACGATGGAATATTGGATAGGTTACCTAAACTGGCAAACATTTTATAATAGATTTGGAATATTTTATTGATTGAGACTAATGAGGTCTATATTACAACCTGAAATCCATTTATTAATTTTGATCTGACATCGCTTAATAATTCTGAATAGGAGTTTTATTCATTTTGTTCCTATTGTCACTGAAGTTTTTAGTTAAAACATAACTATATTTAAAAAAATAACATTTAAGAAAAACAAGTCTGTACTAAATTAACAGTAATTAAGGTGATCCTAGGGTGTGTAATGTAGGTGACCTAGTATAAGTATAAGTGAGTGCTGTACTGTTTTGTGTTAGTGCAGTGTACTGAACTCGGGGTCCGGAGGATCGTCAATGCCCAGTAGCTGCACACTTCAGCTAGCCCCTGCGGTTTCTATTCATTTTGTTAATACAATTTGACCAATTGTAGCAGGGTACACTGATTCGCATAGATAATTCATGACTAAGTTAAAAACTGCATTCAAACAAAATATACAATAGTATAACAATCCAATTCTTGCTTATAACTCAGTAAAACTTTAAAGAAATAAAATTAAAATAAGTGCAACAGTCAATTACAAATATTGTTATTGAGTACAATTATTGAAATTATTTTTCATAGTAATTAATGTTTCATTAACAAGTATATCTTGATGCTAAGTAATTATTATTGCAATTTCGTTACCATTAAAAAAAAAATTGAGTAATTGAACATAAGTATATTTGGGAACATTTCCATTCAGCTTATCGTTAACAATTTAGTAAATCATTTTTTTAAAGGCCATTGTCATTGAATATATATCTAATTACTTTTTTGTAGTGACTTTTCGGCATTACTTGCCATGGATAATTATAATTATATTAAAATTAATTGTAATTACAAAAATAAAATCCTTTACTTTCAATTGCAGTGACGCATTAATTAAGATTAAGAAATTTCTATTACCAACTATATGAAACAGTAATACAAATAATGTTTTACCCAACTCTGGTCTAAGCTATTACTTTTAAAAGCGATAATTATACTTTTAATATAGATGTATTTTAATTTAGAGGAGTTTATAAAGTCAAAAAATTTAATTTGTTCAGACACTTATTAAAAATCACAGAGTTGATATGATTTAGATTATTGTTAATAATTATTTTGTAATCAAAACCTGTATTAGGGTAAAAGCACCAGTGTAGCAATACTTCACTTCCTTCAGGATCTTCTGGATCTCTATTTCATAAATGCGTATCTTCTATAATTTTTCTATGTATATTTATGTGTTTACCTTTATTTTTGCTGGGAAGAGTAATTGAAATAATATGTGGTAAATTAGGAAGGACCCTCATGGTCCACTTAGTGTCAGAGGAACAACCATCTTTCAGCAAGGGCATCACACCTTAGGTTTGACTTTTCCTCTTTAACTAATTAATTCTGAAATTTCGTTTTATTTCTTCCTGGAGAGTTTTTTACATTATGTTTCATCTGTTTTTAACTTCTTTTGTTAAAGGATTTGGAAATTTAATGGGTGTTAGCTATTGGAGTCTTGCATTGAGCTCTTCACCTGTAGCTGACACGCCTAAAGAGCATTAGTTCAAAAAGATATACTTAATATAATAGATGTTAAAAACGGCACCATCTATTATATTACTCTCTCGTAAAAAGAAAAAAAAAATACTAATGGTGTGGATTAACTACAAAGCAAAAATAGAGTTTCCAATTGTCAAGAAAAGATTCTTGAAATGAAACAAAATGAAAAATCATTTTATTCTGGGATTAAAATAATAAAACATACTGATCTTGACAGTATTATAAAATAAACTATAAAATCCTGCTATTTTTTTCTTTTTTCTATCACCAATCAATTTGGAAAGCCCCTCCCCTCCCCCCAAATCAAATTGGAGCATCTGCATCTAACAGGCTATAAATAGTTTTGTAGCCCTTAGAGTCACTCAAATAAACCAACTTTTATGCTATATTACTATATTAACATTTATGCTATATTACTATATTAATATTTATGCTATGTTACTATATTACTATGTGTAACAGGATGAATATTACAGAAACTACTCACATATATTGCAAAATATACAACTATAGGCCCTTCAAGTATGGATGACTCTTGGTCTCCTGAACGAACTTCCTCCACTTTCCTTTATCCAGTGCCATATCCATCCAGCACAGATGAATCCAAGGAAGGAAACAATGTAGGATGTGCTGTAACAAATAAGGAGAATCAACTACTATTTAAACTGCGAGCTGAATGCTCCATTTTTACAGGAGAGGCGACTGCGACTGTCATCATGAACAGTCTTTATTTTAAAAGAGATTTTAGAAAAAAGTGCTGAGTCGTTGTAACTGACTCATGGAGTGTCATAGCCGCCATCGACAACCCCTTCCCAAGTAATTCTATTATTAAAGAAATAATAAATGTTTGATAAATAATAAATAATAAATGTATGGAGGGAAGTAAAAACAAAGGCATGTCAATAGTATTCGTTTGGGAACCAGTCCACAGCGGCATTGCAGGAAATGAAAAAGCTGACCAAGCAGCCCAAGAAGTGAAGAACAAACGGCGGAGATAAGATTAAAGATAGTTACCTTAGAAAACTGGCTACACCATTAAAAAAAAATACTACTAACAGAATGGAAGAAAGAATATGAAAGGAAAGAATGCAAAATGACTGAAATAAAACTTGATTGCGACAAAGGGCTCACAAGCAACAGAAGTTCAAGGAGAGGAGAAGTTATGCTCTGCCGACTAAGGATAGGACACT
The DNA here is from genome assembly GCA_928085145.1 of Nezara viridula. Lineage (NCBI taxonomy): Eukaryota > Metazoa > Arthropoda > Insecta > Hemiptera > Pentatomidae > Nezara > Nezara viridula. The sequence goes on along the minus strand of OV725080.1, from coordinate 8,405,530 downwards.
GCCAGTTTACACATGGCTACCTTCTAAGAGGACTCGAAGCCCCCTCATGTGAAAAATATAATAACGTTCCACGAACAGTTAAACACTTACTGGAAGAATGTCCTCAATTTTAAAATTACAGTCGAAAAACAGGTTTAGCCAAAACATTAAGAGAAATCGTTCAAGATACTGAAGAATGAATCAATACTTAGTTTGAATTTTTAAAGTTAATAGAGTATCATAAAAGAATATAAATCGTTGTAAAACGCCAATGACCCTTGAGAGTAGAGACGCGAAAGAAAGAAAAAAAATAAAAATAAAAAATTGCACAACTTATAAAGCTAATATAACAATTTAATGAAGATAAAAATAAAGATTAACAGTAGTAGCAAATAACATTATGCTAAATAATTATATTCACAACCGGTTTCAAATTTGCAATTGATGAACTAAATATGTTTTGATAATTTGAAAATAGCATATGCTCGTCCAGAATGTTATCTTGAACTTTGAATCATCAATTGTTAGTATTAAATGGCCTTTAAGTTATATAGGCTTTGTCTAATTGATAAGTAACCGATGAGTTGAAAGCTTTATTATCAACATATACATGAATAAATTAATCAGATATAATAATAGTGGAATCAAATTGGAATCAAAACTCATGAATGTTGAAGGAGCAATTTTTTTCTTTTTCTTGATCATTTAGAAGAACACAATTACCTTATGAACAGACCAAGGCACTGTTTGATTGTGTCGGATTCATTAAGCTTACTCAAGTCTTTCAAAAACACAAACTCAGAAGTTGTTTTGATGACAAAAATTCAACTTATTGAGTGAGAAAGTGTATATTAAAGCAAAACAATAAAATTCTCATGAATTTCTTCTGACTTTAACATTGCAGGAAATGAGGATGCTCACCAAACTGCTAATCCATCCAAAATAGATACTGTTACTGAGGTAACACATGTCAATAAGATAACTTAAAAAATATGAATCGTGGGCCAATGAGTTGAGGAAGAGATGACAGAAATGAGAAAAGATTAAAGATGGTCCCAAAGGCTTGCAAAACTGCTAAAAGGAAAAAATGCCAAGGAGAGGTTGTCTTACCTAGGTTATGCACAGGGCAATACAGCCATGATGCGATGAAAGTATTCTACCCACCAACCAACCTGTAAGTTACCTCTAAACGTGGAGCAAACTTTATTATAGTGTGAAACCCATAAAGGTGTGACATATTTGAAAGACTGGATATCACACTAGGCAGTTGTGAAAATAATCATGAGAAACATATAAGTTTTTAAAAAATCCAGACTTAATCATCTCATTAAGTAAATTTAAAGAACATAGTATGTAAAATAAAACCTCAGAGTTCTGATAACAATGTAATGTGTTTCAATATTCAGTGTTATAATATATACAAATTGTAAAAAAAAAACAAATTTTGTGAAAATGTTAATGACCCTCAATGTGTAGATGCATTAATATAAATAAACGTTGTGTGTAAAGTTGGCCACCATTTCTTCAGTTTTCAATCTATTCTTTGACGAAATTTAAAACAAATTAATATATTTTTTTTTTTATGTAGACAATGTCACCTCCATCTGTAATCATTAGTAAAATCTATGTAAGTCATTAACTAATGTTGTTAAAGCAATGATAATGATTTAGAAGTATTGATTTAAGAGGAAAGAATATATTGACTTGTGTGATGACTGGTTATAAGTCTATCTTTAAAGAAACATTCACTACAAACAGATATATTATGAAAAAACTTGACTTTGAAGTTTTTGATATAACGAACTGAATTGCAATTAACAGAAAGAATTACAATATAATTACAATTTTTTAAAAGCTTTAATGGGTGCAAAATTACTAAGTTTGTAAGCCTTTAAAGCCTTTTCATATCAAAATTTTATCATAAGTTAATATCAAAAAGTTAGATAGTAGCTACACAAGACCAATATGAGGACCTGATACCAGATTATTTACACGGCAGATCTAGCTGTGTCATCCAGTTAGTTAGAGATACAGACTAGAATAAATCATGACAAAATTCCTAACATAAGAAACATGTTTGTATATTTAAGTATATACCAGATACCAGTTACAAAAATCAATAAATTTTTAACTGTTTTTCTTTCCTTTCAGAGTCCGACCTTGTTCAGATGACTGAAGCGGCATTTAGTTTCAATCCTTCAAAAAATGTCTTTTTTAGAAGTATTGAATATAATGCCTTGAAATAATTCACTAATTTGCTGGCAGTTATTGTATCAAGAAATTTTTTAGAGTATTCTATGCTGTTCAATATGTGCTCATACATCCGTCAACTTCAAGTTTTTTGTAAATTGAATGACATTTAAAAATCTTTAAAAATAAAAGAATGTATTTCGTAAACTAAAAAAATATCAAAACAAACAAAAAAGTAAGTTAACCAAAGGTAGTCATACATTTTTATTAAACATAAATCCAGAGAATTAAAGAAATTCGCTACTCACAAAAAATGAGATAAATCCAGTTTAAAACATCTAAATAATTTAATTTTTAATGAAAGCAATGAAAGAAAAATAATGAGTTTTTTTTTTTTTTTAACAAAACTGGTATAACATATAAATATAAGAAATACAGACTCCTTGATTGTAACAGACTAAAAACATTCCAACAAGTGTTATTCCTAAGCGTGACTAACCAGGAGAGCCAAGCCATGAGGGGAGGTCTCAAGAAGGTCGATGGCACATACTCCACCCCCTCTCAAGAAATAAATTTTATAGCTCTCCTCTTCTTAAAAGCAGTTTAATTAGTTAAAAATTGGAAACATTATAGATCAAATACAACATGTGGTGTGTCTGTTCCATAGCTTTCCATTTGTTCCCTGCTTTGTAAGTTCTTTTTAATTTATTCCACAAAAATATGGTTCTTCTGAAAATTCATAGCCTCATTAAAATGTACCCCTCAAAAATTCAAAACTTCACAAAAACATGCCTGCCTAAAAGAGTTTGATGGTGCAACTTGTGTCATGCAATTCCCTTCTGGACATCCCTGTGATCAACAAAAAAGAATAGAGCAAATATAGACTACCATGCTATTAGGGAGGATGGAATGGGCGATCACATTGGTGCATGGATCCCAGAATATCCGGTTCTGAACATTGCACGTTCGATTCCCACCTGGGTCAGTTAATTTTGATTTCTTGACAGTCCCAGGAAATGTACCTTGACATTCCCACTCCTCCTCACTAAACTGCTGCATTTAACAAATCCTTTGTAATTCAAGTCGTCTCTCTCTGGAATTATTTCCTTCCCCATATGCATCACATACAATCAGTTTCTTCTTTCTAATCTGTCTTCTTTAATCACCTATTCCATTCCCAATCAGATTGATCACGAAATGGACGTAAGAGAATGTAATATATGTATATATATATATATATATATATATATGTATGTGTGTGTGTGTGTGTGTATGTGTGTTTAGTTTTTTCTCTTCCTCCCTATATTTTTATTTTTAATTACATATTATTTTGTAAATATTGCTATTGTTATTGCAAAAGGTCGTAAATAAAACTTGAATTTTTTTGAAGAAAAGAAATAAAACCAAAATTTTTTTTACGATTTATTAGTATAATTTCATACTTTATTTCCCTATACTATTTTCGTATTTATCAGACTACTTATAACAGGTGCAGACTACAAAACGTCACCTTTAGCTCAAAAAAAAATAAACATGCAAAATTGTTACATATCACCTTTTGCATTAACAGCAGTGAAATTTTATTTAATATATGGCCACACTGACATGTATTACTTATTATGTACTTATAACTTGTTCCAAAGGGACTTAAATCCCAGAAAAATAAAAATTATTTTCATTTTCATTTCATTACCGTGGTGTATGCGGCAGAGGTGCTAAGACAGGGAGGAGGGGGCTTAATGGCAGAAGTTGTGCCATCAAAAGTTTTCTGTGGGGCTCGTTTTAATAAGGTTTTGAATTTTTGAGTGAAATACACTCACAATGTTAGGAGCTACATTTTAGTGGAGATTAAATTTGAAAGAACTTCCAAATCAGGGAACAAGAGGAAAAACATTATCAGGTTTACAACTTTTTAATCAAACTTTCATTTGCACCATTAGAAGAGAAGAGCAATGCAATTTCTTGAGAGCAGGAAGAGTGCACCACTGACCTTGGGGGGAGATGGGCACTCTTGGGCTGCTCCCTAAAAAAAGTATGTATACTAAATACAGAAAGTTGTGACTAGAACACTAAACAGTAAAAAAAAAAATTTTAAAAAAATGTAAATACTAAATTGAGGAAACTTACTACTAAAATGCCATCTATATTTGAACCGATTAAAGGAAAATGGGACAGAAGTCGCTTTCCAGTGGATACCAGGCCATTGCGGGCTCCACGGAAATGATGAAGCTGACAAACTGGCCAGAATAGGTTCTGGAATGATCCAACCAGATATTCCTCTGGGCATGGATTCAACAAAAAGAATCATAAAACAGACCCTCCAAAGTTCACTGAAAGAGAAATATGTGCGAACAATTGAAGGGAAACGATGGAGTGGATTGCTGGAAGAAAGTGGCAGGATCCCTAGAGACCTCCCTAGAGGGCAAGCCGTGGCATGCTTTAGAATGCTCACAGGCCATGATTTCCTTCAGAAGCACCTCCACCGCATCGGTGTAAAAGCACGACATGCCCTCTATGTTCCTTAGACATAATGACAGAACATCTTGATACCTGTCCTGCATTACAGGACATAAGATGTTCCTTTAATGAAAAGGACAGCCCTTATGGTAGGAGAGCAAAATTGTATTGGACTGCAAGAGCACGCATGGCTGATGAAGCAAGCGTTACTTAGAAAAAAAAAAAACTACTAAAACTGTTGATTATTATTTATTCAATTGTTAACTGATTCATTATTTTATTTTTATTTGCTATCAATTTTGTTTCCCGTCATATGAGCCTTGTTGATAATTATGACTATCTTCAATTTCAACAGCTTGCATTATTATTTTTGGTGACATTTCTAGAGGAAAAATTTATATCTTTATTTACAGTTCTATATTTCAACACTGCAATCACCTACTCTGGAATCAACTTACTCACTGTCTGCGATTATAAATTTTTCTAATAGAAATATCACTAAAATGACTTTACTCAAAAATGTTAAAATTAGAGTTAGTCATTCTATCAACTGAAAATCTCATATATTCTTTTTTGTGTTTAATGTTTATTTTTTCATTAATTAATACATAAATAATATATAGGAAATATACCTTTATAATTAAAATTCGTAAGCACAAAAATTACCCATATGGTCACTAAGAAATATTTTTTTACATATTAAAAAAGTTATTTAGCATAAAAAGCATTATATATATTAGCTGTATATACACCAATCAAAGATTTAAAAAATTTTTTACAAGATCTTGATATTAATTAACATTATGACTTTTTACATCTTAGAATATTCCACAATGTTCAATGTACAAATTTAAACAGATTTTAAACTAATAAGTAACTGCCACTAGTTGATTCAAAGATATTTAAGATATTTTAAAGCATACAGAAATTGTATAAGCAGCTTTATACTTTAGTTTTTAGATAATAAAACAATACTTACTAACAAGCTTAGTAACTTCCGATTGATGAAACGAACCAATCAAATCATTACAACATTGGGGTGACAAAGAAAGACTTTTGAAAATATAAAAAAAAAAAAACATAACAAAACAATCACACTTACTATTGACAATTTGTTGGTACATATTACATAAACTTAGGACATATACTTCAAATAAACAATTCACTAAAGACCATTTTGTAACAAAGTAAGTTTCTATTTCGAGAACACCGTAACCTTTTATTCTTTACCAAACAGCCCCCACCTTCTATTCGATACGAATAAAGTCGATTATTGTCTTATTATTTAAAAAAAATTATCAACTTAATATTGAAATAATTGTTTAAAATATATTCAAAAGGGTAAATTATAGAAATACGAACAACTTTTCTGTAATATAGTTATAGACCAAGTACGATCATGACTGAAATTAGGATGAGGGGGGACAAAGCATACCCTTGGCGAATTTGGAGTGCTGACAATTTTCAATGGAATTTTAATTTTAGTTTGAATACAAATTATTATTTATATTGGTTCCACAATACTATAGAAACCAAAGATTATATATTTGATATTTGAAATACCAAAGGTGACTTCTTTTCCTTCTCACTCACCATGTTTATTCGTATATGCAATATGATATTGTCAAGATATTCTTTTGAAGTTTTATTAAAGATACGGATTAATATATCTCATAAACCAAAAATCGGACCTGCATATGTAAGCACTAGCGGATCCAGAATTTAATTTTGGGAGGGCTTCAGCCCGAAACCTTTTTTTTTTTTCATAAAAATAACGATAATTATTTCGGAAAAACAGAAAGAAACTAACTACCTATATGAAATGGTGTTTAAGTGATTCCTTAAGTAATTTTAAATGTAATTACACGAACAATAATACTTTAAGAGGTATTTTTAAAAAAAAAATTCCCATAAAACATGGTTATATTTTTCCATTTTGGGGGGGGGGGAGGCTTCAGCTCGAAAGCCCCCCCTCCGTAGATCCGCCCCCGTAGAATTGTTCAACATTTCACCTCGAATAGCTCTAGTGTGAAGATAGAGTGAAGAATAGGTCTACATCCCTTTGGTAGGCCAGAGTATATAGAAAGAAACTTTTTGATATTTTTAATAAATAAAAAACTAAGGTTTGGGCTTTAGACCACTCAAGAGAAGTGAAGAGAGTAGAGTGCTATTCTTTACTTTGTCTTCACACCAGAGCACTTCAGATTTTTTTTCATATATATAACGATAATTAATTTGAAAAAAAAAAGAAAGAAATGAACTATCTATATGAAATAGCGTTTAAGTGATTATTGAAGTCCTATTAAATGTAATTACACGAACAATAATACTTTAAGAGATAGTTTTTAATATTTTTTTTTCTATAAAACATGGTTATATTTTACCGATTTTGGGGGGAGGGGAGGGAGCGACTTCAGCCCGAAGCCCTCCCTCCCCCCCGTAAATCCAGGTGTATTGATATGATAAACAAGATACGGCTGAGCTTCATGCCGCAAACTGGAAAGCCGTAGCCCAAGATAGGCAGAGGTGGAGGAATCTGGTTCAGGCGGCCAAGGATTTACAATGTCTGTAGAGCCAACAGAAAAAAAATATTTATATATATATATATATATATATATATATATATATATATATATATATATATATATATATATATATATATATAAATACTCGATCCGTTAGTGCTACCTTATTATTCATAGTGCAGAAATATATGATGTATTGTAGATACATGGTGTAGTGACAACGAGACTGTATAAATATAACAATTAAAAAACTCGATGATAAATATAGAATGCTCTTTCTAAAAATAAATGTAATCCTTAAAAATAATGGAACTGAGAAGCCTAGGTAAGACGAAATCCGGTAAGTTCCCAAAGCGGATTGTTCTCCAGAATCCCAGGACCCAGTTCTTGGGCAATTAGTAAAAGAAGAGGAAAGTGTGAGCCTTTCCCTTCGACAAGAATAATGTTTCTTCTTATAAACATGAGCTTCTCATCAGCCTTTTATACGGCCATGTTAACACAATGTACGAGGCGAAGTCAGCTGGCGTCGAAAAGTGGAAGATGGTCGTGTAACTGGACAAGTTGTTTTCTACTGCTAGGAAAAAGTTTTCTAAAAACGTTTAAATAGAAAATGATTTTTATTTATTTATTTATTTATATGATATTTACAACTGTATACAAAAAATACAACTGGTAAATTCGCACATGGATATAATGACATGAAACACATGTTGAGAAACTACCCATTGGTAGAGAGAGAGAGAGAGAGAGAGAGAGAGAGAGTGAGAGAGTGAAAGAGAGGGCTTATAAAGCTACCAACCCTTTCAAATTATAATATTTACAGTCTTAATACATGAAATAATAGGCAGTTACCCCGTATCCGTGGATTTTAAGTCGAAAAAATTGAGTTTACGATTCAAAAACTAATGGAAGTATTTTTTTATTTATTTATTTATATGATATTTACAACTGTATACAAAAAATACAACTGGTAAATTCGCACATGGATGACATGGAACACATGTTGGGAAACTACCCATTGGTAGCACTCTAATAATATGTCTATATTAGAAGATCACGTGGCCATCTTCTTTTCAGACGCCTCGGAGTGTTATCAGGAATTGAATAGGAAACAAGGTTAGAGACAAGAGGGTTGGGATGGTTATGAAGTTTATTATGGAAGGACAGATATCTGGATTGGGCCAATTCTGATACATAAGGAACATTAAGGTCATTGTGGATGATTTTATTTGTGACAAAGTGAGGAGCATTGAGGATTTTACGAAGGATTTTGGATTGTAAGGATTGGATGCGAGAGGAATTTGAAGGTTTGGTGGAGCCGCATAGCTCAACTCTGTAAGTCCAAATAGGCCTTATTATAGTCATGTAAATGAGTCTTTTACAATTAATTGGAAGGTGAATTAACTATTCACTAATTTAATTTTCTAAAAGGTGGTTACATGATGATTTTTTGGAATAAACGGACTATAGATACCCAAATATTTAAAACTTAAGATATGAATTATAGTCGGATAATAGGTCATGAAATACACTTAGATGACTTAAAACAACTTCTGTTTATTCCATTTTTTCAAAAATGTTTCGATCCCTGTTTTTAAACATACATAATGGAATCCTCTTCAGTTTAATTGATTTATTATTAATTGAGCATCGATACTCCAAGCCGGGCAGCACGCTGACACACGGGTGGGGCTTTTGGGCTGAAGCCCCCCCCCCCCCAAATGGAAAAATATAACCATGTTTCATGGGAAAAAAAATTTAAAAATACCTCTTAAAGTATTATTGTTCCTGTAATTACATTTAAAAGTACTTAAGGAATAACTTAAACACCATTTCATATAGGTAGTTAGTTTCTTTCTGTTTTTCCAAAGTAATTATCGTTATTTTTATGAAAAAAAAAAAGATTTCGGGCTGAAGCCCCCCCCAAAACTAAATCCTGGATCCGCTAGTGCGCTGACAGACCCAACAGTACCGCCACAAGGACATCACTCTTTTGGCTTGGAGTATCGATGCTCAATTAAAAAACTGAAGAGGATCCCATTATTCACATTAAAAACAGGGATCGAAACATTTTTGAATAAATGGAATAAACAGAAGTGATTTTAAGTCATCTAAGTGTATTTCATGAATTATAAATTAAACATTATAAAACATATCTGGTGTGTCCACTCACACGACTTTCCTACCTATTTCAAAAATGTTTTTATATCTTTACATATGTTCATGAAGAAACAAAAAAGAATTGAACTAGATACATTTTCCTGAAAATTGATCAAAATTGAGTACGATTTATTTGATAAACTAAAGCAATGTAAACCGGCTTAAGGTAGATCAGTGTAAAAAATTCAATACCCTCTAATATTGCTGATCAAAAACTTTTTGGCATAGCTTCGTATTGTCAAACAATAATTTCTGTTAAAAGTAGAGGAAATAGTGAACACTGTGTGATGCGGGCAACAGATTTTCTTACTTTCACTTAGTCATCTTTATTCATTCACCCTTTTCTGACATGATTAGTTTTCAAAAACTATTATTTGTATTTTTTTTTTCACTCGCCGTTATCTTATACAACTTTCTGTATAAGATGTTGTTTTTTCCAAAATTCTCCGCTTTCCAACGATATATTATACCTATAAATTCTTACTAGTATTTCCGGAGATTCATTTTCGACGTGGATAAGCATTTTAATTTTTTTCTCCTTTATTCAATTATTAAATTCTTTCAAAAGTTATATTTAGCATTTTTTTGTAACTTTTAATAATGTGAGATCAATATTTTTTTTTTAAATAAACCATATTAAAGGTACTTTAGAAGAAGACGTATATGAACATTGGGCATTTAAGCCCTGTAAAGTCACATCAATGGGGATAAGACCTAATTGGTATTAAAGACCACTTAATTATACAATGATACACCAAAATCAAAATCGTTAGAGCCGTTTTTGAGAAAATTGTAAAAATGGAAACTTTGTCTATTTAATTAGGTACTAAATACTCATTTCCTCTCTACTTGGATCATAACATAATTTGATCACAAAATCTAAAAAAAAGGTGGCCTGCAAAAATATAGGACCGTCTGTGCTCTATAATCTCCTTATTTTGAAATTTTGGGGGTGTAGGTCACTCAAAACGGCTTAATATTTTTGAAGGCCACTTTTTTTATCGATTTTGTGAACAAATTATCTTACGATCCAAGTAGAAAGCAAATGGATGTATACGAGTGTTTAGTACCTAATTAAATAGAGTTTGCCGACCTTCAGATTGAAAACATCCCAATTTCAAGAGTTTTCGTAAATAAAATAGTTGTAGGTTACGATGAGATGAAAATGTTTATGAAGTTTCAGACGTATGTTAATAAAAAATGAGCCTGTACCACGGACTAAAATTGATCTTTTCATTTTTATATTGGTACGAAAGTGCAGCTGCGCTACTCTCATAAAGAAATAAGTGAAGAATATTGAAATTTCAGTTGTCAGTTGTTATTTCTACCAACAAATCAATACCAATAATAAATGACGAAGCGAATTTTACTTTCTCCATATCCATCATACTTATTGAAATAGTAATGCGAAATAGTTTAATAATTCTGCTTTCTCGTCGAGCGCAAACAAATCAAAATATCTTATTACAGGCCATATATGGGTTTATTACGCAATTAGTAGTGAATTAGGCATCATTCTATTTTACCTTCTTTAAATTGAAACCAAAGATTGAACCTGGAATATAATAATATCCAGATTCGAAGATAATAATATTATTGGAATCATCATCATTGGAACAGTTCCTAAACTGCACACTGCTTTGTCAATGCCATCGAAAATCCATCAAACCGTTCCTAAATTCACCGATGGAAGCCATGGATGGAATTATCCTCGTTATTTTATTCAGCGATTAAATCACCGATGGCTCAATAATTGCAATTGGAATCCTCATACCAGACTGAAACGACTATAAACTGCTCTACATTTCGGACTACTTCAACACTTACTAGACAAACGCTCTAACCTTCCAATCAATTATAAAAGACTCATTTACATGACTATAATAAGGCCTATTTGGACTTACGGAGTTGAGCTATGGGGCTCCACCAAACCTTCAAATTCCTCTCGCATCCAATCCTTACAATCCAAAATCCTTCGTAAAATCCTCAATGCTCCTTACTTTGTTACAAATAAAATTATCCATAATGACCTTAATGTTCCTTATGTATCAGATTTGGCCCAATCCAGATATCTGTCCTTCCATAATAAACTTCAGAACCATCCCAACCCTCTTGTCTCTAACCTTGCTTGCTCTTCTATTCCTGATAACCCTCCGAGGCGTCTGAAAAGAAGATGGCCACGTGATCTTCTAATATAGACATATTATTAGAGTGCTACCAATGGGTAGTTTCCCAACATGTGTTCCATGTCATCCATGTGCGAATTTACCAGTTGTATTTTTTGTATACAGTTGTAAATATCATATAAATAAATAAATAAAAAAATACTTCCATTAGTTTTTGAATCGTAAACTCAATTTTTTCGACTTAAAATCCACGGATACGGGGTAACTGCCTATTATTTCATGTATTAAGACTGTAAATATTATAATTTGAAAGGGTTGGTAGCTTTATAAGCCCTCTCTTTCACTCTCTCACTCTCTCTCTCTCTCTCTCTCTCTCTCTCTATATATATATATATATATATATATATATATATATATTTAACATACACACCATTTAATTGGGAATAAGATCGCTTATTAATTATTCAATAAACTACTAAATGTTCATTTCCCCTGTGTTTATTGACGTTTCCATCCCGGTATTTTTCTTTTTATAAGTTAACAATGGGATCCTCTTCAAAGTTTTATGAGCAGAGCTTCGACACCTCAGGCCAGGGACACACCGACAGTCTCAGCACCGTCCACCAGCACATTTATTAAGCTACTCTTTATATATATACACTCTTACTGTAGGGGCTCTATATATTTTTACATGGCCGCCATTTTGTAATCTAGCGGCTATATGATGGCAGACGTGCATTTTTCTCATTAGGCCTGTGGAAATGATCAATTTAAAAGGACAAAGCTTAGTGTGAAATATGCCATCTATTTGCCACGGGCTCTAGGACTATGAGGGAGATCGCTCTCCGTCAGAACGTAACGCCCCGTCTCCCTCAACAACTTGGCCCTCAGTGCCTCAAAGGCGGTACGGATAAGGACGATATGCTCGGCGGTCTCCGGTACTCCGCAACTTAGCCATAAGGTCAAGGGCGTAATGTTCTTACCATATTCAATGGGAGAACCAGGAGGTGATTCGACCGCTGATCATGCTCAACCGACAGATTTTTCCTCTTAATTAATTATTTAATTAAGAATATCCTCTTTATAGAAGCTGGATGTGCCCCGGGAGGATCTCTTGATTCCAGGGACAATCCACAGCCGATGAAAAATATTAAATATTTCATCTGCCATAACCTGGGATTCGAACCTACCTTCGTGAGCATCGGAAGCTCAGCTATCCATCTAACTTAAACTTAATTCTATTACATTTAATTGTTTAGAACATAAATAATTAAATATTAATTAATTATAGGACTATATTAATAAATATCGCGTAAAAACGTTTGGAGGCTAACTTACTACTTGCATTCTCGTTTTATGAAGAAGGCTAAAAAAAAGGCTTAATCGATATATTCCATCGTCCATCATAAACCTCAGTTTTGTCCAACCACCTTATTATATATAATCATAATCATAATAATAATAACCTTACTGTATTGTCTTCTGATGCCTCCTATTAACCTCTCCTTGACTACATTTACAATACTCTAAAGATCTGATTGACATATAAGGAGACAGAAACAATCGTACAACGTAATTTATTGAAGAGAAGAATAGTTGGGGTGCTCAGTCAAATAAGAAGGCAAAAATAAATGATACCATTTATTTTGACAAAATAATTATTTATAATAATAAATTATGTCATAATAAATAGTATCATTTATTTTTGCTTTCTTATTTGACTGAGTACCCCAACTATTCATCTCTTCATTGTTCACGACAGTCAACCATTTACCAATTATGAACGTAATTTATTTCTTGATTAGAATTTGATTTCACACGGGTATTCTTGTTATATTAAAGCGTTTTCTGCAAGAATTGCCTCGATTTAATTAATAAACTTTAATTTCAACTTGAGCTTTAATTGCTATTCTCTAATTATCCGCTCTCTTTCCAAAGTCTATGAATAACAGGGCTAAAGTCGTATAAGTAACTACAGAAAAAACAAGGTCTCAAAGATTGAATAATTGTATAATATAGGAATCATAATTGTCAATAATAATTTATCTGGTGTTAAAAAAGACCATAGATTGAACAAAAAAATCTAGTGCGGTGCACGCATAACATAACTTTCACTTACCACCCTCTTAGCAGAAAAATTATTTTCAGACAAAGTGAAAGTGAAATTAAAAATTATAGTCGCTATAATATAATAATTATTTATATTTCATTGTGGGTATTTTTATTTGTTTAAGTACTCTCATATATAAAAATTTTAATATTTATATTGCTGTATTCTATACAATTGGGGATGGTTGGGGTGATCAGTCAGAAATAAGAAGGCAAAAATAAATAATAATATTTATTTTAAGGGTATTTTAGGTATATAAAAAGAATCTTTGTATTTTGAAATATGTAAAGTTGATATATGACTGTAAGTTGAAAAAAAAAATTTAGACTTGAAAATGGCTCGGCGAGCCGAAATGTCGTAATTGTGGTGTTTAGTCATTAATTTGACAAAATTTTAAAAATTTGGCTGATAATAAATTAACTTGAAAATAAATAGTATGCACCGAAGAAGAAGTGAGATATATTGTGAATAAATAATAATTGTGGGTTGATGGTTGACTGTCGTGAATAATGAAGAGAAGAATGGTTGGGGTGATCAGTCAAAATAAAAAATTGTAAAAATAAATAATTATATTTATTTTAACATTTGCAGACGTTTTGACCTGAAGTTCAGGCCTTCATCAGGGCTCTTCCTAGAGCTCGCTGGGATAAAATGATCACATTATTTCAGAGTTCTAGGAAGAGCTTCCCAACACCAGATCTCAACCTATAGATTTATAAATCCTCTGCTATAAAACCACTTTCTTCAACAAATCCAAATCTTTCGTCATTCGTGCTACCTTTTTTTGGAACTCATTACCTATTCGCCATACGTCAAACCACGTCCTCAAATTGCTTCAAATAATTTCTATTCCTCCACCTACTACACATTCAAACGTCTGCAAGCTTGTAAGAATTTTTAGGTTATGTAATTATAATTGCTTGCCAACAGTTAATTGATAAGAGTCATTTTATCTTTCTCTCAGTATTTTTTGTATATAATTTTATTTTTCTTAGAATTCTTTGTATGTGTTTGTATTATAACTACATGCTAGATTGATGCATATATTTTTTAACTCTACTGTTATTCTAAGGGGACTTTTATTCTGGGGAACACCCAGAATAAAATTATTTTTCATTAATATATTCAATCATCCAAAGCTTCGATAGTATTGCTTGAAAACTCAATAAAGACTTGCATACTTTGTATTTAAATATTAATAATTGTTTTTTGTAACTCTAGAAGTCCAGAGAAGAATAGCATTTGGTCGGAACAAGTTCTGGTCTCTGAAGAATATAACAAAAGGAAACATAAGTATCGACCTAAAAAGGCTAGTTTTCGATAGATGTATTATGCCAGTGGTGACCTATGGCTCCCAAACATGGTCATTGACAAAAGCCCAAGAGAGGAAGATCATGGTGTGGCAAAATAGCATCGAAAGAAGCATTATGAAAGTAAAGAAGATAGATAAAATCAGATGCAAGAAGATAAAAGAAGAAACAGGGCTCAAAGACACACTCTCGCAAATAAGACAAATGGAAATGGGCTGGATATCTCCTGCGATGCAATGACAATAGATGGTCAAAAATAGTCACCGAATGGACTCCATATGACCGGAAAAGGATGAGAGGCCGACAAATGAAGAGATGGAGAGATCCATTTAGGCTTTTGGCAGGACCTCTCTGGTGGAGAGCAGCTAGGGACAGAGATGTGTGGAAAGAAAAATGGTTAAAGGTCAGAAATCCCGCTTCCCAGTAGGGCTAGTCACCCAGGGAAGTGTTAAAGACTATTACTCCTAAGGGAAGGCCTATGCAAGATAGTAAAAAGTTTTGTATAAATTATAATGACGTAAAATAAAAAAAAAATTTTATTTTGTTTTGTTTGCTTTTGTAATTGTATGTTTTCATAGAATTTTTAATATTTATGAGAAATAAAGGCTATTTTCATTTTGTTTCAATTTTACTAAAAAGTAGTTCTAAAATATTTCTCTGAAACACAAACTTGTGAATACCGCTCGCAGTTTGTAGCAAAAGTTTGTAAATATGTTGAAAATAGATTTCCTCAAATATTAAACAACAGAGATATAAACAACAATAATAATTATGGGAATTAAGAATTATATTCGGCTTTATTTATTATATAGTTAACTATTTGGTTAATTACAAAAGTTCCAATGAAATGTCATACAGAAATAAAACTTTATTACAACAGCTTTTACAATTTCAAAGCATATACGAATAAATATAATTCAAAATTACAATTCTATATCTAGCAGTATCCTATTGTAATTTAATATTAATAATTCAATTTACACAGATATTAGATTTTATTTTATTATACAATAATATCTTTACACAAAAAAAGTACATAAGAATACTCAAAGGGTATATAACTCAAAAGGTTTAAATCTAATAAATACTATATTTTGGACTTAATAATACAGAATACTATTATATTACAATATGACACATTACAATATCTTTTAAATCTCTATCATAGTCTTGTTTATTGACTATACTTAACTATTATAATATTGCAATCATCCAGCTCTGAGGATTTCAGTATTTTTAAAAATATTTACAAATGAAATCCTTTTTTTTTTTTAAATTAAAACATAATTTTTTTTTAATCTGTAGATATACATATATAAATAGTTATAAATAATTAATTACATGGGTTCGTTCGCCGGCGTTTTCGCCAAAATAACCTTTTGTAAAACATCGGCGAAGCACCTCGTGTACCTGCGACCGCAGTAGTTCTGCAGTTGCATGTACCTTTAGAAACGGCTGACAAAACTCTAGCTAGAGTACGTTGAGCAATGCCGCGTGGATATTTACATCGGGAAGAATGAGGGGAAGATCTTCCATGTCCTAAGAGTTTGGTCACGTCAGGGAAGACTTACTGAGGTTGGCCGCAGAGCCCAGGTACTTCACAGCTGCGGCGATTTCCTCTTCGATGTCCTGTAACATGGTTCAAAAAGCAATTAAAAATCGTTTCACAGAATGTTGTAGAAATAGAAATTAACTTTATTATAGGACAATAGTCCCTTTAGAATAATAAAATAGTACAAAATTAAAAGACTACATCTGGCCTAAATAGGACAATAACAAGAATATAAATAATAAAAAAATAAAGAAATTATTAGTCAAACAAGATATAAAAAAAAAAAAAAATCTATAACAAGACACTTAAAACTATTTATATCAAGGGCTTTAGCACCAGTGATGCGATTGAGAGAGTAGCGCAGGGATCTCTTGGAGTTCTGCTTTTCCTTCTATATTGTGTATAGGTATGACTGTGTTTTTAATTTACTTATCTTTAGGTTATTTTATTTTTTATTGTACATAGTTTTTGATTATTATTTAGATACTAGTAGGCCCGTGCGAAAAATTCGCACAGCGTAGTGTTATCAAATGCCAAATTAATAAGAAAATAAAATAATGCAACGTATCAAAAGATAAAGAAATCAATTGTTCCTTTATCGATAAATATAATTGATGAAGGAAACAAAAATTAATTTAAATCTTCATCTTTGTTTGGAACCAACATGTTTACAAATTTCAGTAAGCTTTGCTAAAAACTGTCCGATTTCGATGATTTTTTTTTTTTTTTTTTTTGTATAGAATTTACTAATCTTTTATAAAACCATGGGCATAACCAAGGGAAAAGTGTGTAATTTTTCAGTTATTCGCAAATAAAGCTTGTTTTCTTTCATAACTTGTTTGCCTGAATTTTCGAGGTGAATGGACTATTTTGTCTCCCTGAAGGAGAAGGAAGCCTTCGGAATTGGTGGTTCAATCTAGAGATTTGGTGAAAAATTAACTATGATATGCCTAGCCGATCAAAAACACCATCGATAAATAATATATACTCCTCCTCTCTCGATCATAGAGACCTCAACTCGACGAAATGAGACATGTATTCAATGACAGTACTACAATTAACGTAAGGTTGTGTGGATGCGAACCCTATGCCTTGCGTTATCTCGAAAATAGGACGTTTTGGGACTTAAAACGCAGGATCCGATAGTATCTTCGAGATCAACTTATCCGGTATCGATCTACAGACCTACCACATTCAGTATTGAAGCCTAGCAAAATGTTTGTATCGACTTTATTAATTTTAGAAAGAAAAACAAAAGTGGAAAATACGATTCGCTAACCCCCCGTGAAATTCTGAATCCAACGGTACCACATTCTTGGTATTTGAGCATGACAGGAGCTTATATTTGGTACAAAACCGATTTCGAGCCTTACTGTAATAATATATGTGGGGATTATTTTACTTTTGTTAATTTTATATTATCTGTACATATGGTGTGAATGTGTTCATATATCACTATAATTATTGTCCACGTGACAGACTGTTATATTTATAAATAAAAAAATAATGTTCTGACTGAAGAAAAGTATTGGTCTCGTTAACTTCGAATAAACAAAACTATGTACAATTATAGTTATACACTTTTGAGAAAAAATAAATAAAAAATGCCGCAAGTTATTTCACGATGGTTTATTATTTCCAAATAATTATACATCTAAAGTAACATTACCTTCCCAATGAAAAAGAAAAAGAAATAAAAGGTGATTCTAATTATTGGGCTAAACTTTTTTTTTCAATCATTAGTGATATCTCTAAAAAATTATCATTACTTCAGTAACAAATTCAAAAATCAAAAAACCAAAACAAAGCAAATAACCTTTGCAGTATAACATATAAAAAACATCTAGAGACCACATTTTTGCTCCTAATGGTCCGATTTTAACGATTTTTTTGTTGTTGTTTTTTTAGGAAATTTTGTAAACTCTTAAATAACTATACAATATCAACAAAGTGTATAGTTTTTGAATTATTTGGAATCTAATGTTACCATCCCTCGTAACTTTTTTTCTAGCTTCTTTTCGTTGAAGTATGTTATATAGATAAATTTAAATGGCATCGGGAAGGAAACTTTAATGAAGTTTCATTGAAATCGGTACATTCGTTTAGGCGCTACAGTCTATAGCGGATAGTAATGTCGATGAAGGCGAATCATCCTCGAGTGACCTCTGACTTTAAATCCAAATTTGAAAAAAAATCGGTCCAGTAGTTTTGGTGAAGACGGCGGACGGACAAAAATATTTTTATTCGTTTTTCGAATTCTACGTATCCTAAAAAGTAAAACCTGAAATTTTGAGAGAGGGTTAAGTTATTGCATTTTTTGTTCCATTATAATAGTTCATTATTGAAAATAATAGACCAAAAATATTTAAAAATAAACGAAAACCATAAATAGTTATATTTTATTTAAGCTGAAAATAAAGCTCAGTTTCAGACTTGACTATAACATTTTCTAAAAATATTCAACAACCAAAATAAAGAGCATTTGAATACATAGCTAATTGTAATTATAAAACATGTCAACCAGAATTTTAAACAGTTTCACATTTCATTATGTTTCTCAATCACATCTGATAGACATGTTTTTGGCGCAGTTTACACAGTTCCATTCACTATTTTGTAATTCCAGAAGAAGAGCTGCCAAACATTAAAAGTCCCGCTTGCCAAGTTGTGAAATCTAGTAGATACTCCTACTTATTGATTCAGTGTGGAATATAGAAAATAATAGTTTTACATATTTTTTTATATCAATTATAACAAATTATAGAGAATCGGTAGGGTAATCTGGAATATTGTCCTCCGCATATTATTGGCAAAAATTCCATATTGTACATCGGCATGTAATCTGCCCTAATTGGAACTATTTTAACTGTCTGATCTTTACCGAATGTGATTTTTAATTTATGCTTAAGAGTGTTGTAATATCTGTTAAATAGTATAAAAAGGAATTTGTATTTCCATAAGGATAATATTGTTTGTTTTTTTGTGATATACTCCATTTGTATAGGGTTCTTTGAATATATGTAGAAAGAGAGTTAGATCATTATAATAACGTATATTATACAAATTTTTTTTTCTTCAAATTCTCGGAATTGACATGTAAAGTATCTATTGATCAAACTTTTGAAGAGTTGTAGATAAACCAGTAAAATAATATATATTCTTGAAAAAAATTTAATTATTAAAAACTTTTTTATCTACGACTTAATCATAGAAAGAAGCAATCAAGAGTTATCTAGTCAAATACAGTAAAAACCATGGTATTAAATTTTTTTATTCCAAATTAGCAATAGTTGAGAATGGATATCTTAGAAATTAAGCGAGATAACGAAAAAAGGTACATAATAAATCATATTGCAAATTTCCTCAGCTTTAATTTTGTATAAAATGTCATTTTCGATGCGATGGATAATTTTCCTGATATAATCGAAAGCCCGAAAAGAGTGATCTTCAAGCCCCTCCTCACATATGACCACCTAGGAATGGGGGCTTTTAGTATGTTTGCCTCCTTACTATTCTAAACAATGTTCCAAAATAAAAAAAATGTATCCCCGCCATTTCCTTCTATACACTCTTTTCGAGCATTCATTGACTGGACTAGTGGCCTATCGTAGCATAACGTATAACTGCCAAATACGATAGTATCTCATCACTCTCTTAATAAAAATTCAATTATAAATGCAAATGGAATACCTTTTAAACTAAATATTCTTATTAAGAGAGGAACGAGTAAGAGAAAAATCGTAAAGATATTTCTTGGATGGACGTTTAAAAGCTGGAAAAACTATTTTAAGTTAAAAAGTTAAAAATAAACTCCAATAAATCCCACCAAATTACCTTTACCCTTCTTCGTAAACCAACGACTTCCTGTCCTACAGTTTCCTTTAACAATACTCCACTTATTCCTGTTGAGCAAATCCGATACCTAGGACTCCACCTGGACAAACGACTAACTTGGAATCCTCATACTAGACTGAAACGACAAGAAACCGCTCGACGTTTCCGATTACTTCAGCACTTACTAGACAACACGCTCTAAACTTCCCATTAATTACAAAAGACTCATATACTTGACTATAATAAGACCTATTTGGACTTACGGAGTTGAGCTATGGGGCTCCACTAAACCATCGAATTCCTCTCGCATCCAATCCTTACAATCCAAAATCCTTCGTAAAATCCTCAATGCTCCTTACTTTGTCACTAATAAAATTATCCATAAAGATCTCAATGTTCCTTATGTTTCAGATCTGGCCCAATCCAGATACCTATCCTTCCATAATAAACTTCAGAATCATCCCAACCCTCTCGTTTCTAACCTTGCTTACTCTTCAATTCCTGATAACCCTCCGAGGCGTCTGAAAAGAAGATGGCCCCGTGATCTCCTAATGTAGTCATATCATTAGAGTGCTACCATTGGGTAGTTACTCAGCAATTGTATTCATGTCATTATATCTATTATGTCCAAATTTACTTGATGTATTTATGTGATACAGTTGTAAATGTCATAAGAAATAAAAAAAAAAAAAAACTTGAAAAGTATAAGATATCTAATGGAATGAGCTAGATGTTGGCAGTGCCCCCAGCACTTTTCTTTAACATTACTTTTTTTTTAACAGCTCTTGACTCGATCGTTATAACAGTGTCTTCACAGATGAATAATTTTTTTTAATTTTTCCTAGTATCCGATTATTTCCATTTTCTTTCGTTTCTATATTACAATTTTTCATTTGACAGACTGCTTGATAATATATATATATTCAACCGTTTACAAGCAAATAATTTTTTTGCTTAACTTATGCATTAATTCTTACTATAATCCATTAATGTATTGCGTAAAATAGAAATTTATTGTTAAAATTCAACTTACTTTTCTCTTGGGTGATTTGGTGGAAGCAGTCAACTCAGCTGTTGATATTGAAGCTTCCGTCGAGACTTCTTCTGTGAAAAGAAATTTATATTATTTTAGTTATTTCATATAATTAAATAAAGTAACAATTACTTTATTTATTTAAAATGAATTTATTTCTGCTAAATATCATGAAAAATATTTAAAAATAAATCATTAAAATTTATGATAAATGTCCCTAAACACAGACAGGTTGATATATCAACCACTCTGCAATCATTATAATACATAATCAACAAATCTAAGAAAGACTTTAAGCATCTTATTATACTCTAACTAGGATATTCTGAAAAAAAATTAAAAACCAAATCATTATAGAGTTCTGCCCAATTAAGGGCTTACAGCGATAAAAGTGAAAAACTTTGGAAAAGTGAAGCAAGTTATGAAGAGAATAAAGGAAGAATTAAGAACAGATAATTATGTTTCAGTATTATCCTAGTTACCTAATGTATATATTTTAATATTGTTGCTTAGGAATTGAATTCTATTATTAATATTAAACAAAAACATTTAGTCCTATTTTTTTTTTTTTTCTATATTTACAATGAATAAACATAACCTTGTGAGAAGAGGATACAGTATTGTATAAAGAAATGTGACAAAGGCAAATAATGCCCTAATGATTTTATTTCTTTCATATTTAAGGCAATAAAACTTCCACCTACCGGAAATCCAGTTTGGCATATATAACGACAAAAAATTAAGTAAATACTTGACAAACACAAAAGACAAGATAGAACCACTGGACAAGAAAAATGTTGTTTATAAATTAGACTGCCAACATTGCCAACAAATATATATAGATGAAACTTAAAAAAAAAATAAAAACCAGAATAGCACAACATACATCAAACTGCAAAAATAGTAAAAATATTAACATAACAGCCCTAGCAAACCGCAGTATTAAATCATTACACACTTTTGACTTCAAAAACCCAGAAATACTGGCAATAGAACATAAAACAAATAATAGGAAACTGCTGGAAGCTATACATATAACAAAAAACAATAATAGAACAGTAAACTATAAAACAGATACAAAACATTTAGGTACACACTATTCGGACATAATATCCAATATTAAAATTAAAAAAAAACAACAATAGCCAAAAAAACACAACAAACAACCATAATAAGAAATAAGAGGATGGGTACAAAGTAAAGAAATAAAACTAAAGCTAGCCAGATGTTGATTAGTGTACCAATGAATATGTGTAACACCAAAAAATAGTTTTAAAAAAAATGTGAGAAATATTTAATTTTTGACAAATGGTGCCACATCAAAAAAAAGAAAGGTAAACAATTGTAAAATAGATAAATTAGAATGATATTGTTAAATAAAAGTTAATATAGGATGTGCATAATTTCAGTAAAAATAAAAATTGCTCTGATGATGGAAAAATTGTCCCGAAACGTAAGAGAAAACAAACATAATTAAAAAAATATGAAGAATATTGGAAGTTTTTTTGCATTAAATATGAAAAAAATTATAAATATAAGCTTCCTAGTAAAACAAGAAAAATAAGAAGATTTTATTTCTATTTTAAAAAAGAAGATATGTAAATGTGGAACTAAAATAAGGCTATTTGTTTTTTGTTGTGTAATTGAAGAAATAAAGTAGGATTAAAGGAGCAAATATGTTTGTTTATTATTAGAAATTTTAATTTACTTCCACGACATTTGAAAGATATTACCTTTTTGGATTGTGGATGAAGAAGATGCGGTTATCCTCTCTACCAGACTGCTAGGGCTGCTGGACTCCGGAGAGGAAGGGAAGGTGGTCAGAGGCGTCACAACGTAGACCTTCTCTTTGGTGAGCGGTGATATCGACACAGCACCCAATTGCTCCCATGGTTTGGTCGTTGTTGATGGTTGTTCCGTCGAAGGCTTCAGCTTGGTCTCCGCTAAAGACCAACCGTTCACTTCGTGGATGAACGTCTCTTCCTTCACCTCTTCGTCACCCTTCTTTCCATCTGGAGCCTTGAATGTGACCGGGACGTGCTGACTTGCCGACATGTCGTGGTCAGGCGAAGTAGGTTTGGTCTCCTCTTCAGTTGCCGGTGTGGTGAAATATTCCTCAGGAATGACCTTAGAGTTCTGAGGGATGGTGTCTCTCTTCCCGTAACCCTCAACAGTCCACGTATCGATGTTCTTCTGCAATCTAGCCAGATCCACGGTATCCTCTTCTCCTTGTAATATCGCGCGAATGTTATCAGCAATGACGTGTTGTAAATGTCCCTTTCCTGTTTCCTGTTGCGTGAAACCGATTTCTAACAGTTTATTCATAACGTCCGGAGGAAGCGAGTTTAGTACTTGAGGTAAATGTAACGATTCGAGATTTTCCGACCCAGTTGCCGTAAGCGGATAGTTGATGTCTGTAGTCTGGGAATTATCTGGAGCGGTCACCGCCCTGTTGAGGTATACGGCGGAGAGATCTGATTCAGGTGGCGGGGGAACCTTTCTTGCCTGAGGAGAATCTCTTACGTAAGGTATAATGATCTGGTGCACTTGCCTGGGCTTCGGTGTCGGGGAAGTCTGGTGGACAAATGGTTGAGGAGAGCTCTGTGATTGTGTCGTTTGCCAGGATGGGACCTCGACGCTCTGTGAGTCATATGCTGTTCCGTTATAGTCAGAGCTGTGAGAATCTCTCGACCCATCATTGCTTAAAACGAAAGTGGAAGCTCCCTGGTTATCAGTAAAACGATTTTCTTTAGAATCTGAAGGAATTGAATTCGCCTTCGTCGTGACAGACTTAACGAGCGACGATGACTTGTCACTATCATGATATTGATTGTATAAATGCTGATTAAAAGTATGGTAACCTAAGTTTACATATTTGGGGAGGTCAGGTACATCGAGAAGTGGAGCCTGGATGATCTGCATCGGGTATTCAATGGATGAGAGGTATTCACTGACGGGTATGCTTTTCGTAACAAAAACTTGTGTGTTTTCTCCGGGATTCTGAGCTATGGTTGGACGTTGAGTAGACGATCCTAAATGAGATACAGTAACACTTGAAGCTTCGTGCGCAGAATCACTCAATGGAAGTTGTCCAAAATCACCAACACCGTCTTTCACAGGTTCTAAACCTCCATCTCCATGGCTAAGGTCAGGTCCTGTCGATGGGCAGCGGCTGCAAATAGGATCGTTTCGTGGATCGTAAGCACTACGTTGGAATGTTTCTTTGGATGATCACGCCAGGTTTGTCGTAATTTTGTGCTTCGTGAAGAGGCGGTAGTGGGTTGGAGCTAAGTTCGGGGAACGGGATAGGTTTGGTGAGCGAAGAATAATGGCCTCCGTTGAGTGGGGGTGGTGAGAGGTACTGTTGGTAGCTCACTGAATCCGTTGCGGAGTTCTGGGGCTGGCTGTGGGGTGTAGGTTGTGGCAATCTCAACTGGTTGGGTACAGCATAATTTGGTTTAGGCTTCGATGGTGCTACATCTTGCCCTCTCGGCGGGCCATAATTGTTCTGTGGAGGACCATATGTCTTCGGAGGATTGTTGAATCTAAGTGGTCCATGGAAGTTTTTAGGTGGTCCATAAGAATGTTTAGGCCCATTTAGTGGACGCGGAGGTCCGAAAGATTTCGACGGAGGCAAATATTGTGGTCCGGGCTTTGATCCTCCGTTTGGTGGCCCGTAATAGTTTTTAGGAGGACCATAGTTCGGTTTTGGAGGCGATGGACTGTGACCTATAATTGGAGGTCCATATTGTTGGTTAGGAGGTCCATACTCCGCTTTAGGGGGACCGTACTCTGGTTTAGGTGGTCCATAGGATGGCTTAGGAGGTCCATATCCATTGCTTGGTTTTCCATGTCCTGATTGGGGTGGTCTGAAATCTAATTTTGGATCTCTGAAATCAGGCTTCGGAGGTCCATACTCAGATTTTGGTGGCCCATATTCAGGGTTGGGAGGTCCATATTCAGATTTTGGAGGTCCATATTCAGGTTTCGGAGGTCCATAATCAGATTTTGGAGGACCGTACTCAGGCTTGGGTGGACCATATTCAGAACTAGGAGGTCCATACTCAGATTTGGGAGGAGGTCTCAAATCTGGCGGGCTATAATCTGGTTTTGGTGAGCCACCACTTGGGTTAGGTGTTCCATAATCAGGTTTAGGTGGACCATATTCGGGCTTTGGTGGTCCATACTCAGGTTTGGGAGGTCCATATTCTGGTTTTGGAGGTCCGTATTCTGATTTCGGTGGTCCATATTCAGGTTTAGGAGGACCGTAATCCGGCTTAGGAGGTCCATATTCAGGTTTAGGTTGTTCATATTCAGGTTTCGGGGGTCCATACTCTGGCTTAGGAGGACCATATTCAGGTTTTGGAGGCCCGTATTCAGGTTTCGGAGGGCCGTACTCAGGTTTTGGAGGTCCATATTCAGGTTTTGGTGGACCGTACTGATTAGAAACTAGAGGAAGCGCTGCGAGACTTATTGTAGGCACATGGAAAGAATATTGCTGCCCATTATCTGTGTAGGTTGCAGGCACGTGATTGACCGCCCTGGCAACTGGTATCCAAGGAATAGCGTTGCAAGGACTACAGTCCCTGATCTTCTGGTTCTTTCCTCTCTCTTGAGCGTAGTATTGACTAGACCTGACGTGGTTGGTTGGTTGCTGTTGTTGGTTCTTATCCTTATTGGAAAAGAACCACCTAGCAATCCTTTGTGTGATCGAGGCAAGAGGTCCTGACGAATTTTCTGTAGGTGCTTCACCAGAGACTAACAACGCTATCGTCAGCAGCAAGATTACCTGTAACATAATTTAAAAAAAAAATTAAACTTCCTATTACAGAAAAAACAATTCAATGAATTTGAAATATAAGGTTAATACATTGTAAGTATTATATCAGTGCATATATAATAGAAGAGGTGCCAATGATAATTGGCCATTTAAATAGTCATAGTAATCGGTTGGTTCAGGTGAAACTTTAAGTCCTACACATCATTATTACGAAATAAATTGACCAATTAATGTTTCGAACAAATCGATTTGAGATAATGAGTTGAATGAGTTATTAATAACATTAATATGTTATGAACTGTGTTTTAGTACCACTACTATTCATGTCATTCTAAGTTTTCAACACCCTATGTAATGATTTAAATATTCTTGTGTATATTAGTAAAGACTTAATATCCTGTCAGACAATGACCTGTTTTATATTACGTAGTATTTGAATTATATTTTATTCAATATGTCTTTAAATTCAGTTTTAAATTAATACGATGAACTAAATGACTCATGCAAATAATTCACAAAGAATACTAGTCACCAAAGATGGGCAAATACTACTCTGATTATTCAATATCAAGTATTTCACTCAAATACTGACCTTTTTTTTCAGTAAACAAATGACAAAATAATGTAGATATTAAATAATTCGACGTATCATAAGATGAAGAAATCATTTCCAATTTTTTCAGTAATTGTTATCAACCAAGGAAAAGAAAATCATTGTTTAACTTCATTTATGAACAGCTGTGTACGATTTGCAATTGGTGCCCCGAGATACTCCCATGTCTCTCACCACTGCACTGAATAAATGTGGCTCTTCCCCTCCAATCGAAGACAAGGTACCTTCCTAGGTACGTTCCTCTATCAAATCATCAACAATCATCGTCCTTCTTACGACTACAGCCTTCTCCAATTCAAGTCCTCAGTCCACTCCCTTTTCACAAGATCTCGACCTTCCGACCTTTACATTTCTTCTCACAGATCTGCCAAAATTCGTTTATTGCTCGCTGTGTTATTTTTTGGAATTCCCTTCCAATCAAAATTCGCATTCTCCCTCCCTATCTACATTTAAAACCCTCTTATTCCAATTTCCAAAAACAGTCAGATACCCCCCCTCCCACTAACGTTCTATGTAAATTTACATATTATTCAAAACGATTCACATAATGATATAATTACATATAATTCATCATTTAAATTCTAACTATCAGATTGGTCTTATTTTCCTTTTTTTTTTTTTTTTTATGCAGAGACAGAGTTTATTGCTAAGAAGAATGTAATGTATTTTTAATTTTAAAGTGTATACTTATATTTTACCACTGTACATAGATTTAAGTGTCTTGGCATGGTTTCAAGTGTTTTGTATAGATAGATTTTTTTTAATTTGTGCATAGTATGTTTAACTAATATTTTCATTACCTTTTTTTTTTTTTTTTTTTTTTACTTTTGTTTTTACTTAGGCCAGATATAATACTTTAATTTTGTTCTTTTTTTGTTATTCTAAAGGAACTTCGTCCCATAGTAAAATTATTTTCTATTCTATTTATGTTTTAAACCGAATTTTTTAAGAAATATAATATAATAGCCTAAATCACAGGTAATAATTGTCCAAATTCGATGATTTTTTTTTATGTAGAGAATTTAGTAATTGTTCAAACAATCACAAAAAAAAAGTATACTATTTGCATTATTATTATCAAAAAAAGAAAATTACAGACATAAATCTTCGATATCGATATTAGTAAATGTACTGATATATCCAATAACAAGTGATATCAAATTGAAATAGTTGAGATACTTAAAAAAATATATCGTATGTATCCATTAAATCACTAAGAACAATGATGAATTTTCCCTTCGTGAAATCAGAATTGTAATTATATTTGAAATATAAGGATAAGTGAGGTATTCCCGGTAAGTTAGTGAGATTGACGAAGGCGTGTGACAAATGATCCTAAATGCAGGGTACTAATACAAGGAGACGTATCTGAAGCCTTTGAAGTTCGAATGGGTTTGAGGCAGGGAGATGGACTCTCGCCGATGCTGTTCAACTTAGCACTAGAGAAAGTAATAAGAACAACATCACGCGAAGATGGAGGGGTGTACGCCGGAATGAACCACAAAATCCTAGCAAATGTGGATGATATAGCTGTCCTCGGAAGTAATCAAGAGGATATTGAGAGACTCGTTCGGACTGTGTTGAAAGAAGTAGAGGAAATCGGACTACAAGTCAATGTAGATATTTAAACAACTCTTATTCCACCACATACTTCATTTTCAAACTTCTATACCTATCTCTTATTGGATTCTCTAATTAAAACTGCTCACCCACAATTAATTGACAAGTTTCATTTCATTTATTTATTTATTTTTTCTTTGCATACATATAAACCATATAAAATGTACTACTGTTAAGGTGAACTAGTGTTTACTGTTATTATTCAGGTATGATTGCGACAACAATTGAAATTAACATTCAAATGACCTCTTTGTATTCTGTCAAACAAGACTAACGGACCAATATTTTGTACAATGTTATGAGGGGACTTTAGTCCCAGAAAAAATTATTTTTTCATTTCATAAATCATGAGAACTATTTTTCTATTTACCAATTTATTCCCAGTTAATATAGATATTAGAGTGGTAATAATGGTTACACTTGATAACATGGTATATGATAATAGCATTAGGAGAAATCTTAATAAAAAGCCTCACAGAAGTGGCACAACTGAGACCTCCAAACCCGATAATACACTTGGCAAACTTCCTTTTAGCTTTCAATAAATCAGAGGATTTGGCCGAACCTCTTCAGGCACGGGCGGATCTACCGGGGGGAGGCTTTCGGGCTGAAGCCCCTCCCCAAAAAATGGTAAAATATAACCATGTTTTATCGCAAAAAATATTAAAAAATTATCTCTTAAAGTATAATTATTCGTATAATTACATTTAAAAGGGCTTTAGGAATCACTTAAACACCAGTTCATATAGGTAGTTAGTTTCTTTCTTATTTACCAAAGTAATTATTGTTATTTTTATGAAAAAATAAGCTTTCGGGCTGAAGCCCCTCCCCCAAAATTAAATCCTGGATCCGCTAGTGTCTTCAGGTGAGAATAATTTAATATATTATTATTTTAATTTATTATTATGTATTCTTGATAACATGATTAAGGAGAAAAAAGTGATGAAAACTGCTTCTATCAGTTCAGATTTCCAAGCAAATGGGACACTGAGATCTTTTGACTTCAATTAAGAAGGAAAAAAAAATAATAATTTGTCAATTTCAAACAAGTAAATATTTATTAGTTTTTTAAAACTTGAGTGTAAATTTACTGTTGGCTACATTTGCTAATGACTCAGCAATATTAACATCTAACAAGGATCAACAACACCTAGACGACATAGCTTGTTGGGCTAAAAGGTGGAGGTAAACATATTTTTTATTCGTTTTCTACGTATCGTGAAACGTACAATCTCAAGTTTTTGGGAGGGACGTGTAATTTTTTTAATTTTTTGGACAATTACAATGGTTCATTACTGAAAATAACAAACCAAAACAAGATAACCATACCATAAAAAAGGTATATTGGTGGTTATAACATATTAGCGTGATGTCTTGATCCGCCAGTTCAAGCCGAAAGGCAACTTATCCTTCGACCGAAGACGAGGGTACACGAAGAGGACGGCCAAAGATCACGAGAGCAAGGAGTCGATAACAGTTATCGGTACAGAAGATCTTGGAGAACTTTCTCCACGACCTTGGCCCCGTGTTCTCCGATTGTTCTAGGTCCGCTGGGAACTGGGAAAGTTCTCGGGCGTCACTATTTGCTCTAATGAGGATTTTGGATGGTTGTGTTTCGTTGAAGGGTATATCTAAATCAACTTCGTTGAGGTGAGGGCGGGGTGGTCGAATGGGCTAAAGCGTGTGCACAGCACCGCGAGTTGCCTGGCAACCAGATATATGAAGTTTTGAGAGATAAAAAATAGTACGAGTTCGCGTCCCGGTGCCGAAGGGGATTTTAAATTCTCCGCCCTCACCCCCCGGCAGGGGAAAATCCCGTATAGCCTAAAAGGCGAGGTAGGGAAGAAAAAAAAACTTCGTTGAGGTCCCCCTTACACGATCAATATTATTGAGTTAATGTTATGTCAGTTACGATCTTGCTTTTCCCAAATGAGTAGATAACTTCTTTAATATAGCTAAACATGAATAATATACAGTAGAAAAAATATTATCAGTAGTCTTATCAGAAATCTTATCAGTTGTGAAAAATGCCAATTCAATAAATTATAATGAGCAAGTCACTAATCTCAATACTGAGATCATTGATAACGATCGGATATCCATCAGGCAGTTCCTAAATTCATCGATGTAACAGTAGGCAAGTTCTAAACTCATTCCTGAGAACATTGTTGAGGTTTGGAAATCTATCGATGAGTTCAAGAACTTGTCCAATACTATAAAAAAACGCTGCAAATTATTTCACAATGGTTTATTATTTCCAAACAATTATACATCGAAAGTAACATTATCTTCTGAGGTACAAAGAAAAATAAACAAAAGGTGATTCCAATTATTGTACTATATTATTTTTTTTTAATCATTAGTAATATGCTAAAAACAATTAGCATTAGTTCAGTAACACATTCAAAATTTAAAAACCAAACCAAGGATATAACATTTGGAGTAGAACATATAAAAAAAAACCGGAGACCATATCTTTGCTCCTAATTGTCCGATTTTAACGATTTTTTTTTTTTAGGAAATTTCGTAAACTTTTAAAAAACTATATACAATATCAACAAACAAGTATAAACTTTTCGAGTTATTCGGAATTTAATTTTACCATCCCTCATAAATTTTTTTCCAGCTTCTTTCCGTTGAAGTATGTTATATAGATAAATTTAATGGGCTTCGTGAAAATGACTTTAGCGAAGTTTCATTGAAATCTGTATATTCATTTAGGAGCTACAGTCTATAACAACGCAGGTTTTTCGGCGCTATTTGAAAAAGATCGTTATTCGTTTGTCGAATTCTACGAGGTCCTGAACGTGATATACTCAAAATTTGAAAAAAAAAATTGGTCCAGTAGTTTCGAAGAAAATGCGCCGACGTCGGACGGACAAATAAATTACAATGGTTGATTATTGAAAATAGTAAACCAAAAATATATATTTTAAAACCCAGATATCTTTACTAATAATTTCTGATTCCGATGAGACTTTTTTTGTTTTTAGGAAATACCTTTGAAATGCGTCATTATAAAAATCCCTCCCCAAAAAGTGTATACTTCTTGAGTGATACGGAAATCTAATTTGACCGCCCCTCGTAACTTTTATTCCAGCTTCTTTTCGTTGAAGTACGTTATATATAATTTCAAGGGAATGGAGGAGAAGACTTTAGTCAAGTTTCATTGAAATTGGCTTAAGATCTGAATGGGGTGGGTTACAAATTGAACTTTTTCTGGATGATTTGGCATGGAATGACCTTTACTCCAAATCATAAAAACTGAAAATTAGACTTAGAAACTAACTACATCCACATAACTACTTAAAACTATATGGACATAGGATTCACAGATTTATGGTTAAGAAAAAAGTTTCAAGCAAAAAATATACAAAGAAATACAATCTTTTTAATCCAAAATTTTAGGACTAATAGTCGACATTTTGTAAATAACAAAACTCGACTAAAAAGGAGCTGGATGAGAGTCCTTTTATAATTCAACGGACTTAAGCAAGGCTGTGAAGAGTCACTTGTGGGTACTATCCTGCCACATTAATGAAATATAATTTTCTTCTCATTGATTATTACCACTTTTATGAATAACAGGTGCCTTATGATTTTCAGTACTGGGGACTCAAGGATTATAATATGTTTTGACACAGTTAATAAAATATTTTAATATTATATTTTCGGGGCGGCGTGTCATTAATCAGTGCGTAACATCAAAGTCGATGCCGATCTCATCGAGGAGATATCGATTCTTAAAACAGAAACCGCATGACGAAGTCGATATTCACCTTTTCGAACTTCATCATGACTGAGCGTCGAAATTAAAGAAACGCTCCCTGTTAAAGAGGATGACTTTCTACCTCCTGGCGAAAACGAAATCCCAACTTCTTATAACTCAGGAGGCTCCGAAATGATCTTCCCTACCCACACTGGAGTAGTAACGAATTTTCACAGGACAGAGGATCAGGTCCTGTTTGAAGAGTGTGAATCCTCTGTCCTGCTGTTCGGGGGAAAGCCGATGTCCTTTGTCCTTCGGTAAAAGGCGTTCATTATAGCCCGAGGGGTGTCGGTCAATGGACGAAAGTCTTTCGCCGATCACCAGGAGTCTTCTGGAAAGCCGAAGATTGCGGAGGAGTTATTCGATAGTGTCTCGAAGGCCTTGATAATGAATTACTATACGAAAAGCCGTGAAAGTTCGGTACGTGCACGAGGAATCCAATTCTCTAATTCTCCAAAAATGTTATACGATGAGCTTAGAACCAGAGGGGTATAAGTGACAACATTTAAATTTTAAGTATACTCAGATAAAGATAAAACCACTCCGTAAGTTCTTGTTTATATTTTTATAAATAAATAAATTAAGTATTTCTCACTCTTCAATACATTTAAAGCATCTTTGACAGTTGAAACAGATTTAAATTACTTGAATATCTTCCAAACTTTTAAGACTATCAATAACCAATAAAAACTGAGAAAGCAATTCGCTAACCCTTCATAAAATTCTGGTATTTGAGCATGACAGGGCGTTTATCTTTGATAAAAAAAAAAAAGCGGTTTCAAGGGTTAGTGAAATAATACTTGTGGAATGTATAATAGCAGATCTTTAATATATTTAATTTATGTATTTATTTATTTAATGAAAAATGTCTATTATATTTGTTTCATATTAAATTTTATTTAATTCTAGATGTATACACGTTTGTTTTTTGTTATTGTCCTATTATAATTTTAAGCACCTTAATAGTGTGTATAGGGGAGGTGTACAAGTATAGGGAGAAGTGAGAGGAAGGGAAATTAAATGTTAAAAAAAAAAAGCATGAGCAATGAAAGAAAAAAAAATGTATATACATATATATATATATACACATATAAACTAACCATTTCTGTATATTTATATATAAGTTTATTTATTGTCCTACGTATTAACGAATATGCTGTGTATATAGCAACTTAATATATTTGGGCAGCAAGCTTAAATATTTTATATGAAAATAAAGTGTTTCTCTCTCCTCTTAGAAAAGAAAAGTTGTCATTTAGTTTACGATAGATAAAAGATCTAAGAGGAGAGAGAAAACGGCTATGTTTTCAGGCTTAATGTTAGTTTCTGTCACATGATTTTTTTTTTCGAAAATCACAAAAAATGTTATAAATTCAATACGACTTTAGCTATCAGCAAGAATTGAGGGCCACATAAACTACACAAAATGATATTAACAGGACCTTCGTAAAGAAACTTTTTTTTCCATTAATAAAGTCTGTCTTTATATCCAAAGAAATTTGTCAACATTGGTTTTGAAACACAAAATGATTAATAATTATTTTCTTTTAAAAGAGCTTTTGGTATAAAGAGTATAGTTTGAGGTCCCTAGAAGCAAAGTGACTAAGTTTTGATTAAATTATTGTTACAATTAAAATTATTCTGTATTTAGAATAATTTTTCTGTACTGTTAGACTGGCTATAGGGTTTTCTCAATATTAAGTTATCGAAGGTTCTTTTAATGAAAATACTTATTTAATCGATTTAGTATCGATTAATCGTAAATTTTCCATTGTTGGATCGCTCCTAGAAAAGACCTGGAGCCAGGGTGCTTCAGAACGAAGCTTTTTAAACATGGTAAAAAAAATCGACCACTTATGCACCACTAGTCCGAGGTACCCTCTTTTTCGAATTATTAACATCCGCCTGAAACTTCGTTAATAGTTTCATCTCATCGTAACCTACAACTATTTTATTTACGAAAACTCTTGGAATTGGAGCGTTTTCAATCTGGAGGAGGACAAACTTTGTCTATTTAATTTTTAATTTTTAATTTTTAATTTTTAATTTATTGAGTATTAAAACAATTTGTCTCTTGGAAATTGGTTATAGTGAGGTAGGATGACATTCACACTATATGTACAAAAAATATAAAATAAATAGAAGCAAAATAATAATCAAAAGTATATACAATAAATAATAAAATAAAATAACCTAAAAATAAGAAAACTAAAACTAAGCAAAAAAAAACCACATGCATACCTGTCTATTTAATTAGTTACTAAAAACTTGTAAATACCCATTTGCTTTCTAATTTGATCATAAGATAATTTGATCACATAATAGAGAACATAGGTGGCCTACAAAAATATTGGACCGTTTGTCCTATATGACGTCGTTATTTTGAAATTTTGGGAGTATAGATCACGCCAAACGGGTCAATATTTTTGAAGGTCACCTCTTTTCTCGATTTTGTGATCAAATTATCTTAAGATCCAAGAAGAAAGCAAATAAGTATTTACGAGTTTTTAGACAAAGTTCATTGAATAGACAAAGTTTGCCCTTCTCCAGATTGAAAATGCCCCAATTCTAAGAGTTTCAGTAAATAAAATAGTTATAGGTTACGATGAGATGAAACCTTTTACGATGTTTCAAGAAGATGTTAATAATTCGATAAAAAGGGGTCTGTACCACGGACTAAACTTGTGGCGTACCAAAATCCGCTGAGGACATCGTTCATCCTTATAGCCTGCAACAACTATGATGAGGCACTGAAAACCAAACTGATGAGGTAGGCAGAGCTCTACATTTTAAAAGAAAACGAATTCCTTCAACTGATGTCTTAACGAAACATTTTTGGGTAGGTCGACAAGAAAGGCCGCCGAGAACAGAAGAAGAAGATGGAGGAAGAAGAAATTGAAAAATGAATCAAAGTATGCTGTGTGCACAGCACTTTATCACAATGTAAAGACATAAACTTGAAGCAATGATTTGCTATGCAGGAATGTATAGAAAATATAAAATAAAAAAAATTAGATATATATGTATATATCGATATATAATATATAAAATGAAACAGTGTCTTAGAAAGTATTTCTAAATTATATACTCTTAAAGTTATTTTGAACAGATTATGATTTTTTTTTCTTAAAACAACTCTGGATTCCTTTCCGTCCGTCGAGCAGGTAGATAACCTTGAGTCACGTAAGTGGAACAAAGACACGTAACACCGGCTGAGTTCTTTAAGTAACAGGATTAAAGAGAGGTAAACAAAAAGTAATACATGTTAATAAATACTTTGTAAAAGTTGTAATATTATAATATTATTAATACTATTTCATAACTTAGTAATCGTTCATGACTAATAATTTTCGTGTGAATGGTGAAGTTCTCACGATTTTTGTGGTTGTCAAAAAAATTTCGTGTAGAAAATTTTAATTTTTTTCCATTGCCATAAAAATTCGTATTTAAGAGTATTCTGAGGTGTGAAAATCAAATATAAACGTTTCTCACTAAAAATATATTTAAAAAAAATCAACATCAAAAAATTTTTTTATTCCTTGCTGCCCATCCTATAATTAAATCAAACCTGATTTATATATCCCTACCACATGGTTATATATTTGTTTATATTACTATTATATTTAATATTTATAATTATTATAAATAATTATTATTATAAATAATTATTATAGTATTGAAGGACGACTAGGGTAAGCTATAACAGGTTCCCATTTCACCGAAGCAGTCGGTGCAACTTCACCACTTCACTTTTAGGCCGCTTCTTTCACTTTCCAAGCGGGCCGTTTCTAGTTATCCTCAGTTTTCTATTTGTGGGTGTGACGCTTCATGTTTCATATTAATATATTGCAGAAAACTTAAATATCTTGTAAAAACAAAATAGATAAATAGATAAATATTAAAATTCATGTCCCAAAAATTGTTATGTTTTTATATTGGGTTGGCAAATAAGTCCTTTCGAAATATAAACATTATTTATTATTAAGGGAGGAGATAGTCCGGAGGGCGGTCATAAATAGGCTAAATAGTGGTAAAACTATTTTATTGAAAGCCGACGTTTCGACCCGACTTTGCAGGTCTTTTTCTGGGCTAGAACGGACAAGATACAAAAAGATAGAGAATTGCGGCAGTTATAAAATATTTAGACAATGCATAAATTATAATGCAACGGTCAACTATTAAATATTTATTATTTATTATTATTATCAACTTTATTATCCTTGCATTTGCGAATTGGAAGCTGAAGGCGGAGGACAAGTCAAACCACCTAAAGATATACTGGGTTGGCAAATAAGTCCTTTCGGTTTTCTGTTGTTTTTTTTGTCACTATGATACACTTCTTATCTGATGAATTAATCCCTAAGGTGGATTGTTTATCCTGTTTGCAGTATGTCAACAACTATATCTGTTAACTCTTTTTGAAACTAACTCAGTATTGTTTTTGCTATTGCACTGTGATTATGGAAGAAAATATCATTCATTATCGGCATGGATAAGGAGGGATCATGAAGGATTTTTAAAGATAGGGAATTCCAGAAAAAAGCAGAGCGGACAACGAAGTAGTTTTGGAGAAAAAGGGCGGTTTTGTGAAAAGTAATATTAAGGTCAGAAAGTCGGGATCTTGTGGTAAGAGAGTAGACAGAGGACTTGGAGGACTTTAATTTTTTGTACTGTCAGCAATAAAATACATAAGATGTAAAATAAACATTTAAGCTAAACATTTTTTATTTATTTTTTACTTTTTGTTAATGTGATTTCGTTTTTAAAATATTATAAAACACATAAAATAAGAAAGGAGCATGATGGAATAATAATCTCTGCTATTATATTATTCAGTAATTTATATAAATAAATAAATTTATTCTCCCGACGTTATTATTTGCTAATCAGCCGATGCCTAATTTCCATTGCGAGGTAGAAAGCATTGACAATGAACTAACGAGCTCCCTACTGAGCAGAAGACATTAAGAGTCATTAGACCAAGACTAGGAAGAAGCCATCCAGTTCTCAGCGGTTCCTAGGATAGTCAGCAAAAGAACTTGAGGACATTGTCGTCTCACTTTCTGCCAAGAAATTCTCTCATTAGGATCTCGTAGTCTGTTCCGTTTTTGACTGTTTCTGTTTTTTCTAGGTTCTCTTCTTAAAGTGAAAATAATTTCGTTACCTTTCATTCTAACAAAGAGATACGATGTTCACATCCTTAGACTGGTCGTTCTTGGGAATGATAAAAAATTAATTTTCTGACTACTAAAATTTTGGGTTATAACCCTTTTATACAAACATTGTCTAACTTAATTGTTAATTAATAATGTATTCGCTAATTTAAATCTGTTTGGGTTGTCTGCTAAAAGTTATGTAACGATATTTCTTTGGTAGAAGTTTTTCAAGGGCACTTAATGTACTTACAAATAGTGTCTGCTAGGATATATATATATATATGGGTATATAATAACAGTTGTAATTTTCTTTCATTTATTGGAAAATTTTATTTCAGAAATTTATTTTGTATTTCATATTTGTTTTCTGTGCTTTCATTTCTTTATTATTTTTCTTTATCTTTTTAGTTAAGCAGTGATTATTTGTTATTTATGTTGTAAATAGTTCTAGTATTTTGTATATATAATAAGTTTACTTAAGATTTTTGATCTATCTATTTATTTAATGTAACAGTTTTTCTGATCAGACGTTATTGATTTTTTTAAGGGACTTCGTCCCACAATGAAGTTATTATTCCACTTATCTATATATGATAGAAAAAAATATTGTTTAAACGCTATTATACCAATAAATTATGATCATATTTCCATTTGATTACTTATTAGATATGGTGGCGGCCATAAAAAGGTTAAGTTTTTTACTTTTTTAACTTTTTATGACCGCCACCCCGAACCATTTCACTCAATAATACAACACGGTAACCATCAAGTATTATAATAAAAATATAATAACATAGTACTTTTTTTTTTTTATTTTAATAAAATTTACAAATGCATTACATTAAAAATACAACAAGTAAATGTGACATTGGTAACACGACATGTACAACATGAAGAGAAACTACCCATTGGTAGAACTCAAATTAAAGTTCTATATTAGAAGGTCCCGAGGCCATCTTCTTTTCAGACGCCTCGGAGGGTTATCAGGGATCGAGGAGGAAGC
The DNA here is from genome assembly GCA_928085145.1 of Nezara viridula. Lineage (NCBI taxonomy): Eukaryota > Metazoa > Arthropoda > Insecta > Hemiptera > Pentatomidae > Nezara > Nezara viridula. The sequence goes on along the minus strand of OV725080.1, from coordinate 8,367,313 downwards.
AAGGTTTGAAACGAGAGGATTCGGATGGTTCTGCAGTTTGTTATGGAAGGACAGGTATCAGGATTGGGCCAAATTAGAAACATGTGAAACATTAAGGTCTTTATGGATGATTTTATTTGTGACAAAGTAAGGAGCGTTGAGGATTTTACGAAGGATTTTGGATTGTAAGGATTGGATACGAGAGGAATTCGATGGTTTAGTGGAGCTCCCAAAGCTCAATTCCGTAAGTCCAAATCGGTCTTGTTATTGTCATGTATATGAGTCTTCTGTAATTAATTGGAAGTTTAGAGCGTTTGTCTAGTAAGTGCTGAAGTAATCGTTTCAGTCTCCTATGAAAATAAATAAATAAAAGTTCTTTTGAATAACCTTATTAGTTTATTGATTAAATAAATAAATAAATAAATAAAAGGTTTATCATAAATAAATTATTTTCCTACATTTTTACATGAGGAAGTGATTCCCAGATGTTGAGACGCGGGTCCCAGATTGTCCTCTTTTGAACGTTGTGGGTTAGATTTCTATCTGGGTCGGTTAATATTTATTTCTCGGTATGCTTGGGAAATGAATGCAGTAGTTTCTATTCGTTTCAGTATGGTGTGGGGGTATAACATAATACATAATATAAAAATATAATAAAATAAAACTCATTGAACAAGATTGCATAATCCAGTTACCGGTTGCCATGGTAATTACTGACTAAGGTTATGTTAGGAGGGTACGCGTCCACTGGCTATAATAAAGCTTTCTAAATTAAAAGTCTATCTAATGCAAACAAATTTTTCTATTAGGATACATACTTACTGAAACAAGTTCGTTCTAAAACGAAACGAACTCTTCAGATTTATATATTATTATATCAAATTTTACTTAGTTAATATTTACTTGATAAACTTTAATTACAATTAATTAATAAAACATTGTTCATCGCCATGACGCTGAACAACAGTCGCGGCATTGTCCTAAGAATGGCGGAGAAACCCCTGACCCCAAGACCTACAGAGAAAGCACTCTTCTTCATCGAGGCAACTCATCGGAGGGAGTCGGCCATTCGTTATCGTTCGCCGCCGCGTTTTGGCATTAATTCGGAAATGCACACCACAGATTACGAATTTCCATTAGCTTCGGAGATGATTAGTTCGAACGGAGTATACCAGTAGAAAGGAAACTGAGGAGTAGATTTCTAATTATTAGTGGAATAGGAAATTAGTATCTTTTCGGAGGGGAGAGAGAAGAAAATTAATATACTATATGAGAATAATATTACAAAAAAAAAAAATACAAACAATAATATATGGGCCATTTAAAAACAACAATAAAGTAGATGTAGAGGTCGTGATGGCCGTAAAACGTATACTTTAACATTATCGTGTCTAAGGTCGCGACGACGCATAGTGGGACGAGTAAGGGAAATCTATCTAAATCTATTATTTTTTTTTCAATTGAACTATTTAATAAAAACAGTGAAAAATTTATATTCTGCCAACTGAAAATATTTTTACGAATTCTAGAAGGTATCAAACTAGATTTTGGAGTTCTAAAAAAAAATATATTTAGCCAATGTGGAGAGTTTTCTCTTACTTGTCCCACTGTGTGTCGATGGGTTAAAATTTATTTTGTTGCAAGCCTCGAAAAGACTTTATTTTTTAAATTCTAAGAATCAATAAGTAACCTCCAGTTAGCGTTGGATTTCTAACGTGAATGGTTAAATTATGCGATTTTTAAAACATTAAAAACTTTAATAAGCGTTTTATTTATCTGTCATGGGTGCCCAGATGTTTTTAAATCAAATATTATAATTTGTGATTTCTAGTCTAGTTTTCAAGTTAAGGATTAGTTACTGTAGTTTCGAGAAGGTTTTTTATTTGTATAAATATATATCTATGAGAGAACTATGTAATATTAATTAAAAAATTTTATAACTCATACATGTCACGCAGTCAGTAAAATTAAGCGTATATTTATATCGTAGAGATTGCTAATAGCAAAAACTTATAAATATCCCTTATAATAGATGTTTAGGATGGTGCTAGAAGACTAAGTTGTTAGTCCTACTAATTACTATTAAATAATTGATGGCACAATGTTCAAACGTTTTAACCTTGAAAGTTGAGAGAATATTAATAAATTAGTAATTATTTATGTATGGCCAAACCAAATTTTTCAACGTGTTTTTTTTTTTTTGGGACCTCGAATTTCAATCCAAAAAATAAACAGTTACCATAGGTAAATCCAGAACAATCGGGTATCGTTTAGAGAAATTACCTCTTTAATATTTCATTTCTTCTTTCTAGGATGCTGGTTAGTGTCCTGTTTTCTTAGAAAGGTAGGAAGGACTACCTAATTAAGAAAGAAAATAACTCGAATTTGGTTTAACGTTTATGTGCATATAATTAATTTATTTTCTATTTTCCAGGGAGGAGTTCTTTAGGCGCATTTTGGATCAATGAATAAAAATATCTCAGAAACTAAAAATCTGACTTGCATACTGTAAGCGAGGGAATCTTTCCTTATTTCATCCTCTTCATAATGAGCTATTATTTATAGTTTATATTTCAAACTCCGTAAATTCCTACACCCTACATACTTCTTCATTATCCGTTCCTATCTAACTGATAGATCCTTCAAAGTAAATCATAATAATGCCTATTCAACCCTTTTTTCCCAGTCCCCTGGTGTTCCTCAAGGTAATATCCTAGGTCCTATCCTTTACACAGTTTATACAGCTGATATCCCAACCCATCCTAACACTGTCATTACCACGTATGTCGATGATACATGTGTCCTACTAAGCCATCGAATTCCTCTCGTATCCAATCCTTACAATCCAAAATTCTTTCTTAAAATCCTCACAGCTCCTTACTTTGTCACAAACAAAATCATCCATAACGACCTTAATGTTCCTTATGTTTCTGACCTGGCCCAATCCAGATACCTTTCCTTCCATAACAAACTTCAGAACCATCCTAACCCTCTCGTTTCTAACCTTGCTTCCTTTTCGATCCCTGACAACCCTCCGAGGCGTCTGAAAAGAAGATAGCTTCGAGATCTCCTTTGGTAAATACATTTTTAGAGTGCTACCAGTGGGTAGTTTCTCAACAAGTGATTTCATGCTATTATATTCTTTTGTTCACATTTACTGAATGTATTTTTACTTGTAATACAGTTGTAAATATCATCAATAAATAAAATAAATAAATAATATTTCAAATTATTAATCTCACCTTGTTAATGTTTTCACTTCTATCGTGTAGTCTTAAGTACACACTTTAGTTTTTTTTTTTGAAATTATCTTTTCACAATTATTTGCCTATATGCCAATCTAATAAATAATTACACATATTTTTTTATTATTATTTAGTAATAAACGTTTCGGGGATCTAACCACCCCTCTTCAGTACCTAAAGGTATAGATAATTATAATTTTATAAAAAAAAATTCAAATTATTTACGTGAAAACATTAATTCTAGTTCAATAGAAAACTTTCTAAAATCGGTTATTGACTTGAAGGTGCGACCATGTGTAGTCATCTTAGCTGGAAGACGTCAGCACACCTCGGTGATTCCGTGAGCTTTAATAACGTGTAGTATACTTTCACGATTTTTAACGATCTACCGAATTCAATAATTTATTAATATAATCCTCTGGAAATATGTTTTAAAATTTATTACGAAAATAAAATATCAAATAAAACCACGACAATGATTTAGGTTAATAAAGGCAATCAATATTAATATACGAGGTGTTTCAGGGTGGCCAAACTGAAAACATGAACTAAGGACCTCAAAACAAGAAAAGAAATTCCTTTTAAGGTATGTCCATAAACGCTTTGTTTAGGAAATATTCACAGCTAAATATTTTCGTTGTTATGAATTATTTACGTTATATTAAGTAAATAAAATTAAGTAAAATTTCTTCCAATCTATTCATTGTCAAATATCAATGCTGTTGTTTGCTAGAGATCTTAATTTTCTTATAGGGTAAAGATTTCTCTACTCTTGATGTCACTGAACGCATCTATTGGTTGTTTATAATTATTATCTTTTATGCACCACCAAATTCTTGCCTATTATTATGTTAAGAAATGATGATGATGTATTTTTTTTTTTTTAATTTAAATGATAATGTATTTATATTATTAATGTAATGTATTAACAATGTAATGTATATATATTCATCAGGCACTTTATATTGTCAAGTTCAGCTTTAATTTTATCTCAACACAAACACAAAGTTTATTTTAATGCAGAATTTAATATATTTGTCTTTTTTTATCTTTATTGCTTTCTTAAAAGTGTATACTGGTATATATAAAAGTGTAAAACAATGCAAATAGTTTTAAATGTCTTGTTATAGTGTTAATTGTTTTGTATATAGAATGTTTACCTTATATTTTCTTTACATTATTTTTTTTTCTATTGATTTTATTTACGCCTGATGTAATCTTTTAATTTTTTTCTATTTTGTTATTTTCAACGGACTTTATCCCGAAATAAAATTATTTTCTATCTTCCTATCTACCTATCTAAAATAAAGTAAATTTGTTCCAACTACTTTATCAATTAAACTTAAACATTAAATTCATATTAAATGTTGTTCAAAGTGATTTCCTTGAGTATTAAGACAGGCTCGGCATCTTTCTTCAACAGCAGCAGTGGCAGAACGGCACTGGATATGTGTTATTGCTACACAAGATTCAATTATCCTTCTTCCTAAGGAATTAAAGTAATTGATTCGGGCTAATTAATAAAGTAATTAGAACAAATAAATAGGTTTTATTTATTTCATATAACGTAAATATTTCATAATAACGAAAATCTTTAATTGTAAATAACTCCAAAACGAAGCGTTTGCGGAAATTCAGAGGAATTTTTTTCTTGCTTTGAGGTCCTTAGTTCATTTTTGCAGTTTGGCCACTTAACCCTGAAACATCCTGTATAACGATAAAATAAAATTTCGGAATAGTAGAGAGAAATATATATAAAATGTTTTTAAAGGTTATATTCTAAAATATAACATTGTGAGCAGCAGAGATGGATAAATGAGTTCCCAGTACCAACTATTTTACTCAAATTGAATTGCTATTGATAATTCAATCACTACTCCAGTTAATAGTTTGACATCAAATATAGTAGTAATTAAATTCTTTGGCACTCAAAGAAGAGCAGTAAATTACGTTTGAGTAAAATACTTGGTACTAAGTACTAAGAGTAGAAGAACTTGTCCATCTATGAGTAGAGGCAACTGTTATTATTTAAAGAACCATAATTTATAATTCTAATTTTTAAGTTTCGGGACAGGAGGTAAGAAGTAAGTAGTTTTGACCCGCATTCAACTTAACCTTATTATTTTCTAAAATTTGGTTTTTTTCTAGTAATCGTAGACCCTAGATACCTGAAATTCTGTAAGTTTTCAAACGCATTCCGTTCTATACCATCATATACTATCATCGAAATTGTCGCTGTTTTCGCTGCTAACCATATATTTTGTCTTATCAGTATTTATAAGACAGACCGGTCCTAGTTCTTTACCGGCAATAAGCAATACCAACATAACAAGCAATAAGTAATAATGATAAGTAGTAAATACCTAACTAGATAAAGTACGTTTATAAATACAACAATAACAAACTTTAATTTATTCTTAGTTACACAATGAACTTAATCGTAAAAATTGTCTTACCTATCTTGCTATTATCCTCCAAGCCTATTGTAGGACATACCTTTTACATGGTCCTTTTAAAATGACATAACAAAGACTGGAAACCCCAAGATCCACTGACAGGATGAACGGAACCTGGCTCACTTTTACCTTCAACTGGGACATCGGACTCCAGAGGGGAGAGTTTTATTAAGGCCCTATTTTTTGTTCACTTTCGATAATAAACGATATGTCCACTTTCTAAATGATACGAGTCCGCCCTCCTGTCCGACATCTCTCGTAAAGTCGTTTTAACTACTCCGTCCTCTAATTCGTTAGGTTTCACTGCTTCCTCCGAAGGTAGTTTTATGTGTCTTAAGTGCTCTGAACTAATGGTCGAAAATACCTTGCGTTTACACAGGTCTTCCAAAGAGGTTGCAGCAGTAAGAATGTTGTCACCGTCAGGACGACGAACCCACAGTAGAGTAATTAATACAAAAAAAAAAAAAACTAATATGTGTGCTTCCACATGATGGAAGTGAAAATATCAACATGACGGAATTAATCATACATAATATAAATTATAAATAATAGCTCATTATAAAGAGGATGAAATGATGAACAATTCTCTCGCTTACAGTATGAAGATCTGATTTTTAGATTCTGAAATATTTTCGTACATATTTTCAATAAAACTCGTAATATATATAACATGTAATGTAACATGCATTATATTTTGACTAAAAAAAAAATATTTATATAAATTATTAGATAATTCTTAATTATTTTTTCTTATGTTTTATATATGTATATAAATTTTTTATTTTATTATTAATTCATACCTCCTAGGCGCACGAAATGAAGATGACCTTCTGATCTCCTTATTTAGACATATTACTAGAGTGCTACCAATGGGTAGTTTCTCAACAACTCAAAAATAAAATTTATTTGATCAAATTCAGAAAGTAACAGATACTTTTTTATTCTTCCTGTTTACATATTTTGTGAATATTATTTATTATTGGAGGAAATTATATTATTAGTCGACTGTTCTTCATATCATGGATGATAAATATTCAGGACGGAATCATTATAAAGTTGTTATTAGTACCGACGTTTCAACCCAAACATGTGGGTCATCATCAGGGTGTGTTTCGAGTACTGGAGCACCTGAATACCTTCAGTGCTCGAAACACGCCCTGATGATGACCCACATGTTTGGGTTGAAACGTCGGCACTAATAACAACTTTATAATGATTGCGTCCTGAATATTTATCATCCAAAATATTATTTATGTATCTCTGAGACTCCTTAGTCCACATTTCTGTATTTTTGTTTTATTCTAAAGGGACTTACTCCAGAATAAATAAAGTACTATTTGTTTTCCCTTTTCGCCTATCTAAAATGGCGTCGCGTTAAGATACAATTTTGAGTAATATTCCGTTATAGAGATAATGAAATACTGAACAATTTCCTCGCTTTCAGTATGCAGATCCGATTTTTAGTTTCTGAGATATTTTAATCCATATGAAAAAACACTTCAATTAGTCCACTTTACCCGAGCCTTACAAATCAGAAATATGACGGCTCAATCTAATTCACTCACAAGTGCAAAAACGCGCCTAGAAAAGTTGTCACTCCAAATATATCGATATTTTTAGAATTTTAATAGAGTAAGGGCGTAAACATCGAGCAAAAAAAATCAAAACATCAAGAAAAATATCTATATTTCGCTCGTTGATGTTTTTAAAAATTTAAGTCACACAATTAATCCGTAAGAAACAAGAATTATATTTTATCCTTATTTAAAAAATTATTAAGATTATTAAATGTGACAAATTAGTGATATTGTTGGTTTATTGCAAAAACGCACTATATAAATTATTGATGGAGTTGAACTTATAGGTCAACTTTAAACGTTTTTATGAATTTCGATCTTAGTTATCGATCAAAAACCACAGCGCTCAATTTTCTGATTTTTGAAAAGAATTTCATCAAAGAAGCCCTCGTATTACTTCAGTGAGGATAAGATCTTGCTGCTTTTAAAGAAAACTTAATTGTGCATTGATAAAACGAATTTTATCAAAATCACTAGATTTATTAATAAAATATTACAGTTTAACGTCAATATAATAATCCATTTAAATTTAAAAAGCGTATTTATAAAAATAAATATAAATTTTAATTTAAAACTAACTAAATAAAAAAAAGACAAACTCTTTGTAAAAAAGATATAATCAAAATGCATATACATATCTGTTTATAATTAGCAAACATCAATCAATCAGATTTGTTTTTCTAAAATGAAGGAAAAAATAAAATAACATGTCAATTTTTCACTGAATCCGGCATCATCATGACAAAACAGAAAATAAACCCAAGATCGTATCGTTCCATGACATCCAATGCATATAAGAAGAAAGTTGAAGAAACACAGCTGAGGAAGGAAATATAATCAAACAGCTGATCATTAAAAAAAAAAAAGATGAAAAATATGCAATTACCAATGGTAACACATGAGTATGCCACAAAACTTCAAATAATAAGAAAAAAATAAATGAAAATGCACATCAAAATAACGTTATTATAAAAAAAAAAACAAATTCCGCAGACAAAGTTAAAAAAGCAAATTAGCTAGTTTCTGAGACTTATCCTTTTACTTACTTATTTAATTTTTTTAGACTTAAGATATTAAAGGCTAAAAAAAAAAAGATTAATACAAAAACACTAAGAAAGATACCTATAATAAATAATAATAATAACAATCTCTTGTACTCCTTTAAAAATGATAGTAAATGTATATGAAAAGTGAAATATTAAGAGTGAGAATATATTTAGAGTTATAGGATCACTTATACTCTCCCAGCATTAGCCTCATTTCGCTTTCCACCTTGTCAGTGCTGTTCGGGCGCCACTTTTTACATCCCAACGCCTTCACTTTCAGTCACTACGAGTATTTTTTACCTTACGCTTCTCCAGACTTTCTTTTTAACTCATCGTATCAGTGAACCTCATTGCATAACTGTATTATTACAATAATTCTTTAACAGTTTATAAATAAACAGTTTATTTTACTAAACAGATATAGTTAACTGTTTCAATCGAAGTTAAACAGATACAAAGGAAGACATCTCCCAGTAGAGAGATAGTAGTTGGAGAAAGAGATAGTGACGGAAAAAACAGAATGAACCTGTTTTATTTAAACAGTTTTTGTTTTTGTAAACAGTTTTTTTTTTGTAACGGTTCACTGAAAATCACGTGTTTAAACTGTTTTGATAACGGTTCCAACGAAACACCAGCAATCGCACTGTTGCAACCTATAAACATCTACGCAGTTGAATGTTTAATGAACAGTTTTAGCAACTCACTCGTCTAATTACTGTTTATTCTTTATTTTCATCAATACATTTACTAATTGCTTTTAATAATTATAATTATGTTGGGATTAAAACTTTATTGCTAATTTGATTTTTTTTCAGCAATTATAAACACATATTATTTTTTTTTAAAGTTGATATATTATATAGTAAAAATGCAATGTATCGCACAATTATAATTATAATTCTTTAGTGGAAAAATTACGTTCATTGAAAATTAATCTTTATATATTCTCTCTAAAAGATTTTTTTTTTTGTCGGTAGGCCATATCTTCGTTAATTCTTCATGAAATCCAATGATTGACCTCATATTTGAAGATCTCCTTCAGGTGGGAAAAATAATCATATCATCAAAACTTTCAGGAAAAATGTTATGACTGTTATAAAAGAAACTTTATTTGCAAATAACTCAAAAAGGATTTTTTTATTGATTGTATTCATGTTTTTTCTAATGATTACAAAATTCCTTACTAAAAAAGCATTAATTGAATTTCTTTATTTTTCGTTATTTGTTCACCGACTAATATTATTTGTGAATTATTCACAAGGGTCTACTAGTTTTTTATTATCAATAATACAAAATAATTTAAAATATTGAAAACAGCTAAAATGTTACAAAAAAACAACAACAAAAAACAGATAATACTCAAAGTACCTAATACAAAAACGTTTAATAATAATCATGAAATAAAATACTATCAAAGTAATACATTCGTTAAGAAAATTTTTTAATAGATACGCAAGAAAAAATCTATATACCCATGAATTAACAAAGATTAAGATTTTATTTAAAACAGAATAAAATAATCCAATAAAAATATTTCTAATAAACAGCACTAAGTTAAGCTTTACAACATTTGATTGTCATATGTTTACAGCCTTCCGCATTTCACAGCCACTACATTTCTAACAATGAAATATTTTTCATTGTAAAGTGGGAATTGATGAAGTTGATACCGTAGACTGTTTGTTCATTTTTTCACGGAATTCCTCCGTCTTTGGGCCAAATCATGGCACATTCGATGTTGAAGTATAGGCGAATCAAGGAATATACGATTGCGCATCCTTAAGCAAAAGAAGGGGATGAATCTGATAACATCGAAACTAAAATACGAAAAATTGATCCCTTATCAAACGAGTCACTTAATATAATATATCTATATAATGAGTAATATATAGGTTTATCAATATACGTTTGTATGTACTGGATTTATATGTATTATGGTCGTCTCTCGAACCTGCTACACACTGTGAAGAAGTTGGTAATTCACAGATACCCATAGATTTTAGGACAATGAATTACTAACTTCAAAGTGAACAGATTTGCTAAGTACTTAATGAACGATATTGATCCAGTAATACAAAATTTATTTAAAATTGTATCTTTTTTTAAGATGTAACATTTTTTAATGATATTTTTTTTGCCTTATTTTCATGATTTCTATAATCGACTTATAGAAATTTTACTATGATAAAAAATAAATCGCACGATTCTTGGAGACAAAAGAGATTGTCGTATTGAAGTTCTACTTTTCCTAATGTCGTCCCGAAAACTCTCTCTTTCTTCGAGATGGATTGGTAAATCCATAATTCTAAAAGAAAGTGCACCAGTTCTTGTAGGCGGAGGACAGCCACGCTCTTGTCATTGTCAGCAACGACTGCCGTGGCGTGTGCCGAAGAATGGAGTCGGTATCGGCAACAGGCCTATTCCACGGGCAAACACAGCACAAAATCTAGGGCACAAATTCTTAAGAATAATACGCATTCATACATTTTACTGTTTATTTACAATTGTATACCATCATCTACCAAAAAATACCATTATTCTCACATACTGCCTGTTACCTATTTATTCATCTTAAAATATTAATTTTTCATGTGATAATCAAGTTAGTATGAACAATCAAACTTTTATAGAGTTTTATGTATTTATTTTATTGATATAAAACTGTTTTTTTCAAAATGAAAAATGGCATTTTCGAAAAGTGACTTCAATTAAGCGTTAAAGTCTCCATTCGAAAATATCAGGAATCGTTGAAAACAAATATAAATTATAAGCGATAAATATTTCAGAGTACTTAGAAATCAAAAGTTTCAATGCAATGTATTTATACAGTTATGTCGTCCTGAGTTCAAATTGGAAACCATAAATTTGTCTTTTTTTAAAAAAAGAAACCGATTCAACATTTAAATTAATATATTTTTTATTCGTACCATGGATATCTAGATTAAATGTCATTTAACAGTGCATTTATTAACTTATTAAATATTACTACTCCAGGACCACTAGGATATAACATATAGCTAGATATAACAATATCGCCAGATAACCGTGACAGTTCTCTGTTCTGTGTTCTGTGTTCACGTACCGATATTATACAGTGCACTTTATACATATATTGTTCAATCATGCAACAACCCCATTGTCTTCCAAATTACACAAATTATTCAAATCACAAAAAAAACGATAACATTTTTGTGGGTCCCCAGTCAGATAGGAATACCAGGCAATGAACTGGCTGATAGCGCCGCAAAAGAAGCATCCACCATCCTTCCAGCACCAGACAATAAAATAGCACTATACGATTACAATAACGCAATTTTGAACCAGTGTAGAGAGGCCTGGCGATATTGTTGGGCAAAGGTTCCTATCACAAACAAAATGAAAATAATGTTTCATGACATCACACGCCTCAGAATAGGGCACACCAGGCTCACGCATGGGCACCTACTCGACGGAAGTTCGCCACCAAGATGTCGCAGCTGCGATACAGCTTTAACAATGTTTCACATCTTGGAAAATTGTCCGAGCTTAGATTCATCAAGGACCTCATATCTGCTGTTAGGATATCGACAAGCCCTACAACCTGGAAATCAGAAACACCTACTCCAATTTTTGAAAAAACACAGTTACTACAGACATATTTAAACAATATCATCCTCATAAACGAATTCACAAAGTAAATTAGAAATAACCTATTCAATTGTAACAACACGTTCTTTAAACAAAAATACTAACAACATACACATCATAAGACATATTGAAATGTAAATCAACATTCAAGATGGTGCCTCTAACCTATAAAGTTGCACACGGCATCTAAAATATAACCAAATAAATATACATATATATATATATATATATATATATATATATATATATATATATACATGTTTTAATATATTCACAATAATGATGGACTTAAAATATCAATTTTCGTATTAAATAACTTTGAAGGTCGCGTGGATCAATGAACTGCAACCATTAATTATATCGAGGCAGCAGTGACCAGCTGATGGAATGAGAAAGCACAATCATGGCGGCTTTATTACCATAACCAGGCCCCTTCGAGGCTTTTACTTAAGTTTTTAATTGACGCCTTCTCGATATGAAGTTTTCAACTCTATCATTTCCACCGAGAAAGTAATATCTTGAAGAATTTCTAACACAGTCTTCAATTTAGAAAGGATCAGAGATAATTCTATGTTCAAACATTATCTTAATAAGGTATAGTAGTTGGCACGTGCGAATAATTAGTAGATTATATTGGCCACTGAACAAATGACCATATAACATGGAAATAAAAAATACTTGAATAAAAAAACAACAGAAATCGTGAAATTCTTTCCAACCTGAGGTGATGTACTTCCATATCTATTTGAACTCCTAGATAGATCGATAGGCGATTTTTTTATTCATGATATTTACAACGGTATTAAGAAAAAAAAATACCTCTATTAAATGTGAACAATGAATATGGTGGTGACTTGATAACTACCCATTGGTAGCACTTTAATAATATTTCTACATTAAAAGATCACGGGTCCATCTTCTTTTCAGACACTTCGGTGGGTTATCAGGAACCAAGGAGGAAGCAAGATAAGAAAAGAGAGCATCGGGATGGATTTGAAGTTTAATATGGAAGGATAGGTATCTGGATTGGGCCAGATCTGAAACATGAGAAACAATAAGATCGTTATGGACGGTTTTATTCGTAACAAAGTAGGGGGCATTGAGGATTTTACGAAGGATTTTGTATTATAAGGATTGGATTCCATAATTCCAAATAGGTCTTATTGTAGTCATGTATATGAGTCTTTTGTAATTGACTGGGAGCTTAGAGCGTTTGTCTAGTAAGTGCTGGAGTAGTCGGAAACGTCGAGCTGTTTCTTGTCGTTTCAGTCTGGTATGAGAATTCCAAGTTAGTCGTTTGTCCAGGTGGAGCCCTAGGTATCAGATTTTTTCAACAGGGATAAATTGGGTATTGCTAAAAGATACTGTGGGACAGGATATGTTTACCACAAAGGGTAGAGGTAATTTGATTTAATTTCCAGTTTCAGCACCATTCTTCAAGGTTGTAAGGTGTGATTAAAGAGTTTGGGATGCATTCGATAGATCTTTAGTAACTGATAGGATACATGTATCTTCAGCATACGTAGTGATGACAGTGTTGGGATGTCAAATGTATAAACTGAGTAAAGGACAGGACCTAGGATACAATCTTGTGGAACAACAGCAAACTGGGAAAAAAGCGATAAATAGATATTATTGTGGTTTACTTTAGTGTGTCTATCAGTAAGATAGGAACGGGTAATGAGGAAGTATGTCGGTTGTAAGAATTTATGTCGGAGTTTGTAAAGCAGTCCCGGGTTGCCAGACTCGATTAAAGGCCTGTTATAAAAAAAATGTATGAATTTTCATACCTGGTAAAGTGGCCCGAATGACTTTCGGTTAATTAGTCGATTTTTTAAATCATTTTTGTTTTAAAACCTCCCTTTAATAAAGTTATTGGATTTCAAGGATCGGAATTGGGAGTCGTCACTTCTTTGATATTTCATTCATCAATATCCACAATCCTGTTTGAATATTGTTCTCTTTTTGTGTTACATATATATTTGTACTTTCTGTTAGTCTTTATGTAAAGATCTTTCAACCAACCTATATTTGATTTTTTAAATAATTTCAGAAGTGTGAACGAACGATTACCATACCATACTTGTTTTGGTCTTATAGCATTTCCCCCTTTTCTGGTTTACCATGGATGCATTGTTTAATTAGTCCAATAATGAATTTACCATTTTTTGGAAACCACTATATAACTTAATATTACCTACATTAGTACTACTTGTAATTTCTAATTTGGTCTTAAAATGGCTTTCATCTTATTTTGTCCAGGCGATTTTGGGCATTAGAGGCTAAATATCATCATTATTATTACAGTTCAGTACATTTATTGGCAGTAAAATCGGCACGTGATCAGAAAAATTCTGATTCAATACTTCGAAATCATCAATAAGATTTAGAATATCCCCTCTGAGACTCTACATATATCACTAACGGAACATCTCTTTGATCTGAACGTCTCTTTCGTTCTGCCATTTAATATTATTAAATTATAGTCATCACACATATTTAAAAACATATCACCTTTACAATTGTTAATTTTATCTTTAGATTCTCTCTTACTGCTATATTTATATTGATAATCGGCTGGTAATATTTGAGAGTCAGATATTCTTATGTTAACATCTCCAATAACAATATAGTTATAATTAGGTTTTACAGCCATTGCATCTAATAAAGTATTCAAATCATATTCCCAATTACTTCCATTGATATAAATAGGATAAACATAGAAATAATTATTATGAGAACGAGTTGATCGGGGGATGCGGTCAAATAAATACTAAATTATAGAAATAATATTATTTAATTATTATGCCGATGTTTCGTCCCACCTTGCAGGTTTTCATCAGGGCGTGGGATGTGGCACTGCGGGAGGCAGTTAAAACACACTATATCATTAGAAATAATTTTTATTTACTAATACACGTATCGGGTTTTGACCATTAAATTCTACAAACGATGTATCATTAATATAATTTTTGATACCAAATAAACAATCCGGAAAAGGGATCTACAACACCGTATTTTATATAGTCTTGATTCACTTTGGGGGCAATATTGAATCAATTTTTTTAATTAAGCTTTTTTTTTAAAGCATTTCATTCATAATTAATATTTCATTCCCTCATGAATGGAAGAGCAGTGCGCATGTAGTGCGTGTGCATCTGATCCTGATTCTCGCGTAAATCGTGAGAACCTCAAACCCCCCAATGGAGATTATCGATATCCGATTTTATGCCCGAGCCCAATTAGCCTAATAAATAAATTAGAATAAAAATAATCCGAGAGCCGTGCGAATACCGAAAGTAGTCGCTCACAAAGAGCCCCAGTTCTCAAAGCTAATTGCCAAGGTCAGTGAGAGTTCGCGCTTCTGTGCCATGGGAAGATGCAAGAGCTGACTGCACTCGAGCACTCAGGGACATGGAACCACAAGTGCATCTATGTTATAATATGTACCTCCATATATACCCTAACAAGATTAAAAAAAAAAAAGTATCAATATTATATCTTGTGTATTAAAAAAAATATATCACACAACTTTCACTGACGAACTTAATCTTTACTACAGACTCCTAGTAGTATACACTATAATTTTAGTTTTTTTTTTAATTTCGTACAATCTGTCTCAAGTAATGAAACTTATAATAGAGCACATTCAGACCATATTTACAGTAATTTTGGTTTATTATTTTCAATAATCAACCATTGTGATCGACCAAAAAATTCAAAAACTTAACCCCCTCTCAAAATTTGAGGTTTCACGTTTCAGGATGAGTAGAATTCGAAAAACGAATAAAATTTTTTTTGTCCGTCCGCCGTCCGCGCATTTTCTCCGAAACTACTGGGCGGATTTTTTTCAAATTTTGATATAAAATCAGTGGTCACTCGAGGATGATCCTCATTCATCGGCATTACTATTCGCCACCTACTTTCAAAATAGCGCCCGAATAACCATCGTTGCTATAGACTGTAGCTCCTAAACGAATGTACCGATTTCAATCAAACTTCGCCAAAGACATTTTCCCAACGCCCTTTAAATTTATTTATATAACATACTTCAACCAAAAGAAGCTAAAAAAAAAAAGAGTTACAAGGGATGGTAAAATTAAATTCCGAATAACTCAAAAACTTTTTCAAAACCTTACGGAATTTCCTAAAAAAAAAAAAAAAATCGTTAAAATCGGACAATTAGGAGCAAAGATATGGTCTTCAGTTTTTTTTATATGTTCTGCTCCAAATGTTATATCCTTTGTTTGGTTTTTAAATTTTGAATGTGTTACTGAAGTATTGCTATTTTTTTTAGCATATTACTAATGATTAAAAATAAGAAACTTTAGTCCAATTATTGGAATTACTTTTTATTTATTTTTCTCTGTAACTAGGAAGGTAATGTTACTGTAGATGTATAATTGTTTGGAAATAATAAACCATTGTGAAATAATTTGCAGCGGTTTTTTTTTTACTGTTTTGGACAATTACGATAGTTCATTATTGAAAATAATGAACCAAATTAATTTCAACATTCCTATACCGTTGAAAATAAGAGACAGACCGACCTAACTTATTTTCAAAATATGAGAGATGTGATAAGAAAATTCATCAATTAGCTATTTTTGTAAGTGTTCAATTAAGATTTCTCATGGATTATTTAAGTATACTTTTATTTTTAGACTTTTTTCCCACTAATTTAGTAATCGTCCACACTGTACACTGGCCTTAACAGATCGCGTTCTGTATTTCTGAGTCTTTAGAGAACATCTTTCATTTTCTAAGAAATTTAATCATTCTTTCATCACAAAAATAATGATTTAAACATCAATCAAATGATATTCCGAAAAATAAATTTGGCACAATCGCAGTAACCGTAA
Organism: Nezara viridula; assembly: GCA_928085145.1. Taxonomy (NCBI): domain Eukaryota; kingdom Metazoa; phylum Arthropoda; class Insecta; order Hemiptera; family Pentatomidae; genus Nezara; species Nezara viridula. The sequence goes on along the minus strand of OV725080.1, from coordinate 8,350,521 downwards.
GTGGACGAATGCACAAGATTGGACTCTCACTTTCACGAAAAGCGAAGCCCTAATTGGCCGAAATGATCCATGTTGGAAACCTTTTCATTATTTATTTACTTTTTCATCTCGAGGTGAAAGTTGCGTCAGCCCAATCAGCAGACGTATTCTGCCAAGGAACACTTTTTTTTTCTTTTTTTTTTTCGAAGAACTAGTATTGGATGCAGTTGAGGCCTGTAGTTGCGTGCGCGGCGGCATTCGACCAACCGGAATAGGAGTTCCGGAGTGCTTCAACAACTTGTCTCAAGGTTGGAAATTTGTACCTGAAGAGCACAAAAAAAAAAGCAGACTCAATTTTATAATTGATCAGCTTTCACTGTTTGCAGAAAACGGCAAAGGTATTTAATTATCGACTTTTACCTGTCCTCACTTATATAAGACTTCAAAGTTCCTCAAAACACGTTCTATTATTTGATTTTTACTTCCTTAATAAAAAAAAAAAACCAAAATTTGTCTTTCACAATACCAAAGATAAGAAAGTTTCGCATTCAAGCTAAAAAAACTCTCCTTAAATAGAAAAAATTCTCTCATCATTTTAGCTTTGATTTAAATCTTTACACAGACAATATAATTGAAGGATCCATCACACGTGTCAATATTACATCAGTTGCCATCTTGGTTTCTCCAAAAAAAGTAGGTATCATCTTTCTTTTTCCTCAACATAAATAATAGTGATGTAGAGATGGTTGACCGTTGATATAATATGAGAAGGAGTTAGTCGGGGTGCGGTCAAAAAAATACTAAATTAAAATATAGTAATTATTTTATTTTAATTTTGCCGACGTTTCGACCCACTTTGCAGATCGTCTTCAGGCCTAGGATGTAGCACTGCGGGAGGCAGTTGAAACACTGCTGTGTGTTTCAACTGTTCAGTGTTTCAACTGCCTCCCGCAGATAAAATAATAAAATAATTACTATATTTTAATTTAGTATTTTTTTGATCGCACCCCCGATTAACTCCTTCTCACATAAATAATAGTGAATTTCATATTAATCCAATTTATTTGGCAATGAAATTAAACAATTTGATTATAAAAGCATTTGAACTACCAAAAAAAAAAAAAAAAAAAAAAAAACAACAACACAGAAATCGGTATATCGTATTCTTCAATATCTACATAAATGTCTTGGTAGGTTGATGGGGAAATTGACATCTAGGACTTTATGGAAATTGACATATTTAAATTTTTTTGTTTCTTTTTTCTGGGAAGTTTTCTATTTATTTATTTTAGTTATTTGGCAATAATAACTTCCAATTGATTATATTTCTATTATCAACGTTCCATGCTAACAAGTTAGTTGACGTTTCGGGATATTTATTCCCATCTTCGGAACTGCAATCCCAATACTCTTGTGGATGCAAGGCTAAAAATTTTTTGAGTTATAATATTGTGCTTGTTACATTACATGTCTGAATTTTGTTGATACGATAAATTTATAATTACCTTAAATTTAATAATAATGTCCTCCATCGTCAAATTTCTAATTCATGTTCTAAAATGTATCACCTGGAGCAATTTTTGGTCAATCATGTTGCTCTAGATGATACATTTTAGAACATGAATTAGAAATTTGAAGATGCAGCATATTATTATTAAATTTAAGGTAATTACAAATTCATTGTAACAACAAAATTCAAACATGTAATGTAACAAGCACAATATTATAACTCAAAAAATTTTTAGCCTTGCATCCACTAGAGTATTGGGATTGCAGTTCCGAAGATGGGAGTAAATATCCCGAAACGTAAACTAACTTGTTAACATGTAACGTTGATAATAGAAATATACTCAATTGTTACCAATTGGAAGTTATTATTGCCAAATGACATATTTAAACTTGGTGTAGTATGAATCTTTCGGATGTTCACTTGGACGGATACATGGAACGAAATCAATTTGTCAGGAGACGTTAAATAGAATAGAAATAGAAAATAATTTTATTCTGGGACGAATTCCCTTTAGAATAACAAAAAAGTACAACATTAAAATATTATATCTGGCCAAATAAAAACAAACATAAAAAGTAAAAATAAAAATAAATAAGTAAAGAAAAATATTAGTTATACATACAACTTTTCCTTAATCGACCTTTGAGTATTAAATTTAAACATAACTATTTAATTGGGAATAAGATCGCTTATTAATTGTTTAATAAACTACTGAATGTTCATTTCCTCTATGTTTATTGACGTTTCGATCCCGTAATTTTTTTTTTTTTATAAGTCAATATATGTGTTAGTGGACGGTGCTGAGACTGTCGGTGTGTCCCTGGCCTGATCGAAACTCTATTTTTTTAAAATTCTAGCTTTGAAGAGGATCCCATCGTTGACTTGTAAAAAGAAAATACCGGAATCGAAACGTCAATAAACATAGAGGAAATGAACATTCAGTAGTTTATTAAATAATTAATAAGTGACCTTATTCCCAATTAAATAGTTATGTTTAAATTAGTTATACATACTATATACAAAATAAAATAATTTGATTATAAAATGATTAAAATTATTATATGTAGTGAAAACCACCAGACTCATACACTAAGTTTGAAAAGAGGTAGATTTCAATTTCCCTAACAATCTACCAAGGTGTTTTAAGTTGATATGGAAGAACATTGCTTTAAGATGGGCAGGATAAATCCTAAACCGAGTTCTGTAGTAGATTTTTTTTTTAGTTCACATATTTTTTTATTTTAACCTTTTTAACTTCATAAGTATTAACTATTTATATTCAACACATAACACTTGTAGCGAATCTAAAAATCACATTTTCAATTTCATTCGTTTACCATAGTACTCCAAGGCATACTGGCAAAATGGCAATTTTGAACAGTAAACGAAAGACCGGAATCAGTAATGTCATTTTTATGAGTTTATAGCTTCGCTAGATATAGACAGGTTGCAGTGACTCTGTAAGTAACATATAATATATGATATGAAACCAATACAAATTTGCGGATTATTCAAATAAATACATTACTTTTTTATTATTTTTAGCTCGAATTATTTCAAAACATTCACGAGATGTAACTGAGTCATTTGAATCATTTAAGATAATAAAATTAAGTCGTCAGACTCCTTTCAACAGATAGATTACGAACATTTTACACAATGATTTATCAAAACACTCATACTGTAAGCGATTTAGTATTTTCTTAGTATATTTAGTAGCTTTACATCATCTTTGTGTAGCTATACAGGGGTGTCCAGAAGGGGATTTCATAGCGAGCCATCAAAACTTTTGAGAATGGCAAATTATGGCGGGATTTTGATTTTTTGAGGAGCCACATTTCGACAGGGTTATGAATTTTCGAAATGTCAAGTTTCAAACCAGGGAACAAGGAGAAAAAATAAAACAAACCGCAGATAGTGTATTTGTTTATGATTTATGATTTTGAAATTATACTTTCGCTTGATCTATTTTTAAGAAAAGTATATCAATGAAATTTCCTGGAAGGAGACATATGTGCCTTCAACATTGGGGGGGAGGGGTGGACACCCCTGAACCTTTTCACTTGATATTTAGTTCTTCGATGATTATCATTAATAGAAATATTTTAATTTTAGAACTTAGCATGTACTTAGCGTCCTGTGACAGAACTTTAATATTTTCTTGAACATTAAAACGTAGGTACCGGGTCTTGAATTCCGCGACTAAATCTTTATTTTCATGTATTTGCAGTCATGTTTTGAAATCGGGATTGGTCACTTCTTCATAAAATTCTATTTCATTTGATGCTTCAATTATCTAAATACATCGCTTCTCAGAGTCAAAAAAGGGATCTATACTGCCATATTATTTTATATATATATAAAATTTTATAATTTCACCCATCTAGTTTGGTTATCTACAATATATATATTGTTGTTGAGTTCCATAGGGAAGAGGATCGAATAATAAAAGATTTATCGAAAGCAAATTTTTATAATTTGACCCATCTAGTTTGGTTATCTACAATATATATATATATATATATATCGTAGATAACCAAACTATGTATATATATATATATATATATATATATATATATATATATATATATATATATATATATATTGTAGATAACCAAACTAGATGGGTCAAATTATAAAAATTTGCTTACGATAAATCTTTTATTATTCGCTCCTCTTTCCTATGGAACTCCATCCCTCCCCACATCCGTCAAACCAAAACTATTCCTACCTTTAAATCCCGCCTGTTCAATCATTTCTTATCCATCCAGTCCTCCACCAAAATTATAAATAGCTACTTCTGTAAATATGTATATAAATTATCAGATCGTTCTTCATTATTTTTACTTCATGTTTATTTTCAATTTTTTATTTTTTATTATTAACTTATTTAAATTAGAAAATAACTTATAATTTCATTTATAATATTTTATTTTGGCTATTTAATCAAACTAGTTCTTTGAGGCTCCTTAGCCCACATTTTTGTCTTTCTGCATGATTCTAAAGGGACTCGTCCTAGAATAAATAAAGCATTAATATTATTATTAAAAGGAATCGAAGGATGATCTAGTTTTGGACAACAATACAATAGTCTCGGAGTGGAATTGGTTCCGACTAGTTTGTATAATTGAGGAGACTCCTGAGAACAAGAGGTCCGTGGAGAAAGCCCGGCGGGGATCCTTTCAAGAATATTAACGAGGCGGAGGAGAGGTCGGAGTTGACGGAATATCCTTCGTCCTTATCTGTCAGCGAGATAAAGGGCACCAAAAACTTGAAAGGACTTATTCAGAAGAGTTTAAGGGCCAGCCAACAAAGAGTAGGAGGATCATAAAGTTTTATGAAACCATATCAGATCTTTTAGCGAGTCACGTTTAAATAAAGAAAACTCATGTTTTGAGAGAAATCATTTTGTGAACAATAATAATAAACAAAAATTATCGTGAAACATCTAAAATATATTTGAGTTTTTTCAAAGGCTGATTGTAGGGATTTTAGTAATCTTTTATATAATCATGGGCACAACCAAGGGAAAAGTGTGTAATTTCTTAATTATTAGCAAATAAACTTTGTTATCTTTCATAACTTGTTTGCCTGAATTTTCGGGATGATTGGACTATTTTGCCCCGGGGGAAGGAAGCCTACGAAATTGGTGGCTCAATCTTGAGATTCTCGAACATAGAGGCCTCAAGTCGACGAAATGAGACATGTATTCAATGACAGTACTGCAATCAACGTAAGGTTGTGTGGATGCGAACGCATATGCCTTGCGTTATCTCGAAAATAGTATATTATTGGGCTTAAAAACGCTTAAAAATGAACGCTATACGCATCAAAATCTTCAATACCCGTCTAATTTGTACAGGCCTACCACCGTTCCAGTATTGAAGCCTAGCAAAATGTTTGTATCGACTTTATTTATTTTAGAATGAAAAACAAAAGCGGAGAATAAGATTCGCTAACCCCCCGTGAAATTCTGAATCTAACGGTACCCCATTCGTGGTATTTGAGCATGACAGGAGCTTATATTTGGTACAAAACCGATTTCGAGCCTTACTGTATTAATATATGTGGGGATTATCGATAAGTCATCGAAATGCCATAATATAAATAAACCATAAAATCATTTAATGAAAAAAAACAAAACATATCGGACGTTAGTAATCGCATTTTCTCTAACCTATTATAAATTTAAAAATAAACCATACAGTTAAATAAGCGATACTAGCGCTCACCCAAAACAACAAAAATATTAACTTAGAGGAACAGCTGATTTAGATATTTCAGTTTCAAAGAGTTAGTGAAATTTATTTATCTAAGTAAAGATAAAATATTTATTGAATGTGGTTGTATGTATAAAATATATTTATATTTAATATATTCACTGGAATACACATATATAGAAATAACTAGGCAATCCATATGTTTATTATATGTTTTAATGATATGTTTTGAGCTTGTATCAACATCTAGAAGTGGTTAGACTAGCAAACATAAAAGTTCAACACCGACTTCTTAAAAGAGAAAACAAGTCAGTTCAGTCTGAAGTTGTTTCTGCGAGTTATTTTATAACTTTTTTCTTTGCTTCGTGAGAAAACTAATGACCTTGATATTGAAAAATATTGCCGACATGAAAATTAACAAACATTATCATTATTATTAACACGGTAGCTGCGGTTACGGTACTTGGGTTCCAATATTCGTCTTAATTTCGGTCGGGATTGTTTCGAATTTTGCCTATGTTACGAAGTCTCTAAAATGCTCATTTTTAAAAATATATAAATGGAAGTTGAATAGTTGTAAAGATAGATACAAACGTAAATAATCATTATGTTTGATTGACGCTTGGACCCGTAGCTAACTTGTTAAGACATTACTATAGGCCTGTATTTGTAATAATAATAATAAAAGGCTTAGCGAACCCGAAGGTTCGATGCCGACACCACCAATCGCTTACTACACACCTCCCTCCACCGTTCACCGTCCAAACCCAAGCCCTTCAGATCGGCTTTAATGCAATCTTCCCACCTTCGCTTCGGTCTACCCCTCTGACGCTTACCATTCGGCACAGCAAATATTAACCTTTTAGGAATTCTCTCGTTACTAAGCCCAACAACTTTACAAGCCCATTTGATTCGCCACGACGAAATTACCTCAATTATATTGTCCGGATACAGTTCACGCAATTTGGCGTTGTGTAACCGTCTGAACTCTCCGGTTAACTCATCCTTCTTCGGTCCGAATATTCTACGCAATACTTTGTTTTCAAAAACCTTAAGACGCTGCTCATCCCTTAATGTAAGCGGCCAAGTTTCGCATCCATAAAGAAATGTAGGCAAGATAATTGTTTTATAGATTCTAATTTTTAAGTTCCGGGACAAGAGGCGCGAACTGAGTAGTTTTGTCACAGAAAAATAACAAGCATTTCCCGCCTTCAGTCTACCCTTAATCTCTTCTTCAATTTCGTTTTTTCTAGTTATCTAGACCCTAGATACCTAAATTTATCTACCTGTTCAAACATATTACCATCTACATCGATATCACCATTAGTATCGCCATTTTTGCAGCTAACCATATATTTTGTTTTATCCACGTTTATTTCGAGTCCTAGTTTTTTACCGGCTTTCATTAACGTTGTCGTATTTAGTTTTATAGTTTCCACGTCTTCGCTTAACAGTACCAGATCATCAGCATAGCCCAGCACGGATGTTGTCCCACCCAGATCCAACCCTTTCTCGGTATGCATTACCTCCCTAATGGCATGTTCTAATGCCAAATTGAACAGGACAGACGAAAGGGAATCCCCCTGTTTTAAACCCGAACGAAACCCGATTATTACCTATTCTAACTTTACTCCTATATCTGTAAAAAACCTAAATTAATTCCCAAAATTTGTATGGTAAATAATCTGTAAATTTATAAATGATTATCATTAACAACTATCCACGTTTTACGAAATATCTAGCATGCTCCAAGACTTAAACAACTACCAAAAATTGTTCTGCTCTGAAATTACCATATATAGTCCGTGGTACAGACCCCTTTTTATCAAATTATTGACATCCGCCTGAAACTCCGTAAGTAGTTTCATCTCATCGTAACCTACTTACGATTAGAATTGTATTTATTTACGAAAGTTCTCAGAATTGGGGGTTTTCAATCTAGAGATCGATAAACTTTGTCCATTTAATTAGGTACTAAAAACTCACGAATACCCGTTTGTTTTCCACATGAATCGTAAGATAATATGATCACAAAGTTGAAAAAAAAAATATGTCCTGCAAAAATATTGATCTGTTTGGCGTGATCTCCACTCCTAAAATGTCAAAATAACGAGGTTATATAATCTAAACGGCCCAATATTTTTTTAGGTCATCTTTTTTATTGATTTAGTGATTAAATCATCTTACGATCCAAGTGGGAACCAAATGGGTATTCATGAGATTTTTAGTACCTAATTAATTAAACAAAGTTTGTCAATCTCCAGATTGAATAAGTCCCAATTCCGATAAAGTAACACTGCTGAAGGAGGTTATAATCAAACAGCTGATCAGAAAAAAATAAAATAAATGGGAGATAAAAAAAACGAAGGTGTGTGCTTTAGACCACAGGATATAAGTGAAAACATCCACAAGGCAAGATTAATAATATGAAATATAAATTATAAATAATAGCTCATTACAACGAAGATGAAATTCTGAAGATTTCTCGTCGCTTAGAGTATACAGATCTGATTTTTAGTATCCGAAATATTTTAATCCATATGTTCAACTAACCTTATCATTTGGGTTTCAACACTATTTTTAATCTTTTCACCTCGCTAACATGAAGTTTTTGCTTTATGTATGGGCATATTAGCCTATATACAAAACATGTTTTGTTATAATAATATTATTAACATATTTGTTTTGTTTTATTCTTATTTATGTATTTATATTATAATATGTGTCAGGAAGTATTTACGAGTTATATATTTTTATATCTAAATATATGCTCGTTTTAATTAATCATATTTAATTTTTCATATATAAAGCGAGACGGACCATAATGAAGACACCAGAATGAAAATCTCTCTATTTAATATTAGGAGAGTAGGAGTAAACAGGAGCTCAACTTTTCATCTCAGTAATCTAGGGATAATAGTGCTGCTATTTTATGGCGATTATTCGAAATATCATTTTCCATACAAATTTTAGGTCTGAAATGTTTATTTTGTATTAGGTAAGTAGGAAGTTACAGTAGCTCAACGCATATGTAATTTTTTATATGAAAAAAAAAATCAACAATATTGATTACAATAAATGAATTAAATTGGATAACAATTTTAAAAACCAAAACACTCTTAGCAAAGTAATCCAAGTTAATTTTTGTGATTAAAAAGCAATTGAGATTGAGATTTGTAAAATATGGAGTATAAACATTAAATAAATCTCTGTGTGAAAAAAATTATTATTATTATATGTACAAAAAAATAATTTTTTTATAATGCAATTTATTAATTTTTGTTTATGAGATATAACTAAAATTTATATATCTTACTTTTGAAATTTCCAATAACTTTTTTTTTTGTTTTAACAAGCTTGTTTATATATATTTATACATAGACATACGTTTCTAAAAAAAGGAGTATTAAGAAAAACTTTCTCACATTACCATAAATATGAGAGAGCACGTTTGTCATGTTTGAGTTTTCTCTTGACAACAGGCTTTGACTTTACTGGTTTTAGTAAAGCATTATATTGAGTTAAAAAAGAAACAAATCTTTTATATCAAATTAGAAAGAACCAAAGATTACACCTATACTTTAAATATGTTAAAAAAATAAACTATTAAATTTATTTAGTTAGTTGGACGACAGAAAAACTTGCTTATACTCAGATGCTGATCAAATCGGACTACAAATAAATAAACTTTAAACAAAACATAAGATTGTAAACCGAAAAAATTTATCAAAACTGGATCTGGGTCAAAGAAAAATTCTTTTAAGAATATTTCGTCTAGTTTATAATGTTACGTATAATAATTAACTAACTCAAATAATTTTTAGTTTTATATTTTATTCTATAACTATAAAAAATCGTATAAAAAGGTTTTTTGAGGAGCAAAAACAAATATAAATTATGTTTTTCACTAATAAGTTCTTTATTTTAGATATATGATCTGTTTAGATAAAACTTTAGAAAATAGCTATATCGATTTGAAGTATTTTAATATCCTAAGTCGTGTAAGGTTAGGCCTCAGTAAGGTTAGGCAGTGATAATGGATGGATCTGCATTAATTCTTTATATTTGATCGTTGCTATTTTTACCTATCACTAAATACACACACCCATATACATAAGTTTAACTTAATTATATTAATTTACAAATTTAGGTTACTTAAATAACTAAATATTAATTAATTTTAGTACTAGATTAATAAATATTAGTCGGCCCGTGCTATTTACTTGTACGTTTGGAGATTCATGGCTTTGTTGTTTGGATTTTTCTATTTAAAACATTTCGTTCAAGTTTATCCGATCTTCCTTGTTTCGAAATATTATGAGTTATAAGATTGAGTTCTTAACTACACTAAATCTGAGTCCTTCAATGAATTTTTTAAAAAATAAATGATAACTAGTTGGCCCGTGCGAATAATTCGCAGAAAATTTTGTTAACGGAAAAAATAGCAAAATAATATGGAAATAAATAGATGCTATGTATTATGTAAGAAAGGAATTAATATTTTTTCCTTGGTCGATTACAATATTCCATTAAACATAATAGACCAAAATGTGTATACAAATTTCTTTGCTAGGACCTATTTTTAAACGCTGACTGGAAAGATAATAAAAGTAATAAAGGGAAAATAATAAAGGTAATATATTAGCCAGGAAAAAAAGTGTAGTAGACTATTCTACTCCTAAATGCAATATCTTTAAACAGGAAGACATTATTAACTATACCAAAACTAATGGACTGTATCTTTGTTAATAAGTGTCCGGTTTTTAAGATTTTTTTTTTTTTGTGTGTTGGTAATTTAGTAATCTTTCTAATTATTGTGGGTACAATCAAGAAATACATACTTTTTGAGCTATTCGCAAATAAAGTTTCTTTTTCTCCATAACTTTTTTTTTCTAGAAATTTGGAGAGGATAGGACTATTTTTCGCATGTGAAGGAGAAGAATAACTTCAAAATGAGTGGTCAAACATTGGATTTGATGAAGAATTGACGAAGTTATAGCGTACCGACAAAAAAAAACACCTTTTAGAAATAATATATAAGATCACATTTTGTCTTAATCTAATAAAATTAATGTAAGAACAACCAAATGTCTTTAAGAAATAATAAAATTAATATAACAGCCAGGAAAAAAAAGTGTAGTAGACTATTCTACTCCTAAATGCAATATCTTTAAAGAGGAAGACATTATTAAGTATACCAAAACTAATGGACTGTATCTTTGTTAACGTGTCCGAATTTTACGATTTTTTTCGTTTTGTAGGTAGTCTTTCTAATTATCACGGGTACGATCGAGAACAAAAAAACTGATCGCAATGAAAATTCGTATTCGAGGGTATTTCGAGCTGTGAAATATAAATCTCAGAAAAAAAAAATGCATACTTTTTGAGTTATTCGCAAATAAAGTTTCTTTTCCTCCATAACTTTTTTTCCCAGAAATTTCGGGGGGATGGGACTATTTTTCGCATGTGAAGGAGAAAAATATCTTAAAAATAAGTGTTCAATCATTGGATTTGGATTGGAACTATATTACTAAAAATAGAAGTAAATGTGAAATTGGTAATATGATATGTGCAAACGTGAAGAGAAACTTAGTATTGGTACCACTCCATTTTTTTTTCTATTAGCATTACAGGACCTGTTAGATCTTTTGCCGCCATAACTAACCTACTCTATCTCTGTCTATCTGGTCCTATTTCTTTCCAGGCTGCAACTATATCACAGAGGCCATATGCGGCTTTCAGGAACACGGTTCTCCAACTATTCTCTAGATATTTTATTTATCGCTGTTTATTACACAAAAATGTATCAGCCTTTAAGAAATTATTATTCTAAAATTATTCCTTCTGTGCTTTAAAACAGTGGATTTTTTGGTAGCATTTGAGTATCGCTTAAGTTTCGGACATTTACGTTCCACCTCGTCTATTCTGTTACCAAATATTGTAGTGTCATCCTTGATATCACTGACAGGCTAACCTCAATATAAGTGGAGGAATAGAAGAAGAGAAGACAGGGGGGCCAGTACGGCCCGTGGGACATTTCACCAGAGAGTGGAAGGATAAAGGATAAAGGATGTGCGGTGTCGATTTTGGCCGCTATAGTGGAAACGGCTTTCGCTCCTGTCCAGTATCCTTTGTGCCCAGCCCCGTCGGCCACACTGGAAGTCTATAGCCCTCGACGGAGTGTTTAGTTTTTGTCCAGTTTGGTCTCCTCCGGTACAAAGACGCGACGCGTGACTCTGTGCCGAAATAACAAGAGGACCTCTTTATAATATCTGACGTGGGCGATATGGAAGCTCCCTGCTCCAAAAAAGGATCAGACGACCTCAAGATAATTCGATCAAAATCCATTTAAAATTTTACCATTAGTAATAAGATTCGGATATCCATGTTTATATTAATATTTTCTTAGATTACATGATAAAATTTTAAACATTTTTTACGAAATATTTTTTTTATTTATTTTTTTCATTTCTTAATGACATTTACAACTGTATTACATAAATACATCTAGTAAATTTGAACATAATGGATATAATGACATGAAAACACTTTCTTATTAACTACCCAATGGTAGCACTCTAATGATATGTCTACATTAGGAGATCACGGGGCCATCTTCTTTTCAGACGCCTCGGATGGTTATCAGGAATTGAAGAGGAAGCAAGGTTAGAAACGAGAGGGTTGGGATGATTCTGAAGTTTTTTATGGAAGGATAGGTATCTGGATTGGGCCAGATCTGATACTTAAGGAACATTAAGGTCATTATGGATGGTTTTATTTGTAACAAAGTAAGGAGCATTGAGGATTTTACGAAGGATTTTGTATTGTAAGGATTGGATGCGAGATGAATTCGATGGTTTAGTGGAGCCCCATAGCTCAACTCCGTAAGTCCAAATAGGTCTTATTATAGTCAAGTATATGAGTCTTTTGTAATTAATTGGGTGTTTAGATCGTTTGTCTAGTAAGTGCTGAAGTTGTCGGAAACATCAAGCGGTTTCTTGTCGTTTGAGTCTAATATGAGGATTCCAAGTTAGTCGTTTGTCCAGGTGGAGTCCTAAGTATCGGATTTGCTCAACAGCGATAAGTGGAGTATTGTTAAAGGAAACTGTAGAACAGGCAGTCTTTGGTTTACGACTTACAAAATATTAAATTTAATACTAATAAAATGTCATGTAATGTGAGGTTCTACGGCACATGGTCATGATGAATAGTGAAAGACTGAACAAGAAAATATTTGACAAATTATGTAGCTATAAAAGTATAGCGGGGATATGTAAAAAAAATAAAAAGAGGAACTAGACGGGCTAAAAATCACGGATAAAGATTGCTAGGATAGAGAGCTTTTTAGGGAAAAACTGGAAGGGTTTGGAATTCTTGTAGAGACGACGGAGAAAATGGACTACGGAAGAGCGAGAGGAACAGTCGAGGAGGATGAGAGAGTATTGGAGTAAGAGGAAGGCTGAGGGTGTGAAGAGGAAATGGGAATGATATTCGCGTCCTTGCTGGCCGGTTCGTGGAAAAGAAAAATATTAAATTTAATAAAACACTCAGAGATGAGGTTACTACAATTTCTATTGAAATGAAAAGTTCTTTTAGCGCGTTTTGCACTTTTTTTTCTGGTGAGTGAATTAGACTGAGCCGTCAGATCTCCGATGTGTAACGCTGGAGTAAAGTTTTTGTTTTTTCCTATACCGAAATGTTGGTCATTCTATCATACGATATCTTGCTGTCAAGTTTAAATTAGATATTTTTATATATTCATTTAAAAATATCTTTTTTCCTATGTCCGTCAAAGCAGGGATTGTATCTAGGTGGTCCCTGGACATGATTTTATTATACTTGTTTTTATTAACTTATGATATATTATAAAGAGTGAAAAAGGAGAGAGGGGAGGGTATAAGTGGCCTCCAAAAGAGGATTTTAATCACAGAGTAGATATATCAAACATATTTATACATGCCATAACCAGTATTTTTACTTTAATTTACTTATATATGGAATATATATATTAAGATAAATTATTGCTATGTTGGCAAATTTTAAATCCGAACTTTCAATGGAAATATGAGTTTTAAGGTATCCAAATAACCAAGTCTCGCTAAATGGCCTCTGTCTTTGTGAATAGCCTAACTCGAAAACGGAAAATTAGGTGGGTCATTGATATATTATTTGACAATTTAGCATTTCGAAATCTAAAAATTCGGGTTAAAAAAATTATCAACATTTCAAGAATAATTGATATCAAATACTAGTTTAGATGTCCTAGATAACAACTTCGACTTCGATAGCCAGTTTCCTTAATATTAATTTTTTTTCTTTTTTTAATTTTTCATTTTTTCTTTAAACCATGACTTAATTAATATGTACTTAAAACTTATTAAAAGAAGATTTTTTTTTTTCAAAAAGTTTAAATAAACAAACTTTATTACCTCAAAACGTGTATTTTCGATGAAAGCTCGAATTTTAAATTTGTCAATATAATTTTTATTGTCAATATAATATAATATTTTTTTTAATATATAAAACGAGCGAATCTAAGGGAGGGGAAGCTTTGGGACTGACGCCCCCCCAAAATGATAAAATATTTTTTGTGGAAAAAATCTGTTAAGGTATTATTGTTCGTGTAATTACATTCAAAAGGACTTTAGGAATCACTTAAACACCATTTCATATAGGTAGTTAGTTTCTTTTTTTCCAAAGTAATTATCGTTATTTTTATGAAAAACAAGTTTTCAGGCTGAAGCCCCCCCCCCAAAAAAATCCTCAATCCCCTACTGCTATATATTCCATGTATAAGTAAATAAAAGTAAAAGTACTGGTTATAGCATGTGTATTGCCGAAATATGTTTGAGTATATGTACTCTGTGGTTAAAATCCTCTTTTGGAAGCCACTTATTATTATAAGTTAATATTATAATATTATATATACATATACATATACATATAATATAAACAAATTATAATGTTATAATTATGATTATAAATTATGGTAAATTTCTATGATTACAGTTAATAATTTCTTTCCTTAGTTTTCAGAATGTGGTTTTAGTTCCTTAATGAAGTCTAATGCAGCAGGATCATTCCCAGCAATTCTCTTCAGTGAGCTCTCGAACATGTCATTAGTACTCAAACAACGCTGGGAAAGTTTTAGATATGGATAGAATACTGCCATATCTTTAGCAACAACGTCAAGCAGGTGTAATAACAGGTGAATTTCTGTAGGGCTCACGTAAATATTAAAAGATATTATTGGAAGATTAAAAAATGTAAGCTTTAATTCTCTTAAATGAAAATAAGTAGTTATTTAATGTCCTTAGTAATTTATATTCGTTAAACAAATGCAGAAGAAAGAAACCATATCTCACCAACAAATTTCAAGCGATCTTTTCTTATATCTCTATGTTAGCTTTAGTCATTTCAAAAACTACTGGAAATACAAATCTCTAAATCGGTTATTACTCGAGGTCAGTGTTTTGAAGTGAAAACATCAACAAGACGAGATTAATAATACGAAATATAAATTATAAATAATAGCTTATTACAAAGAGGATGAAATGCTGAACAATTCCTTCGCTCACAGTACACAGGTCCGATTTTTAGTTTCTGAGATATTTTAATCCACATCTTCAATAAAACTCGTTATTATTTGGTTTTCGACACTAATTTTTTTCCTTTTCGCCTCCCTTACAAGGCGTCGCGTTAAGATACAAATTTGAAAAATTGTATCTTTTTACACTGCAAGGTTAAAAGATCTCGGAATACCCCAGAATATATCAGCATCCCTGGTAAATCAAGAAGAAATCATTACCAAAGTCATCAAGTTCTTAGATAATGAAAGACTTAAACAACATATATGACAAGTTTATAACTAATGATACTTTGCAGATTTATTATTATTTAAAATAAAAAAAAAATATTTTTTTATTTTAAAAGTTCATTTGTTGATTAATTTCAATTAATTTATTGCTATTTTGTTAATGTTTATTTATTTATCTATTCTATCTTATTATTTATAAGTGTCTATTGTTATTTATTTATTTTATTCTATCAATCATTTTATTTATTTTTCTCCCTTTTTTATTCTTATTTTTTGTACCAACCACCTGAACAGTATAAAAGTAGTGTGATTTAGTTGATCGGGCGCTGATGACATGGATTTTTTGCGCCTAGACATCGAAACAAACGAAACTAATTTTGAAAAATTCCTTCGCTTACAGTATGCAAGATTCGATTTTTAGTTTTTGAGATATTTTAATTCATATGCAAAAACACTTCGATTAGTCCGACTCCAGCCGACTTTATCCGAGCGTTACACATCGTAAATCTGACAGCTCAATCTACTTCACTCTCTAAAAGAAAGTGCGCCTAAAGATGTTTTCACTACAAAATTCTTACACTGAGTATTAAAAATAAAATTCTTTTAGATTTTTTTCTCCCGAAGTGGAAAGGAAAAGTGTGACATTCCACACGAATTACATTAATATTTAATAATAAACCATTGTGTAATAATTTACAGGGTTTTTATTTTTTATGTGTTATAATATATAATATCCAGCGAGTTGTTTCTTAATTCAGCATAAATTGCTGTCCAATTATTATAAACAGTTGGATTCAATCGATTGATTGTCTCCATCGATGGAATTGGCGGTGAGTTTAGGAACGTGCTCGAACTAACCCACTTCTATAGTACGCACAATGCTCAACGAAGTAAGAAGCTATCATCCACTTAGCTCAGCAGTCTATTTCATGCTCACTGAGCGAAGAAATGGCAGCTTATTATATCTCTTAGCACTATCTTTCTTATCAAGTTATCGCATTTTATTTATTTTAACTCTACAATTCCTAAACAATATCTAAAATTAATTTTAATTATTACATTTAATCAATAACGATTAAGGTTTAACAAAAGAGCTCATTCTCATTAAATTTTATCGGTTGTTTAAAAGTCTGGAATTTTCCTTTTTCCTTTGGTTTTGAGGATAAACAATGGAAGAATGTACCATTGGTGGTAGCCCACCTTGTAGGACTTACTTCGGCCACTTACTTCCCAGGCTTAACGAGAAATAAATATTAACCGGCCCAGATAGGAATCGAACCCACAACGTTCAGAAGAGGGCAATCTGGAACCCGCCATTTAAAAAAAAAATCAACCTAATTTGGGCCAAATTTATTTAATCACAAAAATGGTAAGTAAACTTATTAAAAAAAAATACTATAATTTTCTTTGTTAGCTGATTATTATTGAACAGGAGCTAAAGTAGTGCTACTATAGTGATTATTTTACACATTATAAATATGTTCATTTAATAATATATATGTTGAGCTCCTGTTATTTTCTACTCTCCTAATACAAAAGAAAGATTTTAGACTAAGAATTTGGGCGGGAAATGGTATTCATCTGGTGAAGTAGTTTGATTTTACCTAGGTGAAAACAGTTATTTTTCGATCTATACATTTCCCATTGAATGCACTATATTAATTATTATATTATATATAATATTATTTATACCATATTGTGATATAATTTATAATTATTATTATTATTATAAAATATAAAAGGAATCACAATTTAACGTGTAAGGAAAATATTACAAATAAAAAGCTCAAATTATTGTTAGCCTTAATGAAACTAGACAAGTTGAATATCAATATTGGTCACAAATTGGCAATAAGGTGCGATGTATAATATCGATTTTTAAAGATAGTAAAAATTAGTTCAAACTGTGTTTTCGTTTATTTTATTTTATGTTAATAAAAAATAATCCAATCTAAACTACAGAATATATGTAAATTAAAGTTATACAATTTGAGCAACGAGTAGTCCAATTAAATGAATAGTTGTATAATTTTTTTAACAATACCTTTTTTTTAATACCCCTAGTTTTTTTATAAAATAATAAATTTTTTTAAATTGATAATTAAATTAATGTGAGATTTTTATTTTAGAAATGATTCAAACAAGACTCGCTGTTCCAAATTGGTTAGTGACTCATAGCGCTCATTGCAACAACAACCATTATTAAAGTTAAAACTTAACGATGGTTTACGTTTCGGTCCATTTACTCCTAGTTATTTTTAAGACGAGTTAGTTAACAAGGCTTAACGTACCAACCAGGTTATCCTATTTGAGATGTATTTCATGGACTTGTTTGGAAACTCCAGATAGCATAATACTTGAGGAATGGGGAAGGAACGTAGCATAAAAGCGATGCAGACATATTTCTGTTGATGTAGAATGCAAAATTATCAATATCAAAAATAGCTATCGAATCGAGAACTGGTTCTTTTGTAAATCTGTACCATATTGTAAATTTAAATTCATTGTGTTTCCTCCGAGGCGTCTGAAAAGAAGATGGTCTCGAGATCTTCTAATGTAAACATATTATTAGAGTGCTACCAGTGGGTCGTTTCTTAACAAGCGTTTCCATGTAATTATATTCATATATTCAGTGTTCACATTTAATTGATGTATTTATATTGCAATACAGTTGTAAATATCACGAATAAATTGTTTTAAAAAAAAATCATTCGTGAATATTGAGCGAATTATTTCTTTCCTTTACCACTACAAACCATGAAGCGATTAAGTACTTTTTTGTAGGGAAGTATGTATATATATATATATATATATATATATATATATATATATATATATATATATATATATATATATATTAGTTATAGGAAGTATAGATGTATATATATATATATTTTTTTTTATTGTATTGTATATATGATATGAATGTGCCTCACTCAGCTTTATTACTCAGAGCCCTTAAGTGTGGCAAAATGTATTATTTCTCAACCAAAAAAAATTAAATAGACAAAGTTTGCTCACCTCCAGATTGAAAATGCCCCAATTTCAAGTGTTTTCGTGAATAAAATAGTTGTAGGTTACGATGTGATAAAGCTATTTACGAAGTTTCAGACGAATGTTAATAATTTGATATAAAGGGGTCTATAACACGGACTATTAGTTAAATTAAAATTAACAATGGTCGATTCAACCAATCTCTAGTGTAAGCTTATCGTCAATCGTCAGTCATTCAGAATTATCATTCAACACAACTCAAAGTAAATGGAAAGAGGCGGATGGTCAGTGAAAAGGATTCCTGCGCAGGACACCACAAGAAGACGTGTGCCAGGAAAGTAAAGGCCCGCTGTAATTAGCTCTTTGGTCAGCTTTCTAATCTCTATGCACAGCTGTCCTTCTTCGATAGTGTGCTTTGGTTTATTTATGAGCTCAGTGGATTGTTTTAATAACTTATAAAAAAAACTATCAAATCCATCGAAGATTCAAGCCTGCGAACTGTAAGCGAGGGAAACCTTCAGCATTTCATTCTCTTTATAATGAACTATTATTTATAATTTATATTTTGTATTATTAATCTAGCCTTGTTGAGGTTTTCACTTCTATTGTGTGTTCTGAAGAAAAAATCTTAGTTGTTTTTTTATGCATTTCTTTAATAAGTAATACTAGTGCGAATAATACTAGTTCTTTAATAAGTTGGCCAGTGCGAATAAGTCGAAGAAAACTTTGTTTAGTGAATAACAACATATTATGGAAATAAGTAGATCCTATGTATTATGTGAGAGGGAATTAATTGTTTTTCCTTGGTAGATTACAATATTCCATTAAACATAGTAGACCAAAATATTTGTACAAATTGCTTTGCTAGGGCCTATTTTTAAACGCTGACTGGCAAGATAATAAAGCCAAAAAAAAAAGCTACAATCATGGGATTATTTAAATTATTAAAAAATATAAAATGTAAGAACAAACAAATGTCTTTAAGAAATAATAAAGTTGATAAATTAGCCTAGAAAAAAAGTGTAGTAGAATAATAAATGTGTAGAATAATATATGTAGAATAATATACAATATCTTTAGAGATGAAGAAATTATTAAGTACACCAAAATTAATGGACTGTATCTATCTAAATAATTGACCGATTTTTACGGGGGTTTTTTTTGGGTTTTTTTTGTAAGTAAGTAATTTAGTGATCTTTGTAATAATCATGGGTATTATCCAAAAAAATCATACTTCTTGAGTTATTTGCAAATAAAGTTTCTTTTCCTTCATAACTTTTCCCCAGATATTTATGAGTGGTCAATCATTGTATTGGATGAGGAATTGACGAAGTTATGGCGTACTGACAAAAAAAAAACCTTTTAGAAATATAAGATCACATTTTGTCTTAATCTAATTACCTAATTTTAAAATAAGGGTTAAATTCCTAGGATATTTGAAGATTGTTTTAATGAATTAATGCAATGTTTTTTTTAAGAAAAATGAAATTTATCAGAGAACAGTTTTATAAAAGAGATTATAATGATTATAAAAATATTTTTAAATAGAGTATTGAATTATTGGCACGTCATAAGTAATTTAAATAATTTTCAAGAAAGCTGTTTCACAAAAATGAATGAAAGCCAAAATAATTATGATAAATCGTGAAAACGTTTATTAACAATTAAATTTATAATCTTTATTTATTTATTTAAATTTGCAACTATATTATTAAAAATAGAAGTAAATGTGAAATTGGTAATATGATATGTACAAACGTGAAGAGAAATTACCCATTAGTACCACTCCATTTTTTTTTTTCTATTGGCATTACAGGACCTGTTAGATCTTTTGCCGCCATAACTAGCCTACTCTATCTCTGTCTACCTGGCCATGTTTCTTTCCAGTTATCTGCAAAGAATCATGCAGATATATTTCATATTTGTTGATTCGATCTATCCATCTGCTTTTTGGCCTTCCAGCTGGTTTTTACCCACTATTGAGGCATTCATTGCCGTGTAAAGGCTTCCAGATGGATTGCTCAGAGCTACATATCCCGCCCATCTTAACCTCCGTGCCTTCATATCATATGATATCGATTGAATAGTTTCTGTAAGCAGCTCTATAGTATAGCATTCTAATCCCTGATCGCTTCGGTTATCATGCGGAGGATTTTTCTGTCAAATCATATAATACTTTTCTAGGGTGCTGGCTAGGCCTCACAGCCATATATTTACTGGCTTTAACATAGCATTGTACACCCTTAATTAGATATTTTTTTGACATTTTTCGGGATATCAATACTTATGAAAGAGAGAGTAGAAAGCTCTATTTGCTATTGTCTATTCTCGACCGTCGGTCATTCATTGAGGTTATGTATTACTCGTATTAGTTCTATTTCAGAAGGACTCGAGTCATTTTGTTTTCAGACGCCTAGTAGGATTGGATTCAATCCGAAGAGGATGCAAGGTTAGAAACTCGTGAAGTCTGTTATGAAAGGATGTGTACCTGAATTGTACTAAATCAGTAACATTAAGATCATATTGGATAATTTTAAATTTATAATATCACTTAACAATTAACAGCATTATTTTTTAGAATATTTGAAATTGACATTAAAGCCGAAACACGTGTCCTTAAATTTATAATAAAGTCGTTTACAAACGTCACTAAAAATGGATAAAATAAAAACGTTTTATTTAAAGTATTTTTTATTGACTAAATTAAATTGGGGGAGTAATGAGCAATTTTGTAACACCTTAATCGTTTATTGATTAAATGTAAAAACGTATTTATTTAATAAGAAGTACTTAGGATCATAGATTTGCATTAATGTTGATGATCAGATAATGCATCTGGCTCCTAATAATTCAATGTATTTAGTAGTCCGTGATATCAAATTATTCTTCGTGAGTAGCTTTCATTCTGGAGATTGGCAAACTTTATCTATTTAATTAGGTACTAAAAACTCATAAATACTCATTTGCTAAGATTACATGATCACAAAATCGAAAGAAATATTGAGAAGAAAAAAATATTGTGGTCTTGGGCGTGAACTCTTCTCCCAAAATGTCAAAATAACAAGGTTATATACGCCAAGCGGCTCAATATTTTTGCAGGCCACATTTTTTTTTTTTTTTTTTTTTCGATTTCGTGTACATATAATCTTCCGATTCAAGTAAAAAGCAAATCTGTTTCATTAATTTTTTTTACTTAATTAAATAGACAAATGTAGAATTTAGTTAAAGTCTCAAAATATTATAATTATTTAATCGAATGTTAAGTATAATCGAAGTTGGTTCAACATAAATTTTGTTCATCGGTGATTAACTAATCAAAGTTATACTCCATGGTACAGACAACTTTTTATCAAATTATTAACATCCACCTGAAACTTCGTAAATATCTTCATCTATTCGTAACCTACAACTATTTTTTTTTTGGAAAAATTCTCGTAATTGGGTCGTTTTCAATCTGGAGTTTGGCAAACTTTCTCTATTTAATTAGGTACTAATAAATCGTAAATACCCACTTGAATCTTACTATAATTTGGGCACAATTTCGAGAAAAAAGGTTGCCTTCAAAGATATTGAGCTGTTCGGCGTGACCTACACCCCCAAAATGTCAAAATAACGAGGTTGAATAGGCAAAATGGCCCAATATTTTGTGTACGTATAATCTTCCGATTCAATTGAAAAATAAATCTGTCTCATTAATTTTTTTTACCTAATTAAATAGACAAAGTTTGCCGATCTCCAGATTGAAAACGCCATTCCGAGAATTTTCGTAAATATAATATTTATAGGTTATGATGAGATGAAGCTATTCACTAAGTTTTATGCGGATGTTAATAATTTAATAAAAAGGGTTTGTCCATAGACTATATTGATTGGGAATACAATTTAATTAAGTATTTAACAATATTATCAGAATATGATAAGCAAAGGAACTAAAGCAAATCGAAGACCCGCCAAAACCGATTTGATAGAGATATCTGACAAGTTAACAACAGAGAAGCGACACCTCGACAACAACAACAACAACACAATGGCAACAATGACGAGATGAGAGACAATTACTGGAGTGTTGGCAGGACTAATGGTGTCAAACTGTGGAGAAGAGTGACGCAGTGTCAGCTGGTTCAGTCCACCGTAAGGTCTCAGTGCCAGTTCTCAATGAAAGTCCCAAACATTGTGAAATATTATATTATGAAGGCAAGGGCATTAGAAGTTTCAATTTCTTTCGTGCTGAACTTTGTTTTTTTTCATACTCCTTCACAACTGCATGAATTAAATTTGAACTTTAATCGATCTAACTGTGATGATGTTAAACTATGGAGAGCTAATTTATATTTACTAAGAACTCAAATTCAGAAAGACATGTATAATCAATATGTAATTAAATTTCAGAACTCTAAAACTTTCACTTTTTATCCTTATTTAACTTCAGTAAATTATATTGATGACAAAAGCTCATTGAAGGTGATCAGATGGGTAATTAAAATTAATTTGAGTTCTACCAATGGGTAGTTTCTCTTCATGTTGTACATGTCACATTTACTTGTTGTATTTTTCATGTAATATAGATGTTAATTTCATTAAATAAAAAAAAAATAGAGCTGATGCTTTGAACTTAAATTATTAACACTTCAAGCAAACAAATAATATTTGTAGCATGTGTAATACAAACGAAACAGAGATATCTATCACTTCCTGGATGCTTGTCCGATAACTTCTAAATTTATGAAGAGAAGAATAATTGGGGTGGTCAGTCAAAAAAGAAGGCAAAAATAAATGATAATATTTATTTTTACATATGCCGACGTTTCGACCTGAAGTTCAGGCCATCATCAGGGCTAAGAAAAGAACCAGATAACAAGGTATGAGAAATATAAAAATTAAAGTAAAATGAAGTTGTTAGAATAATGACAATAGTAAGAACAAGAGACAAATAATAATAACAGGTACAAAGTGTGGAATGATGAAGTAAACATAGTCAAAAAAGGTGACATAAGTATTGTAAAGGGAATCTTAGAATAAAATGTAAAACAGAAAAATATGAAGTTATATAAGAAATGGAAATAAATAGTAAAATTAAGATATAGTGAATAGAATATTTAGATAGAAAATTGAGATGTTGTAAAGTCTATCAATATGTACAGACAAAGTATAGAATAATAAAGAGTTAAAACAGAGAAAAGGAATGAAAGGAAGGAGGAGAGAAACTGAGAAGGTTGAAATAAGAAAGAGAATAAGTAAGAGAAATGATAACAACCTGACTGAATTTAGAATTAAACTTCTGAATTTAGAATTAAATGGTTAAAATCTAGATATTTATCTCGGGATCAAGTAATAGATTTAATAAATGTAAACAATTGGATAACATTGGTAAATTACTGCAAGTCTGCTTTCTCCTATAGAATAATGCTCACCAGAGAATTTAACAAATAATAAATTGGAGAATTTTGGTACCACTCTTTTTGTAATGAAAATATTTATATAACTTTTACATTGTAAATATAATTTTTCTTATTTTCTTATTAATTAGTTGTATATAAATAGATTGAAACATAATTTTGTTATAAAACACAGACTCCTCTGACTAGTGTTGCCTAAATACGAGACCGAGACGAGTCTTGGTTTTGCAAATTCAGTCTTGGGCTTGGTCTTGGTCTTGTGGAAGAGTCTCGCAACAGTCCTGCAGTTACTTATTAGCTTATGACTATAGAGATATTACTGCATTTTTTTAGATAGGAGAAACCTAACTAAGCCCATATGAAAAATTAGAGGAGTTAAATGCAAAAGTATTCTTATACCAATTATTAACATATAGTAACTAAGATTTTCAAGTAATAGTAACTATTTTGCCTTGATTTTTATTTAAGAAATCGATTTTTTTTTACCAGTCCTGGTCTTGGTCTTGCAACAGTTAGGCGGCCTTGGTCTTGGTCTTGCAAAGTGCAAGACCAAGACCGATTTTGGGCAACACTATCTCTGAAGGTCAACAGACCATGCAGGACGTCTGATTTTCGGTTTTAAATCCAAAAATATTATTTTGTATTTTCGTAATTGATATTAAGTAATTTTGATAAATAAAAAGACTTTTTCTTCTTCTTCTTCTACTCCTTCACAAATTTTGAAAAAAATGTGTAAATACAAATATATATATTCAGGGATGGTAACTTTTTTTTTGGAATTAATTAATATTTCACATTAGAGATACGAGAGGCGGTGAACTGTTGAAATGATAAATATTGGCGGTAGAAAGCGCTAAAAGCATAGACAATAGAGTAGAGCCGAGAGTGGGTTAGGAGCGGGGAAACCGTGAGATTTCAGCTCTTGAACATTATTTCCCTCAAATTAGCCGGCTACCCGCCATTGTTGTTGATGACTGGATAAGGCCCGAATTTATCAGGCCTCTGATGGCCTGTTGTGACTGGCGTATCTTGTGAGAGATCCGTAAGTGCCATCATAAACCAGTTTACTTGATATCTTCCTCTGATGCTAAAGAAGCACTTTATAGAATAAGACATGGCCGGAACAAGAAGGAGTAAAAGGGAGTACTTGTTCGGGCGCCAACATTTAGAAGGCTCGTCAAATTTCGAGAAAAAAATATTTTTAAATTAATTTTGAAATGATATTTATTTCCAACTATTCATACTAGACTATATGACAAGAAACCGCTCGACGTTTCCAATTACTTCAGCACTTACTAGATAAACGCTCTGAGCTTTCAATCAATCACAAACGACTCATATACATGACTATAATAAGGACTATTTAGACTTACGGAATTGAGCTTTGGGGCTCCACTAAACCATCGAATTCCTCTCGTATCCAATCCTTACAATCCAAAATCCTTCGTAAAATCCTAAACGCTCCTTACTTTGTCACAAATAAAATCATCCATAAAGACCATAATGTTCCATATGTTTCCGATTTGGCCCAATCCAGATACCTATCCTTCCCCAATAAACTGCAGAACCATCCGAATCCTCTAATTTCAAACCTTGCTTCCTCCTCAGTCTGTGATAACCCTCCGAGGCGTCTGAAAAGAAGATTGCCTCGGGACCTTCTAATAAAGAACTTTAATTTGAGTTCTACCAATGGATAGTTTCTCTTCATGTTGTACATGTCATGTTCATTACCTAGTTTGGTTACAAGAGGAGTAGGAAAAAAAAAATATATTATATATAGTTTTTGTAAATTTATTTTATTTCCGAGAAACAAAGGAATAAATAATGTAATTTAAGTATTCAAAACAAATTATTGAATTTATTATTATTTTAGCCGCTTTTGACAAGGCTATTTTGTAAAAGAATTTTCTCCAGTAAATAGAGCTTAAAATTTTTAAAGGTCCATTAAGTTAAATTTTTATATAATTTATGGTCATAAAAATTTATTACCCTTAAAAAATATACACACAAACATATATATTTTAGGAAATTAGGGCAAATATGGGTTTTAGATCGACATAGAATAACCGATTGTTTATTGAATAACTAATAAATAATAATATGAAGCCTTATAAACAAATAAGTTAATATTACTAAGACTAAACTGACTCCAATAATTATTCAATAGATCAAAGGTATTGATTACCTAATATAAATAGAAAGACTATTTCAGGTATAGGCGGGACAATAGTATGCACATAAGAAATACCTTGAGTGCTTCTTTATTCGCCGTTAGATGGAGCCTTTAACAAAAAATAACGGAAACCAGTCCGGTTCATCAAAAGTTTTTATTTGATTACTTATTTCTTCTTCGTTAATGTGTATATCGAATCCTTTAACTGTGAAACATGGTAACTTCAAGCCGATGTTTTTTTTTTATATTAAACTTTTTTTTGTTAAAAGTGAAACGGACTTTATTTTTTCCTCCTACAGAGAGTAAGCTGTTGAGTCTTCTTCAGTACATGCCGAAGGTTTTTAGAAGAAGAACTTTCCTCCGATGTATCCAGTAACTGTCCGCCGATTTGATACCTTACGTGTCATGACGGAGAATCTTTCGGAAAAACTGAGAAATTATTTTAGAAATCATTTCATCAAACTATACAAAAAATAAAAAAAGAAAACCGATTTTCAATGTTCAGTTCTATCTCAATTTTCAATGTTCGTATGTCAAATATATTTTAATTTGTTCTAAATAATGAAATCACAGTAACAAAAAACATCGCTGGTGAGAAGATACTAATCGATTTTTCACTGAAATATATAAAAATTCCAGTTGTAACTTTTGTTTTTTTATTTATTATGAAATTTACAACTATAAATCCACACATACATTACTACAGTAAGGCTCGAAATCGGTTTTGTACCAAATATAAGTTCCTGTCATGCTCGAATACCATGAATGGGGTACCGTTGGATTCAGAATTTCACAGGGAGTTAGCGAATGATATTCTCCACTTTTGTTTTTCTTTCTAAAATAAATAAAGTCGATACAAACATTTTACTAGGCTTCCATACTTTAACGGTGGTAGGTCTGTAGATCGATACGGAACAAATTGGACCTTGAAGATTTTGACGCGTACAGCAAGACCCGGATAGTTCCTCCGGAACTATCGGATCCCGCGTTTTAAGCCCAAAAACGTACTATTTTCGACATAACGCAAGGCATAGAGTTCGCATCCACACAACCTTACATTAATTGTAGTACTGTCATTGGATACATGTCTCATTTCGTCGACTTGAGGCCTCTATGATCGAGAGAGGAGTTTATATTATTTATCGATGGTGTTTTTGATCGGCAAGCCATATCATCGTTAATTATTCACCAAACCTCAAGATTGAGCCACCAATTTCGAAGGCTTCCTTCTCCTTCAGGCGGGCAAAATATTCCAATCACCTCGAAAATCCAGGCAAACAAGTTATGAAAGAAAACAAACTTTATTTCCAAACATTTATAAAGATTTAAATTAATTTTTGTTTCCTTTGTCGATTACATTTATCGATAAAGTAACAATTGATTTCTTTGTCTTTTGATATGTTGTATTATTTTCTTTTCTTATTAATTTGGCATTTGATAACAATATGCTGTGCGATTTTTTCGCACGGGCCAACTAGTAAATAAATATGCATATAGTAAATGTGGTTCAGAGAAATACATGGCATGACAAGACTTGTAGAGAATCTACTTATGGGTATCACTCTAATAAAGTATTTAAATGAGTCCATCGTCTTTTCGAACGCCTAGAAGGGATTATCAAGGATCGAGAAGGAAGCTAGGAAAGAAACGAGAGGATTAGGATGGTTCCGAAATTTATTATGGAAGAATGAGTATCTGGATTGGGCAAATTCGGAACATTCAGGCCGTTATCGATTATTTTATTTGTAACAAAGTATTTAACTTTCGACAGCTCTTTCATTATTCGATCCTCATTTATAAAAAACTCCACCCCTTCCACAACAACCGTTGTTCAAATACCCGCCCTCACTTTGAATATTTATAATTCGGTCAATATAGTAACTAAGTAGATATTAGGCGTTATTTTATCAAAAACTTGGACGATAATAACCTAAATACGCAATCAAATGTAAGTAAGACACTGGTCTCATTACTTCTTATCAGTGAGTTTCGGAGCTTCTTCAACTCACCGCCAGACTTCACTTATTGTCAATGATAACACAGATCGTTTGAGAAGGAGTATATTTCTAACACACTTTTCACTCACTTTCACTATGTACACAACAATGGTAGCCATCTCATGCCTTATCATCTTCTATATAAATATGAAAAGCACATCTAGAAACATTGTTAGAGCATCGAAATGAAAACATAAATATAATTAAAGTCAGCCCATGCTTGACATGTTAATTATATCTTGCATTTCCAGGACATTTGCTGATTGTTAACAAAATGGTGACGGACGCAAATAAATTTTTTATAGCCTAAAAAAAAATTGCTAACAACAATATATCATATTTTGATTTGTAACGTATTTACTCTATACTCTACTAAAAATGCCTGCAGATAGAATCCCACGGATTTGCTACAATAGATTGAAGTAATTGGACAATAATCGCATTATGACTTTTAAGTGGTTCTATATATGCTCAATATGCTTTTAAGCCTCCAGGTGGGTCGAAACGTCGGCATAATAATTAAATAATATACTATTTCTATAATTTAGTATTTATTTGACCGCACCCTCCGATCAACTGATTCTCATAAAAAAAAATTATTAATTTCAACTTAAAAAATTAATATTTATTAATTTCAACTATGTGTCATAATAATGTGTTTCTATAATTATATGCACTTTTTTATATATTTAATTTCCTGCCTTAAATTAAACTCATTTTACTTCTTGACCCATTAATTTAAACAAAAATAATGTAAAAAGGCTTTAAAGTATATGAATATAGGTAATAAGTAAAGATCTGATCTAATTTTACTTTTAAAAAATAATAATATTGAGCCTACAATAGTATAAATTTTCAATGAGCAAGTGTATGAGGATATACGAGGATTTTAAGTATCGAAAAGTTAATCCCCCACCCTCAAAATTTGAGGTTTAACGTTTCAACAGATTTAGAATCCGAAAATCGATTAAAAAAACTTCATCTGTCCAGCGTTTATCCGAGATTGTTTTGAAATTGGGTAACAGTGTCAGAAGTCATCTTCCGATATAGATAGCAATGGCCAAACAGCTGCAATTTGAATGGAACTTGCCTAAAGCATTCTCTTTGAAGCCCTTTAAATTTGTTTATATAACATATTACAGACAATTCATTAATATCTATGAAACAAGTACGTATATAATAAATTTAACGCGGGGGTGGAGCACAGCTAGCCAATTATATTTCAATGAGTGGAATGGAAATTAGGCCATATTGGGACACACAAAAAAAATCTAATTTATGTAAATAAAAACTTGTTAATAACAGTTGTTGATTCTCTTATTGAATCCCTCCTGTAAGGGTTAATTCGTTCTACCTGCTCATTGTTTATTGGTTAAGGAGTGCTCAGTTTGTTTTGTGGGGAGAAAAAAAAATATTCTTGGCATGATCTCAAACAGGTCTTTTGTCTTCTTTTTTTTGACACTATAATTGGATAAAGTTAACTACAGAACTTTTGACATCTATACACAATGAAGAATGTTGTATTTTAAACAGTAATTGATTTAAATTTTAGGGGCTCGTTTTTTTTTTCTTTATAACATTATAATTACTCTGGAAGAAAAATGAATGATACAAAAATATTTGTAAATATTTTATAATATCTAGGAAAAAAACAAAATCCGAGCTTCAACTTTGTGATTCGGGATGTCAACCAATCTTAGTAAAAATAGTAAAATCCACTGGCTAATAATTTTTAATGTCATGAGAAGAAATAAAAAAAAAATAGCCCTGAAACAAACTACGACATACAAGCAGGGCGTCAATATTAACATAAACTAAAACAACAATCTCCTTAACAAGCCTGCTCCATCTCTGCCTGTCTAGGGCTATTTCTTTCCATTTATCTGCACACAGCTCTATTAATTTTTTTTTTATTCAATCTACTCATCTTTTTTTTTTTTGGCCTTCCACCTTTTACCTTCTATTGAGGTATTTATTATTACATAGAGGCTTTCCACATGGATTGCTATGAGCTACATACCCCGCCCATCTTCACTTCCGTGCTTTCAGATCATGGAATATTGATTGACCAGTTTCTTTAATCAGTTCTTTATTGATCTTTCTTATCCATGTGTTAATACTGTGATCCCAGATTGCTCCGGTTATCGTGCGGTTTTTCTCTAAAATCTCTCCGCACTTTTTTATAGAGTGCTGGTTAGTAACCAGGTCTCACAGCCATATATTAGAAGTGGATTTATCATAGTATTGTAGTAACCTTAATTTGAGATTTATGGGGATTTCAATACCTTTGAAAGAGAGAAGAAAGCTCTGTTCGCGCTAGTTATACGCTGTTATATTTCTACCCGTTGGTCATTCATTGAAGTTATTGTGGATTTGGAATATGAATTTTCCTACTCTCGAGAATGTTTTTCTTCATGAGATTAATTATTATAAATTATGCAGTTATAAAAAGTATTATACATAATATTTATTATATAAGGGCGGATATATTTAGAGCAGACAACCGTAGAAAACGTAATATATTAGCTGGTGGGATTGAATTCCTCTGCATCCTTAATCCAGGTAGGTTTAGTTTTTTGTTCACCTCCTTCAAGGTGCCTGCCCTTCCAGGGGCGCCCAGAAGAGGGTAGCAAAGGGAAGGTGACCAGACGTCAATTGGTAAGCGCAGACGCTTTTGGCGGGAGAGTCCCGAATATTAACAATGTGTCCCGAGTCCCACGGCGTTTTAGTAAAGTCCCTATGTTTGGAAATAATGCACGATAAGCTAGAGAACGACAGGAGAAGAGGAAGAAGATTAGGAAAATATACCTAATATTTTTCCTGATATAATGTCCAAATAACCCTTTTTCGAGCATTTATTGTATAGACTATTAGATGGTCTTTAATAAAAGGTAAATCTTATTCTCATTGATGTCGGAGAACAGAGCTTAAAGAACTAATGTTCGAAATTTCTTCCTCTAAAGTTCCTTTATTTGATTGAAGGAAGTTAGTCGACTGTTCAACATATAATGGGTGATAAATATTCAGGACGCAGTCATTATAAGGTTTTTATTAGTACCGACGTTTCAAACCAAACATGTGGGTCATCGTCAGAGATGAAAATTTTTAAATACAATCAGAGATATAATATTATACGAATGGTTAATAATGAAAAATTATAGTGATTGATGGTACATGAATCTTAACTATAATTATAATACAGATATTACAAATGAAATATGTAGAATGTTATACAAACTAAAAATAATGTATATAATTCATTTTATAAAAAATGTAATATTTTCTCTTACTAACTGTGGTTCGAGCACTAAAGATATTCAAGTACTAACACATTTGGTAGGTAAGTATGAGGGGTCAGGGGAGAATTTCCCAGTTGTCCTTTTTCCGATAGAAAAAGGTATGTAAACATAGTCAGAGGGGAAGGAAGGTAACATTTCTGTTTGTTGAATGTAAATAATTTAGGGCGGGGTGGCCGAATAGGCTAAAGCGTGTGTAACAGCACCGCTAGTTGCCTGGCAACCCGATAACAGAGATTTTGAGATGATATAAAAAGTACGAGTTCGCGTCCCGGTGCCGGAGGGGATTTTTAATTTCCCCGCCCTCACCCCCCGGCCCGGGAAAATCCCGTATAGCCTAAAAGGCGAGGTAGGAAAGAGCAAAAAAAAAAAAAAAAAAAAAGAATGTAAATAATTTGCTGACTAAATATTTCAGGTGTGTACAATATTTGCGTTGTTTCATATGGTTACAGAATTGTGGCTATTGGCTAGTAATGAAATGAACATAAGCAAGATATGTCAATCAATATAAACATAACATAGTTTGATTGAAGGTATACATTGGTTAGCCAAGTAATATTCATAATAAAGACAATTGTAGTGGAATGAAATGATAAGCAAGACAATATATTGTCCAATATTATTTTAAATATTTAATTGTACCACATTGTCAATATTAATTATAAAAAGAGGGGGAAAATGAAAGAATATTATAATTTGCTAAAGAAGAAAAAAGGAAAAATGTTTCTTTGGGTTGTATATAAATTTAACCCTGAGACCTCCGTTTAATCTGGTAGTGTGTATTATCAATGTCATTCTACAATACATTAGGGAGAAAGGATTCCGTCTCTTGTAAAAACTAATACATTCGCAAGAGAGAGTCATCAAGTCTCTTTTTTTCTTCCACTTGATGGAATAATCAAGCTATGTTACAGTTCCAACCAAACAGAAGAGAGTTGTATGGCAATTGTTTGAAGCTGGTTTAGAACAGTGTAAGATATTTGTTCTTCATTACTTGTTGCCTCGTGCTAGTAATTCGTCTACTAAATTGATCAATGAACAGATGACAAAATAATAAGGAAATAATGCAACATATCATAAGGTGGAAGAAACGATTATAATTTTCTCCATGAATGGAATAGACCACTAGCGGATCTAGGATTAATTTTTTGGGGGGGCTTCAGCCCGAATGCTTTTTTTTTCATAAAAATAACGATAATTACTTTGGAAAAAAGGAAAGAAACTAATTACCTACATGAAATGGTGTTTAAGTGATTCCTAAAGTCCTTTTAAATGTAATTACACAAACAATAATACTTTGACAGATATTTTTTTAATATCTTTGCTAATAATGATCTGATTTCGATGATTTTTTCTCTTGTCTTGTAAGAGATTCAGTAATTTTTACCTGACTAAGTGAAGCGAAAAGAGGGTTATGTATTTGGACCGTCCGTTAAAAGCTATGTAACGCATTTTTCAGTGAATACAGGATCGTTTTTACTTACACTTACCCATAAATGAAATATATAGTTAAAGAAAGTATTGCGATCGTGGAAATTTTGGAATCTCATTTTTCTACGGAAATACACGTTTTGGGCCCCTTGAGTCCAAATAACCAAGACATGCAAAATGGTCTCTGTGTGTTAGCGGTCTAGCTCAAAAACGAAAAGTCGTCAGTAAAATTGCATATTTAAGGTTTTATAAGTGGCACTTTATATCATGGACTTAACACATTTTTACTATTTACTCGAAAACAGCTCAAACAATTTTGATTAAATTCATTATGTCTGTGTAAAATTTCTGATTGGTGTTCTCTAACAGGACTTAAATGGCTAATTTTCAATCTTAGCTTTCTCTAAAGTACCTTTATTTGAAATAATTAATCATTTCACATTAATCGTTGATAAAAAAATAGATAAATATAAAATAATTTGATAATTAACTAAAAGAGATTGCAACGGAGAATAATTGTAATTGAGGAACCAAAGGAATACGAGCGTATTCCAAACTAAATACGTCATAATAATACGTAACAAAATGTCATTAATTACTAAAATGTGGGCGTATGAAGGCATTAATCGGCCGCCATTTTAAAACGAAATTGCGGAAGTTATTTTCGATTTCCGAGAGTGAACTCTGTGTTTTTTGTGCCAAATTAAAAAAATAAATAAATAAACATAGTCGTCTAGGCGAAAGGCTGCGGTTAAATGGACGATGTTTTTATTCTACGTATCATGAAACGTAATATATATATCTTTTCTTTCAGCGATTGAAAAGGCTCATTATTTAAAACAATAAATGCAATCGGTCAATCAATATTTAAACACAATAATATCGAAAAGAAAATTTGTAAGGAAGTAGTGAAAGTTAAAATAACACCAATCTAATGAAAGCCAGCGTTTCAGCGCATTTTTATGATATTTTTAAGGTCAACTACAAATAAACAGAATATAAATATATAAGAGATAAAATGAGAATAATAATTTAAGACATAAAACTTAAAAATCGATCCAGCCGTTCACTCAAAAAAGTGTTTGTTATTTACTTTATATTTGTTACTTATAGCTTTTAGCGGATGACCTAAACAAAAAACCCTTGGTTGAGGTAATAGGTGAATCAAGTCCAAGAAGGCCTTAATATTTACAAAATTTGATGCCATGGTTACGGTTTATAACTGTTATTTTATTTAGCAGTTTCAACAACCTATTGAAATTAACAGTTATCTCTATTAATTTCTTCAATTATGTTATTGTATCAGATCAGCGAACCGAAAATAACAAGTCCCTATTTCATATCCTGTATTGGGAAAACATGATTGCATAATTGTATTATATCGAAGACATTCATAGAAACTGTTATCTTTTGTATCATAATAAAAAAAAAATACAATCTCGACTTATCGATATATTCGATATTATCAAACGAAGGAGAGATAATGGAAATGGAAAGTTAGCTATCCCTAAGAAAGCAGTTCCAAGTGGAAGAGGCTCTAAACTCGATTCTTCAAACAGTTGATGTTCAATTAAATCGAGTCGGACGAAATATTTACGCCCTCGACTGCTGTAAACTCGTTCCGTTTTCAGCCTTTCTCTTGGCACTCTGCCCACTCTAATGCAAGTTTCGATCTCGATAAATCGATAAATGTATATCAATGCGATTCAGGTTCTGAATTCCATTATGTGATGTCAGATTTATTTTAATTATATTAAAAAAAAATAATTAATCAAACAGCTGATCGATCAGCTGACGTGCAAGATTGTTTTTTCATCTTAGCTCTCAGAATTTATTGGGTCTCAGAAAAATATCTGTGATTTTTCGGTAAAAAAATTAAATATTTTTTTAATACTAATTGAAATACAATAAAAATTTTGGTATAAAAACCATTAAGGGATTTACTTTTGTAATGTAAGTGCTTCTTGATTTTCTTGCTTAAAATGATTTAGATAGATTTCATGCAGAAAAATCTATTACTCTTTTTTTAAATAATTTTACGGTAATAATTTATACATAACGATTTCGCTCATCCGGTGGAACAATGGTGTAACTGCAAAGAATGCAATTTTATAATCGAGGCAAAATGATTAGAATATTATTTTTTAAAAACTCTTTTTACTCTATCAGCGAGTGTGGTGTCGGAATAATACAATATTATTGGATCGTTTCATATGAAATGTTATTTTCACAGCCAAGTTTATTTAGTAAAACAACTTTATGAAATAAAAAAATTTTTAGTCAAAAATATTCAACCTTATTTTCAAAACATATTCCTTAACGTGATATCAACCTCATTTTAAATCCAAAATATGAAAAAAAATCGGTCCAATAGTTTCGGAGAAAATGTGCTGGACGGGCAATTTTTTTTTTTTTTTTCGTTTTTAGCATTCTACGCATTAAGTTTTTGATTTTTTTTTTGTTCGATCACAATGGTTCATTATTAAAAATAATAAACTAATAATATTTAAAAATCACGATATCATTACTAATAGTGCTTTGATTTCGATGAAACTTAAAATTTAAATACCTTTGAAACATCTCATCACAATATGACAAAAAAGTGTATACTTTTTGAGTTATTCGGAATCTAATTTTACCATCCCTAGTAAATTTTTTTCCAGCTTCTTTTCGTTGAAGTATGTTATGTAGATAAATTTATCGAGGGCATCGAGAAGAACACTTCAGCGAAGTTTCATTGAAATCGGTATTCTTTTAGGCGCTACAGTCTATGGCAACGCAGGTTTTTCGGTCACCTTGAAAGGAAAAGGCGGATAGAAATGTGGATGAAGGATCATCCTCGGGTGACCTCTGATATTAAATCCAAATTTTAAAAAAATCGGTCCAGCAGTTTCGGATAAAATGCGCGAACGGCGGTCGGTGGACAGACAAATTAATTTTTATTCGTTTTTCGAATTCTACACATCGTGAAACGTAAAACCTCAAATTTCGAGAGAAGGTTAAGTTTTGAATTTTTTGTTTGAGCACAATAATGGTTCATTATTAAAAATAATAAACCAAAAATATTTTAAAATCGCGATATCTTTACTAATAGTGCT
This sequence comes from Nezara viridula, assembly GCA_928085145.1. Taxonomy (NCBI): domain Eukaryota; kingdom Metazoa; phylum Arthropoda; class Insecta; order Hemiptera; family Pentatomidae; genus Nezara; species Nezara viridula. Next base: position 8,314,610 of record OV725080.1, on the reverse strand, counting down.
TTGGTTTCGATGAAACTTTCTTCATTTTTTGGAAAATTTAAATACTTTTGAAACATTTTATCACAATATCGACAAAAAAGTGTGTACTTTTAGAGTTATTCGGAATCTAATTTTACTATCCCTCGTCCTCGGATGACCTCTAATTTTATATCCAAATTGAAAAAAATTGCTCTAGTAGTTTCGGAGAAAATGCGCGCACGACGGACGGACAAAATTTTTTTTTCGTTTTTCGAAAAATAATATATTTTTTATTCTTAAAAAAAATATGAATGAAGACGAAAACGCATTCTAAAGCAATAATATGCAACAATGTTTGAAATATTAATTGCCGATTTTTGAAAAACCTTTAAAGAAATAGTCAAGATATCCTCGACTATCATTGCTATAACATCCGACAATGCAAGAATTCAAGAAAGGACGTTTGAGACATGCGAAGAAGAGAATGGAAGGACAATAGAAGAAGAAACACAATAAGTCGAGGAGTGGCCTGTCGACGGAACTAATATTGACTTCCATCCCATGACGTAATTAAGGATATTTCTATTGACCCAGTGCCTGGAGACTTTCTTCGATTCACGATGTTTGATCAAAACACGACTTAGCTTTCTTTTATATAATAATCTTCATTAGGTAAATTAAAACGTTTACGTCGATGTCTATAATAGTCTTTGTAGAGGATTGCGGAAAGTGAAATCAACAATTTGTCCGGATTCCAAAGTAATTGTGGTTTATTTTCGAACTTATAAAGTACCACAGAAATAAATTGGGTAGAAAATTTAAATAAATGGTAGAATAAATCGCCCTAATCAATTTAAACAGCAAAAGTTAACAAAATCCAGGATTTGTTTTACTAAATTGTTCATCAGACAATTTTGAGTAGAAATAAGTATTTTCATATGAATCGTTTATTCCTAAATTGAATTCTGATTATTATTGACAAACTTTCAGGAAGTGAGAAAAATATATTTTCCAAACCAAAAATATATAAAAATTGTACTATAAAAATCAATTTTATATTAGGTTCGTTTTAGAAACAAAAAATTATATCACCTGATTTATTGGATATTTTACATTGGAATCGACACATATTTCGATTTCGAAAATAATCTAATAGAGTGAACAGGAAAATAAGCAGCTCCATTGTTCAATTTCGACCATACAAATTAGCAAAGATCAATGTTTTTTTTTAATTTAAAAAATAAGTAATTAATCTGATGTTGTGCCTACATCACACTACTTTCATTTACTAGCATATAGGTATTTTCATAAACAGAGAAGTGAAAGTGAAAATTTTAGGCGGAATGACATATAAATTTAAAACTATTATTTGTATTTTTCACCTTTTTAATATGGTAAGTTTGTGCGTTTTTCGTCACTTCTTATTAACTATAAGGATAACACGTATTTATTTTTGACAAGAGTAACGCGGTAAAAAATATTTAAATTTTTTGTAAAAAAATGGTGGAGTGGATTTTAGTGAAAATGCGGCTGTGTTTAATCAGGTATATACCTACCTCATATAAATAACTTTAGTTACTTTTCCCTCTTGAGCTAAGTTATTTATACAAAATATATTTTTTTAACGTGTATCAAAGGACCCCAAAACGTGTATTTCAGTTGAAACACGTATTACAAATTCTTTACTATCGCAATTTTTTCCATTACTATACTTTTATATATACGTGACAGAAAATAAAATTCAATAGCGAAAATATTAGAAAAATAATTGATAGTTTTAAAAAATCATGTTCACCAATTAATATAACAATTACTGAATTACATCAAGAAGATTTGACGTACACTAATAAAAAAATGTAATCTTTGAGATGTGTTAGTATTCTTAATAATTCGGACAAGACATATGCGGTTCAACACTAATGTTTATAAAAAATAACAACAAAAAACAATGTGTAAACAATTATTTGAAACCATCACAGAGTTGTGAAAAAATTAAATCGATATTTCTACAATATATGTTTCACAAAAAAAAAAAAAAAAAAAATGTGCACGAGGCAGAAGTTAGGAAATGAAAAAAATGCGCTACTGAGGAGTCAATTACTGGAGGTAGCGTTATTATGCAATTATATTGTATATAGGTATGACTGTGTTTTTAATTTACTTATCTTTAGGTTATTTTATTTTTTATTGTACATAGTTTTTGATTATTATTTTACTATTGTTATTTTTTTATTTTCTGTATATATGGTGTGAATGTGTTCATATATCAATATAATTATTGTCCATGTGACAGACTATTATGTTTCTAAATAAATAAATTTTAAAAAAATATTATGTAAATTTGTTTTAGAATTTAATCTTCAATGATCCATTGTAATTTATTGTTTGTAATGTTATTATAATAATCAAATATGCAATATAAAATTTTACTAATTGCATCTGAGTTCATCTATTCGTAAAAATATTTGATGAGCTGTTTAATAACTGGATGAAAATAAAACATTACTTGAAAAATAAATAAATTATATAAATAATTATATAAATTATACAACTTCTTATGGCCAGAAAGCTAATGAACAGCATTCATTATACGAGCCTTTCAGTTGACATAATGAATAACTATAATTTCAACATTTTTGAGTAAAGTCATTTTAATGATATTTCTAGTAGGAAAATGCATAATATCTGTATAGACAGTGAGTAAGTTGATTCTAGAGTACGTGAATGCAGTGTTGAAATATAGAAGACTGAATAAAGGTATACATTTTCTCACTAATATAACTAAAATTAATAATAAAAAATATTAAAATTGGAGCAATTCTGTTAACTGAAAGGCTCATATAATGTATATAAAAATTATTTGTTTTAATTTTTATCGCCTTTTTAAATTATCCTTGATTAACAATTTGACAAAAAAAACATAGAAAAAAAATATTTTGTTGTACCTTATTTTAGTATAATTTAGTATTTTTAAAATTACTAACTTTTCGCACGCCACCTGACAGACAATGGCCCAATTCCCTCTAGACAGAGGTTTGTCTCAACTAGGTTTTTCTTTTGAGAAAATTTGTTTAAACCGTTCTGAGTTATCGAGAGAGTTTCGTATATTATCCCACGACTGTTGACAGTTTGTTTTTTACATAAAGCTGAAGACATTAGGAGTGGGTGTGGGAAAGAGAAGCTGAGGAGCGTTTTACAAGCTTATTTATTTTATCTATAAAAAAATAAATATTATAAAATAAGGCTTTATTTCTTCATCATATTTATTTCAAATTACATAGCTACGTTTCGGCTGATAAGCCATCTTCAAGTCATCTATAAGATAAACACCATTAATTTTATATTTTGATATAATTCTACATTCTATTGGTCCTATTTAATTTAATATTCTATGAATTATAACTCTAATTAAGTTAAGTCAATTTAATTAAATTTATAATTAACACTACCAGTTATTTTGTAAATTAACACTACCACAAGATAAAATGAGGTTGCTTTTTTATTCAAATCCAGAAATATCAAAAAATAAAATTAATAATATTTTTGACGATAGGTAATATTTTAATGATGGTAAAGGTTTTGAATTCTATTTTGTATTATATTTACTCTAAAACATTTCCACGAGTAATTAGTCTTAGAGTGTTGTTTTAATCATTGTTTGAAATATTTATACCTCCTGTAAAAGCCCTTATAAGTTAAACTTTTAACATAAACTAAGAATTTTATTACAAAAAACAAGAATTTTTTTTTTTTTTTCCAAAACAAAATTTATAAAAACTGTTAAAATGTACTTCTTTAGACATTTTTCAACCCACGATACCGTATAAATATATATATATATATATATATATATATATTAGTTTTTTCTTCTAGCCTTGAAATTAGACGATACAAAATTAAAATATTTATTAAACTAATTAAACTGTGGTATTTAATAAATACTTGAACTTTATTCAGGCTAATTTTGAAAAGAAAAAAATCTAATTTTGTTGTATCCATAAAATTTAATTAGAGTAATACTCATATTTTCAAAACAGAGAAAGCAATTTCTAAATAAATGGAAAACATTTAAATTTCACTTTCGAAAATGTCCACTCTCATTTGTATGTCAGTTACGGGACGACATGAAAGTGTCAAGACTCGGTCGTGTGCGGGGTAACATTATTGTAACGTATGCACTTATTGTATTAGATACGGAGGGTTGTATTTTTTACAATATACAACAAAGAAAAAATTATATTTAAAAATAAAAAAAATTAAATAATAAAAAAAATATAAATAATATTTTTTTCATAGGTCACAGATTCGTTGAGCATACTTCCAATATAAGTAGATATCAAAACAGTAATATTTTTTTCTCTTAAATTATAGGCTAGCATTTTTATTAAAATGATTTTTTAAACGTTGTTTATAATGACGACAGTGAACATGTAGTAATTTATTGATAGCTATGCAATAACTTCGGTATATGTCAGCAATTCCAATATCACTAATAAATAGCACTGATTAATTTTCATATACGTAAGAAAATGTAATAATATTATCAATATTACTGTAAAAGACTATGAATCAATAAATTATAAAATAAATAAGAAAATGTAAATATAAGTTAAATAATAAGGTACTATATATCAATTATCGAGTTGAACGATTGATGTGTAAAATTTTGGAAAATGCTTTATCACATTTAATCGAGTCGAAATCACAGTATAATAAAAGTAATATTTTAATTGATAAAAGCATTTAACACTATATTGCAATATATTTAAAAAATTGTGTTACTTATATAATGATAATTAAAAAAAATAAAAAACAGTCTTAACGAAAATCTAAGTTAAAAATATGTTTTTATGAAAATAAACCGAAAGAATTAATGGGTTAATTTTATAAATAATTAATTTCGTCAATGTATAACTTGAGTTTTGACATAATTTTAAAAGAAAAATGTTATATAAAGGCTATGATTTCTTCATTCATATAATAATAGAAAATATATGGTATTTTGAAAACGCTAAGTTATTTATAAATTTAATCTAGAAATGTTGATATAAAAAGATTATCCAGTTTGATATAGTATATCTTTAAAGTATGAATGAAAATGGAAAATATCTTTATCAATGGTATTACAATTGAATATATACATTTTAAAAACATATATAAATTAAATTATATATAATTTTAAAAAAACTAACATTTATCATTAAATTGTCAAAAGCATTCGTGCCAAAATATATATATATATATTTTTTTTTCTATAAAATATGTATTTGCGCCTGTCAACAATAAGTAAGCAGATAGGGGTTGATTGATGTTTATATATATATATATATATATATATATATATATATATAAATATCTACAATGCCTGTATGTTTATGAGTGTGTGTGTAACCTGGAGTTAAAGGACACTATACTGATCCTTTATTAAATAATATATTAACTTTATCACATTTTTTAATACTTAAAAAAATGATATCAATAGAATTTTGAAAATTGTACATTGTAATACAAAAATTGAAAGTTTTATTAATATCGAATATTTTACTTACGTGAATCTTCATTTTGTTTCTGCTTTCCTCGACCAATAATATAGTCCTTATTAAGATTAAAATAAAATAAAAAAAGAAACAACGTAAAAATAACTTTTTAACTGCGAACTATAAAATATCCGACACGAAATTACAGTCACTGTTTATAGAGTCCGAACCGTACACATCTCAATGCCACTATACACTCAACAGTCCGACGTGTTTCTCAGCATTCCTGTTGTCTGTCTTCGTATTATTTATCTGTAAAATAAATAATATATTATCTACTATAAATATAATATATTAATATAATTAATGATTAATAAAGTTTAATTCAATTATAATGTAATCATGATTATGTAGAGATGAAAATCATCGTACTTAACTCTTTTTATCGCTATATATTTATTAATATTATGTAATAAAAATATATGTTTTATTATATTTATTTAATTATTCCTTGATTTCGAGAACAAAAATTAAGAATATTATATTTTTAAAATATTAACATTATTTGAAACTGATGAATAATAAATTCATATCATTAGTAAAATCCCTTCATTACTTCATTTACATTTTTCTAAATTTTATAATAAATTAAAAACATATTTACATATATATGTTTTTTTTTCAATGTCAATTTTTTTTCTTTAAAGGGTATTTTTTTTATAAAAAATAAAATAAGGATGTAAATTTTTTTTTTTTTAATTATAGTAAAATATAGGTAATGCTAATTAAAAATTTTATTACAGTTGAATATTTTAATAATTTATCACTTTGAGTTTCTTTTAATGATTTTTGAAAAATAATTTAAAACAATGCTATTATTTATGAATGGTATAAAATTCTGTTCTTGGAAAAAAAATATCTACATATATATTAAAAGTATTTTATGATTTATCTAATTAATTAACTACCTAATTAAAGGTGTAAAAACATATGATTATATATATTAATGTATGTATAACAATTATTATACGGTGTGGCCTAAAAACATATGATTATATATATTAATGTATGTATAACAATTATTATTATGTGTTGTGGCCTACCTCAATCCGTGACGTAGTGAGTACGGTCGATGACGAAGACCAAAGACAGTCTAAGCGCGGGCGAGAGATAGTGAGGGTCTATATAGGGGACCCCCTCCACGGCGCTTCTGCGCTACGACTGCAAAGCGGACCGGGCTTCTCTGTTTAAATTATTCAACTATCGATGAAGCAGTGAAAACCTCTTGCGAAAGCACCACGATTATGATGGCTGAGGGGAATGCCAAATATTTTTACCACCGGGGAAGGGTATTTTCGAAAAGAGACTTTAGCGAAGCGTTAAAGTCTCCAATCGAAATGAGGTGTTCGTAGAGCCTAGTAGATTTTCACCTCTAACCACGGGCGGATCTACGGGGTGGGGTTATAAAATGGTAAAATATAACCATGTTTTATGAAAAAAAAAAATTTAAGAATTACCCCTTCAAGTATTATTGTTAGTGTAATTTTTTATTTTTTTTTTATTTTATTTTTTTATTATTTTAATGGAATTTACAACTGTATTACATAGTGAATACAACAAGTAAATGAGAAGTTGGTAACATGGCATGTACAACATGAAGAGAAACTACCCATTGGTAGAACTCAAATTAAAGTTCTATATTAGAAGATCCCGAGGCCATCTTCTTTTCAGACGCCTCGGAGGGTTATGAGGGATCGAGGAGGAAGCAAGGTTTGAAACGAGAGGATTCGGATGGTTCTGCAGTTTGTTATTGAAGGAAAGGTATCTGGATTGGGCCAGATCGGAAACATATGGAACATTAAGGTCTTTGAGCGTTGAGGATTTTACGAAGGATTTTGGATTGTAAGGATTGGATACGAGAGGAATTCGATCGTTTAGTTGAGCCCCAAAGCTCAATTCCGTAAGTCCAAATAGGTCTTATTATTGTCATATATACGAGTCGTTTATAATTGATTGAAAGCTTAGATCGTTTGTCTAGTAAGTGCTGCAGTAGTCGAAAACGTCGGGCGGTTTCTAGTCGTTTCAGTCTGGTATGGGGGTTCCAAGTGAGTCGTTTGTCAAGGTGGAGTCCTAAGTAGCGGATTTGCTCAACAGGAATAAGTGGAGTATTATTGAAGGATACTTTAGGACAGGAGGTCATAGGTTTACGACGGAGGGTAAAGGTGATTTGATGGGATTTGTTGGAATTTATTTTTGTTCTCCAATTTTTACACCATTCTTCAAGATTTGTGATATGTGATTGAAGAGTTTGGGATGCAATTAAAGAATGGTTATTAACTGATAGGATACACGTGTCATCGGCATAGGTGGTGTTGACAGTGTTGGATTGGGCTGGGATGTCAGCTGTATAAACTGTGTAAAGGATAGGACCTAGGATAATACCTTGAGGAACACCGGCATTTCGTGTATTTACATTTAAAAGGACTTCAGTAATCACTTAAACACCATTTCATATAGGTAGTCAGTTTCTATCTTTTTTTCCAAAGTAATTATCGTTATTTTTATGAGAAAAAAAAAATCTTTCGGGTTGAAGTCCTCCCTTCCAAAAATTAAATCCTGGACCCGCTAGTGCCTTTAGCTCAGGATTCAGTCCACACTATCATATATAAATATCAAGCAGAAACCCATTGGATAGTTTCACAATAACTGTATATTTATATTTACCAATATACACCATCCGATAATATCGCAATCATAGCACTTAGGAGACATTTGGCAAGCATTATGAGTTATCTAAAAAAACAGGACATTTTTGAGCTTTAAAACACAGAGCCCAATACTTCCTTTGAAACTATATAGGATCTTAATGACCAAGACGAAATATTTAAAACAGAATTTATCCCGCCTCGATCAATCGATTTTGTAACCATTCAATTTTTCCAGTGACTTTTATTATAGTTATTGAAGAAATTTAAGGATCGAAATGAGGATTCGTCACTTCTCCATGAAATGCCCTTTTGTTCACTAGCGGATCCAGGATTTAATTGGGGGAAGGCGTCAGCCCGAAAGCTCTTTTTTTCATATATATAACGATAACTACTTTGTAAAAACAGAAAGATACTAGCTACCTATATGAAATGGTGTATAAAAGATTCCTTAAGTCCTTTTAAATGTAATTACCCGAACAATAATACTTTATGACATAATTTTTTAATATTTTTTACCATAAAGCATGATTACACTTTACAATTTTGTGGGGCTTCAGCTTCAAAGCCTTCCCTCCGTAGATCCGTCCGTGAAACAAGGGAATAGTGAACTTGCCAACGTTTCGGTAATTCAGGCATCATCAGGGCAGAAAAACCAAGATCACATGTTTGCAGAAAGAAGAAACAAACAAGAAAAAAAAATTATAGCGGTAGACATCTCACGAAGCCATCCAAATACATACTGAAGGAAAGAGAAGATTCTCTTAATAACAACTAAGGAAGATTATATTGATCAGCTTATTTGAAGTAATAAAGAGAAAACATAGCTATAACTAAAATATAATCATACAAAATTTGTTATATTGAATTTAAAAAATCAATAATTAAACAACAATTTAAAAAAATCAAATTAACAAGCTTAAAGGAATATATAATATCCATTCACAACAATACTGAGATCATTCCATTTATAAGGTAATCATCTTATGACTCCTTTCTGGGTTTATGCTTATTTTAGTAATATCACTTGTGGAATGACCGTGAATCCACTGATTTTATTTGGAATGGATGTTATATATTCGATAGAGCTTTTTCATTTGATATTTTTTAAATGCTTTTTATTTTTAAGAGTGTGAGTGTGTTAGAGTGTGAGTGTGCTTTCTCTGAACACTATTATAAATGTCCTTGATGTGACAGAATGTAATATTTCTAAATAAACAAATATTAGAAGATTTTATTTTTTACTTTCACTTACCTATATATGAAATATATAGTAGAGGAAAGTATTACGATCGTAAAAATTTTCGAATCTTAGTTTTCAACGGAAATACACGTTTTGAGGTTCCCTGAGTCCAAATAACCAAGTCCCGCAAAATTTTGTGTGTGTGTGTGTGTTTGTGTGTGTGTGTGTGTGTGTGTGTGTGTGTGTGTGTGTTTGTGTGTGTGTGTGTGTGTGTGTGTGTGTGTGTGTGTGTGTGTGTGTGTGTGTGTGTGTGTGTGTGTGTCTGTGTGTGTGTGTGTGTGATATAATATAAAAGACAGTTAAATATACAATATGAAAGATTTTTATAACTAACTAAAGAAGAAATAATAGATCATAACGGAGAATAGTTGTAATTGGAGATCCAAAGGAATAGGAACGCATCCGAGCTCGCCCGAAAGATCAGAACACGCTTCCATACGTATCATACATGAGCTATAATACGGACTCTGACGATATTCTCTAAATATACAAATGCGGTTTTCATGAATGCTATCGTTGTTATTATTTAATATTTAATTGTGTAGATTACAGCGATATAAATATTAAAATTTGTATATATTAGGGTATTTATAACAATAAAAATACCCATAATGAAATATAAATAAATATAGCTTCTATAATTTTTACTTTCTCTTCCCCTTTGTCTGAAAATACTTATTTCTGCTAAGAAGAGGGTGGTAAGTGAAAGTTGTGTACCGCACCAGATTTATTTTCAATGTAGTATAAAAAGTTTTGTATTATAATATTTTAGCTATATCTAAATGCTTTACCTCGTATTACGTCAAATCAGCTGTTCAATAAAACCTTAAATATTTGTTGTTAATAGAAACTTCTCTTTCCTTCAGTATGTATTTGGATGACTTCGTGAGATGTCTAATGCAATCATTTTTCTTTCTGCATATACCTGATCTTGGTTTTATCACCCTGACTAGTTAACTATTTCTATGTTGCAGCCTTCCAACTTTTTCCCTTTATAACATAATCACTTAATGTCTCTTTTTCTAGCTTATGCTTATTTTACTAATTGTCTACTCTATCATCAGAGTTCAGATACAGTTTATCTAACTCTTCTTTAGTATTAGTTCCTCCATACTGCTTCCAGTCCTCCTTTCTTGTCCCTCTTTCTAGCTTCCGCTAATACCTAATCGTAATATTATATATTATTGAATATTTATTTATTTTAGTTACTATTTATTTTTTTTAAATATTAATTTTAGAATATTTTCAGTCCATCCTACGTATTAGACAAAAAACTTATACCCCGAGGCTAAAGCTTCCTGTAATTACAGCAATTTAATGACTTAATGTCTTCGGCGACCTGTGATGAGTAGGAGGAGGTGCCGGCCCGTATTCTCTAACAGCTTTTAATATCTTACGGCACCTAGCTCATTTTTTTTTTACAACTAATGCTCATTATTTTTTAATATCTACTCTCCTTCGATAGCAGGTGTAATATGATTAATTAAACACTATCGACACAATCTATTTTTAAAATCGATTTATTATGCTATCGATGTAAAATAATAAAATTAGAACAATACTAGAAATTCTTTTCTTTTTTTTTTGTATTTATTTATTTAAAATTATAACAATCTGTCACGTGGACAATAGCATATAGTGATATATGAACACATTCACACCATATATACAGAAAATATAAAATTAATAAAAGTAAAATATTAATCAAAAACTATATACAATAAAAAAATAAAATAACGTAAAGATAAGTAAATTAAAAAACATAAAAACACAGTTATAACTATATACAATATATACAATTAGGCAGGGAACCCTAAGCCAGGCTTCTCCCTCCAACTATAGAAGGAAAAGCAGGACTCCAAGAGATCCCTGCGCTACTCTCTCAACCGCGTCACTGGTGCTAAAGCCAGTGGAGTTTGAGCGAGAGCGCTATAGCCACATACACTCATGTCTTGAGTGGAGAATCTGGCCATTGCCAGAACTCCAAGATATATACTACAAAAGATCTCTGGGCCACTGCCGCTTCAACCTTCGAGGAGGATTGTAGGGATGAGTGGAACTAGATAGGGATTGTGCTAGGGGATTTGGATGATTTATAAGGTTCTGATGGAATTTGGAAAAAATTTTAGGGATAAGGTCGAGGACAAATGGGATATTAAGGTCGTGGTGTAGGGTTTTGTTGCTTACATAGAACGGAGCATCGACTATTGTTCGGAGGACTTTGAATTGAAAGGATTGGATGCGTTTGATGTTAGAAAATTTTGCTGTCTCCCAAAGTTCAAGTCCGTAGGTCCAAAAAGGTTTCAGGATTGTCTTGTAGATCAGTAATTTGTTGTCAATTGAAAGTTGAGATTTTCTGATCAGTAGTCTGTATAATTGGCCGTATCGTCGGTTAAGTCTTTTAAGTCTATTATGTGGATTCCACGTTAGTCTTCGGTCTAAGATAAAGCCAAGATACCAGACTGGAAAATTAAGTGACAAATCTTGAGGATTACTTGAGTACAACATAAACAAATAAATCCACATATAGGATTTATACAGTCACGTCCTAAAATCATGCGTGTTTCTTAAATGAGAAATTACATTTAAGTATATTTTTCTCAATTAATCCCATCAAATTACCTTCACTCTTCCACGTAAACCTATGACTTCCTGTCCTACAGTATCCTTTAATAATCCCACCTTATCCCTGTTGAAAAAATCTGATACCTTGGACTCCACCTGGACAAACGACTCACTTGGAATCCTCATACAAGTCTGAAACGATAAGAAACTGCTCGACGTTTTCGACTACTCCAGCACTTACTAGACAAAAGCTCTAAACTTTCTATATATTACAAACGACTCATATACATGACTATAATAAGGCCAATCTGGACTTACGGAATTGAGCTTTGGGGCTCCACCAAACCATCGAATTCCTCTCACATCCAATCCTTACAATCCAAAATCCTTGTAAAATCTTCAATGATCCTTACTTTGTCAGAAATAAAATCATTCATAACAACCTTAACGTACCATATGTCTCCGATTTAGCTCAATCCAGATACCTATCCTTCCATAACAACCTTCAAAACCATCCGAATCTTTTCGTTTCAAAACTTGCTTTCGATACCTGATAACAATCCAAGACGTCTGAAAAGAAGATGGCCTCGTGACTTATGTACATATATTATTAGAGTGCTACCATTGGGTAGTTTCTCAACAAGCGTTTTCATGTGATTTTTTTATTACCTTATGCACATTTACTGGATGTATTTTTAATTTATACAGGTATAAATCTCATGAATAAATATAAATAAAAAGTAGACATAAGGAATACCAAACAAAAATTTTCATAAACAGAAAAGCAGAAAATATGAGCCATCGTTTTAAACTCCTTTAATGATAAAGAATAGGACAGCAAATTGAAAGAATGAAGAAGTTCGAAGATAAACTGTGGCTTTTGCCACTTCTTACAAAAATCCATATTACCGATGGGCAGAGGAGGATGGTAATAGATAAACAAAAAGTTCCTATGAAAGATTTTCCTTTTTTTTTAATGGTTATTTAGAAAAATTTTTGTCTTTTATTTAATAATTCGGTCCTGACTGTATTAGACTGAAGAGAACATTTCTTGGTAAAATACAATTCCTTGCAGGTTCTTTCTATTATTCCTTTTATTTAATATTAGTATTGTATGATTTGGTTGTAGTCCGTGGTACAGAGCCATTTTTATCGAATTATTAACATCCGTCTGAAACTTCATAAATAGTTACATTTCATCGTAACCTACCACTATTTCATTTACGAAAACTCTTGGAATTGGGGCGTTTTCAATCTGGAGAGGGACTAACTTTGTCTGTTTAATTAGGTACTTGAAACTCGTAAATACCAATTTGCTTTCTACTTGTATCGTAAGATAATTTGATCACAATGTCGAGAAAAAAGGCGGCCCTCAAAAATATTGAGCCGTTTGGCGTGACCTACATCCCCAAATTTTCAAAATAACGAGGTTATATAGGCTAAACGGGCCAATATTTTTGTAGAACACCTTTTTTATCTATTTTGTGATCAAATTATCTTACGATCCAAACAAGTTACGATGAAACTATTTACGTTTCAGGCAGATGTTAATAATTCGATAAAAAGGGGTCTGTATCGCGAAATATTAAGAACTGCTTTTTCTTTTCCAATTCACGCACTTATATCTTGTAAGTTGATCCAAAAAACTGAATTTTTAATTATATGTTGTGTGTGTAACCCATTTTCTTATATAATAAATGCAATTCTTTAACAATTTCTTTGTAATTTGTAGTTCTTCTGTTGCCTAAAAATTATTGACAAACTTTTTCAAACGCAGACCCTTTTTTTATTTTCAATTAATTTTTCTTTGAATTCCAAGTACGAATATGTTGCCAAAAAAAATCTTGAAGCCTAAAACTTGAGCTCTCGACATTTTTTTGTATGTTGTAATACAATGCAATAGCTTCAAAATCGAATAATATTTTTCACTTTTCGTTGTTCGTTTACAATGAAAGAAGAGATGTCCAAAATATCGAAAAAAATACCTCATTTTTTGACACAAAATGTTGCCTGATTTTCTGTCTTTGGATTCGTGTTCATCGTGCCTCAAAACATAAAAAAAAAAAAACATTTTTGTTAAAGGGAGGATTTTGTTGCTGAACTGACGTTATTGAAGCTTAAATGACGTTTATTTTTGTAAAATATTGCTCAAACCTGCGCAATGTATTACCGACGCACCATAACAGATTTACCTTCTTGATAACTGTATCTGTTCAGGTGTTTCGCCATATTTGAGATATAGTAAGCAGTCTTTGTGACAGTTGTTGACAAAGAGGCTGGTCCTATAGATCCCATGTCTCCTGTGGTACTATTTCTATAGTAATCCGTACTGCCGTATTAGTAATCCGACCCGACCGTAGGGATCCATATTGCAGTCCGGACAGCCGATCTGAAGGGAGGAATATAATGCGGTGAAAGGACGAGAATTGTCCGCAACGACAAAGTTTGGCGACAGCGCTGTTATCCAAGTTCCATCCACTTCGCAACACTCTTCACAGCAGGGTTAATTTAATTTTAAAAGATTTATTATCTTGTTCGCGAATAAGCAGTGTTTCCGAAAATTTTTGTTTTCTGACAAAGATCATCATATCATAGTTTTAATAGGAATGATTAAATATTTATATATTATTTTTTATATAAATTAGGCCAATTATCACCAACATTTAGGGCCATAGCTTATTGATAAGCTATTAATTACGACGTTTCGACCATACTGAGGGTCATTTTCAAGTCTGGAAAATTGTAATATCATTATTATTTAACATTTAACAATTACAAAAAGAATTTCTTATTACACATAATTAACTTGTCTAACGATCTATGTCATATTATTTTCGATACTCATAAATTTATCCAAATCTATACAATAAAAGTATACACTTTTTCTTATAAAAAAAAAACCTTACATGTACGTAACTTTAAACTTTAAATCTTACATTACTGTTTTTAATTTACTTATATTTAGGTTTTTTTATTGTATATAGTTTTTATTTATTATTATTTAGTTATTATTTTACTTTGTTAATTTTTTTTTTTTTTTTTTTTGTATATACGGTGTGAATGAGTTCATTTATCAATATAATTATTGTCCCTGTGACAGAATATTGTATGTCTAAATAAACAAATAAAAAAAAAAAAAAACCTTACATTAAAAACAATTGAAATTACCTTGATGAGTCCTCCGTTATATATTTATTATTAATTTAACAATAATTTGTTCAGTGAACATTAAATTGTCATGCTATTTAGAGGTTTCGCCTACGTCATTTCTGGAGGGACTGACTTATATCGTCCTGGTGGGGATAGTCAAAGGGAAAGGGATTTTCCTTCTATTGTTTTGCATTAGTGGATTATTTTATCTAATTTATGATTTGTATATTGCTTTTAAATTAATTATTATATTATATGCGAATATTGTTAATTACATTTGCGTAAAAAGTATTTATATTGTCCACATTCTGTTGTTAACGGAATTCTTTAAATTTTTAGTAATATATATATTGACTCTATAATTTTTCTTTTATTGTTATCATTTTCCTTATATATTATTTTGGCATTTTTAAAAATCAAATTGGTGTTTGTTGTATGTTGCATGTTGTGAAAGGCCGGTTTATGTGTTTGATTTGGGCTTACAATTTTGTTCATGTTGTTTTATTCTTTTTGCGAACCATTGTCTCTGCTGTTAAAAAACATTTGTTAATAAATAAAACTAAAACTAATTCCTCGGGAATAGAAAATTACAAATACTTTAAGTCAATAAATACAATAAATCAGTTACGTAAATTGAAGACAAAAGACCACATGGAAGGCCAAAAAGCAGATGGATAGATGGAATTAACAAAGATGCAATAGAGCATGCAGTTAAATCGAAAGAAACAGGCCAATATAGGCAGAGATAGAACATTAACAAGGTCAGTAATAACAAAAAAAATGTGGTATTTTCGGACTTTTGGGGGAGACCACACGATGGAAGTGAAAACAACAAGGCGAGATTAATAATATGAATTATATATTATAAATAATAGCTCATTATAAAGAGGATGAAACGCTGAACTATTCTCTCGCTTACAGCATTCAGGTACGATTTTTAGTTTCTGAGATATTTTAATCCATATCTTCAATAAAACTCGTTATCATTTGGTTTTCGACACTATTTTTTCCCGTCTCTCTAACACGACTTCCCGTTAAGAAACGATTTTGAATAATAGCCCATTACAGAGAAGATGAAACGCTGAACTCTTCCCTCGCTTACAGTGTGCTGGTCTGATTTTCAGTTTCTGAGATCTTTTAATCCATATGCAAAAACACTTCAATTAGTCGACTCAAGACTACTTTACCCGACCGTTACATATCGGAGATCTGACTATTCAATATAATTCACTCTCCACAAAAAAGTTCAAAACGGGCCTAAAGAAGTTGTCACTCAATTCTTATTGATCCTAATCTCAGAATAAAATATTTGTTTCTATTATACTCGATTTTGAAGTAATAAAATTGGAGAATAACCGATGAGGATTGTTTAATCAGTAACCAAAGAAAAAAGTGGAATGAAGAGAATGGACAATCAATTAATTCAATGGATCAATTTATGACAATACAAAAAAGTTTTCTAAAAACTTTAAATTTTATATTACATTAAATTTATTATAAAGGAAAATTAGAGAAACTTCATTTTTTTACCCACACCTGTCAGAAGTGCTGACAATTAGTGACTCTGCTGTCGGGAAAAATATTAATAGTGGCTTGTTCGGTGTACGGGAAAGGAATGCCCAGTGGCATCCCTTCTTGACTTGATTTTAGTATATTTTTAGATGAGGAAATCTCACCTTTTGAACATGTTAATCGTGGTCATGTCTTGTGTCAGTATGTTAGTATGACCACGTAAGTTATCGTGAAATTTTTTGTAATGTGTCTATATATGATCGTCATATGTTGCCATTTTTAGGTATTTTTTTTTGTAAAAAATGTAATGTTTTTTACGTATCATGGAGCTTTAGTTATAGCTCTAAATGTTTTTGCCTGAAAGGTTTTTAGTTTTCGTATTTTGGCTGTTCGGTATATTTGTAAAGCGTATCTCCATATAGGCTTCAGTAGATAAATGTAGGTGTTCAGTTTTTGTTTTAATTTCAATTCTTCTGTCGAATGGCAGTCCAAGATAGTGTATTTTATCTGTAAGAAAAAACTGAAGATCGGATTTGTAGTCAAAGAAAAGCATTCGAAATGAGATAATAAGTGTGAAAATTTTACTTTGTGGCTATTCTGAACGATATGTTACAAACACCATGAAAAAATACCGATATATGAACTGGAAAATTCCTCCACACAAACCGTATTCCCTAGGATAACTCTCTTTCAGCTAACAATTTGTTCCGTTCAAACCAGTCAGCGTTCCTTTTTGAACATCTATTTTGTCAATAATATAAAAAACAATAAATAAAGGAAGCACACCAGTGATGGAAATAGCTAAGGGTCTTTTTTGGCTTATGCCGGCGTAATTATTATAGATATAAACTTCTCCGTTAGACATTTAAAACCTCTAGAGTCTCCTTTTTCTATTTAACACTTTAAAATTGAAAAAAAAAATATTCAGATATAATCTCCCTTTAAAAAAAAATACCGTTTAGCAATACTGATGGGCACCCAAAAATTCAATTGTTCTAGTAATAGACAGGGAGTCGATGCCAGTAATAGACATACCTCAGAAAATTCTGAAATCTTTATACATCTATAAAGATAAGATAAATGTTCAACTTAGTCTTATCAAAACTGTAAAGGTGATCCTACACGGTCATTCGGAATTTCATTCCGAGGAACTAATGACGTTCCGAAGTATCATGTAAGGTAGTGAATGAACTACTAATGGAGGCGAATTTCCGAACATCCGAAAATCAAAGGTTCATTCACGAGACATGGAGGGGGGACTGAGGTAAAAGTAGTGGAGAGACTAACCATACTGCTGGATAGGTCAGGTTACCTAGGCCCCAAAACCATTATAAATTCCTGATTTTCATTAAAAGTAAATAGTTAAATAGTTTTTCATATCCCTTGTTTATATTTTATAAACCATTTTCAACTATTTCTGTTAAATAGTCAAATGGCAACAAACTAAAAAAAAAAGTGGAAACTTCACAATTTACTTAAAGAAAAAAAAAATCTTTAACTGTTGTGTATATTTGTCAGTTCTTTTCACATTTCCCTCAACAAATTTATTATTTTCGCAATACTTTTCCCTTATTTTTGTAAGTAGTAATAATAATAATAATAAGGCTTAGCGAACCCGAAGGTTCGATGCCGACACCACCAATCGCTTGTTACACACCTCCCTCCACCGTTCGCCGTCCAAATCCAGTCCCTTCAGATCGGCTTTAATGCAATCTTCCCACCTTCGCTTCGGTCTACCCCTCGGACGCTTACCATTCGGCACAGCAAATATTAACCTTTTTTGTAAGTAGTAGACTTATATTTTACTAACTTTTGTCTAAACGATTTTCAGGCAATATGAAGTAATTATTATATCTCCATTTTTCTCTTGATGTCCAATACTATAAAGGGCAATGTCCGAATAAGCTTATCTATGCTCTCTTTCATTGTTTACAACTGAGCTAAAATGGCGTCATAAGTGATAAGTAATGATCAGTAATGATTGAATGTGTAAGGGTCTTCATGATCAAAGCAATCCCGAACAATGTTTGCCATTCTTGTGACGTTCATTCATGGATGATCGTGTAAGGGTCGCTTAAGTTGGAAAGTATGAAACATACTGATCTCAAAAACACTATAGAAACAATAATGATTGAATACTATGAAACATTTTAAAATGTTCTTTTGGAAACTTTGTTCATACAGTTGTCAAAAGTCTTCAATCTATAAAAAACTGGAACCTTTAAATCAACAAAAATCTTACTATTTACATTTAAAGCCCACCTCTGGGTTCCCTGTTCATAACTGGTGCCTTCATCCAAAATGGTTCTATTCAATTTTATAGAATTTCTGTTTTTCTATGTTTTTTAAAATTAAAAGAAAAATTAAGCGTTATAAAAAAAAAATGTAAATTTTGTCTAGCTACATTAATCAAAACTTGATATTTTGTATGAAAGAAAGGTGCAATATTATTTTTTTTGTTTTCCTCCCCTTTTCGGCTGTACATGTTTTTTCTTGGTACAGAATAGAGGGCGAAGAATTAGTGCCAAAGTTAAAAAAGTCCTATCAGCACAAAAATGCGAACTCCTTTTTGTAAGATTATAATTGGAGCGTGATAGTTATTACGCTCCAATTATAATTTATAATTTAATTATATTTATAAGGTCTTGCGAGGTTGATGACAATTTTTTTAATTCATCATTTTTCGAAAAATCCCAACGATTGGCAAACCCTCTTTTCAACGACTTATTACCAGCCAAAATTCCGAAACGTTGGCAACAAATCACATGAGATAGATGTTTTCTTAATTTACTTATAAGCTGTAGAGCATAAGGTCAACTCAAGCCTGAGGTGAGTCCCATCACTGATCATATTACAGATGTAGAACAAAATACTCAGAAACGACAAAAAATAAACCTTACAATGCTTTTAAGCAGTAAAAAGACTAATGCCTATGAAGGCAAGGATTCAAGACAAAAATAAATAAAATGGGGCTATGGAAAAAAAAAATCCAAGTTTGTTTGTTTTGTTGATATTGAGTTAACCAAATCGGGATGTGAGAAGTTAGAATTATTTTTATCCTGAATGTTATTTTCTAATTCTTTTATTCTGTTTACCAATGACTCTATTATGTTTGTAAGTTTTTCAATAGTTTTCTGAAGAACATCAGTATTTGATGGCATGGCGGTGACGTATGCATATTGTACAGACGTAAGAATGGATAGAGTATTTTCAAGTTTTTTTTTTTTTTGTGGCAACCCTGTATAAAACTCTGTCAAATGCCTTAATTTTTCATATTTCCTTTTCTTTTAAAAATTTCGGGCAAGATTTTGACCAAGCAGGGTGTGGCCCACAGCAGTTAGGGCATTTAGTTTAGAGACATTGTCCTTC
Source organism: Nezara viridula (assembly GCA_928085145.1). Lineage (NCBI taxonomy): Eukaryota > Metazoa > Arthropoda > Insecta > Hemiptera > Pentatomidae > Nezara > Nezara viridula. The sequence goes on along the minus strand of OV725080.1, from coordinate 8,294,631 downwards.
GTGAAAAGGGAGACTGCACTTACCACACAGGTGCTTCTGACAATTAGTTAAAAGATGGTTGAAAGTATAGCATTTGAAGCACTGCATAGGGTTTGGTATATAAGGCCGAATTTTAACGTTTATGAATTCTAATTTAACATCGCTAGAAAGAAACTGCTCGACGTTTCCGACTGCTCCAACACTTACTAGATAAACGCTCTAAACTTTCAATTAATTACAAAAGGCTTATCTACATAACTATAATAAGGCCTATATGGACATACGGAGTAGAGCTATGGGGTTCCATTAAATCGTGGAATTCCTCTCGAATACAATCCTTACAATCCAAAATCCTCCATAAAATCTTTAATGCTCCATACTTTGTCACAAATAAAACCATTCATAAAGAACTTAATGTATCATATGTCGCTAATTTAGCCCGAGCCAGATATCTATCCTTTCATGGTAAACTCCAGTCCCATCCAAATCCCCTTGTTTCCACTCTTGCTTCTTCATCGATCCCTGATAATCCTCCTAGGCGTCTGAAAAGGAGATGCCCACGTTCTTCTTACTTAGAATTATTTAGGGAGTGCTACCACTGGGTAGTATCTCTTCAAGCCTGTACATGCCATTATTTATAATTTGCGCATATTTACTAGTTGTATTTGTATACAGTTGTAAATTTCATTAAATAAACAAAAAACATCGCTAGGAAGTTCTGGACAGTGAAACGTTATAATCCAAAGAGAGGTTGGTATTTTACTGTCTCCTGATTTCTTGTATATACGCATTACTTCTGTAATTCCTTTTCCTATTAATTCGTTCTTGATTTCTTCTTCCGAGCAAGAACCTATTTCTGGACAAAAAAGTATTCCTTAATACGAGATTACTCGATAGGGGTACCCCAGAAGGGGTTGCTTAAAATAATGCAAACTTTCTACTTTTAAAATAATGCAAACTTCCTACTTTTCTGCGGAAAATTGTACCATTGCTTAAATAAACTTTTTTTAGCTCCTGAGGTCTGCTACCACCCGTTTAAATATCTCCTTTTAGTTACGAGAAATTCGATATAACAAAAAACAAAACACTTAGAATATATACATGTAATCAGTTTTCTACATCTTTCAGTGACAGCTATGGATTGTTCTAGAATCCTCTCCTGAGGACAGACATATTTCCATAAGATATGAGCCAGGGGGAGTGCAGACATATTTATGACTGACTCCCACCAGATAGTTCCTCAAGAGGTCATTGCCTGACAAGGATTAGATAATTATGGAAGAGTTCCTGGCGCTCAACCTCCTCTTAGCTCCTAACAACCTCCCTCGGGACAAAAACAGTTTACTGTCGTCCTTGCCTCAAAGCTATCCTCAACTCGAAAATGGAAATATTAAAGAAACTATAGCGAAGGAGTAAAGGTATTAATGGGATCAGTTGTAAATTCAGGATTTAATTTTAGAAGAGAAGGCCTTAGAAATAAATTATATGAAAAGTTTAAGTTGTCCTTGAATGGCTGTTAAAAATAAATAAAAGAAAAAAAGACAATAACAAAAACAATAAGCTTTTATAGATAAATTTTGTGTTGAATATTTAATAGTTGACCGTTGCATTATAAAGGAAGGAGATGGTTCGGGGTAGCGATCATAAATAGGCTAAATAGTGGCTAAATTATTTTATTATAGTAAAAATTATTTTTCCCCCTCTCTATACTTCTAGGTTGGTTCTGCAATGTATGGTCTCTTGTTTCTGTATTTATATTTTACTTCGATGTACATTTTACTTCAATCATTTTTGTTTTTATTCACATTGTACTCTTATCTATAATCTCTTAATTAATTTTATATGTATATGTATATATTTATAATTTAATATTTCATAGATATAGTATTACCAGCTAACCTTTTATGTAAAATTACATATTATTTATAATAATATATTCACATATAGCTCATAACTTAAATACTTATTATAGATTCGACTTTCGTTTTTTTTCTTCTTTTTTTTCAACAGAAACATAGATTGTACTGTTAAGAAGAATTCACAATTTTTTTTTTTGTATTTTTTATTTTTTCTAAAAGAGTTTATTTATATTTTACCATTGTACATAGGTTTAAGTATCTTGGTATGGTCTTAAGAGTTTTGTATATAGATTATTTTATTTTATTTTGTATATAGTATGTATAACTAATATTTTTTTTATACTGATTTATATTTATCTTTACTTTTTATGTTTGTTTTTATCTGGCCAGATATAAAATTTTAATTTCTGTACTTTTTTGTTATTCTGAAGGAATTTAGTCCCAGAATAAAATTATTTTCTATTCTATTCTATTTTTTTTCCCTTGTATCCATCCATATCTTCAAATTTTAGATAATGTAATTTTCTAGGTTTTTCCGCATTACCCAAACAAGTCAGCAAATTCTCCAATACCTACCCTTATCCCGATTTTCCAGTTCTATGTGTAACTCACCTGTAAGTCTATAATTTTATTCTTCTAATTTTATTTACTTAGTTTTTTTGTTTTCTTTTTTCTTTTCTTTCTCCATATTCCTTTATGTCTATTATTTCATATTATATCCTTTTCCCTTTTCTTTCAATCTCTCCTGTAGATCTGTAGAAGTATATTTACATTTGCATTTATTATATATTACACTACAACAATTGTTAGCATCTATTTACTTCAGTTTATGATCTTGTTACTTAGCTTACTCTGTTTATATTTTAATGTACTTACTGTTTATAATTTTAATAAGCTTATTCACATTGTTTATAATTTTTTGTCTAAATATTATGTAACTTCCACAATCTCTTATCCGTTTTAGCCCTCTAGAAGACCTTCAAAGTTGGGTCGAAACGTTGACATTTAATAAAATAGTTTTACCACTATTTAGCCTATTTATAACCGCCACCCCGGACCATCTCCTTCCTTAATAAATTTTGTATATATTTTTCTTGACACTTTCTCATTTATTTAATTATCGCTATAATTTAAAAAGAGAACACTGTTTAAAATGTTGAGATTTGATGGATGCAGAATTATATACTCTACAACTTAAAACTCGTAGGCAACTCATTTCCAAGCTGCAGGACCATTTATAGTAATTTGTATCGCTCGTCGACTGTGGTTTTCTACCATAATACTTAACCCATTTATTAAGTTTAAGTACTCATTTGATGATAAATTTAATGTACTTTACATATTCTAAACGAGTATGTTTTTCGCTTCGATGCACCGTTTAGGAGTTATGGGGGTAAAAAAAATAAATTGAAAATATATGACTTTTTTAAATTAAAAAGTTTTTTCTTGATTTCTCGCGTTAGGAGTTATGGTTTTTAAATGTTTGAATGTTTATCCACATGATAAAAAAAAGAAATACTAATATATTTCCAGTTACAGGCCTAATTTTTAAATCATAAAAGAAAACGCACATACTTTTGTTTTTCAAACCCTATAATTAATTTTTTCATGTTTACGAATATTAAACTTCTTTGATGTAAAAACTATACTCAATATTTATTACCCTAAAATCAGTAGCAGTTTTGAAATTCGCAGATAATTCTACGCGCCTCCAGATCAGAATGATACCAAGAAAGTAAGCAGTTAGTTATCTAAAAGCTGATTACGATGATCTTCAGGAGGAACAGAAATAAAAGATCGGCTCTGGAATTGGAAGGACCATAGCAGTTAGGCGGAGGATAAAGGCAGGGTCCGGACCACAAATATCAGCTGCCGAAACGAGAGGCTCAACATCTCCGAGAACTGTCCAGGTTTTCACTTCACATATCGATTAGAGAGGCCGTGAAAGTGGAGGCGGAAGATGCCCAAGGATCCTCCTCGTCCAAGAATGGCCGTGACCGAAGGCGGAACATCCGGCGACAGTGCGCTGGAACCATAACCTCTCTGGAAGATTTGTCTTTGGTAAGGGTGACTCCAAGCACCGCCATCTTGTAATGAATATATGTATTATTTAATGAATTAGTCCACTGTTCTACTATATACATTATTTTTACTTTCACTTACGTATATATGTAATATATAGTAAGTGTAAGTATTGCGATCGTGAAAATTTTTCAACGAAGAGTTTGAAGAGTTTTCAACGGAAATACACGTTTTGGGGTACCCTGAGTCCAAATAACCAGGTCCCGAAAAATGGTCTGTGTGTTTCTATGTTAGCAGTGTAGCTCAAAAACTAATATTACGTATTTAAGATAGGTATATGCCTTAGATGTGAGAGCAATTTTTTCCTTAAAATCGGATAACCGGAAGTGCCTTATGTGTTAAGAAACAATATCTCTCTTCCAACGCCTTTTTAGTCTATTTCTCGATTTGATGGGCAAGTTAGCTGAGACCAAGGATGTCCAGATGGGGTTTTATGGTCCTATCAAAATTTTTGGGAGGCACATTTTCACGAGATTTTGAAATTTTTAGGGAGCACATTTCATGGAGGTTTTGAATTTTCGTAGTGAAAAAGTTTAAACCAGGGAACAAGTGAAAAAATTTAGCAAGTGTAATTATATGTGAAAGTAACAATTGTGAGCCTGTTTAATATTGTACATTCGGAACTTTAATATGTTGCCGACGATATATGATTTAGGCGTTTCTAATTCTATTTTTGCTTGTATTGTTTTTTTTTTAAGAGGAAATAAAAAAAAAAATTCTTGAGACGAGGAGGAAGGAATTTCTGCGCCATAGATCTTGAGGGGGGTGCGCACCCCTGGCTGAGACCATATCTCTTATTAGTATGTTCGCATAAATTAGTATCAGATCGGGGGGCGGAGTGGCCGAATGGTCTAACGCGGGAGCACAGCACCGCGAGTTGCCCGGCAACCAGATAACCGAAGTTATGAGATTAAAAGAAAAGTATGAGTTCGCATCTGGGTGCCAGAGGGGATTTCAAATTCCGCGCCCTCAACCTCTGGCCCGATAAATTCTTCCGTATAGCCCAAAAAGGCGAGGTAAGGAAGAACCTCACATATATATATATATAACCTATATATATATATATATACATATATATATATATATATATATATATATATATATATATATTATATATATATATATATATATATATACATATATGTATTATGTGTTGGTTCAACTAGTTTTTGATATTTCGGTCCAATATTTTAACTCGAAAATAGGGTTTCTAAACTAAACATATTTTTATAAAATAACGATGATACAAGATTTGTCGGGATAATTGACGTTAGATGGACGTCCAGCTAATCGAAACTTTACATAATTTATGTTAAATTATGTAATTATGCTAGAAAATGTGTCGTAAGTATAGCGACGTGAGTAGCTTTTTTGCTAACTTCCTTATGTTTTCTATAATAATGGATCCAGTCAATTCTAAAGCCTCATCCACCCGGAGTGGACAACAAACCGTGCAGTCTTGTGCAACTTCGAAAGCACTAGCGGATCCAGGATTTAATTTTGGGGGAGGGAGGCTTCAGCCTGAAAGTTTTTTTTTCATAAAAATAACGATTATTACTTTGAAAAAAAAGAAAGAAGCTAACTACCTATATGAAATGGTGTTTAAGTGATTCCTAAAGCCCTTTAAAATGTAAGTACACGAACAATAATACTTTAAGAGATACTTTTTAAATATTTTTTTCGATAAAACATGGTTATATTTTGACATTTTGGGGGGGAGCCTCAGCCCGAAAGCCCCCCCCCCTCCCGTAGATCCGCCTATGTTCGAAAGTACTCAACGCTCCACTCAAAGTGAGTACATCAAAGCACTAACGGATCCAGGATTTAATTTTTGAGGGGGGGCTTCAGCCCTAAAGATTTTTTTTTTGTATATATTACGATGATTACTTCAGAAGAAATAAAGAAACTAAGTACCTGTATGAAATGGCGATTATGTGATTCTTTAAGTCGTATTAAATGTAATTAGACCAACAATAATACTTTAAGAGATATTTTTTTCATAAAATGTATGTATGTGTATATATGGATGTATTTGTTTTTTCTTTTTCTGCTCGTAATCTACTGCGAGCCCAAGGTAGATCACAATACTTGTCTACTTTTTCACAATATCCTCACATGTTTTCACGTAAACGTCTTAAGGAACATACACAAATCATTTATTTACTCTATTTATTTTCTTTTATTCTTATTTTTATTTTTTTATTATATTGTAGCACTAAAATTGGTTACCTATAAAACTTATTTAGCATTTCTTTCCAACTTTATTTAGTTATTAGTATGTTGTTGTTTTTTGTACCAATATTATAATATTGTAACCCTTGTACCCATCTGCTTTCCTTAATATGCCCTCCAAAACTATGCCCTCATTTTATTACTTAGATTGTAGTTACTCTTTATTATAATAGGTCATTTGGCCAGATTTATTGTCAATTGGTTAAAACAATATTGTTATTCTCAAGGGACCTAGTCCCAGAATAAAGATGATTTTCCATTTCTATTTCTGTTTCTAAAATATGGTTATATTTTACCATTTTTTTGGGGGCGGGGAGACTTCAGTCGGAAAGTCACCTCTTAAATCCGCCCGAGCATCAAAGTAAAGTGTCCATTTCAGCTTTTAATTTTTCGATAAGATTTACTATTAATTTATCATTAAGCATTGTTTTTGAAAATACCAACGATTATAATAATCACACGGTCGCATATCGATTTATTTTAAAATTTCAGGTTTAGAATAATACGAACTTTAGCTACTACAGTAATACTTTTCAAGGGCACTAAATGTCCTTATATATATGGTGTCTTCGAGGAATATATATGCCTTTATACTTAATATAAGCGTATGTGATATTTTATAAGCGGTATTTTCATACAAAACGTCTCCAATAATATAATAATGATAGACCCTAATATCAAAGAAGTCCGTAAATTTACAATTAATCGATACGAAATCGATTAAATAAGTATTTTCATTAAAAGAACCTTCGATAACTTAATAATATTTCTTAATATTGAGGAAATCCTATAAGGCAGTCTAACAGAACAGAAAATTATTACAAATATAGAAGAATTTTAATTGTAAAAATCATTTACTCAAAAATTAGTCCCTTTGTTTCTAGGAACCTCAAACTATATTCTTCATACCTATTAAAAGTTCTATTAAAAGAAAATAATTATAAATCATTTTGTGTTTCAAAACCAATGTTGACAAATGTTTTTGGAAAATAATGAGTTATTTATTAAGACGAAAAATTATAAACAATGTGAATAAGCTTATTAAAATTAAAAACAGTAAGTAAATTTAAATATGAACAGAGTTAGCTAAGTAACAAGATCCTAAACTGAAGTAAATAGATGGTAACAATTGTTGTAGTGTAATATGTAATATATGCAAATGTGAATATACTTCTACAGATCTACAGGAGAGATTTTGGTCATTTTTCGTCTAAATATTATGTAATTTTAAATAGATAGGTTTTTCCCCATTTCCCAAATAAGTCAGCAAATTCCCAATACCTACCCTTATCCCGATTTTCCAATTCTATGTGTAACACTCCTGTAAGTCTATAATTTTATTCTTCTAATTTTATTTACTTAATTTTTTGGTTTTCTTTTTTCTTTTCTTTCACCACATTCCTTTATGTCCATTATTTCAAATTATATCCTTTTTCCTTTTCATTCAATCTCTCCTGTAGATCTGTAGAAGTATATTCACATTTGCATATATTACATATTACACTACAACAATTGTTACCATCTATTTACTTCAGTTTGGGATCTTGTTACTTAGCTTACTCTGTTTATATTTTAATGTACTTACTGTTTATAATTTTAATAAGCTTATTCACATTGTTTATAATTTTTTGTCTAAATATTATGTAACTTCCACAATTCTCTATATCTTATTGTATCTTGTCCGTTCTAGCCTTGAAGAAGAACTGCAAAGTCGGGTCGAAACGTTGGCTTTTATAAAATAGTTTTGCCACTATTAAGCCTATTTATGACCGCCACCCCGGACCATCTCCTTCCTTTATAATGCAACGGTCAACTATTAAATATTCAATTTAAATTAAATATGTATTCAATTTATTGTTGAATATACAATGACTATGAAGAGCAACAGACTCCATGTTTTCTTTTGTTTTTGTTGTTGTTGGCATTAGATCGAGGAAGATTAGGCAGGTAGATCTGCTCTCCAGAGGAAGATCTGATTACTAAGAAGATTAGGAATGCCGCGTCCTAAGCTGTACCTGACGTAGAAGGATGGATAACACAAAAACACAAGACATATAGACATTACAGACCCCTCTTAAGCTCGTTACATACCTCTTTGGTATGATGTATTGACAAGGCTTTCTTTAAGACTAACATAGACTGATTATTTAATCTACGACAATACCCTGACGTGTCTGTGGTTTATTGTCTAGGGTCGATACTCGGCATTCCTGAGGGTTTTTTTCTTCAAGGGGTTGAATTATATTATAGGGTTTGCATAAGAACTTGTTGCGTGTCCTTGCGATACCAACTTGCTAGTCACTTTGCACGTGTGGTACTTTACGAAACCTTCATCTTTTATTATTTGTCTTTTTTTTTTCTCACTGAGCAAACAACAGCTAAATTGCACGGTGGGAAATTGCAGTGCATTGCCTCCGGGTACGTGGAGTATGTTGCGAGCAGCGCGCCAAAGAGGTCAGACAAAATAACAACGAACCATATTTCACACAGAAATAATTTATTATTATTATTATTATTATTTCTTAATGATACAACTGTATAAAAAGAAAATTTGGTGCGCACAACACACAACTTTCACTTACCGATCTACTATGAATAGAAATTATTTTCTGGCAATGATGGGCTATTATAAATTTTTTTTAAGTGCATTTTAAACGGAATTAAAGCTTAAAGCTTACAGATAACAAGTCATTAAGACCATTATAATTACAAAATGTCTATTTAATATATCGACGACAGGCAATAAAAATCTAGTCACTCCATCTGCTTTTATAAACCACACAACATTCTTTGTTTTTATAAACTTCAGAATGACTAACTCCAATTTCAACATTTTTAAGTGATGTCATTTTAGTGATATTTTTATTTGAAAAAGTTATCTATGCAGAATATGAGTTGATTCCGGAGGTGGTGATTGCAGTATTGAAATATAGAACAGAGAATAAAGGTATAAATTTAGGTACTTATTTGTTATGAAAAAATATTCTTAGGAAAGATACTTTATAAAATAACAGTAGAAAAAAGGTTTTTTTAGTCTCAACAATTGAAAAAATATATTTTAAATTTATCCTAATTTTCGCCTCTTCAGGGAAAAAACGTGAGACCATATCTTTCCTCCTAGTTGTCAGATCTTAACGATTTTTTTTTTGTTTTTTTAGGAAATTCCATAAATTCTTAAAAAAGCATGCAAACATGCTAACGCACAAACACACAGACCCACAGACCATTTTTCGGGACTTGGCCATTTCGACTCAGGGTACCTCAAAACGTCTAGTTCCGTTGAAAACTCAGATTCAAAAATTTTCTCGATCGCAATACTTACCCTTACTATATATTACATATATACGTAAGTGAAAGTAAAAATACATGTAGTAAATTTGAACATATGAATATAATGACGTGAAAACACTTGTTGAGTAACTACCCAATGGCAGCACTCTAATGATATGTCTACATTAGGATATCACGGGGCCATCTTCTTTTCAGACGCCTCGGAGGGTTATCAGGAATTGAAGAGGAAGCAAGATTAGAAAAGAGAGGGTTGGGATGATTCTGAAGTTTATTATGGAAGGATAGGTATCTGGATTGGGCCAGATCTGAAACATAAGGAACATTAAGGTCATTATGGATGGTTTTATTTGTAACAAAGTAAGGAGGATTGAGGATTTTACGAAGGATTTTGGATTGGATACGAGAGGAATTCGATGGTTTAGTGAAACCCCATAGCTCAGTCCGTAAGTCCAAATAGGCCTTATTATAGACATGTATATGAGTATTTTGTAATTAATTGAAAGTTTAGAGCGTTTGTCTAGTAAGTGTTGGAGTAGCCGGAAACGACGAGTGGTTTCTTGTCGTTTCAATGTTGTATGAGGATTCCAAGTTAGTCGTTTGTCCAGGTGGAGTCCTAGGTAACGGATTTGCTCAACAGCGATAAGTGGAGTATTCTTAAAGGAAACTGTAAGTCATTGGTTTACGACGAAGGGTAAACGTAATTTGGTGGGATTTATTGGAGTTTATTTTAATTCTTCAGTTTTGACACCATTCTTGAAGATTTATGATGTGTGATTGAAGGATTTGGGATGCAATTGATCGGTCATTATTAACTGATAGGATACACGAGTCATCGGCATATGTGGAGTGATGATAGTGTTAGGATAGGTTGGGATGTCAGCTGTATAAACTGTATAGATAATAGGACCTAGGATACTACTTTGATGAACAACAGCGGATTGGAGAAATAATTTAAAAATAAATTTGTTATTTGTTGAGTTTAATATTAGATAAAAACAGTTCATTACTTAGGAAATTCTGAATATTAAAATATTCAACATGAAAACGACATACATCACTAATAGAACAACAAATACAAGTTATGTAGTTAATTCTACTTTCCATTAATCTCGTTTACACGACGAAAATATCTATCGGAAAAGTAAACTTTGGGTCAGTCGGAATAATCATGGATATATATAAAGCAGCTGACACCATCATTATTTTAAAAAATGCTACTAATTCCTTTAAAAAAAAATCATTACTAATTTTTAAAAACACTCTAATTACGAATTCAAACAAATCTATAATAAATTTTGAGATAACAGGCAGTGTGCATCCGGTGTATTGTCCATTTATAATAATATGTTTCATTAAAAAGGCATATTTTGCCATTATCCTTCACAACATTGGACATTAAGAGAAAAATGGAGACACCACTTACAAAAAAACGCTCCAAATTATTTCACAATAGTTTATTATTTCCAAACAATTATACATCTAAAGTAACATCACCTCCCTAGTTACAAAAAAAAATAAATAAAAGGTGATTCCAATTATTGGACTAAACACTTTTTTTTATGTATACTTTTTGAGTTATTCGGAATCTAATCTTACCATACATCGTAATTTTTTTTGTCGGCTTCTTTTCGTTAAAGTTTGTTATATAGATAAATTTAAAGGGAATCGAGAAGTTAGCGAAGTTTCATTGAAATCGGTACATTCGTTTAGACGCTTCAATCTATAACTACGCAAGTTTTTCGGTCGCCTTCTTGAAAGTAAAAGGCGGATAGAAATATCGATGAAGGAGGATCATCCTCGGGTGACCTCTAATTTTAAATCCAAATTTTAAGAAAATCGGTCAAATATTTTCGAAGAAAATGCGCGGAGCGTGGACGGACAAAAAAATTTGTATTCGTTTTTAAATTCTACGTATCCTGAAACGTAAAAATCAAGTTTTCAGAGGAGGTTAAGTTTTTTAATTTTTTTGTTCGATTACAATAGCTCATTATTTATAACAATCAATTAGTTAAATTTACTTGATAAATAAATAAATAGATTGATTGTTAATTTTATTTTTATTGAATTTTGCATATATTGGGTCTGTATATATATTTAAAATATTTATGACGCAGCAAGTTATTGTATAAATATCTGCATAGTTTTTGACGAAAATCTTAATGCTTGTGAGACCTGGGAACTCTAACCCAGGATTTATCTTTATATTTTTATTTTGTTTTGCTTTTATTTTTATTGTTTAATCTTAGTTTTTCGTTTCTTTTATGGTGAAGGTAGCACCATGTTAAGGTAAATGGAATTGTGAATAAGAAAAAAATCATGCATTTTCTGCCAAATAAATAAGGTTTAAATCCCCAACACTTTTACCTCAGTCTCCTCTCCATTTCTCGTAATTGAACCTTTGATTTCCGAATTTTCGAAAATTCGCCTGACACCTCCATCATTACTTCAATCAATACCTTAAACGATCAATCAGAACGTCATTAATGTCTCGGAATTCCGAAAGGTCCGTAAGATATTATTCCTTGTTTCATGCTTTGTTATTATTTAATTTATTGATTAATATGAAATAAGTAGTGTCTACAGAGAATGTGTACGCCACTGCGACAGCAGGATATAACTTCCTAATAAGAGATTAATACAGGTGAAAAACGCAGAGGTGTAGCCAGGTGTGGAGGCCCACAGGTGAGATGAATGGGGACTGAATTCTTCGTCTCGGTCCAGCAGATTGGGGTAGGTCGGTGTTCTGTGAGTCATCGAATTGTTACCTTCTATCCCCGATGTTACCCAATAGAGGGTTAGCGGGTCTCTGGGGGTCTTTGGGGGAGTTTCTAAGGGACCTAAGAGGTAGAAATATAAAAAATATTTGTCAAACCTACGCCCAAAGGCAATAAGTATTATAGTCTATGGGTGAGACACCCCTACTGTGCACCCTCCCCCCCACATCCCTATAAATTGCATATCGTTGTGTTCATTATAACCATTTATTAAAAAAAAAAAAAAAAAAACCATTGTTTCGACAAAAAAAAGTGAACGAACTAACCTAAAATAGCGTTCAAACATGGCGGACTGACGATTTAGACTTCAGTTAGTTTTTTGGTCACTGAGAATCAGTATTTGGCTTAATTTCGTCATAGGTGGTCTTTTATTAAAACTGGATAGTGAGAGAATAATAAAACATGAAAAAATAATTGGCTTAGGCAATAAAAAACACCAGTAAAGTAAAAAATTTTAACAAACAAATTTCCAAGTTGAAAATAAAGCGTCGTTTGTAATTAAACAGCTGACAATAACGCAAAATGTGCTGAAATAAAACGTCTGGAGAATATATTTCTCTTTCTAAAACACTGATTACTTTTAAAAATATTTGAAGCAGTTCCGTAGAAAATGTACTTAAGCGGCAGAAAAACGGTACTGGCGTGGGTGTCCACAGGCCTCTACCACACCATTCACTGCTCATAAATGGCTTAGTTATAATGCTATAATAACGTTTTTGGTACATTATATTGATCGCATTAACAAAAAAATATTAATGCAATGATTTAATTGTCCAAAAAAATAAACAAACTCCCTTTATTCTATGACTATAAGGAAGTCGTTTAAGAAGGCCTCTATTATAAAAATGATATAATTATAATAATAAAACTCAATTCAAAAATACTATGCTCAATTCAAAAATATCTTGAATTTTTTTAATATACTTCAGTAAAAATAGAATAGAATTACTACAGTAACAAATTAAAAATTCGAAAACCAAAACAAAGAATATAACCTTTGCAATAGAACATACCAAAAAAAAATAAAAAAAATTGAGACCATATCTTTGTTCCTAATTGTCCGATTTTAAGGAATTTTTTTAGGAAATTCCGTAAACTTTTAGAAAACCATCACGATATCTCTATTAATGGGGCTTTGATTTCGATGATACCTCTTTCATTTTTTATGAAATTTAAATACCTTTGAAACATCTTATCACAATATCAACAAAAAAGTGTATACTTCTTGAGTTATTCGGAATTTTGGTTTTATCATCTCTCGTAAGTTTTTTCCAGCTTCTTTTCGTTGAAGTATGTTATACAGATAAATTTAAGGGCGTCGAGAAAATCACTTTAGCGAAGTTTCATTGAAATCGGTTCATTCGTTTAGAGCTACAGTCTATAGCAACGCAGGTTTTTCGGCCGCCATTTTGAAAGTAAAAGGCGGATAGTAACGTCTATGAAGGAGGATCATCCTCGGGTAAGCTCTGATTTTAGATCCACATTTGAAAAAAATCGGTCATTGAGTTTCGGAGTAAATGCGCGGACGGCGGGCGGACAAAAAAAAATTTATTCGTTTTTCGAATTTTACGTATCCTGAAACATGAAACTTTTTGAAAAAACAAATTTTGAGAGTTGAATAAGTTTTTGAATTTTTTGGTCGATCACAACAATGGTTCATTTTTGAAAATAATAAACCAAAAGTGAACGAACTGCCCTAAAATGACGTCTAAACATGGCGGATTGACAACTTTGACTTTAGTTAGTTTTTTAGTCACTGAGAATCAGCATTAGGCTTAATTTCTTCATAGTTGGTCTTTTATCAAAGCTGAATAGCCAGAGAATAATAAAACATGAAAAAATATTTAAAAATAATTGTTGTAGGCAATAGAACATTAAGGCATTAAAAACATTTTCAAGTTGAAAATCAAGCGTCGTTTGTAATTAAACGGCCAACAATAACGCAAAACGTGCTGAAATAAAACGTCTGGAGATATTTTATATTTAACTATCTTTTATATTATAGATTAATTTGAAATGGTCATTGTTTCCATTAAAATAAAATTAAGGTACTTTAAGGAAAGCTAATATTGAAAATTAGACATTTAAGCCCTGTTAAAAAACATCAATCAGAATAAAAATTATATTTTATTTTAAACTACTTAATTTCACACTGATATGATAAATTTAATCAAAATCGTTACAGTTGTTTTCAAAAAAATCGCAAAAATGTCCATTAGTCCATTATATAAAGTGACACTTCCAGTTAGCCGATTTTGTCAAAAAAGTTGCTTTAACATTCCTAGCAAAAACCTTAAATATGCAATTTCACTTGTGTGCGACTTTTCTTTTTTGAGCTAGACTGTTATTTGGTTTCAGGGGACCTCAAAAAGTGTATTTTCATTGAAAACTGAGATTCGAAAATTTTCACGATCTCAATACTTTCCCTTTCTATACATTTCATATGTAGGTAAGTGAAAGTAAAAATGTATTAGCTTGGGGGGGGGGACTATATTTGTTTGTCCATATTACAGTCAAACTTCCAAATATTAACTATTGTTTTTCTTCTGATATCCAACAGTATCGTATTCTTGCCCCACTGTGCGATGCCGCTCGATATGAAAATATTAAAACGACCAAAACTTTAACACCACGGCCTCTATAGAGAGATCTATTTGCAAGACCTGGTTATTTGGACTGGTGAGAATTCAAACCGTGTCTTTGCTGATTAGATATTTTTCACGATCGTAAGAATTTTCATTATTTTAGGTTTCGTATAAAGATAAGTAGAGAAAGGTTATATTCAAACAGAAGATCTTTTATATTAATATTCCTTGTGGAATGGTCATTTATCCAATCGATTTCTCTCTTAAGCGACACGTATGTGGCACTTTCCATAATTTGAGTTTTATTCCTAAACCGACATTAGTAGTCCAAAAGTAAATGTACTATGTACATACGCAATCCGAGCCCAATATCGCCAAAGCAAGGGTACTTTTTTTTCTAAATGGACTTTCTTTTACCAATGAGAGTCCCCACTTAATACATGGTGGGTGGGCTCAAGGAATGTGTCCCAACCTCAGAATCGATATAACAGGGAGGTAAAAAATCAATCGGAGAAGGACAAGACCGATGATAGTTAAGAGGAATGACAGTATTTATAAAACTCCCACACCAAGATGATAGTTACTGCTATGATAGTTGAAGTCCCTTTCAGCGTGTAAACTGTAGAACATTAAAGCATTTGCTAAGTAACATTGGTCGTTCAAACAGGTTTTGGCGTGACAGTTGACAGCATCTTTCGCGGAAGTAACAAGATATCGGCCACGTACAGACACTTAATAGTGAACTAAAGCACTTCATTCAATGATAGTTAATTGAATTTAATAATTTCATTTCAACAACTAAGGCAAAGAAAGTATGTGATGTTACTTGGTGTATTATAATAATATAAGGCTTAGCGAATCCGAAGGTTCGATTCCGAAATGAAGTTTTTACTCATCTCCCTCCACCGATCGCCTTCCAATCCTGCCAGATCAGCCATAACGCTATCCTCCCACCTTCGCTTCGGTCTGCCCATTGGACGTGTACCTGCCAGCACAGCAAATACTTACCTTTTAGGAATGGTAGAAATCTTAAACGCGAATAGAAAAATATATCTATTCTTCATTGAGGAAGAAGAAGAAAAAAAAGTCTTTTTATTAATCAAAATTACATAATACAAATTAAAAAATAATACAAAATAATATTTTTGGATTTAAAACCGAAAATCAGGCGTGCTACATGGTCTGTTGACCGCCAGAGGAGTCTGTGTTTTATAACAAAATTATATTTCAATCTATTTATATCCAATCAATTAATAAGAACAATTATATTCACAGTGTAAAAGTTATATAAATATTTTAATTAAAAAAAGAGTGGCACCAATATTCTTCAATTTGTTAATTGTTAAATTCTCTGGTAAGCATTATTCTATAGAAGAAAGCAGTCTTGCAGTAATTTACCAATGCTATCCAACTGTTTTCATTTAAATCTATTATTTGATCCCGAGATAAATTTTCAGATTTTAACCATTTAATTGTAAATTCAGAGGGTATCGGACAAGCAGCCAGGAAGTGATAGAGATCTTCTGTTTCGTTTATATTGCACATGCTACAAATATTATTTCTTTGCTGGAAGTGTTAATAATTCAAGTTCAAAACATCAGCTCTAATTTTAATTACCCATCTGATCACCTTCAGTGAGCTTTTGTCATCGATATAATTTACTGAAGTTAAATGAGGAGAAAAAGTGAAAATTTTAGAATTCTGAACTTTAAATACATATTGATTATTGATTATATATCTATTCTTCCTTGTGGAATGCACTTAAATATCTACTCAAACAACTTGTTAGTAGATTTTATGGAAATTAACGTCTACAAATACCTTGTAAGTATATTATTGAAGTGAAAACTCCTTTTTTTTTTTGCACTTTTTGCACATTTTTTGTAAAGAGTATATTAGATTGAGTCGTCAGATCTCTGATGTGTAACGCTTGGGTTAGTTCGGCTGGAGTCGGCTAATTGAAGTGTTTTTGCATATGGATTAAAATATCTCAAAAACTAAAAACGGACCTGCATATCGTTAGCGAGGAAAATATTCATCATTTCATCCTCTTTGTAATGAGCTATTATTAAAAATTGTATCTTAATGCGACATCGTCTTAGAGAGGCGAAAAGGGAAAAATAGAGTCGAAAATTAAATGATAACAAGTTTTATTGAAGATATGGATTAAAATATATCAGAAACTAAAAAATCGGACCTGCATATACTGCAAGCGTTCATCATTGCATCCTCTTTATAATGAGCTATTTTTTATATTTCATGTTGTTAATATGGTCTTGTTGATTTTTCACTTCTATTGTGTGGTCCAAAGAACTCACCTTAGTTTTTTTTAATTAAATTTTTTGTTCAATATTTCGGCAGTGCATATCAACAAAATATATACAAAACCATTAATAATAAGAAGGTATTATATCATAGTCACAAACTAATGAAGTGACCTAGACAATATTGTATTCCGAAGTTCATATTCTGCCCTACTTACTATTTTTAGAATGCTTATAATAAATACTTAGACTTGAAGTAACTAAGCAGAACAATGTATATCCAATCATAGGAGGCTCCCATACGTTCACTATAAGGAAAAGTTTATTTTCTCTTGATATAGTATGGAAACTAGATTTGTAAGACATACGCATCTCAGATTATCCCATAAAATTAATAATCATATCTATAATAAACTAGTTCAAAACTTTCTTCTATAAACCTATTTTCGAAAGCAAGAGTGCAAAACTATAAACTAACTGAATGGATTCATACGTACAACAAATAAGCCAGAATTGTTTAAGTACTCTTAAATAATTTTAGTAGCAGAATTTTCAAAATTCTTAGTTTTACAGGGTGTTTCAGGGTTAAGTGGCCAAACTGAATATATGAACTAAGTACCTCAAAACAAGAAACATATCCCTGAAAGTTCATAAATAACTTCATCTCATGGTAACCTACAACTATTTTATTTACGAAAATTCTTGTAATTGGGACGTTTTCAATCGGGAGATCGACAATTTTTTTCTATTTAATTAGGTACTAAAACCTGCTTTCCACTTTAATCGCAAGATAATATGATCAAAAAATCGAAAGAAAAAAAAAAGGTGGCCTCCAAAAATATTACGTCATTTGGCCTAAAAAAAAATGATCTCGTTATTATGATATGTAGGTCACGCCAAATGGTATTTTTTGATGCACTAAAATTACACTAGTCCTTGTAAATATCGAATACAGTTACAATGAGCCCAAAATATCCTGATTTCATTAAGAAAAAATTCATCAAAGTTCTTAATGATGTAAGGTTATGAATGAAATGCCACCATATGACTTGTTTGCAATTAAGTGACGATATCTTCCTGTTTTATTGTTACCATTAACTAGATATTTATATATAATTTAATACTACTCAATATAGCTCTCACACATGCAATTACATTGACACTCAATCAATATATATATCAATATAGAAGGAGCTTCAATAAAACTAAAAAAACTAAGGTGTGTGCTTTAGACCACACGATAGAAGCACTAGCGGATTTAATTTTGGGAAGGGGACGGGGGGTTCAGACGGACGGATTTTTTTTAAAATAAATAAATATAATTAATTTAAAAAAAAAAAAGAAACTAACTACCCATATGCCATGGTGTCTTAGTGATTCTTGAAGTCCTATTAAATGTAATTACACGAACAATAATAGATTAAGAGATAGTTTTTAATATTTTTTTTCTACAAAACAGGGTTATATTTTACCATTTTGGGAGGGAGGGCTACAGCCCGAAAGCTCCCCCCATAGATCCGACTGTGGATAGAAGTGATAACATAAACAATGCGAGATTAATAATATAAATATAAATTATAAATAATAGCTCATTATAAAGAGGATGAAATGCTGTACATTTCTCTCGCTTAAATTATGCAGGTCCGATTTTAAAAATAGGTGTCTGAGATATTTTAAATCATGTTTTCGATAATCCTCGTTATACAGCGGTCACTTGAAAATACAATTTTGAATAATAACTCATTACAAAGAGAATGAAATAATGAAAATTTCTCTCGCACAATATGCAGGTCCGACTTTCAGTTTTTTAGACATTTTAATCCGACTCCAGCCGACATTACCCGAGCGTTACACATTGGAGATCTGACGGTTCAGTATAATTCACTCTCCAAAAAAAAGTGCAAAACGCGTCTTAGGAAGTTTAAACTTCAAAAATTTATATCAACCAGTTTGATCAAAGTGAATATAATTTATAACAATGTATCTCTTACACTGTCGATATATTGACTCAATAATATTGAGCATATATGAGGCCCTTTAAGCCCTATTGTATTGAACAGCTTTAAATATATTTGGATTTTGATACCCGTCTGGAAGACCCTTTGAGGGAAATATTTGAAGGTTTTAAGACAATATTTACAATGAATATCTTAGTTCGTTGTTCCAAATGATCATACTCCTCTAAACACGAACGAATTCCAACAGAAGTATAACTCCCTAGAGACTATTATAAATGGATATGAGATTACCCGGAGAGATAGATAAGACTGACATAGTGGCCAGCTTCAGGAGTCGAGAATCGACTTTGATATGCTAAGCCTAAAGGCAATTAGGTTGCTATACCTGCCTTTTTTGTAGGGACTTTTTACCGTCTGGGATGGTAGGAGAAAATAGAAGAAGTCTACACTACCTGAATTCTTGGTCGTCTAGCGTCGTGGGAACCAATATGTAAAAACGTTTTCGAATTATTCCGGAAAAGCTGTTGACTTTTGACTGTTAGTTCTTGCACGAGAGAGAGTTGGATTATATTTATTATTGTTAGTTAACTCAAAAATAACATTCATTATCAAACGAAGTCCCTTAAAGCAGTAGCAATTAAAACTTCGTGAATGGTTTCCATCTTATCGCTATCTAATAATTTTGGGTCTTTGGCACATTAGTCCCGCCAGTTACTTTTTAAATAGGAAAAAGTAACTGTTATAGAAAAGTATCAGTTACATTTAAATCAATGTTGTTATTCTTCTATTATATAAACATCTGTTAACAGATTCATTTAGTTAGCAATATAAACTCCTTTAGGTTATACTTCAGTTTGTATAACGAAGAGAAGGAAGGCTTTAAGTTTTATCAGGAATTATGTGTTTATATTACGTGTTTAAGTTATAATATTATCTCGCCTGTTAATAATATTTTCTGGGAATATTGAGATTCGACAAAACAAATCATTTTATTGTTTTCATATTCACAAATATAATTTATGTATACCAATATATATCGACGTTTTATTGTAATAGTCCGTGTAACATACGAGCATACTTTTATATAATATTTACAGAATCCATTCACTCAGGAGAACTCTGAACCAAGCCTTTCACCCCACTCGTAGAAGGAAAGATAGGACTCTAGGAGATCCCAGCGCCTCTTACTCAGCCACATTATTAAGAACCAGTAGATAAATAGAATTATTAATCATTCTGATTAAATATATATTATTCACATAATGATGAATGACAGTCCGTGGTACAGACCCCTTGTTATCGAATTATTAACATTCGTCTGAAACTTCGTAAATTGTTTCTTCTCATCGTAACCTACAACTATTTTATTTGCGAAAACTCTTGGAATTGGAGCGTTTTCAATCTGGAGGGGGGCAAACTTTGTCTATTTAATCAGGTAATAAAAACTCGTAAATACCCATTTGCTTTTCACTTTAATCATTAGATAACTTGAGCACAAAGTCAAGAAAAAAGGTGGTGTTCAAAATTATTAAGCCGTTTGGTCTATATAACTTCGTTATTTTGACAATTTGGGGGTGTAGGTCACGCCAAACGGCTGAATATTTTTAAGTTCGCCTTTTTTCTCGATTTTGTGATCAAATTATCTTACGATCCAAGTAGAAAGAAAATGGGTATTTACGAGTTTTTAGTACCTAATTAAATAGACAAAAGTTTGCCGACCTCCATATTGAAAAAGCCCCAATTCCGAGAATTTTTGTAAATAAAATATGTGTAGTTTACGATGAGATGAAACTATTTATGAAGTTTCAGCGGGATGTTAATATATCTCTGATGTCGTCTTATTATTTCTTTATCAGACAACTGTTTCTAATTTAATATCTACTTAACATTCATTTATTTTATTTTTATCATGTACCTTTTATATTTTGTATCTTTTCCAGCCCTGATTTGCCTCACCTGCAAGGTGAGTCGAAACGTCGGCGTAATGAATTAATAATAATATTTTTATAATTTAGTATTTATTTGACCGCACAAGTTTGGGATTATTGAAAAAATGTTTATGGCTCAAAGTTGGAAAAAAGTTTGGGATTATTGAAAAAAGGTTTACAACTTTGATCAAATTATATTAACTAATATCTCTAACATATGCGCTAACACATTTTCCCTTAAACGCCCATCTTTCAAAAACTTCAATTTGTACTAGAGTTAGAGGGTTTTCATGGATTGCTAAAAAAAATATAATGTAGGTATCAATTTCATCAAATTCTATCCATTAATTTCAAGAAGAAAAAACGGCTATTTCGAATTGATCCGATTTTTTTTTTCTATTTATTCAGAAATATTACAATCCGTCACAATTAAGGATATTTATAATACTGTTCAGAGAGCAAATTCACATTCTATTTACAATAAATAAAAATAAATAATACAGAAACTAATAATAATAAATGTATTTTAGTAAATGTATACAAAGAAAAGAACTAAACTAATCAAAATAACAGCTAAAACACATGCATACGATTATACAATATTTACAGAATCCATTCACTCGGGAGAACTCCGAGCCAAGCATTTCTCCCCACTCGTGGAAGGAAAGTCTAGATTCTAAGAGATCCCAGCGCCTCGCACTCAGCCGCATTACTAGTTTAAAGGACTAGTAGAGGCGCTAATATGATCCAAAATTAAAGAAAATAATGCACAAATGTTCAAGATTAATTTCATTATAACATATTTTCTTGATACGTTTATATTTCAAAAGCGGTTTATTCTATTGGGCTCTAATTATCTTGAAGGAGACGATAGTTTAATTATATCACGCATCAGAATAATGCGCTCGATTTGAGGTTTTTCATTCATCATTTTCGCGGTCTGAGCAAAATATGCCATTCCACTGCATTCCATAGCGCATAATGTCTCTAATAACAGCCCGGACACATAACAACGCTTACTTAATAGCGAACTTTTTCTTTTCTACTTTTCCATCAACTTAAAATTACATTATGCATATTAAGTCGAAATATAAGAATGTAGGCTTATTTAAGTGACCAACCATGAAAACACAAAACCATAACAAATACTAAACTAAACAAGAAAATAGGTAACCATGGCGTTTAAACATTGACTAACCTTTTTTATTGTTATCAAAGTTGCCGAAGTGGAGAAAATGGTGCAGCGGTGGTAAATTTTGAGAAAGTAAATGTTTATTACTACAGTCTAGTCCACTAGCGGATCCAGGATTTAATTTTTTTTTTGGAGGGGGGGGAGGCTTCAGCCCGAAAATTTTTTTTTTTCATATACATATAACGATAATTAATTTGAAAAAAAAAAGAAAGAAATTAACTACCTATATGAAATGGTGTTTAAGTGGTTCCTGAAGTCCTATTAAATGTAATTAAATGAACAAGAATACTTTAGAGATAGTTGTTAATGAAACGTCGGCAAAAATTAAATAATACTATTTGTATCATTTTTATACAATGTTAAACACTCATTCCTTATCTTTTATCACAATCTGTTTACTTTTAACTTTACATGCTATATTCTCCTTTATTTTCTATTTTTATTCATACTTATTTTCCATTTTTTGTTTGTATCTTCTACATATATAATACTTACTATTTTAACTACATTGTCACCCACAATATCTCTAATATCATCCTTTTATTTCTTTATCAGACAACTTCTTCTTATTTTATATCTACTTATTTTCATTTATTTTATTTTCACCGGGTTATGTATCTTTTGTAGCCCTGATGAAGACCTGCAAAGTGGGTCGAAACGTCTGCAAAAATTAAATAATAATATTTGTATAATTTAGTATTTATTTGACCGCACCCGATTAACTCCTTCTCTGATAGTTTTTAATATTTTTTTCTGTAAAATATGGTTATATTTAAACATTTTGGAGGAGGTTGCTCTAGCCCGAACCCCCCTCCCGTAGATCCGTCTGTGTTCTAGTCATTTGGTGACGGAAAGTAGTTGATAGCCAGCAAAAAATTCCTAAAGATTTTTTCTAGACGGCCATATATTCTCTGGAGTGCTGAAGATGAAAATTCAGTTATCGGCAAGATTCGAATGTGGCTTTACCATAAAATTTCGGAAGTAGATTCAGTTTTTTCGCTCGTAATTCCGAAACGACACATCCTAGAGAAAAATAAGCAAAGTATCAAAACGAAAGCTGATCAAATTTCCTGAAAAATAAAAATAAAACCAGCTCGCTATTTTTTGGTTTATTATTTTCAATAATCAACCATTGTGATCGACCAAAAAATTCAAAAACTTAACCCCCTCTCAAAATTTGAGGTTTCACGTTTCAGGATGCGTAGAATTCCAAAAACGATTACAAATTTTTTGTCTGTCCGCCGTCCGTGCATTTTCTCCGAAAAAACTGGGCCGATTTTTTTCAAATTTGGATATAAAATCAGAGGAAGATCTTCCTTCATCGGCATTACTATCCGCCTTTTACTTTCAAAATGGCGGCCGAAAAACCTGCATTGCTGTAGACTGTAGCGCCTAAACGAATGTACCGATTTCAATAAAACTTCGCTTAAGTCATTTTCTCGACGCCCTTTAAATTTATCTATTTAACATACTTCAGCGAAAAGAAGCTGGAAAAAAAGTTACGAGGGATGGTAAGATTAGATTCCGAATAACTCAAAAAGTTTACACTTTTTTGTTGACATTGTCAATCGACATTACTATCCGCATTTTCCTATTTGTTATTAAATAGATTATTTAAAAGTTTACAGAATTTTCTAAAAAAAAAAAAAAAAATCGAGATTGTAAATTGGCATTATTATCACCATTTTCCAATTTGCATTGTTTCGTTAAGTTTGTTAAGTTGTATTGTAGGTTATTTAAAAGTTTACGAAATTTCCTTTAAAAAATGTGATTGTTAAAATCGGACAACTTGAAGCAATGATATGGTCTCTTGATATTTTTTGTATGTTCTACTGCAAAGGTAATATCCTTTATTTTGGTTTTTGATTTTTGAAAGTGTTACTTTAGTAATGGTATTTTTTTTAGCATATTACTAATGATTAAAAAAAAAAGTTTAGTTCAATAATTGGAATCACCTTTTATTTGTAACTCGGGAGGTAATGTTACTTTAGATGTATAATTGTTTGGAAATAATAAACCATTGTGAAATAATTTGCAGCGTTTTTTTTTTTCGTTAGGCTGCTAGAGCGCACTAAAAATTGACTACGTCAAAATCATTTAATTAGTCCAGTCGAATGGTAGTTGGATGGGAAAATAATTTAAATATTCAGTTTCTCTTCGGTTTAAAATGTTCTTTTTGGAATGCTGAATGCGAACATAATATTCCTGAACGAAATTTTACATTGTGTTCCGAGATATATAAAAAAACCCAGCGAAATTGCAGTTTTTTTGGACATGACTCCGAAACTATAAATTTTATCGAAATTAATAGTTTATAAACAATTAAAGAAGATAAAATTTAACATAAATTTAATACATAGCTTTTTGATGTGAGAAGTAAATTGACTGCTTATTTTATAATAAATATCTGTTTTCGTCAGTTTTTCTCCCAAAACTCATAATTTACAGATCTCTTGAAGAAATTCATTATAATCAATTTTAAAAAGCATTAAATTTCTTATGCACCTCATATAGACACGTCAATATGCGATTTGGTTAAGTTGCTGTTAAAGCGCTCGGAAGCGAAGGCATATTTCACTCGTAGTGTATTACAAGTTTGTTTGAACTAATCATTTGTTTATCTTAAAATTTAGGTTGCCGGGTAACGCAAGGAGTTGTGTACATGCGTTGGCTCGCTCGGCCACCTCGCCCCCACTAAATTCTTTTTTTTCTAATCCTTCTTTTTTTTTTTGGTTTAGGTTTTGGTCCCCCACTACTAAATTCTAACTATATTTCAGCACACTACTATGATGCTGATTAACACTTGCACCAGATAAGTTAATTATTGTAACAATAAATTTGGACTATCCTTTCCCTTCCCTCTCCCCTCCACCTCCCCCCCCCCGGTCCAATTTCAGATTTTATCAATGTTAAAATCTGATCACCTTATGTTACTTCTTACCCACAATTTTCTGATCCTAAAAATAATATTTGATATACATAGAAAATGAATACTAATTTTTTCAAGAAATATGGCATTAGATAATTTGGCATAAAACCCTTTTAAGAAATAGACGTGAAAGCCGAAACATTACAATCGATATCCGAAATGAAAGGCTCTGTGATAACATCAGTAATTTGCTAGATTTAGTTACCAACTGACAATTTCCCTGTCCCAAATATTTGTCACGTAAGGAGTTGTACGATGTGGAATGTTCCTAGTGTGGTTTCTCTTTACCTCTTGAATCGATATATATCTATCGATTTAAATAGATGCATTTACAAGTGCAGTCCGAATCTCTTTATATCGAACTTCTATATATTTAAAATCAGTGTATATCGAACTTTTTTTTTAGAAACTTGACCAATCATTCATCATTGATCAATTCTCCATTGAGGTAAAAATATTAAAAAACGAATGATCGAATCGATATTCATATGAAAAAACAAAACATAAAACGCATTACTAAACGAACAAACTGATTTAGATAACCTTACCTAGGACTCCACCTGGACAAACGTCTAACTTGGAATCCTCATACCAGACTGAAAAGACAAGAAACAGCTCAACGTTTCCGACTACTTCAATACTTACTAGAAATGACTATAATAAGAACTATTTGGACTTACGGAGTTGAGCTATGGAGCTCCACTAAACCATCAAATTCCTCTCGCATCCAATCCTTACAATCCAAAATCCTCTATGCTCTTTGTTACAAATAAAATCACCCACAATGACCATAATGTTCCTTATGTATCAGATTTGGCCCAATCCAGATATCTGTCCTTCCATAATAAACTTCATAACCATCCCAATCCTCTTGTTTCCAACCTTGCTTTCTCTTCTATTCCTGATAACCCTCCGAGGCATCTGAAAAGAAGATGGCCACGTGATCTTCTAATATAGACATATTATTAGAGTGCTACCAATGGGTAGTTTCTCAACATGTTTTTCATGTCATTATATCCATGTGCGAATTTACTAGATGTATTTTTTTTATACAGCTGTAAATATCATATAAATAATTTAAAAAAAACTATATATATATATATATATATATATATATATATATATATATATATACACCCACTACCCATTGGTAGCACTCTAATAATATGTCTATATTAGAAGATCACGTGGCCATCTTCTTTTCAGATGCCTCGGAGGGTTATCAGGAATAGAAGAGTTATCAGGAATATATATATATATATATATATATATATATATATATATATATATATATATATATGTATATATATATAACCTTAATACGTTTTATACTAGAGCAATAGACAAAGTTAAAATATAAAATGCCTAAATATACCTTGAATGAAATAGATGAAACAACTGAATTCTAATTCATCCGTCCCCATTGCTCAATAAAAATCTTGAGTGAACGGATAGTAAAGTAAAATCAGCCTTATGTCTTCTACAAACTAGGTAGTTATTTTAAGAATTAATTATTATATTCCTTCTCTATTTTTTTTTCTAAGTGAAATTAACATTATATTTTTACTATACTAGATAAGGAAAGTATTGCGATCGGGTCAAATTTCCGATAGAATAGAATAGAATAGAAAATAATTTTATTCTGGGACAAAGTCCCTTCAGAATAACAAAAAATTACAAAATTAAAATGTTGTATCTGGCCAAATAAAAACAAACATAAAAAGTAAAGGTAAAGATAAATTAGTAAAGAAAATATTAGTTTTACATACTTTATACAAATATTCCGATATGCGGATTTCGACGGATCTATACGTTTCAGAGCTCCTTGCGTCCGAAAAACACATCTTTAGCCATTGGTCTGTCTGTGCCAAGATTTTCTCGGGAACTAGTGAACCGATTTTGTTGCTTATTTTTTTATTTTGTAGGGTTTTGACTAATGATGTCTGTGACAAAAATTGGATGCTCCATGCGGAATAAATGAAAAACTTGTTTTTCTATAGACTATAGGGCGAAAACGGCTAAAACCATTTTGATGAAACTTTCCTATAATGTTCTAATAATTAATTGTCCTCTCAATTTTCGTATATACACTAAAATCAAGAAAAAATCAAGAAAAAAACTTATAAAGAAAAGAAAAATATTTTGGGGCATAACTCGCTAAGTATATATTCTGTTGTAAATTTTATAATAAAACTTTTGAAAGATAATTAAATTACAAACAAAACAAAAAAAAAATCATCGGAATCGAACCAGTATTAGCGATGATACAGCTTATTCTATTTTAATTTATTACTGCCCTACCTATATTAGGTAAGAAAAGTATTATATTATCTATATGCGGTTTGCGGACGGATCTGTAACGAAATTCCATACAAAACTATATAAAAATCGTTCATTTCGGACAACTATTAACGAAGTTACAGCTAAAATATTTTTACAGATTCCTGAAAATGCTTCAAGAAACCAAAACGTTGGCAAATAATAATAAATGCAATAAAAACGTATTTTATTGGTTACCTCTAGCCTAAAATCTATCAAAAGACACATTTAAAATATATATAACATTTAATTGTTTGACTGTATTTTCGTTAATCAACATCTTTATCCACTTTATTTCATACGTCAATGTCATGTGATTTCATAGTAACAATAAAATATAAATAATATGATATCTGCATTAAATAATAAGACTTTTATTTTTTGGAAAGAGCGGACAAACATATCCGGAATGATAGCAACAGAATTCACTTTTTTTTTACCTCTTGTTGCACACGAGGATCTCAAAACGAGTTAATCTTGTTCAACTTCTGCAACCTTCAACCGACGAAAGTGAAAATATGATAATCGGATTTTTTTTTTTACGTTATCTCATTTAATTTGGATGTTTTCGAGTTGGCAAGGTGTAAAAAAACATTTTAAAAATGTCCTTGAGTAACGGAAGTCGCCAAATCTTTTCTCCTCACCTAATCACGCAACATATTTCCACTTTTTTTAAAAAAAAGGATTATGCAGTTTTGATTTATTTATATTCATTAAATGTATTGATATATTTATTCCTTTATATTTACAATAAGTAAATATTGCATCAGGCGAAAAAACAGAGCTTTCTTCTCTCTTTGAAAGGTATTGAAATTCCGAAAAATCTTTAAAATATTTCTAATTAAGAGTGTCAACTCAGATTTCGAAATACCATCCTTAAATCTGCAAAGGCATTTCTCCCTGATTGAGCACTGGTGTAATAAATGGCGAATTAAAGTAAACGAACCCAAATGCAAACACATTACCTTCACGCTCCGACGTAGATTCTGTCCACCAGTACACTTTAATTTCATCCAACTTCAGTTTTCAGGCACAGTCCGGTACCTTGGCTTTCTCGTAGACCTAAGACTAACGCGGAATCCACATACTAGACTTAAAATACAAGAACTTAACAGACGATACGGCCAATTATACAGACTACTGACTAGACTTCAATTGACTTTCAACTTTCAATTGACGATAAACGACTGGTATACAAGATAATCCTGAAACCTATTTGGAACTACGGACTTGAACTTTGGGGAACAGCTAAATTTTATAACATTAAACGCATCCCACCCTTTCAATCCAAAGTCCTCCGAACAAAAGTCGATGCTCCGTTTTATGCAACCAACAAAACCCTACATCATGATCTTAATATTCCATTTGTCCAAGACCTTATCCCTGAATTTTTTTCCAAATTCCATCAGAACCTTACAAATCATCCGAATCCCCTTGTACAATCCCTATCTTGTTCCACTCATAACTACAATCCTCCTCGAAGGTTGAAGCGGCAGTGGCCCAGAGATCTTTTGTAGTACATATCTTGGAGTCCTGGCAAAGGCCAGATTCTTCAATCAAGACATCAGTTTATTTTATTTTTATTTTATTTTCCTCCCTACCCTGCCTTTAAGACAATACGGAGTTTGCAGCAGTGACTTGATAAACATTGTATAACAAATCACTGTTGCAAGTTTATCTTTTTACATTTTTAAATTGCTGTGCACACAGCCTGCTTGATAATTTTGTCACTTAGTTTATCGTCCTCCATCTTCTTCTCCTGTCCTAATCAGCGGCCTTCCAGGTACTGCTTCTTCACGCCTTCCCAGGGAGAAGTGGGTTGGGCCCACAGTTTTTTTCCAGCCGCATACAAAACTTTTAAAGTGCGGGTAGTTTTGTTCAGACATTAGTTGGGGTAATTGTCTTTCTGTAAGAACGAAAAGCCCTGTATCCCTCATTAATTTGGCCCTCGGTGCCTCATAGCTGGTGCAGGCTACAAGGATGTGCTCAGCGGTTTCAGGTACTCCACAAGTGGGGCATAAGGGGTCGATATTTTTACCGTGTTTAAAAAGTTTTGCTCTGAAATCCCCATGCCCCGTGAGGATCTGTGAGACCCAGTAGTCCGGGAGGACCCATTTCTTTTCTAAACGCGATTTAATGGTGGAAAAGAATTTTCTTAGTGTGGACCCGTTTGGAGTTGTCGCCCATCGCCGATTCCATTGTTCCAATGTATCCTCCCGGAGGATCATCTTCCATCTTCTGGGGTCATCACAAATCCTCTCCCGAATGTTTGCTGGTAAATCCGCCAAGTCATCCCTCTTAATGTTGTACCGATAAAGGTCTTCCCACAGGAGGAGGTCGAGAGGAATACCTTCTCTTGAGACATCAGTTTATATGGCTAAAGCGCTCTCGCCCAATCTCCACTGGCTTAACAGCAGTGACGCGGTTAAGAGTGCAGCGCAGGAATCTCTTGGATTCCTGCTTTTAAATAAAATAGATGAACAAGCCTGGTTTGAAGTTCCCTTCCTGATTGTATAAAGGTATGACTGTGTTTTTAATTTACTTGTCTTTAGGGTATTTTATTATTTATTGATATTTTTTTATTTCTTTATTATTTTACTTTGGTTAATTTTATGTTAGGGGTGGATAGGGGTGGTTTCTGCATATATGGTGTGAATATGTTCATATCTCGCTATAATTATTGTGCACGTGACAGGTTATTATATTTTTAAATAAAAAATAAATAAAAAACCCAAAGGCCATAAATCAAATAGACAGTTCGATGGAATAGAGCTGCGTGCAGATAACTGGAAAGGAATTGTCCTAAATAATGAGAGATGAAGAAGGCCTGCAAAAGATCTACAAGGTCTGCGAAACAAAAAAATTATATAAATTATATGTATATACAAATCCCAACTTTAGGAAGACAGAAATAAAAACAGAATTCGGTAAAATCATGGTGGTTAATAGCTTTAAATACCTGGGCGAAATAATCAGCAGAAATTTATGGGAGAAAGAAGTCATGGAATATAGGATTAAAAATTTGGAGAAATTATGCAACGTAACGAGTAGCATTTATAATAAAAAATGCCTCTCCAAAAAGTCCAAAATCAGGCACTACAATACAGTGGTAAAGCCAGTGATATTGTACGGAACGGATACAATGTTCTTCCCCAGTTTGGAGAAACTGCTGAAAATAGAAAGAAGGATTCTTAGAAGAATCCATGGGCCCAAAATAACACCAGAAGGTTACAGACTGAAATCCAATAAGGAAATTTACAGTGAAACCTCTGACTTGGAAACGGAAGTGAGGGTAAGAAGACTTAGGTTTTATGGACACATGCAAAAGGATGACCGAGGAGAGGTTAAACAAGAAGATTTTCAGTTTAACCATGGATATACGGTACAAATAAAACAGGAAATACAGAGGCTTGGGATAACACGGGAATTATGTGAGGATACAATACAAGAGGAATACAAGAAATTCCTGAAAAGTGCGGTGCATGGGGTGGACAGTAAGGAACTTCCTTCCAGGAGGAAGTGGACGGAGGAGAGGAAGAAAAAATTAAGCGATATCCTCAAGCAGAGATGGGCAGAAAGGAAGAAATTGAAAAAGAAACCAGTTTCATATTCGCGTAGTCCTTCAGGGCTCTTTCGCGTCAAATAATAATAATATAAAAAAAATATATATGTATATATATATATATATATATATATATATATATATATATATATATATATATATATAAATCTCAAATTAAGGGTGTACAATGCTATGATAAAGCCAGTTCTAATATATGGCTGTGAGACCTAGACACTAACCAGCATCCTAGAAAAAAAAATGTTGAAATATTTCAGAGAAAAATTCTCCGCACGATAACTGGAGCGATCTGAGATCAGAGTACTAACACATTGAGAATAAAGACCAATAAAGAACTGATTAAAGAAACTGGTCAATCAATATCCCATGATATGAAGTCGTGGAGGTTAAGATGGGCGGAGCTTGAAGCTCGTAGCATTCTATCTGGAAGCCTCTATGCAGAAAAATACTGAATTCCTCAATAGAAGAAAAATACCACCTCAAACTCCAAAACATAACTCAAAATTATTCAATCAACCAATTCAAAAAATTATATGAAAATCTAATATTAACAAATAAATAAATAAGATTAAATTCAACAAAAAGGTTTTTACAGAGGTATAAATGAGTAGTATAATTGTGAGTTTATCATATCATTTAAAATGTAAACTTTTGTTTTCTTGTGCATGAGATATAAATATAAAAAACGAAATATTATTATAAATTTACAATATTATCTATTAATTTACGTAAAAATTATTATAAAATATAAGGATGGTGAAAGTATTACAAAATTGAATTTGAAACATATGAAGATGTTAATAATTTTAATAAACTAAGTATTTGAATGTATTACAAAATAAATAAAATGTTTTCACTCACAAAATATTTACCAATATATACTTTTATTTCAGTATTACGATATTGTGAAGTAATATATGAGTGGTCTCATATCTAAGACGGGCATCTATCATTTTCAAAAAGTCGAGAAAAATTAATTTTCGTTTTATAGGTTCAACTTAAAATATTACTGATGATTTTATTTAAGGATGTTTAAGTTGAATCATGAACAAAAAAAATCATTAGAATTGTTTTTTTTTGGAAACTCAAAAATAGGGGATACAATATCCCAAGACAGCCAGAGAGGGAGCAGGCTTGTTAAAGCAGCAAAATATTTACATGGTTTGTAATGCCAACAGAAGAAAAAAAAAAAAAAAAAAAATACATATATATATAAATATATATATATATATATATATATATATATATATATATATATATATAAATATATATATATATAGTGTATATACATACACATTGATAAGTACTGAAGATTATAGGACAGATGAGTCCCCTAAGGTGAGATCGAAAAGTAAGATCCTTTTATTTTCTATAGTACTTTCACTTAATTTGAATATAGTTTTTTTTTATTCTCGTTTCTTTCCAGTAAATAAATCGAAAACAATAATCTGTAAAAAGTATTTACTGATTCTCATTAACATTCCTGACCTGCTCAGAGGTTTAACAGTTAACTACTCGGGTGCCCACACTTTATTAGGGTCCGGTCAATTAAACTCTAACATAAGGATACATTAATGTCAATTAATAAAATACATATATAACAAAAAAAAATGTTGGCAATCAATTCAAGTTATAATTCATATGATTTCTTAATAGTATCTAGCTGTAAGATAGAAGTCATAAAAATGTTTCGGAAGTAAGATATAGTACGAGGAATGCAGTTAAAATAAAGTTAGTTAAATAAAAAAACGCTGCAAATTATTTCGAAAATAGTTTATTATTTTCAAAATAAATATAAAGTAACATTGCATTCCTAGTAACAAAGAAAAATAAATAAAAGATGATTCCTATTATTGGCCTAAACAACATTTTTTTTTTCATCATTAGTAATATATATGTAAGGTTACTTGAGCAACCTTTAAACACTTCAACTGTTACTTATCTTTAAATCAGATGTTAATGATTATTTATTAGAAAATACCTTCTTTTTTATAAACACATCTTCTAATTTTCGTAGTTTTGAGTATAATTCATACAAATAACAAATTTTTTCTCGATCGAGTTTCAACTGAGCCTCATTTGGTAAACCGAAAACAATCTGGTTTATACGGGAGATCTCCGTGCCTTTAGGCTCTATGTCAAGTAATAATCTCTCCTTGGTGAGGGCATAGTCGACTAGGGATCCGCCTAAATATTTGTAGCCTAAAGCTCTTTTCACAAGAGACCAGCCTTTATCAACAAAAATATTCTTAAAAGAGTCCCTCCATATGCCCCATGAATCGTTCAGACCAATCTTCTTTAAATTATTCTCATACCAATCATTAGCCGGACCATTAATGAGATAAAAACGTAACGCTTGAATTTTTAAATTATCGGATTTTATCTGAAATCGACAACATTCTTCTTCGAACCTACGTAGCCACTCTATAGGATCTGATTGCTTTTTATCAAATGGTTCTAAAATAAAATTGTTTTCAATATGATGCAGTTTAATTTCATTTTGTTCCGAATTAATTTTTAATTGCATCTCTAATCGTTTAATATGATCTTCTAATTCTGATTGAGTGCCTGTAGGTCTGCAAGGAATTGTTTTTGGAAGGTAACTCTCTAAAACAAATATTAGATGATTCATCAAAATATTCCTTTTTAATGTCATCATCAATCTTAACCCCTATTGTTCTATGAACATTAACATTTTTTATAGCATACACAGCATTTAATAAAGGTTTCTTACTTGATAGAGACGTATGAAATTTCAAGTCCTGGGTGTCTTCTGGTAATAAAAACCAATTTCTTTTGTCGACTGAAACACAATGAACCACGAAATCTTCCTCACTTCTCTTCACAATTTGAACGTATAGAAGAGTCATTTCTTATGTGTTGAGATCTTGTAATTAAATTTCTAAGATCTTTTATAGACGTGATTTATTCAATTAAAGAAAAAGAATTTAATCACACGTTATTACAACACAAGTTAATTATAAAACTAATCCAATATAACAATACAAGAAGGTATTTTCTAATAAATAATCATTAACATCTGATTTAAAGATAAGTAACAGTTGAAGTGTTTAAAGGTTGCTGAAGTAACCTTACATATACTAAAAAAAATATCATTACTTCAGTAACACTTTCAAAAGTCAAAAAAGAAACCAAATGATATAACCTTTGCAGTAGAACATATCAAAAATATTTAGAGACCATATCATTGCTCCAAATTGTCCGATTTTAACTATAATTTTTTTTTTTTTAGGAAATTTCGTAAACTTTTAAATAACCTACAATACAGCTCACAGGCGGATTTACGGGGGAGGGGCTTTCGGGCTGAAGCCTCCCCTCTCCCCAAATGGTAAAATATAACCATGTTTTACAGAAAAAAATATTAAAAACTATCTCTTATACTATTCTTGTTTATATAATTATATTTAATAAGACTTCAAGAACTATTTTAACACCATTTCATATAGGTAGTTAATCTCTTTCTTTTTTCTCCCAATTGATTATCGTTATATGTATATTAAAAAAAAATCTTTCGGGCTGAAGCCCCCCCCAAAAAAAATTAAATCCTGGATTCGCTAGTGACACAGCTTAACAAACTTAACGAAACAATGCAAATTGGAAAATGCTGATAATAATGCCGATTTACAATACCAACAAAAAAGTGTATACTTTTTGAGTTATTCGGAATCTAATTTTACCACCCCTCATAATTTTTTTTCCAGCTTCTTTTCGTTGAAGTGTGTTATATAGATAAATTTGAAGGGTGTCGAGAAAATGACTTTAGCGGAGTTTCAATGAAATCGGTACATTCGTTTAGGCGCTACAGTTTATAGCTACGTTTTTCTGCATTTTTTTTTCTCCTTTATTAACTTATCAAATTCTTTCAAAATTTATATTTAGCATTTTTTCGTAACTCAGAATAATGCGAAATAATTAACTTTTTAAAATAAACCATATTAAAGGTACTTTAGAGGAAGACGTATATGAACATTGGGCATTTAAGCCCTGTAAAGTGAAATCAATGGGAATAAGACCTAATTGATATTAAAAACCACTTAATTATACAACGATACACCGAGTTTAATCAAAATCGTTAGAGCCGTTTTTGAGAAAACTGTGAAAATGTGTTTCAGCGTTGATATAAAGTGGCTCTTCCGGTTAGCCGATTTTAAGGAAAAAGTTTCCGTCACAACTAAAGGTACTATTTCGCTGGCGCGGTCCACGACCGCGACTGCTCGCGGTTGACCACTGCTTTAGTGGAATAGAAAGGAACCTATTTCGCTGGCGCTGCTCGGCAGTTTAGGTATGACGTCATATCTAAGCTGCTCGTATCTGACTCCTCTTGAAGCAGTGGAGCTGTTGGCGGTTCGGCGGTTGTAGGTTATGTTATCATATCAGAGCATTGTTTTGATGATAACAGTCCCGTCGATACGTTTTATTTCCTATGTTTCTTTCAAGTCTGGCAAAATTATAACAAATATTGTTTAAAACTGAAACAATGCAATAGTAAATTATTTTTTTGAGGTTGAAGTAACAAGATTATTTATTTATTTATTCCACCAGCAATATTTTACAGCGAAATACAAATATACCTAAATCCAAACGATATTAAATAAATTAAAGAATCCAACAAATTTTATCGTCAGGTAAATACTAAAATCCACCCATTGAAAAAACGATTTGTATTTTTTAATTAAAGTGGTGATTTACTGATTACTATTGATAAAACTATAAAACATCGCTTGCTGAGATTTAATTACAAATATATGATATTTATTACTAACCAATTATGTATTAATTACTATTATTTTTCAAACTAATAATATGTAATATCAGAGGAACTTTGATGATGAGTATCACATCGAAATACTGATATTCCTTCTCTTTATGAACAACATTTTCTCTTCTTTTTCCAACTCAAATAAAAAAGCGGTAGTCAGAGATGTTCATTATTATAGGAAGTTCATTTTTATTCTTATATTATGTCCATCTTTTTATCTTCGAAGATACAGCGAAATGTTCGAAGGTTATAGGCAGGTTATAACAACCCCAGTGAGCAGTTTCAGCGAAATAGGTACGCCAACAGCGGTTGGCAGGGGGGAATAGCGGTCGCTGTCGTCGACCGCGCCAGCCAAATAGTACCTTAAGGCATATACCTATCTTAAATAAGTGATATCAGTTTCGTACAACTTTTAGTTTTTTGAGCTAGACTGCTAACATACAAACACACAGACACATAGACCATTTTTCGGGACTTGGTCATTTCGAGGCCATTGAGAAGAAGACTTTAGCGAAGCTTCATTGAAATCGGTACATTCGTCGTCCAGTCTATAGCAACTTTTACATACAGATTTATCGGCCGCCATCTTGAAAGGAAAAGGCGGATAGTAATGTCGATTTAGGAGGATCATCCTCGGGTGACCTCTAACATTAATTCAAATTCTGAAAAAAAAAAATCGGTCCAATAGATTTAGAGAATATGCGCGGACGTCGGACGGACAATAAAAGTTCTACTCGATTTTCGAATTCTACGTATCCTTGAAACGTAAAACCTCAAATTTTGAATGCAGGTTAAGTTTTTGAATTTTTTAGTCGGTTACTATGGTTCATTGTTTAAAATAATAACCAAAATGGTGGGATAACAATCAGGATATCATTTTATTTTATTTCAATATTCAGCATCTGACAAAAAAAGTACATCACACAATATTTTTCCGTTGAAGTCCCGTTGAAAGGTGATAAAAAAAATCGTGAATAATTCACGAGTGTAGGAAAAACAGAGTTCAGCCGCTTAAAAGTCCTCTTTATATGGTTTTAAAAAATACAAACTCTACTTGCATTTTTCAAAAAATTTATCTAGTTTATTATGAAGCAATCATTAATCATTTTTAGTAAACGCTTTCTATTCGAAAAAAAAAAACACATAAATTTCCCGTCATTCTACGGAAAAATATTATAGGTTATAATAAGGTTTACTATTACCTCTTAAAATATTTCTCTTAACTTGCGAGACACATTGTGTATGGTTTGGTTCCTTCATGTTGGCAACCATTTGATAATTTGATCACAGTTTTCGCCTTAATTTTAGACTTCTGCCAAAACTGACCATAGGTGAACTAGACACCTACAACCACAACCTTTATGCGATAGAGAACTTTCTACACCGATATGGATTAATTCATGGACCGGGAGAAAATGGGATGAGCCTTGAACCGCAGAGGAAAGTTCACGTCCAAGGATGTTCTTGGTCGGTGGGTGACCTCTGGTCATCGTGGTAAAGCGGAATGCCGGTGAAATACTTCAAACGTTTTCCGCTACTTTCCAAAGAGATATATAACACTATTTTAAAGGAGTTAGGATAACTCGGGTTTTCGCTTATATCAGAAAAACTATCAATTGTATCGACAAAGACGGTCTATACAAAATAAAAGCTGGTAAAATTTGCAATATGAATGACTATATATATATATCTTTTTTAAATTAAAAAAAATAAAATGTAAGAACAACCACATGTCTTTAAGAAATAATAAAATTAATATATCAGCCAGGAATAAAATGTGTAGTAGACTATTCTACTCCTAAATGCAATATCTTTAAGCAAGAAGACATTATTAAGTATACCAAAACTAATGGACTGTATCCTTGTTAATAAATATCCGATTTTTACGATTTTTTTTTTTTTGTTTTGTAGGTAATTTAGTAAACTTTCTAATTATCATGGGTAAATCGAGAAAAAAATGCATACTTTTTGAGTTATTCGCAAATAAAGTTTCTTTTCTTCCATAACTTTTTCCCCAGAAATTTCGGGGGAAAGTTAATATAACAGCCAGGAAAAAAGTGTAGAAGAATAGTAAATGCAATATCTTTAAAGAGGAAGAAATTATTAAGTATACTAAAACTAATGGACTGTAACTTTGTTAATAATTGTCCGATTTTTACAATTTTTTTTTTTTTTTTATCGCAATGAAAATTTGTATTTGAAGGTCTTTCGAGCTATGAAATATTAATCTCAACTCTGTTTCTTCTTAAACAAATAATTGTCAACACGACTTTTGTTATAGGTTTACCAATTATTATCGATATTATCCAGGAAAAAAGTGTAGAAGAATAGTAAATGCAATATCTTTAAAGAGGAAGAAATTATTAAGTATACTAAAACTAATGGACTGTATCTTTGTTAATAATTGTCCGATTTTTACAATTTTTTTTTTTTTTTTTATCGCAAGGAAAATTTGTATTCGAGGGTCTTTCGAGCTATGAAATACTAATCTTAACTCTGTTTCTTCTTAAACAAATATTTCAACACACTTGTAGGTACATATTGTTTCAATTATTATTGTTCGATTATTCCGATTTTTTTTTTGTTTTATAGGTAATTGAGTAATCCTTCGAATTATCATGAGTACAATCCAGAAAAAAACTTTTTGAGTTATTCGCAAATAAAGTTTCTTTTCTTTCCAGAATTTTAAGAGGATATTACTATTTTTCGCATGTGAAGGACAAGAATATCTTCAAAATGAGTGGTCAATCATTGGATTTGATGAAGAATTGACAAAGTTATGGCGTACCGACAAAAAAAACACCTTTTAGAAATAATATATAGGATATTTAAAGATATGAAAACTTTTCTGGAATAGGTAGAAAAGTCGTGTGAGTGGACACACCAGATATTTAATAATTACATTTTCTTCAAGAATCTATATTATTTTACAAGTATCTTCATCTCCATCGGTTCAAAAGTTAAATCAATAAATATATTGATAATAATGAAATGAAATGAAAAAATAATTTTATTCTGGGACTACTGTCCCCTAAGAATAATAACAGTTACAAATTTATGGGTCTTAGTCTGACATAATAAAAATACAAACTAATTTACTGTTAATTGTTATTTCAATTGTGCAATAAATTGAAATTAAACATTGTACAGATGCAAGTAGTTTTACATGTTAGGGTAAGGTTGAATGTGGAGTAGGTGTTGGAACAGGAGTTGTTTGAAGGAATTTGTGGATGGGGATTGACGTATGGAAGTAGGAAGAGAGTTCCAAAAAGAGGTAGCACGAATGACGAAGGATTTGCTGAAGGAGGAAGTTTTATGGGAGGGAATATATAAGTCTATAGGTTGAGACCTAGTATTGAGAGAGTGGATAGAGGAAGGAGTTCCAGGATGTAGGGAATTTTTGGTTCTGAAGACTTGGAAAAGGAAAACAACAAGGAGGAATTGTCGTCTTGAAGTAGGATAAAGCGACTTCAACTCGGTGTACCAGAGTGAAACATGTGAACGTCTGGGGATCCCGAAAATGTATCTTATGAAACAATTCATGAGTCTCTATAGTCTCATTTCTAGCCTGGCAGATAGCCCTCCAAACACCAAATAGCCGTAGTCGAAGTGGAGGAAGGGAGGTTACAAGGAGCTGTCTGGTTTTTAGAGGAATTCAATCACGGAATCTTAGGAGTTGTTTAAGGGCAGTTATGGATTTTCGGGTAATCTGGGAAATACGGTTATTCCAGGAGAGGTTCTGGTCAAAGGTTATTACTAGGTTTTTGACTGCAGGAAAAAGTAAGGAAGGGAGCTAATGAGATGTCTGGACCCGATGAGAATAGCTTTGGTTTTATCTGTATTCAGCTTTAATTCATTTATTTCTGCCCATCTGTTGATGCAGTCGATGTCCTCTTGTAGCCTTCGGGCTAATATAGATTATGATATATATCAATTATAAATAAATCAATTCCGAGAATTTGCAGAGAAAAAAAAAATTATGATATTCGTCATAAGCCTTTAGCCCGTAAGTTCTCCCCCCTTCCCCGTAGATCACCCTGTGAAAGTGTATAAACTAAAACTATTCATTTCTATCAGTTAAAATTGATAATTAGAGAATTAAATTGATCAACCGATCAACAATTCATTTGACAGTCTCTAGCACACCCACTGAAGGCTTAAAAAACACAGTTGCATGTGTGGGCTTGAAAATGATAATATAAAATATTGGACTTGTAAATATTTTTTTAGAGGGGGGGGGCTAAAGAAGGAGTGGTGATTGGCTCGCCCTGACTTGAACGGGAAAAGTGACTTAAAATCCTCATCCAAGACTGAAACGACAAAAAACTGGTCCGGCTACTTCGACATTTGCCAGACTTACTCTCTAAACTTTCAAGTTATTAAAAAATAAGCTCATTATCATCAGATCTATTTAGACAATATTCAGTTTGATAAATCCTTTTTAATACAAGTTCTCTGGAACTCTATACCCTCAGATATTCGACACGCAAAATCGATATCCTCTTTCAAATCGCTCCTCTTCGAACACCTACTCCATTCCCAATCCGATTGATCACGAAATGCACTTAAAAACCTAAGCTGTAAGAATCTCAAAGTACCCCCAGACCCTTTGATTATTTTGTGATTCATTGATATTTTGTTCACTTAATTTACTTTCTCTGTTTATTTTATTTTTATACACGCTTTTATATTTTTTTTATTAACTACTAGCTTTACCCGGCCACGAACAGCTGTGGCTTAGCCTGGCAAAACAAAAAAGAAATACAATAGAAAGCACATATGAGTAGATTCATAGCAAAGGACATCGATCATTTTTAAAAAGTTGGGAAACAAATTTTTCTGTAAAATGGCTTCAATTTAAACTAATTCTAATGATTTTTTTTTCTCATGATTCAAATTGAACATTCATAATCATCTGACTGATTCATAATAATCAGAAACAGTCTGAGGTAAACTTATAAAACTAAAATAAAAAATTAATATAAAGAACTTATAATAGTATTGACCTACATAAGGAGAATCATATAACTTCTTCAAATGATAGTTTCAATTACTGTAGTAATTATAAAATTTTCGATGTTTTGTGATTTGTTATGATTTAATATAATTTTCCAAAGTGAATACCAATTTTGTAAATTTAGTAAGTGATTTTGTAAATTTAATGAGGCTAGTCTGGGGTCATGCAAAATAAAAATAAAAAACAAGTACTTGATAAGTTCGAAATAATAGAAACATTGCTCTTAAGTTCAATCTGAAATCGTTTAATATATTATTAATAATTATGGCTAAAAAAAAAAAATCCAGAGAAAATAAGAATAAAAACGAAAATTTGAAAAACATTTTAAGTAATATTTATTAGACACAATTAAATTTGATTTTTATTCAATTAACCGTATTCTGATAAGATTAAACTTCTTGTTTTTTGTAATATTTGCTTTTATTTCGTGCCTTACTCACTTTTTAATTGATTCTACCTGCCAGCCAACTAGGACGAACTCTCACACGACTGTATTCCCTCACACATTACAATTAAAGACCTGGTACCTCACTGAACTTTTCACAAAAATCGATGCCAAATTAGTAAACACTCCTAAAACAAGTACAAATGTAGGTCGATTTGTATATATATATATATATATATATATATATATATATTATAATATATATATATATATATATATATATATATA
This sequence comes from Nezara viridula, assembly GCA_928085145.1. Classification (NCBI taxonomy): domain Eukaryota; kingdom Metazoa; phylum Arthropoda; class Insecta; order Hemiptera; family Pentatomidae; genus Nezara; species Nezara viridula. The sequence goes on along the minus strand of OV725080.1, from coordinate 8,253,189 downwards.
TATATATATAAAATAAAGATTTTGTCTGTACATTAAATGGAATCAACCCGTTTTATGACATCTTTCTGTTTCATACATTGGAGACACCAAATCCAGTTTTTAAAAAAATTTTGTCAGTTTGTATGTCCGCATTGCAACGAAATTTTATCAGGAGTAAGCTCAGCAATGGCTTATTGTAGACTTTTGAAATTTTCACATTATATTAAGGTTTGCTTGACTTAAAACATAGGCTTTAAATTAAAACAAAATATTGAGTCTAACCAAAGTTATGAATACTTCAGTAATTTGTCTAGAGATATCGGTTAATGTTCATAATAAATGTTAATAATAAACATATGTTTATAGGTTAAAGAACATCTATATAAATAAAACAAAGGTTTTGTCTGTACATTGAATTGAATCAACCCGTTTCATGATATCTTTCCGTTTCATACATTACAGACACCAAATCCACTTTTAAAAACATTTTTTTGTCTGTATGTCCGTATTGCAACGAAATTTTGTCAGGAGTAATCTCAGCAATGGCTAATTGTAGACTTTTGAATTTTTTACATTTTATTAATGTTTACTTGACTTAAAATATAGGCTTTAAATGAAAACAAAAGATTGAGTAAAACCAAAGTTATGAATTCTTGAGTAATTTGTCTGGGTTCGGCAGTTACTTCGATTCCCATCCCAACCTACTCTACCGCGAACCATATTTAACAGTTGTACTATTCAACTGATGGAAAAAATTATCACAACTCAACGGGAAAAATCCGAAATACCAAACATCTGTAACGCGTTGTCGCTTAAAAGGTGTCATTCTACTCAACTTTCCGATCCTAACAAATGTTTTCGTATCCATTTTTAGGATTAACCAAACGGATCAGCCGGAAATCGGAATAAAAAATTCTAAAAATAAATAAAATTACTTCTGTCTCCTCACCCAGTGTTATGAAAATAACCTCTCCCACATACTACAATATCCATCTCAAAAAAAGATTCTCAAATTTTAATTGTACACCCTTCAATGATGGGTGCATCAGCTAGTATATATATATATATATATATATATATATATATATTAAGGTATGTAAGTTACAGTACCAACAATATTCAAAAACGGTTAAAACTTAAATTTTTATCGGAAAAGATTTTATCTTACCTTTAAAATTTTTAACTGATGCTTATTTAAGCTCAAAAAACTATAATGGTTATTTAAAAAATTACGATAACTATTTGCAATATTTTTATGTATCGGAATCACTATATATATATCGATTTTTTTAAGGAACCTTGGTGTTCGATATATTGAGGTCTAACTTCGTATGTAATACAGGCAAGGTCAAAAGATTATAATCCGCAAATAAAATTACTGGAGAAGATGGCCGAAGAACGCGGAGCCTTACTTTCATCATCCAAAGAGGTCCGTGTAATTTGGTTAGCGAGCACATTGTTCTCCGCCGTGAGAAAGTAAAAGCCCCATCTTAAGGGAATACTTTCCATCTATCGATTATTTTCTGATCGATAGCATACAGCGTCCAGTTGTGTCCTATGTGACGCTCATCTCAGCCATATCAAACGAAATCGGAGAAACGCTAATCATAGAGATTACGGTTCGTGTTTAGAAAGTATATTATTTGGTGAATAGTAGTAAGGGTAAGTGCTAATTGTATATTTATTGTATTTTTAAAAATAATGGAGTTTCGCTGAGAAATTAAGAAAAAATTCGATATGAAATTTTTCTCTAAGCAGAGTGGAGTGTTACGGGCAAGCCAACAGAACAAAAATCAAAGTATCGATAGTAAATAACCATAAATTTCATTTTATGAACTGAATTTATGTGAAGTAAATGGTGATGCCTACCACTAGCGGATCCAGGATTTAATTTTTAGGGGGGCTTCAGCCCGAAAGTTTTTTTTTTTTCAAAAATCTTCATAAAAATAATTTGAAAAAAAAGAAAGAAATTAACTACCTGTATGAAATGGCGTTTAAGTGGTTCCTGAAGTCCTATTAAACGTAATTAAACGAACAAGAATACTTTAAGAGATAGTTTTTAATATTTTTCTCTGTAAAACATGGTTATATTTCACCATTTTGAGGGAGGGGGGGGGGAGCTTCAGCCCGAAAGCCCCCCCTTGATCCGGCTGTGATGCCTACTGTTTAAGTTTTAACATAAAACAGCAATGATCTTTGACTATTATTTTTACTATTTATTTGTTTTTCTCTTCACCTCAGATTGTGCTTTTTCTTTCGGGTATATATGTTTATATTTTATACTTTTTGTGTCTCTGTGTACCAATATGAGTAAGTACGTATATATAGTACCTGTTTTTACCTTTGTACCACAAGTAATCCTGAGATTTTATTTTATCTTAGTGTTTGCTTATTATTATATGAATCAATGTAAATTTTATTAAATTTTGTATTAAATTATTTTTATATTAGATAGGCTATTGTTAATAAATTATGCAGCTATGTATGTATATATAGATAAGTAATTTGTTTTTTTTTTCTTTTTGTTTTTTTTTTCATCACAATAATAAGTAATTTTGAGAAGATTTTATGTTCATTTATATATATATATATATATATATATATATATATATATATATATATATATATATATATATATATATATATATATATTATTTTTTTTTTATTTCTTAGTGGTTACATACTACTTTTTAAATAATGTATATAATGTTAGAATTTTTATAAGTTAGTTTTTGGCCTGATTTGTATTTTATTTTGTATTAATTCATCTTTGCTATTCTAAGGGGACTTAGTTCCAGAATAAAGTACTACTTTCTATTCTATACTAAATATTTTTGAAGAAAATTAGATAAATAAGTTTATACGAGTTGGTATCAGAAATTATTATTATTATTATATATATATATATATATATATATATATATATATATATATATATTCGTTAAAAAATATAAAAAATAATAAGAATACACCAACAGATTCAATGGGTCCTTTTAAATAGGAGTCAATACTTATCTCGATTTCCATAAAAATTTAGTAGCGTTTCCATTGAAAATAAGATACTCAAATAGTAGTGGATTAGGTTTTTCAGAAACAAATTTAGAAAATCCATTATTTTTTTATAAACAAGAATAAGTCTCAATGTATCCCCAAAATAGTAAAATGTTTATTCATAAAATATTATTCATAATGTTTTATGAAAAAAATTATCTCAAAAGTATTATTGTTGGTCCAATTATATTTAATATGACTTAAAGAATCACTCAAACAACATTTCATATAGATACTTAGGTTCTTTCTTTCTTCCCATTTTAATTCTAATTCGTTTAATCACATTTAATAAGAATTAAAGTATCATTTAAAGACCATTTCATATAGGTAGTAGTTTCTTTTTTCTTCCGAGTTAATTATCCTAATGTATACATACAAAAAAAAAAAAAGAACAATGGGCTGAGGCCTCTTCTAAAATTAAATCCTGGATCCGTTAGTATTTTATACGACAGTTTTACTGTTGAAATCCCTCTAGAGGATTACGTTTAAAAAAAAAATAAGGAGAATGTGTGGAACATGTGGCAAAACAAGTGGGAACAAGGAGAATCGAAATTAAAAGAAATTAAACCCCACTGTTTCAAATGGGAAACCTCGCACCGACCATCTCGAAAAGAGGAGACAGCCCTTTGCAGACTGCGAATTGGACATTGTGAGTTCTCGCACTCCTACCTACTAAGAGGATCCTCCGACCTGCGAGAGCTGCAATGTCCAAAGGACAGTAAAGCACATTATTCAAGACTGCCCTACATTTGAACCAACAAGGAAAAAGTTAGACATGGCACGAAGTCTAAAAGAAAACCTACAAGACAGTGAAAGTGCAGTCAAAAAAACTTTAAGATTTTTAAAACCGATAAAACTCTACAACAGAGTGTAATTCAAAGGTTTTCCAATGACCCTACAGGGTAGAGGCAACAAAACATCAAATAAATTATGTTGAATGGACTTGGGTACCTTCAAATTTTATGATGAATATGGTTGTTAATTTTGAAAGTGGCCTTACTCCATTCTTGATAAGAAAACGCACATCATTCACTTAATAATTGTTACTATTTTAATAGGGACCATAAATTTAACACCCTTAGATACACTTTAGCAGTATGACTCATTAGTATCCTATACGTATATTTTTAAATTCATTGAAACGCAAATCCTTAAATATCTCGATTCGTAGATAAATGGAGGTAGGCCATTTTGAAAATAACCGGCTCAATCAAGGATAGTTATATTATAGAAGCTGATAACATGATTAAAATACAGTACTCCATATTTTGATGTTCCAAAACATCGCTATCACGATAGGATTAAATCAAAAAGGCGTTGAAGAGCCATAACGAACTGTGAGAAATAGCTCCATTGAATTAATCTCTCCAGTGCCGACTAGATCAAGATTCCACTGGTCATTAGTAACTTGATCCGAATTCACACAGATCCAGGTCACTCGATTCGCCGGAACTCTCGTTTTCCGTTGCAGTGTCAATTTTATCATGGATTCATATGGCATAGCTCAACACGTGCTTAGTACAATATTAGTTGGACGATAATTTTTACTTTCACTTAATAATATATGTTATTACATATATAAGGGAACGCTAGCGGATACAGGATTTAATTTTGGGGGGGGGCTTCAGCCCGAAAGATTTTTTTTCATGTATATAACGATAATTAATTTGAAAAAAATAAGAGATGAACTACCTATATGAAATGGTATTTAAGTGATTCTTGAAGTCCTATTAAATGTAATTACACGAACAATAATACTTTAACAGATAATTTTTTTTTTTTTTCTATAAAACATGGTTGGGGGGAGAGGGAGGGGCTTCAGCTCTAAAGCCCCCTCCCTCCACGTAAATCCGCCTGTGTAAGGGAAAGTATTGTGATCTTGAAAATTTTCGAAAAAGTCCCACAAACCAAATAGTCATATGAAACTAATATTTCGTATTTAATGCTTGTGTGTGACCGGGATGTTTTGCAAATCGATTTTACACATTTTTACAATTTTCTCGAAAACGGCTCTAACGATTTTGATTAAATTCGATAGATTAATATATAATTAAATGGAATTTAATATTTTCAGCTAGGTATTATTCTCATTGATGTCCCTTAACAGACTTCAAATGCTTAATGTTATAAATTTCTTTCTCTAAAGTATCTTTAATTTGGTTTATTTTAACATAATTGACCGTCTCTCATTTTTAGTAGCAATAAATAATGGCTGAATTGATAATTGACTAAAGTAGAAAAAAATTAAAAATAAATTTCCCAAAATAACAGTCTGAAGATATACCTATAATATATCGTTGGAAATCTGAGCATTTTAGAAACAATAATATTTAACATAAAAAGTCATATAAAGTAATAGAGAGTGACGAAAATATTATAACTAATAATAATATAACTAATGACAAATATAATATTAAGCAGTTTTTAATAAAATGAAGGTCTTATTCTCATTGATGTTTTCAGAGCTTAAATGTCTAATTTTCAAAATTTCCTCTAAAGTACCTTTAATTTATTTAAATTAAGTTAAGAGTGTTTCAACTGCCTCCCGCAATGCTACATCCTACGCCCTCAAGACTACCTGCAAAGTGGGTCGAAACGTCGGCAAAAATTAAATAATTACTATATTTTAATTTTGTATTTATTTGACCGCACCCCCCAATTAAGTCCTTCTCATATTTAATTTATTTAACTTGAAATAACTAATTATTCTTCCGTTCCTTTATCCACTCTCTCAAAACCAGATCTAAACGTACAGATTGTATTTATTTATACATGTTTTGGGCTCTTTAACCACTTGAGTCATTTTCGTCCTATATTACAATTTGATGAATTACTACACACATGACTCAACTATAGCTAAGAAATACAATTTAAACTTTGAAAAGTTTAGAATAATTACAGATGATTATGATAGTACAATTGGACTAAAATTATAAAAATTGAAAGTTAAAAATTTAATAAAAGATAAGACAACAATAAAAATAAAGATTAATGATATTAAGAATAAAAGCTAAAAAATACATTTTTAAATAATAAAAATTAATATTAATAGAGGCGAAGTTAAAGAATACAGTGTAAACATTAAAAAGTACAAGATCCATTAAAATTAAACATTAAAGATTAGAAAAAGATAAGTTAACAGTCAACAAGTACATTTAAATAAAAGGTTAATGATTTCAGGAATATAATCTAAAAATACAGTTTAAAAAACAAAATTAATATTAAAAGATATTAAACCTATAGAATTATATATCCCCTCCCATAAAACTACTTCCTTCAGAAAATCCTTCGTCATTCATGCTACCTCCTTTTGGAACTCTCTTCCTACCTCCATACGTCATTCCTCGTCCACAAATTCCTTCAATTAACTCCTGTTCCATCACCTACTAAATATTCAAACTTCCGCAAACATGTAAAATCTATCTGAGTCTGCACAAAGTCTAATTCAATCAACTGCACAATTGCAATAACGATCAACAGTTAATTAGATATTACAATAAAATCGAATTTTTTGTTTTGATAGGATATCGATTGGGCGGCGATATCGATAGATTATAGCAATATCTCTATGTATGGCATTGGCGAACTGTTGCGACACAAGGAAGTCAACTCCATCGGATGAACGAACCATAACGCTAAAACGATAACCTCAAAGGTCTCTGTAACTCTTAGAGGCGGTACCGATCCGCATACGGAGCACTTGGAAAGTGTTCTTGTAGGGCACGTACGTCGAGCCAGGGTACGTGGCCTGCCTTTTTGGTACGAGTTTCGATAATACGTCTCAGCGAGAATTTAAAGGGCCAATGAAAGTTGTAGCGGATACAGTCAACGAAAGTGACCCTCCATGCCAACATCATACCAAGAATTTGGAAAATTATTTTTACTTTCGCTAACCTATATACAGGGTGTCTTGTAGAAGTACAAGGAATATTTAAAAGGTTGATAGTAGACGTCAACATATACAAAAAACGTTCATATAAACAATTTTCCTATATCCAGCAGAAAAGAAGGAAATTTAAGATTTTGTTCTTTCACTTACCTATATATACAATATATAGTAAGGATAAGAATTGCGTGAAAATTTCCGATTCTGAGTTTTCAACAGAAATACGTGTTTTGAGGTCTTCTGAGTCCAAATAAACAAGTCCCGCAAAATGGTGTGTGTGTATGTATGTATGTGTATGTTATGTTGCGCTAGCGGATTCAGGATTTAATTTTGGGAGGGGCTTCAGCTAAAGTCCCTTTAGAATAACAAAAAAGTACAAAATTAAAGTATTATATCTGGCCTAAGTAAAAACAAACATAAAAAGTAAAAATAAAGAAAAAAAAAAGTAAAGAAAATATTATTTAAACATACTATGTACAAAATAAGAAAAATCTATATACAAAACACTTAAAACCATGCCAAGACACTTAAAACTATGTACAGTGGTAAAATATCAGTATTCACTTTTAAAAAAATAAATAAAAAATACATACATTTCTTCTTAGCAATAAACTCTGTGTTTCTGCATAATAAAAGAAAAAAAAAAAAAGGAAAAGAAGACGAATCACTTTTCACAAGATCTCGACCTTGCGACCTTTACATTCCTTCTCACAGATCTACCTCGTTCCAGAACTCGTTTATTGCTCGCTCTGTCAATTTTTGGAATTCCCTTCCTATCAAAATTCGGTATTCCCCCTCCCTATCTACATTTAAAACCCTCCTATTCCAATTTCTATCCCAAAAACAGTCAGACACCTCCCGCTAACCTTCTATGTAAATTTACATATTATTTAAAATGATTCACATAATGATATAGTTACATATAATTCATCATTTAAATACTTACTATCAGATTCGTCTTCTTTTCCTTTTTTTTTTTTTTTTTTATGCAGAAACACAGAGTGTATTGCTAAGAAGAATGTAATGTATTTTTTATTTATTTTTTTAAAAGTGTATACTTATATCTTATCACTGTAAATAGTTTGTTGCCTTGGCAAGTGTTTTGTATATAGATTTTTTTTATTTTGTACATAGTATGTTTAACTAATATTTTTTTTTCTTTATTTTTACTTTTTATGTTTGTTTTTACTTAGGTCAGATATAATACTTTAATTTTGTACTTTTTTGTTATTCTGAAGGGACTTCGTCCCAGAATAAAATTATTTTCTATTCTTATTCTTATGTGGTCAGTCTAGCTCAAAAAGGAAAAGTCATAAGAAAGTGAAATTGAATATTTAAGTTTTTTTATAAGCCTTCGATGTTACAACATTTTCGCCAATATCGGCAAAGTAGTACTTTATATAATCAATTTAACACATTTTATGATTTTCTCAAAAACTGCTCTAACGATTTTGATTGAACTCTGTATATCAGTGTATCACTAAGCAGTTTTTAATATAATGTAGGTTTTATTCCCATTGATGTTCTCTAACAGGGCTTAAATGGCTAATTTTCAATATTAGCTTCTTCTGAAGTACCTTTAATTTTTTTTTCATTTGAATTAATTAACTATTTCACATTAAATTTGAATATTTGAATATATGAAATAATTAAATATAAAATATGAGAGAAATTGATAATTCACTAAAGGAGAAATAAAAGATCGTAACGGATAATAGTTGAAATGTAGAAACCGAAGGAATACGAGCGTACCCGAGCTCGCCCGAAAGATTACAACAGGCTTCCATACGTAACATGAGCTTAATATAATATGGATATACAATATTCTGTACATATCCATGTACAGTTTTCATAAATGCTATCGTTGGTATTATTTAATTATATTGGTGATAAATATTAAGGACGCAGTCATTATAAAAATTGTTTATTTGTGCCGAAGTTTCAAACCAAAACATGTGGGTCACCAGGGCTGAAAATTTTTAAATACAATCAGAGATATAATATTATAAGAACCGATAATGATAAATAATAAACTATAGTGATTGATGGTACATGAATCTTAACTAATATTACAATACACAATATTAAAAATGAAATATGTAAAAAGTTATACAAACTAAAAATAGTGTATATAATCCATTTATAAAAATGTGTAATATTTTTCGTTGAAACATCGGCACAGATAAAAAATTTTTATAATGACTGCGCCCTGAATATTTATCACCCATGATATGTAGAACAGCTGACTGGCTTCCTTCAATATTTAATTGTATAGATTACAGCGATATAAAAATTAAAATTGTATATACGTAAAGATAATTAAACTAATAAAAATACCCACGATGAAATGTAAATATTTATAGCGTTTATAATTTTACTTAACCTTTGTACGAAAATAATTATTTATGCTAAGAAAAGGGTGGTAAGTTAAAGTCGTGTGATGCATGCACCAGAATTTTTTTTATTACCAGGCCAACATCGTGGTGAGTTTTTTTTTCTTTATTTTCTGGTTTAAATGTTATTTTAAAATTGAAAACTTGTGCCCTCTCACCCAAAAAAATCTGATGGCGCAACTTAAGCCATAAAGCCCTGTGGTCTCCTCTATTGTGGTCTAAAAATATCACCGAAGTTTTTTTGTTTTGTTTTTTCGTTTTGTAGAGAATTTGGAAATCTTCCAAACTTGGCACAATTAATCTTATACTTTTTGAGAAATGCACAAATAAATTCCTGTTTCTTCATAATATTTTCCTTTTATTTTTGGTGAATATGTTTGATTTCTACCTCAAGGAGAAGATAATCTTCTCTTTGATGGATCAATAATTGGATTAGATGAATAATTAACGAAGACATAGTGTACAGAGAAAAAAAAAACACCTTTCAGAAATCCCCACATATATTATTACAGTAAGGCTCGAAATCGGTTTTGTACCAAATATAAGCTCCTGTCATGCTCAAATACCATGAATGGAGTACCGTTGGATTCAGAATTTCACGGGGGGTTAGCGAATCGTATTCTCCACTTTTGTTTTTCTTTCTAAAATAAATAAAGTCGATACAAACATTTTGCTAGGCTTCAATACCTGAACAGTGGTAGGTCTGTAGATCGATACGGGACAAATTGGATCTAGAAGATTTTGATGCGTACAGCAAGACCCGGATAGTTCCTCCGGAACTATCGGATCCTGCGTTTTTAAGCCCAAAAACGTACTATTTTCGAGATAACGCAAGGCATAGGGTTCGCATCCACACAACCTTACATTAATTGTAGTACTGTCATTGAATACATGTCTCATTTCGTCGACTTGAGGTCTCTATGATCGAGAGAGGAGGAGTTTATATTATTTATCGATGGTATTTTTGATCGGCAAGCCATATCATCGTCAATTTTTCACCAAATCTCAAGATTGAGCCACCAATTTCGAAGGCTTCCTTCTCCTTCAGGCGGGCAAAATAGTCCAATCACCCCGAAAATTCAGGCAAACAAGTTATGAAAGAAAACAAACTTTATTTGCGAATAACTAAAAAATTACACACTTTTCCCTGATTATATAAAAGATTAGTAAATTCCCTACACAATGAAAAAAAATATCATAGAAATCGGGCAATTTTTAGCAAAGATACAGCTTACTGAAATTTGTATACACATTGGTTCCAAACATTAATGAAGATTTAAATTAATTTTTGTTTTCTTTGTCGATTATATTTATCGATAAAGTAACATTTGATTTCTTTATCTTTTGATACGTTGCATTATTTTATTATTAATCTAGCATTTGATAACGATATGCTGTGCGAATTTTTCGCACGGGCCTAGTAGTAATATATTAATACATTAGATTATATATTACAGGTAATAAATTGATTACTGAGCAACTCCTTTATGTATAACGTTATTTCCTTCACCCATTCTTCCATCTTTGCCCCTTCCTCAACATTTCATAAATGCCGGCGCCTATGCATAAATAAATTAATGTATACATATCATTTCAAATAAAATTCATTTACATAATAAGATATTACAAAGCTTCTTAAGACTATTATATGACTGGAATATTCCCGAACGAGCGTTCAACATGTCTGATTTCTATATGGGTGATTTTACTTTCGAAAACCTAATGAGGGATTCGATTTGCCAATATCGTTTCTAATGGGCGGCTGTCCCCTGATTAGCATTCTCTCGGCAGCCGACGAAAGGAAACCGAAGAAGACCCTAGCCAAGTTTTCACTCTGGACTCCTCGAGGTTGCATTACCTCTTCGGATGTCTTCATGAAGGAGCCGGTCGTTGGGTCATTCCCATTATATGGTAATGGCGATATCCAAACAACAGGAAATTGCATGCAAATCGCATGTCATATTTTTGAACAGGAAGTGGTGCAAGTGAACAGTATCCAACAGGTTATCTCAGGAGTGGATGGATTTACGATTCTTTAAAAAATAATTACCCTAGGAAACAAAGAAATCAGCTGATCTAACCAGGGGTGTAAATAATGTCAGTAAATAACGTTTTCTATAGCTGGCTATAGTTGTTAATGTATAACAACAATAATTACTAGTGTTGCCCAACATTGGTCTTGCAAAGTACAAGACCAAGACCAAGACCGCCTGAATGTTTCAAGACCCAGATCAAGACTGGTAAAAAAATCGATTTTTTAAATAAAAATTAAGGAAAAATAGTAACTAATACTTGACATTTTTAGTTGCTATTTGTAATAATATTAATAATAATTTTATTTATGTAATAATATTAATAATAATTTTATTTATGTAATAATATTAATAATAATTTTATTTATGTAATAATATTAATAATAATTTTATTTATTTGTTTTCGGTTAATGCCCCATACAAATAGAGTTGGCTATAATGGCTACAATGAACAAATTAATATGAAAAACATTCACAACTTATATACAAAGGAAAATTCATTAGGATTTAACAACATCCTCTCCTGATAACAACCAAGCCTAAATATAAACAATGAAATATAATCTAATACCCCACATAATACAATAATTCAAAATAATACATCTAAATATAGCAAGCATAAAAATGGCAAATATTGTGCTTCAGTGAGACCTTTTTATCTCGCCATACCAGATAATCAACGTATCCAGAATGATTTGGGTAAATATTTTCATTATGCAATTGATCAAAGCGATTGCACGATAATTTTCGGGTAGATTGCGGTCACCTTTTTTAAAGAGCATGGCGTATTCTATTTCTACCCAGGAGTTCGGTATATTCTCAGTCGAAAATATTCTGTTATACAAATTCAAAAGGTATAATTGCCAGTTAATTGGTAAGTTCTTATAAAATTCATAACTCAAACCGTCTCTGCCAGGGCTTTTACCGTTTTTTACATTACATTAAAGAGGCTTGAAGCTCCTCAAGACTAATTTCTGGATCCAAAAGGGGATGGAGAACTCCATAATATAGTACATCGCAGTCCACGCGCGGGGGGTATAAAAGTGATAAGTACTCAAACCATTGGTCAGGGTTAATTGGAACTGGATGGGGTTTTCTGTTTCTAAATCTATTTATTGTTCCCCAAAAAGTTTTGGAATCGATTTTTTTAATAACAATTAAGGCAAAATAGTTACTAATACTTGACATTTTTAGTTGTTATATGTAAAGGATTGATACAACAAATATGCATTTGCATTTAACTCTTCTAATTTTTGATTCGGGCTTAGTTATATTTCTTCTATCTAAAAAATTACAGACTCTTGAGCAAGACCAAGACTAAGACTGAGTGCGCAAGGCCAAGACTCGTCTTGGTCTCGCATTTGGACAACACTAATGATTATCTTATACCGCATTATTGGACTCCACTCCAACCAGCTTATGAAAATTTACAGAAATGGCTTGATGACTGGTTTGCCACAAAAAATTATGGGAATTCCCGGAGATGCCCATCCCCCCCTAGGACGAAGGCACAAGAACCTACCTCCCCTCCTTCTCCCAAGATATTTTATTCCTCACCTTTCTTAAAAACAGATCCAAGCTAAGGCAGAATTAGAAAAATCGTAGATCATATTTAAATACACGTAGAAACAATACCAATAAAATGAATTTTAAATTAAAAAGATTTATGTTGAAAAATTTGTATTAATAAAAAACGTTTCACGATATGATGGTCTTTTTGCCTTAATATATTTTGATTAATATTAAAAAATAAAAAGTCAAATAGGTTAGTATACCTTCTTCACTGTTTCCCTTGGTAACATAAAGCAGACCCTACACGGTGAATTCGTGAATGAACGTCACAAGAAGTGCCAAGATTGCCCGCTTTCGCTTTGATCATGAAGACCCTTACACGTTCAATCATTACTGATCATTACTTATCGTTGCTGATACCAATTTAGCTCAGTTGTAAACAAAGAAACAGCATAGATATGCTTATTTGGACATTGTAATTTATAATATTGGCATCAAGAGAAAAACGGAGATATAATAATTACTTCCTAGTGCCTGAAAATCGTTTAGACCAAAGTTAGAAAAATATAAGTCAACTACATATAAAAATCTAGGAAAAGTATTGCGAACATAATCAATTTGTTAAGAAAAATGGAAAAATTAATGGCAAATAAACACAACAGTTAAATATTTTTTATTCTATTTTTTTCTAAGTAAATTGTGAAGTTTCCACTTTTTTTTCTCTTCAATTTATTGCCTACTTGACTATTTAAAGAAAAATAGTTGAAAATGGTTAATAATAATATAGACTAGGGATATAAACAACTATTTACTTAATAACGAGACCTAGGTAAACTAACCTATCTAGTAGTAGTCTCATAGAAGGTAAGTCTCATAGAAAATCGTTTTGACAAAAGTTAGTAAAATGTAAGTCTACTACTTACAAAAATTAAGGAAAGGTATTGCGAAAATAATAAATTTGTTGAGGAAAATGGGAAAAGAACTGATAAATATACACAACGTTAAAGTTTTTTTTTTTTCCTAAAGTAAATTGTGAATTTTCCTTTTTTTTTTTTTAATTTGTTGCCCACTTGACTATTTAAAAGAAATAGTTGAAGATGGTTTAAAATTATAAACAAAGGATATGAAAAATTATTTAACTATTTACATATAATGAAAATCAGAAATTTATAATAGTTGTGAAGCCTAGGTAACCTAACCTATCTAGCAGTATGGTTAGTCTCCCCACTTCCTTTACCTCAGCCCCCCCTCCACTTCTCGTGAATGAACCTTTGATTTCCGGATGTTCGGAAATCCGCAGCGCACCACCATCAGTACTTCATTCACTATCTTAGTATAGTACCTTATAGTACCTTAAAGGTACTATTTCGCTGGCGCGGTCCACGACCGCGACTGCTCGCGGTTGACCACTGCTTTAGTGGAATAGAAAGGAACCTATTTCGCTGGCGCTGCTCGGCAGTCTAGGTATGACGTCATATCTAAGCTGCTCGTATCTGACTCCTCTTGAAGCAGTGGAGCTGTCGGCGGTTCGGCGGTTGTAGGTTATGTTATCATATCAGAGCATTGTTTTGATGATAACAGTCCCGTCGATACGTTTTATTTCCTATGTTTCTTTCAAATCTGGCAAAATTATAACAAATATTGTTTAAAACTGAAACAATGCAATAGTAAATTATTTTTTTGAGGTTGAAGTAACAAGATTATTTATTTATTTATTCCACCAGCAATATTTTACAGCGAAATACAAATATACCTAAATCCAAACGATATTAAATAAATTAAAGAATCCAACAAATTTTAACGTCAGGTAAATACTAAAATCCACCCATTGAAAAAACGATTTATATTTTTTAATTAAAGTGGTGATTTACTGATTACTATTGATAAAACTATAACATCGCTTGCTGAGATTTAATTACAAATATATGATATTTATTACTAACCAATTATGTATTAATTACTATTATTTTTCAAACTAATAATATCTAATATCAGAGAGACTTTGATGATGAGCATCACATCGAAATACTGATATTCCTTCTCTTTATGAACAACATTTTCTCTTCTTTTTCCAACTCAAATAAAAAAGCGGTAGTCAGAGATGTTCATTATTATAGGAAGTTCATTTTTATTCTTATATTATGTCCATCTTTTTATCTTCGAAGATACAGCGAAATGTTCGAAGGTTATAACAACCCCAGTGAGCAGTTTCAGCGAAATAGGTACGCCAACAGCGGTTGGCAGGGGGGAATAGCGGTCGCTGTCGTCGACCGCGCCAGCCAAATAGTACCTTTACACGACAATTCGAAACGTCATTAGTGCAATTCCGATTGACCGTGTAGGGCCCCCTTAAGGAAAAACATATTCATTCAAAAATGTATTAGCAAATTTTAATTGTTTACATGTTTCAGAAAATTAAACAAAAAAAAAAAAAAAAAAGCAAAAGTGGTGAATATATTTGATAAAATTTACATAAGGCCACATTCATTTATGTTTAGCCTTTAAATTTTATATTTAAAATGCTAGAGAACTGTAGCGCCATCTATTGGCCACTATGAAGGCGCCTTCTATCGACGAAAGGTTGAAACAAAAAATCCCTACAGGTACTGATGAATCTTATCTATGCATTCAAAGTGCAAGATTGTCTTTGATGATCTGTACATTTCTTCATATCTCTCATATACGCAAAATGTTTAGATAAGCACCCTCTAAAAGAGAAATGGCTAGAGAGAGGCAGGAAATATGTTGGCAGGCAGTGAAAGAGAGAAGCGGCACGGAAGATACACAGGATGAAGTAGTCAGCAAAATTCACCAAACCACATTCATCAACCAGCAAATTTCAAGTACATCCAATCATTAAAAACTAATCCATTAACCACAAATGTTTATAATTAGAGACCCCATTCAACCATTCAACTCTAGAAGATGTAAAATTTTATTTATATTTCATTTCTTTCTTAATTATATATTTCTTTTTCTTCTTCACCTTAATTTTAACATTATTTGAACAGCACATCTGATCTAATTTAGCATTAGGTTTATTTCCTCCCTGCTATGAGATAAAGGAAGGCCTACTGCATTCAACAACCATCTTGATAACATCTCGCACAACCTCTCGCTCAAATCAATTGTTTTAAGAGAGAAACGGAACCAAATCTGTTTTTGATGTCTAAAACATAAAGCACGAGTGGAAACGTTTGAATATAAGCACAATTTTTTTTTTTTATTATTATTTCTTAATGATATTTAAAACTGTATCAAAGAAATATATTTAGTAAATTTGAACATATGGATATAATGACATGAAAACACTTGTTGAGTAACTACACAATGGTAGCACTCTAATGATGTCTATATTAGGAGATCACAGGGCCATCTTCTTTTCAGACGCCTCGGAGAGTTATCAGGAATTGAAGAGGAAGCAAGGTTAAAAACGAGAGGATTGGGATGATTCTGAAGTTTATTATGGAAGGATAGGTATCTGGATTAGGCCAGATCTGAAACATAAGAAACATTAAGGTCATTATTATGGATGGTTTTATTTGTAACAAAATAGGGAGCATTGACGATTCTACGAAGGATTTTGGATTGAAAGGATTGGATACGAGAGGAATTTGATGGTTTAGTAGAACCCCATAGCTTAACTCCATAAGTCCAAATAGGCTTTATTATAGTTGTTTACTTTACTATGACAATCCCTTCCAAGACTGTCAGGGATATTGTCATAATAATTCTGCTTTAAGAGCTGGTGAAAATTTATTGCTGTGGACTGTAAATTAGAGAAGTTAATGGATTAAAGAAGTGAATATGTAAAATTGATTGCTTTATTTTATTACATGTGGTTTTATACGGAGGTTAAATATAGGTGGGTTGGGATACTTGCATTTTCTCTTTTCTTGTTGTGCCAGTCTTCTTGTTCATCTTCATGGATATGAGTATTTTGTAATTAATTGGAAGTTTAGAGCATTTGTCTAGTAAGTACTGAAGTAATCGGAAACGTCGAGCAGTTTCTTGTCGTTTCAGTCTGGTATGATGAAAGAAAATAAACATGCAATATGCCGCATATGCTCTTTGTAAAATGAATGAAGTTGAAAATATAAATCTTTCTATTCACCAATTGGACATATCTTGGGATGGAATTTTTGACTTATTAATATGGAATATATTAAAGAAGAAGTATTTCAGAAAGAAGATATAAATTTATAAAAATAATCTAAAATATAATTTAAAAACAAAAAACTGCAACTATACTGCTGTTGAGTATATGTTGAGAATAAGTTCAGAAAAAGATTATTAGTAAAAATAACAATCTCTTAAAGTATGGAATATGCAACAAATCCCAAACCAGTTCAGGAATTTTTAATATAACTTATACAGAGCTTCTAAAAAATCATAATATCTAATATTGCTCTATCTCACAACTAAACCATTTATAAGGATTTCCCATAGAGGGCACTAAAGGAACATCAATCAACAATACAAGCATCAGAAATGAGATTCCTCAGAAAGATTGAGGGGAAAACAAGAAGAGACAAAGCATGCAACACCATCATCAAGTCAGCCAATGATGTGATAGAAGAGAATCGACTGAGATAGCTAGGACATCTTCTGCGAATGGAACCGAAAAGGATAGCTAGTAAAGCCTATTGAGCCAAAGTAGAGGGAAAGAGAGGAAGAGTATAGACTAGAAAGAAATGGCTAGATGAAATGAAGAGCGCCTTCCAGAGAAGAGGACTTCAATGAAATGATAGAAGGCGTCTTGTTGAAGACCGGCAGAGCTGGAGAAGGCTCTATAAACTTCACACTCTCAAACTGCTCAATATAGTTCAAGAGGATGGATTATATTCAATATTTAATTGCATTCAGTGATCATCTATCTAGATATATTCAATGAATATCCAGTGCAATTTCATCTCACAATGACAATTAAAATATTTTATTGCCAAATAGGACCTGCTTTTATAGGTCTTAAAGACAAAAAGAAAAAGAAAAAAAAATGATTTATCATAGAGGGCGCTAAAGAAATCTTACATCTCATTTTCAACTTAATATAGATCAGAGGTGGGCAAATACTAGCCTGCTAAGAGAGTAAAATCTCTTATGACAAAAGAGAAATTTCTTATGATTTTTTTATTTATTTTTTTATTAAGATGTGAGGAGTAAAGAAATGAGATTGTGTTTGCAGCTGCTGAATTCGAGATATTTAATGTGAGATTAAATTTCAACATAATATGAGACAAGGATGGAGGTTGTACATAAAATTTGAAATAATGTAAAAACAAGTTTATTTGCAAGGCAAGGAGGCAACTTTTGTCATTTCCCCTTGTTAGGAACATCCTGTAAGTATTTCTGCTAAGGTTAGGGATCATCTAGATGTTTGGAGCATGTCACAAAAAGATTTCATAATTTTAAAAAAATTGAGCTTAAATTACCTTAGGAACTGCAGCTTGAACTTATTGAAAATTATCATATACAAAGAAATTTAAAAGAAATGAAATATATTAATAATAATTTAAAAATACTGAAGCATTAGTTACCTAACAATAATGAAAATCTTCAGTTTTATTTTTCTGGCATGAAATTAATAATCATAAAACAAATATTAAAGGTAAGCATAAATAAATATACCAATAGTCATTTATGGTAGTTACTTGTTATAATTAGTTAAAGTTGTTTTAGGATGTAGTACAATAGAATAGAAGAATCAACTTTATTCTAGGAAACAGACCCTCAAGAATAACAATATTGATCGTAAAAAATATGATAACATCTGGCCAAAATACATATTACAATAAAATAATAACTAAAACATAAGTAAAAGAGAAGTATTTACATAGATATAAAGATATATTAAAGAAATAAAAAAAAAAAAGATGAGAAATAAGATCACAATACTGCAAAATAGTTGCTACAAACAGCAAAGTATGAAATAAGTAGATGAAATTGGAAAAGAACGATAAATTACTTTTGTTGTCAAACCATTGTAGTAATGAAAAAAATAGTAATAAAAGAGTAGATAAATATTTACTATAAATGATTTACATCTGTACCTTAATATGTTCAAATGAATACTTAGAATAGCATTGTAAATATTAGAAAAGCCTTATATAATCTATATCCTAAGATGTAGATTGAGAGGAGAAAACAAAAGAAAAAAAAAAAGATAATATACGTACATATAGAGGAGTGCGTTCAATATTAGTAGACAATTAAATACATTTCAAAGACTTAAAATCTTATCAATAGAAAAAAATAAAAAAAACAATTCTCAGTGAAAAGTGACTGGGAATCTTTTCCATACTCATAAAATATATATATAAATATAATATATATATATATATATATATATATATATATATATATATATATATATATATATATATATATATATATATATATATATATATATAAATGATGTATAAATAAAAATGAAACCTTGTTACATAATAAATAATTACCCAGCGTCTGATTAAATTGTAAGGAGGAATTGGAATAAGAGGGTTTTAAATATGGATAAGGACGGTGCATGGTGGATTTTGAGTGGGATGGAATTCCAAAATGTGGTGGAGCAGACAATAAAGTAATGTTGAAATGAGGCAGATTTTTGGAAAGGGGTACAAAGATCAGAAGGCATTTTTTTCTCCTTATTTTATATTTTTTAATAATTTAGAAAATCCCATGATTGAGGCTTTAAAATAAATAAAAAGGAATTTGTACAAATATTTTGGTTCATTATGTTAAATGGAATATTGCAATTCACCAAGGAAAAACCATTAATTATTCCCTCACAAAATACTAAGGAATTACTTATTGCCATATCGTTTTGCTATTCCTTCACTAAACAAAATTGTCTGTGAATTATTCGCACAGACCAACTAGTTAATATCTAAATACAATTTCAAATTAATTTAAATTCACCAAACATTAGTTTAGCTCCATCAAAAATGTACTGTTTGTCTTTTTACAATAAACTGATGACATAATCTACCAATAAGAAAAAAAAAATTTCTTTCTATAAATAAAACTGATTATAGTAAAGAAATTGATAATATCTTTATAGATTGCCTATCTGTGAATAAAAAAATGGCTGCAAAAAAATTGATCATTAAAAGTTATCACAATCTTTGAAACCTATATCTAAAGAGGGAAGAATCAGTGAAGAGAGGGTCCCTCACACCACATCATACTCATAAGTACCAAATCCATTTATTCATATTATCTTTTAGAATAATAACTTAATTTTGTCATATCATATTAAACAAGAAAAGATTATAGAGAACAATTGTTTTGTTTAACTGATAACTCAGCTATCATATCTTTCTGAAATAGTTGATAAATCAATTTTATTTAATATTATAAATGGAAAAATCTAGTGCATGAACACACAACTTTCACTTACCGCTCAACTTTGAATAGAAATTATAATCTGGTAATGTTGAGCTATTATAAACATTTTTAAGTGCATTTTTAACCGCGCTACAGCTTAAAGCTTACAAGTAACAAATCATTAATACTATTAAAATAACAAAAAACCTATTTATTATATTACTGGTTGATTATGGATCATACGACTATTAGTTATTAAACTATTATTTTCCATTGCAGAGTTTACTAAAACGGAATTACCATATTTGTATTGCCTGTCATAGACAGGTCAAAAGTTGTCACATTAATTGTAAGTAGATAATGTTGGGATATCACAAATGGAAAATTCATCAAATTATTCACTAATTTAATTTTCTAAAACTTTTCATGATGATTTTTGGATGATTTTTCGGAATAAACGGATGATAGATACCTAAGTAATTATGCCAAGTTAAAAGTACCACTGGGCACTGTAATTTGCACTTGTAATTATTCTTCTACCTCGAACTTTGTATCAGGCTCAACTATCCCGCCCCCAACTTTTTTTGTCCCGCTAGGTTCGCAATCGGCCACACTGTGCCTCGGCATAAATTAAAACAATTGTTTTTTTTGTTTTGTTTTTTTTCGTGAAAAAGCTGTTTTATCTCCCTCGTCATTAAATTACAGATATTACAGAAGAAATTACAGATATAAATATTTTAACTCTAGTTAGGGAATGGTCTTAATTATTTTCGAATTATCTTATAACTAATATCATTTTTAGGAAAATCCTTCGTTACATTCCATAAATTCCTTCGAAGGATATTCCAAGGTTTGAAAAGATGATTCTAAGAAGATTCATACAGAACATCCTGGTGATCTTGGCTCTTTGTCGAACAGGGATTGAAGGATACAACAGTTCTTACGAAAATGAAACCAAAGAATGCAAATGTGTGCCATATTATCTGTGTGAAAACGAGAAAATCATAACTGATGGAGGACCAGTAATAGAACCAAGGTGATTAATTTATTTATGTAATTTGGTTTATTATTTACAATTATGAACCTTTGTGATAAAAGAAGAAAGCAAAAATTTGATCCTCCCACAAATTTTATTTAACGTATTAAGATAATTTTTTTTTTTTTGTCTATAAAATATATATTTGCGCCTGTTAACAATAAGTTGACAATCAGCAAATGTGATGGCGATAATGATATAATGACATGACAGGCATGGGGAAGGAAAGTACTCAGCAGTACCTCTTTCCTAACTTGTTCCAATTACTTAGGTTGTCTAAGGAAGGAGATCCCTCATCCAACGCCTTTTTAGTCTCCTCCTCATGTTCTGAGGTATGTCTGCTGAGGCCATGTCTCTTATAAGTCTGTTATTATGTCCATTTAAATTTGTGTAAAATCGTTGATATAGGGTCGTTATATGTTGGTCAACTGTTGGAAAGTGGAGGTCAGTATGTAGAGTTTTGTTAGTCACGTACCAAGGTGCTTTTGTTATGAGTCGCAATAATTTTGATTGGAACGTTTGAAGTTTTTGTAGGTGGGTCTTTTTAGCGATGCCGTATATTTGTGATGAGTATGTCCATATGGGCTTAAGTAAGTATGTATATGTATTCAGTTTCTGTTTTAGTTTTAGTTTTGAAGATTTGGCAAAAAGAGAGTAAAGTAGTTTGAATCGTTTGTTAAGTGTCATACGTTTCATTTTAACATGTGGGCCCCATGTCATCCTTCTGTCGAAGGTGAGTCCAAGGTAAAGTACCGTGTCTGTTTGAGAAATTTGATTGTTGTCAATATAAACTGGAGGACAGGTGTTTTTTCGTAGAGTAAATGTTATATGTTTGGATTAGTCATGATTAAGTCGAATTTTCCATATTGTAATACATATTAAAATTAAATATTAAAATAGTTATACAAACTAAAACTAAAAAATAGAAAGAAAAAAATAATAATGTATATAATCCATTTATACAAATTTGTAATATTTTCTCTTACTAACCGTGGTTCAAGTACTGACACATGTTTGGTAGGTAAGTAAAACGGTCAGGGGTGGATTTTTTCTATTTTTTAGTTTTAGTTTGTATAACTATTTTAATATTTAATTTTAATATGTGTATTACAATATTAAAGCTCTAAATAATCCTAGCGAAGACAATCTGGAATACTTCCGAACCTCAAAGAACGAAACGACAAAATTGCTCAAAAATAAAAAAAAGGGAGTATCTTAAAAATAAAATAATTGAAATAGAAACTAATAGAATCGAAAATAACGTAAGAGACATGTACAAAGGTATAAACAGATCACGTAAATATGTAGGGCCCGTAACGGCTGGAATTAGAGATGATAATAACAATATTCTGACCGATCCGGTTGACATATTGAATAAGTTTAAGGACCACTTTGACAATATTTTAAATACGGGAAATTATGATCTGTGTCCTCCATCTGAGTACCAGAGTGCTGAACCGTTAATAGAAGGACCAAGTAAAGAGGAAGTTGAAGTAGCTATCGGAAAATTAAAATCATATAAAGCAGCGGGAATCGATAATATTCCTACTGAACTAATTAAGGCATGCGGGGAAGCTGGAGTTTCTAAAATACATCGGTTGGTTAAAAAGATCTGGGTGAACGAGAAATTACCTGAAGAATGGAAAGAATCTATTCTTATTCCGATTCACAAAAAGGGTCCGAGGACGGATTGTAATAACTATCGAGGAATTTCACTCCTTCCGGTATGTTATAAAATATTCACTTTAATCTTAACCAGTCGAATCACGGAATACGCCGAGGAAATTATCGGAGACTACCAATGCGGATTTAGACGGAATCGTTCAACTATTGATCAAATATTTTCTTTACGGCAAATATTAGAGAAACAATTGGAGTACAAAGGTATTGTTCACCACCTGTATATAGATTTTAAAAAGGCTTACGATTCTATTGACCGCCAAAAACTTTATAATATTCTAATCGAGCAGGGGATTCAAAAGAAACTAGTAAATCTAGTCAGGATGTGCTTGACGGAAACACGGGCGGATCTACGGGGGGGGGGCTTTCGGGCTGAAGCCCCCCCCCCCCCCAAATGGTAAAATATAACCATGTTTTATCGAAAAAAATATTAAAAAATTATCTCTTAAAGGATAATTATTCGTGTAATTACATTCAAAAGGGCTTTGGGAATCGCTTAAACACCTGTTCATATAGGTACTTAGTTTCTTTCTTATTTTCCTAAGTAATTATCGTTACTTTTATGAATAAAAAAGTTTTCGGGCTGAAGCCCCCCCCCAAAATTAAATCCTGGATCCGCTAGTGGACGGAAACACTCAATAAAGTTAGAATCGGTATTAATCTGTCCGAAAAATTTGAGGTTCGCTCGGGTTTAAAACAGGGGGATTCCCTTTCTCCTGTCCTGTTCAATTTGGCATTAGAACATGCCATTAGGGAGGTAATGCGTACCGAGAAAGGGTTGGATCTGGGTGGGACAACATCCGTGCTGGGCTATGCTGATGATCTGGTACTGTTAAGCGAAGACGTTGAAACTATAAAACTAAATACGACAACGTTAATGAAAGCCGGTAAGAACTAGGACTCGAAATAAACGTGGATAAAACAAAATATATGGTTAGCTGCAAAAATGGCGATACTACTGGTGATATCGATATAGATGGTAATATGTTTGAACAGGTAGATAAATTTAGGTATCTAGGTTCTACGATAACTAGAAAAAACGAAATTGAAGAAGAGATTAAGGTTAGACTGAAGGCGGGAAATGCCTGTTATTTTTCTGTGACAAAACCTCTTAGTTCGCGCCTCTTGTCCCGGAACTTAAAAATTAGAATCTATAAAACAATTATCTTGCCTACAGTTCTTTATGGATGCGAAACTTGGCCGCTTACATTAAGGGATGAGCAGCGTCTTAAGGTTTTTGAAAATAAAGTATTGCGTAGAATATTCGGACCGAAGAAGCATGAGTTAACCGGAATGTTCAGACGGTTACACAACGCCGAATTGCGTGAACTGTATCCGAGTAATATAATTGAGATGATTTCATCGCGGCAAATCAAATGGGCTTGTAAAGTTGTTGGACTTAGTAACGAGAGAATTCCTAAAAGGTTAATATTTGCTGTGCCGAATGGTAAGCGTCCGAGGGGTAGACCGAAGCGAAGGTGGGAAGATTGCATTAAAGCTGATCTGAAGGGACTGGGTTTGGACGGCGAACGGTGGAGGGAGGTGTGTAATAAGCGATTGGTGGTGTCGGCATCGAACCTTCGGGTTCGCTAAGCCTTTTATTATTATTATTATTATTATTACAATATTAGTTAAGATTCATGTGCTATTAATCACTATAGTTTATTATTTATAATTAGCGGTCGTATATTATTATATCTCTGATTGTAATTTTAAAAAACATTTTCAGCCCTGAAGATGACCCACATGTTTGGGTTGAAACGTTGGCAAAAATAAACAAATTTTAAAAAAGATTGCGTCCTGAATATTTATCACCCAAGATGTGTAGAACAGTCAACTAACTTACTTCAAAATCTCGTAGATATTATTTTTTTGGCGTTACTATCTTTGATAGTGACGTGAGACCACTATTAACTTCCTTAATAGCGGTCTTCCTTCCTTCCTCCATTCGTGATGGCGAACCAGGATGAGAACCTTCCTATGGAGATTCCAGAGCCTGAGGCCTCCGAAGATAAAAGTGGGAAGAGGATTCACGAAACTGACAGCGAAGGCTTTGGATCGGGTAATGGGCCGAAGACCTGTGCAAACCCACTGTTCAATGAGATCTCACCACCATCCAGACCTGGGAGGTGGCGAGGTAAACTCCCTTTGGTGGACACACTCGCCGAAGGATGTGGTCTGGACTCTGAGGGTCCAAATTCATTAATGTGTATATATTTGAAATAATAAATAATTAGCAAAACGGTCCCTTCTGCTACATATGTTACCCTTAGTTACACATATGTTACCCTTAGTTACCCTATCCCCAATCCTTAAAATGCCCTCGGGCAGTGGAAGGAATTTGTTAATTGTATATATCATATTGTTATGTAATTTAATACTATATTTGTAAACTGATTAAATAAACATTTTGGTGGGTTAGAAAAAACAAACCGCTGGAAATTATTCTACAATGGTTTATTATTTCCAAACAATTATACATCTAAAGTAACCTTACCTTCCTAGTTACAAAGAAAAATAGATAAAAGGTGATTCCAATTATTGGACTAAAAAATTTTTACTTTCACTTACGTATATATGTCATATATAGTAAGTGTAAGTATTGCGATCGAGAAAATTTTTGAATCTGAGTTTTCGACGGATTTATACGTTTTGAGGTACCCTGAGTCGAAATGACCGAGTCCCGAAAAATGGTATATGTGTCTGTGTGTTTGTATGTTAGCAGTCTAGCTCAAAAACTAAAAGTTGTACTAAACTGATATTACGTATTTAAGATAGGTATATGCCTTAGATGTGTCGGCAACTTTTCCCTTAAAATCCACCTAAGCAAGTTAATGGCATTGTTAAAAAACTATTTCAGTGTACTTGTGTGAAAGAAGAAATAAAATATAAAATCATTTCATGGTTGTATAAATCATGTGTTTATAATATTAAATACATTTACTGTAGTTTAGTAATTATTTATTAAATTTTAAATTGGCCCACAATCGTCTTATCTTTTTGGCTACATTCAAGGAATTGCTGTGTTATATATGAGTGCGATGTTATATTGCGTTCCTGGCGTTTGAGAATTTAAAGAGAAAAAAGGAATTTTTATTTTTATTTTGGGAAAGTGTTTATTATGCTATGTCTATTATTTAATATGGTTTATTGTTGATAATTTGTAAGAGTATTGTTATGAAGGGGGAGAAAAAAGAAAGAAAAATATAATATAAAATTAATGCCCGTATGGATTGATAAGTATGCTGTGTACGAAGCAACCCTATGTAGTAGGGCAGCATTACTTTTAATAAAGTATTTCTCTCTAAATAATTAGGTATTAAAGTTATTCCAAAATATTGTCATATAACTTTTTAGAAAACTAAATTAGTGAATAATTCGACAGATCTTCCCTTTGTGATATTCTACTACCATTTCATTGTACTTGTGTGAAAAAAGAAGTGAAATACAAAAATATTTCATAGATACGTTTATAACCCTAAATATATTTACTGTAGTTTAATAACTCTAGATCTCATAATATATTTAAATATTTAGATATCTATCGTCCGTTTATTCCGAAAAATCATCATGTAATTTTTTAGAAAATTAAATTAGTGAATAAATTGATGAATTTTTCTTTTTGCGATATTCCAACAGAATCCACTTACAATTAGTGTGACAACTTTTGACCTGTCTATGACAGACATTGCAAATCTCCTAATTCCGTTTTAATAAACTTTGCAATGGAAAATAACAGTTTAATGACTTATAGTCGTACAATCCATAATCAATGGATCGATCAATCCATAATCAACGAATCGTACAATCCATAATCAACCGGTGATATAATAAATAGGACTTTTGTTATTTTAATAGCATTTGTGATTTGTTAGCTTTAGCTCAGATTAAAATGAAATTTAAAACATTTTATAATAGCCTAACATGGCCAGAAAATAATTTTTATTCAAAGTTCAAAGAGTAAGTGAAAGTTGTGTGTTGCGCGCACCAGATTTTTTTTATATGTTCTACTCCAAATGTTATATCCTTTAGTTTGGTTTTTAAATTTTGAATGTGTTACTGTAGTAATGCTATTTTTTTAGCATATTACTAATGATTAAAAAAAAATCTGGTGTAAAAAATACTTTCTAAAGACGTAAAAAGATTTACAGTTTATAGCTACGTTTTT
Organism: Nezara viridula; assembly: GCA_928085145.1. Lineage (NCBI taxonomy): Eukaryota > Metazoa > Arthropoda > Insecta > Hemiptera > Pentatomidae > Nezara > Nezara viridula. Next base: position 8,226,125 of record OV725080.1, on the reverse strand, counting down.
CTGCATTTTTATTTTTGTTTCTCCTTTATTAACTTATCAAATTCTTTCAAAAGTTATATTTAGCATTTGTTCGTAACTCTGAATAATGTGAAATAATTAACTTTTTAAAATAAACCATATTAAAGGTACTTTAGAGGAAGACGTATATGAACATTAGGCATTTAAGCCCTGTAAAGTGACATCAATGGGGATAAGACCTAATTGATATTAAAGACCACTTAATTATACAATGATACACCGAGTTTAATCAAAATCGTCAGAGCCGTTTTTGAGAAAATTATAAAATGTGTTTCAGCGTTGATATAAAGTGGCACTTCCGGTTAGCCGATTTTAAGGAAAAAGTTGGCGTCCCAACTAAGGCATATATCTATCTTAAATAAGTGATATCAGTTTCATAGGACTTTTCGTTTTTGAGCTAGACTGCTAACATACAAACACACAGACACACAGACCATTTTTCGGGATTTGGTTATTTCGACTCAGGGTACCTCAAAACGTATAAATCCGTCGAAAACTCAGATTCAAAAATTTTCTCGATCGAAATACTTACACTTACTATATATTACATATATACGTAAGTGAAAGTGAAAAACAGGAGACTGATGGGTGAAGAACTTTCTGAGATTCGAGAGTTTAAACAACCAAACATTTACATTTTTATTTGTCATAAAATGATCAACATAAAGTTGAACTTTAAACAATACATTAAATACTAGCTGATGTACCCATCGTTGACGAGTGTATAGTTAAAATTTGAGAATCTTTTTTTGAGATGGATTTTGTATTATGGGGAGGGGAGGCTCCAAATTCAATTTCATAAAATTTGGTTGGCAGGGGGAGGGGGGTGGTTTTGAATTTTCTTATGGCGGGGGCTTATGGAAGTCAAGTTTGCGCAATAGTCATAACAAAACTTCGTTATTCGGCTATTTGTTTAACCACTAAACTAAACCGACCACTACCGATCGATTTAAATTTGTTAAATGTTTAATTTTCATTTATGATGAAGCGAGATGATTGTGGAGTCGATTAATAATTAAAAAAGAGTTATAGTCTCTCCACTTCTTTAAATTCTGCTGTGTACTGGATTTTTTTTTCCTGATTTCCGGCTAATCTGTTTGGTTAATCCTGAAAATGTATAGGACAAAATTTGTTAGGCTCGGGATGTTGAATTGAATGACACCTTCAACGGGAAAATCGGACAAAGTTGAAAAATGAGTGTGTTTTACCCGTTTTATGTAACAACGCGTTACAGATCTTCGGTATATTTTTTTCCATCAGTTGAGTAGTACAACTGTTAAATGTTGCTCGCAGTAGAGTAGGTTGGGATGAGAATTGAAGCAACTGCCTAACCGTTATCTCTAAACAAATTACTTAAGAATTCATAACTTTGGTTCTACTCAATCTTTTATTTTCATTTAAAGCCTATATTTTAAGTCAAGCAAACCTAAAGGCAATGTCAAAATTTCAAAAGTCTACCATTGGCCATTGCCGAGCTTACCTCTGACAAAACTTCGTTGGACAATGCGTACATCCAGACAGACAACAAATTTTTAAAAGTGGATTTGGTGTCTGTAATGTATACAACGGAAAGATATCATGAAACGGGTTGATTCTATTCAACATACAGACAAAACCTTTATTTTATTTATATAGATGTTCTTCAACCTATAAACATATGTAGATTATTAACTTATTAAATTATATATTTGTTATTAACATTTATTATTATTATTATTAACCGAGATCTCTAGACAAATTACTCAAGAATTCATAACATTGATTATACTCGATATTTTGTTTTCATTTAAAGCCTATGTTTTAAGTCAAGCAAACCTTAATATAATGATAAAATTTCAAAAGTCTACAATAAGCCATTGCTGAGCTTACCCCTGACAAAATTTCGTTTCAATGAGGACATACAGACAGACAAAAATTTTTTTAAAAGTGGATTTGGTGTCTGCAATGAAACGGAAAGATATCATAAAACGAGTTGATTCTATTCAATGTACAGACAAAATCTTTATTTTATTTATATAGATTAAAAAAAAATAACAATAAAATTAAATATGAAAATATATGAGTGGCTTCATATAAAAGGACGGAATTCTGTCATTTTCAGAAAGCGGAGATTAAGTCAATTTTAGTTTTATAAGTTCAACTCAGACTGTTTCTGATGATTAAGAATGACGGCGTATTCACTCAAATTATTAAGAATGTTCAAGTTGAATTATGAAAAAAAAATCATCAGAATTAGTTTAAATTGGAGCCATTTTATAGACAAATTTGTTTGTCGGGTAAATCGGACAAAGCTAATAAAATACAAAATTACACTAATAAATCATAAAGAAATAATTAATTATTTGCTCTCCTCTAAAACACTCAATTTTTACTTACGTCATTTGCACTAACAGTACCGAGATACATATTCAGTATGCACTGTTTTTATTTTTTTTTTTTTAAATTACCAATTATCAAATATGCAATCTGCAAATGCGGAACTTTTTCGCATTTTACTATTTGTTGATAAACAAAACTCGTGGATATTAAGCCCGTATATGTTGAGTGATTACTGAATTTCCGAAAACGGCTTCTTCCAAAGATTTTATTCTCATAAGAAAATTTGTAGATCTTTTAATATAAATTTAATTTAATTTAATAGCAAATGAAAACGGTGAGAAAGCTATACTGACCTTACTTGGCAGACGTTTTTTATTTACATAACAATTCGTATATATCATTCACTTTTTAGGAACTTGTCACATGTACAGCGAGGTAAGAGAGAAATGTTTTGCACAGCGGACTTGTTCTCTGGAAGAATTATTTGGTTTCTTAAAGGGTTCTAACTGCCTTGAGCAATTATATACAGTAGGCCACATTACAAATATCTCAATTAGTCAATTAGTGAACCATTGGTACAATATCGTGTTTATTTATTGTAATGTTTGTATTTATTGTAATTGATTGCTATTATTATTGTTGAAATTAAATTCCTTATTTATTGAATTTATAAGGTATTAATGTTTGTTTTTTAAAACTCTATTTAATATCAATAAAACAGTGAAGGGAGAAATTACTAGAATGGATGTATAAATATATAATAATACTGTAGATATATTATTACTCATTTATTTTAGTTATAAATCTAATGAATATTTATTATGGATTACACACAGACCTCGACAGGGGAAATTTTCCATTGTCTACATTGTCTATGTTGTTGCTTGTATGTATGTATATATATATATATATATATATATATATATATATATATATATATATATATATATATATATATATATATACAATGATATAAACATTTTATTTTCTATAGAGGTTTGATGCTGGCTGATTCTGTTGTCCACACATACCACAGTCCACGATGCGATCCCTTGAGTGTTTATTGTTGCAAGGACAAATCTATCGAACCAACACCACCAAGACCTCGTACACAATGTGGAAAAAGAAATGACAATTTTATAGAAGCCAGAGCAATAGGAAGCACTACGAGTACACTTATCGGAGAGTTTCCGTGGATGGTATTTTTAAAATAATTATTTATTATTAAATTTTATTTAATAACATTTATTCATTTATCGGCTCAACTTTGAGTAAGCAAAAAAGTTATCAAATTATAGTCCAGTAAAGTTAGAGAAAAACAGCCTTATCCCACCATTCAAAAAATAAATATGAAACATCAGAAAATTTTCATTACACTACCCATAACTGATAAAAATCTGGTGCGCGCAACACACAACTTTCACTTACCGCTCTATTTTGGATAGAAATTATTTTCTATTATATTATTATTTTTTCGCCATGCTGGGCTATTATAAAATTGTTTAAGTGAATTTGAAACGGAGGTAAAGCTTACAGATAACAAATCGTCCATTAAAATTACATAAAAGTCTATTTATCATATCGACAATAGGAAATAAAAATCTAGTTTCTCCATCTCCTTTTATAAACCACTCAACTTCAGTATCTGAGCCCTTCTGTGTATAGAATATAAAACTGTGAATAAAGGTATACATTTTTCCACTAGAAATATCACTAAAATAAATAATAAAGAATGTTGAAATTGGAATCAGTCATTCTGTCAACCACTAGCGGATCCAGGATTTAATTTTGGGGGGGGGGGGGCTTCAGCCCGAAAGATTTTTTTTTCATAAAAATAATGATAATTACTTTGGAAAATAAGAAAGAAACTAACTACCTATATGAACTGGTGTTTAAGTGATTCCTAAAGCCCTTTTAAATGTAATTACACGAATAATTATGTTTTAAGAGATCATTTTTTAATATCTTTTTCGATAAAACTTGGTTATATTTTACCATTTTAGGGGGGCTTCAGCCCGAAAGCCCCCCCTGTAGATCCGCCCGTGCTGTCAACCGAAAGGCTCGTACCTTCTTAGAGAGATTTGAAAGTACATGTGAACATTTAACCTATAAACGATTATAGATTCTAGGACTATTAGTTATTAAACTGTTATTTTCCATTGTAAAGTTCACTAAAACGAAATAACGAGATTTTCGTTGCCTTGCCATGGATAGGTCAAAAGTTGTCATACTAATTGTAAGTGGATAATGGGATTTCACAAAGGGAAAATTTATCAAATCATTCACTAATTTAATTTTTTAAAAGGTTACTTGATGGTTTTTTGGAATAAATGGCCAATATATACCTAATTATTTAAATATAATATCTTATCAAAAGTTATTAAACTACAGCAAAAGTATTTAAGGTTATAAATACATCCATGAAATATTCTTACACGCAAGTACAATGAAATAGTATTTTAAACAATGGCATGGGCTTGATTTGGTGGATTTTAAATACTTTACTTTATTTATTTGATATTATTTTTTCTAAAATTCTTCGCTTTCCAACGATATATTATACGTATACATTCTGACTGTTATTTCTGGAAATTGATTTTCATCGTGGATAAGCATTTTTCTATTTTTCTCCAGTTACCAATTATCATATTTTTTCAAACTTCATATTTAGCCATTTTTTAAAGTTACTGTCGATAAAAGAGTGTTATTTTATTTAAATAATCCATATTGAAGGTACTTTAGAAGAAGATGTATATGAACATTGGGCATTTAAGCCCTGTAAAGTGACATCAATGGGGATAAGACCTAATTGATATTAAAGACCACTTAATTATACAATGATACACCGAGTTTAATCAAAATCGTTAAAGACGTTTTTGAGAAAATTGTGAAAATGAGTTTCAGCGTTGATATAAAGTGGCACTTCCGGTTAGCCGATTTTAAGGAAAAAGTTGCCGTAACATCTAAGGCATATACCTAACTTAAATACGTAATATCAGTTTCGTACTACTTTTCGTTTTTTCAGCCCGACTGCTAACATACAAACACACAGACCATTTTTCGGGACTTGGTCATTTCGACTCCGGGTACCTCAAACCGTGTATTTCCATTGAAAACTCAGATTCAAAAATTTTCTCGCTCGCAATACTTACCCTTACTATATATTACATATATACTTAAGTGAAAGTAAAAATCGGGCCTGCATACTGTAAGCGAGGGAATTATTCAGCATTTCATCCTCTTTATAATGAGCTATTATTTATAATTTATATTTCATATTGTTAATCTCGCCTTGTTGAAGTTTTAACTTATATCCTGTGGTCTAAAGGACACACTTTAATTTTTACTTTCACTTACCTATAGATTTAATATTTAGTAAGGGTAAGTATTGCGATGATGAAAATTTTGAATCTGAGTTTTCAACGGAAATACACATTTTGAGGGACCCTGAGTCGAAATGACCAAGTCCCGAAAAATGGTCTGTGTGTCTGTGTGTTTGTATGTTAGCAGTCTAGCTCAAAAACGAAAAGTCCTATGAAACTGATATCACTTATTTAAGATAGGTATATGCCTTAGTTGTGACGGCAACTTTTTCCTTAAAATCGGCTAACCGATAAACCGGCTAAGTGCCACTTTATATCAACGATGAAGCTCATTTTTACAATGTTCTCAAAAACGGCTCTAATGATTTTGATTAAACTCGGTGTATCGTTGTATAATTAAGTGGTCTTTAATATCAATTAGGTCTTATCCCCATTGATGCCACTTTACAGGACTTAAATATCCAATGTTCATATACGTCTTCCTCTAAAGTACCTTTAATATAGTTTATTTTAAATAGTTAATCATTTCAAATTATTCAAAGTTACGAAAAAATGCTAAATATAACTTTTGAAAGAATTTGATAATTGAATAAAACAGGAAAAAATAAAAATGCATAAACAGGTCGAAAATAAATCTCCGAAAATTCCAGTCAGAATGTATACTAATATATCGTTGAAACGCGGAGACTTTTAGAAAAAATAATATCGAATAAATAAAGTTGTAGAAGGTAACGGAGAGTGACGAAAAAAATATAAATGATAATTTCCGAAAACTAACATTATCTAATCTAAATCACATGTTTCCAAGGAAATTAAATGAAATTTTCTTATTAAATGTGAACTTTTAAATGTTTTTCTAAGATTGAAAAAAAAGTATTTAAAAGCCACCGAATCGAGCCAACGCCATGGTTTAAAATACTATTTCATTGTACTTGTGTGAAAGAAGAAGTGCAATATAAAAATATTTCATGGATATGTTTATAACCTCAAATATAGTTACTATAGAGTATTAACTCTAGATAAGATATTATAATTAAATAATTAGGTATCCATTGGCCTTTATTCCAAAAAATCATTAAGTAACCTTTTAGAAAATTAAATTAGTGAATAATTTGATGAATTTTCCCTTTGTGAAATCCCATTAGTGTGAAAACTTTTGACCTATCCATGGCAAGGCAATGAAAATCTCATCATTTCGTTTTAGTCAACTTTACAATTGAAAATAATAGTTCAATAACTAATAGTCCTACAATCTATAATCATTTATAGGTTAAATGTTCACATGTACTTTCAAATCTCTCTAAGAATATACAAGGTTGACAGAATGACTAATTCCAATTTCAACATTCTTTATTATTAATTTTAGTGATATTTCTAGTGGAAAAATATATACCTTTATTCACAGTTCTATATTTCAACACTGCAATCACCTACTCTGGAATCAATTTACTCACTGCCTGTTTGTATTTAATTTTTTCAACTAGAAATATCACTAAAATGGCATTACTCAAATATATTAAAATATATATAAAAACTGTCGATATGATAAATAGACTTTATGTAATTTTAATGGATGATTTGTTATCTGTAAGCTTTAAGTTTTAGCTCCGTTTAAAATGCACTTCAAAAATTTTATAGTAGCCCAGTATTGCGAGAAAATAATATCCTATCCAAGGTAGAGTGGTAAGTGAAAGTTGTGTGTTGTTCGCACCAGATATTTTTTATTATTATTGATGTGTATAATTTGTTTATTATCCACAGATTGCATTATTTAAAATAGTCGTTCGAAGCGATTTATTTTCAAGAAATCTGAAAACAGAATACTTCAGTGGTGGTGCACTAATACACGAGCGTATAGTTTTAACGTCAGCTCATACTGTCATGAGGTAAAGATTACTTAATATAATGTTTACTTATATATATATATTGATATAAATTGGGCCATTTGATAGTAAACAATTTCTCGCCTTTTCATTTCTTTCGAAAGTTTTGCTCAAAGGTATTAATTTTTTACTTTCACTTACCTATATACGTAATATATAGTAAGGTAAGTATTGGGATCGTGAAAATTTTCGAACCTCAGTTTTAAACAAAAATCTAAGTTTTAAGGTTCCCTGAGTCCAAATAAGGAGCTCCTTTGCTTCTCGGGCCATGGGAGAGGGCATGTGGGGAAAGTTATTATTTACTTAACTGGTATATAAGGGTTTGAATATGTAAAACCCAAATTCTATACATGGGCCACCAAGAGAAAAATTTTATAGCCATAAAATCCAGATTTTTTCAATCTTTTAATCTTTTTTTCATTTATATCTCCTAAATGGTGCATCTAAGCGAAAAGCTTACTCTTTAAAAAATTAAATATAAAAATTACATTTAATGTGATACAAAATAAAAAATGAATCTAAGACATGTCATTCATAAATTAAACCTAACTAAACAAATAAGAAATGTTTTGAGATTACACTTGATATTTAAAATAAAATATTTTGAAGTGTAAAAAGAAAGGATTGAAAAAAAAAATTTAAAAATTTTTGGTATCACCAGAATTTTTACTGTTGATAGTTTTTAGTTCTTTTGTAACTAGAAATTTTTCCGTTGCAACATTTTCAGTAAAGGTCTTTCAGAACTTTAATTTAAAAGTTATGTTAATTTCACTATAAAGTCTATTTAAAAAATTACTTTTATTCATAGTTACTAAAAAAAAAAAATACATTAGAATCTTGTTTAATCCATTTAAAACACATTATAACTCTAATCAAATTGCTGTTTAATTTTTATTTAACTAAACTTTTTTTTAAGAACCTAAATACAAGTTAAGTTTTACAATAAACCTGAAACTTTATTAGAAAAACGTTCCTTAGAATTTTTATTTTAAGAACTTTTTCCTAAAAAGTGTTAAAATGGAACTGTTAAAATGGAACTTTTTAAAAATGTGTCCTGAGAGTTTTTATCTCTGGTAGAAGCATTATCAGTGATATGTTGTGAAACGTTTCTTTTATTGTATTATAGTATGAAAAACAATCCCTCAGTGAGGCTAATGGCCAGAGCAGGCGAATGGAACATTCAAGATGACAACGAAATTGAAAAGCATCAAGATAGAGTCGTAGCGGAAATCATACTTCATCCTAATTTCTATTCCAAAAACTCAAGGAATGACTTAGCCATACTGAAGCTTGAAACACCATTCATCTTAGGATACTACATTGACATTATTTGTCTCCCGCCACCTGGAACAATTATTGTCAGTGGAAAATGCACCTTAAGCAGTTGGGGAAAAGAAAGTTGCAGTAAGTAAAGAAAATAAACCTATTTTTCTTTATATGTACAGTGAAACCTCTGGATACCTGAGGGTCAGGATGACTAATTTTTTTCCTTAAACGAGAAGTGTCCTTAATGTAGAGGTTTAAAAAAAAAAAAAAAAATCTGGTGTGTCCACTCACACGACTTTCCTACCTATTTCTGAAAAGTTTTTATATCTTCACATATGTCCATTAAGAAACAAAAAAAAAATTGAATTACATTAATTTTCCTGAAAATTGATCAAAGAAAAAATTTGAGTATGATTTATTAGATAAACCAAAGCAATGTAAAACGGCTTAAGGTAGATCAGTGTGAAAATCGCAATACTCAATAATATTACTGATCAAAAACTTTTTGTCATAGCCTAATTTTGTCACACAATAATTTCTTTTAAAAGTGGAGGAAATAGTGAAGCTTTTGTGCTGCGGGTAACAGATTTTCTTACTTTCACTTAGTTATCTTTTTTCTTTCTCATTCACCCCTTTCTGACACCAGGAAAGGAATCCGTAATCTTACAGTGGAAATTGAATAACTGTAACTTCGATAATAGTTGTCCGAAATGAACGATTTTGTAGGGAATTTCATTACCTTTCAAAAAACCAGGCTAATTGGCGTTATTTATAATATAACCTTTCAAAATTTATATTATAAATTTTACTGTATAATATATACTTAGAGAGTTAGACCCCATAACATTTTTCTTTTCTTTATAACTTTTTTTCCTGAATTTTCTCGGGAATTTAGTCCATATACGAAAATTGAAAGGACAATTATCAGAACATTATAGGAGAGTTTCATCAAAATCGTTAGAGCCGTTTTCCTTACAGTCTGTAGAAAAACATGTTTTTCATTTAGCACCTTATTAGAGCACCGAATTTCTGTCACAGGCATCAGTAGTCAAAACCTTACAAAATATAAAAAGAAGCAACAAAATCGGTTCAGTAGTTCCCGAGAAAATCTTGGCACAGATAGACAGACAGACCAATGGCTAAAAATGTGTTTTTCGGACTTAGGGGACTCTGAAACGTATAGATGCGTCAAAAACCGCATATCGGAAATTTGACAATTATTAGAACATTATAGAAAAGTTTCATCAAAATCCTTAGAGCCGTTTTTGGGCAACAATCTATAGAAAAACATGTTTTTCATTTACTGTGCAGTCACTACTGCCCATGGAGCACCCAATTTGTGTCACAGGCATCTGTAGTCAAAACCCAACAAAATAAAAAAAGAAGCAACAAAATCGGTTCAGTTGTTCCCCAGATCTTTATACAGACAGACAGACAGACCAATGGCTAAAAATGTGTTTTTAGGACTTAGGGTGCTCTGAAACCTATAGATCCGTCGAAAACCGCATTTCGGAAATTTAACCCGATCGCAATACTTTCCTTACCTAGTATAGGTAGAAAAATAAAAAAAGAGGGCTAATATTTTCTTAAATCTACTAAAATTATTTTGAAAATGATTTAATTATATGAATTTTAACAAATTCATAATGTCAATAAAGGGCTGTATCAAAATAAAAATAATGTTATTTGGACATATTTAGGCTGATGGCAATGGCATTTAGTTTGCATAAAATTAATAACCAGATTTCAACCTATAGGTCTATTTATTTCCCACCATAAAACAACTTCGTTCAGCAAATCCTTTGTCATTCCTGTTACCTCCTTTTGGAACTCCTTACCTATATCCATATGTTAAAACACCAAAATTCCTTCAAACAATTCGTATTCCACCACCTAATACACATTCAAATTTCTGCCAACTTATAAGAATTTTTATATTATGTAAATACAATTGCTCACCAACAGTTAAATGATAAGAGCCATTTTATTTTTAAATTTATTTATTTATTTTTCTCTCTGTATTTTTTTGTATATATCTGTATTATATCTGCATACCAGACTAATGTATATATTTTATGAATCCTCTTAGTATTCTAAGTGGGTTAGTCCCACAATAAAATTAATTTTTCATTCATTCATTCGTTTCATAAAATTTGATAATAGTTACTGTCCATTTAAAAAATATATATTTATTTTATAATTAAACATAGAAGTATTCAATGCTTATATTTGATTAAAATGATTCAAACAGATGAGCGCGACTACAGGCCTTCAGTTCTCAAGAAATTTGACATTGAAGTTGTAAGTAGAAGTCAGTGTGCCTCATTATACCGTCAATACAGATTCGACCAAAGTGACATCTTACATGACAGCTTTGTCTGCGCTGGTAGAAAATCAGGCTTCGACACATGTGTGGTAAGGAAATGAATATATGAGTGATTCCATGAAAGTAGCATTTTTTTTTTTTGTAAAGAAAATCTGTTTAAAAAAAAACTACTTCAATAATCAAATTTTTGTTTAAATAGGACAAGTTAATAATAAATTTGGTACTGGTCCCTATTTGCTACTCCAAGCATGCTACTCCTAAATTCCCGAGCCTACTGATCACTAACTATTGATTGTGAATTACACGATTTTAAGAGGAAAATTTTTGAAGTAAATACTTCATTAGCCACATTTAGCACTTTTTTTGTGAGTAGTAAATGAGACAGAGCCATCACGTTCGGCAATGTAACTTTCATTTGGATAAAATCGGATAGAGTCAACTAACTCAAGTGAAAACTTCTTATTTTTACATTTGGATTTAAATATATCAGAAACTAAAAATTGGAGCTTGATACTGTAAGTGAGAGAAATGTTGAGCATTTCATACTTTTTATAATGAGCTTTTTTTTTTTATTTGGGTTTTATACAACTTAAGGAGTCATATCCCCAACACCCAAAAGCCACTGCTCCCTGTCCATCCAATCTCCCTCACGAAGCCCTCTGGCTGCCATGCTTTCCTCCACGTCCTCTATCCATTTCTCCTTTGGCCTTCCACGATTCCTTCTTTCAGGTGGCATATAGGTATAAATTTTCTTTGGCCAGCGGTTCTCATCCATCCGCATTAAGTGGCCATACCACTTTAACCATTTGGTCCCGATCAGGTGAAGGGTGTTCTTTTGACATCCGACCTTGCCTCTAATAGCTGCGTTTGGAATCCGCTCGATTCTAGATATGCCACAGCTTCTTCTCCAGAAATCCATTTCCATGGAAAGCAACTTGTTTTCCAGCTTTTTTGTCATTGTCCAAACTTCTGATCCGTAAGTGGCTACGCTTTGTACAAAGGAATGGTATATCTTCTTTTTAGTTTCCAATCTTATTTCTTTACTCCATAGGGTTGAATTTATCGAACTTATTATTCTTTTCCCATTATTTATTTTATGTTCGATGTCAACCTCACTACCTCCCTTTGAAGATAGCCAGTATCCAAGGTACTTGAACTGCTGGCTGACATTTAGTGTCCAGTCATCAATTTCACAACAACAATTTATAATCAATAGTCAACAATTTATAATGAGCTATTATTCAAATTTTCTATTTTGATGCAATGTCCCGTTAGAGAGGCAACTATATTCTGACTAGTTAGCCCATGATCACTTTCCTCCCCTCCCCCCAAGTGGCATGAATGCACCGCGGCCATGAAGACCTATTGTATGCCTCAGTTAAAGTCACTCCTTTTATTTTTAGCACATAATTCCTGCGGTCTCAATGAACTGGAGTAAGCTTGTTGGGTCGATGAGCTCGTTTCTCATTTGCCTTGGGATCAATCACTCAATCAATGACTAATAGTCAGAATCTCAGTCCAGCAAACTTGTCGCACCAACAAGCGATATGATAAGCTATTTCATCCTCCTAGCTACAATACCTACAAAGAGACGACTCTGTTAGCTGGAGATTGAACATATGATAGTTCAGTTTACAGTGTGCAGTATATACCGCTGTAATTTTCTTAAGTGAGCTCCTGCTCAAATTAATTAGTAAGTTGCTTCTTTTTGGACAGAAAGACACTGAATGATTCCACAGATGGGTTCAGGAGCTATGGGAATCTTTTGTGAGCCTAGTCTGGCTAGTTCATCCGCCATCTCATTACCATGAATTCCAGAGTGACCCGGAACCCATGGAATGTCTACCTTAATAAGTCTGGATAAGTCATTGAGAATTCCTGCACAATTCTCAACAGCCTTAGATCTAATTGTCCAGTGCTCGTATAGATGCTTGACTGCGACATGACATGATAATAAGTCGTATATCGGTTAGTGGATAATTGGCAATATAATATAGAAATAAGTTAATGCATTTCAAATACCACTATATATAACGACTTAAACATCCCAACAGTAAAATCCTACATCCACGACAAATACACTACATTTCATTCTTCAACCCAAAATCACTCCAATCCTCTGGTTCTTTCTGTCTCATCCTCCCTGTTACCTGAGCAACGAAGATTAAAAAGAAAATGGCCAAGAGACCTACTATTCTAATAAAATCCATAACAAGCAAATGCACCAAGAAAATATAAACACAACAAATTTGCTTGATGCGCAGCCGCGCAGGTGTAAATTGCATAAAATATAAATAAATAAAAAGTTAATACAATGTATTTTGAGATGAAGAAAATAATTTTACTTTTCTCAGTCGAATAACATTAGCTCATTCACATTAACAAACCAGAACAATTGTACATTACTATAGGCTGTATCTTAGCAACAACCTAACAATGGTACTATTTCGATAATTATTTTTATTTTTTTTATATAAGAAATTTAGTAACCTTTCATAATAATCATAACCTCCAAATGAAATAAATAAATTAAAACTCCTCACACCTTTTTAGTATATATCGCCACATTAATATATTTACGGGGGTCTGGTTTTTTTTAATTTTTATTTTTCGGTTGCTATTAAAATTCATATTTGAAGGTTTTTAAAGGTGCTAAATACAAATCTTAAAAAATATTTTAACCCACTTTGCTCCTTAGGTTCAGTACAAATTGTTTCAAATGTACAAATTTCCAATTGATTTCAGTGATTTTTTTAAGAAATTTAGCAGTCTTTCAAATAATCCTAAATAAAATTGACAAAAAAAAATGTATACTTTATAAATTATTTACAAATAGAGTTTCTTTTCATTCATAACTTTTTTCTCATGAAATTTCGGAAGATGTGACTATAATTTGTCACTTCATCATGAAACTTCGTTTCATTTGATAGCTAATTCATCAAAATCCATTGAGAGTTAGAAAAGGGGGAAAAAAAAATAAAACTCTGCCATATTATATAAAAAGATAGATTATTAACTACGAATAGCAATAATTACGGTGCTATGAACTTTCGCAGCGGTCATAATTTTCTCTGTATTATATCATTTCATCATGCCTATTTTTCTTATACATATTTTACTATTATATGTATCTTCTCCATATCTATCGGGAAGGAGGGGGATTTCAGTTTTATTTTAATAGACTACTATAATTTCTATAAGAATTTTACTGTCGTTCATTTTCCTATTGGTCATAAATAAATTAATCAAAAATTTGTATTTGATTGCAAAATTTATTTGTACATTTCGAGGAAACTCCTTCCTCCTCCTCGGCAATCTAAAATGTTACAATAAATCAATATTTTTAGGTTCATTCATAAATCAGTGATTATTAATAAAAAAACAGTATCTCATAAATAATGTAATGTCAATGTTACATGGCACTTTAATAGTGGCGTGAAAGTGGTAACAGCACGAACTACGGGGAGGAAGTGCTTGCGGATGGTGGGGGAAGCAAGTCTTATGTAACGGCAGAATGTGACAAGCTGTCATGAGAGAATATGACAAGCTGTCAAGAGAGAAGGTGATGAGCCGCCAAGAGAGAAGGTGCTAGCCAGCAAGCTGAGAAAATAGAAAAGGAGTACTAGCCAGTCTGAAAAATATAGAAGCCACTAGTGACAGGCGTAAACATTCGGGTGAGTGCTAACAATGCCATTTAGGTTGACAGAGGGATAGAGCCACAAAAGTGTAGATCAGGACAAATTATTTTATAAAACTATTTTAAATTATATATAAGTGTAGTTAGTAATTAGTAAATTAGTGTAGATTATAGTTATTTAATGTTGAATGAGTGTTCAGTTGTCAGAACCCAACCTGAGAATTTATGTTATATGTTAAAATAAATAGTATATTGAAAAAGTAACTCGTTGTTTGATTTTGGAGGGAAAGAGAAATGTTACAATAAATATAATGATTCACCTAATAACACTGTATATTATAATATATAATAACACAATAATAACACTAATGAACAGCTGTGTAAGATTTGTGATCGGGGCCCCAAGATACTCCCATGTCTCTCACTACTGTGCTGAGTTAAACTAGCTTTTTCCCTCCTTCCGAAGACAATATTTCCTTGGTACGTTCCTCTACCAAATCATCAACAACCATTGTTCTTCTTATGCCTACAACCTACTCCAGTTCAAATCCTCAGTCCATTCCCTGTCCACAAGATCTCGACCTTCCAACCTTTACATGCCTTCTCACAGATCTGCCTCATTCCAAAACTCCTTTATTGCTCGCTCTGTCAATTTCTGGAATTCCCTCCCAATCAAAATTTGACATTCCCCATCCATATCCACATTCAAAACCCTCCTATTCCAATTCCTTTCCCAAAAACAGTCAGAAAGTTGCTAACCATTTGACAATATACATTTATTACATGCCATTCATTGTCAAGCATCAGTGTTATTTTTTGATAGAGATATTAATTTACTTACAGGATAAAGATTTTATACTCTTGATGTCACTGAACACATCTATTGGGAGTTTATAACTATTTTCTTTTATACACCACTGAATTCTTGCCTATTGTTACGTTAAGAAATGATGATGATGTATTTATATATTAATCAACATTTAAATTATAATGTATTTATATATTAATCAGGCACTTTATATTGTCAGATTCAGCTTTCAGTTTTCTCAAAAGTGTATACTGGTCTATCAGTGTAAATAGCTTTCAGTGTCTTGTCACAGTGTTAATTTTTTTGTATATAGAATGTTTACCTTATATTTTCTTTACATTATTTTTTTTTCTATTGATTTTGTTTTGGCCAGATGCAATCTTTTAATTTTGTTATTCTCAAGGGACTGTGTCCCAGAATAAAGTTATTTTCTATCTATCTATAATATAATACTGTATATAATATAACACTATTAAAAACTATATAAACTTACTAAGAAAGGAGATGGCTCGAGATGGCTGTCATAAATAGACTAAATGGTGGCAAAACTATTTTACTAAAAGCCAATGTTTGGACCCCACTTTGCAGGTCTGCTTCAGGGCTAGAACGGACAAGATACAAAAAGATGGAGAATTGTGGAAGTTACATCATATTTAGATAAAAATTATAAACAATGTGAATAAACTTATTAAAATTATTAACAGTAAGTACATTAAAATATTAAGAACAATAAGTTGTATGAACAGAGTAAACTAAGTAACAAGATCCTAAACTGAAGTAAATAGATGGTAACAATTGTTGTAGCATAATATAAAATATAATATATGCAATTGTGAATATACGGGCTATGCAAATAGCTATATGTGGGTTTTCCTGGGGCAGGGGAGAAGATAGGGGATTAATGCCAGGGTTAAAAGCTCCTCTGGCACCCAGATGCGAACTTGTAATTATTTTTATCATATTAATATCTGTTTATCTGGTTGCCGGGCAATGGTAGGCTGTGCTCACAGGACAGCAGCACTATTAGGTGTGCGACAGCACGGTCCACTGGTCACTATCGACTCAATAAGCACTTCTTTAAGTGTCCTGTAAATGAGACCTCTGCCTGCAGGTTGCATGGCCTGGAGGATGAAATAGGCTATCACATTATATGCACATGTGATAATTCGGTTGTATGGCCTGGAGGATGAAATAGGCTATCACATTATATGCACATGTGATAATTCGGCCAGAATGTGGTATTTTCACTTTGGATGTGATCGTGTCACTGACTCCAAGCTCTGCGAATTGATAGGCCCCATTAGTCTTCAAAAGTTCGTTTCAAGGCATCTGTTCTGTTTTACTGAGTATAGGACGACACACAATAGGCTCAATTGTGCTGCAGTGAATCTTCTTGTTGGATTTAAAAAATATATCACCTAAACAATAGTTGTAAGTCAAGGCAGCTCTTTCGAATGCAATCAAGATTATCAATGCTCGAGTACATTCGGCAGAATAGCATACCCAGGGTGATCTTGAAACCGGAGACCATCTTGGAACACCGAAAATAGGACTAGTATTGTAATATTTTTTAATATTATGGATATATATAATCTTTATTTATGATAAACAAACTTCTTTAGGTTATTCATATCTTATGTGAGATTTTTTAATTTTTATTATATTTAATATGTTTAAGATTATTTTTTATAAAACCTTCATTTAATCTCACAGTCATTACTTACAAAAACTATTATTGTTTAAGGTTTTCATAGCCATTTTCAAAAATTCTTTTTCTTTTTCAAAAAAAACAAATCATTAGTCAACATTAAAATAACATTATTACTAAAAATTTTCTTCCTTAAAACATATCCGTATATAGAATACTACTCTATAGTAGTACTTGTTTTGTTACATATAAAATGCTTTTTTTTTTTCTTCTTTTTCTTCCGCAAATTCACATATTTTCTCCTCTCTTTCTCATTTTATCAAAACACGCACCTGTAATTTAACACTACTTTTTAATGTAATAATCTAAAAAAAATCTTCTTTTATAAAAAAACAAGGACACTATTTCATTTTAGATCTTTTTTGGGGCAAAATTTATTTCATTACTGAAAAAATTTGACAAAAAGAGAATTAAAATGAGAAAACAGTCTTTCCTTTTCGACAGATTTTCTCTGTACGACAGAGCTTGGAAATTTCCTCAATTCGACCACTGTTGGCAAGAGTAACTCAGGGATCAATATTGGCTCCTTACTCTACATTATCTATACGCATGATATGCCTACCACCTCCGAAACATTGATTGCTACTTACACTGACGATACAACAATTTTAACAAAAAAACACGGCTCAGACTAGCCTCACTGAATTTACAAAATCACTTAATAAATTTACAAAATTGATATTCATTTTAGAAAATTAGATTAAATCATGACAAATCATAACATGTAACATTTACACTTCGACGAGACACATGCCCACCAGTTTGTATTGGTGACAACCAAATTCCCCAGAGGGACACTGTACGTTATCTCAGGTTAATATTTGACAGAAGGATGACCTGAGACTCACATGTCAAAATGAAACGAAAGACTTTGAACAAGCCACTGAAAATACGTACCTACTATATCTACTATATCTACTATACTACTATCTACTATATACATACGTGATCTCTAATCCAGATTTCATCTTAAACTACTCGGACATCACAACAGACGACTAAAAAGGAGCTGGATGAGAGATCTCCTTTCCTGAATAAAAGAAATAAACCAAGGAAGAAGTGTTGCTGGATACTATTTTTTCCTCATACCTAAAATGTCAATTTTCTTATTAGTTATAGTACATCTGCTTATTGTCAAGCTTTTGACAGGTGTGGATGGAAATATGAAGAAAAAAAATGAGAAATAAAAAACTTTTCACCTTAATTTCTTTTCTCTCTATTATTCTCATTTTAACTTCACTGTGCTGAATTCTAGACTGACTCAATAAACATACTATGGAGCCCTATAATGTGTTTAATTTTCATTTATTTTGTTTGTCTTGTCTTAGGATTAATTCTATTTATTTAACTTTTTTACAATTCTGCATAATTTTAAAGTAAGTAGTATGCGCTACTTTAAAGTAAGCTCCTCATATGTTCTTCTTATTTTACAGGGAGATGAGGGAAGTCCATTGGTCTGCCCTACTGATTTGAAAGGGAGCACTTACGAGTTAAGTGGTTTCGTTTCGTCGTCATCAAGTAGTGACTGCAGAAATGACAAACCAAGAGTATATGCTGGTGTTGGATATGCACATGAATGGATTGAAAATATTAAGAATAATCTGGGAGACTAATGATAACATTTTAAAAAAAGAAAAGAAAAGCAAATGAATGCTGTTATATTCCTCATTTGATATATTTTTACATTTAAATATAAATTAACTCAATAAAAGTAAAAATAAAATAGTTTTTATAGGAGAGTTTTTATTAATGTTTCTGTAAAAATTAAAGAGCATAGTCACTCAGTGAGTTAGGCACTGTGCTCCTATGTCAGGATTATGACAGGTAATTGTTTATTCTGTTATATCCATGGATCGACCCTGGGATCAGGAAACCCTAATGGGGTTCACCCAGCCTCTATGAAGTGGGTACTCTTAATTAAATAAATAATTAAGAGGGGGAAACTGGCAGTTGAACATGGTATAGCCTATAATATCCTTGCATAACCATTGACTTGGAAACATAACTGCCTTACAAGAACTGAACTCAAGACCCTCTAGGTTGTAATTGTATGTTGTTTTTTTTTAAATTATTTGTCTTCTATCTTATTTCCTCCAATTAGTTGTGTGACAGTAAAATTTTAATAATTAAATAAAATATTTAATAAAATTTAAATTTTCAAATTTAACAACTGAATGTTATTACTACTAAATCATTCTTACATACAACAAAGAAAATATCAAATAAAGCTATAATAAAAAAATAATACTCCATATTTAATTCTATTAATAAAACTTTATTTTAATTTCATTATTTTTTTTTATTTTTTTTATTTCTTTATGACATTTACAACTGTATTACATAAATACATCAAGTAAATTTGGACATAATTGATATAATGACATGAATACACTTGCTGAGTAACTACCCAATGGTAGCACTCTAATGATATGACTACATTAGGAGATCACGGGGCCATCTTCTTTTCAGACGCCTCGGAGGGTTATCAGGAATTGAAGAGGAAGCAAGGTTAGAAACGAGAGGGTTGGGATGATTCTGAAGTTTATTATGGAAGGATAGGTATCTGGATTGGGCCAGATCTGAAACATAAGGAACATTAAGATCTTTATGGATAATTTTATTAGTGACAAAGTAAGGAGCATTGAGGATTTTACGAAGGATTTTGGATTGTAAGGATTGGATGCGAGAGGAATTCGATGGTTTAGTGGAGCCCCATAGCTCAACTCCGTAAGTCCAAATAGGTCTTATTATAGTCAAGTATATGAGTCTTTTGTAATTAATGGGAAGTTTAGAGCGTTTGTCTAGTAAGTGCTGAAGTAATCGGAAACGTCGAGCAGTTTCTTGTCGTTTCAGTCTAGTATGAGGATTCCAAGTTAGTCGTTTGTCCAGGTGGAGTCCTAGGTATCGGATTTGCTCAACAGGGATAAGTGGAGTATTGTTAAAGGAAACTGTAGGACAGGAAGTCGTTGGTTTACGACGAAGGGTAAAGGTAATTTGGTGGGATTTATTGGAGTTTATTTTAATTCTCCAGTTTTGACACCATTCTTCCAGATTTATGATGTGTGATTGAAGCATTTGGGATGCAATTGCTGGGTCATTGTTTACTGATAGGATACATGTGTCATCGGCATATGTGGTGATGACAGTGTTGGGATGGGTTGGGATGTCAGCTGTATAAACTGTATAGAGGATAGGACCTAGGATACTACCTTGAGGAACACCAGCGGACTGGGAAAAAAGGGATGAATAGGCGTTATTGTGATTTACTTTAAAGTATCTATCAGTAAGGTAAGAACGGATAATGAGGAAGTATGTAGGTGGTAGGAATTTTCGGAGTTTGTACAGCAGTCCCGGGTGCCAAACTCTATCAAACGCCTGTTCAACGTCGAGAAAGACTCCCGTACAGTACATTCCGCGCTCCAATGCAGAGGATACTACGTCTACCACACGATGACATTGCTGTATAGTGGAATGGGAAGTTCGGAAACCAAATTGGTGATCTGGGATTATGTGTTTAGAATTTAGGATAGGGTACAGGCGTTTTAAGATGAGTTTTTCTAGGATCTTGCCCATGATGGGTAAAAGAGAGATAGGACGGTAAGAGGATGGGTATTCTGGTGGTTTTTTGGGTTTGTGAATCATTTTAACAATAGATCGTTTCCAAGGATCAGGAAAATATGTAGAACGGAGTACAGCATTATATATGTAAGTAAGGAATAGGATGGCTTTTCGAGGAAGAAGTTTTAGGATCTGGGATGTAATTAGATCATGTCCAGGAGCTTTACGGGAAGGCAATTTTTGAATGATGTTGGATATTTCCATGGGATGAAATGCTTTGGGTGGCAGAGACATTTGGAGAGGAATATCCAGTTCTGCCTCAATACAATTGATGTGAGTTGAATTAAGGATATCGGGATGTGGGTTAAAAGTTTGGAAGAGATGTTGACCAAATAGTTGGGCTTTTTCTTCGTCGGATTTGGACCAGGTTTGGGAATCAGTAAGTAGTGGGTGATTAAAGTCTTGAAACTTAAGAAGTTTTTTGGTGGTCATCCATAATGATTTGTCAGTGGTTGTAAGTTTTTCAGTAAAATTTAGTAAATTTTGAATTTTGTATTTTCTTATTGCTGATTTCAGTTTGTTAGTCAGTTGGGTGTAATGTGATTTATCTGTTGGGTATCTAGTCCTATGCCACTTCGATCTTGCTCTGCGTTTTTCCTGTAATAAGATACGAATATGCTGTGGCAAGTTAGTATTTTGTTGGAAGTTAATCTTATTGATAAATGTGTTATTATTTATACTGTCTGTTATTGATGATGTCAGTTTTTCTATGGCACAATTGATGTCTTCTTTTGTCTTTAGCGGGATTTTGAGGTCTAGTTTGTTTTCCAAATCATCACGAAATTTGTCCCAGTTTACTCGTCCAGTGAACAGTTTAGGAAGTGATGGTTTAGGAGCAAAGTCAGAAATTTCATTATTTAAACCTGCAAACAAAAAAAAAAAAATAATAACATTCATATTAAGAAATAGAGAAAGGAGGTGGTCCAGGATGGCGATCATAAATAGACTAAAATTGTTGCAAAACTATTTTATTCTATTTATGACCGCCACCCTGGAATGTCTCCTTCCTCTAAAATACAACGGTTAACTATTAATTATTCAATATTAAGAAATAGATCTAACCTGGTTTTTGAGTATGTTGAACATAACAGAAGAGTTGGGTGGCAACGCATTTCATATAGGTAAGGTAAGATAGGAATAATTTATTTTAGGAAATCTGGTTAAATAAAGGCATTCTAACAGTATTTACATTTTTTTTTTCATTTACTTACCACTTATAAAAATATTAAAGTGAAAATATAAAGTATTACTGCTTAACAATGAGAAGTGGTATATCGAAAATCTATAGTCTTTTTTATCAAACATCAAGCTAAGTTCTGATCTTTACAAAAATAATCAAAGCTCTCACTTATTAAAATACAACAACCTTAAGTGCATATCAAACTAAGTTGGACGTAGTAGAGATATATTTAATTTTAAATATATCATATTTTTAAACAACTCAACATATTTCTTTATTACTTAAGGTTGGTACGTCAACAGTTGAAAGTTAAAACATTATTAATAACAGAAAAGTGGTTGGGAGAAAAAATATAATATGGCTTATTTTTATAGACATATTTTCTTTAATAACAGGAACATACAATCATATAATCAATATCTTCAACAGGGAAGGGTATGTCTACCCAGTGGGACTTTTAACTCACCATAACTCCGCCGGACTGTTAAAAACTCCATGTAATCTAAAAGGCAAGGAAGGGGAGAGACAGAAAAAATAAAGAAAAAAAAAACGCAGGGGTCTGTCAAGTTGAAGTCATGAAAAGTGTGCTATCATATCAATTATAAATAATTACATAATCAATACTGAGTTAATTATAGATGTTTACAAAGAAAACTAGATCTCTCAAGAATTAAAATACACCAATCTAAAGTGCAAAAGCATAGCACATTGAGTTGGATACATTAGAGAGAAATTTATTTTTTAAGACAACTCAACATGATATTCCCTCATCACTTTAAAACAGTTGGTGAATGCATTATGAATAGTGTTGCCCAAAATCGGTCTTGGTCTTGCACTTTCCGAGACCAAGACCAAGGTCGCTTAACTGTTGCAAGACCAAGACCAGGACTGGTAAAAAAATCAATCTTTTTAATAAAAATTAATTCAAAAAAGTTACTAATACTTGACAACCTTAGTTACTGTATGTTAATAATTGATATAACTAATATACTTTTGCATTTAATTCCTCTAATTTTTCATTCGGGCTTAGTTAGGTTTCTCCTATCTAAAAAAATACAGTAATATCTATATAGTAATAAGCTAATAAGTAACTGCAAGACTATAGCGAGAGTCTTGCGCAAGACCAATACCATGACCAAGACTGAGTTTGCAAGACCAAGACTCTTCTCGGTCTCGCATTTGGGCAACACTAATTATGAACTATAATTGAAGGAAGATAATCGACTGTTCTAGGTATCATGGGTGAAAAATATTCAGGATGTAGACATTATAAATTTTTTTTTTATTAGGGCCGACGTTTCAACCCAAACATGTGGGTCATCATTAGATCATGGTTCGAGCAATGAAGGTTTTCAAGTACTCGAAAATCTTCAGTGCTGAAATAAAAAAGCTCTCAATTATTAAAATACACCAACCTAAAGTGCAAAAGGATATCTATCTGCGAAGTAGGGAATTATAGAGAGGTAATTATTTTAAATAAATCATATTTGATATTGCTGTACGGTATATGGAGGCGTCTCTGGAGATCTCGAGGCGAAATTAAAACGTTAAATAAATTGTTTGTACGATTCATCTTCTGGATCCCAAGAGACGCCTCTGTTTCCCATTTTTATGCAGAGTTGAAATGGCTTTATCCTTCCTACCATCGTAAGTATTACCTGGCATCCTTCCTCTTTCAGGTCATCCAATCTCATTGACCTTCATACATCTCCGAGCTCCTCCAATTCAAATCCTCTGTTCGCTCCCGCAATACTTGTTCCCAGTCTTCTGATCTATACATAAGGGCCCACCGAGCCGCTGCTTTCGACAGATTGTTCATTATGCGATCCTCAATTCTGTAAAACTCCATCTCTCCCCACATCCGTCAATCCAATACCCTTCCTACCTTTAAATCCCGCTTGTTTAATCATTTCTTATCCATCCAGTCCCCACAAGATTGTAAATAGTTACTGCTGTAAATATGTATATAAATTATTTTTCATTTTTTTTACTTCATGTTTATTTTCAATTTTTTATTTTTTATTATTAACTGATTTAAATTACAACGTAACCTACAATTTCTTTTATTATTTTTTTATTATGGCTATTTAGTTACTCTATATTTTTGTTTATGTATCTCTGAGGCTCCTTAGTCCACATTTTTGTCTTTCTATATTATTCTAAAGGGACACGTCCCAGAATAAATAAAGCGTTATTATTATTATTATTTTTAAATCAGCAAGTCATTCCTTTATTACTAGAGGTTGCTACTTTTGATACACTTGATAATTAAAATTAACAATTAAAAATGGAAGGCAGAAAGAAGATAATATGGCTTATTATTATAGAAATATTATATCATTTTGTAAATACTTCAGAAATGATTTTAAAATCACAAACACGTGAGACAATTACTTAACCAAAAATCTTCAACAGAGAGGGAGTCAGTCAAGATGAAATCATGAAAATGTACTCTATTATATTAATTATTATATAATTAATATAATAGTTGTTCATGGTTACAAAGAAAACTACAACTCTCAATTATTAAAATGCACCAATATAAAGTGAAAAAGGATAACAAACTATTTTGTGTATAATAGAGAGGTAGTTATTTTATTAGACAACTCAGTATGATATTCCTTCATCACTTGAGAATGGTTTATTTAACATTTGATAACATTTTTAGAAGTTAAAAATATCACTAACATTGAAAATTTAGTTCTGAAAAAGAACATGACATTAATATTAACATATGTTTTCCTTTTGTAAATCTATTAGAAATAATTTTATAATCACAACCATACAATTATCCTCTTAAGAGGAATTCACGAAAATTATTTAATAATTAATCTATAATAAATATTTTATATGTGTTAAATAATTTATTTAATATATATAAATAAATTATTATATAATTAATACCAAGCAAATTTTTGTATACTTAGAAGAAAATTATACCTCTCAAGCATTAAAATGCAGCAATCTAAAATGCAAAAGGATAACAGACTAAGTTGGGTACAATAGAGAGGTATTTGTTTTTAAAGACAACTCGATCGATTACTCCTTCATCACTTGAGAATGATGCATTTGACACTCGAAAGCAGTAGTTAAAAACATTATTAACAACGAAGGAACGGTAGATAAAAGAAAAAATTACATGATTTATTAATATTTACATATCCTTTCCTTTTTTGGATTTATTATAAATAATTATATAATCAGAAAAACACAAATATAGTACCAAAATCTTCAACAGTGAGGGACTCTGAATATTAAGTCAGGAAATGTGTGCTATTATATTAGTGATTATAATTAATAACAAGCAAATTTTTAAAGTTTACAAAGAAAACTGGGAGTGGGGTAGCTCAGTGGTAGAGTACTGAGTTTCCAATGCTAAAGGCTGCAGGTTCGAATCTATTCAGTTACATGGTAGAAACTATATGATAATTTCAATTCATCCTTTTTTGTTATATAATACATGTTTTGTTTTTTCAACTGTATGACTATTATATTTGCTTGCTATTATACTAAATTAATTTATTGTCTCCGTATTTTACTTGTATATTAGATGTCTATATTTTACTCTTGTATGATGATGATTCTATACATTAAAAGTAAATAGAAAAAAAGAAAAAGTAAAAATATGATTTTTGTAAGTGAAATTTTATTGATTTCTTTATGTGGCTTCAAATGGAAACGATGCATATTTCAATATATGAATATATTAACAAGTATGTATAAATCTAATAAATATTTGAACATACAATGATAGGAAATGGATAAAAAAAAAAGGATAGTTGGAAGGTTTGATTTATGGTAAATAGAAAATAAAAAGGATTTATGAATAGGAAATAATTTTTGGAAGTGCTGACCCACCATTTTGAAACGACAATCGAATACCAAAAACGAAATGAAAACGGTAAATTTCGTTATAACATACAACGATTAAGCACTCCCGATTATTTAACACTTAACATATTCAAGAACTCGCCACTAGGGACTAACTAAAACGGAGTTCCAAATTTAATTATGGAACCAAAATAATTTCATTAACATTCATTCAAAATTGAATTACCAGTCAGACAGAGAAAAGAGTTTTACTGCCAACTGTCTTGGACACCAATAAATAAAAGTAAAAAACTCATAGATAATTGAATTCATTTTAAATCGTTAGATAAAAATAATTAACTCTCAAAATTTACTAATAAAATAATTATAATTAATTAATTCAAGTTTAGAGTTTTAAATCGAAAATATATTCTCTATCATAAAACAATCTGTAATAAATACTAATTACTATTGAATATAATTAATATTTAATATTTAGATTAATAAATATATTTTAATTCAAAATAAATATATTTTTAAAACAATTAGTTTTCTTTTAAATTTTATTTAAATAGATTGAATACTGAATGAATATACTAGCAGGTTGAATTTAAAAATACATCTGAGTATAGAAATTTATTTTATTAAAACAATCTTAATAAATTTAAAAAAAAAATTCTTTTAATTACATATAAATACGAAATTTAGTATTATGCTATTTGATACACAACCAGTTTCGCGGTATTACGTCGGCCAAGTTTCTAAACTCAGCGTTCAGCTCATCGAATACATCGGAAGAACGTTCCTTTCTCCATCAATTAAATCACCGATGGCTCAACAGTTCTATTAGCTTTTGGGGTAAATGGATCAGGTTTATGTAACCTCAGTGTTATTATTTCTTAATTACTTTACTTATTTATATCCAATTCATTTTCAATCTATATTTATTTCAGTTTTGAAATTCAACCATGTGGGTATTTCCTTATATCGTCAATTTATTGCAAACAATCATTAAGTAACATTTCATAACCTTAAATTATTAAGAACTTTGACGAATTTTCTCATTATGAAATCAGAAAACTGTGCGTTTATTCTTATTATATTTTATACATACAAGGATTGCTGCCATTTTAATGCACTTAAAGTATTTTTGTATCGATTTTAACTTTTCCATGTGTTTTATATTCTTCCAGGAATGTTAATCTTCCGCTGGAATCCATCAAGTCGTTCCTAAACACAACATAAGTCGTTGTCCATCGCTGCTAGATTCGACAATTGATGGAATACATCTATATAATTAAAGTTGAGTTTAAAAACTTGCCCTAATACAGGCATACGGTGTTTATTGTTGACATTTTGTGTTCGTTAAACACTTGAAAATAATTTGAAAAGGTATGGGATATTGTTGACCGTAGATCTAATGTAAGGAAAAATTGGTAATAGTTTACATGATTACATGTTAGGGCGCACGATCAAAATAGTAACAAACGTGATGAATGGGATCTTGATAAAGATATATTACATGGGTCGGAACTTAAGCGAAACGTACTTCTTTGACCCTTCACCCGACCAACTTTTCCTTGAAAAATAATTGTTAACCGCTAGATTTCTATTCTGTGGAAATAAAATGTACTAAGGAAGAAGAAAGAATTTGCATAAATAAATGTAAGGTACGTGCGTAATCGTCATATGAAAAACCAAACTTAAACAAGGATAAGCACCCAGTGATGGACATAGCTACGGATATTTTCGACTTATGCCGTAATTATTATAGTTATAAACTTCTCCGTGGGACATTTAGAATCTCTAGGATCTTATTTTTTTATTTAACACTTTAAAATTGAAAAAAAAAATCAGTTATGCAGATATAATCTCCATTTGAAAAGAACATCTTTTAGTACTAGTGATGGACACCCCAAAATTGAATTATTGTAGTAATGCACTTGGGGGTCGGTACCAGTAATACACGTACCTCAGAAAAATTCTAAAATCTTTATTTAACTATACAGATATCACGGGCGGATCTACGGGGAAGGCTTCAGTTCGAAAGCCTCCCAATGGTAAAATATAACCATGTTTTATGGAGAAAAAAAAATTTAAAAATACCTCTTAAAGTATTATTGTTCATGTAATTACATTTAAAAGAACTTTAGGAATCACTTAAACACCATTTCACATAGGTTTTTCTAAAGTAATTATCGTTATTTTTATGAAAAAAAAGCTTTCGGGCTGAAGCCCCCTCCCTCCCAAAATTAAATCCTGAATGCGCTAGTGACAGATATTGATAAAGATAAAATAACATGGACATTAAACTTAACATTAACACAACTGTTGGTAGGAAGATATGAAACTCACTGATCTCAAGAGCACTATAGAAATAACAATGATAGACATTTTAAAATGTTCTTTTGGGAACTTTATTCATACAGTTGTCAATAAAGGGAATTGTTCTTCAATCTAGAAAAACGCCCCTCCGTTCTTTAGAGAAAGTTTTAAACAAAGGTTATGAAGAGAAAAAAACGGAAAAATGTTTTAGAATCAAATATTAAACTTTCACCACTTTTCAATTAAAATCATTAATCTTTCTCACTTACTAATATAATTTCAAAATCCCTCAAGTGGTAACTTTTTTTCTCGTCCTGGCAACCCTGTTGTTCTTTGTTGAGCCTCTTTGTAATACTCGATGTTTCATGGAGGTTACGCCGTCTTATGGAGTCGTGAGTGATTCAATTCTTTGTTTTGAAACGTTTTCTAACAGTGAAGTAAGTGCCTTTTAATTTTACTTTTTGATTTATCTTATATTTGCTTCACAATGCCACCTATAATACCTAAATCGTGGCGTCAACATAAAAATGTTATGA
The DNA here is from genome assembly GCA_928085145.1 of Nezara viridula. Classification (NCBI taxonomy): domain Eukaryota; kingdom Metazoa; phylum Arthropoda; class Insecta; order Hemiptera; family Pentatomidae; genus Nezara; species Nezara viridula. Next base: position 8,197,368 of record OV725080.1, on the reverse strand, counting down.
AAATTAAGAAATGGAAGAAGACCGAAAAATATCTTGAAACTCTAAAGAAACAGAATGAAGAACTTAAATTGAACAATTCTAATGGAGAACTAAAGACTGACATAATGACGCGAGCGGTGCCTTTCTTGAAGACTGCACCCACATTAAGCATTGCTTTACCTGGTTCCATTCTGGACAATGCTCAAACACAAGAATTCAGATCTTATTTGGCTGGACAGATAGCAAGAGCTGCTTGTATCTACAATATCAGAGAAGTAATAATTGCAATTTTTTTTCTTAATATTTTTCAACAAACAAAAATTAATTCATTATTTTTTTTACAGATAATTATTTTTGATGACATGCCCTGTAAAAATGAAGAAGACCATACCAACACAAATGCTTGGAAAAGTTGTGAACAGATGGGAAACATATTACAATATTTGGAATGTCCACAATACCTCAGAAAGCGCCTCTTTCCTATGTGTGATGATTTGAAATATGTTGGTTTATTGAACCCGCTAGATGCACCTCATCATCTCCGAGCAATGGATGAAAGTCCTTATAGGTTAGTTCTATTAAGGTAATTTCTATAATACTAAGTACGGGGTCCCTGCATGGTAGGATCAAATATTGTCAATACTTTGATAATCTGAGAAGTTCATTATAATAACTATTTGGTGGATCCATAAGTGTTTGGTTTTTTAAGGGTGAAATAAAACAAGTTTTTTTCATTCAAAGATTAAATTTTATTCAATGATCTATACTCTGGGTATTTTAATTCCAAAACTGAATGTAGCAAGTCCATTTATGAACATACTGAGATGATGGAGGTTTGTACTGAATTACAACCGTCCGAGATCGATCGGATAAGGAGTATAGCTATCTAAATAAAAAAAGCTAGCGACCTTAATTTAAATAAGCTTAAATATGAAATAATAGCTATCTTAAATTACACTAAAAAAAAATTATCTTCTAGGTGTCTTTCAGAGATTAATACCGAGTTGGTAGTTGTCAACATTCTAATTTTGATGGCTATGGTCCATGAAGGGCCTTGACCTCCTCAACGATTCTCTAACCTGAGCATTCTTCTGCAGCTCTTCTCCATTCTGTCACTCCCCGCAAGTTGTGCCATCAAAATTTTTGAGGGGTCATATTTTGACGCGGTTTTGAATTTTTGAGGAGCCATATTTCGGGGAGTTCATGAATTTTCAGAATGAAAAGTTTCATTCTAAGAGACAAGGAGAAACCATGGAACAGACTACAGCAAGTGTAATTGTTTATGATCTTCGATTTTTCTAATTCCACATATGTTTGCACTGTTTTTAAGAAAAGGTGAGTAATAAAATATCTTGGGAGGAGAGAGTATAGGTCCTTGCACCATGGACCTTATGAGGGATGGGCACCCATGTGTCCCTCTATTATCTTCCTTGGGAGTCTTTCCTGATCCATTCCATTTACATGTCCCTACTATCTTATCTTTCCTTACTTGACGCTCTAAACCAAATCTGGCTCTCCAGGCTAATTAACAGGTCTTTAAGTTCCGTGTTAGTTTTTATTCTATATACATTTTCGATTCTGGTTGGGCCATATATTTTTCTTAGTATTTTTCTCTTCCATATATTGAAAATAATTAAACATAAAATAACTATCTCTCAATACAGTTGTCAACTTACTTTAACTCACATACTTTAATAATTCCAGTATGATCCATGTAAGGACACATTAGGAGTTTCCTCTTTTCTTGATCAAGAAGTGGAAAAGAGTGATATATAATTATTATTTATAATGTTCTAAGCATGATTAAATTTATGGTAATTTTCATTTCTTTAAGTAAATTACAGCTGTTGATTTTCAGTTGCTTCTCTGATCCAGGAAGTAAAGATGATTAGATTGGTAGATAAAAAAATTAACTTTATTCTTAAACAAAGTTCCCTCAGAATAACAATAATGAACAAATACAACAAAAAAAAACTTATCTGACCAAAAACCAAAAACTAACTTAATAAAAATTCTAATAATATATACAATAATTTAAATAATATTTTGTAAACTACTAAAAAATTACTTAAAAATATAATCTTCTTAAGAGTACTTATAGTTGTAATAGAAAAAAAAAGAAAGAAAAAATACCAAAAGTAAATAAAGAAAAAAATTAATTTTTTATGTTGAAACATAAACAGTAGGCTAACTAAAAGAAACTAAATTAATAAAAAATCCAATAATACATACAGTGATTTAAATAATAATATGCAAACACTAATAAAAAAAATAATAAACTAATCATCTCAAGAATATTTACAATTGTAATGGAAGAAAGAAAAACATATACAGGATGTTTCAGAGTTGAGTGGCAAACTGCAAAAATGAATTAAGGACCTCTAAACAAGAAAAAAAAAATTTCTGAATGAATGTCCGCAAACGCTTTGTTTAGGAGATATTCACACCTAAAGATTTTCGTTGTTAGAAATTATTTACATTATATGCAATAAATAAAATCTTTTTATTCCTTTTAAGTTCTTTATTAATTAAATGTAAACATTAACGTTCATATTAAATGTTCTTCAAAGTGAAAGTATATCAGCAAACTCTTTACTTAGGAGATGGATTAGATAGAATACTAATATGGCCTTTTATCCCTAACTGTATAAAAACTATTGGCAACCTAAGGATTAATATTGAATATTTAATAGTTGACCGTTGCATTATAAAAGAAGGAGATGGTCCGGGGGGGTGGTCATTAATAGACGAAATAGTGGTAAAACTATTTTATTAAAGCCGACGTTTCGACCTGACTTTGCAGGTCCTCTTCAGGGCTAGAACGGACAAGATACGAAAAGATAGAGAATTTTGGCAGTTACATAATATTTAGACAAAAATTATAAACAATGTTAATAAGCTTATTGAAATTATAACCAGTAAGTACATTAAAATATGAACAGAGTAAGCTAAGTAACAAGATCTTAAACTAAAGTAAATAGATGTTAACAATTGTTGCAGTGTAATATATAATAAATGCAAATGTGAATATGCTTCTACAGATCTACACGAGAGATTGAAAGAAAAGGAAAAAGGATGTAATATGAAATAATAGACATAAAGGAATGTGGCGAAAGAAAAGGAAACCAAAAATTAAATAAAATGGAAGAATAAAATTAGAGACTTACAGGTGTGTTCAGCTAGGAGTTTCACTTAGAACTGGAAAACCAGGGGTAAGGGCAGATATAGGGGGATGCTGACTTGTTTGGGTAATGGGGAAAAACCAAGAAAATTACAGTATCTAAAATTTGAAAATATGGATAGATACAATGGAAAAATACTATATCCATGAAACAGTAATTATAAATATATACATATACATATTAAATAGAATTGAGAGATTATAGATAAGAGTACAATGTGAATAAACACAAAATTGGCAGAAGTAAAATATAAATATAGAAATAACTTCATTTAAATACATACATTGCAGAACTAACTTATAAGTATAGAGAGGAAAAAATTAATAATTATATTAGGTTGTACATATGTAAGAAAATTACATTTGAATATTAGATAATATTGAGACGTGGTTAATAAGTAACATGAATACAAAGTGAAAAAAGTATGATCATACATTGATGTAGAGTGTAAATATAAATTTAAAATAAAATTAAAGAGAGATCATACAATATTCCTATTCTCTCAGATAATATACAAAAATTCCTTAAATCGACTAACCAACTTACGTACGTCTTGGCCTTAAGTCCCTTAACAAACTTTCTTTCCTTTTCACCAACTTGAAGGATCCCATACTTTTACAACACCGATCTAACGTAGTTTACCTGATACCTTGCTCTACTCCTAATTATAATAGCTCCTATATTGGTGAAACCAAAAACCATCTCAAAACCTGCATTTCACTACATAAAACATGAAGCGTCAGCTTTTAATAAAGTAGTTTTACCACTATTTAGCCTATTTATGACCACCACCCCGGACCATCTCCTTCCTTTATAATGATTAATACTATTTGGAATTAGCATTGGGAACTGTCAATAACTTTTATCAGTTTGTAAGAGGCTTTCGCAGAGTATTCATCATTATACCTTCCATTTATACTAATGTTGAACATGCCGGTATGGTTTTTGTATACGGTTTTTGACATTAAACAAAAAGTCTATGTAAGTCTGGTCAATGACTTCAATTCTTTATGAAGAAGGATAATTGAATCTTGTGAAACAGGAACACATATCCAGTGCCGTTCTGCCACTGCTGCTGTTGAAGAAAGATGCCGAGCCTGTCTTAATGTTCAAGGAAATCACTTTAAACAACATTTAATATGTATTTAATGTTAACGTTGCATTAATAAAGCGGTTGGAACAAATAAATAAGTTTTATTTACTTAATATAATGTAAATAATTCATAACAAATCTTAAGGTGTGACTATTTCCTAAACAAAGCGTTTGCTGACGAATTTCTGAGGAAATTTTTTTCTTGTTTTGAAGTCCTTAGTTCATTTTTGCAGTTAGGCCACTTAACCCTGAAAAATCCTGTATAGAATAGAATAGAAAATAATTTTATTCTGGGACGAAGTCCCTTCAGAATAACAAAAAAGTACAGAAATTAAAATTTTACATCTGGCCAGATAAAAACAAACATAAAAAGTAAAGATAAAGGTAAATCAGTAAAGAAACAAAAAAAAAAAAATATATTAGTTATACATAATATATACAAAATAAAATAAAATAATCTATATACAAAACTCTCGAAACCATACTAAGATACTTAAAACTATGTACAATGGTAAAATATAAATAAACCCTTTTAGAAAAAATACAAAAAAAAAAAAAAAATAAATGTAAATTCTTCTTAACAGTAAAATCTGTTTTTCTGTTGAAAAAAAAAATATGTAATTTTACATAAAAGGTTAGCTGGTATCTGACTGTTATTGGAATAGGAGGGTTTTGAATGTAGGTAGATAGGGATAAAGAATGTCAGATTTTGGTAGTAAGGGAATTCCAAAAATTAACAGAGCGAGCAGTAAAGGAGTTTTGGAACGAGGCAGATCCGTATAAGTAAGTGAAAGTAAAAAGAAACCATAGGAAGTAATTGAAAATAAAATAAGATATAAAATTCATCAAAAAAGATTGTGGAAGAGGTAAATTCATTTAAATCGTACCAGGAACCATTAATATTATTGACTATTAATATTGTTACAAATATTATTCATTGATTATTTTGAAAGTTCTACAATATTGTTCTGATAATATTCAATATTTTTTTAATAAGCGCTGTCGTGAACAGCACAAGGGTGTACAACCTTTTTAATATATGGTTTCATTGTATTTTCATATCTGTAACAAGGCTTTTCGGGTAATTTTTTATCCGGTTTCATGTCTTTATAAAATTTAAATGTCACGACTGTATTTATTACTTTCAGTTCTCCCAGTCCAGGAAATTCTAATTTTGTATCTTTTCCCTCTGCTATCAAATACCTTAAACACTTTGAGAAAAAATAATTTAAAATGGATATAGAATCTAAAAATCTTCCTTGTATACCACATTATATTATATAAGTCAGTAAAACCCACCTGAACTACTTCATCCAAACATAAAATAACAGTTTCCTTTTTGTAGTTACATGTTTTCATAACTTTACATAGGTTCATTACAGTAACTGGCATCTGAAATCATGTTATTTTATGCATTGATTTTTTTTTTTTTCTTCTTCTAATATTCTCTCATAATGTTATAATTTTATTTTTATTATTACACTGTCAGTAGCATAGTCTTTCCGTTGATGAAGATCATATTGCTCCGTGAGTGTTTTCGATAAGAAAAAGATCGGTTGAAAGAAATTAATTTCGTGCTGGATGCCTGCATCTAGCTTCCATTTTTTCAACGTGAATGTTCCTACTTCTTTGATTATAATACTCTGAAACAAACATTAAGTAATTATGTATAAAGGTAATTTTAATGTCGCTTTCTTCTTCATTTTATGAAAAAGTAAATTTCTGTATATATTTACATTTTGTTTTTCATTTAATTAAACACTTACTTTCTCTTGTTCTAAACATCTCTTCACATGTTGTGCAATTTGATTCCAGACAGAGTTCACTTCTATTATTATAAAGTTAGATAAATTATAGTAATGAATATTATAATTATTGAAAATTATTAAAGAAAGTTGTTCTTTCATACATACCTTCAAAAGTAATTCTTTTACCTATGTTTGTGGAAGCCATATTCTTTGTCTCTTCTAATACATCTGATATTTTATTCATTTTCTTTAATTGTATTGTCAATTTTTCAATATATTATTATTAGAATGTCTTACTATGCTAAAATTAGCTTCATTGATTGGATGGTTGCTATAGTAATCAGGTATGGTCAGGGTCAAAAGTTGTGAGACAGAAAATAAAAATATATTGCTATCATATTCGGGAGAGATAATTAAAAATAATATTTTCATATTATATTATCATCAAAAATTTAATTTAAAAAAACATATTTTTGATCATATAAACTGCATAAAATATTGTCATATAAATAAATTTAAAATTTAAACTAATCAAATTTAAATTTAATATAATCAATGAACAGTTTGAGCCAAAAGGATTCGTACACTTCATTATTATTATATCAAATAAATATTAAAACTTATATTAATAAATTAATAGAGCTACCTCTTACTTTAAAAACACATTCAAGATGCTGTGACATTAAATTAACTAAGTTTTGTATCACTGTAATTTTTTTCCACTACTTATTAATCACACTCTTTAAATTTTGGAAATTAAAAAACTGAAGTGTGTGCTTTAGACTACGTGAAAGAAGTGAAATTATCAACAAGGCGAGATTAATAATATGAAATATAAATTATAAATAATAGCCCATTATAGAGAGAATGAAATATTGAAAAATTCCCTCGCTTACAATATGCAGGTCCGATTTCTAGTTTCTGAGATATTTTAATCCATATCTTCTATAAAACTCCTTATCATTTGGTTTTCAACACTATTTTATCCTTTTCACCTAACTAACACAGCGTCGCGTTAAGATACAATTTTGAATTATAGTCCATTACAAAGAGGATAAAATGCTGAACGATTCCCTCGCTTACAGTATGCAGGTCAGATTTTTAGTTTCTGAGATATTTTAATCCATATCTTCAATAAAAGTCGTTATCATTTGGTTTTCGACACTATTTTTAATTATCACCTCCCTAACACGGAGTCCCGTTAAGAATACAATTTTAAAGAATTAAGGATAAAATGATAAATATTTCTTTCGGTAACAGTATGCAGGTCCGATTTTTAGTTTCTGAGTTATTTTAATCCATATGCAAAGACTCTAGCCGACTTTACCCGAGTCTTACACTTTGGAGATCTCATGGCTCAATCTAATTTACTCACCACAAAACACACCTAAAGAAGTTTTCACTTCAAAAACGTTACATATTCTGACTTCATCTCTCAGAGATTGGCTGACGGTAAGGTGAGATTGCTATCTATTTCGGTACAATGTTGAGGGTCCGCATCTTAATTTTCCTAGCTGTGTGCTTGGCGTCTCTTCATAATTCTGATGGATGAGATCCATAAGATATACAAAAGGAGGAAACCGTGGACATTGATTGGAGCGTGATAACAGGACAATTCTTACCAAAGGCTATTTATTCATGGATCATATTACACTACTTAAGGATACTAAATAGAAACTGCAACAAGCGATAACTCAGTGGCAGGAGGGGACTTTTGCGTAAGGGCATGAGGATCAATACTTCCTAGACCAAAGTATTTATTGTTTACAGAGAAAAGATAATAAATGCCCTATTATTAAATTTTCCTAATTAAAATATTTTAAAATGTTAACATGTTTTCTCTGATCTATTATGTCATCTTTATCCTTTCAATGACAATCGATTCATATATGTGTCGAGAGGGTAATGGGCACAGGCGACAGTTGACTCATATATGAGTCGATAGCCTGTCATGCTCTTTCCCTTTAAAAGACAGAGAAAGAAAAAAAAAATTGTCGGTTTATTGCAAAAAAAAAAGTCACTAAGTGCATTTTTGATATAGGTTTAACTTTCAAATATGTTTTTGTTAATTTTTTCCTTATTTATTGATATGAAAACACCTTAAGTGCATGTAAATGATGCAAAATCCTCTTATTTATCATATATAGTTAGTTACACTAATTGTACAATTTTCTGATTTCACAAAGATAAATTTCATTAAAGTTCTTAATTATTTGAGGTTATGAAATGTCACTTCATGTCTTTTTGCAGTAAACCGATATATTTGGTTGGCAAATAAGTCCTTTCGGTTTTTCTGTTTATTTTCGTCGTTCTAATACACTTCTTACCTGATGAATTAATCCCTAAGGTGGATTGTTTATCCTGTTTGTAATATGTCAACAACTATATCTGTTAATGCTTATTGAAACTTAGTATCGTGTTTGCTATTGCATTTTGAACAGGGAAGAAAATATTTGTTATCAGCATATTTTGTTGTATTATATTTATAAAGGTAACTGTGCTAATATAATACAACAAAATATGTACCAAAATTGGTTTTGCCAAATTTCATTCAGGAAATTTTGACATCAATGATGCTCAACAGTCTGGTCGCCCACATGAAATAAAAACGACCAATGTTAAGGCCATTATTGATCAAAATCTCACCTAATCAGTGCGAGAGATTGCTATGGTTCTAAATGTATCGCACACAAGTGTAGAAAACCATTTGCACAAGCTCAGCTATGTTTCCAGGCTTAATGTTTGGGTCCCTCACACGATTTTTTTTTGAAAATCACAAAGAATATTATAACTTCAATACGACTTTAGGTATCAACAAGAAATTTAGTTGGATTTTAGATACCACATAAACTACATAAAATGACTTCAACAGGACCTTTGTAAACAAATTACAAATGGAGATAAAAAATAAAACCTATAAGGAGTTTTCATTTATTTATTTTGTAGGCATTAAATAAAAAATCCATCCATACGTCTTTGAAGAGCAATAATTCAGCTTTCCAACGGATATAGTAACATCGAATTTGGAGAACATCCTGAAGAGTTATGAATGATCGGAAGGGTGTTGTGTTCTACCAAGACATCGCTAGGCCCTATATCTCATTTGTCACTCGCAATAAATTATTGAGCCTTGGATGGGACCTTTTGCCCCACCCTCCCTATTCACCAGATCTAGCTCCAAGTGATTACTACTTATTCTGGTCTCTGCAGATTGGAAAGAAATTCCTAAAGGAAGAGGACATCAAAAACCACTTGGATCAGTTTTTTAGCAATAAATTCGAGACATTCTATGAATATGGCATCATGCAGTTGATGGAAAGATGGGAAAAAGGTATTATTAAATAATGGCCAGTATATTATAGATTAAAATAAATTTTATGTCTATAATACATTGAGTTTTATTTCATCCTGAAAAACTGAAAGGACTTATTTGCAAACTCAAAATATATATATATATATATATATATATATATATATATATATATATATATATATATATATATATTGACTTAAAATTATATATATATATATATATAATTTTAAGTTCATTAATTTGCATGATTAAACACCAGTTGACCGTTTCTATATAAATTTTTCTCTACTAGACTAGGCACAAATTGTTTTTTTAAATTTTTATATTATAATTTATGTTAATATCAGTATTTTTTATTTTATAACCGATGTATGAATACTTTTGACTCTAACTGCATGTTGGTTTATGAATTGTATTTCTGGCTATTGGTAATGATGCCTTTTTTTTTCCTACTTTATAGAGAAGGAGTCGTTACTGAAATCGTTACCAAATCTGGAACCAGAAGCTATGCCGAGGTTGGTCTTGAAAAACCAATTAGAATTGACTGCTTACTTCCAAAATCAACAAGAGTGACCGTCAAATTGAGAAGGTAATAAATAACTCCTTAATTTTTTTTTATTAAATTATTATTTGGGATTATTAAACTACTTGAATGAATGGATGTAAAAATTTAATTATTATATTGTGACAGGTTGGTCGGATTTACCTATTGTTGTCTGATGTTAGAAATAATATGAATTTCATGTGTTTTCTTTTATACATCTTTTCTTCTATATTTGTCAAAAATATACAGTCGCAGTCATAGAAATCGCATCATCTAGTAAAAATTTTATTTTATTTACCAGATCGCTAACTGTAAGATTTCCGGATATTTATTTGCTAGTTTTGAAATGATATTCTAAAAACAATCGTACCAACAATGTCAATACCATCTTTATGCCAGATTTACCTCTCCTTCAATCCACCGAATCCTCTGACGCCATCCAAAAATTACAGGAAGCTATAATCGGAATTTGTGCCTGGACAAACCACAATAGAATTACTCTAAACACTGAGAAGACAAAATCCATCCTGATTGGAACTCCCTCACTCCTCAAATTCCTTACTGACACTCCCCAATCTTTTCCTGAACAACTCACCTATCACATTCCATACTTCCGTAACCTTGGTGTTACCTTTGTTCAAACCCCCTTCCAGGGAAACCACACATCTCCCAAATTTCCCGATGTACTACCTCTACCCTGTAACAGTTTAGCCATCTCCGCTATCTCCTTCCATATAAATCCCGTCAACTCCTGGTTTCCTTCCTTGTGTTCCCCCACTTCGACTATGGCTGTTTTGTTTACGGCGGACTCAAGGGAGAATTCCAGGCCAAACTTAAACGCCCAATTAACTGTGCAATACGTATTGTTTTCGAAATCTCAAGAGATACGCAAATAACCCAGTATTACCCCGAGTTGAAGTGGCTATATTCATCTGACCGCCGTCTGTACTTCCTTGCTACGTTTCTATACCAAGCCATCAGAACTTGGCGACCTTCCTATATTTTTCATAGCCTACAATTTAAATATTCCATTCAATCCCGTCTCACTAGATCTCGTACCTCCGACCTATATCCATCTCCTCACCGAACTGCTGCGTTTGACAAATCCTTTATAATTCAAACTGTCTCCTTGTGGAATACTATCTCTCCCAATATCCGACATGCACAATCAGTTTCCTCATTTAAATCTCTCCTTTTTAAGCATCTACTCCTTTCCCAACCCGATTGATCATGAAAAGTAGATAAGAGAACTTTTTAAGTTCTCCCAGAAATGATTTTGTTTACTTATGTTATTTTATTTTCCCATGTTTTTATTATATATATCTGTATGTTTTTAGTGTTTTTGTTTTATTCTTCTTCCAATATTTTAATTTAAAGAAAATTGTAAATATTTAATTTAATGTATGGCCACACAGGCATTTTCTCTGTATCTATAATTTGTCCTAAAGGGACAACAGTTCCAGGATAATAAAAAATATTTTCATTTCATTTCATTAAGCAGTCATGTTTTTCGGTTGTTTTTTTCTCCTCTCAGTTTCTTTAGCTGTATGGTACATTTTTTTTTCTTTTTTCTAAAACTATGACTACCTTTGATTGGTGATTCCCTTTCCTCGTTACTATTTCTCATGAAAATTCCTTTACTTCATATAACGTCACAATTATAATATTTTCTGACAAAGACAGTTTTTGATACAGGTCATAATTATAGCTTTTATCCTGACATTAGTTAAAACTGAATTGAGGTACATTGTCAAAGTTGTAACCTTAATAAGTAAACATTCAATAGAATCAGCATCATGAACATCAAAATCAAAAGAAGTCGGTGATGTGATTTTTATGACCGCGACTATATGTTTGAAAAATATGAAAATTTTCGCACATGGAAAACCTTTTTTTTTTTGGCTTATATTCACCATAGAGCGTAACGCTTTTACAAAAATGTTGCTTCTAAATAATTTATAATTTTTACTTATCTTCCAGAACATATCCATAACTTTGATTATAAAAAAAAGCTTCATCACAATTTTTATTAGTTATCTAAAACGTGTTTGTGTGTGTATATATATATTATGTATACAAAAATATGTATATACTTCACAATGATCATGATTTTATTTAAAAGATAATAGAATAATCTAATTAAAGCGGGTATGATCAATCACATTATGTTCCAAAACTTATATAGCTGGGAGGACTACGCGAGTAGTCATAAGTTTAGCACTTCTTACCACGTTATATTGCAGTTTTATTAATAAATAAGGATGTAATTAGGAATAAAGTGTAAAGATTACACATTACTTTAACCTAATGATAACTTTTTTATTTTAAAAAAATGCAGAAAAAATTGTATACTTATTGATATAATAAATCTGGTGAAAATTGGTCATCAACAGCCAAAAAAATCTTCAGGTCATTCCTGGAAAAAAAAGTACACCTCAATATCATTTCTAATTTTAAGAAATAGTTTAAAAAAAAAAAATGATTTTAAGTATAACAAGGATTTTTGTGTGTTTCTCTTAAAACAGTCCTAGAGTAAAAATTACTTGAATAACCTGATAAAATACTTAAAATAAAATAAAACGGCCCTTAATTAAGTTAACTTAAAAAAAAAAAAATACATACAAATCTAAATAAAGAGAGGAGGGATACTTACAAAGTTAAGAATTGACTTATATTGTGAAACTATATTACTAACAGTTACTTCAAGTGTATTATTAACAGTTACTTTAAGTGTATTATTAATAGTTATTTTAACTGTATCATTGAGGGGCAGGTTGGCCAGGAGGGCTAACGTTAACGTGTCTGCACAGCATTGTACGTTGCCCGGCAACATGATAACCGAAGTTATGAATGATAAAATAATACGAGTTCGCGTCCCAGTGCCTTAGGGGGGGGCCAGTGCCGGGGGCTTTTAACTCTGACATTAATCCTCTGGTATGAGAAACCCCCATATAGCCAAAAAGGCGAGAAGGAAGACAGTTACTTTAATTTTAAAAGTGTTGGTTAATATATTCTTTACTTACCAACCTCATTTCATTTTTATCAGTGTTATCTTGTTATGTTAAAATAGGTTGACATCCTAATGTTATTCTAATCTTGCTTTCTTTTATCTGTGTTTTTTGTTTCAATTCAACTCAATAATACTTTAAAGCTAATACATTATTCCTATTGCTTAATTGTTTATCTAGGAGTACTCAAGGTGATAAAATAAGAGGAAAAGTTGTTACTCCACAAGCTCCTACTGCACAACAAGGACTCTACTGGGGTTATACAGTTAGACTTGCTGAGCGATTGACTGACGTCTTCGTTGAAGGCCCTTATGGTCAATATGACTATTGCATCGGTACCTCTGACAGAGGTGAACCTGTAAGCAATTACAAATTACGTGAGTCAGGATTCAAACACGGCCTTATAGTCTTCGGAGGCGTGAAAGGTCTCGAATTCTCCCTGAAAAACGATCCTAATTGCCCTGGCGAAGTAGAAGATGTATCCCTTTTATTTGACGCCTACTTGAATACCTGTCCGAGTCAGGGAGCGAGGACGATCAGGACCGAGGAAGCAATGTTGATATCATTGGCGTTGATCACTCCTAAACTTGGATTAGCTTAATTTATATATAATTTTTTACATAAATATTTTGTATGTAATTAAATCTTTTGTTAAATTGTGTGTTAAATCTTTATAACCCTAAATTCCCTTCTAGTTTACTTAAGCAATTAAAATTTCATAGAATGCATGTAATAGTACGATAGTATTAATATAAAAAGGCTGGGGCCAATCTTAATTCTTGTACATCCTTGTATGCATGATTCATTAGAAGTACTACTATTATATGCTTTATCCTGTTTTTACTTTCACTTACCTAAATATATATAATATATAGGAAGAGAAAGTATTGCAATCATGAAAAAAATTTGAATCTTAGTTTTCAATAGAAATAACCATTTTATAGTACCCTAAGTCCAAATATAAAAGTCTCACAAAATGGTCTGTGTGTTCGTGTATATGTAAACAGACTAGCTCAAAAACAAAAGTAATATGAAACTTATATTATGATTTAAGGTTTGTAAATTCCTCGGATGCTATAAAAATGTTTAAATCAAAATCAGCTAGCTAAAAGTGTCACTTTATATCATCGATTTTACATATTTTTACTACTTTCTCGAAAACGACTCGAACGATTTTGATCAAACTTATCATACCCATGTACAATTAGTCCTATGTCCTATCTTCATTGATGTAATCTGACAGGGCTTTTGAATTTTCAAAATTTCTTCTTGTTACTATTAATTAAAGATTGTTAAATACAATGATTGAAAAAAATTGATTTGTAACTAAAGGAGAAATAAGGGTTGGAAACTACACAAAAACGTTCGAGTGTCCGATCTTTGCCGATCCCTTCCTTTTAAAGATACCTCTCTGTACATGGCTTCCATATTATTAGTTCATTCATCATTAAAAATATTCACTTACCCATAATCTAAAAAGGTTTTTATGTGAAATGTTGAAGATTTACTAATGTAAACCTTATAATATACTAATATTAACTTCTTTTTTTGACGAGTTTTATGATTGATGTGTCCGATATAACTCAGAATTTTTCCAAAAGATTGATTTTTCACTACAATCATTAGTATTGTTTAATATTTAATACAGCCTTACACATATGTGCAAAGTCATGCAAACGCTATTTGACGAAATTTAAAAGATTCATAGGGTGGGAAAACCACGGTAATCATTTGTTTTAAAGGAAGTTACATATCCTTTTTACTTTTGCTTCTCTCTATAAGAAAATAACTAACTACTCCAGTAAAAATGGTAAGAAGAAGTTGTGTGATGTACTCACAGCACCTGATTTATTTTTAGTATAATTAGATCTGAGCTTATTATTAGATTGTCATATATTTTCAAAACACAGAGATACAACATACCTTCCCTTTATTTAATTTAAAATTAGGTTTAATTAATAGAAGAGTGAATATTAGTCATTCTGTTTTATTTTCTGATGATCAAACTACCTTAAGGTACATTTAGAAATTTCATATTAGGTACAATATATTTTATTTTGGCGAAATAAAATTATAATAATGAGTACTTAATATTTGACCGTTGTATTATTAAAGAAGGAGATGGTCATAAACAGCCGGGGTGGCGGTCATAAATAGACTAAATAGTGGTATAACTATTTTATTGAACGCCGACGTTTCGACCTGACTTTGCAGGTCTTCTTCAGGTCTAGAACGGACAAGATACAAAAAGATAGAGAATTGTGGCAGTTACATAATATTTAGACATAATTTATAAACAATGTGAATAAACTTATTAAACAGTAAATGCAATAAAATATGAACAAAGTAAGCTGAGTAACAAGATCCTAAACTGAAGTAAATAGATGCTAACAATTGTATTGTAATATATAATAAATGAAAATGTGAATATACTTCTACAAATCTACAGGAGAGATTGAAAGAAAAGGATATAATATGAAATAATAGACATAAAGGAATGTGGAGAAAGAAAAGAAAACCATAAATTATCTAAAAAAAACCAAAACGTTGGCTTTAAATAAAATAGTTATACCAGTATTTAGCTTATTTAAATTAAATATATACATATACATATAAAATAGAATTGAGAGATTATAGATAAGAGTACAGTGTGTATGAACATAAAATTGGCAGAAGTAAAATATAAATATAGAAATAACTTCATTTACATGCATACATTGCAGAACTAACTTTTATTATTATTATTTTATTAAAAACCAAAGTTTCGACCCGACTTTGCAGGTCTTCAGGGCTAGGACGTTCCCTTGTATCCATCCATATCTTAAAATTTTAGATAATGTAATTTTCCATGTTTTGTTTTACTTTTAATACTTAGCCCCTCACCATTTCCCAACCAGGTCAGCAAATTCCCCCAATACTTACTGATGTTTTTCCAGTTCTAAATGAAACTCCTTGCTGAACACACCTGTAAGTCTCTATTTTTATTCTTCTAATTTTTATTTACTTACTTCTTTTTGGGAGGTGTTCTTCTTCTCTTTCTGCACACATGAAGAGAAGTATGGTAGGGGTGATCAGTCAGAAATAAAATGGCAAAAATAAATAATATTTATTATTATTATGACAGGGTTCTATCTTATTTGAACAGGTTGGTTTTCTATCTTATTTTAATTTTCTTTTTTTTTTTTTTCCTCCCTTTCATTCTGTTTTCCATATTTCCATCTTCACTTTGTATATATTGATACATGTGCTCATTTATTTTTTACTTTATTTTAACTCTTTATTCTATTATATGCAGTCAGTACATTCTGATAGACTTGACAATGTCTCAATTTACTATCCAACTATTCTATTTACAATATCTTAATTTTACTATTTATTTTTATTTCTTATATAACTTCATATTCCTTTTCTCTGTTTTACATTTTATTCTAAGATTCTCATTTTTAGTTCTTATGTTATCTTATTTTGATTATGTTTACTTCATTAGTCCGCACTTTTTAGACGTTATTATTATTTAGTTCTTGTTATCGTCATCTTATTATTCTTATTATCGTCATCTTGTTATTCTACCCACTTCATTTTACTTTAATTTTTTTTTTTTACCTACATTATTTATGTTTCTCATACCTTGTTATCTGGTTCTTTTCTTATCCCTGATAAAGTCCTGAACTTCAGGTCGAAATGTCGGCAAATGTTAAAATGAATATTAGAAGGAATTAGTCGAGGGTGCGGTCAAAAAAATAAAAAAATTAAAATATATAAATAATTTTAATTTTTGCCTAATATATTTTTTGCCTTAATTTTTGCCTATATATTTTAATTTTTTTATTTTTTTGACCGCACCCTCGACTAATTCCTTCTCATATCATATCAACGGTCAACCAACTCTACATCATTAAAATGAATATTATTTATTTTCTCCATTTTATTTCTGACTGATCACCCCAACAATACTTCTCTTCATTATTCACGACAGTCAACCATCAACGTACAATTTGTTCTTAATATTTTAATGTTGGCTTTTAATAAAACAGTTTTGCCACTATTTAGTCTATTTATGACCGCCACCCCGGACCATCTCCTTTCTTATAAAATTATAAGTACTAAAAGTAGTATTAAGAGAGACATAATGAAAATGAAAGTAATTGAAGAATAAAATATTCAAATGAAAAAATTGTTTTGAAAGTGTGCTATGTATTGTCTTTAGATAGCCTACTTCAACTATTTGACCAATGTCAAAACCATAGTTTCCATCCTCACAGTCCATTAACCAGCCTGAAAAAAAGAACCTCAAAATATTTAATGGTGCATCTTGCATCATACCATCCTCTTCTGGATCATCCTGCTCATGAAAGAAAAGTCAATAGTTTAATAAAATTTAAATTGTGTTCCTCTCTTCTCTGGTTAGAATTGGTTGATAAACCTGTATAATTTTTTTTTTTATTCTAATTTATTAAGAGCATATAGAAAGATACATAAAGTTAATTTGAGAGATATCAAAGAAGTTTCTAGATAATTGAAGAGAAATACCAACAATTTTGAAAATAATGCAACCCAGAAGTCATCGAAAGAAACTCATCTCCCCGTAAGAAAAGTTACTTATATTAGGAGTGGCAATGGAAGTTATTTATAGAATTAATTTTATTATCATCTTTTTTTTTTTTTTGTTTAACATACTTTATTTATTTGATATTTTGTTGCCACTACCCTGTAGGGTCATTGGCAACGCCTTTAAATTACACTCTTTGTAGAGTTTTATCTCTTTTAAAAACCTTAAAGTTTTTTTGACTGCACTTTCACTGTCTTGTAGATTTTGTTTTAGACTCTGTGCCATGTCCAACTTTTTCCTTGGTTCAAATGAAGGGCAGTCTTGAATAATGTGCTTTACTGTCCTTTGGACATCGCAGGTCGGAGGATCAAGTCCTCTTAGTAGGTATGAGTGTGAGAACTCACAATGTCCAATTCCCAGTCTGCAAAGACCTGTCTCCTCTTTTTGAGATGGTCGGTGAGAGGTTTCCCATTTTAAACAGTGGGGTTTAATTTCTTTTAGTTTCGATTCTCCTTGTTTTGCCACATGTTCCACACATTTTCCTTAATTTTTTTAACGTAATCCTCTAGAGGGATTTCATTAATTGATTTTACGGATATTATATCTGCCTTTCTTGCCATGTTGGCTGCTTGATCGGCTTGTTCATTACCGATGATTCCGCAATGGAAGGGACCCAAATGAACACTACTTCTTTGCCCTTCTCCCTTAGTAGCCCCCACACGTTTCTTACATCTTTTGCGAGAGTGGTTTTGGGCCTGGTATGTTCAATGGCTAGGTAATGAACTCATAGAGTCTGTCACCACTGCCCAATTGGTAGTTTCACTTGTCTCTATGTGTTTAAGAGCTTCTCTAATTGCTATCATTTCACCAATAACTACTGAACAAGCCTCCGGAATTTTGAATAGTTTTTGATTATTACAATTTATAACGGAACATCCTACTTTATTTAGCTTAACATGCTTTAATATAAGTGGACATAGACAAACTGTCTCATCATGGACATTTTTCAACAACGCTTATTATCAAGAGGTTAAGGCGGTGGCGCCCGAACATGTTAAGACTTTTTCCGCTTTTGCATTCTCCAGTTAGAATTGGCACGTTCGAATCCGGCCTGGGATGGATTATGATTTATTTGGAACAGAGTCCTCAGGCAGAATATCAACTTTTTTTTTTTTACCTCCTACTTCGCTATACCTGGCATATGGGGTTGAGGGAGGAGATTCTAGTCCAACCATGGGTGTATCTAATTATTCCCTTTCAATGTGGAAAACATTTGAAATAATGTAGCAATCAATTAAAACATTTTTCTGAAAAAATGATTAACAGTGACAAATTAGTTTCCAGTATTTCATAATACTGAATGAAACTAATTATGAAATAAACACAAATTTCCACATATTTTAATTTATTGCGCCCTCGCTTTCTAGCTATTCTTATGAAACTACATTAAACATAGGTTTAGAGAAAAATATACCATATAGGAGCTTGGCTGAGATCATTCATTCAGTGACTAGATGAAATGGTAGTAATAATAAAACTTATATTATTTTTTTTATAATTGAAATTTATAACTGTATTAAATGATAAATACAACAAGTAAATGTGAAACAAGCAACATGACATGTATAATATGAAGAGAAACTAAGCCATTGGTAGCACTCTAATTATATTTCTATATTAGAAGATCCCGAGGCCATCTTCTTTTCAGACGCCTCAGAGGGTTATCAGGAATAGATGAAGAAGCAAGGTTGGAAACAAAAGGGTTCGGATGGTTCAGAAGTTTATTATGGAAGGACAGGTATCTAGATTGAGCTAAATCGGAAACATATGGAACATTAAGGTCGTTATGGATGATTTTATTTGTGACAAAGTAGGGAATATTGAGGATTTTACGAAGGATTTTGGATTGTAGAGATTGGATACGAGAAGAATTTGATAGTTTAGTGGAGCCCCAAAGCTCGATCTCGTAAGTCCAAATAGGCGTTATTATAGTAATATATATGAGTCATTTGTAAATAGTTGAAAGTTTAGAGCGTTTTTGTCTAGTAAGTGCTGCAGTAGTCGAAAACGTCGGGCGGTTTCTAGTCGTTTCAGTCTGGTATGGGGGTTTATATTATTATGTGGAAAATTTTTTTGGAAGCAAGTGACATAAATAGTACATCCATCTTTAGGCATTGGTTAGTTAGTAATTAACTAACGTTAGGATTAGTGGTGCTTACTTGAAAAGTGACCATTTGAACTGTTATGCGAATCCTATTATATTACAAAACATTTTATATTTATAACCTTTTAGTTGTGATTTTGTACATATTTTACGTTTATAATGTACTTCATTGTATCTATTTATTTAAAAAGCAATCAATTTATAAAATTTGAGAAATAAAAATTTTTATTACTATTTTTCCCATTTCCTCCAAATGAAATAAATTGGTCTCAACTCTAGCTACACCACTGATTCCTGCTCTATAGAACATTAGTAAACCACCCATTAGTAAACAACTAATGGTAATACATGTTATTGTCTTTTCCGACTTCTTTGGATTTCATAGAATACTTCTAACCTTCTGATAAGATAACACTATAAAACGACAAAATGTCTTAAAATTTTTCACTGTAATTTAGAGCTGGAAACAATATATTTAATCGAACATGTATTTTTTAAATAACGTTTACACTTTAGCTGCCAAAAATTTGGGAAAAATAAGCAAAGTGAGTACTTAACATTAGAAGTGTATTTGATTGATGTTTGAATCCATAATTGTATTGTTTTTATTTTATTAGTAACCTTTTTTAGGTTGTAAATTATGTCCCACAAACAGAACAAGTTAGAACGATGGCTTTGCTCTGGGTAGATTGGCGTATGAAGAAAGATGTTCGTAAAAGAAGAAACTTAGCTGCTCATGCAGACACGAAACTTAGAATTCAGTGTATCAGGAAAAATGATGTGTTACCAAGAGAGATCAGAGTTAGTATGGTGTATTAAGCAGTTCCATTTACTGTAATTATCCAACTATATTACAACTGTACCTTCGTTTTTATTAATTTTCATTGCCTATTTTTAGGAAATTGCTGACAAAGAAATAGAAGAACTCCCTAATGACTGTCTTGGGCCTAAAATCGTGAATAGATGTGCGTTTACTTCTAGGCCTAGAGGAATAGTGCATAGGTGGAGAGCTAGTAGAATAGTTTTTAGAGACTTTGCTGATCATAACCGAATGTCTGGAGTTCAGAGAGCATTGTGGTGAAAATGTAGTTTAATATATAGTCAGTGATACAGACCCCTTTTTTATTAAATGATTAACATCCACCAGAAACTTAGTGAGTCGTCATCATCTAATCGCAACCTATAACTATTTTATTTATGAAAACTCTTGGAATTGGGCCATTTGCAATCTGGAGATCGGCAAACTTTCTCTATTTAATTAGGTCATTTATCCTATATTACCTCATTATTTGGACAATTTAGGGATGTAGGTCACGCCAAACAGCTCAATATTTTTGAAGGCCTCCTTTTTTTCTCAACTATATGCTGAAAATATCTTATGATTCAAGTGGAAAGCAAGTGGGTATTTACCATTTTTTAGTACCTAATTAAATAGATAAAGTTTGCTGATTTCCAAATTGAAAACGCCCCAATTTCGAGAATGATTGTAAATAAAATAGTTGTACGTTACGATGAGATGAAGCTATTTACAAAGTTTCAGGTGGACGTTAATACTTTGATAAATAGGGGTCTGTACTAAAGACTAATAATCGAGATTCAGCAAACTTCATATTTTATAAACTTCACTTAATGTCTGTAGCTTATTGGTTATTACTATTAATTTAATAAAAGTTGAATATTATTTTCTAGAATGAATTTTTGGATCTATTTTCTTTATTATTTAGAAATTATAGTTTTAATATTGAATGTTTGTTTAATTATTTTAAGGGTACCACTCTATAAGTGTTACTCCACCTTGATGACACTACAAATGGAAATCCGACAATAACTAAGGATTTAGAATGTAATTTAGGACTTCAGTAAACTCCCTTGTGTTCCTTTTCAGTTAAATTGGTTTGTTAGCTTCAATAACATTTTTGCTTTCGACTCCAGCTCATTACGCTTGCTCTTAAGTGATAAACAAATCCCTAACTGGTCCATATCAATTTTTTTTTGGCATCCCCTTCCTCACTTTAAGGCTATACGGTTTTTTTCTGGGTCAGGGAGTGTAGGCGGGGATTTAAAAGACTCCCTCAGCACGTGAACTCGTGACTGTTGTTTATCATTTTGTCTCATATATCAGGTTGCCGGACAACGTTGGTGTTGTATACACACGTTAGCCCGTTCGGCCACCCTGCCCAGTCCATTTTAGTTCAGCTTGGAGCTTCATCAGATAGTTTGGTCACTTTCGGCCATTCTCAGGATTCTATTTATGGTGTATTAATGAGATCTTATGCTTCCCAACAAAGCGGAGTGAAACTTGTACAGCAGTACTATTACCTCATACAGCATAATTATATGAACCACTCAGTTGACAGAATGATTAATTCCAATTTTAACAATTTTGATTGACAGTTTTAATATTTATAATAGGAAAATTTATTCCTTTATTCACAGTTCTATGTTTCAACGCTGCAATCAACTTACTGTCTCTACAGATATAAATTTTCCAATTAGAAATATCACTTAAATTATTTTACTCGAAAATTTGAAATTGAAGTTAGTCATTCTTTCAATTGAAAGGTTAGTATTAGACAATCAAAGTCTGAGTAGAGCGATCAACCTCTCACATATCCAATCAAGACTAATAAACATTTTGAGACTCTTTTTTATCCTTTTCATATACCTTTGCTGTTATATTTTAGGTACTCTCTTTTGTCAGTGATAATAAATTAAAATTTTCAATGCTTGGTTAAAAGACAGTAGATTTCTAACAAAATTACAAGGAAGCAAGGATATATTATTTATACCCTAATAAATATAAATAACTTTCCAAGTACTAAACCCGAAACTCTTCATATAGTGGTGCAGAGTTTTTTTTCTTTAGTGACGTATAATTACGTTCATAAATTGATAAATATTTTGAATAACCATATCTATAAACATTTGATAGTTGCTATTAAATAATTAAAGTCTAAGATTTCAGTTATTCCTGTTCACCTTTAAAGATTAAAACATCAAAGCCCAAAATAATAAATATTTGATAATTACTGATACAAAAAAAAAAAAAAAGCTTTGCCATGGTAGGATAAAGGGAAATCGGTCGATAGTTCTCCATATCCTGTTTATTGCCTCTTTTGTGGAGTAGAATTATTTTTGCTGTTTTCAACTGTTCTGGAATTTCTTCCTTTTCAAAAATTAAGTTAAATAGTTCTGTAAGTTCCCTAATGAGAACTTCTCCTGTTTTTAAAATTTCGTTCGTAATATCATCCGGCCCAGGACTTTTTTCATGTTTCAAGTTTTTTACAATAACAGCCACTTCCTGTTCCATTATTGATATGATTTCTTCTTGAACTTCATCTGCCTCTCTATTTATTTTCACTCTCTTCTGATTACATTTATTAAGTTCTCTGAAGTATTCCGTTGCTAACCTTCTTATATTTTCCCTATAAGTTATAACTTCTTTCTTCCTGTTTTCAAGAGCAACCATCCATTGCCTACCTTTGGACAATTCTTTTTGATTTTTTCTTGTGGAGTTATTGTGTAGAAGAATTTTAGTGACCATATCATTTTTATAATTTTCCAGATCTTCTATTATTCTTTTCCTGATTTCATTGTTCAGAACCGTGAGATCTTTTATCTTTTTACAAACTCTTAAAAGTTCTTTCGTACTTTCTGATAGTTTACTCATACTGAACCCAGGACTCTGTGCCCTTGTGTCTTCAATGGCTTTGGCAATAATATTATACTTTTCCTGAACTGAACTAAATACTTTTCCTTCTCTACTTTCATAATTATGCTGCAGATTTATTGTGAGTTCAGCTCGAAATTTTTCTATTTGGGTTGGGTCGTGAAGAGGTAAGTGCTTCTTCTTTTATACTTTTCGATAACTTTGCTCTACACATCCTGTGATCTGTGTTGAAATTTAGCCTTTGTATGACCTCCACATTTTCGACTAAACTAATTTGATTAGTCAGAAAATAGTCCAACTCAAACTTGTGTCATTTTGGTGAGCACCAAGTCCATTTTTCTTTAGCTTTTCTTTTAAAGAAAGAAATTCCAATTTCCAATTAAACGGCTAAAACAAAAATGGATTAATTGGTTTCCTCCTTCGTTTCTTTTACCGTTACAATCTCCTATAATCCTATCTTCACCATCTAGTTTAACACCAGCCCTGCCATTAAAGTTCCCCATCACAATAATCCAATATTTTTTTTGCTTAAAGCTGGAAGTAACGGTGTCCAGTTCTTGATAGAATTTTTCTTTTGCTTTATAGGAATCCGTCATCGTAGGAGCATGCACTTGCAAAACAGTTAATTTTTTACTGGAAGTAATTTTGGTATAGCTGAGTGGTTAGCGTGCTATACTAGTAAAGATCATAGGATCGAAACTTGGTCCTACTTCCCACTATGGCTGAATTAGAACTAGGGAAATTAGACCATATCTCCCCCCCTTAATTAGGGGAGGACTACAAGTTGTAAGACTTGTAAGTGCAAGCTATAAAAAATAAAATTAAATACAATATGTACCAATATTTACATCCCCAGTTCTGTGAAATGAATACACTCTCTCGCTGATATAGGGCAGCAACTAAAAAATGCTGCAAATTATTTCACAATGGTTTATTATTTCCAAACAATTATACATCTAAAGTAACATTACCTTCCGAGTTACAAAGAAAAATAAACAAAAAGTGATTCCAATTATTGGACTAAACTTTTTTTTTATAATCATTAGTAATATGCTAAAAAAAAATAGCATTACTTCAGTAACACATTCAAAATTTAAAAACCAAACCAAGGACATATAACATAGGAAACATTTGGAGTAGAACATATAAAAAAAAACCAGAGACCATATCTTTGCTCTTAATTGTCCGATTTTAACAATTTTTTTTTTGTTTTTTTAGGAAATTTCGTAAACTTTTAAAAAACGAATACAATATCAACAAAAAAGTATTAACTTTTCGAGTTATTCGGAATTTAATTTTACCATCCCTCGCAACTTTTTTTCCAGCTTCTTTTCGTTGAGATATGTTATATAGATAAATTTAAAGAGCGTCGAGAAAATGACTTTAGCGAAGTTTCATTGAAATCTGTACATTCGTTTAGGAGCTACAGTCTATAACAACACAGGTTTGAAAGTAAAAGGCGGATAGTAATTTCGATGAAGGAGAATCATCCTCGGGTTACCTCTGATTTTATATCAAAATTTGAAAAAAATCGGTCCAGTAGTTTCGGAGAAAATTTTTAATCGTTTTTCGAATTCTATGCATCCTGAAACGTGAAACCTCAAATTTTGAGAGGGGGTTAAGTTTTTGAATTTTTCGGTCGATCAGAATGGTTGATTATTGAAAATAATAAACCAAAATTGATTATAAGGGAATTGATTAAAGTAACTTGATCAATCAACTTAGTCATTTTTCCTGAATATAGTCAATTACCCAAAAAAATAATTTTGAGTAGTGGAGAAAAATTCCATTATTCCCCTTTTATTATTTATCCAAAATGACTGGCAATGAAGAATGAAGGGTTAAAATATGTGGAAGGGATCCAAATTAGATCGGTAGAGGGAGATTTTGCCATTCTTAAAATCTTATCCTTTGAAATATTAGGTAGTTAAAAAAATTCTCATACATTAGTATAGCTTTATTTCATATTACATATTTTAATCATTAGTGAATAATACTTTTCAAAGTAAAGTCTATTGTTTTCAATTACTCCCAACCATCCTTCTGTCAGTTTGTGGATTCGAAGTTTGTACCCCCTCCTTTGGAGGCAAAGAATTCTTCACACTGGCTCATTTAAATAAATACTAGCCACAGCGATGGCAAAAAGAGTTCTCTACCAAACATGAAAGGGCATTACTATAAAGCTGTCCAACCTCAAATCCCACCATTTCCTTGATTCCGACCCTACAAAGCTTCAAGAAAATTCCTAACTTCCATATCACGCCTTCGCCTCAACCACAATAGCCTACCATCCCATCTCTTTAAAATAAATATCTTGGACTCTCCTTATTGCTCTTGCAACCATTCCTCAATAGCCGATGACAACCATGTTCTCCTTTCCTGTACAAACACATCCACATACTCTTGATTCTTTCTACCATTTACTCATCAAAAACATCCTCCTCTGTACAACAACTCTTACACTAACTCATTAATGAAAAATTATTTACACATTATGGATATTATTTCTAAAAGGTGTTGTCAGTACGCAGTAACTTCATCAAATCCAATGATTAACCACTCATTTTGAAGATATTCTTCTCCTTCATGTGCGAAAAATAGTCCCATCACCCCGAAATTTCTGGAAAAAAAACTTTATTTTTAATAACCCTAAAAAGTATGCATTTTTTTTCTGGATTGTACCCATGATAATTAGAAATATTACTAAATTACCTACAAAACAAAAAAAATTGTATAATTATTAACAAAGATACAGTCCATTAATTTTGGTATACTTAATAACATCTTCCTCTTTAAAGATAGTAAATTAAGGAGTAGAATCGTCTACTACACTTTCTTTCCTGGCTGATATATTAACTTTATTATTTCTTAAAGGCATTTGTTTGTTCTTACACTTTCTATTTTTTAATAATTTATAAAATCCCATGATCGGGACATTATTTTGTCTTTATTACTTTTATTATCTTTCCAGTCAGCGTTCAAAAATAGGTCCTAGCAAAGCAATTTGTATTAATATTTTGATCTATTATGTTAAATGGAATATAGTTATCTACCAAGGAAAAAATATTAATTCCTTCCTTACATAATACGTAGGATCTACTTATTTCCATACTGTTTTGCTATTTCTTCAATAAACAAAATTTTCTGTGAATTATTCGCATGGGCCTACCAGTATAACCATATTGCTTTTAATAATATAAACTGTTAAGCACCAAAAATGAATTGGTATATTGGTTAATATGCCCATCCAAAAAAAAATCCATCCAAGATCCCAAAAAAAAAACTCTTCACATCCTTGTAATTATCTAAGATCCAACCTTTTAAAAAATGAGCCATTGATCTGAAACAAGGGTCTTTTAACTACAGCCTGTGAAACTTTCCGTGATTATATGGCAAAATATTAAAAATATGAAATTTAGTAAAACACAAACACACAGATGCTACCAACATTTATTACAGGAGTTGTTTCTCTTAAAAATCTCATTTCACAGCTGAAGTGTCATTTATAAAAGAAAAATTTCTTCACAAGCCATGGTCCACAGGACTAGAGGTGGGAGAGAAAATGCCAAACGTTTGAAAAGAATAGTTCTTGATCTCAAAGGAATGAACTGTTCTTCCAAACGGATAACAGTGGTTTTTTTTTAGTTCACCCGTTTGCCACTATTTGAGTTGCTGTTTGATCTGTTTTTCGTTTTTTCCAAATGAAACAGAAGCTCTTTCTATTTTCCAACTAACCTATCAGTTCATCATGAAAATAACCCAACAGTTTTTTTTTTTATAAGACATGTTTCAACTGTTATGTTTAGGGATGTAATTTTTAGCTCCCATTATTATTGAAGGCTAGGAATAAGTAAAAACTTTCATTATAGTTAGTACATTACTTCATTTATATATTGTACTTTGTAATAAAGAAATTCCTGAGGGGTAGGGGAAAAAAAAAAAAAATACTAAATTAACTTAAGCATATTTGTAGGCAAAATTAGTTTATGTTTTAGATGTATCTATCTATATTAGTGTCTTGCAGACCGAAAACAATTTTTATGATTGAACATATTCACATAAATCAATTTAAGTGCATAAATAAAATTAAATACTATTATTGAAGGGAAGAATGGTTGGGGTGATCAGTGAAAAAAAAACCAAAAAGCATTGTTCTCTTCAATTATTCACTGCAGTCAACCATTAATCCACAGTTATAAACACTATGATGTTCTATAAAAATTGAAAAAGGCAAACAGTTGAAAACATTTTTAAACAAGTTAAAAGATTTATAATGACCAAGCAGCGTAACTTCAAACTAAGAACAACACTTGATAAAGAAGCATGGCAAAACAAATTTCTTTAAAAAAGAAAAAATTCCTAAGTTCATCGATAGCATCCGATACACCTTTACGCTGGGCGAAAGGATGTCATCAATAAGCTCATTGTTGAGAGTTTTGGAACTTGTCCAAAATCACAACTACCCGATTAATACAAGAAAGTTAAAATATTATTAAAATAAAAAGTGTTCTATGCACAGAAGCTAATTTTCAATTTTAATTAGTTAAAAAGTAATTTTTAAGATTAAGCATTTGGTTAATATTAAAAGGTTATTGAACAATGTCAAACTTTATTCATAAAATGTTTCATTCATTTCCAGACTTGTCATTAAACGAATTGAATCTGTTTTAAAACAAATAAGACTGTTATCAAACAAATATGTCTTACACCAAGAATCGTTACGTTATTCTATGAACTATTTTTTTTTCAACAGTTCTTAGAACTGTTGTTTTCTGTCAATAAACAGTTCATTTACGTTTTTCAAAAGTAGCAGAAATGCACACGTCTACACAGGACTTAGTGAGTGGAGACTTACTTGTGGCCTACAGTGCTAAAAGTTTGAAAAGCCCTAATTTAAACAAACCATTACCTGATAATATGCTACAAACCATACCTGCTACAGACAGGATGAGGCAAATCGTTTACTGCTTGCAGTTCAATTTTCTTTGGACTAACAATGATGTGCAGTGGCGTTGTCGTTCCAAAATGGCTTGGTTCCTGTTGATTTCAGCAGGATACTTAGCACTCAAAACTGTCTAGCTGTTCCCAGCAGAATAAAAAGTCTTTTTATTTATCAAAATTACATATCAATTACAAAATATTTTTGGATTTAAAACCGAAAATCAGACATGCAGCATGTTCTGTTTACCCCTTCAGAGGAGTCAGTTTTTTAAAACAAAATTACATTTCAATCTATTTATAAACAACTAATTATATTTACGATGTATAAGTTATATAAATACTGTAATTAGAAAAAGAGTGGTACCCAAATTCTCCAATTTATTAATTATTAAATTCTCTGGTGAGCATAATTCTATAGAAGAAAGTAGACTTGCAGTAATTTACCAATGCTATCCAGTTGTTTCCATTTATTAAATCTATTACTTGATCCCGAGATAAATTTCTTGATTTTAACCATTTAATTCTAAATTCAGAGAGTATCGGACAAGCAGCCAGGAAGTGATAGAGATCTTCTGTTTCGTTTGCATTACACATGCTACAATAATTATTTGTTTGCTTCAAGTGTTTATAATTTAAGTTCAAAACATCAGCTCTAATTTTAATTATCCATTTGATCACCTTCAATGAGCTTTGGCATCAATATAATTTACTGAAGTTATATGAGGATAAAAAGTGAATGTTTTAGAATCTGAACTTAGCCCCGCCCATCTTAACCTCTGTGCCTTCAAATCATATAATGCATATTATATGAAATAAAAATAATTCCATTCATAAAATGAAACTTTCAATTTCTTTTTTTTTTTTTATAATTGATAGTTCAGATTAAGGAATGGTCTGGATTAACAATCCACTGCTAAGGCACCTGAGCCTTCATCAATGAGCCAAAGGAAATAACAAAAATCTTCAATATTTGTAAAAGTCTTTTATTTCATACTTATAAAGCACATATCAGAAATATATGTACATTTGTAAAAAAAAAAAGGAATTTGTACATTTTTAGTCGAACAGACCTGAAAAAAATAAAATTAATTAGTTAAACCAATTTACATACATGCTTAACTGCAACATAAACTTTATTAAAAAATATCTTACCGAAGCCCATATCATCATCTGATTCAGGTTCGCTCTCTTCCTTCTTCTTCTCTTCTTTCTTCTTGTCACCACCGGCTGGAGCAGCAGCAGCAGCGGGTGCAGCACCGCCTAAAATAAAATACAGATTACATATATATATATATATATATATATATATATGTATACACACACCACTTATCGAAGGAAACAATATCTAATGTGATTAAAAAACATAACGTTAAATAAATAACTACATACAACAGTGATGAAGATGAACAAAAAATTGAATGGTACTTTAGTTAAATTAAGCCGTTCATATCAGGACATATATTAATTAAGATAAAATATTTACATACTACATAAAATAAGAGTCTGTATCAAGTTGCATAGATTTAATGAAAAATAGGATGGTGAAAAAGAATGGCCTTGACTTTATGAAAAATGACAATAACTGAGTATAACAAGAATTTTTAATATATTTAAATTTCGAAGGTTGCCACAAAAGATCATGGTTTTTTGATAAAATGTCAAACAGAACAACAATCTATTCACAATTTTACAGGAGAGAATATTTATGAAAGTGATTTTGGTCCCTTTTGAAACCAGGTACGAACTAACAGCTTTAAAATATTCTCTGGAAAACATATTATTATTGAGGAATAACTCGTATTTCATTGAAAAAAGGAATTAATTCATAATTTATTATTTTATTACATGTCCACTATTAATTCTATATAAAATAAGTCTTAAATGTATTTCAAGCAATCTGTATCAAAAGACATAGAAAGTAATATTCCACTGAGACATTTGTTTGTCCCGATTGGGAGAGCTGTATCTTACCACATGATATACTTAAAAAACCCTAATATCTACCAAGAGTTTAAAACTAATTATCAAAATACTATTTCCCCACGTTACTCTCAGTCCATTAAATCCATGTTTTAGTTGTTTCTCTCCTAGAAATAACAGACAACCATTGCTAAAGATTAAATCACATGATCAGAGCCTGTCTATTGAGCTGTTAAACGTAAAGTTCCAGTTTGGAAATGAACTTCAAATTTTTAAGCAATTTTAATATTCCTGTTTTTCTTTTAAAGAATGAACTTGTAACTCAAATTTTAACGATGATGGAGTCAGATGTCCAGCCACCTTCAATATAAGGCCAATAATAAAAATGGTTACTAGAATTGCTGGTTATACATAATTACAGAAACCTTAATTAGGGTTTCTAATGAGTATTTTTGTTTTTAAGTAGATATACCATTATGAATACTCAAACTTCAGGCAAGATTTGCTGATGCTATATAAACCACATTAAAAAGATAATCTTAAATTTTAAGGAAAATGAAATTTGAAAAACATACCTGCAGCAGCTGCTGGAGCACCACCGCCAACACCTACACCACTGCTGATGTTGGTGATGAGGTCCTTGACGTTGATACCTTCAAGGGCTTTGGCGAAGAGGCCAGGCCAGTAGGGCTCAATGTCAACGCTGGCTGCTTTGAGGATGGTTTGGATTTTCTCTCCCTAAAATAAAAATATTGATATTAATTTAAAATCTATAAGAATGATTCTCATCAGTGGATATTACCATTTCTGCCAATATTTAATATCAAATATATATTTAAAAAAAAAAAAAACCTGTACCACTACAACCCATGAAGGGTTTTGGGTTCAGTACCATTTAGGGAAAACACTCTTTCTAGGTCAACAGTTGTGCAAGGAGGTGATGTGACAGAGATCATGATCAACTGCCAGGTTTTTCCTTTAATTATTTAATTAAGGGTACCCACTTTATAGAGGCTGGGTATATCCCAGGAGGATCTCCCCAGGGTGGCCCCACGGTCAAAGAAACAGATAAATAAATTTTCTGCCATGAGCCGGGGTTCGAAACTGGGACCTATAGAATCGGAAGCTCAGTTCCCAGCCACTGAGTTACCCCACTCCCTTAAATATTAAAACTAATAACATTTAATATTAATTATACTACAATAAATAAGAGTAGTTGGTAGGAGATTGTTGTCAGGAAGTACACAAAAATAAACTAAATTTATTTACCTTGTGCCAACGTTTCGGCCCAAGCAGAAACCATTTAATGAATAAATCGTTCTAATGACTGTAATCCTCATTCTTCTCTTATAAGAAGCAACAATCTACAACCAGTAAATTGTAAACATTGGTTTATACTTTTATTCTTGCCTATCGGTCAAATAGGAAGTAATAGAGGAAACACAGTCAATGCTCAGCCGTTGAAATTTACTTAATGTGATCATGAAAACTAGAACCATCAAAGTAGATAACTATTACAAAGCAGTAAGGGGGCGGGGTGGCCGAATAGGTTAAAGCGTGTGCATTGCACCGCGAGTTGCCTGGCAACCGGATAAGAGATTTGAGAAGATTAAAAAAGTATGAGTTCGCATCCCGGTGCCGGAGGGGATTTTAAAATTCCCCGCCCCAGGAAAATCCCGTATAGCCTAAAAGGCGAGGTAGGGAACAAAAAAAAAAAACTATTACAAAGCAATAACCAGTCACAACTTCATGAATGGTAGAATACATATTAATTAGAAAACTAGAACCAATAATCAATATTACAAAAGTTTTTGATTCATAAATCATACTTTAACATCAGATGAGAATAAAAAAGGATGTAAACACAATTGGAAAGTTACATTCTATAACTAAATATGGTTAAACCAAATTTATGCTTGCTAATAACCAATTTAAGGCATGAGTAATTAAAATAAAGTATAGAAACTAAAAAAAAAAAACGGACAAGGAAAATTAGACCAATTATTTTTTGAAAATGTGCATTCATGTTGTTTTTAAAGGGTGCTACTATATCTAGACACATTTATTTGGTTATTTAATTAGTCAACTGGTAATCACATCCAGTTAAAACATTCAAATAAGGCCTGTTAACCTGGGTCAACGACTATCCACGTGGTTAACCTGCACGTGGCAGTTAACAAACATTGGGTAAAAATTATCTTCACTAAGCAATTCTTACATCTCTTTAATGGTATTTCTTTTATATCCAGTTAACTATAATTCAAAACGCATTTAAGTTAATAATCATAAGTAGTACACGAACTAACGCACATGTAACTATTAATAGTTCTGTGTATAATATATTAATTACTTACAGTTACGGCAACATCGTCATCGGCGAGGATGAGTGCAGAGTATACACAAGCTAATTCTGCCTTGGACATGTTTGTATTTTTAATAAAGTGTGCAAGTCGCCACTTGGCCTTAGCTCAACAGAGAACAAGCACTCAATTCGTAACTGGACGAAATGGAATGGACGTTCGGATCGGGTCTCCAAGTAGCAGCAGTGTTGCCAATTTTTATTTATGCCATTTTTCAAATATTTTTTTAAATAATATTAATCGGATTATATAAAATTCTTAAAATATAATTATAACGCATTGTAATATTTTAAGTCCTTTAAAAATCAATCAAATCATTAATAAAGCATTCATTGATTCATTGATGTGTAGTCTTTGAGAAGCATTGGGGATTGGGAAAAAAAAAAAGGTTTTGTCAATCAAAAGTTTATATATAAATGAAAAATGAGTATTTAAAGTTTCTACTGATGGAAGCTATTACCAAGAATTCCGAAAAATTGTTTTAAAAAGTAAATTTCTAAATAATTAACTAATAATATCAGTCTCATATATGCTTAAATTTTGTAAGATTAGTTATAGTAAAGCCTATTTGGAAATAATAAATTATAGGCTAATAATTTGCATTTTTCTTTAATTTCATTATTAAATAGTACAATTTCAATATAAAATTGATTAATTAGATATATTGTTTGAGAAAAATTTATTTTAATTACAAAGTAGGTGGTCTTCTAATATAGAAATATAATTGGAGTGCTACTAATGGGTAGTTTCTCTTCATGTTGTACATGTAATGTTACTTATTTCATATTTACTTGTTGTATTTATCATTTAATATAGTTGTAAATTTCAATAAAAAAAAAACAAACAAAAACATTGAAATAGATGTAATTCAATTAATACATTTACCTAACTGTTACATTCTCATTCAAGTGGTCCTTAGGTAATAAAATAAATGTATACACATGTTGGCATAAAGACAACATTTTTAATTTTTATATATTTCACACTATCTAATGATCTTCAATCAAACTTCTACAACATAAAAAAAAAAATGTTAATCGATAATATAGGATGAAAAAAATATATAAATATACACATTTGAATGCACATATGCACAATGTAAATGTATGTGTGATATTATTTAGATTATTTTCAGTTTTATAGCCTAAGAATTTTCCAGAATCCTAACTTTATTTACTTTAAAAAGAATTTAAAAGTAGTGGTTTTAGACATTATGTACATAATGACCACTTCAAATGCTCCTGTTCAATGATTGCCCATTCATAATTATCAGGTAAAAATGTTTTCTTATCACTATTCTCAGATAGGAATCATATTAAGTGCTAAGCCATTTGGAAGATAAGGGTTCGACCATTGTGAAGACACCTGTAGTAGCTATTTTAAATTTATTTGTATGATGTAGCAATATTTAAAAGCAATAGTTATAACTTATTTTTTTATTTCTAGTTACAGTATAAATTCCATTCTAGTCCATTATCATGGCTCATATGATTAGTATAACTAAAATTTTAAATATTACAATAATTCTAATAATGAATAGTTTGATTTCATCAGGATCATTTTTTGGTGAGTACTTAGTTTATTGATATAAAATTAATATCATTGTGAGAATCAAGAAAGTATTATTAGCATAGTTGATTCATTCTCTGATTTAAAAAATATAAATATTTTTTTAAATACATTTGCTTTCAAAAGTAATAAATCATATTAATAAATAAATATGTGTAAAAAGATTGTTATTTAGAATTATTTATAAAATATTAATTTATCCTTTTAGTGTGAATATGGGAATTTTTAAAATTTAAAATGCTACAAATTTAGAAAATAAGGAAAACTTTAGGAATAAAGTGGAATATTGATTGATTAACCAGATAATTAATGATGTTTTTCATTCTTATTCTTCTGCAACTGCAATATATATAAATGAAGCTACAAATGAAAGTATTTATAAAAAACAAGAGAAATATAACTGAAATTAGTGTTTCCAAGTTCAAAAAAGTGGTTTTACAGTTAATTTTCTGAAGCTTTAATCCAGCTCTGTTTAAAACATAAATACCGGGGCTTTTTTTATCTTGTTTTATTTTATATTAATGAAATCTCATAAATATAATGAATGTTCTTATTGGAGAGTGAAATAAGAAATAATTTTATTCACTAACAAAATGTTGAATATCTGTTGAACAAAAGATTTAAAAAAAATGTTTCTTTTGATTTGAAGATGTGATTCCCATAGGTTAGTCATTTAGACTTTAGATATCATGTATAAATTACATTGTAGAAAAAAATAAATTATTTGCATTATTGCTGTTCAAACTTTCTAAATGCAATAATTAAATAGAAAATTTCTTGGTTTACAGAATCTGTTTAACATAATATTAATCATTTTTGTCTTTAAATCTTCTTTTTTCTTTTTATTTTTTCTCTCTTTATCAGTTTCCGTCACCAGAGACCTTGCAACCCAGTACCATTCCGATTTGGACCTCTAATGTTTAATAAATGTGAGCATACACTTCAATGCGCTGCATCTGTATGTGCTTCCAAATTACATAGGCTGCAATATGGAGAGTCTGTCACTCCTATTCTATTCAGATGTTTCCTAAGGTAGTCATGGTCAGCACTAATGGATCCAGGATTTAATTTTTGGGGGCTTCAGCCCAAAAGATTTTTTTTCATGTATATAACGATAATTAATTTTTGAAAAAGAAGAAGAAAGAAATGAACTACCTATATGAAATGATGTTTAAGTGATTGTTGAAGCCCTATTAAATGTAATTACATGAACAATAATACTTTAAGAGATAGTTTTTAATATTTTTTTCTATAAACATTTTACCGTTTTGGGGGGGGGGGACTTCAGCCCGAAATCCTCCCCCTTTCCCCTCCCCTTCCCTCCACAGTACTGCTCTTTACCAATTCCAGCAGTAGAGTTTCATTTGCCTTATTTATTTATTTTCTGGCTCTATGAAATGATATTCGATTTTCTGGCTGGTTCAATGTTGAGCCTTCCTTGGCGAGTTTATCAGACATTTCGTTGCCATGGGGACCACATTGACTTGGTATCCATTGAAAGAATACCTCTATTCCTTGAAGAAGTAGTTCCTCTATGCATTTTTAGCACTTCAAAATATCCTGGGCAAATTTTAATGGTTTATTATTATCCTATTCATTTTCAATATACTATAATATTTTTTGGGTTAGTAAAAATTTAACATTTTAACATCCTTTGTTTCCAGAGAATTTCTTGTATCATACAAGCATTCATTTAAGAAAAGAGAGCAAACTTAATCATGCAAATGGTTTGGATCCATTACATTTTGAAAGAACTCTGTCAATGAACGATCCCAATTTGAGGTATGGCTATATATTCTCTTTAGCTGTTTTTAATTTATGTATGGCAATTATTTATATTTATTAATTTCGCTCAAAGGTTAGATTTATCATTCAATGGTTTTTTGAAAGGACACACTAATTACAACTTAGAAAAGATGGCTATTACTCCTGACTTAAATGTGTCCTTTGTTGGAACACTGATCGATACACAAATATCTGGAAGCTATAAGATGAATGGGTCATATTTCACCGTTTTACCTATAGTAGGAGATGGAATATATTTGTAAGTATGACAGACAGATTATCTCAGTAATATTTAACAAATGAAATGAATCTTTTCATATTTTAATTTTAATTTCATCATTGTTTGATTATAACATAAATATTTTACATCAATGAAGAATGATTTTATGATTTTTGAATTTTTTGCAACGAGAGGATTCTGAAAATTGCAAATTAAATAATGTGACAAAAAAAAAAAAAAAAAAATCATAAGCCTTGAAGGAAGTTAGTCGACTGTTCTATTATGGGTGATAAATATTCAGGACGCAGTCTTTTTTAAAATTTTTTATTTTTGCCAACGTTTCAACCCAAACATGTGGATCATCTTCAGGGCTGAAAATGTTTTTTTTAAATTACAATCAGAGATATAATAGTATACGACCGCTAATTATGAATAATAAACTATAGTGATTGATGGCACATGAATCTTAACTAATATTGTAATACACATATTAAAATTAAATATTAAAATAGTTATACAAACTAAAAATAAAATATAAAAATAAAAAAATAATGTATATAATCCATTTATATAAATTTGTAATATTTTCTCTTACTAACCGTGGTTTGAGCACTGAGGGTGTTCAAGTACTGACACATGTTTGATAGGTAAGTAAAAAGGTCAGGGGTTGGGGATTTCCCAGTTGTCCTTTTTCAGATAGCAAAAGGTAGGTAAACAACATAGAGGGAAAGGGGGGGAGGTAACATTTATGTTTGTAGAATATACATAATTTGCTGACAAATATTTCAGACGTGTACAATATTTGAGTTATTTCATATGGTTACAGAAATGTGACTATTGACTAGTATTGAAATGAACATAAGCAAATGGTGCCAATCAATATAAATATAGCTTAGTTTGATAGAAAGTATACAATGGTTAGATGAATAATTTCTATAGTAAATACAATTTCAATGTATGCAATTGATACTTAGGACAATATATTATACAATATTTAAAGAATAACAATATTTATCATAATATATGTTTGTATTATATTAAGGATTACATAGGCTATTGTTTCAGGAGGCGGAAAATATTTGAATATGTATTGCAGATCTTTTCTTTGTCTACTTTATGTTTTACCGGATTATTTTCCAAATTAATGAATACAGATTCCAATAGTAGTCGTTTTTGGTGATTGGGAACTGTGGCGAGTATGGTTGGGTTTTCAAAATCAAACGTTGGCAAAAATAAAAATTTTTAAAAAAGACTGCGTCTTGAATATTTATCACCCATGAAAAAAATCATAGATTACCTTTCTTCCCCTTTCTTAAATATTTGATGAATTATAAGGAAATATCTTGCATTATAAGGAAATATTTTGCAATCAATTTTGTTAAGTAAATATTTCATTAAAAATATGGTACATAAATAGTTACAAGAATAATAAAATACACACAAGTATTTCTCTTTAATTTTCAAACATTATATTTTAAAGCACTTAATGAGATTTACACATAATTAGTTCTCTATTATATTTATATTACAATTTTTTGTTTAGCAAAAATATTTCTTGTTTATATTAACAATGTTTACATTTTAGATAAAAGCCTAAATAAACAAAACATTTCATAGTATCAATAAAATTTGTTCTTTGTACAGATTGATTTATTGATATTGTTAGTAAATAAATGTGATATTAAAATAATGTTTCATTAATACCTTGATTGTGATTTTATTATCAATTATTTGTTGCATTAACAAAAAAAAAACATACTTATGATAAACCTTATTTTTAGATTCAAATTGAAAAATCTAGGTGTGGCCCTAGATACAAAAATTCAACCTAAAGGGGGTCATATACAAATTCATACTTTTGACGTGGATTATATTTTTGATGATTTTGAGGTAAAAAGTTTTAATTTTACATTTTCAAATATTAACATTGTAATTAGAATTTTTACCTAATTAACTTATGATGTATCCACCATATTTCAAAACACATATCTATTTTAAAAAGTTTTATTCTTTTTATATATTATATATCACATCTTATTTAAGAACAATATAATATATCAGGATCTCAGAGATAAACTGAATTACTGATAAACTTCTCAGTCGAACTGTTTGAAACTGTAAAATCAATTATATTTTAGCCAGTAAGTCAATTAGAGTACATTTTCTAAATGTGATAAGTAGCCAGTGTGTACAATCTAAGTAATGTTTAGTAGTATATAAATTTTGTAACGTTCAGGGTCCTAATATGAAAAAGAAATAAAAATAAGCAATTGAATCAGTTTTCCTGGAAAAACATGCATAGAATAATTTAAAACATATATATAAATTATAAACATATGTATTTGTGCACCATCTTCCCTCGCCAGTACTCTTTCACCAACTGTCCATCAAGTCAATTACGTTTAAATGTAATTTACAAACATTATTGATTTGAAATTCATATTTAAATAAATAATTTGTATCAACATTGAAATTGCCATAAACCAAAAACTTATTAAAAATTACTAATTTAATTCAAAGTAACTTTTAGTTTAGAAGGTTATGTACTATCTAAACAACCACCCCATCACCTTCTATCCCTTTGTTAAAAATTTAGGCTTTCTCATAGATCAAACCCTTTCCTGGAATCACCATATCTCTCATATATCCAGCCGTGCAATTTCTACCCTCAAACTATTCCATCACTTCCACCATCTTCTACCCCAAAATACCCGTAGACTCCTAGTTTCCTCTCTCATCTTTCCCCACTTTGACTACAGCTGTGTGGTGTACGATGGCCTCTCGGTGGAACTCCGTGATAGACTCAAAAGACTTATGAATAACTTCCTAAGATTTGTAATTGGGACCCCGAGATGCTCCCGTGTCTCCCACCACTACACTGAGTTAGGGTGGCTATTCCCCTCCTTAAGAAGAGAATATTTCCTAGGCACTTTCCTTTATCAAATCATTACCGATCATCGTCCTTCTTATGCCTACAACCTTCTCCAATGTAAGTCCTCAATCCATTCCCTCACTACAAGATCCCGACCCTCTGACCTATACATCCCTTCTCATAGATCTGCTTCATTCCAAAATTCCTTTATAGCTCGCTCTGTCAACTTTTGGAATTCTCTCCCGATCAAAATTCAACATGCCCCTTCCCTATACACATTCAAAAACCTCCTATTCCAATTCCTGTTCCAAAAACAGTCAGATACCAGCTAACTATTAATATTATATATGTATTGTGTAGCAATCATACAATTATAATACTTGGTAAGAGATAGTACATGCATTTCCTACTATCGACGTAGGAATTTCAATACATACATTTTTTTTTTTATTCAATTATAATTAACTGTTTATTTTTATATATATATTCAAGTAAAGTTTTTCTTTTTTTTTTATGAAATGAACTCATTGTATCTCTTTTTCGTTCTTCATTTCTCAAAGTGTATGTTTATGTTGTTCAACCCTTATATATAATTTTGTTCATAGTTCAAGTGATTCGTTCATAGTTTTAATTGTTTTGTTCATAATTTTAAATGCTCTGTACATAGTTTTATCTGGATTGTATATAGCTTGTGCACCTAAGGTTTTCTTTACTTT
Source organism: Nezara viridula (assembly GCA_928085145.1). Taxonomy (NCBI): domain Eukaryota; kingdom Metazoa; phylum Arthropoda; class Insecta; order Hemiptera; family Pentatomidae; genus Nezara; species Nezara viridula. The sequence goes on along the minus strand of OV725080.1, from coordinate 8,157,735 downwards.
TTATTTTATTTTATCAATTTTATTTATTGTTTCAACCGTTTAGGCCAGTAATATTTTATTATTTTGTACATTATTGTTATTCTGAAGGGACTTAGTCCCAGAATAAAGTTTTTTTTTTCAATCTATATTCTACTAATTTTTGTCTGGGAGAAGGGAAGTGTAAGGCACAAGCCTATAAAAACTTTTGAGGGAAGCACATTTTGATGGGTTTATGAATTTTTGGAAATAACTACACTTTTTTGAGACTTAAATTTGTAAAAACGTTCACATCAGGGAACAAGGGGGAAAACTTCAAACAAACCACAACAAGTTTAATTTTATATGATCTACATTTTTTTAAATTCTACTTTAGTTTGCACTGTTTGTTAAGAGAAGAGCAATACAATTCCTTGGGAAGGAGTGGGCATGTACCATCGATCTTGGGAGTCATGGACACCCCTACGAATTGTTGATGATCTTCTCCATTAAAGATGGTTTGAGTCCAATTGAAAGAAATTTGGACAACAGACCCTAGTTGTAACTGCTCTAAAATTAAATGAGATTATATAAATATTTACAAATACATATATTAAATCACATGTAAAGTCTTAATCACTCAAAAAAAAAAAAAAAAAAAAAAAAAAAAAAAAAAAAAAAAAAAAAAAAAAAAAAAAAAAAAATTAAAGTAACTACTAAAATCATTCATAAGATTTTTATAGTATTGATCTAAATCCAAATTATTATGTTTTATGTCTAGATTTCATTATGGGGGCTAACTGGAGACCAAGCTGTTGGCAACATCTTAGAAGAGTTCGCAAAGGATTTCATTACAGTAATATTATGTCAGAAGAAGGACACAATCACAAAGCATCTTAAAAGTTATGTTTTAGAAGAAGGAAATGCAAAACTGAAAAATATGACATTCGCAAACATGATTGAGGTGGTGAAACAAATTTTTGTTTACTGAATAAAATTTTACTTATTTTATTTGACCTCTTTCACAGAAAAACAAAAAAAGTAAGAAACCTGTTGCAATCCATGAAGGTTCTTGTCTTGGGTCCAGTAATATTTAGAGAAAGCATTGTTTCTTGGTCCATGGTTTTGCAAGGAGGTGATTTGACCAAGGTCACGGTCAACCGCCAGGTTTTTCCCCTTAATTAATTATTTTAATTAAGGGTACCAGGGTACCCAATTTATAGAGGCTGGGTGTACCCCAGGAGGATCGCCTACCCAGAGTCGCCCCACGGCCAATGAAACAGAATAAATCATTTTTCTGCCATGAGCCAGGATTCGAACCTGGGACCTTTAGCATTGGAAGCTCAGTATTCTTCCCTTCAGAAAAGCTACTTAATATTTAAAAGAATGATCTATAATTTAACACAATAAAAACAATATAATTCAAAACAAGCATAATAACAGGGAAAAATCTGGAAAAGAAAAGCAGAAGTATTCCTATGATTCAAAATATTGTAAAATGTACCTTTTATTATAGTTGTTGGCACTTTAGCTTAAATTACATGAATAATGCCTTAAAATCATTTTATAATGTATGAATGCTATGCAAAGCTATAAGGGGTTGAGATAAAAAATAAGAAATTAAAGAAAAAACTATCTAAGTAATTAAAATTCACTACAACCATAACTTGGTAATATATTCTATTATGAAACATACAAAGAAAGTCAAACCTTTGACAAAAACTTACAGTTACATAAAGGCGGTTGAAAATGGAATCATCAGGAACATATATTGGTGGTTATTACTCTAATTGATAGTAATTTGTTAAAATGCTTATTTGGATAAAATTAGTAAACTGATTAGATCAGGTTTCAATATTGTAGCTTTAAACAGATTAAAGTTTTGTTAACACAGTATGTGATACAACATTTATTAAGAATGAAGCATAAATTTTAGTTCACAAGAGTTACCAATATTGCTAGTACCCATTGCAATAATAAACAGCTGATTTTTATAGATACATTTATCACAGCTGATAGTAGACCTTTACTTATATCATTTTGTCACCAATATCACATTCCATTAACTATCCTAAACTTATTTTTTAAAAGTCACTAGTACTCATTTTCTTCTCATCCCCTCTCCTTTCTCTAAATGTGAAAATGTGATTCCTTAAACTTGTTTTTGGTTCGACTACAATTTACTGTCATTATTCTATAACAATGAATTTGCATGAAGATAAGACTATTATTTCTTAGAACAGTAAGCTGCTGTGTTCTTAGTCCATTCATTTACTATTTCATATTTTTCTTCTCAGACTAACACTCAATACAATTCAATATTCTAAGCTAAACGATTATTATTATATTTGAACCTTTCTGGACCCTTCCCTTCAAATTATCCTCTTTGAAAATACTTACTGTAGTCTAAATACGCGTTTTTTGTGTGTGTAAATAACAAGTTAATAAGATTATATTTATTAAAAATATTTATTACAAAGTCGAAAAATTAATGTTAATAAAAAAAAAAAAACAAGATTAAATATATATTCACCTTCAATTGTCACCGATCTTAAACTTTCCTCTCAGTTTTTTTTCTACTTTAAGCTGTTATTACTCAGCTCATCAAAATTAACAATGACTTTTGATAAAAAAATTCAACCATGGAACAAAATTTTCATATTAATAATTATTTGCATGTTTCAGCAATGTAAATATAACTTATAATTGCTAATTTATTAGGATGAATCCTATAAATTAGACAATAAATTAAAAATTCTTTTATTGTTTTGTTTTTCTTATCATATATGATATGAGAAATTTTAAAAACATACAATTTGATCATATTTATATAACATTACAATAATAATCATGAAATATCTTAGTTAAAACTATATTGTTTATCTATGAATATTTAAAAAACTTTTCAAAAAGAGTAAAATAAGATATATTATCTGTAAAATATTATAATTAGGATTTTGAAATGATAATTAAACCATTCATTTAATTATTCTAGGACTTAAATCGGATCTTCAAAACTGAAACGTGCAATTTTACAATTATTTATTAATTAAAGAAATAAACTGTAGTAAAAATCAAAATATTATTTATTATTGCAATATGTGTGGATGTTAAAATGTATGCGATCTAATATTAAAAAATGAAAAAATATGCCCTACATGATAAAAAAAAAAAAAAGAACTTATTCGATTAAAAGATAAGTTATAATTATAAATATTTCATTAAAACATTAAAAAATATTATAAGTTGTTCGTTTTATTGATTAGAGAAACAGAATACTGAATGAAGAAGCCCCCCTTCATATTGAGCATTCGGTTTTATTTAACATTTTAATTTGCCTTGTTAAAACTTTTCACTATGTAATTAATATATGAAATTACATTTTAAAAATATTTTATACTTGATTTTGAGTTTGGTTAAAATAAAAATTTATAATTGTTTTCTATTCTACTGAAAGATAATAAGAACATAAAACAAATTTTACTAGGTTAAAATAATTTCAAATTTATAAATCTGGGATTAGGATTAAATAGAATTTAAGGATAAATATTATTTGTTCAATTATTGATAAGAGATTTAAGTTATCAAAACGCCTGGGCTCCGATATTTGGTGCTGTGTTATTGGCAAGACTGGCTAAGTGAGCTTACATCTGTCAGTTCGCCTTTCCTTATATTGTGACGGTTTTGTAAACAGTTTCAGTGCAGTTTACGTATTTTAATTTTTTCGTCTGTCCTGATTCCGTAAAATATATTGATTTGTTGAAGATTTAAAAGTGCGCCGCGTTATTTTGTGTCCAGCTTGAACCTTGATCGAATTATGAAAAGAAAATAGAGGTAAGTGAAAATTTGAAATTTAAATTTACTCGATTAAGTATTAATGTGATTCGAATTTTAAGTGAGGATTTTCTGGTGTTATAATTATATACGATTATTTTCTCATTATGAGGATTATTCGGTCGAAGTTTTGTGAATTTCTATGTCTTAACAAAAATCTGAATATATTGGAGTTTAGATTTTTCATACTATTCATTGTTTTTAGTTTTCTAGTTTCTAATTAATTACAAATTTAGAAAGCCAAAAACTATGAAAGTGAAATAGATGCAGTTGTTTGGATTGTGGTTTTTCTTATCAGTTGTGATAACTATGTTTAGGAGTAGGGAAGATTTTAGTTTGATTTGTTTTCCCTCCAGCCGGTAGATAACCTGTCCATTTTATAAAATAACTTTTATGAAAATGTATTAATATTAAATAAAGAAATTGTTTAACCCATTTAAATATATAATTTTTCTCATAAAGTCCATATTTTTTAATAATAAATGTTTTTTAGTTTCATAATTATTATAATAAGTAATAATGAAATACAATTGATAAATGAATTTTTACAATACTCAAATATGTCTTATATCTGTGATATTGTAGATTTTTTTACTTATATTATTCTATAATCTTTATCTCATTCATTGTAATATATATCTTTTTATATCTTATAAAACATTATTTCTTTCAATTTTCGAACTGAAGATTTACTTCTTATTTAAATTGCTATTATTATTGGCAAACTGCTATAATTTAGTTCAACCATAATCTTTGTCACTTATATTTAAATATGATTGTTTTATTTGCTACTCATATTTGCAGTATTCAGTTTTGATGTTCGGAAGTAAATTATTTTTATTTTTTAAGCTCTGGCTTACCCTATTTAGTCAGTAAGTTGTTCATTGCCAATTTGAATAATGTATCTCTGTAATATTTGTGAATTATATGTTCGTTCTTTTAAGAAGTTTTATTTCTAGTAGTAAATGAACAGACAACATTTTAATTTGTGTGACTTTTAGGATGTTATCAAATGCTTTCATTTCATTATTGTTAATACTATAGTTTTCTTTGTTAATTCGTCGAATCAGAATCGAATACTTCTCTGTTAAAATTATAGGTTTTTCCCCTCAAAGATGTCAAAATTCTATTTTATTTGGCATATTATCTAATGATTATAAGTGATTTGAGTAAACATTTTTACAGATTATAATTATTAATTTAAATTCTGTCACTTACGGCTATAGTAAAAGTATAAAATTTGCTTTCCGTGTAGCTACACTAGAGATGACTATAAAATGCGAGATAATTAACACCATTTGTTTCAAATTTGCTCATTATTGCATGCTTGGTTCATGTTTTTCTCTGTATTTTAGTTAATACAAATTTGTGTTACTATTATTTTATTTTTCTATCGGATTTTCTTTTAAATTTTTCTCTGATATTGTTCGATGAGTTATGTTACTTGCTTGCTGTCTTAAGATGTAATTTTCTATTTTCGCAAAGCAATAAGAAATTTATTGATAAATTGGTAAAAATAATGAGAGTAGACTTATAATTTACTTTAATAATTTATGTAAGACCTATAATTGATTGATGAAATTTGTATTTAAATATTAATTTATAATGGTGTAGAGATGGTTGACCGTGATATAATATGAGAAGGAATTGGTCGGGGGGAGAACTTAAATGAATAATTATAATATGTGAAAGTATTTATTCACATTAGTTATAATCACCCCCGACTAACTCCTTCCCAAATATTCATTTTTTTAATGAAACATTAAATATATATCTACTCTTAACTTGTTTTATTCTTTCTTTATTATTTAACATTGTGTGTCATTTTAGCCCATTTTTTTTTTCCTAACTTCTGATATCAATCTCAATTGACTTTATTAATCTCTATTTTTTTTTTTTTTTAGAGATATTTCAATTTTGGATGTAATTTAATATTTTTATATTTTGTTTGTACTTGAAATACCTCCTGATTTTATTTTTATATCATAATATTACAAAGAGAATTAAAAGTGTTATTTGAAAGGTATCTTGGCAGTGAAGTTTAAAATGGACCAAGTTTGGGCTAGGCTTCTCTTGTAGGTGTGCCATGTCATAACCTCTTATAAATTCCAAGGTCATTGTCATTTTCATAGTACAAAGACTTGAGGATGTTTTTTAATAGCAAAAAAGAAGAAAAAAATCTTTTCTCTTTTTGATTTAATATTGTATGTAGCGGAATTGGAATAGATATTTACTATTCATAATTTTTAAAAATATTATTTGTTATGCCATTTCCATACTAAGTTCAGCAAAATGCAATTTTATTAATTATCACTGTTTTCTGTAGCTGTAATTAAATCATATATATATATATATATATATATATATATATATATATATATATATATATATATATATATATATATATATACCCAGAAAAAATAAATCAAAATTTTATTTGTTAATATCTATCACAATCAAAGTTAGTGTTATTTTTGTTCATTTTTTTTCTGAAATACATAATATGAAAACTCTTGTTGAAAATAATGAAATGTTTTCGCTTAATATTATATACATTAATTTATTTTAAAACTTTTATTTAAAGAGAGAGTGTGAGTATTTCAAATTATTCATTGAAACTTTCTCTCGAATCTCACTATATAACGTTTTAACATACAATTTATTTGCCACTGCCTGCTGAATAAGCAATGCAATATTTATTTTAATGAGATGAAAGTGCATTGTCAAAGATGTATTTATGTGTATGGCTTGTGTGCATTTTAAAAACATATTATTGTGTTCATTTCTTTGTTGTTTTATTTATTTATTTTGGATGACTATTTTATTGGTTTGTGTAGATGCTGTTAGTTTTTTTTTTAAATAATAAATTTTAAGAAATAAGTATTATGTTTTTCAAGTTCTTTTTAAAACGGGATATTATTAGTGTTATGGTTTTAGATTGTGCTTGGTTTGAGAACTTAGTTCAATTCACAACTAATATTATTTCAGAGCGTTATTGAGAAATGAATCTTGACTATCTCACTTTGTTTACATGCCTTCAGCGTATATGTCAGCATTTCTTATACTTAGTTCGCAACACTGTTATCAGTACAAACAAAAAAAAAAAAAAAAAAAAAAAAAAAGAGAATCGCAGTACCCTTGCCAGACAAAAAAAATAATTAGCACAATTATTCTTAAAGCAGTGAAATATTATATATAAACAATATATATATATATATATATAAATAAAACAGATCCAATTTTTCACACATATCTATCTACTCTATATTTGTAATACAATAATATAGAACCCATTTCCGGAGGGTGGAACCCACTCTTATAAGCGATGGATTATGACAGATGAACTCTCAAACCACATCTGTCGAACGAATTTGGAAATTTCGTTTTCTATATTATGATTATTATTATCTTTATAAATGCTGGTGTCGGCATCGAACCTTCGGGTTCGCTAAGCCTTATTATTATTATTATTATTATCTTTATAAAAATGAATGTACGTCTGTCTGTCCTTTATGCAATACTAAACCATTCATCCGATCGCCATGAAACTTGTTGCGTACATTTGGTAAACTCAGGTTTCTGGCATAGTACTTCTGTCTTACGATAATTTTATGTGGAAAAAAAAAATGTTAATGTTTGTTTGTTCAAAGCCACTATTCTCCAAAAGTTCTTCACCGATTGCTTTGAAATTTTGACACAGCGTTGCAATCGAATTCGGGAGTGTTTTTGAACATTTTATTACCATCCGGCCTTTCGTTTCGAAATGGCGGCCGAAAAACGTGTCGCTGTAGCGCCAAAACGGTTTTAACGATTTTAACGAAACTTGGCTAAAGTCTTCCCCTTGAAACTCCTTTAATTTGTGTGTATAACATACTTTCCCGAAAACAAGCTGAAAAAATGTTACGTTAAATTCAAAATTTTATTTGCCGATAACTAAAAAAGTGCTCGATTTTTTATGGATAAAACCCATATTCATTTGAAAGCGTCCTAAAAAAAAAGTAATTGAAATTAGGTTGCGTTTTTAATAAATATGTATAGTTGCATCTTATATTTTATAATATTAGATATATTAAACCATGCGAGTATTTAAATGCAACGTTAAGCTAAATTTCAAGACAATGGGTGAAGAAATTTCCGAGATTCAAGAGTTTGAACAAACAAACATTTACAATTTTATTTGCAATAAAATGATCAACTCAAGGTTGAACATTAAACAATACATTAAATATTAAAAACAAATAATAATAAAATTAAATATGAAAATATATGAGTGGCTTCATATCAAAGACGGCTTTCTTTCATTTTAAGAAAGCAGAGATTAAGTCAATTTTAGTTTTATACAACTCAGACTGTTTCTGATGATTAAAATGATGGCGTATTCACTCTAATGATAAAGAATGTTCAAGTTGAATCATGAAAAAAAAATGTATTAGAATTAGTTTAAATTGAAGCCATTTTACAGACAATTTTTGTTTCCCAACTTTTTAAAAATGACAGATGTCCTTTGGTATTAATCCACTCATATGCGCTTTCTATTTTCTTTCTTTTCCATTTTGCTTAACTAAGCCACAGCAGCGTGTGGTCGGATAAAGCTAGTATTATATATAATTCGTTTTCTATGTATTATGTAATTTAAAAAAAATTATATTATTTATTTTTGCCTTCGCTTTTTTCCTGATTTTCAAGTTACTATATATCAATCGTTTTCTTTTTTGTTTCTTTTTGTAGAAGAAGAAAAAATCAACTTTATTTCATTTCTAGATAGATAGATTCTACGTGGGGGGAGGGAGGGAGGGGAGGGACTTTGGGGCTAATCCACTCCCCTCAAAATGGTAAAATATAACCAAGTTTTTTTTATATTTATATTATATTGTTTTATGAAAAAAAAATATTAAAAAATTATCTCTTAAAGTTATATTATTCGTGTAATTACATTTAAAAGGACTTTAGGAATCACATTATAAACACCATTTCATATAGGTAGTTAGTTTCTTTCTTTATTTACAAAGTAATTAACGTTATTTTTATAACAAAAAAAAAAAGCATTCGGGCTGAATCCCCCTTTCTTTACACGTTTTTAATAAATATTATATTTATATTGATGATATGCCACTTCCGGTTAGCCGATTTTGACGAAAAAGTTGCTATAATATCCCAGGCATATACAAACCTTTAATATGCAATATCACTTTCTTTTTTGAGCTAGAGTGTTAACGCACACACCCATAAAATTTTGTGAGACTTGGTCAGTTTGACTCAGGGACCTCAAAACGTGTATTCCCGTTGAAAACTGAGATTCAAAAATTTTCACGATCGCAATACTTTCTTTATTATATATTCATAGGCAAGTGAAAGTAAAGATATCTGTTGTGTCCACTCACACGACTGTCCTACCTATTTCAGAAAAGTTTTTATATCTTTACATACGTTCATGAAGAAACAAAAAAGAATTGAACTAGATTTATTTTCGTGAAAATTGGACAAACAAAAGATTTGAGTACGATTTATTTGATAAACTAATGCAATATAAACCGGCTTAAGGTAGATCAGTGTAAAAATTTCAATACTCAGTAATATTGCTGATCAAAAACTTTTTGCCATAGCTTAGTATTGTCAAACAATAATTTCTGTTAAAAGTAGAGGAAATAGTGAAGATTGTGTGATGCGGGCAGATTTTCTTACTTTCACTTAGTCATCTTTATTCTCTCATTCACCCCTTTCTGACACCAGGATATGAACCTGTAATATTACGATGGAAATTGAATAGCTGTAACTTCGTTAACAGTTGTCCAAAATGAACGATTTTTATATGGTTTTGTAGGGACCAATGGCTAAAAATGTGTTTTTCGGACACAGGGGGCTGTGAAACGTATAGATCCGTCGAAAACCCGCATGTCGGAAATTTGACCTGATTGCAATACTTTCCTTACCTAGTATAGGTAGGAAAGTAATAAGTTAAGAAATGTGTAAAACATAGAATAAGCTGCATCATCGCTAATACTGGTTCGATTCCGATGATCTTTTTTTTGTTTTGTTGGAAATTTAATTATCTTTCAAAAGTTTTATTATAAATTTTACCATATAATATATACTTAGGGAGTTAGGCCCCGTAACATTATTCTTTTCTTTATAACTTTCTTTCCTGATTTTTTTCGGGAATTTATTTTTTATATACGAAAATTGGAAAGACAACAATTAGAACATTATAGGAAATTTTCATCAAAATCGTTAGAGCCGTTTTCGCCCTACAGTCTATAGAAAAACATGTTTTTCATTTATCGCGCGCAAGCTATTGCGCATGGAGCACCGAATTTCTGTCACTGGCATCAGTAGTCAAAACCCTACAAAATAAAGTTCAGTAGTTCTCGAGAAAATCTTGTCACAGACAGACAGACCAACGGCTAAAAATGTGTTTTTCGGACTCAAGGGGCTCTGAAACGTTTAGATCCGTCGAAAACCACATATCGGAAATTTGACCCGATTGCAATATTTTCCTTATCTAGTATAGGTAGGAAAGTAAAAATTACAAACCAATCAGATAATGAATCATCTCAGTAGAACAAAAGTTCGAACGTTGTATTTAGCGATTAAAAATTATAAACCACTTAGCCTAAGTTCTGTTTCACCTCTTCCTCGAAGGAAAATGCGTTTTTCGAAGGTTTGCTAATCGGTTGCCGAAGCTTGTCGGGTTGAGTGACGTGACCACTTAAATGGAAACCGCTTACATTTCCAGTTCTAATTGGTTCCTTTTCACCACTGGCCTTGTATAAATGCGTTTTCTCGTTTATTTAGTTAGTTACTATTTATATATAGAATTGGCGGATTTAATTTTATTTCTACTGGATAGATCTGCTCTGGTTTAGAATATTTACTTTCACTTCCGTATATATGTAATATATAGTAAGGCTAAGTATTGCGTTCGAGAAAATTTTTGAATCTGAGTTTTCAACGGAAATACACGTTTTGAGGTACCCTGAGTCGAAATGACCAAGTCCCGAAAAATGGTCTGTGTATCTGTGTGTCTGTGTGTTTGTATGTTAGCAGTCTAGCTCAAAAACGAAAAGTCCTACGAAACTGATATCACGTATTTAAGATAGGTATATGCCTTAGTTGTGACGCCAACTTTTTCCTTTATATCAACGCTGAAACACATTTTTATAATTTTCTCAAAAACGGCTCTAACGATTTTCATTGAACTCGGTGTATCAATGTATAATCTTTAATCTTTAATACCAATTAGGTCTTATCCTCATTGATGTCACTTTACAGGGCTTAAATGCCCAATGTTCATATATGTCTTCCTCTAAAGTACCTTTAATATGGTTTATTTTAAAAAGTTAATCATTTCACATTGTTCAAAGTTACGAAAAAATGCTAAATATAATTTTTGAAAGAATTTGATAAGTTAATAAAGGAGAAAAAAAAAAATGAAGAAAAACCTGGGTTCCTCTAGACTGTAGTGCCTAAACGAATGTACCGATTTCAATGAAACTTCGCTAAAGTCATTTTTTCGACACCCTTTAAATTTATCTATATGACATACTTCAACGAAAAGAAGCTGGAAAAAAAGTTACGAGGGATGGTAAAATTAAATTCCGAATAACTCAAAAAGTTTAGACTTTGTGGGGGATATTGTATCATGGTTTTTTAAAAAAAGTTTATGGAATTTCCTAAAATACCAAAAAAAAAAATCCTTAAACTCGGACAATTAGGAGGAAAGATTTTTAGTTTCTAGTTCTCTAGTTTTTTTTCCCTGAAGAGGCGAAAATTTTGATAAATTTGAAATATACTTTTTTAATTGTTGATACTAAAAAAACCTTTTTTCTACAGATATTTAATAAAGTATCTTTCCTAAGAACGTTTTTCATAAAAAATAAGTACCTAAATTTATACCTTTATTCACAGTTCTATATTTCAACACTGCAATCACCACCTCTGGAATCAACTTACTCATTGTCTGCATAGATAACTTTTTCAACTAAAAATATCACTAAAATGACATCACTCGAAAATGTTGAAATTGGAGTTAATCATTCTGAGGTTTATAAAAGCAAAGAATGTTGTGTGGTTTATAAAAGCAGATGGAGTGACTAGATTTTTATTGCCTGACGTTGATATATTAAATAGACATTTTGTAATTATAATGGTCTTAATGACTTGTTATCTGTAAGCTTTAAGCTTTAGCTCCGTTTAAAATGCACTTCGAAAATTTTATAATAGCCCAGCATTGCCAGAAAATAATTTCTATTCTTAGTAGATCGGTAAGTGAAAGTTGTGTGTTGCGCGCACCAGATTTTTTTTCAAATTCTTTCCTATCTGTCAATTTCTCCTTCTGTCATTTGGACATTCTTTCCTGAAGGTCCTTGCTTAGCATACGAAGCACACTCTTCAAGAAGTGTTACAGTAAGGGGTGCATACTGATTTCTTGTAGTCGATGGCTGTAGGCTTGTTCCAGTTCTGTCCTAATAACGTCGAGGGAGGAGAGGGGGCGTTGTGAGACCTGGTTTGAAAAAAAAGTATTCTCATAAGTTAGTATAAATTATTATCGGTACTTGTGAGCGACGCGGACTCTACTGCTATCTGCAGTTATATTGTTATTTATATTTCTTATTATCAAATTACTGCTTATTATTATTAAAAACTACTTATTATTAAATAATCCTTATCTTCATATGAAATTAGGCTCTCGTATAATAAGAAATATAAATATATTTGGTGTTGCCTCTTTTTTGCATGTTTCTTATTAATATATATATATTTAAACTTAACTATATAATTGGGAATAAGGTCACTTATTAATTATTTAATAAACTATTGAATGTTCATTTCTTCTATGTTTATTGACGTTTCGATCCCGGTATTTTCTTTTGATAAGTCAACGATGGGACCCTCTTCAAAGGTAGAATTTTAAAAAATAGAGCTTCGATGAGGCCAGGGACACACCGACAGTCTCAGCACCGTCCACTAGCACATATATTAAGCTACTGGTATATTAAGTAGCTTAATATATTATCTCTTAAAGTATTATTGTTTGTGTAATTACATTTAAAAGGGCTTTAGGAATCACTTAAACAGCATTTCATACTGGTAGTTAGTTTTTTTCTTTTTTTCCAAAGTAATTATTGTTAATGTTATGAAAAAAAAAAACAACTTTCGGGCTGGAGCCCCCTCCCCCCAAAATTAAATCCAGGATTCGCTAGTAAGTACATATATTTTCTATACCTATCTCTGTAGAGATGAAAGGATAGTAAAGCCAGGCACCCAACAAGTAAAAATTACGATAGAAAATTATATTTATTAAAACTTATTTTGTTATCTTCTTATTTATACTTTTTTTTTGGCCACAATATATAATAGTAATTATATTGAAATTGATAACCACTTTAAAATTGAATTATTTGCACAATGGCACAATTACATATCAATCACTGGTGTACCTCGTCAGCTCTGTGTGGCACTAACAGATAGCAAACAACGTATCGATAGTACCATTGAATTCATTAAGAACATAGGGCTCATTCAATTAATCTGAACTAAATTATTTTTTCTCACAAATTTGCAATATATTGACTTTATTTCTATATACTCTATACTTTTTTCTCTCTTTTCTTTTTCTCCTCATAGTAATTTATATATATATTTTTTTTTTTCATTATCCTTTTTTAAAACATATTTAATTTTATAATAATAGTTTTAAGATCAATCAGTAAAATTTGAGGGCAATGATAACCGTCAGCAGTTTTTTGCTATCACTACAATTAGTGCAAAAAGTATTGTGTAACAATTTTCTAATGGAATAAATATTCCATTTGTGCTTAAGGTGACATTTTGTAGTCTGAACTGTCAGTTTCTGACATTAACAGTCTGCTCCTATGGAATATAGTAGAGGGGAGTAAAATGCGAAATTATAATAATAAATCATAAAGAAGTAATCAGTTTTTATATTTTCTGTAAAAAAAAAAAAAAAAAAATACATTTTCATATACGGCCTTTTGTAATGTCAGTTGCGATCTTTCATATTGTTTTCCTTTGTTCAAACCACTCATGGAGTTAGGCCCGTTTCTCCCAACTCAGCCTGTGTATATGTATATATAGATAAATGCACAGTTTTTGTTCATCTTGGTTATTTATCCTTTATGCTGTTCATGGTGAACTTCTGTGTTACTCCATATATCTAAGAACGAATATGGGCTTCTATTGTAAAGTTCAAGCTGTCTCGGCTTGATGACATTTTAGTGACATTTTCTCTACGGAAAATATTATGTCGCTTTTCCGATGCAGTTTTCAGCTTGTTGATATTCAGCATTGCGGTCTGGAAATATTTTGTCTGCAGTTTCCGTTCCTGTATCATTTCCCTCTTCTTGTATAAAGTGTGACATTCGATTTCAAATGGAATTCAGACATTTTCCTCAGGATGGGACAAAACAACGCCGATAAGGGTAATAGAATTCCAAGGTGAAGTGGATGCCGTAAGAAATGTATCTTTCTTATGCAGGATACGTTTTGTTTCGAATGGGAATGATATCCGTTGAGAAAGAGGGGGGGGGGAAAGTATCAGTCGAAATCTAATCCTGTAGAAATAGGTATCTCTTTGGCGGAGGACCGCTTGAATGAGAATTTAACAGTTAGGTAAATGTATTAATTGAATTATATCTATTTAAACTATTTTTTAATTAAATTTTTCAACTGTATTAAAGGATATATACAACAAGTAAATATGATATTAGTAACATGACATGTACGATATGAAAATAAACTACCCATTGGTAGCACTCCAATTATATTTCTATATTAGAAGGACCCGTGGCCATTATTTTTTCAGACGCCTCGGAGGGGTATCAGGAAAAGAAGAGCAAGCAAGGTTAGAAACAAGAGGGTTGGGATGGTTATGAAGTTTATTATGGTAGGATAGGTATCTGGAATGAGCTAAATTGGAAACTTTAAGTTCGTTATGGATGATTTTGCTTGTTCTATACTAGAAGGTCCCGAGGCCATCTTCTTTTCAGACGCCTCGGAGGATTTTCAGGGATCGAGGAGGAAGCAAGGTTTGAAACGAGAGGATTCGGATGGTTCTGCAGTTTGTTATGGAAGGATAGGTATCTGGATTGGGCCAAATCGGAAACATATGGAACATTAAGGTCTTTATGTATGATTTTGCTTGTGGCAAAGTAAGGAGCATTGAGGATTTTACAAAGGATTTTGGATTGTAAGGATTGGATACGAAAGGAATTTAATGGTTTTATAGAGTCCCACAGCTCGATCCAGCAAGTCCAAATAGGCCTTATTATAGTAATATGTATGAGTTTTTTGTAAATAGTTGGAAGTTTAGAGCGTTTGTCTAGTAAGTGCTGCAGCAGTCGAAAACGTCGGGCGGTTTCTAGTCGTTTCAGTCTGGTATGGGGGTTCCAAGTGAGTCGTTTGTCAAGGTGGAGTCCTAAGTAGCGGATTTGTTCAACAGAGATAAGTGGGATATTATTAAAGGATACTGTAGGACAGAAAGTTATAGGTTTACGACGAAGAGTAAAAGTAATTTGATCGGATTTATTTTAATCCTCCAGTTTTGACACCATTTTTCAAGAGTTGTGATGTGTGATTGAAGAGTTTGGGATGTAATAGATGGTTCGTTATTAATTGATAGGATACACATCCTCATAGATGGTGATGACAGTGTTGGGATAGGACCTAGTATACTACCTTGTGGGACACCATAAAACTGAGAAAAAAAGAAATGAATAAGCATTGTTATGATTTACTTTGAAGTATCTGTCAGTAATTTAGGAACGGATAATGAGGAGGTATGTAGGTGGTAGGAATTTACTGAGTTTACACATCAGTCTCGGATGCCAGACTCTTTCAAACGCCTGTTCAACGTCGAGAAAGACTCCCGTGCAGTACATTCCGCGCTCCAATGCAGAGGAAACTACGTCTACGATGGCATTCTATGAAAATGTATTTCTCGAATCCTGATGAAGAAACGCACAGTGGTTCAGAAGTGGAAAAAAAACCTTAAAATGAATGTGTTCCTATCATACTTTTTGTACCGTATTATCTCTTCTTAAAATCCCTAGAACCTAGTCCAATAACTATTTTTTCGAGTTTTCTCCCATTAAGCCATTTAGCCGTCAAAAAGACAAATTAATGAGCAATTTTCAGTGTAAAAACAAAACAAACAATGAACGGTATTTGTAGATATTTTGAATAAATATTTTCAAGTCTCGATAAGAGAGAAGTTATTGATTTTGTCTTTGAAATGTCTCACTTATGGGGAAATGAATATTTAAAAATTAAATTTGGTACAGTCTTACAGTTCATTGGTTTTCATTGCTATAACTATGTAAAAATCTAAGCATAAAGTAAGGAAAAGCGCAAAATAAACTACTAGTTCCACCAAACTCAACGCTGAGACTTATTCCATTCGATAGTACGTTTCAACTTTAAATTATTTGAAAAAAAAAAATTGCTTGCGGATATTCTCTTATTTAAAGGTACGAGTAATTTTTCTGTGTAAACATTTCATGTAATGTTGAGAAATTGTTGAAATATCAATCAAGTCTGGGGCAAAAAATTTCGGAAGGGAGACTTCAGCCTTGAAGACAAAGTTCTGCGGGCTTTAGTGGAAGAAAAGTCCAGAACAACTGTTCGCGAACTTGCAGAGAAACTTAACTTTAGCAAATCGACCGTCTCACATGTGACATCACAAAAACTGTTTGAGCTTGGATATAAAAGTATTGCCACATCCACCCTACTCTCAGGACCTATCTTCTTCGGCATTTTTTTAGATCCTGGACTACTTCTTACGTGACAAAAAATTTAATGGACATAGGGGTTTAAAAAATTGGAGTTTAACGGTGTTTTTGGAGTTTATCAATTTTAAAGATAGGAAATTCTATTCCGAGGGAATGGAAAAGTTGCCAACACGTTGGCAGAAATGTATTGATAGTAGTGAAGACTTTTGATTAAATAAAACAGTTGTAAATCTTTCTTTTTTCTTTTTAAACCAAAATCCTGTGTTATTTTCGTGACAATTCAATATTTAACGACTTTTACAACACTATTAAATAGAGAATCCAGGATTTAATTTTGGAGGGGGAACTTCAGTCCGAAAGTTTATTATTTTCATTTATATAACGATAATTAATTTGTAAAATAAAAAGAAAGAAACTAACTACCTATATGAAATGCTGTGTAATTGATTCTTGAAGTCCCATTCATTAAATGTGTAATTACAGGAACAATAATACTTTAAGAAATAGTTTTTAATATTTTTTTCTTTTTTGTAATATTTTTAACATTTTTTTATGGGGCGGGGGAAGGACTTCAGCCAGAAAGCTCTCTCCCTCTCCCTCCCCCCGAAGATCCGCCTGTGACATTAGTCATATGTCTTCACCAAAAATAAGTCTTTGCCATTTTCTTCATTCCTTCCAGTCTTCTTCACGCATACTCCTGTTCATCATTCCTTCCTTAACTCCCTCGTACCACGTTCTCCTCGGACTACCTTTCTTCGGTCTTCTTTTTATATTTATTTTTTAAAAAATAATTTTTTTTTGTCTTTCGAAATATTGATGGTGGCGAAACGATATCCTCTCCTTCTCCCTGATTTTATTGGAAGTCTGCACTTATGATTCTTGATGTCTACGCCAAAATCTTTAAGACAAACTTTATCCCGTTTTAATCCGTTGACTTTTGAAATAAATGAGTTATAAAACCTCCTTATTTTCCAATGACTATTATTAATGTTGTAGAGATTTAAGGATCGGAATTAATAAAGGAAGGGGATGGTCCGGAATGGAAGTCATAAATAGTCTAAATAATGGCAAAACTATTCTATTAAAAGCTATTATTTACTTATTTTTTTCTTTTTTTTCTCCATATTCCTTTATGTCTATTATTTCATATTATATCCTTTTTCATTTTCTTTCAATCTCTCCTGTAGATGTGTAGAAGTATATTCACATTTGCATATATTATACATTACACTATAACAATTGTTACCATCTATTTACTTCAGTATAGGATCTTGTTACTTTTCTCACTCTTTTTATATTTTAATGTACTTACTGTTTATATTTTTAATAAGCTTATTCACATTGTTTATATTTTTTTTAACTAAATATTATGTATCTTCCACAATTCTCTATATCTAGTTGTATCTTGTCCGTTCTAGCCCTGAAGAAGACCTGCAAAGTCGGATCGAAAGATATGCTTTTAATAAAATAGTTTTGTCACTATTTAGTCTATTTATGACCGCCTCCTCGGACCATCTCCTTTTTTATAATGCAACGGTCAACTATTCAATATTCAATAATACTTTAAGAGATAGTTTTTAATATTTTTTTCTAAAAACTATGTTTATATTTTATCATATTGGGGGGAAGGGTCTTCAGCCCAAAAGATCTCTTCCCCCCATAGATCCGCCCGTGTGATTTGTCAACTCATACGAATTTTCTACCGATTTTAGACAAATCCATACAACTTTAAATAACTCCATAAAAAAAAAAAAAAACAATCTGGTGCGTCCACTCACACGACTTCCTCTCATATTTCAGGAAAGTTTTTATATCTTTACATATGTCCATCAAGAAACAAAAAAAAAGTAAATTAGATTTATTTTCCTGAAAATTGTTCAAAGAAAAGATTTGAGTACGATTTATTCCTTCCCCTCCCCCAGATGATCCATCTGTGACACTATTCACCAAAAATAAGTCTTTGTCATTTTCATCTTTCCTTCCAGTCTTCTTCACGCATACTCCTGTTCATCATTCCTTCCTTAACTCACTCCCTCATACCAGCTTCTCCTCGGACAACTCTTCTTTGGTCTTATTTTTATATTAATTTAAAAAAAAAAAATTTATTTTTGTGTTTTCGAAATATTGATGGTGGCGAAACGATATTCTCGTCTTCTCACTGATTTTATTGGAAGTCTACACTTATGATATTGGGTCTTGATGTCCATGCCAAAATATTTAAGACAAATTTTATCCCGTTTCTATCCGCTGACTTTTGAAATATATGAGTTTTACAACCTCCCTATTTTCCAATGACTTTTATTAATGTTGTAGAGATTTAAGGATCGGAATTAGGATTCGTAACTTCTCTACGATATTCTCTTTCATTTGATACCTCAATCATCAAAATCCATGGCTTCATATTGTAACCACGATTAAGAAAGCACTGGAAACAAAACAAACTCTACTCTCTTTTGTTTCTGAGCCAGATTACTAATTCATATATTTTTTTATCATCTGCATGTATTCTTACATCTTAT
Organism: Nezara viridula; assembly: GCA_928085145.1. Lineage (NCBI taxonomy): Eukaryota > Metazoa > Arthropoda > Insecta > Hemiptera > Pentatomidae > Nezara > Nezara viridula. The sequence goes on along the minus strand of OV725080.1, from coordinate 8,138,681 downwards.
TGTATCTTGACTATCTTTTCTAGATGTTTGGATGTGGCATGCCATAATATTGTATATAGAATAAGTATCTTTTTTTTGTTATTTGTATTATCTTTATTATCTTAAATATCTTCCTAATTATCTTTAATTGTATATAGTAATTATGTTTGAATTCCCTCTTTTTCCTTGTATTTTATTTCTTTTTATTGTACATAGTATTAAATCTGTAAATAGACCTGTTAACCGTTTCTGCTGCTTTATAAAAAAATATCCAACCTAATCCTTCTCACATGAACTAGCATGGTAGAATAAATGATTAATCATGGTCAAATCATGGGTAAGTAACTTATGTTCTCTATAATTATCTCTTTAGAGATGAAAGGCTAGTAAAGCCAGGCGCCCAACAAACAAAGATTCCGATAGGATATTATATTTAATAAAAATTATCTTTTCATTTATCCTTTTTTTGGTCATAATACATAGCGTAGGTTTTAATTTGTCCCGTCATTCTCCCTTATATCGATAAATTTAAAAATAGTCACCGGAAAGTGAAATGTAGCGATTGAAGTTACCGACCGGTTACTTCCTTGGACCTTATCTTTCCATTTTGGGATGACAGCTCTGATCGATAGGATTATGCTAATCGGCTCAGTAAGGGATCGATCTCATCTGCTGAATAATCGATTGTCAGCGGTTCCTGTAGGTTCATACCGTGGCCGTATAGAGTTGTATTGTCTGCCCGGTGTGGGCCGGCCGGCATTCCGTAGGAGGGAACATAGGAGTGACACCTGCTACGTCACAGCCGTGCTACGTCATCCCCGCGTGACGTAGCCCACTATCTCTGGAGGGTTCCCTATCGGGGATAGGCTTAATTTAGTAATGCTCCGATAATCGATTGTCATCGCTTTTTGTATGTCGATTCATCGTTCTCCGATCGGGTGAGAGTGATATTGATACCTCATTTGATTATACGTTCTGTTGACCGGATTTTTTAATATGTCTGATTTAGTATCGCTTTATTATATTGATGTTCAAATTAACGTATGTATGTGTAATGTAAGTGGGAATTTATTAGAGAAGGATTTGATCCGGGGGTGCGATCAAATAAATACTAAATTATAGAAATAGTATTCTCCTTTGTTTTCTATTTTTATTCATACTTATTTTCTATTTTGTTTGTATATTCTATATATATATATAATGCTTGATATTCTAACTACACTGTCACCCACTATATCTCTGATATCATCTTATTATTTCATTATCAGACAACTTTTTCTTATTTAATATCTACTTATTATTTATTTATTTTATTTTCAGCATGCACCTTTTATATTTTGTACCTTTTGTAGCCCTGCAAGGTGGGTCGAAACGTCTATAATTTAGTATTTATTTGACCGTACCCTCCGATCATCTCCTTCTCATACTATATCACGGCCAACCATGTAGAGATGCTACATCATGGGAATTTCATAGTTTCAAATAAAAAAATATTTAAAATTTGACATCTATTTTTTTTTTTTTTTATCACGAGATTTTTTTTTGTTCATGACTATGGCGAATATCTTTCGGCTTGTTCATCCTTCACACCTTCTTTATTATTTATTCTTCCTCTTCTCATACCACTTCTTCTTCCCTTTCCCACTCTTCGTTTCTCTTCTTTCCTACGGAATCTCTGAGGAGGGTGATTTCACCCTTCAAAATATAATTTTTTTTTTTCATGGGTCCATGTACTCTCAGTGATTAATCTGTGCGAAGTACTTAAGCAATCACAATGTATGAAAATTAAAGGTATTAATACTCGTGTATATATTTTTTTTCATCATGTCTTCATGAGTCATTTAAACACCAGTTTATGTATTTTTATTCAAGAGTATTTACCGTTAAGAAAAACTGAGTACTACGACCCTTTTTTAAGCTTTACTCTGAAATCAGCTGTATCCAAAATTTGTTTCGCTTTTTGACTTCTTTAGGCGCGTTTTCACTTTTTTTGTGGAGAGTGAATTAGATTGATCCGTCAGATTTCCGAAGTGTTAACGTTCGGATAAAGTCGGCTTGAGTCGACTAATTGAAATGTTTTAAATATGGATTAAAATATCTCAGAAACTGAAAATCTGACCTGCATACTGTAAGCGAGGGGATTGTTCAGCATTTTATCATACTCTCTGTAATACACTATAACTCAAAATTGTATCTTAACGCGACGCGGTGTTAGCAAGGCGGGAAGGAAAAAATAGTTTCGAAAACCAAATGATAACTAGTTTTATTGAAGATAATAATAAATAAATAAATAATAATAAAAAGCTTAGCGAACCCGAAGGTTCGATGCCGGCACCACCAATCGCTTATTACACTCCTCCCTCCACCGTCCAAACCTACTCCCTTCACATCAGCTTTAATGCAATCTTCCCATCTTCGCTTCGGTCTGCCCCTCCGACGTTTACCATTCGGTACAGCAAATATTAACCTTTTAAGAATTCTCTCGTTACTAAGCCCAACAATTTTACATTATTGCCCGAATATAGTTCACGCAATTTGGCGTTGTGTAACCATCTGAAACCGATTAAGTCACCCTTCTTCGGTCCAAATATTCTACGCAATAATTTATTTTCAAACACCTTAAGATCTTGCTCTTCCCTTATGTAAGTGGCCATGTTTCGCAACCGTAAAGAACTATAGGTAAGACAATGGTTTTATAGATTCTAATTTTTAAGTTGCGGGACAAGAGGCGCGAACTAAGTAGTTTTGTCACAGAAAAATAACAAGCATTTCTCGCCTTCAGTCTAACCTTAATCTCTTCTTCAATTTCGTTTTTTCTAGTTATCGTATAACCTAGATATCTAATCTTCTCTACCTGTTCAAACATATTACCATCTATATCGATATTACCTGTAGTATCGCCATTTTTTGCAGCTTTCATTAACGTTGTTGTATTTAGTTTTATAGTTTCAAGGTCTTCGCTTAACAGTACCAGATCATCCGCAAAGCCCAACACGGGTGTTGTCCCACCCAGATCCAATCCTTTTTCGGTACGCATTACCTCCCTAATGACATGTTTTTTTTTTTTTATTTATTTCTTTATGACATTTACAACTGTATTACATAAATACATCAAGTAAATTTGAACATAATTGATATAATGACATGAATACACTTGCTGAGTAACTACCCAATGGTAGCACTCTAATGATATGACTACATTAGGAGATCACGGGGCCATCTTCTTTTCAGACGCCTCGGAGGGTTATCAGGAATTGAAGAGGAAGCAAGGTTAGAAACGAGAGGGTTGGGATGATTCTGAAGTTTATTATGGAAGGATAGGTATCTGGATTGGGCCAGATCTGAAACATAAGGAACATTAAGATCTTTATGGATAATTTTATTAGTGACAAAGTAAGGAGCATTGAGGATTTTACGAAGGATTTTGGATTGTAAGGATTGGATGCGAGAGGAATTCGATGGTTTAGTGGAGCCCCATAGCTCAACTCCGTAAGTCCAAATAGGTCTTATTATAGTCAAGTATATGAGTCTTTTGTAATTAATGGGAAGTTTAGAGCGTTTGTCTAGTAAGTGCTGAAGTAATCGGAAACGTCGAGCGGTTTCTTGTCGTTTCAGTCTAGTATGAGGATTCCAAGTTAGTCGTTTGTCCAGGTGGAGTCCTAGGTATCGGATTTGCTCAACAGGGATAAGTGGAGTATTGTTAAAGGAAACTGTAGGACAGGAAGTCGTTGGTTTACGACGAAGGGTAAAGGTAATTTGGTGGGATTTATTGGAGTTTATTTTAATTCTCCAGTTTTGACACCATTCTTCTAGATTTATGATGTGTGATTGAAGCATTTGGGATGCAATTGCTGGGTCATTGTTTACTGATAGGATACATGTGTCATCGGCATATGTGGTGATGACAGTGTTGGGATGGGTTGGGATGTCAGCTGTATAAACTGTATAGAGGATAGGACCTAAGATACTACCTTGAGGAACACCAGCGGACTGGGAAAAAAGGGATGAATAGGCGTTATTGTGATTTACTTTAAAGTATCTATCAGTAAGGTAAGAACGGATAATGAGGAAGTATGTAGGTGGTAGGAATTTTCGGAGTTTGTACAGCAGTCCCGGGTGCCAAACTCTATCAAACGCCTGTTCAACGTCGAGAAAGACTCCCGTACAGTACATTCCGCGCTCCAATGCAGAGGATACTACGTCTACCACACGATGACATTGCTGTATAGTGGAATGGGAAGTTCGGAAACCAAATTGGTGATCTGGGATTATGTGTTTAGAATTTAGGATAGGGTACAGGCGTTTTAAGATGAGTTTTTCTAGGATCTTGCCCATGATGGGTAAAAGAGAGATAGGACGGTAAGAGGATGGGTATTCTGGTGGTTTTTTGGGTTTGTGGATCATTTTAACAATAGATCGTTTCCAAGGATCAGGAAAATATGTAGAACGGAGTACAGCATTATATATGTAAGTAAGGAATAGGATGGCTTTTCGAGGAAGAAGTTTTAGGATCTGGGATGTAATTAGATCATGTCCAGGAGCTTTACGGGAAGGCAATTTTTGAATGATGTTGGATATTTCTATGGGATGAAATGCTTTGGGTGGCAGAGACATTTGGAGAGGAATATCCAGTTCTGCCTCAATACAATTGATGTGAGTCGAATTAAGGATATCGGGATGTGGGTTAAAAGTTTGGAAGAGATGTTGACCAAATAGTTGGGCTTTTTCTTCGTCGGATTTGGACCAGGTTTGGGAATCAGTAAGTAGTGGGTGATTAAAGTCTTGAAACTTAAGAAGTTTTTTGGTGGTCATCCATAATGATTTGTCAGTGGTTGAAAGTTTTTCAGTAAAATTTAGTAAATTTTGAATTTTGTATTTTCTTATTTCTGATTTCAGTTTGTTAGTCAGTTGGGTGTAATGCGATTTATCTGTTGGGTATCTAGTCCTATGCCACTTCGATCTTGCTCTGCGTTTTTCCTGTAATAAGATACGAATATGCTGTGGCAAGTTAGTATTTTGTGGGAAGTTAATCTTATTGATAAATGTGTTATTATTTATACTGTCTGTTATTGATGATGTCAGTTTTTCTATGGCACAATTAATGTCTTCTTTTGTCTTTAGCGGGATTTTGAGGTCGAGTTTGTTTTCCAAATCATCACGAAATTTGTCCCAGTTTACTCGTCCAGTGATCAGTTTAGGAAGTGATGGTTTAGGAGCAAAGTCAGAATGTAGTGAAAGCAGAACTGGACTATGGTCTGAAGAAAGGTCATCCAGGGATTTGATTATAGTTTGGGAGGAGGAAATCTGGGAGGTGATAAATATGTCCAGGATATCGGGACGTTTTTTGAGGGATGTTGGAAAATAAGTAGGATTCATGGGCGAGAGGATGGAATAATTGTTGGAAGAAGAAACTTGTGAAAGGGTATTACCACGGGAGTTGGATGATCGACAACCCCATCGTTGGTGTTTAGCATTGTAGTCTCCTCCAGCAATAAAGCGCGATCCGAGGGATTGTAATAAGGATTCAAGTAGGCTGTACGAGAGGGAATTGCCAGGAGGACAGTATACAGCTGAAAGTGTTAGATGGAAAGGACGAGTTGAGAGGATTACAGAAGTTGACTGAATGGCATCTGTTGGAATAGAAGGAATAAGTGAATGGGGTAAAGATTTGTGGATAAGGATGCAAGAACCGGCGTGGGCAGTGTTGTCTGGGTGGTCAGATCTATAGGTGATGTAGTCACGTATGTAGAAATGTGTCCGTTGGGTGAAGTGAGTTTCTGTCAGGAGAGCAATGTCAATATAATTGTCATGGAGAAATATGTCTAGTTCGTCACGGTGGTTTTGCAGTCCATTAGCGTTCCATAAGAGAATAGCTAGAGACTTCGTGTTCATCGAGGGAAGCTAAGCGGGATTTCGGAAAGGAGTCTGGTTAGAAGGGTTATGAGCGGTTTCATAGTCTGTTGAAGATCTATCAGGAATGACGATAAGATAGTGTTGATGTCGGATGGTGTTTGGCTGGGAAGTGGGTTTGGATCAGGAGGTTGTGATGAGTAGGTTATGCGATTAGGAATGTTGGGTGGGGGCTGGGCCCGTCGTGGGGTACGAGGAGGATCTAAATTCTGTTGGACTTGTGGAGGGGGGTTCATCCTGGGATTAGGAACGAATGGAGCTGGATGTGGATGCTCTGGCGGGAGTTTGACTCTTAAGGGTAAATGATGAGGAGGGATTTGCTGGCGAGGTTGAGGCTGAGGATTAGGGATTTTGGGCTTGGATTGGAAGGCCTGAGGCGCCTGACGTTGAGGCTGCTTCTTACTGATGGAAGACTGGGAGTGAGAATTTCTGAGATTCTGGTGAGGCGAGTCCTTAGCTGTAGAGATGGATGGTTGTTGTTGGATGACGAGGGAAGGTGAAGTCGGCAATGCTGGGAAAATTTCCTGATTTTCGATTTCAGGTGCCTCAGTGTAAGTTTTCTGAGCAGATCCAAGATTTTTCACCGCTGAGTTTCGTGATCTTTGTTTGTAAAGATTTTTATACACTTCACATCCTCTGTAGCTCGCAGGATGGGCTTCGCCACAAAGAGCACACGTCGCAGGCTCATCTCTTGGCTTCTGGCAAGTGTCTGAAGCGTGTAGGCCGGCACATTTAACGCATCTGACTTCGTGATAACAATAGGCCTTTGTATGGCCCAAGTTTTGACACTTAGTGCATTGTACAATTAGAGGCTTCTGTCTCGGTTCCTCAAAACGGACTATTGAGTAAACCAATCGTTGAACCTGGAATATTTCAATATTGGTTTTTGCTGGTTCTAAGTCTATAAAAAATAATGGGAGCGGATATCTTTCTCTAGGATGTAGTACAGGTGCTATGTGCCTGACGTTATGACCGATTTCTTCGAGGCCCGATTTGATAGCAGATATGGGTGTGGTTGAATGCAGTCCTCTCAGGACCACTCGATACGCCTTTTCTTGTTTTAATTGGTAACAGTGGAAGTCGTAGTTATTGGATGTTAAAAAATTGATCAGTTTTTTATAATTGTCTCTAGAATTAGTATTGATTTTGATGTCGTTCACTCTCGAGTAACATCGAAAATTTGGCTGTCCGATCAAATCTGCAATTTGTTGACCAAACGACATAAAGTTCTTAATTTTTGAAACAAATATTGGCGGCGGCTCAGGATCAGAAAAATCTTGAAGCTGCGGAGTCTTGTGAGATAAGTTTTTTTCTTGAATTGAGTTTTTGCTTTCTGATGTTTTTGGTGCAGTTGGCTCTGATTGAGTGGCATTAGATTTGCTCCTAGTTCTCGGTGGAGATTTATCTTGTTCTGGTTGCTTATTTGATTTATTTTTCTTTTTTTTTTTTATTAGGTGAGTTTTGTCCCGATCCGGGAACTGAGTTTCGGAGACGCTTTTGGAGTGTACGCCTTTTCAAATATTGCGAGTCGGTCTCGCTAATTTCCGAAAAGGGTGTCTCATCTTCCTTGTCTTCACATGATGTGTTCTTATCCAGATCCATCATGATAAGTGTTAGAGAGAAAAAAAAAATAAATAAAAAAAAAATATGTATATATATAAACCTAAATATTAAAATTAAAATTTATGAGATAACTTCTTAAAAACTAAGCTATTTACAAAATTATTTACATAAATATATACAGATATAAAATAAAATATAAAATAATTCATTTCCAAAAAATAAATAATCAAAGAAAAAAAATTAAATAAAAGAGTCTCTGGAAAGAAAAAAAAAAAAAGAAAATATAAAGAAAAAAAAAATGAAGTTAAATGTCTTGGATTCGAACTGAGAATAACACTGAAGAATGTTATTGTACACAGTGCCGAGCCTTGGCTTGAACTTATCGGAGATAAGGTAAAACCCGCAAGGGAATTACTAGCCACATGGGCTAACCAAACGAGCACTAATTTATAACTGTTTCATTGTTAATAAATAGTCACTCACCTGATCATATGTGAATATAAAAATGTAAAACAATTAATATAGTCACTGTTGAAAAAGTCTTAGAGCAGTATTTTAAATAATAAGCACATTAAATCGTATCAAGGATAGAGCGACGTGTAAGTTTAATTGCACTAGCGGCCATGACTAATGACATGTTTAAATGCCAAATTGAACAGGACAGGCGAAAGGGAATCCTCCTTTTTTAAACCCGAACGAACCTCAAACTTTTCGGACAGATTATTACCGATTCTAATTTTATTGATTGTTTCCGTCAAGCACGTCCTGACTAGATTTACTAGTTTTTTTGGAATCCCCTGCGTAGATATTAGAATATTATACAGTTTCTGGCAGTCAATAGAATCGTAAGCCTTTTTGAAATCGATATACAGCTGGTGAAATATACCGTTGTACTCTATTTTTTTTTTTTTACGGCGCAAGTTGAAAAGTAGGGATTTAAATATTGGTACCTGCAACGTTGTTAGGAGTTGAATATATAGATGAAAATATCTCAGAAACTAAATGTCGGATCTGCATACTGTAAGTGAGAGAAATGTTCATCATTTCGCCCTCTTTGTGATGAGCTATTATTTATAATTTATATTTTATATTATTTATCTCGCCTTGTTGATATTTTCACTTTTTATTTCAAGTTTTGCTATTTCGTCGATAGTATATTCAGGATACCCATCACATTTTTTAGGCATGACTCATTATTTAAAATTTGCTTCTTCAGTCTATTTGTTTCCATCCTAATCATATGTCAGTAAAACTTATAGTCTTGTCTTTCTCATCGTCTCAATGTCTCTATGAGAGAGATGTGGATGAAGATGAGAGGAAAGGTTAAATAATATCAACATGCTCCTGAGTTTATTTAAATAACAATTAAAAAAATAAATAATTTCTTATTTATTAATTCTATTTTCATACTTATTTATTTTTTTTATATTGGTTTATTTTTACTGTTAGCTAAATTGTTACTTACAACATGTGTGAAGTTGACCATTTATGTATCTTATTTATCATTAATTAATTACCAAATGTTTGTCAAATATTTTATCAACAGTTTATTTCCTGTCATGATGCAAGTGCAAGCAAGGAAAGCGTGAGTGACTAACCATTTTCAAATATTTAGCCTTAAAGTTCAGGATGAATTTATAGTATACAAATATTATAGTGTATAAAATATTTATAGTACATAAATGAGTAAAACGGGATAGCTAAGTAAGTCACTGCGGTCTTATTCTTCCGGATCTTGGTTCAAAAAGAAGTGACCGATGATTATTTATTGTATAATGTATTCATGGATCGGTCCTGAGGTCGGATGAACCTCTCAGGACAACTATATTCTCATAAAAGTGAGGTGACATTTATTGAAGTAAAAAAAAAACGTATGGTAGAGGATAACCAAGATATATAATCATATTTTGGGGGCGGAGTGGCCGAGTGTGCTGACACGTGTACAAAATACATGTTGCACGGCAATCTGATATACTGAGAGTTCAAATTCCAGTTTCCAGGATTTTTAACTCTGGCATGAATTCCCCACCCTCTCCCCTGGCCGTGAAAAAACCCGCACAGCCGACAAGACAAGTAATTGAAGAAAAATAAATATATTTATATAAACCACATATTTTTATTTTGTTTTATTTTCAGTTGGTGATATACAAACATGTAGATCTTTATCCGATGAGGTTTTCTTACAGACTTATTAGTCCTTGGTACAGACCCCTTTTCATCAAACTATTAACATCCGGCTGAAACTTCGTAAATAGCTTCATCCCATGGTAACCTGAAAAAAAAAAGGGCGGCCTTCACAAATATCTAGCCGTTTGGCGTGACCTACAACCCCAAATCGTTAAAATAACGAGGTTATATAGGCCAAACGGCCCGATATTTTTGTTGGCCACCTTTTTTATGGATTTTGTGATCAAATTATCTTACGATCTAAGTGAAAATCAAATTGGTATTTACGAGTTTATAGTACCTCATTAAATGGAGAATGTTTGCCGTCCTCCATATTGAAAACGCCTCAATTCCGAGAAATTTTGTAAATAAAATATTTTTAGGTTACGATGAAATAAAACTATTTACGAAGTTTCAGCCGAATGTTAATGATTTGATAAAAAGGGATCTGTACCACGGACTATATGTTGCTTGCGGGAATATACTCCAGTCATGACTCCATATCCGATCCTTTAGGAGTAAATTTGGCCTCTAGCGTATCCAGGATTTAATTTGGGGGGGGGGAGGCTTAAGCCCGAAAGATTTTTTTTCATATACATATAACGATAATTAATTAGGAAAAAGAAAGAAAATAATTAACTACCTATATGCAATGGTATTTAAGTGGTTCTTGAAGTCCTATTAAATATAATTACACGAACAAGAATACTATAAGAGATAGTTTTTAAAATTGTTTCTGTAAAACCTGGTTATATTTCACCATTCACGAGGTTCCCCCATAGATCCGCTTGTGAATCTGGCAATGCCTTTCGCTTGAGTACAAGAACAAGGACAGTGATAAATAGGTCTAGATCTATGAATTAAGGTATTTTGGGGTTAGCAAGCGTTACGAAGACATGTATTTCTTTCCCTGAAAAAGACTTTGCATCGATCAAACCTGTCATCCTGGAAAATCTCATCGCGATTTACGATTAAAGCACATGGGCTTGAATCATTACTCCACTACCGACAGAGGCAAGGGCGGATCTACGGGGTTGTTTTCGGGCTGAAGCCCTCCCCCCCCCCCACAATGGGAGAATATAACTATGTTTTTTAAAAAAAAAATGTAAAAAAGATATCTTTCAAAGTATTATTGTTCGTGTAATTACATTTAAAAAGGCTTTAGGAATCTCTTAAACACCAGTTCATATAGGTAGTTAGTATCTTTCTTTTTTTTCAAAAGTAATTATCGTTATGTTTATGAAAAAAAAGCTTTCAGGCTGACGTTCCCCTCCTCCCAAATTAAATCCTGGATCCGCTAGTGGACAGAGGGACCTAGAATAAGTAGCTTGTCTTTCTCCAGTGGGCGGTCATCCATCCTAGTACTTACCACACTCGGCGTATAGTGCTTTACTTTGATGATCAATTGTGTTTGTGGGAGCGGGATGGCCGAGCGGGCTAACGCGTGTAAAATGTGCGTTGCTCCGTAATCTGATAATCCGAAGATTACGAATTAAGATATCGGTGCCGGAGGAACGCTTACTCGGGATAATTCTTCCGTCCTCTTCCCTGGCCCGGGAAAACCTTGTATAGCCTATAAGGCAAGGAAGTCCTCTTCGAAACAGAAAAAAAAAATTGCTATTGCAAGCGCCTTAGTCTGTTGATACAGTTTTTTTCTTTCTTTATTCATTAAATATTTCACCTTTAGTCTTCATTCACTACTTTATATCGATAGATTACTTTACCGTTGAGTTGTATAGCGCTGTAGCTGCGTCATATTCTGCTACGGCAGAGTGACGTAGCCGTGTGGTGGAATCGACCCTTCGCCGTGGAGAGCTGGTCGAGCGTTCAAGGGCCTCCGATCTTCCGCACAGCTGATCACGGTTAATCTTCCTCTCCTTCGTTTGTTTATAGTCGGTTTATTATAGATCTCCTCCGTTATAAGGCCTGGGCGCCATGTTGGGTAGAGATCCACTAATTTTGGTTCGACAAAAGCATCCAAAAATCCATTTATGATTATCAATTGAATCAAGTGCCGATGAATAGCGATTTATGCTGAATTTAGAAACGATTCCTTCTGGATTTCAGCGAAACTATTTTTTTTTTCTTCTGTTTTAGCTTTAAGACTTGTAAAAAAGCAAGTCCTATTTTGCCAGTAAAATATTTTAATTGTCATAGTAAGATGAAATTACACTGGATATTTATTAATTATTTGTAGATAGATGATCGCTGAATGTAACTAAATATCGAATTTAACTTATATAGAACTTAAACTAGATAGACTAATAGTCAAAAATTGAGGTGACAGTAGTTTCATAAAATGAGAATAAGAGGCGACTTTTATTATCTAACTGCTTTTATGCCATTCAAAAACTTTATCAAGTCACAGGCGTTATCTTTATTCATCGACCGAAGAAAGTTAGCTCCATCATCCGCAGTTTGCGATCCTAAACTAATTCTTCTTCGCTTCTCGAATCTTTTGCACTTGAAGAAAATGTGTCTTGGATCCTCCAAGCGTTGGCATGTTGGACAGTGACCGCTCTTAGCTATACCAATTAGATGTAGATATCTATTAGTTCTACCATGATTTATCCTAAGCCTGGTCAGCTTTACTAAGCTGGAGCGGTCGAGATGAGATTTAAGAATCGCAAACCATGGAACCAGTGCTATATTTTGGAATTCCATCCCACTTAAAGTCCGCAATGCACCATCCCTATCCATATTTAAAACCCTCCTATTCCAATTCCTCCTTACAACTCAATCAGACGCTGGGTAGCCATTTATCATGTAACAAAATTGCATTTTTCTCTCTATATCATTTGTATATATATATTCTTTTTTGAGTATGGAAAATATGTCTAGTCACGTTCGCTTAGAATTGTTTTTTTTTGTCAGTTTTTCAATGTGTAAGATTCTAAGTCTCTGAGCAATATTTAATTGATTACTAATATTAAATGCTCTCTTCTATATGTGTATCATCTTTTATTTTCTCCTATCAATCTACAGCTTAGGATATAGATTATATAACACTTTTATAATGTTTACAATACTATTATTGCATTCATTTGAACACATTAAGGTACAGATGTAAATCATTTATAGTAAATATTTATCTGCTCTTTTATTATTATTTTTTAATTAATTCAATGGTATGACAACACAAGCAATTTATCGTTCATTTCAAATTTCATTTAGTATTCCATGGTTTATTGTTTGTAGAAACTATTTTGTAGTATTGTGACCATGTTGCTCATATTATTTCTTTAATATATCTGTATAGTTTTATAAATACTTTTGTTATCACTTAGTTTTTAGTTTTTTTTTTTTTATGGTAATATGTATTTTGGCCAGATGATATATTAATTTTTATGTACAAAATTGTTATTCTTAAGTGACTTCGTCCCAGAATAAAAGTTTCTATTCTATTCTATCTTCTGTTGAACTGCATTTTGAATTGCCTTACCCTTCGAGGCACATTCCCAGTCGTAGAAATGCTGCCAGTCTTTCATTATTTTCCCCCTCACTATTCTTATCAAATCCAGTAAAAAAAACCTTGAATATTAACCAGTCAACAATATGTATTGTATATAAAAAACGTTGCAAATTATTTCACAATGGTTTATTATTTTTTAATAGCAATTATACATCTAAAGTATCATTACCTTCCTAGTTAGAAAAAATAAAATAAAAGGTGGTTCCAATTAATGAACTAAACCTGTTTTTTAATCATTAGTAATATGCTAAAACAATTAGCATTACCTAAGTAACACATTCAAAATTCAAAAACAAAAACAAAACATATAAGCTTTGCAGCAGAACATAATAAAAAAAAACTATAGACTATATCTTTCCTCTTAATTGTCCGATTTTAACGATGTTTTTTTCAGGAAATTCCGTAAACTTGAAAAAACCATATACCATATCGACAAAAATTGTATACTTGTTGAGTTATTCGGAATTTAATTTTACAATCCCTCGTAACTTTTTATCCAGCTTCTTATCGTTGAAGTATCTAGTGTCGAGAAAATGACTTTAGCTAAGTTTTATTGAAATTGGTACATTCATTTAGGCGCTGCAGTCTATTGCAACGCATGTTTTTCTGAATTTTTATTTTTTTCTCCTTTATTAACTTATCAAATTCTTTCAAAAGTTATATTTAGCATTTTTTCGTAACTCTGGCTAATGTGAAATGATTAACTTTTTAATATAAACCATATTAAAGGTACTTTAGAGGAAGACATATATGAACATTGGGCATTTAAGCCCTTTAAAGTGACATCAATGAGGATAAGACCTAATTGGTATTAAAGATTACTTCATTATACATTGATACACCGAGTTTAATCAAAATCTTTAGAGCTGTTTTTGATAAAATTATAAAAATGTGTTTCAGCGTTGATATAAAGTGCCAATTCAGGTTAGCCTATTTTGAGGAAAAAGTTGCTGTCATACCTAAGGCATATACCTATCTTAAATACGTAATATCAGTTTCGTACGACTTTTGGTTTTGCTGCTAACATACAAACATACAGACACACAGACCATTATTCGGGACTTGGTCCTTTTGACGCAGGGTACCTGAGTGTATTTCCGTTGAAAACTCAGATTCAAAAATTTTCTCGATCGCAATACTTACCCTTACTATACATTACATATATACGTAAGTGAAAGTAATAAAAAATATGTAAGGAACTACCTATCTACTCAATGTTTTAATTTGAAAATAGTAAGAAGTGTAGATAGAACGTAACGTGAATATGAATACGTACAGCAAATTGAGAAATAACAACATTAAGGTTACATAGAGCGGGTCTATATTCCCCCAAAAGCCGTTGAAACCGCCCAGCAATCGGTTAATCAATCAAGGAATGCCCTGGATTCCATCGATGAATTCGGAGTTAATAACTGCTCGTCCCGAAGATTACTCTCCTTGACATATAGGTAATTATGTATCCAATAATTACCAAGAGACTGTTATCGTTATAAAGAAACGAGTATCGACTCCGACGATGATATGTGGGCAAATCGATGTGGGACAATCGAGCTTTAAGGATTGCGCTTTAGGCATCAAGATACAGCCAAAAATTATAGAACGGCATATTTGATATGTCTATGATTAACCTTTTGCATCAGGTAATGTTGAGGTGATTCACCAATGACGTGATGGTCTCAGTCCCTTCGAAGCTCTGATTCATCAGTATCGATTCAGAACCAAAATGTATACTTTGCTGACCAGAAGCCTACTGGTACTGTTGGGGAAAGTAGTTCTGCAATTGGGATTTTTGGGCTTTTTCGCCAAATCCTGACAGCTATACCTAGAGGTCCCTGCCACGTGCTTTCTAGAATGGGAGTGTCTAGATTTATTTTTTGTGATCGAAGAGTAGTATATTTTAACTTTCTCTGGTGGGAAACTAACCATTAATTTTTGAATGAATTTTGTTTTATTATTTTCAATAATCAACCATTGTGATCGACCAAAAAATTAAAAAACTTTAAATCTGAAAAGTTTCACGTTTCAGGATGCGTAGAATTCGAAAAACGAATACGATTTTTTTTGTCCGTCAGCGCATTTTCTCCGAAACTACTGGACCGATTTTTTTCAAATTTGGATATAAAATTACAGGTCACCGGAGGATGATCCTCCTTCATCGACATCACCATCCGCCTTTTACTTTCAAAATGGCGGCCGAAAAACCTGCGTTGCTCCTAAATGAATGTACCGATTTCAATGAATCTTGGCTAACGTCATTTTCTCGACGCCCTTTAAATTTATCTATATAACATACTTCAACGAAAAGAAGCTGGAAAAAAAGTTATAAGGGATGGTAATATCAAATTCCGAATAACTCTAAAAGTATACACTTTTTTGTCGATATTTTATATGTTTTTTTAAAAAAGTTTACGGAATATCCTAAAGATAAAAAAAAAATCGTTAAAATCGGACAATTAGAGCAAAGATATGATCTCCGGTTTTTTTTTATATGTTCTACTCCAAATGCTATATCGTTTGTTTGGTTTTTAAATTTTGAATGTGTTACTGAAGTAATGCTATTTTTTTTTAGCATATCACTTATGACATTATTTTATTTATTGTTCATAGAGTGTGAATGTGATCTGTGAACTCTTATTATAAAGGTCTTAGAGACAGATTGTAATATTTTTCAATAAATAAGTTTAAAAAAAAAATTACTTATGGTTAAAAAAAAAGTTTAGTCCAATAATTGGAATCACCTTTTATTTATTTATTTTTTGTAACTAGGAAGGTAATGTTACTTTAGATGTATAATTTTTTGGAAATAATAAACCATTGAGGAATAATTTGCAGAGTTTTTTTTTTTTTTTTGAACTGAGGAGAATTATTACACCAGTGAGTATAGATGTGTATATAGTATCGCCTTCTAGCCCTTTGGTATTCTTCCTTTTATGCAATATCAGATATCTCTCATAGAATTAACCGAATCCTAAATAAAGATATCAACTTTATTTATTTGTTATTTGAATAAAAAAAAAAAAGATTAAAAAAACTGTACCACTATAAGGTATGAAGGGTCCTAGTTTCAGTACTATTTAGGAAAAACACTGTTTCTTGGTCTACGGTTGTGCAAGGAGGTGATTTGATCGATATCACGCTCAACCGCCAGGATTTTCCCCTTAATTAATTATTTTAATTAATGGTACCCATTTATAGAGGCTGGATGTGCCCCAGGGGGGTCTACCTATCCAGGGTCGTCTCACGGCCAATGAAATAGAATAAATAATTTTTCTGACATGAGCAGGGGATTCGAACCTGGGACCTTTAGCATTGGAAGCTCAGTACCAAGTTACTTCCAATGCCTTTTTAATATTTGGCAGGAGGTTTAGTGATTTTCCCCTTAAACGGAGAATTGGGTTGACAGCACTGGTGTATTTGTAAACTATTAAGCAGATGGGAAAATTTTCAGACCATCCTTGAATTTGACTGTTCAAGAAATTCATTACACTCTTTATCCTCTATGAAGAGAAGAATAGTTGGGGTGGTCAGTCAAAATGGAAGGCAAAAATAAATGATAATATTTATTTTTACATATGCCGACGTTTCGACCTGAAGTTCAGGCCTTCATCAGGGCTAAGAAAATAACCAGATAACAAGGTATGAGAAACATAAGTAATGATAGTAAAAAAGATAATAAAAAAATGAAATGAAAAAAATTAGAAAAATAAAATAAATAAATATAAAGTAAAATGAAATTGTTAGAATAATGACTAAGAACTAAGAGATAAATAATAAAAACCGTTACAAAGTGTGGGATGATGAAGTAGGCATAATCAAAAAGGGTGACAAAAGTGTTACAATGGGAATCTTAGAATAAAATGTAAAACATAAAAAAGAAATATGAAGTTATATAAGAAATGAAAATAAATAGTAAAATTAAAACATTGAGAACATTAAAACAATATTAAAAAATTAAAAAACAAAATTAAAACATTTAATTTTAATTTTACTATTTATTTTCATTTCTTATATAACTTCATATTTCTTTTTTATGTTTTACATTTTATTCTAAGATTCCCATTGTAACACTTTTGTCACCCTTTTTGATTATGCCTACTTCATCATTCCACACTTTGTAACGGTTTTTATTATTTATCTCTTAGTTCTTAGTCATTATTCTAACAATTTCATTTTACTTTATATTTGTCTATTTTATTTTTCTAATTTTTTTTAATTTTATTTTTTAATTTTTTATTATTTTTTTTACCATCATTACTTATGTTTCTCATACCTTGTTATCTGGTTATTTGCTTAGCCCTGATGAAGGCCTGAACTTCAGGTCGAAACGTCGGCATATGTAAAAATAAATATAATCATTTATTTTTGCCTTCCTTTTTGACTGACCACCCCAACTATTCTTCTCTTCATTATCCACGACAGTCAACCAATTACCAATTATTTATCCTCTATGGTTCTTGTTAGTACACTTTGCGAGAACAAGACCATGGCCGCCTAACTGTTGCAATTCCAAGACCAGGGATTGTTAAAAAAAAATCGATTTTTTGAATAAAAATTAAGGCAAAATAGTTACTAATACTCGACAATCTTAGTTACTATATGTGAAGCATTAGTATAACGAATATACTTTTGCATTTAACTCCTCTAATTTTTCATTCGGGCTTAGTTAGGTGTCTTCTATCTAAAAAATTACAGTAATATCTCTATAATAATAAACTAATAAGTAACTGCTAGACTGTTGCGATACTCTTGCGTAAGACCAAGACCATGAGCACCAAGACCACGAGCATTTGGGCAACACTAGTTCTTGTGTATTATTTTTATTATCATGTAAAGATGATTTTTTTTTTCTCTGTTGTCATTACAGGCCTTCTAGATCTTTTGCCGCTTTAACAAGCCCGTTGCATTTCTACCTTTCTTGAACTATTTATTTTCAGTTATCAGTACACAGCATCTTTGTTGATTCTGTGTATCCATCTACTTTTTCGCCTTCACGTGGTCTTTTGCCTTCAATTGAGACATTAATTGTTACGTAGAGGCTTCCAGATTGCTACTAGCTATGTACTCTGACCATCTTAACCTCCGTGCCTTTATAACATGGGATATTGATTGACCAGTTTCTGTAAGCAGTTGAAGAATACAAATAAATAATAAAAAACTAAAAATATGCTCGAAAACTCATACAAAGTATGCTTTGGGATATATTGCAGATTATAGAAGCGATTATAAGATAGAATTGATATTGTCACGGAACTCAACAGTAGGAAGACTGTTTTAAAAATGAAGATATACGTCTCCCGGTTCGGAGTGGAATTAATTGAAGATTGACCCTGCTTGAATGGATCGAATAGGGGATGCGGGCGGATCCGTACTGGACCGATGGTCGGAGTATCCAGGCCTATCCAATCGTTTCCTTTCCTCGTGAGTACACTACCAATCAACGTAGGGCTTTTAACAATACCCTGCACTGATTTATTTCGAGCATTTCATTGGCCCTTTTTTTACATAGTACAAGTACAATACAGAATGATTTGGGAGGAACAGGATAACTCCAGGAATAGTTCGCACACAGAAAAATCAGAAAAAAAAATACTCAAGATGTTCTTATCCGATTTACTATTGTTTAAATTTTATTGGTCAATTACAAATAAGCAATATTTCATTAATTTAGTAGCATTTCGGTTATCGATCTCTTATTTTAATAAATGTTAGATAATACCATCATTGACTTGTTAACATTTTCGGCTTATTTCTATAAATATATCTTCCAGCTAAAATTTTTTGGAATGTTCGTCATTGTACTTCAATTACAGTCAATGCTTTTAGATCTTTACTACACGATGTACCCATCGTTGACGGGTGTATAGTTAAAATTTGAGAATCTTTTTTTGAGATGGATTTTGTATTATGGGGGAGGGGGGGGAGAGGAGGGTCCAAATGCAAGTCCTAAAAATGTATACGACAACATTCGTTAGGCTCAGGAAGTTGAATTAAATGATACCTTGAACGGGAAGATCGGACTAAGTTGAAAATAATTGTGTTTTATGTGACAACTCATTACAGATGTTCGGTATTCTGGATTTTTCCCGTTGAGTTGTGATAAATTTTTTTCCTTAAGATGGGTAGTAAAACTTTTAAATGTGGCTCGCGGTAGAGTAGGTTGGGGTTTGAATCGAAGTAACTGCCTAACCTGGATCTCTAGACAAATTACTCAAGAATTCATAACTTTGGTCCTATTCAATATTTTGTTTTCATTTAAAGCCTATATTTTAAGTCAAGCAAACTTTAATATAACGTTAAAATTTCAAAAGTCTAGAATAAGCCATTGCTGAGCTTACCCCTCACAAAATTTCGTTGCAATACAGACATACAGACAGTCAAAATTTTGTTAAAAGTGGATTTGGTGTCTGCAATTTATGAAACGGAAAGATATCATAAAACGGGTTGATTCTATTCAATGTACAGACAAAATCTTTATTTTATTTATATAAATTATTGAATTTTATCATTTTGAAAATTCACTTGATATTCCGATTATTTTTAATGATAAAAAAAACTTACATCCTGCTAGATCGAACCGTTTCTTTCTGACAATTTGAGCCAGTCTTTCGTCATCAGATATTTGAATAAATATTCAGTAGCTCTTGTAAATGTATGATACTACAGTGCTGGAACAAGCTAATATTTTAATTATAAGTTTAATGAAACAAGCGAAGGTTGGAAGTGTGGCATAGTGTAGATCCGAAAATTCTTTGAATTGGGGGGGGGTACTAAAAACTAGTAAATACTCATTTGCTATTCAGTTGAATCTTAACATAATTTGATCACAAAATCAAGAAAAAAAAGGTGGCCTACAAAAATATTGGGCCGTTTGGTGTGACCTGCGCACCCAAAATTTTAAAATAACGGGTCCTAAATACGCCAAACGGTCCAATAATTTTATAGACCCACCTTTTTTTTCGATTTTGTGATCAAATTATCTTACGATTCAAGTGAAAAGCAAATGGAAATTTACGAGTTTTTAGTTCCTAATTAAATAGATAATGTTTGCCGATATTCTGATTGAAAACGCTCCAATTCCAAGAGTTTTCGTAAATAAAATAATTGTAGGTCACGATGAGATGAAGTTTCAGGCGGATGTTAATAATTCGATAAAAAGGGGTCTGAACCACGGAATAATATGTTAAATCAATATGAATAAATAATATGAAGTTGTGCCTTAAGTATTAAAATCTGATACAAATATAAGGTTTGTGCAGAGTATTATTACGAGTCAACTAGTGATATATTATAATAACTCATTTAATACTGTAAACAATATTTTTTCTTATACTGCATAAAAAAAAAAAACCAAAAAATAAAAACCGATTGGAATATAAAAATGTAGAAATCCAGTATTCTTAGCAAAAACAAAAACAAAAAAAAAATATATATTCAATTTAGAAATAGAAATAGAAAATAACTTTGTTCTGGGACAAAGTCCCTTTAGAATAACAAAATAGAACATAATTAAAAGACTACATCTGGCCAAAATAAAACAATAATAAAAAAAGAGAAAGTAAAGAAAATATTAGTTAAACAAGCTATATTAAAAAAAAAAAATGTATATACAAAACACTTAAAACTATGTACAGTAGGAAAATTATAATTGTACACTTTTGAAAAATAAAATAATAAAAAATATTTTGAGTTCTTCTTTAAAATGAGGCGTGTTTCTGCTATCAAAGCTAACAATATAAAATGTCAGAGTATTTAAATAATGAATGATATGTAGACTCATCATTGTCTAATTCTAGCTATAGGTACAGATTTAATTATATAAGAATAAAAAATAATAAAAAAACAAACAATAGATGCATTTAGTGGCATTAAGAGCAGGAAGATAACTAGTGAAGTTTACAGTATAGAATAGTACTATCGTTTGATGATGAATAGTATAACAGAAATGTATAATATCAAAAGTTTAATAAGCATCTGACTGTTTTTGGATAGAAATTGGAATAGGAGGGTTTCCAATGTGGATATGGAGGGGGAATACCGAATTTTGATAGGTAGAGAATTCCAGAAATTATCAATTTTATATTTTTATATATTTTCTCGCCTGCTAAAATACGTCTCTAATATTTTTTGATGTGGAATAACCAGAAAATATTTTGTGGAAATCACTAAATGTAACATTCCCACGTTAGTGTCACCTTTCATTTTGTTTTTTCCTGCTGCCCTGTTATCATAATCTCTCCTGTAATCTCAATAGATAAAACACTGGGTTAGCATTACAGTTGCTATTTGGGTAAATATGTCTGCTAACTGATACCGTAGGTGTGGGTTGCTGTTACGGTTGTGTAGGTGTTGAGGGCTTTTATAAATAATCAACATTAAACTCAACCTTCAACCGAACTAGTTTTTGCTACCTCACTATCTAAGGTAGGGAAGCTTTGTATTAGTGGGAAGGAGATTAAAAAAATGTTTGTACTCAAAATCGATAATATTTGTTTTTAGACCGATTTTGATTTGACCTAAATCAATTTCATCCTTTACTACTGTATACGAATAGACAAATGAATTTTCATTGAGGCACGTTTATTTCCACAGTGAAAAGAGTTATCAAATTTATTAAATTCCATTCTCTACATTCGCGTTCGGATGCGTAAACTTATTTCGCCTATACGTCTAAATTTCAAAATGGTCTTATTCGATTTGGCACGAAGTGGAAGGAAATTTGGAGTATAACGAACAAATAGTGTAAACTTCATTAATTTCCTTTTAACAGTGTTAAAATTTTCTGTAATTGTTAACAATAAAGTGTTTTTAAAACGTGGTGGCAGTATAGGCATGACAATGGGAGGTTATCTTTATGCTATTGTTATATGAGCGGCCTCATATCAAAAGCTGACCTCTGTTATGTTTGAAAAGTCGAGAAAAATAAATAAATTTTCTGTAACATACATTCAGTGTGAAAATGTGAGATACACTTCAAAAATTGTTATTCCTACCCTTTGCATATTTTCAAATTACTATTAAAACAGTATTAAAATATTCTATCACTCACCTGAAGTTAATCAGCAGCCTGATTGTATTTTGGTTCTCAAGACAAAAATATATACTTTTTTTTTTTTTTCAAATTAAAGTCAAGATCCGTCAAAAGGTTAGACACGCTCACTGGTAAAAATAAGTAAAACTCATTTTAATACTTCGTGGCTTTTCCACCACCATTTATTAATACAAAAATTCTGATTGGTAATGAATCGTAAAATTGTTTGATTATTTCTTGAGGTAATTGTTCCCATGAAGCCAATATTGCAGATTTCAAATCCTCGATTGTTCCGAACTGTCTTGACTCATAGTAAATCCTTCTTGAAAGAATTACCTAAAGATTTTCGATAATATTCAGGCCTGGGGAGATTTGGCCCAATCCAGATACCAATCCTTCCATAATAAACTTCATAACCATCCGAATCCTCTCGTTTCTAACCTTGCTTCCCCTTCGGTTCCTGATAATCCTACGAAGTGACTGAAAAGAAGCTAAGCAATAAGACAGAGCTATGCCTGAACTTATACTAATATTGTGCTTCCACAAGTCCTGTTTGTTAGAGGCAGAGTTTGTAATTATTTCACTTAATAGTGAGATTCGTCGTAAACCTATGACTTGCTGTTATACAGTATCCATAACACCACACTTATCCCTGTTGAACAAATCCGATATCTAGGACCCCACCTGGACAAACGTTTCACTTGGAATCCTCAAACAAGATTGAAACGCCAAGAAACTGCTCGACGTTTCCGCTTACTCTAACACATACTAGACAAACGCTCTAAACTTCCAATTAATAACAAAAGACTAATACATACAAATATAATAAGACCTATTTGGACTTACGAAGTTGAGCTATGGGGCTCCACTAAACCATCACATTTCTGTCTTATCCAATCCTTACAATCCAAAATCCTTCGTAAAATCCTCAATGCTTCTTGCTTTGACAACAATAAAATATTACATGAAGACCTTTATGTTCCAAATGTATCCGATTTGTCCCAATCCAGATACCTATCCTTCTATAATAAACTTCATAACAATTCGAATCCTCTCGTTTCTAACCTTGCTTCCTCCTCGATTCCTGATAATCCTCCGAGGCGTCTGAAAAGAATAAGGCCTCGTGATCTCCTTATATAGACATATTATTAGAGTGCTACCAGTGGGTAGTTTCTCAACAAGCGTTTTCATGTGGTTATATTCCTCTGTACATATTAGTTTATGTATTTATATTGTAATGTAGTTATAAATATCCTGAATAAATAGTTTTTAAAAAAAATATTAAACTCTTTTGAATTTAGACGGTCGATGCATTCAGAAGATAAACTTATATCAGTTTGACTAGATACATATGGAGACTTCAACCTTCTAATATTTGTTCGTAATACGTAAAGACAAAAACAATATGACTGTTCAAACGCGAGTTTTTTAAGAATTAACGTAAAACCTGAAGGCAAAAATCATACTGCGCATGCGGCTAACAGTTTGTTGGTAGATAGAACTTATGCTGGTTTACTATTACTATAATATTACTTTCAAATTTAATTATCGTTGGCTTTAAAATGGCCGTTTAAACCTGATCAGGCGGAGGTTAGACTATAGACAAGATAATAATGGCATAGGCTGGAAGCGCCTACGACAGACTGGCTTTGGATAGTAAATCTTCCAGATCTGCATAAATTTGAATATATTTAGATAGATAACTGCGGAGGTCAAATAGGAATTAGTTCTAACGCGTGTATATCGCCTCATTGACTAAAATGTGAAGGTTTTTTATATATATTTCAACATAAAATCGCCTATATATACGAACTTATAATACATTTTTAATAATTATCAACTGTTGTTGTTTTGTAAATATGTTGCTAATTTTGGTATAGGCGCCAGAAATCCATTCTGGATTACATCATGTTTAGGAATACAGACGATGAGTGGGCCATGTGCTGGCTTATGCTGACCTGCTTCAATTTTTATTTTTTTTTGTATTTTTTTTTTTTGTATTTCCAAACTTGCTCTTTTGTCTATTGCTGATACGACATATTTCGACTACACTATGTTTCGATGACGCCCTTTTTCTTATGACCTTGTATAAACGAATTTTTTAAAAGTAATATACGTAAAATACAATATAAATTTTTAGTTTAAGTTATCATTTTATAATATATGACTCTAACTTAACGAATATCTTATTATAATCTTCACCATAGATAATACGGAATATGGAACCCTTTGACGAAAATCAATTTCAATCCTTAAATTTGTATTTAAACTTTAATATTAATCACAGTGGTTAAATAGTTGACTGTCGTGAATAATGAAGAGAAGAATAGTTGGGGTGATCGGTCAAATAAGAAGGAAAAAATAAATGATAATATTTATTTTGTCATTTTCCGACGTTTCGACCTGCAGTTCAGGCCATCATCAGGGCTAAGAAAAGAACCAGATAACAAGGTATGAGAAACATAAAAATTAAAGTAAAATGCAGTTGTTAGAATAATGACAATAGTAATAGTAATAGTAGTAATAGTAATAATAATGTATAACATCATAAGTAATAGATTTAAATAACCATATATATATATAAATTTCACTAATTATCAATAATTTTGAATCATAAGTAATAGATTAAAATAAGTAATAGATTTAATAATGTATAATTTATTATTATTATTACTATTACTATTGTTATTATTATTTATCTCTTGTTGTTACTATTGTCATTATTCTAACAACTGCATTTTACTTTAATTTTTTTACCTACACTACTTATGTTTCTCATACCTTGTTATCTGTTTCTTTTTTTAGCCCTGATGATGGCCTGAACTTCAGGTCGAAACGTCGGCAAATGACAAAATAAATATTATCATTTATTTTTGCCTTCTTATTTGACTGATCACCCCAACTATTCTTCTCTTCTTTAATATTAATCATTGAAAATGGTAGTAGGTGTCAAATTTCCGTCGTTAATAATTTGAATAACTTCTTACCGGACAGAGGCAAATGTAGATTAGCTCTATGGTACCTTGGACACTTCGAATAATATAGAAAGTAACTTATTGATATTTTTAATAAATAAAAAATAAAAAATTATAACTTCTATAGGTCATAGAATAGCATAATATATCTCACAACTTTTCTTTTTTTCAAAACTATTTATTCATGATATTTACAACTATTATAATATAAATACATCAAGTAAATGTGCACATAGGAATATAATCGCATGTAAACTCTTGTCGAAAAAAACTACCCATCGGTAGCACGGTATAATAATATTTCTGCATAAGGAGATCACGAGGCCAACTTATTTTCAGACGCCTCGGAGGGTTATCAGGAATCGAAGAGGAAGCAAGGTTAGAAACGAGAGGATTCGGATCATTATGAAGTTTATTATGGAAGAATAAGTATCTGGATTGGGCCTAATCGGAAACATTTGAAACATTAAGGTCTTTATGGATTATTTTATTTTTATCAAAGTAAGGAGCATTGAGGATTTTACGTAAGATAATGGATTGTAGGGATTGGATACGACAAAAATGTGATGGTTTAGTGGAGCCCCATAGCTCAACTCCGTAAGTCCAAATAGGTCTCATTATAGTCATGTATATGAGTCTTTTGTAATTAATTGGAAGTTTAGAGCGTTTATCTAGTAAATCTTGGATTAAGTGAAAACGTCGAGCAGTTTCTTGGCGTTTCAGTCTTGTATAAGAATTACAAGTTAGACGTTTGTCTAAGTGGAATCCAAGGTATCGGATTTATTTAACAGGGATAAGTGGGGTATTGTTTTAAAGGATATAGTAGGAGAGGAAGTCATAGGTTTACGACGAATCTCACTATTTTTTAATTTATAGCCACCCTTATCTTTTCTTTTTCTTCCAGTAGATACAATATACAAGAAAGCAGTAACTAAGTATAATTGGTTTATTTTTCTAAGTCGTTCTAATATAGTTTTTGGAGTTTATAAATGTTGTTATTTATACTATATATATATATATATATATATATATATATTTTTTTTTAATTTCTTTATTGAGTATTACAACAATTTGTCTCTTGGACATTGGTTATAGTGAGGTAGAATGACATTCACATTATATGTACAAAACAAAAACAAATAATAATAAATAGAAACAAAATAATAATCAAAAGTATATATAATAGATAATAAAATAAAATAACCTAAAAAAATAAGAAAATTAAAACTAAGCAAAAAAAACAAACATGTATACCTAAATACAATCAGGCGAGGGAACTCCAGGAGAACCCTGCGCTACTCTCTCAACCGCGTCACTGGTACTAAAGCCAGCAGAGAAATAATTATTATTATTAATTTTCACTATTAAGCGAAATAATTATAAACCAATTCTCTTCTGACCCTAACAAATAGGCCTTGTGGGAGCACAATATTAGTATAAGTATAGGCACAGCTCTAAGTTCAGTCTTATTGCTTAGCTAATAAATTACCTAACATACCAAGAAACATAAGATAAGAAAAGAACTTAAAACATAACATGAAAACAAGAAAAAGAAATTAAGCAAATTACACTTTACTAGAATCGATTGTAATTGATAAGTACAATTAATTCTTGGTTTTAATTTAATATTAATTCAACAATTTTTATTCTATAAAATAATAAAAAAATAAAAAAAAATAAAAATATATATATATATAATATTGTATACTATGCACATATTATTAATCCTATATAATTGTATATTAATTTTAAAAATTGTCTGTAGTGATTAATAAGTATGCTGTGTTGTTAGCAACCCAATGTAATTAGGCAGCACCATTTTATTTTATGATAATAAAGTGATTATCTCTCTCTTCTATCAATATCCAGGTGTATCATTTTGAGTGTATGTATTTGATTATTGTAAGTTAATTAACCTTTTATTATTAAAAGAAAAACACGTTTACCTGTTAAATTAGTAATAGTAGAGTAGAAGCGGTATTAAAGAGAAGCAGAGAGACGGATATCGCACGCAAAAGACCCCGTGGCACATTAATCATGTCGGCCTGGCCATTAGGGATGGTTTTAGCTTATAGCATGCTTCCACTGCCTCCACAATTCACTATTTGGTTAGCAGTGACCTCTTTTATCTTTAAAGGACCATTTTTCTTATAATTAGTCTAAGATAATATATATGGGATAAGTGGATAATCGTTTCATTAAATGAACTTTGGACACATATTTTTTCAGAAATCAGCAACGAGAGATTCTCTAATGGCGGAGTATAACGCTTTGTAACGAAATCAGTTCCAGCTTGTTGATTATGTTGGGTCTTTGCTTTAGAGTCCTATTGGTGTTAAACCACTACAAAGTCTATTTTTATATTTACTAGCTATTTTTCTAAAAATAATTTACTTTTATACTTAAATGCCAAGAACACTATTATGGAGGTTTCGGATTTTTTTTATTTATATTCTTTTCCTTAAGCATCGTTCTCACTGGAAGTGCTCGTGGTCTTATAACTTTATTTATGATAGGTAGGAGTTTTATCCGTTTTTTTGTATAGTTTTCTTTATTCACCGAATTTTCCAAATAATTATCAAAACCGCAAATTTTCGAAGTTGATTATTGTATTCATCGTTAGCACAGGGTTCAAAGAATATTTTGATTATCGTAAGAACTTGGCGGTCTTCGACGCAATGTACTTAGAATACGGAAATACGATATTCCAGTATCCTTTGAGTAATGATTAACCTATGAAAATATGGAATATAAGAATTTAGCTTCCTACCTTACTGACAGACACTTTAATGTCAATCATAACAATGCTCATTCATCTCTTTTTACGCAGTCTGCCGGTGTTCCTCAAGGTAGTATCCTAGGTCCTATCCTTAACACAGTTTATACAGCTGACATCCCAACCCAATCCAACACTGTCATCACCACCTATGCCGATGACACGTGTATCCTATCAGTAAATAACTATCCATCTATTGCATCCCAAACTCTTCAATCACACATCACAAGTCTTGAAAAATGGTGTCAAAACTGGAGGATTAAAATAAATTTTAATAATTCCCATCAAATTACCTTCACTCTTCGCCGTAAACCTATGACTTCCTGGCCTACAGTATCCTTCAACAATAGATCAATTTAATAAAAATAAAAATTAGTTTTTCATAGTTATTATTTGAAACGTTTTTTTTGGGAAGAGTTAAATATTGTTGAAGACGACGAAAGATTTCCAGACATGTAATAAAGTATAGATCCTTCATGGGTTGTAATGGTACAGGGGATGTTTTTATTTATTTATTGGACTTGAAGAAAATAACCATAACCAGTTATTATAACTGCAGTACTGAATAACAGATAAAATAAAAAACGGTTAACCGAAGTTATTGGAACAGAACTATTGACACCGGAAGGCGCGCTAGGTATACTATGACGCAAGAGGCCTCGATCCAACGTTAACATTTACTGAGAAGTGTTACAACCATGTTTTTATATTTTTACTAGTATGATTTTGTAAGGAACTACAAATATATAAAGGAAATAGGTAAATGTAGTATATTATAAGAGTAAATAATTAATTTTATTTTATTTCATCGATTACATAGGTTCTAACAAAATAATTAACAAATATATAAAGGAAATAGGAAATGTACAAATGACCATATTTTTGATGAAAATGGTCCGCCTTCATTTTTTTTTTTTTTTAGATTAGATTATTTAGAATCCTTTCAAATTTGTTCGTTGGTGTAATTAATCATAAGTTGTATACTTTCTGGATAATGGATAATTGGCAATTACTTTTTTTACTGACTTTCATAAGGGGAATATATTTATTTTAAGATAATCTTCAAAATGATGTTTCAATCAATGAATTACCCCACTTATCCCTGTTGAACAAATCCGATACTTAGGACTTCACCTTGACAAACGACTCACTTGGAACCCCCATAGCAGACTGAAACGACTAGAAACCGCCCGACGTTTTAGACTGCTGCAGCACTTACTAGACAAACGATCTAAGCTCACAATCAATTACAAACGACTCATATATATGACAATAATAAGACCTATTTGGACTTACGGAATTGAGCTTTGGGGCTCCACTGAACCATCGAATTCCTCTCGTATCCAATCCTTACAATCCAAAATCCTTCGTAAAATCCTCAACGCTCCTTACTTTGTAACAAATAAAATCATCCATAAAGACCTTAATGTTCAAATAAAATGTTTCATTTACTACCAGTGTTCGCCGTGTGGTCGAAATTCGTCCATAATCGTTATTGAAAATTTGAGGAAAATATATATATTTTTTTACTCCTTAAGGAATTTATATAACATTTCGTCAGCGCCACGTTAAGGTAACGTTAAAAAGGCTCACATTCGTTCCTTTAACATGGTGCCGACGATTCGTGTACTAAATAGAGCATAGTCCCTGGTACTGAACCCTTTTTATCAAATGATGAACATTCATCTAAAATTTGGTAAATAGTTTCATCTCATAGTAACCTACAAATATTTTATTTAAGAAAATTCTCGGGATTGGGGTGTTTTCAATCTGGAGGTTGGCATACTTTGTATATTTAATTAGGTATTAAAATCTCGTAAATACACGTTTGCTTTCCACTTGGATCACAAGACAATTTTTTTCTTGCTCAAGAAGTCGAGAAAAAAACTGGCCGTTTCTCATGACCTAATCTCCAAATTGTTAAAATAACGAGGTGATACAGACCATACGGTCCAACATTTTCGTTGGCCACCTTTTTTTTTCTCAAATTCCGTGAATTTTCGGTTCGATGAAGATGAAGATATTTACGAAGTTTCAGGCGAATGTTAACAATTTCATAATAAGGGGTCTGTATCAGGGACTACAACAAGTACAATCACCTTTATATTGGTTCGGTTCAGTTGAAACTTGTAATAGTTTCATATTGAACACTTGATGGTTGATCTTTGTATATTTTAGAGTAAGGAGATGGTCCGGGATGGCGGTCATAAAAGGATTAAAATAGCGAAATAAAATTACATTTCGATCCGATTTTGCAGGTCTTCTTCAGGGCTAGAAAGTACAAGGTACAAAAGGATATTAAAAAATGTGGATATTACATATTGTTTAGATAAAAATATATAAACAAACGGAAAAATTTATTAAAACTATAAACAGTGTGTGTGAATAGCAAGTACATCGAAATATTAATAACAATAAACTATAAGTAACAAGACCCGATTTGGCCCAATCCAGATACCTATCCTTCCATAACAAACTGCAGAACCATCCGAATCCTCTCGTTTCAAACCTTGCTTCCTCCTCGATCCCTGAAAATCCTCCGAGGCGTCTGAAAAGAAGATGGCCTCGGGACCTTCTAATATAGAACTGTAATTTGAGTTCTACCAATGGGTAGTTTCTCTTCATGTTGTACATGTCATGTTACCAATGTTACATTTACTTATTGTATTTTCCATGTAATACAGTTGCAAATTTCAATAAAAAAAAAAAAAATGAATTTAGCAAGAAAAATCTACTAAGAAATCTACTGTGTGTACTTAATAGATAGAAGTGAAAACATCAACAAGGCGGGCTAAATAATATGAAATATTTTTTTTTTTAGTAATAACATTTACAATATATGCAATTATAATTGTGTTTAAATTACTCTAATAAACTTTGCTCCGACTCATACTAAAAATTACGTTATTATTGATTATTGAGCATTGAGCATTATTGATATCTAAGATAGATGATATATTCCATGGATATAATTATATGTATATATTGTAATTTATATAATAAAATCGCTGGAGGGTGCGAAAAAAAATATATAAATATTTATTTCAATCCTAGTTTTTCGGTCCAGTCAAAGTAAATATAAATTTCTATTTTTCAATATGCAGTAAAAAGAATTTTGACTATTTTTTTTTTTTTTTTATGTTTAATGGTTCCCTCCACTAATAACATTGCCATATACGATAACAATTTCGCAACCTGCTTACATATTTTCTTTGTTTTGATAGTAAATTTAAATCTATCTAAGTGTCATCATCAAAGCGTTATTTATGTGAAAATACTATATAAACCCATAGATAATGATATTAATTATAAACTGATGTTGAAAATAGACATGATTCAGCGATCGTAAATTGATATATTGTTCTGATGACCGAGTTGATGATGTTGATGCCGCTGAGACAATCGTAGGCACAGCCTCTTGAATCATCACTGCCTAATAGATCCACAGACCATTTACTCTATTGACCTATTTATTTACTAATGGTGGCGTTTCAAAACGCCTCTATGATATGCCGTGTGCTAGGTCATATCAATTGTTACTTTTCATTAGTTGTTGAGATTTTTTCCCTTAAAGAATTAGATATTTTTTATATATTATATTTTTTACAAAAAAATAAAATAAAAATATTATAACACGTAAACTTTTCTAGATTTATTAAAAATTTATTTATTTTTATTACTTTAAATGTCTACATTTATCCTTTGCCAAGCATCTTAACTACTTAGTTTTATAACATAACATTGTTGTACATTGATACTTGATTCATTGATTCATTTATGAATTAGTTTATTCTTGCTTCTTATGATCATAAGAGACATAAGGCAATGGCAATGTTTTCAATGGAAAAATCCAAACAACAAAGCCATGCGTCTGCAACATAAAGGTGAATAGTTTATTTTCCAAGGTTACACCGATTTAGACAAACAAATCAAGATCACTTATTAAAAAAAAAAAAGATTTGTCTCTTAGATATCATATACATAGTATGTATTTGGTTGTATGTACATAGTATGTATTGCTGAAATGTTTTTTCTACAGAAACAATTTTTTTTTTTTTTTCTGTCTGCATATAAGTGATCTTGTTTTTTCTGCCCTGATGATACCTGAATTGCTGAAACGTTGGCATGTTATTTATTTACTTGTACGTTTGGGTACTCATGGCTTTGTAGTTTGGATTTATCCATTTAAAACATTTCGTTCAAGTTTATCCGATCTTCTTTGTTTCGAAATGTTGTAAGTTATAAGATTGAGTTCTTAACTACACTAAATTTGAGTCCGAGTCCGGGTAGCGGCGTGGTATTTATTATTAATACTATCCATTGTGTCAGGGATCGAAATCCCTGCTTTTACTAAGTTCTTTTAAGAAGTGAATAATTGATCCTTCAATGGATTAAAAAAAAAAAAAAATTAAACAACCTTCTAACCTTTACATGCCTTCTCACAGATCTGCCTCATTCCATACCTCCTTTATTGTTCGCTCTGTCAATTTCTGGAATTCCCTCCCTATCAAAATTCCTCATCCATATCCATATTCAAAACCCTCCTATTCCAATTCCTATCCCAAAAACAGTGAGATAGTTGCTAACCATTCGAGCTGATTTTAATAGAGAATTTGATATATTTTTATTTCTTAGTTCTTTATTATTTTCTTAAAAGTGTATACTAGTCTATCAGTGCAAATAGCTTCAAGTGTCTTGTCATAGTATTAATTGTTTTGTATATAGTTTCGTTTGTTTTGTATATAGAATGTTTACCTTACATATTCTTTACATTATTTTTTTTTTTCGGTTGATTTTATTTTGGCCAGATGTAATCTTTTAATTTTGTTACTCTCAAGGGACTGTGTCCCGCAGTTGTATAAATAAATAAGTTCTCATGCATTTTTTATAAATGAGAAGATAACATGGTATGAATAATTTTTAAAAACACATGTAATGTAAATATTCACTTTTATAAGAGTGGCTGTAATTAATCTCCTGGTGAGGTTATGGTAAACATTCTCTGTAGTAGTTGTTTGAAGAATTGTTTATTATTCTCTTGGTTGTTTATTATTTATACACGGTTTATCTTTTTTTTTTCCTGATTCTTTTATCCCATTCTATTTATTTCAAGAATCGTAATAAAATCCTTTCTTAAAACATCCGTTCCTAATAAAGGAAAAAAGTTTTTGCCTTTTGGTTTATTATATATATATACTTTTTTTTTATTCCTTTCCCTATGAGGTAACCCCACATAAGGATCATTTATTTGATCCGACTTCATGCTCCATGCCTTACAGTCATACTGCCTTTTATATATATATATTTTCATCATCATCATCATCGTCATCATCCAACCTCTTGAACGGTATTAAGCAGTGTGAGTAGGAAGTTTATAGAGCTGAGCTCTGAAAGTCGCTGTTCACCTCATCTTCCTTCCCATTTCCTTCTAGGCCGTCCTCTTCCTCTCTTGCCCTCTCCTTTAGCTTGATAGGCTTCGCTAGCTATCCTGTTTGGTTCCATCCGCAGAAGATGTCCAAGCCATCTCAGTCGATTCTCTCTTATCACATCATTGGCCGGCTTAATATTGAATTTCGACCTGATGGTGGTGTTGCGTACTCTGTCTCTTCTTGTTTTCCCCTCAATCTTTCGGAGGAATCTCATTTCTGACGCTTGTATCCTTGATTGATGTTTCTTTGTAAGCGTCCATGATTCTGAAGAGTGCGTTAAAATGGGAAGACATGTCGATCTGAAAACAGACACCGTTGTTTTCTTTTCCACCTCTCGCCTATTCAGAAAACCTCTCTTAACTGCTTCAAACATCCTGCTCGCTCAGCCACCTCTGAATCGATGTATCCATTTTCATTAAGCTGTGTGCCCTTTGAATTTTCTACTTGTTCGAGTATTTTGTCTTTGACTCTGATGACGCGCATATTTCTCCTTGGCTTCTTCCCAACCTCCGTTACTTATGTTTTTACAGGATTTGTGATCATATTAATCTTCCGCAATTTTTAATTATTAATTTAATTTTTAATTATTAATTTTAATTTTTAGTTTTAATTTATTAATATTATATATATATATATGCGTTCTATATTCCCCTAGACTATCTCTTCTATAATACCTTTGCTAACAAGATGAGCCATCGTAGACCCTGAGCCACCTCCACCTCAGGCCTTCTAGGTCTTCATCCTCTTCGTCAGCAACTGCTGCAGATCAATAATAATGGAACAAGATTTAATTTAATAAAGTTTATTTATTTATAAAATTATTATAACTTGAAAAATATTTTGTTTATTCATTTTGGTTTATTATTTTCAATGATCAACCATTGTGATCGACCAAAAAATTCGAAAACTTAACCCTCTCTCAAAATTTGAGGATTCATGTTTCAGGATGCGTAGAATTCGAAAAACGAATACAAATTTTTTTTTGTCCGTCGCCGTCCGCGCATTTTCTCCGAAACTACTGGACCGATTTTTTTTCTAATTTTGATAAAAAATCAGAGGTCACCCTAGGATGATCCTCCTTCATTGACATTACCATCTGCCTTTTACTTTCAAAATGGCGGCCGAAAAACCTGCGTTGCTATAGACTGTAGCTCCTAAACGAATGTACCGATTTCAATGAAACTTCGCTAAAGTCATTTTCTTGACGCCCTTTAAATTTATCTATATAATATACTTCAACGAAAAGAAGCTACAAAAAAAGTTACTAGGGGTGGCAAAATTAGATTCTGAATAACTCAAAAAGTATACACTTTTTTGTCGATATTGTATATGGTTTTTTTAAGATTTTATGGAATTTCCTAAAAAAAAAAAATCGTTAAAATCGGACAATTAGGAGCAAAGATATGGTCTCCAGTTTTTTTTTTGTTCTACTCTAAATGTTATATTCTTTGTTTGGTTTTTAAATTTTTTTTTTAGCATATTACTAATGATTAAAAAAAAAAAGTTTAGTCCAATAATTGGAATCATCTTTTATTTATTTTTCTTTGTAACTAGGAAGGTAATGTTACTTTAGGGGTATAGTTGTTTCGAAATAATAAACCATTGTGAAATAATTTGCAGCATTTTTTTTTTTAATGTCACTATTGTTATTATTTATTTGTTTATTTAGGTTAGAACCACTCTAGAGCTGAGTTACCTTGGCCCCCTCCCTTCCATCCTTTTCAAAATCGGTGAATGAATCGAAATTAGATGTATGTAAAAAATATTATATAAAAACTCCATATAAAACTTTAATGAAAAGATCAGTTTTCGTTTACTCACCCCAATAGTATACAGTCTTTCAGTAGTTAATCTAGGATTTAACTTCGGAGGCTTCAACCCGAAAGTTTTATATATATGATGATGATATTTACTTTAAAAGAAAAAGAAAGAAACTAACTACGTACATGAAATTGTTTTTATTTATTTATTTATTGAGTATTATAATAATCTGTCACTTGGACATTAGTTATAGTGAGGTAGGATAACATTCTCACTATATGTACAGATAAATATAAAATAAATAGCAAAATAACAATAAATAATAACCAAAAAGTATATACAATAAATAAAATCAAATAACCTAAAAATAAGAAAATTAAAACTAAGCAAAAAACACATGCATAATTATATACATTATTTACAATCAGGCGAGGGAACTGCGAGGCAGGCTTGTCCCTCTAAATATGGAGGTAAAAGCTGGACTCCTGGAGAACCCTGCGTTACTCTCTCAACCGCATCACTGGTACTAAAGCCAGCGGAGATTGGTCGAGAGCACTTAAGCCATATACACTCTACAAAAGGTTTTTAAATAATTCTTAACGTTCTATTAAAATTCAATTACACCAACAATAATACTTTTAGAGATAATTTATAAAGATTTTTTCAGAAGATCTGGTTATATTATTCCATTTAGGGGGAGCTTTAGCCCGAAAGCCCCCTATAGATCCGCAATTTTAGTCTTCTCAAATTAAGTGCTTTAGAACCACCTGGACCACAAGCGGATCTATGCAGGGGTATTCCGGGCCTAAGCCTTCTTCCCCAAAAATGGTAAAATATGAGCACGTTTTAAGGAAAAAAATATTTAAAAATTATTTCTTGAAGTATTATTGTTTGTGTAATTACATTTAAGAGGACTTCAAGAATAATTTTAAGACCATTTCATATATATAGTTTCTTCGTTCTTTTTTTTATCAAAGTAATTATTGTTATATATAAATAAGCTTCGGGCTAATGCTCCCCCAAAATTGAATACTGGATTCACTAGTGAGCTGGACTATAGCTTAGTA
Source organism: Nezara viridula (assembly GCA_928085145.1). Taxonomy (NCBI): domain Eukaryota; kingdom Metazoa; phylum Arthropoda; class Insecta; order Hemiptera; family Pentatomidae; genus Nezara; species Nezara viridula. The sequence goes on along the minus strand of OV725080.1, from coordinate 8,102,555 downwards.
TAGTTTCAACTTTAAACTAAAAATATACAACTTAATTTAAATTATCTTAGAAGAGAATTAGTATTCTGAAATAGTCGCCCCCTTCCTCGGTCCTTCCCTACGTTCCAGCCCATTTGGTAAAGAGACCTTATATAGCCGTCCAACTACCCCTTCCTTACCCCCTCCCCTCTCCTGCCACAGCTAACTTGAAGTACTATTTATAAAATCTTTATTCACGCGGATTATTCACAGGCCTATTCTCGACTCGCTACAGAAATACACCTGGGCTCTAGGATATTTCCAGCCTGACAATAATTAACAGTAGGGCAGGGGTAATATTTTAAATATAGGTTTGTTTGTCTTTAATGAAAAAAAAAAATAATAATAATAATGATGATTGGATGACGAATCATAAAATCCTTGGATATGCAGATGATACAGTAGGCATTGGAAGCAATCAAGAGAACAATGAGAAACTCTCTAAGATAAGGGAACCAGATCAAATATGCCTATAAGTAAATGAATATAAAACAAAATATATGATAATAAGCCGAAAATCCCTCCCCAATAACATGGTATGCGTAGAAGGGAAATTGTTCTCGAGAGTAGGCAAATTCAAATACCTCTACTCTACAGGTATTGAAATTTCAAGAAATCTCAAATTAATGTTATGGTATGATAAAGCAAGTTCTTAACCTGACCAACACCTTAGAAAGAAGTATTGAAAGATTCCAAAGAAAAATCCTACGCTCGATAATCGTTGCGATCTTGGTCAGAATAATAACGCATGGATGAGAAAGATCAATCAGCAGAAACTGGTCAATCAATATCACATGATATGAAGGCAAGGATGCTAAGATGGGCTGGGTATGTAGCTAGGAGCAATCCATCTGAAAGGTCAATAAGGTGGATAGAACCAACAAAGGTACTCGGAGACTAGATGAAAAATATCTTGTGTAAAATATCTAGCAGCAAAGTAGGCTACTCCGAAGGTGGTAACGTTGTTTTAGACTAAATAAATAAATAAAATTGTTTTAAAAAGAAAATTCCCTTTACGTTCCGAATAGACTGGATAATTGGAAAATTTTGATCACGCGTGTTGATAATTTTGAATCTGATTACATTCTTTTTTTAAACTCCTCGCAAAGCATTCTTACCTTCAATATTGAGAATCAGATTATTCTTATGTGATTAGTAAAGAAGGACAGAACAATTCTATGAAATTTGCATATATGCTCGAAATTTCATTGCAAAAATGAGCTATCTGTTTTAATTATATTTACAAATCAAATAATGACAAATCTAGGAAGAGTCCAAACAACTTTGTACTCGTCATTCAATTATTAATCCATAAGTATGTCCCCAAATAGAAGAAGGTTGGGGACAGTATAAGTTGGTGATTTCTAAGAAAAATTGTGTTTAAACCAAATAAATCATACAAAATAATTCATTACAAAGATATGAATATATTTTTATTTTCAAGTTTATTTATTATCAGCCAATTTTACACCAATTTTTAAAGTTTTGTCAACTTAATGACAACACGTCTAATTACGACGTTTCGGCTCGTTGAGCCATTTTCAAGTCTAAATTTTTTTTTCAATTTACAATCATATTTAAAACATTACATATTTCAACATATAGCGATTCTTTTTATATACCTAAAATACCCATCATGTACCTGCCCATTTCACTTATCCGAATTGCATGCGTCCACATAACAAACATTTTTTGGACATGACAAAAATAAAAAATACTTATTATGAGTGGACGCATACAATTCGCATAAGTGAAATGGACAGGTACATGATGGGTATTTAGGTATATAAAAAGAATCTCTATATGTTGAAGTATGTAATGTTTTAAATATGATCGTAAATTAAAAAAAAAAAAATTAGGCTTGAAAATGGCTCAACGAGCCGAAACGTCTTAATTAGATGTGATGTCTTTAAGTTGACAAAATTTAAAAAATTGGCTGATAATAAATAAACTTGAAAATAAATAGTATGCACCGAAGAAGAAGTTGAGAAATATTGTAAATATATTTTTATTTTTAGATATGATAATATATATCGATGAAGAGATTGTATTGAAATCGAACTTTATACCATATTTATCTCCATAAGCACATATTTCCTGTGACTAGAATTGACACACAATAAGATGTCGTAACAGCTGACTGAATCAACCCACTTTGACTCAGTGCCTCCTCGATCTGTTGGATATTATAATTGATTACTTTGATCAAGTCATCCTAGCGCCACTGGCTCCTTGATTAGATCCTAACCTAACTCTGCATTAATCACTTAGGGGATAGGCTTCTTCCATATTTAGTCGACTAGAGGAAGGGAAGGGGTTTATCGAGCACTTATAAGTAAATAATGGAAATTAATGTTATACTTTTCCAATTATGTATACTTATAATGTTATCAGGATAAAGTTTGAAACCACGCGGAGGCGGGTTAACTTTTGCAAACCACACGCGTTGCCTGACAAACATTTTTTTTTAAATTTATTTAATTTTTTTTCCCTCCTCTTTTCCATCAGGCCAGGAGTGAAGGCGGTGGATTAATGCCTGAGTTACAAAACCCCCATAAGACACCGCGACGCTAAAAATATTTTATTTTTAACGCTCTTAAATATTTTATTTGCAAATTCAATCACTACTTCAGTTAATCGTTTGCCATCAAATATAGTAGTATTTAAATTCTTCAGTACTCAAAAAAGGTCAGTATTTGAGTAAAATATTTGGTACTCAGTTTTACGCATTTTTCCGTTCGTTTCGTTTGTTTGGATGTCTAGTCCTCAAAACATCTAGATCATCAGCACCCGATCAACTAAATAACTCTTTTTTTAACTAATAACGTGTTTGGATGGTTGGTAAGAAAAAGGGATAAAAAAATAAATAAAGATAATAATAGAATAGAAAAAAAAACACTTATAGATAATAAGATAGAATAGATAAATAAATAAACTTTTAAAAAATAGCGGTAAAATCAATAAATGAATTGAAATTAATAAACAAATGAACTTTTAAAATAAATAATTTTTTTTAAAATAATAATAATAAATCTGCTAAGAATCATTAGTTATAAGCTTGTCATATATTTTTTTTAAGTCTTTCACTATCCAGGAACTTGATTACTTTGGTAAATTTGCATTTTTCCGTCTCTGAGTTGAAAAATTACAAAAATGCATTAATAAAAATGTTACCAATGAAAATAAGCCAAATAAGAATAAAAACAACAACAACAAAATACCATCCAAAACAAAAATAAAACATAAAAAAGCTCTTATTAAATACTAAGACATACCTTTCCTTAAAAAAATAAGTAGAGAGAGTATTTCTTAATTCAAACGATACAAACCTGGGGCTGTATAGAGTTTATTTGGGTTTATTAATATCAATCGCTTTTTACCATTTTAAGATAATTGAAACAGTTACGTTACTTCAGTGATCTTTTTCACGATTTAAAAAACATAACTAATTTATACTTAAATTTTAAGAGGTAAGAAATATCGATGGAGAAGAAGCTATAAAACCTTGTAAGTCCATAACAGAAATTTGGCAGAAGAAAACAAAAAATATATTTCTATTAGAGAAAAGTATATTTTTTTTTTTATATACTAAAAAATCCCTAACATTGTTAAATACATAATTTAACACATTAAAAATATTAAAGTAAATGAGTGAATATTAAAAACTTACAAAAGGTTAGTAAATTTTAGTGAATTGAGCTTACATAGATTTTAAATGGTTTGAACCTTTCTATTATTTATATTTTTATTTTGCAATATGATCATCATTATTTGTTCAGAATAATATTTAGAAAATTTTACACTTGTGTTTTTCTGAACTAAACCATATTTAGACCATTTTATCATGTGTTACATCAATTTTAATTACATTACTAATAGTTTCAAAGATAAGTTTGAATGTGTTTTTATTTATTTTTTTTTTTAATTTTAGTTTTTATTTAATGTTATATCAGTTTGATTTATTCTGTTACTCCAAGTTTTATTTTATTTTATTTTCTTATAATCTTGTTGTTCTTTTATTGTATATATGTTATGATTGTACTTCATTCATCATAAATACTCAATGTCCTTAATTGAGGCAAAATGTATTTAAAAAAAAAAAAAAATAGTTTCAAAGTAAGCGTATTTCTTCTGAAATAAAAAAAATATTTATTTTACTATGTATGGAAATGATAAATAAATAAATAAAGTTGGTTTGGCACAAAAACAGCACTTTAGATGAAACAAGTCATTTCTAACGTAAAACGTTCTATGTCATGCATGAGTTATTTTTATGTCATGTACGAGGAAAATTATTTTGAAGCTTATCATTTAAACAATATTTTCCTTCTTAAATACTAAGAATAACGAATGTATATAATGTTTCTTATGTACTTTAAAATTTATTTTTATTTATTTATTTTCTTTACTGCAACCAGGTAAGGAATGAAAATATTATATACAGTAAATTTATCGTTGTGAGTTTTTCAACAGATCTTAATGTTCTACACCCCTGGTCCTGGCCGGGTATGGATATATTTCACGATTATATGTTTTATTTTTGGCCTTCGATTGCGGTGAACATAACGTTGCTTAACAACCGTATAAACCGAAGATAACAAGTTTATATCCCGGAGCCTAGGGGGACTTTTAACTTTGGCACTAAATCCGTAGTACAGGCGGAATGAGGAAGTAGCAGTTAAAAAGAAAGGAAAAAAACAACTAAATTGTGTACTTTAGACCACACGATAGAAGTGAAAACATCAACATGGTGGGATTAATAATATGAAATATAAATTATAAATAACAGCTGATTATAAAGAGTAGACGAGTCTTGGTCTTGAAACAGTTTGGCGGTCTTCAAAAGAACGATTTTGAGCAACACTAATAAATAGGATGAAATGCTGAAAATTTTCGTTGCTTACAGTTTGCAGGTCTAATTTTTAGTTTTTGAGATTCCGACTGCTCCAACACTTACTAGACAAACGCTCCAAACTTTCTATTAATTACAAAAGACTTATCTACATAACTATAATAAGACCTATATGGACATACGGAGTTGAGCTTTGGGGCTCCACCAAACCATCGAATTCCTATCGTATCCAATCCTTACAATCCAAAATCCTCCGTAAAATCCTCAATGCTCCATACTTTGTCACAAATAAAACCATTCATAAAGACCTTAATGTACCATATGTCGCTGATTTAGCTCGAGCCAGATATCTATCCTTTCATGATAAACTTCAGTCCCATCCAAATCCGCTTGTTTCCACTCTTGCTTCTTTCTCGATTCCTGATAATCCTCCTAGGCGTCTGAAAAGGAGATGGCCTCGTGATCTTCTTACTTAAAATTATTTAGAGAGTGCTACCACTGGTTAGTAACTCTTCAAGCCTGTACATGCCATTATTTATATTTGCGCATATTTACTTGTTGTATTTGTATACAGTTGTAAATTCCATTAAATAAACAAAAAAAAAAGTTTTTGAGATATTTTAATCCATATCTTGAAAAAAAAACGTTATTATTTGGTTTTCAACACTGTTTTTTCATTCAACATTTCTCTCGCTAACAAAATGCAGGTCAAATTTTTATTTTTTTGGATGCTTTTAATCTAGTCCGTGGTAAACCTACAACTATTTTATTTACGAAAACTCTTGGAATTGGGGCGTTTTCAATCTGGAGGAGGGGGGGGGGGGCAAACTTTGTCTAATTAATTAGGTAGTAAAAACTCATAAATAACCTAATTTGCGTTCTGCTTGGATTGTAAGATAATTTGATCACAAAATCGATAAAAAAAAGTGGCCTTAAAAAAAAATATTGATCCGTTTGGCGTGACCTACACCCACAAATTTTCAAAATATAACGAGGTTACATAGGACAAACGGCCCAATATTTTTGTAGGCTAGTTTTTTTTTTATCAATATTGTGATCAAATTATGTTACGATCCAAGTAGAAAGGAAATGAATATTTACGAGATTTTAGTACCCAATTAAATAGACAAAGTTTCCCTCTCTCCAGATTGAAAACGCCTCAATTATAAGAGTTTTCGTAAATAAAATAGTTGTAGGTTACGATGAGATGAAACTATATACGAAGTTTTAGGTGGATATTAATAACTCGATTAAAAGGGGTCTGTACGACGGACTAATCCATATGCAAAAACACTTTAATTCGTCGACACCAGCCGAGTTTACCCGAGCATTATACGTCGGAGATCTGACGGTTCAATAGTTCGTAACGCGTCTAAAGAAGTATTCACTTAGAAAAAAAAAGTAAATAAAATGGTGTTTCGAATACAATAGCTAGTGAATATTTAAAAAAAAAAATTAATATAATCTTTCATCCAATAAGGAATTTTAGAAAATCGAATCGACAAAAATGAAATGTGACTACATGCCGACGAATTGGAGTAGAAGCCGCGTAATTGGTAGCACTCCGGCCCATTGTTCCTAAACAATGAAGATCCCGAGGCCAATTCCTTTTCAGGAATGCCATGGATTGTTAGCGAAGCAAGGTGGGCTACGGTCTAATAGGATCCTGTCACTTCGACAATGGGAGCATCCAGTTTTAGCCCTGTTCTTCCTGGTTTCATTAAGGGATTACTGGAACAGTTTTGTTTCTGCAAACAGATGACGACATAGATATATTTTGCAGATTCTTGCTATTGGGCCTGGAAGTACTCGACTCGATCGACCTTGGTGAAAAGATAACGAGGTACGGGAATAGGTCAAGTGTAACGGAGATGATTTATATCGATTCGTATAATAGTGGAGGAAACAATCGATATGTTCTGAGAATATCTGCGCGTAAATCAAACGAAACGTAATATGAAATCAAACGGGAATTATTGCTTTATGTCTTTGCTTTGTTTTTTTATCGTTATACAATTAGAGTATTCGTGTTCAGGCATGTATTTACACCTTTCATGTTTAAATTTAAACTCGAATTTCTTTGAGGAGAGGCATTCGACGTAAAATGCAGTATAAAATAGATGGTTTTACTGGTGGTCAAGATTGTGCCTAAACATTCTTAATAAAACTTTAAATTTTTTTCTCGAAAAATAACTTTTCTAAATCCGATGAAAATTTAATTTAATTGAAAATCATTTTTGTATAAGAGCATTATCAAAAGAAATTACTTATGCATTTATTTTAGAGAAAAAAAAAAATGACATTAATGAATTTAAAGAGGAAAATAACATTTTTTTATGCACCTTAACGCTGGAGAATCAATATTTATATTCAGGGGTACCAAGGAGGTTTCACGGCGCAAGCTGCGCCATCAAAATTTTGGAGGGGGTCATATTTTGACGGATTTTAGATTTTTTGAGGGGTGAAATTTCGAGGAGGTTATTAATTTTCGGGCTAAGGGACTAGAGGAAAACACGGAACATACCGCAGTAAGTGTAATTGTATATGATCTACGATTTTTTTAATCCTACATATGTATGCTCTGTTTTTGAGAAAAGATGAGCAATAAAATATCTTGGGAGGAGGACAGGAGTTCTTGCGCCATCGACCTTGGAGGGCGATGGGCACCCCTGTTTATATTTATAATTCTAAAATGTTTATAATATCGATTAAAATATCGATTTTCTATATTTGAAGTACGATATTTTGATGGTTTCGATAGTTGTAGGCCGATATTAATAACGATGACAATAACGATTTTGAGCCTTCGATATACCATTCCTACCTAGTGGCGGGAGGAAAATAAAAAATATATGAGAAAACCTACCTGCTGAATTGTTGAATGTTAAAACAGAAATAAATATAGCTAGAAAGTAAACTGAATAAAAATATAATAATTGCAGAAATAAGAATCCTATATATTATTTCTAAAAGTTGTTTTTTTGTCGATACGCCATAACTTCGTCAATTCTTTATCAAATCCAATGATTGACCCCACTCATTTTGAAGATATTCCTCTCCTTCACATGCGAAACTTTATTTGCGAATAACTCAAAAAGTATGCATTTTTTTTTTCTGGATTGTACCCATGGTAATTAGAAAGATTACTGAATTACCTACAAAACAAAAAAAAAATTGTGAAAATCGATTAGAAATATTTTAAGTTTAAACACGGAAGGAGTAAAGTGTGTTGAAATATTTTTTGAAGGTGGAAGAGAGTTAAGATTTGTATTTCGCAGCTTGAAAGACCCTCGAATATGAATTTTCATTGCGATCGAAAAATGAAAATTTTTTTTCAAAATAATTTAGAACTCAAGTTAAAAAATAAAAACCTGTTAGGAATTTTTATTTATTTACTCTTTATAGACGTGTTAAATGAAGAGTTTTAAAAAAAAAGTTAATGAAGAGCGATAATTCATCATTCCAACAGTTGTAGAAATATTGAATTAGGATAAATTTCTAAGGAGTTATGAATGTTTCAATTAAAAGCAGGCAAAAACATCATAATGAAAAGTGAAGTCGTTGCCATGACGACTATCTCAGCACAGCTCTTCTATTCTATATATTATTTCTAACAGGTGTTTTTTTTTCGGTACGCCATAACTTCGTCAATTCTTCATCAAATCCAATGATTAACCACTCATTTTGAAGATATTCTTCTCCTTCACATGCGAAAATTAGTCCTATCCCCTTAAATTTCTGAAAAAAAGTTATAGGAGGAAATGAAATTTTATTTGCAAATAACTCAAAAAGTATGCATAGTACCTAACCAAAAAAAAAAAAAAAAAAAATCGTAAAATTCGGACAATTATTAACAAAGATACAGTCCATTAGTTTTGGTATATTTATTAGTGATTTTCTTTTTAAAGATATTGCATTTAGGAGTAGAATAGTCTACTACATTTTTTTCCTGGCTGATATATTAACTTTATTATTTTTTAAAGACATTTGGTTGTTCTTACATTTTATTTTTTTTAATAATTTGGAATATCCCATGATCGGGGCATTATTTTGTCTTTACTTTTATTATCTTTCCAGTCAGCGTTTAAAAATAGGTCCTAGCAAAGCAATTTGTATAAGTATTTTGGGTCTATTATGTTTAATGGAATATTGTAATCGACTAAGTAAAAAATATTAATTCCTTCCTTACATAATACATAGGAACTACTTATTTCCATTTTGTTTTACTATTTCTTCCCTAAACAAAATTTTCTGCAAATTTTTCGCACGGGCCAACTAGTTCATTTTAATATTCATAAAATAATTAATGAAAAAATTAAATACATTTTTATCTGTTTTTCAAACTAAAATAGGATGAAAATTCGTCCTTTGTTGGCGGATACAACTGCTCACGCTTTGTTTTAAATATAAGGTGTAGCAAATAACACTGCTTGCTAAAGTTTGTGGGTATTTTAAGCCATATTGACGTTCCATTAAGGTTATGTAACCTAGAGAATTGAATGGTTTCACTTTTTGCCTGTCCACGCTTGGACATCCAGTATTCCATTCCTTCCATCTCGATATTGTGGTCCTCAATAATTCGTCAAGCTATATGTTATTTACTTTTAGCAGCTTTTCGTGCTATATAAATTAATTTTATTTCTTTATTGAGTATTACAGCAATCAGTCTCTTGGACATTGGTTATAGTGAGGTAGGATGACATTCACACTATATGTCCAAAAAAATAAAATAAATAGAACAAAATAATAATCAAAAGTATATACAATAGATAATAAAATAAAATAACCTAAAAAATAAGAAAATTAAAACTAAGATAAAAAAAACACACGCATACCCATATACAATCAGGCGAGGGAACTCCAGGAGAACCCTGCGCTACTCTCCCAACCGCGTCACTGGTACTAAAGCCAGCGGATATTGATCGAGAGCACGATATAAATTAATAAAAAAAATAATGCGTTTTCTTCTTTCTGATTTGCACGATATACAATAGCTCACCATGAAATTGATATACCTCCTAGAAAAATAGAAAAAAAAACTTCAATAGTTACAATAAATAAATTAAACCGTATATAAATTAATTATTTATTTATTTAATAATTTCTATGAATGTCCAGAAGTATCATTTTGACTGCGAGCCACTGTGTAATTTGGTAGTATAGAACGTGGATAGATGGTTGTCTAGATCACATAATTAAAGAGAAGTTGGATGGAGTGTTCAGCCAAAATACCAAGTAAATTTTTTTTATTATTTTTTATTTATGGTATTTACAACTGTATTACAAATAAAAAAAAATACATTTAGTAAATGCGAAAACAAGAATATAATAACATGAAACAACTTGTTAAGCAGCTACCCATTAGTAGGTCTCTAAAAATGTATTTACAAAAGGAGATCTCGAAGCATCTTCTTTTCAGACGCCTCAGAAGGTTGTCAGGGATCGAAGAGGAAACAAGGTTAGAAACGAGAGGATTTTGTTGGTTCTGATGTTATGGAAGGATGGTTATCTGGATTGGGCCAAATCGGAAACATAAGGAACATAAAGATCGTTATGGATGATTTTATTTGTGACAAAGTAGGGAGCATTGAGGATTTTACGAAGGATTGGATACGAGAGGAATTTGATGGTTTAGTAGAGCCCCAAAGCTCGATCTCGTAAGTCCAAATAGGTCTTGTTGTAGTCATGTATATGAGTCTTTTGTAGTTAATTGGGAGTTTAGAGCGTTTGTCTAGTAAGTGCTGGAGTAGTCGGAAATGTCGAGCGGTTTCTTATCGTTTCAGTCTGGTATGAGGATTCCAAGTTAGATGTTTGTCCAAGTGGAGTCCAAGGTATCGGATTTGTTCAGCAGGGATAAGTGGGGTGTTATTAAACGATACTGTAGAAAAGAAAGTCTTAGGTTTACAACGATGGGTAAAGGTGATTTGATGGGATGTATTGGAATTTATTTTAATCCTTCAGTTTTGACACCATTCTTCAAGGTTTGTGATGTGTGATTGAAGAGTTTGGGATGCAATTGTTGGTTCATTATTAAGTGGTAGGACACATATATCATCGTCATACGTGGTAATGACAGTGTTAAGATGGGTTGGGATATCAGCTGTATAAATTGTGTAAAGGATAAGACCTTGCGGACCAAGTAAAATAAATAATTTTCTGTTAATAAATAAAAATTTATTTTTATTTAATATTATATAACATATAATATAAATATTGTAATCTATATGATTAAAAAACAAATAGATAGATAAAACTAATATATAAATTAAGGGAGTATAAAGCAACGATAAGACAGTTATCTTATACGTTCTGAGGTATACAGATTTAAAGCTTATATATTTTATGTTGAATGCTTTTTGTAATGGTGCTGACATACTATTTATGATAAGTATTCCAGGATATTCCAGTGCCTGTTTGAGGCTGGAGGCCCCCCACCTTTTTCTGCATTCCGCCACGAGCTGGGTCCTGACAAATTTATAGCTGAGAGCCGGTGGGGAACAGTGGCCCTCCATCTTGCTAATCTACGGCCGTCCGAGTTTGTACTCTCCTTTCTTCCTCACAAGTTTGACCCCTATTTCACCATGAATTAGTGGATCTCCTTAAAAAAAAAAAAAAAAAGGAACAGAAATATATCTTTATTTTTTATATACATTTTAATACTAACAGAATTAATTGTTAGGAATATATATCAGACTTATAGAAGTTATAGGTAACATCCAAAAGGAACTTCTCTGAGATCGATAAAATTTACATACATAATTTTAACGCTCTTATCATATTTTTAGTTTATCGAGGATACAAAAATATTCCCCTAATAAACTTGTTAGCCCTAATAAACTATATAAAGATTAGACATACTGATTATTTTAGTTCCTCATAATTTAAAAATAACAATCAACTATATATCTATTTCTAAAAAAATATATATGTTATTTTTACTCTATTTTTACTTTATATTATTTTTACTTTATATATGTTATTTTTTTGGTAAGCGTCCGAGGGGTAGACCGAAGCGAAGGTGGGAAGATTGCATTAAAGCCGATCTGAAGGGACTGGGTTTGGACGGCAAACGGTGGAGGGAGGTGTGTAACAAGCGATTGGTGGTGTCGGCATCGAACCTTCGGGTTCGCTAAGCCTTATTATTATTATTATTATTATTATTATTATTTTTACTCAATATGTTTATGGCGAGCGGGGTAGTTCAGTGAGTAAGGCACTCCTATGCTTCTGGTCTCAGCTTCGAATCTGGCTGTGACAGGTATTATTTAAGCTATGGAAAGACCTTAGTGTGTGTAGGATGGAAACTCAAGAGACATAATGAATCGCTTCATAAGATTCATCTTGGCGATTCTCTCATGTTCCCATGTCTTCTGTTGGTACACAGAGACATCTAAAAAAAAAAAGAGACCATATCTTTGCTCCTATTTGTCCGATTTTAACGACTTTTTTTTTTAGGAAATTCCTTTTAAAAAACAATATCGACAAACAAGTGTATACTTTTTGAGTTATTAGGAATTTCCCTCGTAATCCCTTTTTTCCAGCTTCTTTGCGTTGAAGTATGTATATGAAAATATAGATAAATTTAAAGGACGTCGAGAAAAAGACTTTAGCGAAGTTTAATTGAAATCCGTACAATCGTTTAGGCGTTACCATAATATTGTCCAACGCGCGTAATATTGTAGCGCATATATAAGAGAAAGTAGGGGAAAGAATTCAATAAAATTGTCACTACATTATTTTTTCAACAATATCTACCTTTTAGCCAAATCGAACGAGCCCTTTCTGAAATATTGTTATATCTAAATACGTTTGCGCGTGCGTAAGTGGAAGTGCTGGATGGAATTTGATAAAATTGATATGGGTTCATCTAGGCACCAATCCGCTTAATCTCTGACAATTTCGTGAAATCGGATGATGCGGTACTACAGACAGACACCGAACCAAATTTGATCCTTGATATCTGAAACGTAAAACGCGAGTGTAAATTTTCGATTCTGAGGACAAAAATTTGTTTAACCTCTCGCACGAACACAATGCTTCCCTGCCTTCGGTAGTGAGGGAGCAAAATATAAAATAAACAGAAGCGAAATAAAAACCAAACATATCTGGTCTCCCTTCAATGCGAATAAATCTTTCGCCTTTTACTAAAGTCCTAGAAAAAAATTATTTTAATTCATTGTGTCGGGAAACTCTCCTGAGGAACACCCAATCTATAAAGTGGGTACTCTCAATTAAATAATTAATTAAAACGTAAAAACAGATTGCTGAGCTTGATCTCCGATCTTGTAGATTGACCAAGAAACTTACTGTCTAAAGCAAGTATTATTGATCATGTAAATATTAGGTTTTTTTCCTTCAAGAACCATTTAAATACCATTTTACATAGTTTATTCCTGAATAATTACCGAAAAAAAAGAGTGAAATCCTGAATCCTCCGCTATTGTATATATAGAATATAATTGAAAATTGAACTTTAATCTGGGACTAAAGTCCCATTAGAATAACAATGATGAAAAAATACGAAAGGAAATATATATCTGGCCTAAGATTAACTTTAAAAAAATCTAACATTATATACATTAATTTAAAAAATAGTATGCAACCATTAAAAAAAAAAAAAAAAAAAAATGAACATAAAATCTTTTCAAAATACTTATTATTGTGAAGAAAAAAAAAAAGAGAACCTATATATTTATATATAATGGGTGATAAATATTCAGGACGCAGTCATTATAAAGATTTTATTAGTGCCGACGTTTCAACCCAAACATGTGGGTCATCATCAGGGGGCGTTTCGAGCACTGAAAGTATTCAAGTACTCATATTTATATATACTTGACTACACAATTTATAAACAATAGACTAACTAATAAAAAACTAACTTAATACAAAATGTAATAATATCTACACTGATTTAAATATAAATATTCAAACACTAAAAGAAATAAAAAAAAAATCTTCTCAGGAATACTTGTAGTGTAATGAAAAAAAAAAAATACAAAAGAAAATCATATCCGCCCAAAAACTACATTATAAAAAGTCTAACATTATATACATTAATTTAAAAATAGTATGTGACCATTAAAAAAAAAAACAAAAAAAAATACATAAGACTTCAAAAATACTTATTATTATGATGAAAGAGAAAAAAAAAAGAAATTAAATATCCATATATAATGAGTGATAAATATTCAGGACGCAGTCATTATAAAGTTTTTATTAGTGCCGACGTTTCAACCCAAACATGTGGGTCATCATCAGTACGTGTTTTGAGCACTGAAGGTATTCAATTACTCATATTTATATATACATGACTAGACAATTTATAAACAACAGACTAACTAATAAAAAACTAACTTAATAGGAAATGTAATTATATGTACAGTGATTTACATAAAAATATACAAACTTCTCAGGAATACTTGTAGTGGAAAAAAAGAAAAAGAAGTATATATATACACGTATTGGTATACTGAGAGACAAAAAGTATAACCTGGATATATAAAAAAAAAAATAGTTATATATATATATATATTTCTCTTTTTTTGTTCGCTACCTCGCCTTTTAGGCTATACGCGCTATACATACATACATACATATGTATGTATGTATAATCATACTTGATTTCCTGTAATGATGTTCTATAGGTTCTGAAATTGAGAGAAATACATCTCTACCCATCTTTCCTCTCCCCGATGACCTTTGATATATTGCTACTGTGCTAAATGGGAAAATAGAAACAAAAAGAAGAAATCGGTTATTTCGTGCCAAAGATAAGAGCTATCTCCCGTAGAAAGCGCTTGTGGCTCGGGTTGATGAGCTGCTTACGATTATAATTTCTTATTTTCCCTTTCTGTATATTAATAGAAAAAAATATTTTAAGCATAAAATATAAATTTTTTAAATTTTAAATTTTTTTCATCAAAATCTGTGTGCAGTCGCAGTGAAGGGGAGGGGGAGTAGAAAGTTTTGTAGTTTTGTAAAGGACCCATCGAAGAGATGGGAAGGTTTCTGAATTCAGCCCTAAGTTCATGGATAGCATCGTTCCAGGGTTTGATACCAACAATGAACTCAGCGCTGAGTTTAGGAACCTTCTTATTCGTACGGTTTTAGTGTAGAGATCGTTTGGTGTCCATCGCAAACGAGTCCTTCCTTGAAGCAACGTTCTATATCAACGTATTACCTGATTTATGAAATATTATAATATTATTATACATTTATATAAATTATTATTTTGATTGAGATTGAAATAATTATTATCATTGGAAATTGTTAATGTATTTTCTTTTCTTTCTTTCAGGTAGGTTGTGGCAAGATCAGAATTGATCTAAGAATTTAATGAGTGACTTAAGGTATTATTTAATTTTTATTATTTTTCTATTGAAACTATTCAAAGAATAAAACTGAGTAGAAATTCTAATATTTAAAAGCTGAGTAGGAATTTTGTGACTTATTTTAAGAAAACTTTTTGGCGTAAATCGTTATAATGTCGATTCTCAACTTTAAATTAGTAATAGTAGAGTTTAAAGTAGGAAAAATATGCGGTGTGAATTTATTTATTATTAATTATGTACAACAATGCCAGAAATCGGGAATTTTCGGTAATAATCGAGAATATTTTAATATACTTAGAGTCGGAAATTTCAATAACTAAAATTGTTAGGCACTATGAATGACATATGATTAAAGTATCCATGTATCATTTAAAGTTTATATAAAAAATTGGTGCGCGCAACACACAACTTTCACTTACCGCTATACTTTGAATAGAAATTATTTTCTGGCCATGTTGGGCTATTATATGGCCAGGGCAAATTTTTGAATTGCATTTTTAATAGAGCTAAAGCTAATAAATTACAACTAACAAATCATAAAAACCATTAAAATAACAAAAGTCCTATTTATTATATCACCGGTTGATTATGGATTGTAAGATCCGTTGATTATGGATTGTACGACTATTAGTTATTAAATTGTTATTTTCCATTGCAAAGTTTACTAAAATGGAATTAAGAGACTTGCATTGTCTGTCATAGACAGGTCAAAAGTTACACTGATTGTGAATGGATTCTGTTGGAATATCTTAAAGGAGAAATTTGTCAAATTATTCACTAATTTCACTAATTAAGGTTACATGACGATTTTTCGGAATAAATGGAAGATAGATACCTAATTATTTAAATATAATATGAGATCTAGTGTTATTAAACTACAGTAAATATATTTAAGATTGTAAACATATCTATGAAATATTCTTATATTTCACTTCATTTTTCACACAAGTACAATGAAATAGTAGTGGATACTGTTGGGATTTCACAATGGGAAAATTCATCAAATTATTCACTAATTTAATTTTCTAAAAAGTTACATGACGATTTTTCGGAATAGATGTTGCTACCTAATTATTTAAATATAATATCCATGGTAAGTAATTTTGTCACAGAAAAATAACAAGTATTTCCCGCCTTCAGTCTAACCTTAATCTCTTCTTCAATTTCGTTTTCTCTAGTTATCGTAGACCCTAGTTCCCTAAACTTCTCGGTTTATAGTAATAAATAAACTAAATTACTTATGAGAAACTACATTAATATCAGAATCCTCCGTAGTACACTTAGTGTAGCCCAAATGCGAGATCGAGATAAGTCTTGGTCTTGCAAACTCGGTCTTAGTCATGGTCTTGGTCTTGCGCAAGATTCTCGCAACAGTCTTGCAGTTACTTATTAGCTTATCACTATAGATATATTACTGTAATTTTTTAGATAGGAGAAACCTAACTAAGCCAGAATGAAAATTTAGAGGAGTTAAATGTAAACGTATATTGGTTATACCAATTAATAACATATAGTAACTAAGATTGTCAAGTATTAGTAACTATTATGCCTTAATTTTTATTTTAAAAAATCGATTTTTTTTACCAGTCGTGGTCTTGGTCTTGCAACAGTTAGGTGGCCTTGGTCTTGGTCATTGCAAGTGCAAGACCAAGACCGATTTTGGGCAACACTAATTACACTATATTTTATAATAGGAAAAATCAGTGCTTTGTATGCCAATTACCAACTTTTACCTCCTCTCAGTTTATGAAAATAAAATAAAAGCGAATTAAATTAATTACTAAAAGTTTTTTCAAAAATAAAAAATCCTAATCAAGTTTAAAAAATGCTTCCTCTGAAACATTATATTTGTTATTTAAGTAAAAGACTGATTTTTTTTTTTTTACTCAAATAATTTTGTAGTTAATTTTCGTTAATGTATAATAATTTTTTTTTATTATTTCTTAATTTACAAGTGCATTAAAGAAATACATTTAGTAAATTTGAACATATGGATATGAAGACGTGAAAACACTTGTTGAGTAACTACCCAATGGTAGCACTCTAATGATATGTCTACATTAGGAGATCACGAGGCCATCTTCTTTTCAGACGCCTCGGAGGGTTATCAGGAATTGAAGAGGAAGCGAGGTTAGAAACGAGAGGATTGGGATGATTCTGAAGTTTATTATGGAAGGATAGGTATCTGGATTAGGCAAGATCTGAAAAATAAGGAACATTATCAATATGGATAGTTTTACTTGTAAAAAAGTAGGGTGCAAGGAGGATTTTATTATAAGGATTGGATACGAGATGAATTCGATAGTTTAGTGGAGCCCTATAGCACAACTCCGTAAGTCCAAACAGGCCTTATTATAGTCGTGTATATGAGTCTTTTGTAATTAATTGGAAGGTTAGAGCGTAGGTTAGAGCGACTACTCTAGTAAGTGTTAGAGTAGTCGGAAACGTCGAGCAGTTTCTTGTTTCAGTCTGGTATAAGGTGTATTCTAAATAAATTTAGTTATAAATTATACATTTTGAATATTTGTGTCCACAGACATATTGGTGAGGAAAAACTATCATTAAAAGGGAAAAATTGAGGGAATTTTACTTTAACAGTCTAGTAGCCACCCTGATTGAAATTTGAAGCTTCAAAGGAGTATATGAAAAGATTTTTCTGGATTAATTTAAATTTTATCATGTTCTTGTGTCATTTTTTCTTTCTTTTGTGTTTTGGAGAATGATTAAGGAAGGTTATTTGATTTATATTTGACGCTTTTATGATTGTACTTTAAACATTATTTTTCTCACAATTGTTATAATGATTATGACGCTGATTTTACGTAATTTACCCAAATCGCAGACTCGTCCTTCAAAAACAACTCCTGAGCATCCGTTCCGAGAACAATACCCTAGTTATATAATTCTCTCTCTCTCTCTCTCTCTCCTCTTTGGCTACAAAGAGGTAGGAACAAAAAGAATCGACATCCTCTTTGGAAGAGAAAATAAAAGCTCCTAATGACGGACATTCGCCGTGAGCGCAAGCGGTCTAGGTCCCAGGCCCGTCGATCATTTGGAGCCAAAGGGAGAAATACTCGAGTGGGCTTACGTAATTGTTAAAAATACACTGCTGACCGCCGCCACCGAGGTATTTTTTTTTTTTTTTTTTTACGGGCGAGTACATTCCTCTTTGGTCAGTTGCGAAATAGCGCGGTAGGTCTCCCATTGTCTAGTTCTATTGTATAATTTATTATGCAAAAATAATCGATTACCCAATCGATGTCGGTTGTATTAACCTAACCTATGTTTAAAAGGTTGTTGAACTTCGGTTTTCAATTGCAATAGCATACTCATATTTATATAGAATAGAATAGAATAGAAAATAATTTTATTCTGGGACGAAGTCCCTTCAGAATAACAAAAAAAGTACAAAATTAAAATGTTATATCTGGCCAAATAAAAACAAACATAAAAAGATAAAGCTAAATCAGTAAAGAAAATATTAGTTTTACATACTATATACAGAAAAAAATAAAAATAAAAATAAATCTATATACAAAACTCTTGAACCTTGCCAAGACACTTAAAACTGTACAATTGTTATTTGCTGTACAGTTGTTAAAAATATAAATATATACTTTTAGAAAAAAAAAAAAAAAAGTCGAATCTGTTAATAGGTATATATATTTTTAAACTTACTTTAATTATTACTGATGGAACTAGCCGATTTACCCGTTGTTAACGGGTGTATAGTTAAAATTTTAAAAATTTTTTTTTTTTTAAATCGATTTTGTATTATGGGGGGAATCCAAATTTAATTTTATGAAAAGTGGCACTGGGATCTTCCGGAGTCTTGCTTTGCCTTCCGCGTGTGGAGGGAAAAGCCTGGCTCGGAGATTCTTGGGCAAATGTATATATTGTATATAGTTATGATTGTGTTTAGAAGTTTTTATTTTATTTTATTTGTTTATTTTTATTTTTTATTTTTATTTACCTTCTTCATCAGTATTATTTATTTACTTCTTATATTTATATTTATTTCTTTATTATTTGTATATATTATATGAATGAGAACTTTTAGCCCTAATGCTTATAGCCCTCCAGCCGTGGCTGATTGTATTATTATTCAATAAATAGATTAAAAAAAAAAATTATGAAATTGAGTGGGGTGGGGGTTTATTTTGAAATTTTGTATGAGGGGTTTATGTAAGTCACGGTTTCGCAATAGTCATAATAAAAATTTGTTATACGGCTATTTGTTTAGGTGCCATACAACCGCCGTTGTAGATTGTGCCATTGAGTTGTGATAATTATTTCCATCTGTTGAATAGTACAAATTTTAAATGTGGCTCGCGGTTGAGCAGGTTGGGATAAAATCGAAGTAACTGCCTAATCGGGATCTCTAGACAAATGACTCAAGAATTCATAACTTTGGTTCTACTCAATATTATGTTTTCATTTAAAGCCTATGTTTTAAGTCAAGCAAACTTAATTATAATGTCGAAATTTCAAAATTCTGCCATTAGCCATTACTGAGCTTACCCCTGACCAAATTTCATTGTACAATGCGGTCATACAGACAGACAAAAAAATAAGTGGTTTTAGTGTCTGTAATGTATAAAACGGAAAGATATCATGAAACGCGTTGATTCTATTCAATGTATAGGACAAAACCTTTATTTTATTTATACAAATAACTCTAGTAGGTTTCTTATCCATACAGCCAGTTATGTCATTATTTATTTTTATTCCTTGTGTTTACCACCTCGTTATAAATATATTTGTTTATTGAATATAGGTATTACGTGACATTTATGATTTTCTGAGGATTGTTGGATGTTAATAGTTTTTTATATATACATTGTCATTATTAAAGGATTTAGAAATTTTTATTTTCATTTTTATAAGCAGAGCATTCTATAATTATATGCTGGAGGGTTTCTTTCTGGTTACATTTATTAGAGTTTTTAACTCCAATACGTTGAAGATATACATCACATAAGCCGTGATTTGTCTAGAGATACTACAAGTGTTGCCCAAAATCGGTCTATCACTTTCTAATTTGCAAGACCAAGACTGCCTCACTGTTGCATGACCAAGGACAGGTAAAAAAAGCGATTTTTTAAAATAAAAATTAAGGCAAAATAGTTACTAATACTCGACAATCTTAGTTATTATATGTTAATAATTGGTGTAACCAATATAATTTTGCATTTAATTCTTCTAATTTGTCATTTGGGCTTTGTTAGCTTCCTCCTGCTTAAAAAAATACGGTAATATTATCTCTATACTAATAACCTAATAAGTAACTGCAAGACTGTTGCGAGAGTCTTGCGCAAGACCAAGACCATGACCAAGACTGGGTTTGCAAGATCAAGACTTGTTTTGGTCTCCCATTTGGGCAACACTAAAAATGGTTATCTATACCAAGTCTTGGGCAAAAAGTATTTTTATTTTTATTTTACTATGTATTTTAATTACGAAGTGTTTTTAAATTGTTTTCAGAAAAAGTATTTCAAGTAAAAAAACAAAAAAAAAAGTATTTTGTTTGTATGTTAATTACAAAAAACAAAATGCTAAATACTAAAGTCTTGTCAATTGGCAATTTATAACTAATCCCTTAAAAACTATTTTTGTTTTTGCGAGAAAAATAATTAAGAAATCAGAAGACAGGTGATTTACTTTTTAAAAAACTAGTGTTTGCTCAGTAATCGAAATTCGACCATAACCATCAATTTACATTTGTTTAACGTTTTTCTTTCTACTTTTATATATTCGGGCAGGACCATTTATGTAATTTTGGAATTATTCGCAAATAAAACTTTGAATCCATACTTATTTGAAAAAAAAAAATATTTGAACCTGGAGAGTCGATAAGGAGAGCATGTACGAATAATAATGTTTTGAATAAAGGAAGGAATCCTAAGGAAGAGCCGTGTATAAAATTTGGTAAGTCCCTATCTTGTATTCAAAGAGAGAACGCAGTATGGGGATATTAAGAATATATCTTGCCTTTTCGGTCTTAGAGGATTGGAAAGGAAGGATACCAAAGAGGTAGAAGAAAAACCACCTCTGTCCCGACAGCTTGGGGACCGAGGAGATGAATCTTTTGAAATTATTCATTAATCTTTTGAGCCTCATCTCGAGCTCATCAGGCAGTCCATCATCATACCGTAATGAAACTGAGGCAATTCATTTTTTAATTTCTATTTTATCATCACGATATTTAATGATAGTGATGATTTTTTTAAGCAAGATGGATGAATAGCTTCATAAAGAAAACTACTTATTTCATACGTTGACACTTTTTAGCAGGCTTTGAAATGATTAATTATTTTTCTACTAAACCATGTAATAATTATTATGTTTTATTTTTAATTTTAAAATCATGCCTAATTTATAAATAAAAATTTAAATCGATCTTTGATGTTTATTGGTTAAAAACAATGATACAGTTTTACATAAATAATAATGATTCAATTGTGATAAAACAAATTTTGATAAAATATAAAAATTACTTTTACAAACAAATTAAATAAAATATTAATATGTCTGTATACGTTATTAATATACACATTATTTAAAATTATATTTCCGAAATCGCTTTTATTGTGCACGCCGGTACCTGCACAATATATTTGTATATATTTCTTTTCTTATTTTTTGTAAGCCAAAATTTCTAATGAATTTCGGAAACTAAAATGTTCTATCGCTCATAGTTGACAACATTTTCCATTTACTACTCCAGATTACAGTATATCAAATAAATTACAAAAAAATTATATTTCTGATTTAAAAAAGTATTATTCAAGAATTGTTATTATTGTTGATTGTAAAATTTTTGTCCAAAAATAATAATCAGGATATGAATTTTTATCACTTATGACCAAAAATGTCTGTTGATAAAAATCATTAAATGATTTTTTAAATTTTAATCAGACTTGATTTTTTTTTTTTTTTATTATCGATTTCAAACTCTGCTTTTTATGTTACACAAGTAGATTTCTGTACTGCGACATTTTAAAGTAACCTATCCCAATATCATATATTATAACAACTCTGTTTTAATATATCGACGGTTGGCCTAAACCGACTATATAGAATAGAATGGAATAGAATAGAAGAATCAACTTTATTCTGGGACAAAGTCCCTTGAGAATAACAATATTGTACATAAAAATTAACATAACATCTGGCTAAAATGTATATTACAATAAAAAAAGCACATAAAAAAAACTAAAAATAAGTAATAACAGAAGGATTTACGTAAATATACTGATATATTAAAGACATAATATGAGCAATAATGTCCTAATACTGCAAGATAGTTACTAAACACAATAAACTATGAAATTTTAAGTGAGATTGTACCATTGTATTAATGAGAAAAATAATATTAAAAGAGTGGATAAATGTTTACTTTAAATGATTTATATATGAACTTTAATATGTTCAAAGAATACAATAATAGTATCGTAAACATTATACAAGTCCTATATCATCTAAATCTTAAGATGTAGATTGATCGGTGGAAATGAAAGGGAATATACATATAGAAATAGAAATAGAAAAATCATCTTTATTCTGGGACTAGGTCCCTTTAGAATAACAGTATTGTTCATATGTATTAACTACAAATCTGGTCAAAAGACTTATAACAATGAATAATGACAAAATACATGTAATACATTAAGTATTAATTAAGCTCTTAGGATAAATTAACGAGGACAGTTGAGTAATAGGGGTTCAGTACTACAATATTGGAACTAAAATAATTGCATAATAATCACTGAATGAAATTATAAGGAAAGTAAAATCTATTTTATAGGTAAAGCATTGTAGTGATGGAATATAAAAATTTAAAAAAATAATAATAACTGTTAATATGTAGGGAAAGAAATTGTAAAAACTAAAACAAAAAAATATATAAAAAACAAATAATGATATACATATATTCCCCAAGATATTTAAGAGATTATATTCATATATGCTATACATGATAAATGGCTACCCAGCGTCTGATTGAATTGTAAGGAGGAATTGGAATAAGGAATATATACCTAATTATTTAAATATAATATTTAATATTAGAGTTATTAAACTATAGTCTCAACGTATTTAATGTTATATCTATGAAATATTTTGATATTTTACTTCTTCTTTCACACAAGTATAATAAAATAGTTTTTAAACAATGTCGTTGCCTTGATTCGGTGGATTATATATATATGTATATATATATATATATATATATATATATATATATATATATATAATATATATATATATATATATATATATTTATTTTAAAGTTAAATTTAATTTTAAAAATTCATATTTAGTCAGAAAATTTCATTTCATTTCTTTGAAAACATGTGGTTTCCTTTAGTATAATATTAGTTTTTAGAAATTATAATTTATAATTTTTTATTACTCTCTATTACCTCAAAAGGTATATAAAAGTATTATATATATAATATTTACTTAATATATATTAATATACATATAATATAACTTATATATATATATATGAAATTATTAATTATTCAATACATTGAATAGTAATGAATGATACATAATTAGTATAGAGCCATCTAAATATTGCTGTTTTATATTTTTAATAAAAAAACTGTTGTGTTGTTTATAAAAAATCTTATTTAATTAAAAAAAAAGGTGAAAATGAGAAAAAACTAGATCGACTCAATACCACTGTTTCTTAATCCTTATTTTTTTTTTAATTTACTTTCCTTCCAATAAATCCCATCAAATCACCTTTACCCTTCGTCGTAAACCCATGTCATCTTGTCCTACAGTATCCTTTAATAATATCCCACTTATCCCTGTATAACAAATTCGATACCTTGGACTCCACTTAGACAAACGTCTAACTTGGAATCCTCATATCAGACTGAAACGACAAGGAACAGCTCGACGTTTTTGACTACTCCAGCACTTACTAGACAAACGCTCTAAGCTCCCAGTCAATTACAAAAGACTCATATACATGACTACAATAAGACCTATTTGGACTTACGGAATTGAGCTCTGGGGCTCTACTAAGCCATCGAATTCCTCTCGTATCCAATCCTTACAATCCAAAATCCTTCGTAAAATCCTCACAGCTCCTTACTTTGTCACAAACAAAATCATCCATAACGACCTTAATGTTCCTTATGTTTCTGACTTGGCCCAATCCAGATACCTTTCCTTCCATAACAAACTTCAGAACCATCCTAACCCTCTCGTTTCTAACCTTGCTTCCTTTTCGACCCCTGACTACCCTCCGAGGCGTCTGAAAAGAAGATGGCCTCGAGATCTCCTTTTGTAAATACATTTTTAGAGTGCTACTAGTGGATAGTTTCTCAACAAATGATTTCATGCTATTATATTCTTTTGTTCACATTTACTGAATGTATTTTTACTTGTAATACAGTTGTAAATATCATCAATAAATAAAAAAATAAAAATAAAAATTTACTTTCCTGTGTAATTATGCAAATAGCACTATCATGTTT
This sequence comes from Nezara viridula, assembly GCA_928085145.1. NCBI lineage: Eukaryota > Metazoa > Arthropoda > Insecta > Hemiptera > Pentatomidae > Nezara > Nezara viridula. The sequence continues at coordinate 8,077,857 of OV725080.1, read as the reverse complement.
TGTCAGGCCAGCAACGATATATTCTGGTTGTTTTTGTTTTTCCTTCTTAATTGCTTTTAAGGAATCCTCACTATTGTCCTTTTTACTCGTGGACTAGTAAAGGGATAACTCCCGAAATAATTTCATTGGAATTATAATTCCTGGACCGGGCACCATTTTCCCTGGAACAATATTTGCTGCCGACCACTGACCTAGTTCCTGATAATAGTTCGAGTGAAATATAGCTCTGCCCGAAATGGATTCGCAATCCTGACTTTTATTTGGAGTTTTTTTTTTTTTTTGGTTTAATGTAAAATATCTACCACACATTAATTATATAATATTAAAGTTACAATACAATAAAGAAAATTGAAATGAAGAATAATTATTTGCGATTCTTATAGTTTTATTAAAAGATAAAAATTAATATTAGTAAATAAATAAACAGAGTGTCTCATTTCTTGATGGCCAAACTCTGATGGATGGTTCTAGATAAAAATTTCCTACAAAAACGTTTATTTCATGCATGAGGTAATACCAAACCGAAAAGGAGTTAAGACACCAATTTTGTGTTGTTTTTAAAAATGGTCACGGTTTTTATTGAATTAAATGAAATTGCTCAAAAAATGTTAAAAATAATTCAATTCTAAGTACAACATCGTTAAGTAGACAAAATCTGTTTGAGAAAGTTATTAAATTTACTAAGGCCAATAATAAAAGGTACTTTGAGGAGGTCTAATACGGCCGCTGTACAGAGGTATACTGCTCGTGTATGGGTACTGTAATTGCACCAGTACTGCGGTCGTATTAGACCTCCTCAAAGTTATTGACACTAAATTTAAAATCCCTTTCCTCATTGAGCTTGCTAAATTTAATGACTGTTGTTTTCTCAATTTAGTCTACTATACGATTTATCTTCTTTACGATGGTGTAGTTAAAATTTAATTATTATGAACGATTTTTGAGCAATTACTTGTTATTCAGTAAAAACTTGGTATGTCACTCGTTTCAGTTTAGTGTGAGAGTTTCAAGTCGTTTGTCCATGTGGAGTCCTAGGTATGGGGTTTGTTCAACTGGAATAAGTAGGGTAATTCATTGATTGAAACATCATTTTGAAGATACGTTAACAAAGTACATTCCCCTAGGAAAGTCAGTAAAAAAGGTAATTGCGCATTATTCAAAAAGTATGCAATTTATGATTGATGACACACAAGAACAAATTTGAAAGGATCCTAAATTCCCTAGCTAAAAATAATTTTCTTTTTCATTTTTTTTTATTTCTTAATGATATTTACAACTGTATTAAAGAAATACATTTAGTAAATTTGAACATATGTATATAATGACGTAAAAACGCTGGTTGAGAAACTACTACTCTAATGATATGTCTACGTTAGGAGATCACGGGACCATCTTCTTCTCAGATGCCTCGGAGGGTTATCAGGAATTGAAGAGGAAGCAAGGTTAGAAACGAGAGGATTGGGATGATTCTGAAGATTATTATGGAAGGATAGGTATCTGGATTGGGCCAGATCTGAAACATAAGACACATTAAGGTCATTATGAATGGTTTTATTTGTGACAAAGCAGGGAGCATTGAGGATTTTACGAAGGATTTTGGAATGTAAGGATTGGATACGAGAGGAATTCGATGGCTTAGTGGAGCCCCATAACTCCAGATAGGCCTTATCATAGTCATATATATGAGTCTTTTGTAATTAATTGGAAGTTTAGAGCGTTTGTCTAGTAAGTGCTGGAGTAGTCGAAAACGTCGAGCGGTTTCTTGTCGTTTCAGTCTGGTATGAGGATTCCAAGTTAGACGTTTGTCCATGTGGAATCCTAGGTATCGGATTTGCTCAACAGGGATAAGTGGGGTATTGTTAAAAGAAACTGTAGGATAGGAAGTCATAGAACGAAAATTACGACGATAAAACTAATTAAAAGAAAAATAAGTTATAGCTGAACTTTCAAGGAAAAATATGGCCATTTGTATACATTTTTTTGGTCTATTATTTTGTATGGAACAATCTAATCGACCAAAGAAAATAAAATTAATTATTTACCCTTATCATATATTACATTTACCTATTTCCTTTATATATTGTCAGTTATTCACTGCTCAATATACTATGTGAATTATTCATTCAACAAGTTATTCAATATTATAGTTCCTTACAAAATCATACTAGTAAAAATATAAAAACATGATTGTAACTCTTCTCAGTAAATGTTACTGTTGGATCGAGGCCTCTTGCGTCATAGTATACCTAGGGCGCCTTCCTGTGTCAATGGTTCTGTTACAATAACTTCGGTTAACCGTTTTTTATTTTATCTGTTATTCAGTACTGCAGTTATAATAACTGGTTATGGTTATTTTCTTTAAGTCCAATAAATAAATAATTAAAAACACCCCCTGTACCATTACAATCCATGAAGGATCCATACTTTATTACTTTTCTGGAAATCTGTCCTCGTCTTCAACAATATTTTACTCTTCCAAAACACCGTTTCAATTAATAACTATCAAAAGCTAATTTTTATTTTTATTAATTTGATCTTAAGAGAGACACACTTACGTGTAATTTTTTTTTTTAGCTTGTGTTCAGAGATCACAGTCACACTTTATGTACATTAAATAAAGATAAATTATACAGAAAAATAATATATATATGTACAATAAATAAGAATAAAATAAACTAAAAAGTAAATAAATAAAAAAAGAACACATACATATTTATATTCACTATTTACAATCAGGTGAAAGAACTCCGAGGCAGACTTGTCTTTCCAATTGTGGAGGGAAAAGCATGACTTCAGGAGATCCTGCACTTCTCTCTCAACCGCGTCACTGGGACTAAACCCAGTGAAGATTGAGCGAGAGTGCTTTAGCACTATGTGTAAATAGAAACATTTTTTATATTTAAATGATATTCGTCTCCACTGGGTTTAGCTCCAGTGACTCGGTTGAGAGAAAGTGCAGAGATCTCCTGGAGTCATGCTTTTCCTTCCATAGTTGGAGGAACAAGTTTGGCTCGGAGTTCTCTCGCCTGATTGTAAATAGTGTATATAGGTATGTTTGTGTTATTTTTATTTATTTATTTTTTATGTGAGAAGGAGTTGATCAGGGGGTGCGGTCAAATTAATACTAAATTAAATAATTAGAATTATTTAATTTTTGCCGATGTTTCGACGCACTTTGGAGGTCTTCATCAGGGCTACAAAAGATACAAAACGTGGTGAAAATAAATGAATAAAGTAGAGTAGATATAAAATAAAAATAAGTTGTCTGTTAGAGAACTAAAAGATGATATCAGAGATATAGTGGGTGACAATGTAGTTAAAATATCAAGTATTATAAGTAGGAGATATTATAAATACTAATAAGACATATCATACTTGATATTTTATCTACATCATTACCCACTATATCTCTGATATCATCTTTCAGTTCTGTAACAGACAACTTATTCTTATTTTATATCTACCTATATTCATTTATTTTCACCATGTTTTGTATCTTTTGTAGCCCTGATGAAGACCTACAAAGTGGGTCGAAACGTCGGCAAAAATTAAATAATTCTACTTATTTAATTTAGTATTAATTTGTCCGCACTCCCCGATCAACTCCTTCTCACATTATATCAACGGTCAACCATCTCTACATCATTATTTATTTTTTAGATTATTTTATACCTATTTATTGTGTATATGTATATATTATTATTATTGTACATAGAGTGTGAATGTGATCTCTGAACACTATTATAAATGTCCTTTGAGAAAGATTGTAATATTTTCAATAAACAATAAAAAAAAAAAATTTATATTCGATTTAGTCTGTTGACAAAATTACTGCCTCCAATTTCAAAATTTGACAAAATGATCAACTCCAATCTCAATATTTTTGAGTAAAGTAATTTTGTGATTTTTCTAGTTGGAAAATTTTATAATATATACACAGACATTGAGTAAGTTGATTCCCACTTAGGCGATTGCAGTGTTGAAATATAGAACTGTGAATAAAGGTATACATTTTCTCACTAAAATTAATAATATTGGAATTGGAGTTAGTCTAGTGTCAACTGAAAGGCTCATTTATTCCAAAAGTTTTTCGTGGGATAATGAACCTGTTTTCGATATTTCAATATCCAACTTAGGGAAAGCCCTCATCGGCTTCTGGGAAAAAAGTTAAAATATGAAATAGGGAAAGAGAGGTGGCGGGGGGAGGAGGGTGGAAGGGCGCAGTGGCGCCCCCAAGATGCCTATTAGGAACTAAGGAAATGGATTTACACCCCCCCCCCCCTCCGATTCCCCTCCCTCCTCTCCTCTAATCCCCAGGGATTGGATTTCTGACACTAAATTTCCGGTACGCTTCTCTTCCCTTCCTCTCATGACAATTTATATTGTTTTAAGAGGTCCAATTAGCCGCCTATAGGTGGCGACGCTGTTTCTATCTTCACTGATTGTGGAAACTGATTGTCCTATCATGGTTTGATAAAACTTTCCCTGTTATTTTTACCGAATAATTTCTTGGTGTTACTCAATCTTATGAGGTTTTTTTTTTTCTTCTAGCTCAAGTCGTATTGTATTTTACTCTCCGGTACTACTATTCGGCTTTACGAATATAAATTATTAACATCTACCTAAAACTTCGTAAATAATTCTTTTTATCGTTGTCCGATCACGGTAATTTGATGTGAGCCAAATATACCCAATGATCTGTAAGTGAATTGTGTACGCTGGTGATTGTTGGTTAAACTTTGTCTATTTAATTAGGTACTAAAAACTCGTAAATACACATTTGCCTTTCTACTTGGATCGTAAGATAATTTGATCACAAAGTCGAGAAAAAAGGTGGCCGATGGCCTGACCTATAGCCCCAAATTTTCAAAATAACGACGTTATACAGGACAGACGGGTCAATATTTTTGTAGGCCACCTTTTCTATCGATTTTGTGATCAATTTATCTTACGATCCAGGTATAAAGCAAATGGGTATTGACGAGTATTTAGTACATAATTAAATGGAAAAAGTTTGCCCTCCCTCCAGATTGAAAACGCCGCAAGAGTTTTCGTAAATAAAATAGTTGTAGGTTACGATGAGATGAAACTATTAACGAAGTTTAAGGCGGATGTTAATAATTCGATTAAAAGTGGTCTGTATCGTGGACTGTTATGTATACACATTTTCTTTTCACTTTAATCGTAGGATAAAAAAAAAAAAACGAGAAAAAAACACTTTTTTGGATAAAAATGTTGGACCGTTTGGCCTATTTAATCTCGATATTTTTACATGTTAAAGGCGGGGGCCACGACAAACGGCCTAGTATTTATGTAGGCCACCTTTTTTTATCTCGACTTTATGATCATATTATTTTACGATTCAAGTGGAAAACAAATGGGTGTTCTTGAGTTTTTAGTTCTTCATTAAATAGACATTGTTTACTGGTCTCTAAAATGAAAACTCCCCATTTTCGATAAATTTCATAAATATAAAAGTTGTGGGTTACGATAAGATGAAGCTATTCACAAAGTTCCAGATAGATATTAATAATTTGATAAAAATGGACCTGTATCGCCAACTAGTTGTTTTCAGGCCTGAATGAGATCTATGATAATGTAGGTCGAAACGTAGGCTATAAAAAAATTTTGCGCCTGGTAATAGTGTGTGATTGTTGTGACCAGGATTTTGATGATTCTATTCTATGGAATTTCATTATTTTTCAAGTGAGTTGGTAGTTTCACATGGGACATGTAGTTTTCGATTTATTCGGAAAACTATTTTTTTGTTTTCCAGTTACGAGTATGAATCTGTCCGGACCCCCCAGCCTTATTGTACATTTAAAACTTTACGGTGACTAGCAATTAAAATTTCACCTTTAAAGACGTTGTCATTTTTGAGATACAGTAATGAAATGAGTCTATGAGTCTTTCTTTTGTATATAGAGATTATTTCCTCATTAAAAGTGATATTCAAAAATGATATATTATTGACCCAAATGTTTAAATACAATTTTGAGAACGACCAGGTTTAGATATCGAAAACTTATCAAAGCGACAAGATTGAAACTGGTTCAAAATACCGCTACATCATACCGGATGATTAACTGGCGAGATCTAATCACCTAATTGTACCTCAGCAAGTAACAACCTAGACAATAACGAGATAATATCGATAGTTAAATAATGAATATTAATCGAGTTTACACGCATAAATTAATCTAACACTTAGTCCCAACTAATTGGAAAATTATGCAGGCTATTGCTCTGAAGATGTTGAGTAACCTCTGTTGTATAACGCCCTGTCTCCAATAATCGGGTTGAGATTGAAATTTATTAATTGATTTATTCGATGAAATATATAATATATGTATATATATATATATATATATTTTTTTTTTTTAATTACCATAGTGTATTGTATGGATGGAACTGATCCACTCTTATGGTTGTTCTCGTATAGATTTGTTGACTGTCCGATCAGCTGTTTTCTAAATTTCAGCTGTTCAATGGATGATCAGCTGTTTCCAATAATATTAAGTCTTGTTAAAGTGCCCCAATTTGGGTCCGTGTTAAAGTGTCTTATAATCAGATTCCAAGTTTTTATCCATTGGCTTTCATTTTGTTTAAGTGTATTTTTTGTACCATTATATATTATTATGGATGTACCCTGATGAAATTAGCCAAATTTTATTTTGCATATTTAAAGATACACATGCATGTAATTGCAATTATGATTACTTCAATTAATTTCTTACAAGGTAGTCATTTTTTTTTTAGTTTTCCACTTACCTTATGAATGCTTATTTTATTGCTCATATTTCAGTTATTACCGCGTACTGGTTCTAGGATTTATATTACATCCGCAATTTTCTAGCTATTTTTAATAATAGATTTTGAATTATTTAATTAAATCGAATTATATTCTGAGGTATATTATTTGCTTCATTACTTCATGATTAGAAGATGGAAAGAATTCTCAATAGGGTTGAAGAAGTGGAAGAACTGGAGTAAATCCATATATATATTTTTTTTTTTGTGGGGAGGAAGAGAAAACTTTTAGTGTAACCACAGAATTTGGGAGAAGTATAACCTTATCTATAGAAGGCATTGCAATAAATCGATAATTTTAATTTTTTTTTTTCTAAATATAGGTTACTGTTTATTTATTTCTATCAAATAGATTGTAAACGTTTATAATAGATAATAATTAATTCATTGATACATCTACAACGATTCATTTCTTAAAAATTGGTTTAATGAATGAAGAAAATGTTATTTTCTGCTGTCTTATGAATGGTAATTTATCATTTTATTCATTACTGATACTAGACGATGTATTTCAAACAGCCGTATTTTTATCATCGTACCATATTACTAAATTTCATCTAATTTTTACTTTCAAAAATATATTTATTATTTTATAGCTGCTTGTAATAATAGATTTTCAGTTATTCAAGTATATCGAATTCTAGTCAGAATTGCATTATTTCCTTCTTTACTTCGTGAAAAAAGGTAAATAAAATTCTTAATGAGGCTACAAATTTCCAGAACTGGGGCACATACTGAGGTTTTTTTCTTAGGGCAGGGTGAAGGGGGAGTCTATCGTGGTGACCGCTGAATTTGAAATAAATAATATTTTATTTGTCAATTTTTTGTTTTCCATGGTTGTATATATAGAGAGAGAAAATATTTTTAATTTCGTCCAGAATGGTATGGAGAATTGTCCATGAAAAGTTGTATCTTTATTCATTTGATTACTCTAAGTTTTGAAATTTAGTACTAATTTTGATTTAATAACTACAAAACCTCAAACAGAAGAAGGAAAGAAAGAACTGGACGAAAAAAAAAGTTGAAATAAATAAACAAAATCTTAGACCATGGAGTCATTTAGCCCCCCCTGTAAACTAGAAGTTCGTTACCGAACAAATAATTAATAGACTGTACCTTGAGCAATTACTGATGGCCGAGCTGGGGAGGAGTGGGGGGAGAGGAATAGAGTGAGGGGTGAGGACGGCTTTTAATTTATTAAAGGGTGTGGAAATCAATAAGTAATTAGGAAATCAAATAAGTAATTAGTTTATTTTAAAATGTTGAAATACTAAAGACCATTCTGTAGCTGTTATCAAAATTTAATAAACAGGGTGGTGTTGCCCCCCCCCCCTTGAGTACCCTTCTGGATAGTGTTGCCCAAATGCGAGACCGAGACGAGTCTTGGTCTTGCAAACTCAGTCTTGGTCTAGTTCTTGGTCCTGCGCAAGGGTCTCGCAACAGTCTTGCTGTTACCTATTAACTTATTACTATAGAGATATTATTGTAATTTTTTAGATAGGAGAAACTTTACTAAGCCCTAATGAAAAATTAGAAGAGTTAAATGCACAAGTATATAGGTTATACCAATTCTTTACATATAGTAATTAAAATTGTCAAGTATTAATTATTAACTATTTTGCCTTAATTTATATTCAAAAAATCTATTTTTTTTACCAGTTTTGATCTTGGTCTTGCAACAGTTAGGCGATTACAAAGTGACAGGCCAAGACTGATTTTGGGCAACACTACTTATGTACAAGGCTTTCATATTGTTAATTTAATTTTTATATATCACTCATCTATAATTTTTTAATGAAGGAAGTTAGTCGACTGTTCTACATATCATGGGTGATAAATATTCAGGAAGCAGTCTTTTTTTTTTTAATTTTTTTTTTTTAATGCCAACGTTTCAACCCAAACAAGTGGGTCATCTTCAGGACGTGGTTTGAGCACTGAGAGTGTTCAAGTGCAAGCAGTAAAAGATTGCGTCCTGAATATTTATCACCTATAATTATTTTTTTTTTAATTAACGCGAAATGTTGAAGATCTACTAATATAAAGCTGATGATATACAATATTTGCTAACGCTAAGTTATTTTTTCCACGAGTTTCGAAAGATCCAATTAAAGAAGATAAAAGATCTATTTTTTATTTATTTCGTGGGTCCGCCATATAGTTCAACCCTCCCCGTCCTAATTAGAACCGGCACCGCTAGACTTGAGAACAGAACTTGAGCAGGTAACCCAGACCATTTTTCAAGACTTGGTTATTTGGATGAAAGGGACATTGAAAACACACATTTACGTTGACATTTTTTTTTTAAAAAATCGCTATATATTTTAAATATTGTAACCAAGATTAAGGAAGCATTGAAAAAAAAAAAAAAATAGAACTCTCTCTTTTGCTTTCTATGACTGGTTATTAATTCAGATTTTAGCATGTGCATATGCTCTGATATCTTATATCTTGACTTTCGCTTCTTGATGTGTACATGTAGCATGCCACACTATTGTATATAGTAATTATGTTTAAATTCTCTCTTTTTCCTTGTATTTTATTTCATTTTATTCTACATAGTGTTAATTCTGTAAATAGATCTGTTAATCTTTTTTTGCTGCTTTCTAAAAATATCCAACCTAACCCTTTCTCACCTGAGCATGGTAGAGTAAATATTTAATGATGGCCAAATAATGGGCAAGTACCTTATGTTTTCTAGATTTATCTCTTTAGCGAATAAAGGCTGGTAAGCCAGGCGCCCAAAAAATAAAAATTCCTATGGAAAATTTTATTATACTAAAACTTATTATAAAGGAAGGAGATGGTCCGCGGTTGCGGTCATAAATAGGCTAAATAGTGGTAAAACTATTTTATTGAAAGCCAACGTTTCGACCCGACTTTGCAGGTCTTCATCAGGGAGGTGTGTTCATCTAGGAGTTTCACTTAGAACTGAGTCAGTTCTAGTTTCTAGAACAGTTTACAGTTCTAAGTGAAACTCCTAGATGAACACACCTCCCTGATGAAGACCTGCAAAGTCGGGTCGAAACGTTGGCTTTCAATAAAATAGTTTTAACACTATTTAGCCTATTTATGACCGCAACACCGGACCATCTCCTTCCTTTATAATGCAACGGTCAACTATTAAATATTCAATAAAACTTATTATCTTTTTTTTTTTGCTCATAATATATCATTTACATGTCAGATTTAAATTTCATTATCATGGAACTATTCGGGCGAGTCCAGTAATTTATCCTCAGGGGCGATGATCCTCAGAGCTTGGAGACGCTCACTGACATTCCCCGAGGACGTCGGCTCCGTGGATAATTCGGCCATGATCCGCTAACGGTCCGGTATTGTGATGTGGCGACATGCTGTGCGTGCCTGGCTCGTGCTGTTTACATGCTCTGCATAGCCCTGCGTGCTTAGTATGATTGTCAATTAGTTCACCTCTTCGGGCCTACGTGGAGGGTGTTCTGTATGGGAGGGGCGTATGTTGTCTTCTATCTCGTAGTGCATAGCTAATTTAATTTAGTGAAATTCCCTTCTACGAATGGTTGTATATCAATGATATACCCTGACAGCAGGGTTTAGTTTAGGAATACATGTTGTTTAATGATAATAATAACAATAAAAGGCTTATGGAGAGCTATGTTTCGATCTCGATACAAACTATTTCAGTTATATTATTCAGTTTTTCGCACTGGGCTGCTAAGCTCAAGGTATAGGGTTCTAATCCGGCTAATGCCAAGTAATTATTCATCGGTCGTGGGTTCAGCAGACCCTAAGGTACACCCAGTCTCTATAAAGTGGGTAGTCCTAATTAAATAATTATTTAAGGAGGAAAACCTGGCGGTTGAGCGTTATCTTGGCTCGAACACCTCTCTGCACAATTGTTGGCTTTGAAACGGTATTTCATAACAATGTGCTGAACCCAAAACCCTTCATGAATTGCATTGTTTTTTAAATACATTTTTCCTTTATTATCATTAATGACCGAGATATGAACTATATAACCCTTAATAGCTCGCTGTGTTGTTTAAAAATGGAGCACTGTAATGTCAATCAGGAATCATGACGGTGTGAATTTGTTTTGTTTTTTTTTTATTATTTTCAATGATGAACCATTGTTGTCGAACATGCAATTCAAAAACTTAACCTCCTCCCCTCAAAAGTTGAGGTTTCGCGTTCCAGGCTACGTAGAATTCGAAAAACAAATAAAATTTGTTTTGTCCGTCAGCCGTCCGCGCGTTTCCTCCGTAACTACGGGACAGATTTTTTTAAAATTTGGATTTAAAATTAGAGGTCACCCGAGTATAATGCACCTTCATCGATATTTCTATCCGCCTTTTCATTTCAAGATGGCGACCGAAAAACCTGCGTTGATGTACCTTCCGCGTGACTGTAGCGCCTAAACGAATGTACCGATTTCAATGAAACTTCACTGAAGTCTTCTTCTAGTTATCTATGTAACATATTTCAATTAAGACAAGCTAGAAAAAAAGTTACGAGGGATGGTAAAATTAGATTCCGAATAACTCGAAAAATATACACTTTTTTGAGGATATTGTATGGTTATTTATAAGTTTACGGAATATCCTCAAAAACAAAAAAAAAATCGTTAAAATCGGACAATTAGGAGCAAAGATGTTATTTTGCTCTCTAGATGTGTTTTATATGTTCTACTGCAAAGGTTATATATCCTTTGTTTTGGTTTTTGAATTTTGAATGTGCTACTGAAGTAATGCTAATTTTTTTAGCATATTACTAATGATTAAAAAAAAAAGTTTATTCCAATAATTCTAATCACCTTTTATCTCTTTTTCTTTGTCTCAAGGAAGATAATTTTACTTTACTTGTATAATTGTTTGGAAATAATAAACTATTATGAAATAATTTGCAGTGCTTTTTTTATTCTACTTATCTTGAAATATAGAACTTTAAATTTTAAAAGGGAGGGATATATATTTTTTTGATTTGTTGGATTATCTCTACCTTGCTCCACCCGTCTCTACAATCCTCGAAGGTTGAAACAGAACTACCCCGGGATCTGTTGCTAATTTATATTGGAGTTCTGACGATAGCCAGGTTCTCCACTTAAGTTATGTACTTCTGTTGTTACAGTGCTCTTACTGTCTGTTAAAGTTCTCTCCAGTGGCTGTTAATTCGAGTGAAACGGTTGAGAGATAAGCGCTGAGATCTCCTGGGGTCCTCCTTTTCCCTTTTGAGGAATGGAAGTGAAAATAAGGCTCGGTTTTTTTCAGGATAATTGAAAAAGTTGTGTATTTTGAATCCATCAAGCCGCTTTGACAACATACATTGATATTTGAAGTAATATTATCGACGGGTTGTTAACTTTTTTTATAAGAAAAAATCCAAATCTTATCGGAATACTTTGTTTTATTTCTGATTTGGGGGAAAACTAGTGTGGTAAGTGAAATTTTTGGCTCTGCAATTCTTGTATTGTTGTGCACTAAGGCCGAAATAATAATTAGGGAAGCGAATGCCATCCAAATGTCGCCTTGGTAATAATACTGACTAAAGGATGCCATTTCCTCTTAGACGACTGCAATTTCCTGTTTTTTTGATTAGCCTTTATGATGACCATAGACAATCTTCAAGGGCGATCATTAAAACGGTTTTCTCAGAACTTGAGTAGTTTATCTTAAAAAAAAAATTAATAATATGTCAGTAAGTAGAAATTATAAATAAAAAATAAAATAAAGTGACAACAATTTTCATGAAATAATTTCCACAGAAAATACTCCAGAGAACCTGTTAATAAGCTGGAAGTTTTGATCTATTGTGTTGTATTTTTATTCAACGACACGAGGGTTATGTGTTTGGATTGTTCGCTGAAAGTTATATAACGATTTTTGTAGGCAATTGCTTGCTCGATTTTCAAGTTTGATAGCTCAAATTATTCGGTGAGGTCACCTTAGAATTTTGAAACAATGTTAGCTAAATAAAACTATTGCGTGATTTCTACAAATAGTCCAGTCAATGTAAGATCAATTCTAACTGTATATGTCAATTCCGAGAATTTGCAGAAACATTTTTTTTTTCTGGATCATAATAATTTTCAATCTGTGATTTGCAAATTACTCAAAAAGTTCATATTTACATGTGTTGTAATTGTAAAATGAATGTTGTAATTTGTAAATTAATATTATCTTCTGCTATGCATATAAAAATGAATGTATGTCTGTCTGTTTGTCCTTTGTGCATTACTAAACCATTCATCCGATGAAACTTTGGAAAGTTGTTCCGTACACTCCTGGGAAGGTTTCTGGCATAGTACTTCTGTCTTACTATAATTTCATATATATGTATGTAAATGTTTTTCTGTTCAAAGCCGCTATAAACTGTAGCTTCAAAACGGCTTTACCGATTTTAATGAAACTTGGCTAAAGTCTTCCCCTTGAAACCCTTTTAATTTATGTGCATAACATACTTTCCCCGAAAACAAGCTGAAAAATGTTACGATGAATTCAATATTTTATTTGACGATAACTTAAAAAGTACAGAATTTTGACTGATAATACCCACATTTATTTGAAAGATTCTTGATTTGCCGACAAAATAAAAAACATGTTATCGAAATCGGACGCTTCATTGCAGAGTTATAGAGTTTTAAACATTTACTGCTTTCTCTTCAGAAAAGGCCGTTTCCTTTTGCTTCCTCACTACCGAACGTCAGCAAGCATATCTTTTTTTTTTTTTATTGATTTATCGAAAATTTTATAATTACTACAGTAATTGAAATCATCATTTGAAGAAGTTATATGATTCTCCTTATGTAGGTCAATACTATTATACGTTTTTTATTTTAGTTTTGTAAGTTCAACTCAGACTGTCTGATGATTATGAATGACGGCATATTCACTCAGATGATTATGAATGTCCAAGTTGAATCATGAGAAAAAAAAATCATTAGAATTAGTTTAAATTGAAGCCATTTTACAGACAAATTTGTTTCCCAACTTTTTAAAAATTACAGATGTCCTTCGCTATTAATCTACTCATATGTGCATTCTGTTTTATTTCTTTTTCATTTTGCCAGGCCACAGCAGCGCATGGCCGGGTAAAGCTAGTTTGTTATAAATATGACATTAGTTATTCCAAAAAACGATATAGAAATTATTAAAAATCGCACTATTTATTGTAGTGATTATTGCGTTTTGAACTTTCTTCAAATTATTATGTTTAATTGAAGTTATTTACTATTGTAATGGGCAAGGCTCACATAATTAGTTGAAATATTTTGGGTTTTTTGTAAATTTAAAAATATTTAAGAATTTTTTTTTCCTATTGTTTTTTCTAGGCAATGTTGAAAGCCTGATTGATTGGTGTCGTTCTGAATCGAGTCGTTCACTTTGAATGTGGAAGTGTCTATTATTGATTTTTGGCAGATATCTCTTAGCCCCATGACCTCTCGCCGATTGGCTGTCGTTCAGATCGTTAATTGCTGCGATTATTTTTGATCGCCACAAGTGGACATTCTATTTATTTTCTCTTCAGTCCCTATAAGAAGAACCTACACGGTCAGTCGGAATGACATTCTTGATTGATCGTGTAAAGTTAAGATTGATGACCTGATGGAATTCAGAAATCCAAGCTTACATCACAAGAAGTGGAAGGAACATTGAGAGAAAAGTGGAAGTGTGTGTATGAAGAGCAAATGCCACTTCCGATTAGCCGATTGGGCGAAAAAAACTTACCTTAAGTACGTAATTTCATTTTTGTACAATATTTTGCAAAATATATAAAAAATGGATTATAATTACAGTTATAATAATAATTTAAATAAAAACTACTAAAGTGTTTTGTTTTTATCATTTATTTATTTATTAAATTTACAACTGTTATTAAAGAAAAATATATCTAGTAAATCTGAAGATAGAAATATAATAACATGAATAGGCTTTTCTATGTATTATTTCTAAAAGGTGTTTTTTTGTCGGTACTCCGTAACTTCGTCAATTCTTCATCAAATTTAATGATTGATCACTCATTTTGAAGATATTCTTCTCCTCCACATGCGAAAAATAGTCTCATCCCTCCCGAAATTCCTGGAAAAAAAAACGTTATGAAGGAAAATAAACTTTATTTGCGAATTACTCAAAAAGTGTGCATTTTTCTTGATTGTACCCATGATAATTAGAAAGACTACTAAATCATGTACGAAAAAAAAATCGTAAAAATCGGACTATTATTATCAAAGATACAGTCCATTAGATTTTATATACTTAATAATGTCTTCCTGTTTAAAGATATTGCATTTAAGAGTAGAATATTTTACTACACTTTTTTTCCTGGCTGATATATTAACTTTATTATTTCTTAAAGACATTTAGTTGTTCTTACATTTTATTTTTTATGATAATTTAGAAAATCCCATAATCGGGGCAGAGAGATGGATAGGCGTTTTTGTGATTTACTTTAAAGTATCCGATAGTTTACTTTAGGTTATCGGATATAATTACTTTAAAGTTATTATATTATATATTATATTTACCTGAGATGTTACTACAAATATTTTACGTCCAAATTGACTAACCGGTAGTGTCAGTTTTTCTAATGGAATCAACATTTTTTTATAATTTTCTTCAAAATGTAATTATTTTACAATTGTACGTAGTTTTAAGTGTCTTGGCAAGGTTTCAAGAGTTTTGTATATAGATTTTTTTATTATTTTATTTTGTATATAGTATGTATAACTAATATTTTTTTTACTGACTTATCTTTACCTTTACTTCTTATGTTTGTTTTTATTTGGCCAGTTATAACATTTTAATTTTGTAATTTTTTGTTATTCTGAAGGGACTTATTTTTGTCCCAGAATAAAATTATTTTCTATTCTATTCTATTTTAGTCTAAAAATGCCTCCAACGATTTTGTTAAATTCGTTTCGTCAATATTAAAAAGTAAAATTTATCAGTGGTCCATGATTTATATATTTTTTTTTCAATCCAGAGGATTTTCTTCAATCTTACTGACATAAGTCACTTCCGTAGCAGGATCCGTTCTAGCAAAATTTATAATTGTTCCATAAGATATTTGTTCGTTATTTTTCTAACTTTTAGCTTTATCAAAAATTATAGTGATTATTATAGTTTTACTTTTCTCTTAAAGTCAAATAAAGAATAATTGCGAAACAAGCTTTTTTTGCACACATTATAGATAGACAATGCTTCAGACCCTCATTGCCTGTCGTTTCAACTTCAGGAGTAGTAAAACGACGCCAGCCTGACTGACACGTGTAAGGACCATCGTGATTGAAGTCGTTCTTAAGACCGTCATTCCTGACTGACCATTATGTAGCTCAGCGACCACACCGCCATAGAGGACTGCGATAGGACTGAAGGGCCCGGGGAAGGAGATAGTGCATTGTGCCCAGGGAGATAGTAGTTGGTATTGACTCCTCTCGTCTATTGTCCCCTTTTCCTACCTCTTTGGGGGCCATGTTTCGTTTTGGTACTCGTGACGGGTCTAGTGAGGTCTGTTGTCTTCTTGAATTTAAAACCGATCGTGAACTGAATGTCTCTGGTGTCCCTGTTCCAAGTTGTAGCCGGTGAAGACAGACCTGGTTTTAAATTGATTCCTTCAAAGTACACAGATCTATTGATTAATTAACATGTATATTTAAATACATGTAGAAATATAAGAATATGAATAAAGTTACAAATACAAAGCTTTACAAATACCCGCACTAATACAAAGCTTCC
The DNA here is from genome assembly GCA_928085145.1 of Nezara viridula. Classification (NCBI taxonomy): domain Eukaryota; kingdom Metazoa; phylum Arthropoda; class Insecta; order Hemiptera; family Pentatomidae; genus Nezara; species Nezara viridula. The sequence continues at coordinate 8,061,340 of OV725080.1, read as the reverse complement.
CTACCTTCGGTAGTGAGGAAGAAAAAAATAATAATAAGAAAGTCATTGGAAAAGTTTTTATAATACAACAACAATTTTAACGATTTAACAATTTTTAGAGCGAACTGGTAGATCGGTTTTTGTTACACAACTCATGATATTTCAGTGTGATCTCTTGAATGATTTGAAACAATTTCAAAATAGTTTTGAAAATATTTCATTATATTTTAAGTATTTTCAAATTATTTTTTTCGTTTCATATCAGATCGTGTGTAAACTCCGTGACCTGGTGTGTTGAATGTAAATTGTCAATACTTTAAAAGATAGAAACGTTAAACAAAGTTTGATGGGGAGGGTTAAGTTTTTTAATTTTTTGAACGATTATATTATTGAAAATGATAAACCAAAAATAATTTAAAATCGCGATATCTTTACTATTATGCTCTGATTTCGATGAAACTGTCTTGGTTTCTTAGGAAATTTAAATATTTTAAAACATTCGATTATAAAAATTACAAAAAAGTGTATACTTATTGAGTTATTAGTAAATCCAATTTTACCACCCCTTCGCAATTCTTTTACCAGCTTCTTTTCGTTGAAGTATATTATACAGATAAATTTAAAGGGCATGGAGAAGAAAGATGTTAGCCAAGTTTCATTGAAATCGGTGCATTCATTTAGGCACTACAGTCAATAACAACACAGGGTTTTCGGCCGCTAGCTTGAAAAGAAAGGCCGGATAGTAACGTAAACGTAGGAGGATCATCTCGGAGAAAATTCGCGAACGGCGGGAAACATTTTTGTTCGATATGTTGAGTTCTACGTATTCTGAAAGGTAAAAACTGAAATTTTGAAGGTGGTCAAGTTTTTGAATTTTTCGGAAGATTGCAATGGTTCTTTATTGAAAATAATAAACCAAAAATACATAAATAAAATAAATATTAGAAGGAAATATCCTTTCACCTCCTCTTTATGCTTAATAGGAGCAAGGAGCGATGAAAAAAAAAATGATATTTACCAGCTTTTAATACCTAATTAAATAGACAAAGTTTGCCGACTTTCAAATAAACGCCCGAATTTATAGAGTTTTTGTAAAATAACACTTTTGTAGGTTACGATGAGATGAAGCTATTTACGAAGTTTCAGGCTTATGTTAATAATTTGATAAAAAGGAGTCTGTACCACGGACTATACCTCCCTACCAGAACATGACCATTATTTTGAGTTTGCGTGCTGGGCTCTGGACAATTTTCCTCCGACCTTGTGCTTCGTTAGGATATCGCCTCCATCTTGGTTCAAAGGCTCGCGGTAATTCATTCCATCTTCCGTCCACGCGATGTCCGCTGCCTTATCGATTTGTGTTAATGTTCACCAAAGAGCTAATTCCGGCTATTTTTATAAAGGTTCCAACAACAGAGTTTAAAAGGCTTTTATTAAAAAACATTTTAACCTGGAAATATATTTTATATGAAGAATTCAAACTTCTGAGAACATGAGCTGTAATTTGATATATAAATCCATAACACTGTGAGTTTTGTAATTAAAACCAACCTCAGCTTCTAGGAAATAAAATCGATCGATGGCATATAGCCCCTGTACGTATCCTACCTAATATTTGCTTCCTCACTACAGAAGGTTAGGAGCCTAAAAAATTATTGGGCTCAAAATCGGAATTTTCCACTCGGGTTTTACATTTCAGACATTAAGAAACTAATTCCGTTTGGTGTCTGTCTATTTGTGGTCATATTCATGTAACGGGGATATAAACTACTATCTCTTACACGATTTTCATGTATTTTTCAGGCAAGAAAGTTGGGTATTAGTAAAGAAATTGTACTGCGTCAATTTTATCAAATGCTATCCACTACATTCTTACTTATGCGGAAATGCATTCCCCTTGATAAGATTTTAGTCTCTGTTCAAAAATTTAATTTAAACTGTTCTTTAAAACTCCCCGACCTTCAAAAATGGTTTCACAAATAGAAAATCAAAATAAATGGCAGCAAGTCAATTCATGTTAGCTTCTCCTTGAGAAAGATTTCGTTTCCTGCTGTTTCAATAGACAAGTCAGTTCTCTCAAAAACCTGTCGAGGTATTGTATAGAGGATTCAGTTACCAGAAGACCTCGACAGTGCATATTCAGTATGAGGGAATATGACTAAGTGGACGGAGGAAGATGAATACAAGGATGGCCTTAAGTGTTTAGCGGATCAGCACCCAATCACTCTCGGTCTGCAGTGTAAGGGATCAACCTTAACACTCCGCAAGGATGGTGACCACAACCAGAGGGATCAATCTCCGTACTTGTTGGAGGATGAAATACTAACGGAGGGATGAATTTGAATAAATGATGAATTGTCATAGTACATAGGAATACAAGCCGACGGATCAGCGTCCAAACCTCCATGGAGTAAGAGAAGAGGAATAAGGTTAATGGGGAGTGTAAAATAAGAAGATCAGATTGATGAAAACAAAAAGCGTATATGAGGCATGTACTGATCATCTGCGTGGTAGCATGCACCCAGAAGGGGTGGTTATCCTAAGACCTAACAACACTGAGATAGGAATGCGGTATGCATTCCGCCTAGACTAAATCGGTTACCAAGAGCCGTTACAATAACAGTTATTTTTTAGCTTTGATCACTATATGTTATCGCCATTAAACTTTATTAATAAAAAGTATTTACAATGTTTATACATATTTTAATTTACAATTCGAATGTTTTATCATATAACGATAAGAAATAAAAATACAATTTTTAGGTGCGTTGCTCGGGCGAGCTTATATGGCGCTGCCAGGTAGCGGGTAGGTGAGCTAGTTGTTCCCTGTGGCAAGAGGCGGGAATCTGATACTGGTACAAACCTCACATACGATATCTCAGACTATACTTGGACAAAAAACTCACCTGGAACATACACACCAAATTAAAAAAACAAGAACTGACCAGACAATGCAAACAAACAGCTATCACATCTTTTGGACTACAGATCTTATACTTACAAAACAAGTGACTAATCGGCACCACCATACTGAAGCCTATTATGATAACGGAGCAGAAGTTTGGGGTTCTGCAAAATTCATCATTCAGCGCCATCGAAATTTTTCGAGGGTGTCATATTTTGACGGGTTTTTTTGAATTTTTGATTACGGAAAAAGGGGAAAACATGGAACATATCTCAGCAAGTGTAATTGTATATGGTTTACGATGTTTTTAATTCCTTAGCTGCTCTGTTTTTAAGAAAAGACAAGCAATCAAATATCTTGGGAGGAGGGTGTGGGAGTTCTTGCGCCATTGACCTTGGAGGTAAAAAGGGACCCCCGGATGTGACGAATGTAAAATATAAATAAAAAAAAACTGTATTGTTATATGTGAACAAAACTTCCCTATTTTCTTTAGTGAGGAACCAAAATAAAAAAAATAATAAAAAAAGAATACTCAAGGCACCTAAAAGTATCATCACCTATCATCTATATTAATATACAGGAACAGGTATAATATAAAATATTCGGCTACTTTCCGTGCTGTCAGTGATAGCTATAATATCAAACTATTATAATATTATTGTATCAGGACGAGTCGTGTAATTGAATCTAACAGGCAGTGGAGCGTGGTGGGAGCACGCGAGCGTTCGCGCCTTGCGCCGCAGGCCAATTCGTAGCATTTATTAATTTGTACAGAGAGGTCGAAAAATATACTTCGAATCGATTCTTGGTTTTAACTACTATCGATCTCTTCGCAATTATCTCTAAAAGCAGCTGTAATAGGTTCCGCCGTTTGCAAAATGGTGTTCGTGTTTGTATGCAGTCAGACCGATGTGATATAGCTTTCCGATTTCTGCGTGCACACACACACGCGCTCTTTGAATAATTCGATTCCAAATATTGTTAGATTCTCACCGAAAGCAATTATAATCATCCACTGCATTTATATATACTGAGCAGGATAACTCGGTGAGAAAGGCATTGTACTTTTATGCTCCAGGTCATGGATTCAGATTAGGCTGATTCAGGTAATTATTTGTTATATTACATTAGTCGAACAATCGATCATTCTGTCAGGAGACCCTCCTTGGATATATGTAGCCACTATAAAGTAGGTACCCTTATTTTTATTGGTTGTTAGTAATATAACATTCAGTCACAAGGACAATGGTTGTAGTTAGGTAATACTACATTCATACTATACATATAGAAAATATGAAATAAACACAAGCCAATTAACAGCTAAATAATTAATTAAAAAAGTATACAACAAATAAAAATAAAATAACTTAAAGTTAATTAAAAAAACACAGACATATTTTTATATACACTATTTACAATCAGAAGAAGAAACTCCGTGGCAGGCTTGTCCCTCCAACTGTGAACAGAAAAGCAGAACTCCTCGTGGAGGAGGATATCTCTACTCTACTAAATAATTAATTAAGATACAAAAACAAACCTTTGAAAGTAATCACGGTCGAATCACCTTCCTGCACAAACATTATTCTTGAAATACTACTAATTTTAGTAATTCTGAACCCAAAACCCTTCATTGGTTGTAGAAAAACAGGTTTTATATACATAATTCAGTAGTATAGATGCTGACTCTCTGGAGCAATGGATTTTGACAATCCATGTGTAAAAATAAAATAATTTCATGGAGAAGTGACGAATTCCAACTTCTAACCTTAAATTCTTAAAACTTAAATGAAAATCATTGCAAATCGTTAATAATTGATGGATCTAGACGGGACATCTTGTGTTTTATAGACTTCGACGCGTACTATCAAAGTCTATTCGGTTACATTTACATAATAAACTAGTCTTATCTTAATATTAATCTTTGAAATCACCCTCAATAGCCTCTCAAACTGTTCTCTGTAGATCATTTTTTCATTCATTGTATCAGTTATTTACTAATTGTTTAATCGAGAGAGATTGCTATGGTCCTAAATGTGTTGCAAACAAGTGTAGAAAACCATTTGCACAAGCTCGGCTATGTTTCCAGGCTTAATGGTTGGGCCCATTAAATCATTTTTTTTTTTTTTTTTTTTTACTTCAATACGACTTTAGCTGTCTACAAGCAATTTATCAGAAATTTAGGGCAACATAAACTACACTAAATTACATCAACAGGATTTCAACCTTCGTAAACAAACTAAAAATGGAGCTAAAAAATAAAAATCTATAAGGAGTTTTTGTTTATTTATTCCTTATGTAGGAATCAAATAAAAAAAAAACAAAACATATATATAGCTTTGAAGAGCAATTATTCAGCTTTCCAACGGATATAGTAACATAGAATTTGAAGAAAACCCTGAAGGGTTTTTTTTTTTTTTTTTTTTTTTTTTTTTTTTTTTTTTTTTTTTAGAAAATAGAACTTTATTCTGGGACTAAGTCCCCTTAGAATAACAAAGATGAATTAATACAAAATAAAATACCAGTCTGGCCAAAAACTAACTTAAAAAAATTCTAACGTAATATACATTATTTAAAAAGTAGTATGTAACCACTGAGAAATAAACAAAAATCACATATATATACATACACACACATAAACATACATACATACATAAATGAACATACAATCTTCTCCAAATTTACTTATTATTACGATAAAAAAAAAAAGAAAAAAAAAAAGACAGAAAAGAAATTACATATCTATATATACATAACTGCACAATAATAGCTATCTAATAGAAACATAATTTAATACAAAATGTAATAATATTTACAGTGATTCATAAAATAATAAGCAAACACTAAGATAAAATAAAATCTCAGGAATAATTGTGGTATAAAGGTAAAAAAGGAACTATATATACGTACTTACTCATATTGCTACACAGTGAGACAAAAAGTATAAAATATAAACTTATATATACATGAAAGAAAAAGCACAACCTGAAGTGAAGAGAAATACAAATAAATAGTAAAAAATCATTGCTGTTTTATGTTAAGACTTAAACTGTAAGCACCATCATTTACTTCTCACAAATTCAGTTCATAAAATGAAATTTATGGTTGCGAATCGTCTGTTTGGGATGTGAGGAGATATTGGAAAAGGAGGTATTCGAAGGTTGACAGGGAAGAGGCATGACGGATGTTATGTGGCAAAGAATTCCAATAGGTGACGGAGCGAGCTAAGAAGGAACGTTCATAGGTTTTTGTCCTGTGGAATGGAATATAGAGGTCAGAATCACGGGATCTCGTTTTTATTGAGTGGATTAAAGGTTTCGGCTTGAGGAGACAGTAGATATAGGAAGGGTGCTGGGAGTTGATCGTTTGATATACGAAATTTCCAAGGCGGGAAGAGGGGAAGAGCCACTTTGACTCGGAATATAGGTGGGACACATGAGACCATCTCGAAGTGCCGAAGACAAATCTTAAAGAACAGGTTATGAAAGATCGGTTGGATGTTGTGTTTCACCAAGAAAACGCTAGGCCTCACCCTCCCTATTCACCAGACCTAGCTCCAAATGACTACCACATATTCCAGTCTCTGCAGAACTCCATGAATGGAAAGAAATTTCAAAAGGAAGAGGACATCAGAAACCACTTGGATCAGTTTTTTTTACGTGGAAATAAACTCCAGAAATTCTATGAACATTATATAGTCAGTGGAAAGATGGAAAAAATTTCATATTAAATAATGGTCGATATATCGAAGATTAAAATAATTTTTTTGTCGATAGTATATTGGAGTTGTATTTCATCCTGAAAAACCGAAAGGACTTATTTGCCAAGCCAATAGTAATTAATTTTGAACAATATTAATATTATTATCAGTGAATATGACTTGGTTTAATGTTTCCCTTAGGTGAGAGAAAATGTTTGAACTTCTCTGTAATGGATTGCCTAAACTTAACACCATTTTGGAAGCGACTAGCGCTGAAGTTGCATTTAAATGCCTCGCTTAGTTTGTTCATTCAAAGCCACAAATGGTTCCCTAGTTCCTTGGGTTTTTTCTATAGCCTCCCCCCCCCTTTATCGAATTTCTTGCCAACAGAGAACTTTAGGGATTTAAAGTAAAACTCTTACTTGGAATTTAATCTTAGTATAGAGAATCATTTTTAAGTGAGCTTTAAATTACGTTTCATGCAAACTAAAGGTATTAAACTTGTCAAGGAGTGTTAATGCCAGTTGCTCTAGCTCAGTAAAGCTTAGATTAAGCGTTGTCTAAGATTAAATCAAGTTTTCTAAGGTCTACCAATCAAGATTAAACTTGGTTTACGTATTTAGGTATATGATTATATACATATATATGCCGTAACGGATTCCGGATTAAAAATATTTTTTGGAAGCGAGAGACTTTTTTTTATTCTGGAAAAAAAGAGAAAGAAACGAAAGTAAATGATGTGATCGTTTATTTCCAAAGTTACCTCTAATCATTCTTAACATTTTTTTAGGAATCCCAAAGAAACATTATTTTCTGTTCCAAGTTTAATATCAAAATCAGTATTTAAAAAAAATAAATTAAGAAAATTTTTATTTTTAGAATATATTTCCTAAAATTACTGATTATTCCAGTAGTAATTAAAATGAATTGAAACTCGAATAAGATAACGTTTGTAAAGAAATAAACTTGAAGGCCTATTTTTAAACAATAAAAATGGCCGATTGACTAAAAGTTATGACTGAAATAAAAAGTTATGAAAATTATACTATTAAATGTTTTTTTTTTTTTATTCAATGATGGTTAAATAAAAAAAATATATATTTTTAATTTACAATTGAACAAATTAACTTAAAAAGCTTTTAATGATTTTTTTTTTATGGATACATAGGAAATGCAATTTTTATTACATTCCTTGGAAAAACGTTGGTTTCCGAAAAAAAAAACATATTTTTACTTCATCTTTTGTTAATATTTAGGTTTGTTACTGAAAAAAATGCATCATTGGATTAATTTGATGTTTTTCATGAGAATCGATCCTTATCTGACTTTCCATAAAAATCGATTGAGGTTAGGAATGTCCATTAGTAGTATTTACATAGACATTATCTACTATAGATATTTTAATATAAAAATAAATAAAATTAAAACTATCTTTTTCGAAACTGCTAGGAATTAGAAAAAGAAGAAGAAGAAAAAGTCTTCTTTAATGATGTAGAGATGGTTGACCGTTGATATAATATGAGAAGGAGTTGATCGGGGGGTTGCGGTCAAATAGTATTATTTAATCTTTGCCGACGTTTCGACCCACTTTGCAGGTCTTCATCAGGGCTACAAAACATGGTGAAATTAAAATAAATGGATATAAGTACATATAAAATAAGAAGAAGTTGTCTTGATACAGAAATAAAAAGATGATATCAGACATATAGTGGGTGGCAATGTAGTTAAAATAACATAAAAAAGTCTTTTTATTTATCGAAATTACAAAATATAAATTACAAAACAACACAAAATAATATTTTTGGATTCAAAACCGAAAATCAGACGTGCTACATGGTCTGTTGACCGTCAGAGGAGTCTGTGTTTCATAACAAAATTATATTTCAGGCAATTTATATACAAAGGAATTACATATGATATAATGTTTCATATATAATGTAAAGCGGAGTAGAGACAAACAATCGATATTTCGATAATATCGACTATCGATGGCCATCTCTAGGTAGAGTTGAATAGCGCGCGTGGGTGGGATTCTTCTCACTCAGTAAATCCAATTGGTCCAAATTTGTTATTTAGAACCATCTCAAACCAAGGCCACGAATATATCAGCATTTCGCTAAATCCGATCTATGGATGAATGGAAGGCATGATTTGGTTAAATGGAAATATATGGGAAAAAGCTGACGATGGGGAAGATAGATAGGAATAAGAAAATTAATTTTACTATGGAGGGTAGAAGAATTGATATTTTCATTAATTAATTTAAGTACTAAAATAACATACTTTTTTGTGCACTTATGTGCTAGAGAATCAATATTTATAGTAATATTGATATTTTAAGAATGTTTATAATATCGATATTTCAAGTTTGATATGTTTATGTTGATGGTATCTGGCCGAATATATCGATTTTAATATCGATATTGGGCCTTCTATATCCCATCCCTAATTAAGGTTCATTTTGGAAATAAGATGTGTAACAGGTCGTTGAGGACCAGTGAAAAATAAGAGAAAAAAAATGGCTGCAATCACTAACAGAAACTAATTATCTATTTTTGGAGTCTTCAGCCCAAAAGTCCTTTCCCCATAGATCCGCCAGTGCACACATGTATGAGGTTCATCGTCATCCTTCATTAACGACTAATTCTCATTTCTACTCTTATCTATTTATAGAATTCTCTTCATTCTAACGCAGATGTTCCTCAATGTACCGTATTAAGTCCTCTTCTCTCGTAAACAGATTGCTCAACATCATTATTCGTTTTCTAATTCAAATTTTACTGGACTCTGTATCTCATAGTAAAATGATTTTTGCAGGTAATTCGTTAATTGTCAATTTATACTATACAGGTATGGAATTAATTATAAATATTTATAAAAATCAGTAAAAAACAAACATTGAAAACGAGCGATATATTCTTTGCTGTAGATTGCCTTTAATAAGAATTATTGTTTACTAATTATTTAAGCTTTTAAAATTTAATTAGTTTATTTATATAAATCATTCAAAAATTCACCAAGAAAGAAATTCCGTGTTAATGAATGAAATTCTGTATCGGTAAGTATGCGATTAAATGTCATGGAATGATGTGATCTTAGATTAGTTCTTCTCTTCTATCCTGATGATACCTGAATTGGCGAAACTTTATGGTTTTTTTTATCCTTTGCTTACATTTTTGAGACATGAATCTGTGTGGTTGGAATTTTTTCAATTAATACTAACATTTTTTTTTTTAGTTAAAGAAACAAAATTAAATCTTCAAAAGATTACTAGATTAGGCCCTCGCTTATCGATATAAATATATATTAACTTATCTTGTTTAGGCAATATTGAGGTTCATTATTGGGTTCTCGACGGAGCTCTTTTTATAAATTATATCGACTTTTAGTTTTAGCCATCCTGTATCGATTTTTTTTAAACCTTTCGGATTTCTTCAATTAATGGTTACATTATTATAAAGTCTGAACAAATCTCATCTTTGTTTTTCATAAAATAAAAAAAAATAAATAAATAAAAAGTATGTTTGAACCCACTTTGCTTCTTCGGTTCTTAAGGTTTTTTCAATATTATACTCGTACTTAGTGGCAAGTAGCCCCGCAGGTATCTAGTGTACTTGCAATAAATCTTGTATGTTGTCCTTATTTGTTACGAATAGGAATAAATAAGTAATTAGATATTATAAAAGATATACAAACCTAGAAAGTTGATATTCGTTTTTCGCTCTTCCAAAAAAATATAAAATATTCCAATCGAAAAATAAAATTTTTGCCGAATATTTTTCCTTATATTAATAGTTTTTATGAAATACTGTCGTATTTATAGCTTTGTTAATATACGTTAAGTATATCGAAATATTGATATAATTTTCTTCGCCATCTAAAAGTGAAAATATTTTTCTTGATATTCCACTGTATAACCTTAAATAGTTTTGTAATAGTCAACAAAAAAATATTTACATTTTACTTTTAAGGTATGAATTTGAAAATGTTTTCACATTTATTTTTTTTTTTTAAGATTTTGATCTTTCACGCATTTCCACAACCTTATAGATAACTCTAGATAAGACGCCGGACCAATGAGCGCAGCGGATGCCTAAATATAGCCTTTTGATTGGGCAGAGGATAAGAACCAATGAAGAGGTATGCTAGCTGCTAGCTGTGGAGTTGAAGTATTCGGTACCCGCCGGTGACATTATGTGGAGCTGGGGCCCCGCGCCCCCCTCGTTCTAAAATTAAAAATTTTGGCCGCCTGCCTATTCGTTACTCGCGGTGTCAGTAGCCTTCCCTTCTCCTTTAGGAGCGGTCTTCCCGTGCTCTCTTATCTAGTTCCGTCTCTTAGCTTCGCCATTGCTTCACGGTTCTTTATTTATCTTTCTTACAAGGTAATTTATCTTGTTTTTAATTTAAATTTATTATTATTCATTTGTTGTTTATTTTCATGATGAGTTTGTATAGGGATTGGTAATACCTTTATTCACTATTTTTTCTTCTTTTTTTTCAGGTGATAGCCACATACTTCAGTGAGGAGTGACGCTAGTTTCAAAAATGAAAATGAAATAACATGAAATCAAAACTGGACAGCCAGGCCGGCAATTATATTGTGAAAGCCTCGAACCTGATCCAGTACGCTAGCTGCACGGTAGATCGTCGCCATTGGTGGGATGTCCACTGCCCCAACCTCAACGCCTGCCTTATAGAAGAGAACACCGAGGAACAAGTCGACTGCAACGCTATTCACTTCGGCTACGCCATACCCGTCAATGTCGTCGAGTGGGACGACTCCTTCGCCACGCTAGTCCTAGACAGTGGAGACCTCAGTGCGCCAGGGCTAAGGTACGTCTCGGACATGGCAGCCACCGTCAATCACAGGAACCCGGAAGAGGATATCGCCGCCATAGCGAAGCAGATATCCGACCACGCAGAGGCAATTTATCAGAATTGGAAGTCGCGTGGACTGGCTCCGACAGAGATCCTCTCCTGCAACAATGTCTCCCCGGACAAGTTCGCCGCGGCCATCACGCCGAAAAAATCCGTAGACATAATCAACTCGTCGCCCAACAATCTCGAACAGCTCGTGAACAACTTCGTCTCCGAAGACAAGGCCAGGATCGCTCGGCAGATGAGCAGCCCCTCAATATCAAGTATTCAATACGCGAAGCAAAAGTTCGAAAAGGACTCTAGGGACTCTAGTGAAAATGTGCTTAGGATATACCCCAAGTCGCCGACGTACCCCAACACTCGGTCTCCCGGAATATCGCACTACATGGAAACGATCGAGACGACGTTCCCTCCCGAATCCCCCGGCCTCCAGACCTGGCCCTTAAAGAACAGGCAGGTTGGTAACGAACCTCTCCGAAACAAACCCGTCGTAGACAGGTTCAGTCAGGTCGCACCAGTAAAGAACGAGTTCATAGAAGAAGTTGCCAAAGAGGAAGAGCGGCTCATCAACGCCCTCAAAAGCGGGATGATCATTGAGGAGCAGGACAAGCCCGGCATCTTGCAGAAGAAAGTGCTGAAGGAGAAGCCGATGGGCATAGTGAAGAAGGTGGTGAAGAGCTACCAGGAACAGGCCGAGCGGGAGGCGGTGGACTATACTCAGAGTGGCAAGAAGATAGTGCGATCCCGTCGCGAGGGGGGGGTGCCGCACCCCGAGGGCCACAAAGGCCGGGTGAACCCGAACCCTGTCCGCCCCTTCCTCACCAGGGGATCCGTCGCCGAGAGGGTCCTCATCTTCGAGAAGTGTCCTGCGGAGCTGGGATTGGACAAGAGGAAAACTGGTCCACCGGTGAGTACAACTGCATTTATTCATATAGTATTTAGTACAACTTAAATAAAAATCATTAAAGTAATTAGGAGGTTGAACATTTTAGGCCTGTTTTTTAAAGCCCAAAAATGTTTCATTTCCGAGATAACTTAATAATTCATTCCGAGATAATTCTTGCTTTTTCACGCCCCTTAGGTGCTGTGGTTGCCATGGGATACTTGTCACGCTTAGATTAGGTTTTAAAAATTAAAATATGTCTATTTACAATATTCTTGGACGAACTAAATATCTATTGAAAAGGTAATATAGTGGGGGGCGGGGTAGCCGAATAGGCTAAAGCGTGTGCACAGCACCGCTAGTTGCCTGGCAACCGGATAACAGAGATTTGAGATGATATAAAAAGTACGAGTTCGCGTCCCGGTGCCGGAGGGGATTTTAAATTCCCCGCCCTCACCCCCCGGCCCGGGAAAATCCCGTATAGCCTAAAAGGCGAGGTAGGGAAGAACAAAAAAAAAAAAAAAAAAAAAAAAAAAAGGTAATATAGTAAGAACAATTTGATATCTTAATAAATACACGAATGGTTTTTATAATCTCTATAAAATACTTGAGTATTTTGACTTTCTAAGTGAAAAATCTACGAACCAGAAACAAATTTAAATATTTAAAAGAAAAATGTTTATCCGTCATTTGAACGTGTTTAAAAGATATTTTCAATCTATTTATTTTCATCTTATTCCCATATCTTCTGAAACGTTATTGTGTAGTTTAAGTAACCCAGTTTTAAATAATTAACTTTTTATATATTTTTGGATATTTTTTTTATTTTATTTTTTAGAAAAATCATCTTAATTCTAGGTCTAGGTCCCTTTAGAATAACAGTATTGTTCATATAAATTAACCATAAGCCTGGCCAAAATACCTATTACAATGAATAATAACAAAATACTAGTAATAAATTAAGTATAATTGCTCTTAGGATACATTAACGAGAACAGTTGGGTAATAGGGGTTCAGTACTATAATATCGGAACTAAAACAATAGCATAATAATCACTGAATGAAATTAGAAAGGAACGCAAAGTCAATTTTATAGGCAAAGCATTGTAGTGATGGAATAAAAAAAAAAAAAAATGATATACATACGTTCCCTAAGATATTTAAGTGATTACGCGTAAAGATTAGGAGAAGAAAAAAATAAAATAAAGTCTATATATATATATACATATATATATACACACATAGCGAGGAGTGTGTTAGTAAGGTATTAGATATTAGTAAGTTGATAGAGTTTTTTTCGCAATATAGACCAGCTGAGAACCGCGCATATATCATTATTTCTTGGCGTTTCTTTTAGCCCAAACTTTCTTCATTTTTTCACTCATCTTTCCTTTCTCCTTTTTTCTATCCAAGGACCTTCATCTTATTCACTATTCCTCTGAATTTATCCCTATCTAGGTATTCCTCTTCTTTTATTCCAGGTCTTACTATTTCTTCTTTAATCTATTCTGGATAACCTTTGATGTTCTATAGTCCCATTAATTTGTCTCATATCTGTTGGTTTATCCTATCTTTATCCACCCTCTTTCAGTTTCACTTTTCCTCATTAATATTTCTTGATCTTCGACAACTACAAACAATCCTCGATTCTTTTTAGGCCAGTAGTACTCATCTCCCACCTACCATTCTTGTACCATGGATACCTTAGTATCTTCCTTTCTATTTCAGTAGCTTTTGGTTCTGGTGAAACCCATTTTCTCCATTCCATATAACATTACAGGATTAATAGTAACAGTTAATACTGTTTCATGATGACTTATCTTTGGTTTTCTGGTAAAATTCTTCTTGTTATATAAGTTTTTAATTAAATATCTTACTTTTATTCAGAAATATTACAATCTGTCACAAGGACAGCTAGATATCTAAGTCTATCTTTCTTCTTTATTGACTGTAAATCACCCCTATTGTACTTTATATTCTACTTTATATTATTTCTAAAAGGTGTTTTTTTGTCGGAACGCCATAACTTCGTCAATTCTTCATCAAATCACTCATTTTGAAGATATTCTTCTCCTTCACATGCGAAAAATAGTCCCATCCCCCCTCCCCCAAATTTCTGGAGAAAAAGTTATGGAGTAAATTTTTTTTGCGAATAACTCAAAAAATATACATTTTTTTCTTTATTGTACCCATGATAATTAGAAAGATTACTAAATTACCTACAAAACAAAAAAAATATTGTAAAAATCTATTAGAAATATGTAAAATTTAAACAATTTGTATTTACGGAAGGAGTAAAGTGTGTTGAAATATTTTTTTAAGGAAGAAGAGGGTCGAGATTTGTATTTCGCAGCCCCTCGAATAGGAATTTTCATTGTGATCGAAAAATAATTTTTTATTCCTACGTTGTCCTGAGGGGAGAGCCTTTGATATTTTTTTGAAAATCACAGAAAGTGTTATAACTTCAATATTCTTCCACATATTCACACGAAATTTTGCAGGAATATAGGGCCTTATAAACTTCACAAACTGTACCTTTCTAAATAATTTAGAACTCAAGTTATGAAATAAAAACCTGTTAGGAGTTTTTACTTATTTACTCTTTATACGAGTGTTAAATCAAAAAGTTATTTATACGGTCTTGAAGAGATTTGGTTGTTCTTATATTTTATTTTTTTTAATAATTTAGAATATCATATGATTGGGGCATTATTTTTTCTCTAAAAATAGGTCCTAGTAAAGCACTTTATATTAATATTTTGGCCTATTATGTTTAATGGAATATTGTAATCGACCAAGGAAAAAATATTATTTCCTTCCTTATATAATACATAGGAACTACTTATTTCCATATTGTTTTACTATTTCTTCACTAAACAAAATTTTCTGCGCATTTATCGCACGAGACAACTAGTTCTATAATATTCGTATTCGTAACAGATTTACAGCTTTCATATCCCCGTATTTAGTTCTAATTTTCTTTTTAGTTTCTGGATTATTGGATACAAAATTTTATTTTTTCGAAAGATATCTTTAACTTGGTTTCTCTGCTATTTCTTTTAGTTCCTCTGCCTGATCTATTGCTTCCCGATAGAGAAATTAAAAGAAAATTAATATTTTATTATATTACTTTTACTGTCATATTTTATCAGATAACAACTAGTTTAATGGAGGTCCATATACAGTATAAATATTATACCAGAATATTCTCAGTACATAACGATGAGCGAGATAAAACGAAAGTGGCCTCCTGTTTGCTATAGGTTATCTAGAGATTGAAACTTTTCATTAGCTGTGAGTGCTTTTGCTATTTATTTGATAGCTTTGTTTGATCCTTAGTTTTGTATATATTTTTTTTCTTCTCTCATTAGTTCTGAGTTGTGGCGATACATAGAGGAGCTGCATATTTTTAAGTATGTAATATTATATTTACAATATTGTTCTTATAATCCTATATAATATTTCTATATAAAGTTTTTTTTTGCCGGTACTCCATAACTTCGTCAAATCCAATGATTGACAACTCATTTTGAAGATATTTTTCTCCTTCACATGCGAAAAATATTCTTGTCTCCCCAAAATGTCTGGAAAAAAAGTTATGAAGGAAAAGAAACTTTATTTGTGAATAACTCAAAAACTATGCATTTTTTCCTATACCCATGATAATTAGAAAGATTACTAAATTACCTACAAAACAAAAAAAAAGTCGTAAAAATCGGATATTTATTAACAAACATGGAGTCCATTAATTTTGGTATACTTAATATTGTCTTCCTCTTTAAAGATATTGCATTTAGGAGTAGAATGGTCTACTACACATTTTTTCCTGGCTGGTGTATTAACTTTATTATTTTTTAAAGGTATTTGTTTGTTCTTACATTTTATTTTTTTTAATAACTTAGAAAATCCCACCATTGGGGCATGATTTTGTCTTGCGCCTAAACGAATGTACCTATTTCAATGAAACTTAGCTAAAGTCTTCTTATCGATGCCCTTTAAATTTATCTATACAACAGATATGGTTATTTAAAAGTTTGCGGAATTTCCAAAAAAAATAAAAATAATTATAATAAAAAAAAATCGGAACAATTATGTGCAAAGATATGGTCTCTACATGTCTTTTATATGTTCTACTGCAAAGGTTATAACCTTTGTTTTGATTTTTTGAATGTGTTACTGAAGTAATGCTAATTTTTATTAGCATATTACTAATGATAAAAAAGAATGTTTAGTCCAATAATTGGAATCCTTTTATTTCTTTTTTCTTGTCACTAGGAAGGTAATGTTACTTTAGATGTATAATTGTTTGGAAATAATAAACCATTGTGAAATAATTTTTAGCGTTTTTTTTTTCAATTTAAAATTAACCTTCTTAAGTGGCGTTTTGCGATTATTTTGTGGAGAGTGAATTAGATTGAGCCGTCAGATATCTGATGTGTAACGATCGGGTAAAGTCGGCTGAAGTCGACTAATTGAAGTGTTTTTGCATATGAATTAAAATATCTCAGAAACATATTGTTAGCTAGGGAAATGTTCATCATTACATCCTCTCTATAGTGGGCTAATATTCGAAATTGTATATTAATGAGACACCGTGTTAGGGAGGCGAAAAGGTAATAAATATTGTCAAAAACCAAATTATAACGAGTTTAATTGAATATATCTCAGAAACTAAATATCGCATCTGCTTACTGCAAGCGAGGGAAATGCTCAGTATTTTATTCTGTTTATAATGATCTATTATTTATAATGTATATTTCATTTTATTAATCTCGCCTTGATGTTTTCACTTCTATCGTGTGATCTAAAGCACACACCTTAATTTTTTTCTCTCTTCCTGATCAGCTGTTTGATTATAACCTTCCTTAGCATTGTTACCTTATATAGCTGTCATGGAGTGATCTGCTTTTCTCTCCTCGGATATTTTATTCTTTACCTCCATTTTAAAGACATAAGGCTATATGGTTGGAATTTTTCTAATTCTAACTAAATTTCAATAATTCTACAGATATATTAGTAATATTTTCAAATTATATTCATCTGTCAGATTCTTTATTTTATTTTTTTTCCTATAAATATAATATTATTAAGTATATTATTTTTCCTCTAAATATATTAAGTAAATCTGTTACATTCGATTGGTATTTCTAATTCGATGACCAATCGAATATATTGACAAAATGTTATGGTTTCACTAAATAATGTTCAATTCTCGTAATTCATAATGATTAATTTTAAATGTAGGTTAGGCTGAAGAAGAATGCGCGATAATTGCTGACTAATACTTATCGTATGTGTGATAAAATTACATATACAGACGTTGGAAGTTGGCACTCGTGAGATAATAATATATGTTATCTTGTTTTTCCAAAAATATCCTAGAATATTATAAAAAAATATTCTTTGAACTTTCCTTGTTCTCAAAAATGAGATCAATTACACATTCTCAGTATAACTGTCATATTTACATTCATCAGGGGCTCCCGAAATATGTGAACTAGGAAAAAAAAAAGTGGTGAGGCGCTTCTCACACTTCTTCTTAACATCACACTACTTTCAATAGATTTAGATTAAAAAAAAAAACAACAACTAAGAAATGTGATTTAGACCACACGATAGAAGTGAAAACATCAACAAGGTGAGATTAATAATATGAAATATAAATTATAAATTATAATAATAAATAAATAGATGATGAAATGCTGGACAATCCCCTCGCTTATAGTATGCAGGTGCGATTTTTAGTTTCTGAGATAATTTAATCCATATCTTCTGTAAAACTCGTCATCAATTAGTTTTTGAAAATTTTTTTTTCATTTTGCCTCCCTAACACGGCGCACAATGGGACAAGTAAGGAAAAACTCGTGACATCTGGTAAATCTTTTTTTTTTTTATCCAAAATCTAGATAAACTGTTTTATTGATATCTTCTAGAATCCATGAAAATATTTTCAGTTGACAGAATATAAATTGTTCAACGTTTTCATTTATAGTCCGTGGTGCAGACCCCTTTTTATCAAATTATTAACTTCAATTTATCGAAACCTACATACAGTTTATTTATAAAAATTCTTGGATTTGAGGCGTTTTCAATCTGGAGGGGGACAAACTTTGTCTATTTAATTAGATACTGAAAACTCGTAAATATCCATTTTATTTCCACTTTAATCTTAAGATAACTTGAACACAAAGTCGATAAAAGTGGTGGCCTTTAAAAATATTGAACAGTTTGGCCTATATATCCTCGTTATTTGGAAAATTTGGGGTGTAGTTCACGCCAAACGGATCAATATTTTTCAAGGACACCTTTTTTCTCGACTATGTACTCAAGTTATCTTACGATTAAATTGGAAAGCAAATGAGTATTTACTAGATTTTAGTACCTAATCATACAGATAAAGTTTACCGACCTCCAGATTAAAAACTACCCTATTCCAAGAATTTTCGTAAATAAAATGTAAGTAGGTTTCTATGAATTGAAGCTATTTACGAAGTTTCAGGCGGATATTAATAATTTTATAAAAAATGGGGTCTGTACCACGGACTATTAATAGTTCAATTGAAGAAAAAAATTGCCGATTTCGCGAGTTGTCGCTTACTTGTTTCACTGTGCAGCGTCACGTTAAGGATACAATTTTGAATAATAGGTCATAACAAAAAGAATGAAATGATGAACATTTCGGTTACAATATGCATGTCAGATTTTTATTTTTTTAGATATTTTAATCCATATTTAAAAAAACTTCCATCATTCGATTCCTGCCGACTTTACTAGTGCGTTACACATCGGAGATCTGACGGCTCGATCTAACTCACTCCTCACAAAGAAGTGCAAATCACGCCTGAAGTTTTCTCTTCAAATATCATCATACGGAGAGACGGAGGGATGCCCTAGATGTACCGCCAAACCTTTTCTAGCCAAAGTGGGAAGGCCGAGATTCATTTAATATGACATTCCTCATTTTATTTCAAGTGCTCGAACCGAACCCGATCTGGCACCCTCTTAATACTGTTGTGCCCTTAATAGAACCCTCGACCCGGCGCCATCCCGACGTTGCGTGTCCCCCAAGTTTCCAGTTCCTATTTCCTCTTGTAGACCTTGGTGGAGTGGCCTGAGTCATTACCAAATACTCCCTTCCGACCTGGCTCTTTCCTAATTTCTTTGGACTACTTCAGCTTCATGACTGCATTATTCCTCCCAAAGGTCCCTAAATTATTTTCTAAAAGACATAACGAATTTTAGGAAATGCCGTTGGAGTGGGGCACTTTCCACTTTAGGGATAACATTGCTCGAATGACGTCACAGGCGGATCTACGGGTAAGGGGCTTTCGGGCTGAAGCCCCCCCCCCCTCCCAAAATGGTAAAATATAACCATGTTTTACAGAAAAAAATATTAAAACTATCTCTTAAAGTATTCTTGTTCGTGTAATTATATTTAATTATTATGTATGTAATAATAAAATTTTCAGAACCACTAATACACCATTTCATATAGGTAATTAATTTCCTTATATTTTTTTTCAAATTTATTATCGTTATATGTATATGAAAAAAAAATCTTTCGGGCTGAAGCCTCCCTCTCCCCCAAAACTTAAATCCTGGATCCACTAGTGAATGACGTAAAATGTTATGTGTTACTGTATGCCTATAATTGGTGGAATGTGATTAAATTTACATCAGAAATTGGTGACACTTTGTAAACTTGTTCTCTCAATTGATCCGCATTATGTATTTATGTATTTTTTTTTTAATCCTTGCAATATCATATCATTATTGTTATCACTACGTACATTTTTGAAGTGAAAACTTCATTATTCGCGTTTTGCACTTTTTTGTAGAGAGTGAATTAGATTGAGCCGTCAGATTTCAACGCTCGGGTAAAGTCGGCTATAGTCGACTAATTGAATTTTCAATAATCAACCATTGCGATCGACCAAAAAACACAAAAACTTAACGCCCTCTCAAAATTTGAGGTTTCACGTTTCAGGATGCGTAGAATTCGAAATACGAATAAAAATTTTTTTGTCCGTCCGCCGTCCGCGGATTGTCTCCGAAACTACTGGACCGATTTTTTTCAAATATGGATATAAAATCAGAGGTCACCCGAGGATGATCCTCCTTCATCGACAATTTTATCCTCCTGTTACTTTCAAAATGGCGGCCGAAAAACCTGCGTTGCTCTAGACCGTAGCGCCTAAACGAATGTAGCGATTTCAATGAAATTTTGCTTAAATCATTTTCTCGACGCCCTTTAAATTTATCTATATAACATACTTCAACGAAAAGAAGCTGGAAAAAAAGTGGAAAACGAGGGATGGTAAAATTTAATTCCGGATAACTCAAAAAGTATACTCTTTTTTGGGGATGTTGTGATAATATGTTTCAAAATTATTTAAATTTACTAAAAAATGAAGTTTTATCGAAATCAAAGTACTATTAGCAGAGATATCGCGATTACTTCTGGTTTTTTTTTTTTTTTTTTTTTTTTTTTTTTTTTTTTTTTTTTTTTTTTTTTTTTTTTTTTTTTTTTTTTTTTGTCCTTCCCTATCTCGCCTTTTAGGCTATACGGGATTTTCCCGGGCCGGGGGGTGAGGGCGGGGAATTTAAAATCCTCCCCGGCACCGGGACGCGAACTCGTACTTTTTTATATCATCTCAAATCTCTGTTATCCGGTTGCCAGGCAACTAGCTGTGCTGTTACACACGCTTTAGCCTATTCGGCCACCCCGCCCCCCGAATCTGTATACTGTAAGAGAGGGAAATGTTTAGCATTTTGTCTTCATTGTAATGAGCTATTATTCAAAATTGTATCTTAATCCGACACGCTCGTGGAGGTTTCACTTGATTAATGTAGGTAAAGAGATAACAAGATTAAAGGTTAACAAATACAGAAATTGAAAAATTAATAAGATAACGTTATCTACTTATAATTCATTTATTTTTATTTTCACCATGTATCTTTTATATTTTGTGTCTTTTGTAGCCCTGGTGAAGACCTACAAAGTGGGTGGAAACGTTAAAATTCTATCAATTAAAATACTATCTTAAAAATTTATAATTTATTTGACCACACTTCCAGACCAACTCTTTCTCATATTATATCACTGTGAACCATCTCTACATCATTTTAAACAATTTCAAAGTATTTATAATTGATAACACTTTCATCACAGGCCATAGATATCAAATAATTTGAAATAAGAAAACAATAAAATACAAGCCCTTTCCTTAACTTAATATCCTTCCAGTCGCTAGATCACCAATCTAATTACCTATAACAATGTTTACACTCTCCGATATCTGTATGGCTCTGCTTTTGTTTCTAATATAATTTCTGTCAGTCTTGTTCTAACTTCGGTTCGGTTAACATCCATCTAGTTCGGTTATTATTTTAAAATATTTTCACAGTGTTAGTTTTTGTATTTTTAAAAAGGATGTGTTTGTTTTTGTATTTTTAAAAAGGATGTGTTTGATTCACTCATTTGTGGTTCAAAATAAATTTCGCTATTTTGAATGTTTTTTAATGTGCTAAGATATAGGTGATGCTACATGGATATCGCTGCATTGGATATTTTTTATTACAATATTTAATGAATATATATATAAATTGGATACACGTATTATTTATTAATAACATGACGGTAATTTTTTATTTTTTTTTTATTTCGACTTTTGTTAAATTCAAAATTGTAGTTTTAAGTTATTTTATTAATAATTTCTCCATTAACCCTTATTGGATTCACACCAAAACTAAAAAAAAAAAAACTTTAATTTAATTTAATACCATAAATTATTAACTTTTATGTATCGAAATGTTCTAGAGTTAAATAAGCTCATATCGTCAAGTACTAGTCATAAAAACGTTTTCAAAAAATCAATTCAAAATTTAATTTTATTGGTTAATTAAATTAAATTAATTGCATTTTCTAATTTTTTTACTTTAAAAATGTATTTGCACCTGTTATGTTAATAATGAGCAAATGTACTAAAAATACGAGAAATAATAAGATGTTTTGGGGAAAGACATTACTTAGCAAGCACCTCTTCCCTGACTTGTTTCAATTACTTAAATTGTTTAAGGAACGGGATCTCTCATCCAGTGCCTTTTTAGTTTTCTCCTATTCAGGGGTATGTTAGTTGTGGCCGTGTCTCTTATTAATATGTCCGTTTAAATTAGTTAAAATCGTTGGTAAAGAGTTGTATGTAATATTTTATTAATCACTTAGTTGGTATTTTTCTATCTTGATAATAAATTATATTTAAACCAGGCATTAATTAAAATAAAATTTAAATAATGATATCTTATTAAAAAATAGCCATATATCACTGCATTAAACATTTAAATATTCTTTAAAACATTATGATATTTCACAAACTATTTTCATAAGAAATATTTAACATTGCAGATAAAGATACAAAATAAGAGAACAAAGTAAAATATATTTCAGTTAATTCTGAGATTTTTAATACAAATTATAAATAGATCATATAATTTCAATAAAATATTGAAAAGTCAAATTTAATTATACCTCAACCAATTATGAGATATAAACATTATATAATATCTAAAATATTTAAATAATAATATCTTCTCAAAAAATATCCAGGTATTGAGGCTTTAATTATTTAAATTTAGTCATTAAATTCCATGGAACATTAGAATATTTTATTTAAAAATGTAATATAGTTAATGTTAGCTAAAATATGTATAATGAAACTCTACAAATTTTGAATTATATGATTTGCTTTAATACATCAATTATTTGAATAATTAATAACACTAATAATAATAAATATTAATAATAATATCTTTTAAAACTGGCCATATTTATAAACCGTATCAACTTGAATATTTGCAGTATTTTCTGACTATGTCTAGGTGAGAATTGGCGCTAAATCGCGTCCATATTGCAGTATTCTTCTGATCAAGTTGGCATGTGTCACTGCTCAACAGTGCACTTCTTTGGTCTCCATATTTATTTAGTTTAGATTTAGCGTCGTTTGGTTTGTACCGATTTTATTTCATTTTAAATGTGTGAGTAGTGTTATAAATGTGATAGAATACATTAGTTTCAGTCTCTTAAATATTCAATGATTGTATTATTTAATCACGTTTCGAAATCTGTTTATTTTAAAGAACCACCGTGTTCTTTAAATGTGATAGTGAACTTGAAGTAAGAAGGCGTCATTAGAACTTTCAACTGTGAGTTATTAAGTTTTACTCTGTAGTACATAGTATTATCTAATTATATTTAGACATGTTTTTTAATTGTTAAGTTTTATTTTTTATTCATTTTAACACTTATTATATAGTGTTAATTCTCAATAGCAGTTGTATATTATTTTTTATTTATAACCCGTTATTATGTAACTAATCCGTTTAAATGACTGAATTAAATTATATTTCGTTTTATATTTAATAGATTCTTTTTCTAATAAAATAGGTTTAACTAATGCATAATTTGCTTCAAATATTTCATAAGATTATTAAAAAGAATAAAACATATGAAGTATTGAAACTTTTTTTTTTTGTTTTTGTATTTTTAGATAGAAAATTAAAAACTTCAGAAGTAATATATTGCAATAAGTATCATGAAAATATATTGGTGCTAGTTCGTAAGTGGTCCATCTGGTAGGAGAGTGTCCAAGATCACTTCGATCACACTTATTCCGAACTTAGCCGAGTTTGTCCGGAGGCGACCGAACTCCAAAATTCTAATTTTTAATGATTCATACTGCCATAAGTTTCGCTTATCTTCACTTCTTCCTATTAAAATATATATAGGCAAGAGCGTGAAGCTTATTTATGTAATATAAAATTAAGTGTTCCTATTATTCAAATCTTTTATAATACTTATATTCTTCAAGGTATGTAAGACTGCCACCGAATTTATCTGGGTGAAGAGATGACTCGCACAAACAGACACCTCTATTGGTTAGCCCGGCAGAAGAGAGCGGCGGGAAAAATCAAATATACGTGGTTTGCTTCCGGAAAGGTGCGGTGTCGAAAAGAGGACGGACATAGAGTCATCCTGATAGAACAGGCCTCGGATCTAGATGTATTTGACTGACTACCTAGAAGCCGTCAACCCCTTAGCCTCATTAAAATAGTCTTACTTCTTCTCTTAGTGCTATCTCGACACCGTCACTCACCAATCTATTTATTTTTAAGTACATTCTCTTTATTTATTTTTAATGTTAATATTACTTTTTCTTCATTTAGTTTTATGTACGATAATCGCTTTTCTGTACTTTCTACTCGTTTTGTCTTCTCGCTACCAAACACTGACTGTTTCTCTCCAAATCCACTGTATGTCTAGTTCCCTAATCACATGTCAAGTTAACTCTCAATCACTTTCTGCCCATTATGACGAATTCCTGCAATACTTTACCCAAAACTTTTATCATATCATAGCAATATCCGAAACCTGGCTTAAACCTTATATTCCATCATCTTCAGTATCCTTGCCGAATTACATCCTGCTCCGTCATGACCGGGTAAACCGGACTGGCGGTGGAGTAGCCATGTTTGTCCACAATAGCCTAAAGACCCGAATCCTCGATTGCTCCCCATCTTCCGATCATCCTCATGTAGAATATCTCTTAGTAGAAATTCTCAGTAATATTTCTCCTATCCTTTACGCCGTGGTATATCGCCCTCCTCTCGTGCCATTTGACCCGTCCTTCGAATCAACTCTATTCAACTTCGTTCCCCTCTATCCCAGAATAATTATCTCCGGTGACCTCAATACCAATTTCCTCTCAAAATCCAATGACAAATCCTATTTAGAAAATCTGTTTTTCTCACTTCACCTATTCATCGTTCCTTTTTCCTCCACCCACCACACCACCAGATCTGACACTTGGCTAGACTTCTACATCATCGACTCAGCACAAAACCTCCTCTCCGCCTCTCAAGTGCCAGTATCCTTTCTTTCATCTCATGATCTGATACAAATAACGTATAATATCCGCACTCCTCCAATCCATCCTCGAACTATCACTTTCCGCCAACTGGATACCCTTACTCGAGAAAAAATATTACCTGATCTAGTAACATTGGATTTAAATGGAATATATCATTGCTCCTCTGTCGACACCATGGTTGATATTCTCACCACCAATCTTCTCAATATACTCAATACCCACGCTCCTCTCAAAACCTCCACTTTCCGTCATCGTCCTGCTCCTTGGATGTGTCAGGAAATTAAGGATCTGCAGAAGAGACGCGACGCTGCACGCAGACGCTTCAGACGGACTAGGCTTGCAGATGATTATCAAATATTCAGAATGCTTCGCAACACGACACAGACAAGGATCCGACAAGCGAAAGCGAACTACTTTCACGAAGCCCTTTCCTCAGCTCCTGATATCAAATCAAAATGGCTTCTACTTCGTAAGCTTTCCCTCTGTGAACCTTCTAGATCCCCTTCCTCAGTTTTCCCAATATCACCTGATGACCTAAACTCCCACTTTATATCGGTTTCCACCTCTTCGTTACCATCCCCTTCCGGCTTTTCTCCAGAGGTAGCTTTTAACGACAATAATTTTTATTTTTCCGACATTTCTCCCACAGACCTTATTACCGTTATAATGAAATCCCGTTCCAATTCCGTAGGCCCAGATGGCATTCCTATCAAACTAATAAAATTATGTCTCCCTGAAATCCTCCCAGCACTCCTTTTCATCTACAATTTCTCCCTGCAGAATTCAATATTCCCGACCTCTTGGAAAAAAGCCATTGTCCTTCCTTTAAACAAAAAGCCTAATCCATCCTCTCCCGAAGATTTCCGCCCAATATCAATCCTTTCCAATCTTTCTAAACCCCTAGAAAAGTTAGTGCAATCCCAAGTTTCCAACTTCCTTGAACAATCCAACCAACTCGATCCTCTCCAATCTGGCTTCCGTCCTGGCTACTCTACACAATCTGCTCTGATTAAAATTACTAGTGATATCCAGACTGCAATAGATGATAAAAAATTAACCATTCTTATACTTCTTGATTTCTCTAAAGCTTTCGATTCCATTATCCATTCCATCCTTTTCAACAAACTAAAATCATTATCCTTCTCCAAGAGTTCCATCTCTTGGTTCCAGTCTTTCCTCTCACAACGAACCCAAGCAGTTTCCATACCTAATCAACCTCTATCTGCCTACCTTCCTTTATCCTCAGGAGTTGCACAGGGTTCAAGCATGTCTCCTCTTCTTTTCAGTTCTTATATTAATGACCTAAATGATACAATTATCCATTGTTCCCACCACCTTTATGCCGACGATTCTCAAATCTATTTATCCTTTTCTCCCGCTGAGTTATTGGTGGCATTTGCCAAAATTCAAGAAGATTTAGATCGAATTAATGCCTGGGCCAACTTAAATGGATTAAGGCTAAATGCGGCCAAAACTCAGGCCATTCTCATTGGTTCCAAGCCCCTTCTTAGATCCCACACCAACTTTCCCTCACTCTATCTAAACAACCACCCCATCACCTTCTATCCCTTTGTTAAAAATTTAGGCTTTCTCATAGATCAAACCCTTTCCTGGAATCACCATATCTCTCATATATCCCGCCGTACAATTTCTACCCTCAAACTATTCCATCACTTCCGCCATCTTCTACCCCAAAATACCCGTAGACTCCTAGTTTCCTCTCTCATCTTTCCCCACTTTGACTACAGCTGTGTGGTGTACGATGGCCTCTCGGTGGAACTGCGTGATAGACTCAAAAGACTTATGAATTGCTTCGTAAGATTTGTAATCGGAACCCCGAGACGCTCCCGTGTCTCCCACCACTACACTGAGTTAGGGTGGCTCTTCCCCTCCTTAAGAAGACAATATTTCCTTGGCACTTTCCTTTATCAAATCATTACCGATCATCGTCCTTCTTATGCCTACAACCTTCTCCAATTTAAGTCCTCAATCCATTCACTCACTACAAGATCCCGACCCTCTGACCTATACATCCCTTCTCATAGATCTGCCTCATTCCAAAATTCCTTTATAGCCCGCTCTGTCAACTTTTGGAATTCCCTCCCGATCAAAATTCGACATGCCTTTTCCCTGTACACATTCAAAAACCTCCTATTCCAATTCCTGTTCCAAAAACAGTCAGATACCAGCTAACGATTAATATTATATATGTATTGTGTAGCAATCATATAATCATTACACTTGGTAAGAGATAGTACATGCATTTCCTACTATCGACGTAGGAATTTCAACACACACATTTTTTTGTATTTTTTTTTTTATTCAATTATAAGTAACTGTTTATTTTCATATATATATTGTATATATATATGTTGTGCAACCCTGAAATATAATTTTGTTCATAGTTCAAATGATTCGTTCATAGTTTTAATTGTTTTATTCATAATTTTAAATGCTCTGTACATAGTAGTATCTGTATTGTATATAGCTTGTGCACCTAAGGTTTTCTTTACTTTTTATTTTATTTTATCAATTTCATTTATTGTTTCAACGTTCAGGCCAGTAATATTCTATTATTTTGTACATTATTGTTATTCTGAAGGGACTTAGTCCCAGAATAAAGTTTTTTTTTCTATCTATCTATCTAAGACACTGCAAGCTTATATAAAAATTTTGATTCCATACGATACTTACCTATATTGAACTTTCGAAACGATATCGGTACTTTGTATTGGCAGGAAAGTATTGCTGCCTAATGTACCTGGTATCGGAAGAAAAATATCAATACCGTCCTCATATAGATCCACAGGCGGATTTACGGGGGGGGGGGGTGAGCTTTCTTGCTTAAGCCCCCCAAAATGGTAAAATATAACCTTTTTTTTTCATTTTAGTTGTTTGGCAAAAATAACTTCCATTTGTTAACAATTGAGTATATTTTACTATCAACGTTATATGTTAATAAGTTAGTTGACGTTTCGGGACATTTATTCCCATCTTTCAGAACTGCAATTCCAATACTCTTGTAGATGCAAGGCTAAAAAATTTTTAAGTTATAATATTGTGCTTGTTACATTACATATTTGAATTATGTTTGTTACCATAAATTTGTAATTACCTTAAATTTAATAATAATAATAATGTGCTCCATCGTCAAATTTCTAATTCATGTTAGAATCTCACAACACATCACCAACTGTAAAAATCCAAAAAACATAAACACAACAGCCTTAGCACATCACAGTATAAAACTACAGCATGAATTTAACTTTAACAAACCACAGATAATAGGCACAGAACCAAAAAAACCCAACAGAAAATTACTTGAAGCAATACACATTACAAAAAACAACAGAACAACAGTCAACTACAAAACAGACACTAAACATTTAAGAACCCATTATACGGACATATTGAACAAAATTAAAATTTAATAGAAGTGAAATCACAGACACATAAAATAAACATTAACAACAACAATAACAAATAGTCAGATCCAAAGGTCAATTTTTCACTATGGCAGAAACCCAGTTATTGGTCAAAAGGAGGATGTTGCTCTAGATGATACATTTTAGAACATGAATCAGAAATTTGACGATGGAGCACATTATTATTACTATTATTAAATTTAAGGTGATTACAAATTTATTGTAACAAACATAATTCAAATATGTAATGTAACAAGCACAAGATTATAACTTAAAACATTTTTAGCCTTGCATCCACAAGAGAAAAAAATAAAACTATCTCTTTAATTGTTATTGTTCGTGTGATTACATTTAATAGGACTTCAAGAATAACTAAGACACCATGTCATATGAGTTGTTAGTTTCTTTCTTTTTATTTTTAAAATTAATTATCGTTATATAGATGAAAAAAAATCCTTCTGGCTGAAGCCCCCCCAAAAAAATTAAAACCTGGATCCGCTAGTGTATAGATCGATATCGGACTAACCTACTCGTGAGTCCAGGTTGCTCTTTTATCTCAGTATTTACTTATTTTTTTTCTTTTCCATATCTCTTCGTCTATTTTGTGTATATTGATACATTTACTCATTACATCTTATTTTATCAATTTACACAGTTTTAACTGTTTATTTCTCTTCTATGTAGTCAGTATATGTTGGTAGGTTTTACAGTATTATTATCTTGATATAACTTCATATTCCTTTTCTCTGTTTTACAAATTATTTGTTTATTTCATTAATATTATTAATATCACATTATTGATATTATTTTTTATTTATTTATTTTTCATAAGTTAATAGTTTCTTATATTGTTATGTCCTTTTTTTTTTTAGCCCTGATGAAGGCCAGAACTCTTTAGGCCGATATGTCGGCATATATCAAAATTAATATCATTTATTTTATTTTTTACTGATCACCTCAACCAACTTCTCATAAAAATAATTGTTCACTATTTTAAGTTTTTTTATAACCGCTACCCCGAACCATCTCTTTCCTCAATAATATTTTTTGTTATTTTATTGAAGAAGTTGTATACTCTGTTGAGCTAAGGTTAGGGCTGTTGCCTTTATCCATAAATATAAGCTAAAAACAACAAGAAGAAGGCCCCCGAAGACCCCACATTGAGGGGACTCGATGCCTTAGACCACCCCAAGTGTACCCTCAGGCTTGCTTAGAATTATATGTGTTTGTCCAAGTCTTCACGCTATAGCTTATACTCAATTTGTGTTTCAGGATATGAACATTTTTTTTTTTGTTCGTTTACATTTACTTGTCTTATGAAGGCGTGGTTTTTTTTCTGATTCATGATTTTTTTATTAACTAATATTACATCCCCTAAAATATATGACCAGAGCAAAAATCCTAATTTTCAACCTTACTCGGATACAGGGTTGCCCAGAAGGGGATTTCATTGCGCAAGTTGCGCCGTCAAAATTTATGAGGGAGGTACTTTTTGACGGTATTTCAATTTTTGAGTGGGGTACATTTCGACTGGGTAGTTAATTTTCAAAATAAAATGTTTGAAATTAAAAGACAAGTGGAAGCATGAAACAGACAGCAGAATACGTAATTGTATATAATCTATGAATATTTAAATTGTACTTTCGTTTGCACTGTTTTTAAAAAAAAAAAAGAGCAATAGAATATCTTGAGAAGGGCGGGAAAAGGGTTATGGGCCATCGGTCTCGGAGGGATGGGCATCTCTGCTCTGATGATTCAAATTTCCCACATTTTAAATAGGGAAGTTAATTTATTTATTCTAACAATTTAGATACGAATAAAAATACTGGTTTTCATGATTTTTAATAAAGTATAAATAAAAAGTCCATTTCTACAATGGTTGTTTTGTTTTTTTATCAATATAGCGTTGAGTTCTTATAATATTTTATTGTGTAATTTGTCAATATGAGTCAAATAAGCTCGTAAATAGGTTATTTTATAATAATAAACTATCAATTAACGGACATAGGAATTTCGAAATTCCATAAGATAACCTTATACAATAAGTTTTCATTTTCACCATTTATTGCATATAAAATGTATTTTATTTATTGGTAAAAATGTTAATAGTAATGATAATAGTTGTTTTTAGTAAAATTATTTTAGTCTATATTAATTCAGAAGGCTCGACATGCTATAAAACATTCCCGTTTTTAAATATATTGCCTAAATTAATGCGTATGCAAAATTGTACTAACCAATAAAGCCAAAGGTTGTAGTTTCTGATTCCGATTCAGAATTCCACGGCCAGTAATTATATAATTAACAATAAAAAGGAAATATTTAAATAAATTTACTTCCCCTGGGTATGTGTGGCCCTTTAGTCTTCTGGAGGCAACTCACACTGATCGGGCATAGGAGGGATAAATCTATTGCATGTGCTTTAATCGGCAATGGCGATATGGTCCTACAAGATGATCTATTGACTCTGAGCAGCCAAAAAACATCGATTTAGACTGTTTTTTTTACTATCCTTCGACTTGATGATAACGTTCGCAGTACAACATATGACAAATAAAAAAACAAAACATATCTTTGCACCATATTGTCCAATTTCAACGATGATTTTTCGGGAAATTTCGTAAACTTTTAAATGATCATATAAAATCTATAAACATTTGAATAATTTGATTATAAAAATCTCCAAATCGTTTTGGGAAATCTAATTTTACGACCCCTCGGAACTTTTTTTTCCCGCTTCGTTTCGTTGAAGTATGTTATATATATATATATATATATATATATATATATATATATATATATATATATATATATATATATATATATAAACTTTTACTTCAACTGTTAAAGAAAACACTTCATCAAAGTTTTATTGAATTCGGCACATGCGTTCAGGCGCTACTCTCTGTACGACACAGGTCTTTTGGCCGCCATATTGAAAGGGAAATACTTTTCGGTAAAGCATTTTCTATACATATATTTAAAGGGCATCGAGAAGTCTTTAGCCAAGTTTTATTAAAATCGGTACATTCATTTAGGCGCTACAGTCTATAACGTCACAAGTTTTTCTTGAAAGGAAAGGGCGGGTAGTAATATCGAGGATCATACTCGGGGGACCTTTGACTTTGATTCCAAATTTGAATTGGTGCAGTGGTCTCCGAAAAAAAAGATGCGCCGACGGCGGACAGACAATAATTTTTTTTATCCGATTTTCGAGTTATACGTATCCTTAAACGCAAAACCTCAAATTTTGAGAGGGGTTAAGTTTTTGAATTTTTTTTCACGATTACAATGGTTCATTATTGAAAATAATAAAAAAAAAAAAAAAATTAAAATAATTCATTTCAGCCAAGATCTTTTATATAATCACTGATTTCGAAATTTGTCTAGTTTGTCTTGAGGAGATAACGAGTGTGTCAACATTGTAATTATAGAAGCTGGAGTACGTTATTATATATAGGGCTACTGATAACGGCTTGATTTGTTACTAGTCGGAGTAATACTTCTTCTTATAGTGTTTTGCTCAGATTTTCGTGTTCTAATTAACAAATAAATTCATAAGTTACTTAAATTTATTCCCTTATGCCTTTAAAGAAACGTCAAAAGTTAAGTTGTCTACAGTCTATTCTGGGTCTGTATTTATTTGATACCTCGCTACTCAAATTAAAAATCTGTTGCCCGCATCACACAAGCTTCACTATCCCCTCTACTTTTAACAGGAATTATTTTGTGACAAAATTAGGCTATGGCAAAATGTTTTTGATCTGCAATATTAGAGAGTAGTGAAATTTTTCCACTGATCTACCTTAAGCCGATTTATATTGCTTTAGTTTATCAAATAAATCGTACTCAAATCTTTTCTTTGATCAATATTCAGTAAAATAAATCTAATTATTTTTTTTTTTTTTTTTGTTTCTTGATGGACATATGTAAAGATATGAAAACTTTTCTGAAATAGGGAGGAAAGTCGTGTTAGTGGACATACCAGATATTTTTTTTTATGGACTTATTTAAAGTTGTATAAATTTGTCTAAAATCGTTAAAAAATTCTTATGAGTTGACAAATCAGAATTGTTTTATTAATTTGATATACATAGATTATATTATAATAGATAATTTCATTTATAATATAAAGTTTCCAGTAGAAAGATCTAAATAATGATAAGCGACAATAAACTTATTAAATGAACAGCAGCGTCTAGAAAACATGATAAAATTTTTAATATAAAAAATACGTGTATTATTTCACGCCTGCTCTAAGGACATCCAAGAAATAAATAGTTTCGAAGAAATTCCTCCGTGCCCGTTCTTGGAAGGACATGTGCTACTGATGCAAACAGCCTCCTGTAGTTTCAACAATTTCCTCAATACCTTGGATTGGCCTGGAAAGAGGGATTTATTATATATTATTGTGGGATGATGGTTGACTGTAGTGGATAATGAAGGGAGGGATAGTTGGGGTCACTAGCGATTCCAGGATTTAATTTTTTTTTTTTGGGGGGGGGGCTTCAGCCCGAAAGATTTTTTTCCATATGCATATAACGATAATTAATTTTTTAAAAAAGAAAGAAATTAATTACCTATATGAAATGGTGTTTAAGTGGTTCTTGAAGTCCTATCAAATATAATTACACGAACATGAATACTTTAAGGGATATTTTTTTCTGTAAAACATGGTTATATTTTACCATTTTGGAGAGGGCTTCAGCCCGAAAGCCCCTCCCCCCCCCGTAGATCCGCCTGTGGTTGGGGCGATAAGTCAAAAATAAAAATGGCAAAAATAAATAATAATCACAATATTTCTCAATTCTTCTTCGTTGCATACTATTTATTTTCTTTATATTTTTTGAAATATGTAATGTTTGAATATGATTGTAAATTGGAATATTTTTTTAGACTTGAAAATCGCTCAACGAGCCGGAACGTCGTAATAAGATGTGTAGTCATTAAGTTGAAATTTTTTAAAAATTGGTGTAAAATTGGCTGATAATAAATAAACTTGAAAATAAATAATAATGATAATTTATTATTATTTGCGTGAGCTGTATCCGGGTAATATAATTGAGGTAATTTCATCGCGGCGAATCAAATGGGCTTGTAAAGTTGTTGGGCTTAGTAACGAGAGAATTCCTAAAAGGTTAATATTTGCTGTGCCGAATGGTAAGCGTCCGAGGGGTAGACCGAAGCGAAGGTGGGAAGATTGCATTAAAGCAGATCTGAAGGGACTGGGTTTGGACGGCGAACAGTGGAGGGAGGTGTGTAACAAGCAATTGGTGGTGTCGGCATCGAACCTTCGGGTTCGCTAAGCCTTATTATTATTATTAATTTATTATTATTTACTTTTGTCATTTTTATTTTTGACTGATGACCCCCAACTATCTTTCTCTTTATTATTTATTATTATTTTTCTTTTTTATAACTTTATATTCACGGTGTCTAGGTTCTTAATCTCCGTTTTATGGGAGAGTTATTCTAGAAACAAATTCCAACAAAAACGTTCTTTCGATACATGGGCTGATTCCAAACGAAAAAGGAGTTACGATGAATTTTGTGAGTTTTTTTAAGTTGAGCACATTTTTTTTTTAATAAGAAGAGATTACTCACACAATTTTCAAGATAAATATATTCTAAGTACACAATCGTAAAGTAGAATAATTTTATTTTGAGAAAACTGAGATTAAATATGCCAAGATCAATAATAAAAGGGAGTTTGAGGAGGTGTAATACGGCCACTGTATTGCTTTTTTATGTGCCCATAAATGTACAAAGCATCACATCAAAATGAGAGTAATAAACAAAATAAATTAGAAATATTGATTAAATCAAGTTTATTAATTTCTGGATAGTAAGCTTTATTTCCTACTTTTTATTGGAATGACTTTTATAGGTTTATTTCAATCATTATTAATTTTTTTTTTAAACATATAATATTCTGTCTCGTGGACAATGATTATAGTGATAAATGAACACATTCACACCATATATACAGAAAATATAAAATTAAGAAAAGTAAAATAATAACTAAATAATAATAAAAAAAAAACTATGTACAATAAAAAATTATATAACCTAATGATAAGTAAATTAAAAACATAAAAATACAGTCATACCTATAATTATTAATTAAATTTTGATTTTCTTACAATTTTTTATATATGATATTTTTTATGTTTTGGTTTATTATTGACTAGTTCTAATTTGAACGTTTACATATACTGTGGATATATATGAGCCTTTCAGTTGACAGATGAGTAACTCCAATTTTAACATTTTTGAGTAGAGTAATTTCAGTGATATTTTTAGTTGGAAAATTTATAATATCTACACAGACAGCAGTGAGCAAGTCGATCCCAGAGTAGGTGATTGCAGTGTTAAAATATAGAACTGTAAATAAAGAAATAAATTTTGTCACTAGAAATATCACTAAATTTAATAATCAAAATGATGAAATTGGAGTTAATCATTCTGTCAACTCATATATTGGTAGTATGTTTGGATATTTTAATCCACATACAAAAATTAAATTTAGATAAGAAACATAAAAATGTCAGCATTTTGTAAAGATATTTTTTTAAAATATCAATACGACAGATTTTTTCGTCGATATTTACATAAGTACAGCTTCAGGTACAAAACCCAATTCAAATTATTTGTTATCCTTCCATCATAAACTTTTTTACGATGATCTTCCACAAGCCGGTTTAAATTGCTTTAGTTTATTAAAGAAGTCTTACTCAAATCTTTTCTTTGATAAATTTTCAGGAAAATAAATCTAATACATTTTTTTTATGGACATATTTTGAGATATAAACCATACCAGACTGAAACGTCTAGAAACCGCCCAACGTTTTCGACTACTGCAGCACTTACTAGACAAATGCTCTAAAGTTCCAACTATTTACAAAAGACTCATATATATTACTATAATAAGTCCTATTTGGACTTACGAGATCGAGCTTTGGGGCTCTACTAAACCATCGAATTCCTCTCGTATCCAATCCTTACAATCCAATAAAATCATCCATAAAGACCTTAATGTTCCTTATTTTTCTGATTTGGCCCAATCCAGATACCTGTCCTTCCATAATAAACTTCAGGACCATCCGAACTCTCTCGTTTCTAAATAACTAACTAACTAGCTTCCCTTCCTCTTCAATTCCTGATAACCCTCCGAGGCGTCTCAAAAGAAGATGGCCTCAAGATCTCCTATTGTAAATACTTTAAGTGTTTCTCAACAGTTGTAAATATCATAAAAAGAAAAAAATATATATTTGCAGTACCGTCTCTGGCAATGCTTCTATAAATTATTGATTTTATAAATTATTGATTTTTCTTTTTTTTTTTTAAGATGGTATGAAATCCATTTTTCTGTGGCTTACTAATCCGGATTTCCATAGTTTTTTAAAACCACTGTGCGCTGTGTAATCTTAATACTGGCTCCATTGTGACTTTTATGATAATATAATAATTATTTTTAAATGATGACCTTACACACGTTTTCTGACTTTGTTTCAATCGAAATACTTAGCTAATCCAGTTAGTACATTGAATCTAGCAATGAAATTTATTTAATTTATTTTATTATGTGTATATTTTATTTATTTATATAGTTATGGCAGCATTGACTCCCCCACAGAGTTACGAAATCCGTAAACGATTCCCGGACGGCCCAGTTGGTGGACTGTGTCAAGGTCCCGGTTTCCTGTTGCCTTTATTACGGCATTCTGGCAATTTATATCTTCCATGTGGGTGTGTTCCTTCCAACCTCTTCTCGCTACCTTTTATTTATTCTTGGAATATTACGAAGGTGAACTCCTCAAATATATATAAATAAAACTTCATATCTGTAATACAATATAAGAGAGAAGAGTACTGGATATAATAGTTTCCACTTCTTCCGATAAAAGAATCTTCCTTAAATGGCAACGAGGTACTGCAGCCCATATTTATAAAGACTTTGAAGAAAGTTCTTCACAAACTAACTTACACTAAACGTTTTATTTGTATCGATTCATATGTAAAAATACTTTATGAATCCGATGGTGCAATATTCTTTTTTTTTTTCAAAAACGAACCTGAATATTAAAAAATCTGGTGTGTCCACTCACACGACTTTCCTACCGGTTCCAGAAGAGTTTGTACATCTTGAGATATGTCCATTAAAAAACAAACAAAAAAATTAATTAATCTATTTTCTTGAAAACTGATCAAAGAAAAGATTTGAGTAGGACTTCTTCAATTAACTAAACCAATATAAACTTGTGGAAGATCATCGTAATAAAATCAATACACCTCTGATATTGCTAATTTAGAACTTTTTTACCATAGCCCAATTTTGTCAGGCAATAATTTCTGTTAAAGTTAGAGAGGAAAGTGAAACTTTTGTGATGCGGGCTTTTTTTTACTTTACTAGATTTTTTTTACTTTCAATTACTTTAATTTTTCGCTCTCTTTAAACCCTTGCTGGCACCAAAATTTGAATGGCACCGTAATCTTTTTTTTTTATTATTAAGGAAATTTACAACTGTAGTTAAATGACATCTACAACAAGAAAATATGAAACAAGTAACATGACATGTACAACTTGAAGAGAAACTATCCATTGGTAGCACTCCAATTATACTTCTGTATTAGAAGGTCCCGAGGCCGTCTTCTTTTCAGACGTCTCGGAGCGTTATCAGGAATAGAATAATGAACAAGGATGGAAACAAGAGGATTCGGATGGTTCAGAAGTTTATTATGGAAGGATAGGTATCTGGATTGAGCTAAATCGGAAACATATGATACAATAAGGTCGTTATGGATGGTTTTATTTGTGACAAAGTAGGGAGCATTGAGGATTTTTATTTTAGCATTAGAGATTTTGGATTGTAGCGATTGGATATGAGAGGAATTTGATGGTTTAGTAGAGCCCCAAAGCTCGATCCCGTAAGTCCAAATAGGCCTTATTATAGTCATATATATGAGTCTTTTGTAATTAATTGGAAGTTTAGATCGTTTGTCTAGTAAGTGCTGCAGTAGTCGAAAACGTCGAGCGGTTTCTAATCATTTCAGTCTGCTGTGGGGTCATATCTTAAAATATGTCCATTAAGAAAAAAAATAAATAAAAAATTGTATTAGATTTATTTTCCTGAAAATTTATCAAAGAAAAGATTTGAGTACTACTTCTTTAATAAACTAAAGCAATTTAAACCGGCTTGTAGAATATCATCGTAAACAGTTCAATATACTCTGATATTGCTAATTAAAAACTTTTTTACCATAGCCCAATTTTGTCAGACAATAATTTCTGTTGAAGGTAGAGAGAAAAGTAAAACTTTTGTGATGCGGGCACCAGATTTTTATACTTCACTTACTTTTGTTTTTTTATCTTTCTTTGAACCCTTGCTTGCTTGCACCAGGTTTCAATTCATAATCTTACATACGGAATTGAATAGCTTTTTTAGGGAATTTTGAATTTAAAAAAAGTTGTTTTTGTTGCGCAAGATGTCACAAAACTCTTGAAAACAAATAAAAAGATGCAACAAGATCGGTCCACTCGTTCTCGAAATAATCTTGGCGCATACAGACAGACCAATGGCTGAAAATATGTTTTTCGGATTCAGTAGTCTCTGAAACGTATAAATCCGTCGAAAACCGCACATCGGAAATTTGGCCCGATCGTAATGCTGTCCTTACCTAGGTAGATAGAGGTAGGGAATTAATAAATTATCAAATGTGTCGAAAATAGAATAAGCTGTAACATCGCTAATACTGGTTCGATTCTGATGAATTTTGTTTTGTAGCCAATTTAATTACCTTTCAAAAGTTCGTTTATAAGTTTTACCATAGAATATATACTTAGCTAGTTAGGCTCCAAAACATTTTTCTTTTGTTCATAACTTTTTTTCCTGAATTTTTTGTCGGGGAAATGTGTGGAAATTGAAAGGATATTAATTAGAAAATTATATGGAAAGTTTTATCAAAATTGTTTGGGCCGTTTTTACGCTACAGTCTATAGAATAATATATTATTTATTTATTGCGCAGAGAGCACCTAATTTATGTCATAGGCATTATTAGTCAAAACCCTACAAAATAACAAAAGAATCCACAAAATAGGTCTACTATTTCTCTAAATACATAAACTTCTCGATATGTTCAAACATATTTCTTTTATCTTCTATATCACCTTAGGCGACGCCGTCTTTGGAGCTTATATATTTTAGTCTACGATATATTTTGTCTGTACTTATTTATTTCGAATTTCATTCATAAATAAAGATTTCTTCCTTTATTTTACAATTTTTTTCCCTCAGGAATATATTTATTTTTAAGCGTTTACAAAGAAAGTAGTATTTAAAATGATGGTCTGAGTAGTTTTATGTAATTGAATTCTTATATAATGGCCAAGTTGAATAACATTTTGCTGAATATTTTATGAAAGCCATTTATTCTATGAGCGCGGTCGTATTCTATAGACTTTTTTTTTTCCTTCCGCAACCCCTTCTCTCGGCCTCCTCACTATAGAATAGGCTAAATTTATTAAGGACCAAAAAGGATTATGATTTTAACAGAAATTTCTAAAAAGGCCGGCCCACTATGAAATGGCTCCTTTGAAGTGAATGAAAAGAAGTTGAGGCCGTGACCCTGGGGCGTGGATAAAGGAGGTGGTGGAAGGACCCTTTTGGCTTTATTATATTCAGGAGGCGGTGGATGTGCTTCTTTGTCGTGACGCCTCTTTGTTGTACCTCCCTAATCGAGTCCCGTCTGCTATCGATATTTTTACAGCCACCGATTACTGTGATCATAATTTGCTCACTCATATTTAAATGGATTGAGAAGCTGCGTATTTATATTTCAAATTTTCTCTATTTTCTTTCGGATAAATATGTATTTTCCTAAGGATGTAATAGACATTCAGTATCCGACTTTCGTCAGTTTAATTGTCTATTCGTTTTAGAATCCTTGAACACGATTATAAAATTTGTTTATCGATATACATTCGCTCGGATTTGATTAATGCGTCGAGGAGTGTTCAATAGTCGGTGGAAATTCCTTGGGAAGTTCCTCCCGGCTAAGTCCGATGGATAAGGGGGCTTCCAGGCTGGCTGGGGGGTGTGGTGTAAGATTGAACGACCTGCTCACAAAACTGTCATGGACCACCTTGCGGTAAAACTGTCATTATCCGGAATTAAAGTTGTCTATCTTTCGGGTCTCCGGTTGGGAGCTGTTTTAGGGTTCATATGGCGGAATTATGTCGGCCAGTGGATGGATGGATGTAGAAAGCTATTTATCGGAGATTTAGAAAGCGGGGTATCGGCATCGAACCTGCGGGTTCGCTAAGCCTTATTATTATTGATACTGTATTTAGGCATCCTTAGCAACTCCGTTAGACAAAATTAGTTGAAATTTAATATATAGACTTGATTTCCATACTAAACAATACAATTAAGCTTTGGATTAAGTTCGAATAAATTTCGTCATGCTAAATGTTTTTAAGCATTTCTTCCTCCTGTTTTTAAAGTATTAGGCATTTATACAGTTCCAGATAATAAATTTGAGATGTTGAAATTTTGCATTTATATTAATTTGGTATTAGAGAAGTGCCGCCATTTTGTTTCAAGATGGCCAACAAAAAATGTTTGATTGTTATAGACTTCAGCAATAAAACGACTATAACGATTTTGATGAAACTCCCTCAGATAACCTTTAAATTTATATACATAAGAAGGGTTGAAAAAAAGTTATTTGGTAAATACAAAATATTACTTGCAAATACATCAAGAAGAATTTTGCAATGACTATTTTTAAGATAAGATTATTTCCTATCAAATAAATAAGGTATGGTGTTTTAAATTTGTACTCATTATCCCTTGGAAGTTTGATCACGTTCATTTGTTTTTATTTACTTATTTTTTTTGACGGCTCAAAACTATTAACATACCTTTACATTTCTAATGCTACTTTGAATTATCTATTTAAATTAATAAAGAAAATGTAATTAGGGTAACCGCACCAGTTATGGTTATATGTAAGGGGATGTTTTTTTTTTGTTTTTTTAGTTTATGCCGCCGTAATTATTATAGTTGCTAGCTGTACCGGGCCACGCGTTGCTGTGGCTCATTCTGGTTAAATAAAAAAAGAAGTAGGAAAGAAATCAGATGTTTCTAATTTTATGTAACGATAATTGTGAATATGCAATATTCTTTGTTGTTCCATTTCTAGTAAAGATATGGATTGTTTGATTTTCTAACTCAAGAATTCGCAACGTATAATTGTCTATAAAAGAAGCAATCGGTCTCTAAATCTCCCAAGAAAAATTACTAAATGTTTAGAGCATTATATATCTGTACCAAATCGTCCAATTTTAGTGATTTTTTTTTTGATTTGCAGAGAATCAAAAAAGCTTTTAAATAATGATAGGTATAATCAAACAAAAAATGTTTACTTTTTATTCACAAATATAATTTTGAGCCTATCATTAACCCATCATCATTTTGTTCATACTTTTTTCGGGGAAGGATGTTTTTATATATAAATTAAAAGGCTGTCAAGAAGAAGACTTTAAGCCAAGTTTAATTAAAATCGTTACAGCCGTTTAGGCGCTACATTCTATAGCGACACAAGTTTTTGGGCCGCCATTCCGAAACGAAAGACCGGAGGATGATTAAACGTATATAAAAACTCTCCTGAATGCGATAGAAACATCATTTCAATGTTTCAAAGCGAACGGTGAAGAAGTTTCGGAGATTAGCGGTTTTGAACAAACGAACATTTACGTTTTTATTAATATAGAAAACTTCTCCGTTTCATTTTTACAATCTCTAGGATCTCCTTTTTCTATATAACACTTTGAAATTGAAAAAAATGCAGGCATAATCTCCATTTTTAAAAGAGCACATTTTTGCACTAGTGATGAACATCTCGAAATTCAGTTGTTTATATAATATACAGGGAATCGGTACCAGTAAGGAACATATCTCAGAACAATTCTAAAATCCTCATTTGACTATAAACATAACGATAAAGATAAGATATAATAAATGTAAAACTTAGTGTTAGCAAAACTGTTAGTAGGAAGTTACGAAAAACATTGATCTCAAGAGCAATATAGATACATTGATAGGTATTTTAAAATTCTCTTTCGGGAACTTTATTCATACAGTCAATTAAAGGCATTATTCTTCAAAAAAGAAAAAAACCTTTAAATGAACTAGGAAGTTTATTATTTACATTTAAAGTCCAACTTGTCCATCACTGGGCCCCCTGTCCATAACTATTTCCGTTTACCTAATCTTTTTTTTTTTTTTTTTTTTTATCTATCTGTTTATTGAGTAATAATACATTTTGCCACACTTAATGGCACTGAGTACTAAGGCTGAGAGAGGCACATTCATACCATATATATAATACATAAATAAAAAAATAAATAAAAATAAAAAAATAAATAAATAAAAAATATAAAAATCTATATAACAAAGGCAATGTAACTAAGAGTTAAAATTAAATGAAATACAGAAATTCGTAGCAAAATTAAATAAATTATAAGTAATAGAAATAAATAGAAAAACATTCATACTTAAATACAATATTTACTGTTAGCTAAGAGATCTCCGAGTCCAGCCCTTTCCCCCACGTGTGATTGACAAAGCGAGACTCTAAGAGATCCCAGCGTTTCTCTCTCAACCGCATCGCCGGCATTACCAGTCCGGTGGAGACTGAGAGAGGACACTAAAACCACAAACACTCATGACTTGAGTGGAGAAGCTGGCCATTGCCAGAACTCCAGTGACGTCTTTACAAGAGATCTCGAGGCCACTGCCGTTTCAACCTTCGAGGAGGGTTGTAGGGATGACTGGAGCTAGATAAGGATTGTGCTAAAGGGTTAGGATGGTGGATTAGGTTCATGTGAAAATTTGAGAATCGGGATGGAATAACGTCAAGGATATAAATAAGGGATGTAAAGGTCATGATGTAGGGTTTTGTTTGTAACGTAATAAGGAGCATTGGCTATCATACGGAGGACTTTAGACTGAAAGGATATTTCCGTTTACCTAATCTTAGCGAACAAATTTTGCTCTATGTGGTAGTGAAAGTCGTGTTTGGAGATATGCCATATATATATTTTATGACATTATTTTTTTTTTTTTTTTTTTTTTATCTTTTCTGTACCGATATTTATTTACGAAACTGTTTAAATACATTCGAGATTTATAAGAGTGCATAATGAGTTTTGAATACGGCAGTGTGGAAGGTGTAGGCCCTAGAAGGTGGATGGGATCGCCTACATCAAACGGAGCCGCCCGTGGGTGCTGGGACGCTCGAACGCACACACCCACTCCGCTAAATATATGTTTATCTTAAATTATTGTATTATATCTATATAATAAATATATATATTTAAAAAAAAAAAGTTAAAAATAATATATGGCTCACTAACGAGGTATGATTTTCGATAATACTCGACTTATTATAAGGTCATGGGTACGATGTATAATGTTCTGCACCAGGTCAGCGTTCTCCATTTATTTACTCCCTTTTCGTAAATTAGAAATAGAAATAGAAATAGAAAATAAACTTTATTCTGGGACGATGTTCCCTTAGAATTACAATAATGTACAGTTACAAAAGAAAAAAAAATACACATCTGGCCAAAAACTAACTCAATAAAGATTCAGACAATATATGCAACAACTTAAATAATAGTATGTAAATTACTAAAAAATTAAATAAAATCTTCTCAACTATATTTATAATTTTACTGGAAAAAATAACAAAAAGAAAAGGAAAAAAAAAAAAAAGAAAAAAGAATTACCTGTATAGAAAAACAAAACAATAGAAAGATATATATGTATACAAATTGAGGAATGTAAAAAATGAAATACGTCACAATCTTGTAGACGGAAAAAAGAAAAATCGATAAAAACAACAAACAATCTCTTATTTTTTATGCGTCACCTCACAGTGCTATGCCAAAAGTGATACTGAATCTTTCCAATTCACAAATAATAAGCGATTCATACAAATGCTGTATGAAAAAAAAAAAATTATTCTTGTTGCACGATACATAATTAACCAGCGTCTGATTGGGTTGTGATGAAGAGGAATTGGAATAAGAGGGTTTTGAATGTGGATAAGGATGGTGCATGGCGGATTTTAAGTGGTATGGAATTCCAAAAGGTGGAGAAGCTGTCAATAAAGGAATGTTGAAATGAAGCAGATCTAAGGAAAGGGGTCAGAAAGAAATCAGGAAAGAAATAAGGAAAGAAATCAGAAGGCCGAGATCTTGTGGAGAGGGAGTGGACAGATGATTTAAATTGGAGGAGATTGTATACATAGGACGGGCGATGGTTGTTGATTATTTGATAATGGAATTTGCCAAGGAAGTATTGTCTTCTGAAGGAGGGGAAGAGCCACCCTAACTGAGCATAGTAGTGAAAAACACGGGAACGCCTCGGGGTCCCTTCGCAAATCTTATATATTTATAATTTTTTTTTTCACTCACACCTATCAGAAGTTCTGACAAACAGCGACTGTGACGTCGAGGTTTAGAAAATTGGAATAGGCGTGACCTAGAGGAATGCCCAGCGGCGTTTTTCTTGTCTTGATTTTAATATTTGTAATTAGTGGAGGAGATCCCTCATCGAGCTTCTTTTGAGCATCCTTCGCAGATCTTACGGCTCTATCTAATCCACTCTTCACAAAAAATAGTGCAAAACTCGTCTAAAGAAGTTTTCACTTTAAATTTTTTTTAAAAATATATCTTTATAAATTTGTAATAAGTTGGCCTTGGTGAGGGTTCGACTTAAGACGCAAAATGTTATTATTAGTTAAGCGAGGCGCCATTTGATACTA
The DNA here is from genome assembly GCA_928085145.1 of Nezara viridula. Lineage (NCBI taxonomy): Eukaryota > Metazoa > Arthropoda > Insecta > Hemiptera > Pentatomidae > Nezara > Nezara viridula. Next base: position 8,016,811 of record OV725080.1, on the reverse strand, counting down.
ACATGTATTTTTGGTAGTATGCTAAGGACATATCCGCGTTCTTCTTAGCCAGTGCCTCCTAACAAGAGAAGCTAACACAAACAGGACGGTGAAGCACTGCGCCACAGACCTTACACTCTATATATAATTAGAACACAATTCGATCTAAATATAGACCACTCCTCTCCCTGAAATAATAAAATGCTACCAATTACTTCTTCTTTCCTCATCGAATATCCAAGAATTCAACCTCCAAGGAATCCTTATAACGTTATAAAAAAAAATGAGCTTAACTTATTTTAAATCAAGAAATTTTCAGTTCAAAAATGATTACTTCATCTTGCTCTAAAAGCAGGAGCGGGTGGGAGGAAATGATTGTAAAGTAATACTTGAGAATTTCCAAAGAACTTTCAAAAGCTATCTTCATGGCAGTGAAGGAACAACTTGTAAACTTTGATATTTAAGAAGAAAAAAAAGTTAAAAATAACTCAGCCATTTAAATCGCTATAGCTTCCTCACTAATTTTATCGGGTATTTTAGTAAGATTAAAATTCTATTTAAAACATAATGGAATAATTCAAACAAAAACAAGTCTAATATATCCCATTAAGTTTAAAGACTAATATAATTTCCCCATTGTAATATATTTACTACTAACCCTCATTTCGCGTTCATTATATTCTTAAGAATTACAATAGTTTTTAGTTTTGTAATAAACTACCTTTTTTGGTTTTTCATTTTTAGTGGTGATTTTTATTCATTCCTAAAATCCTCCTTGTTGGTTAAAACGGCAGTGACCCCGTGACCTTTTATAACATGTATATATTGGAGTTCTAGCAATGGTCAAATTCTCCATTCAAGTGTCTGTGGCTATAGTGCCCTTACTCAACCTCAGCTGGATTTTAATACTAGTTAAGTGGTTGAGGGATCTCCTGAAGATTCGATTTTCCACCCACAAGTGTGAGGACAAAAATGTCGTAGTTCTCCTGGCTGATTGCAAATAGTATATATATTTTTATTTATTTATTTATTAGTTATACATATTCCTGGCTTACAATAAATTTGTCATCTACCTCGGTATTCAGCAAATATGATATCAAGGAGAAGATCTGATAGCATAAAAAAAAGAAGTAAAATAACGTAAAAAGTAAAATGCAAGTAGCTCAATGCAATAAATTTCTTAGCCAGCGCCTCAGCAGTCTTCTGGGCGGATTATATGGATTTGTGGCAGTAGATAGAGCTTGAGTAAGTGGATTGGAATTTAGAGTCAGTCTGTCATGAAAATTATTTAAGCGGTCTGTGGCAGTTGCCGTGATGAAAGGAGTGTTAAGGTCAGTGTGTAACGTGAGGTTTGAAACGTAAAAGGGTCTACAATTTTCCGAAGGACTTTTGACTGGAATGACTGGATGATTTTTATATTTGATGTCTTTACTGTTCCCCATAGTTCGATTCCATATGTTTAAAGTGGTTTAATGAGGACTTTGTAAATAGTTAATTTATTAGTCACAGATAATTAGAACGTCTGTCAAGTAGCCTGGAAAAAAGTCTGTATCGCTGATTAAGTTCTTTTCTTTTTTGTTTTATGTGGTATGTCCATGTCAGTATATATATATATTGGTATGCCTACGTCTAAGATGTTTCTTTTATTTTTGAAAGAACATTATATTATATTTTGTTCTTATTTCGCTGTATGTTATTTTGTTTTTACCTTGTTTATTTATGATTCTGTAAATATGGCGTGAATGTGTTTTTGAACTCTATTATACGTGTCAATTCACTTAATTGATACTGATTGTAATATTTAACAAGAAACAATTGAGAAAAAAAAAAGTGGACATTTTATTGAAATACTACATGTAATACAACATTTTTTAAACAAGAAAATATATTTCATAACGTTTCACCATTCATTCATCATTTTCAATAATTCTAAATTAAAAATAAAAGTCAAAATTCATCTTTAACTACAAATCTCTATCCCGGAGATAAATATCACGATGTCATATTTTTGTATTAGTTCAGGAGAGCTAATTTTACATTACTTTGAGCCATTGAAAGTTAATTCTTAGTTAATTAACTATCAATTTTATAGATACAAAACAACACCTAAACATAACTTAAACATGAATACTGTTCCATTAACTTTTTTTTCTCAAAGGAATCAAATAACAGTAATAATAAAGAAATAACATTCAAATGACAACCAAACAAAAAAAAAAAAATAGACATAATATAATTTGGCAAGTGTATTAATACAATCTTTAGTGAAGACTGCTCACAAATCTTGGAATTGTAAGATTAAAATAAGCATTGAATTATTAAAAAATAAAAATACAAAATGTTTATTTTGGTCTCACTGATGGTTATATAAGAAATATTAAATATTCTATTGGTTTTTTTTGTCGAATATGTCTCGAAATATTAAAATGAACTTAAAGTCAATGTCATAATAAAAATTATTTGAGCTTAATATAAATTCAATGAAGAAAGCAATAAATAGAATAATGCATAATTAAAAGGAAAGATTTCAATAACGGGAGAGATCAAAGCTTTATGAGGCCATGTTATGAATTTTCATGGCGGTCATTAATTAAGAAGGCAGAGCATGCCGAGCTGCCAAGATCTCCCCACTGCCAACTTGATCCCAATAGAATTTCATCAAGTATCAGCTGACAATGTAAGTAATGGACAAATAAAAAATAATTAAATAATAGTTCCCATTCGCTACTGCAAGATTAAGGCCAGTTTCAAGATTTTTCAGTCATTCCTCACCTTTCCGGGTAAACAGGTATTTTCCCATGGCAGGGGAGAGGTAGGGGGATTAACGGTTAACGACGTATACACGGTGGGCCAGACCCCCTTACCGTGCACCCCCCCCCCATCCCTATAAATTGCATATCGTTGTGTTCCTTGTAACTATTTATTAAAAAAAAGCCAATCTTCCCACAAAAAAAAGTGAACGCACTGCCCCAAAATGGCGTCCAAAGATGGCGGATTGACGACTTTGACTTTAGTTAGTTTTTTGGTCACTGAGAATCAGCATTTGGCTTAATTTCGTCATAGTTGGTCTTTTATTAAAGCTGAATAGTCATAGAATAATAAACCTTGAAGAAATATAAAAAAATAATTGGCTTAGGCTATGAAAAATACTACTAAAGTCAATTTTTTTAACAAAAAAATTTTCAAGTTAAAAATCAAGCGTCATTTGTAATTAAACGGCCTACAATACGGTAAGGGGGTCTGGCCCACAGACTAGTAGGACATTGAAGGTTTTCACATACTCTGAGTTCTTTGTGTCACTTTTACTTTTCTGAATGAATCTTTCTGCCATTCTTTTATCTCCACCCAATCCATGGCCAATTCGGATTACTGGAGTGTTCGGATTAGTGAAGTTAATCAGTTAACGGATTAGCAAATTAAAGATGACCTTTTCATTTTTTTTTCTTAAACTATGGATTAAAGTTGTCAAATTTTTAGAATACCAATTGGTTATTTTTTTTCTCCCTACTTAGATAGGGATGAAAAGTCTTGTTCCCTCTTACGAAAATCTCTTAACTGTACTAGAGGCAGATTTCTTACACGTGTAAAAGTCCTAAAATCGATAGCAGTTTCCAAATAACGAGAATCGATATGTTTACGAAAGGTTCCCTTGAGAATGGCAGTGGGTGGCGGATGTGTTGTAAGATGATCCTAATAACATCTATGTAGCGAATGTGGAGTCGAAACTGTGTAGCCATTGTGTAGCATGTGTCATTTAGATACTTAATTTTGTTTATTAGTGCGAGCATTTACTATGAACATGAGTAATTTATATTTTTAGGAATAAAAAATGGTGAAGTTGTGCAGTCAAAAAATTAAGTTTATTAAATTTGCCTACTTTTCGTACACAAAGGTCTGGGTTTTCGACACAAACGTTTGTGAATAGGTTAAAGACTTTAGATTTTTGGAAGACTTTGAAAATTAAATAAAGGAGAAAAAATCCATTTGTAATTAGTGTGACAACTTTTGATCTGTCTATGACAGACAATGCAAATCTCTTAATTCCATTTTAGTAAACTTTGCAGTGTAAATAACAGTAAAATAACTAATAGTCGTACAATCCATAATCAACCGATCGTATTATGAATGATCAACCGGTGATATAATAAATATGACTTTGTTATTTTAATGGTATTTTAAATTTGTTAGCTGTAAAATTTTGGCTTTAGCTCGGTTAAAAATGCAATTCAAAAGTTTTATAATAGCCCAAAATGGCCAGAAAATAATTTCTATCCAAAGTTGAGCGGTAAGTGAAAGTTGTGTGTTGCGCTCACCAGATTTTTTATCTACAGTAGGTCGTGTTCATAAATGAAAGATGTATTTTGTAAAACCGTATCAGAATTAAAATTTATTGTCTCGTTCCTTATATGCTTTGTATCTCATTTCAAGTAACCAGAGGCATGTTGCGAATATTGAACCCGCTCTGTAATCAAATGGGTAGCCATCCAGGTAGGCGCTAACGATAACCAAAAAAAGAAGAAGAAAACCCGAAGAAAGTTAGATTTCACCCATCACTATCACGCCCCCTTTCCTGTTGCGATTAAACAACCAATCCAAAAAAAGGATTAAAAAAAAAAAAAGGAAAAGGTTTGAGATCCTTGATTAAACCACGCCCACGTCAAGTAAACGGCTCCCAGACTACTCCCACTTTTCTATCTCGGTATAATCGATCTATCTAATTGAACCTAACTCAATGAATCGATTATTCTTAGGGCACAATTGAGGAAGGACCAATATAAGTATAAGGGAGACTTTGTGAGGAAACATATAGAGTAAAGTACATGGATAAGAGATGTACCTGTTCTGTTCACCCAGTGCTCTCTTCACTCCAATGCCCGCATTACACGGTTAATATTATTGAATCAATAATATTGAAGTAATATTATTGGGAGTTGTATACATATTACCTATGTCAATATAATTGTTGCAATATACCTTTCACATATATTCGATGTTGACCATGTTAAGACAACTTTATAGTGGCCAATCACTAATATTAACTTGGCTTGGAAGTAAAGGGATGCTTGTCACATTTGGGCAATTATTTTTCGAATAATGAATAAATCAAGATGTATTATCTTTTAATTGATAATTAATTTATTGATTATTAGCTCAAAAAAAAAAAGATTAACGCTACATTATTAAATGCATTCCAATCTCTTAGGTATTAACATTTTATCAGAAATAGCCATGAAGAATCACTCCAAAAGGACCCCAATGCTATTAAAAACTTAATATTGTTCCTTAAGGAAATCGAAATATTTAACAAAATTCAATTGCATCTTCTAATTGTAAATATACCTGTTAATTTTTCTTCTTTTAATGATAATTTTTAATTATAATGGTTTTTCAATATTTTTTCTTGTAATTTTTAATGTTTAAATTGCACTTTCTGACTTTTCTTCTTTTAATATTAATTTTATTTTTTAAACCGTATATATGCCTGAAATCATCATCATTTTATTTAAATGTCCTTTAAGATAACTGTTAACTTATCTTTTTCTAATCGTTAATATTTAATTTTAATGGTTTTTGTACTTTTTAATATTTACACTGTACTCTTTAACTTCGCTTGTATTAATATTAATTTTTATTATTTAAAAATTTATTTTTTAGCCTTTTTTCTTAAAATCATGAACCTTTTTGTTCATTGTCTTTGTTAGCTTATCTCCTTTTAAATCTTTAACTTTCAATTTTTATAATTTTAATTCAATTGTACTATCATATTCATCCGTAACTATTCTAAACTTCTCTTGTATTTCTTTGTTATGTGTGTAGTAATTGATCAAATTGTAATATAGGGCGAAAATGCCCCAGGTGGTTTAAGAACCCAAAACAAATAAAATAAATAAATAAATAAATAAATTAATCAATAATATATATATATATATATATATATATATATATATATATATATATATATATATATATGCAATAGTTAATATTATCATAACGGTATTTCATTTTTCCTTTGTTGTTGTAAAGAATTTTCACATCAAGCTCAGTGAATAGGGCACTGAATTCTAAGACTCAAGGTCCTAGGTTCGAATCCGGCTGATGGTATTTATTTATTCTGTAACATCAGCTGTGTATTAACTGTGGGTACTCTTAATTAATTAAGGGAGAAAACCTGACGGTTGAGCGTGATCTCGCCCACTTCACCTTCTTGCAATTAACGTTAACCAACAAATAGTAGTAGGCTACAATGTGTAGGATAGTCACAAACTTTTTATTAGAATATTTAAAAAAATATATATTAAATGTAACTAGAATATTTTTCACTTCTAATAATTTCTATCTTTCGTCCAATAAAATAGCGGAGAAAACCCTCTCTCTTGAAATGAAAGGCCATAACTAACTTGGATAAAATTTCCCCCACACTCTAGAACTCGGTATATAACTTCAAATATAACGTTCTCCCTCCGACCAGCTCATAGTATAGGCTGCGAAGTTGGGGCCTGAAGTTACTATCTCAACTTTAGGAACCGTTTTACATGGAATTATTACTCTTCTTTGATATGATTATTTTAACGGGATTTTATAAGTCACAGTATATCTAAGAGCACACTAATAATCAATGAAATTTTTATCATATTTGAAAATGTTGTAAATTAATTTTGGAATGATGGTTTGCAGTTAGTGTTGCCATAAATCGGTCTTGGTCTTGCACTTTGTAAGATCAAAACCAGGACGGGTAAAAAAATCTATTTTTAAAATAAAAATTAAGGAAAAACAGTTTTCTAATACTTGACAATCTTAGTTATTAGAGAAGGAGATTAATCGACTGTTCTACATATCATGAGTGATAAGTATTAAGGACGCAGTCTTTTTTTTTTAATTTAATTTTTTATTTATGCCAACGTTTCAACCCAAACGTTCAAACCAAACGTCATCTTCAGATTGTGGTTTGAGCACTGAGGGTGTTGAAGTACTCCTGTTAGGGTTTTAGAGTACTTGAACACACTCAGTGCTCAAACCACGCCCACATGTTTGGGTTTAAACGTTGGCATAAATAAAAAATTAAATTAAAAAAAAAAAAGACTGCGTCCTGAATATTTATCACCCATCTTAGTTACTAAATGTTAATAATTGGTATAACCAATATACTTTTGCATTTAACTCCTCTAATTTTTCATTCGGGCTTAGTTAGGTTTCTCTTATCTAAAAAATTACAGTAATATCTCTATAGTAATGTACTAATAAGTAACTGCGAGACTCTTACACAAGACCAAGACCATAACCAAGACTGCATTTGCAACACCAAGACTCGTCTTGGTCTCGCATTTGGACAATACTAGTTGCAGTTACAGGGTTTCCACTTTGGTGAAAAATCTTTTTTAATTACTACTTTATTTTTATCAATCATAGCTACGGATGGATCTACGGGAGACTTTCGGGCTGTAGTCCCTACCAAAATGGTAAAATATAACCATGTTTTATGGAAAAAAATATTTAAAAATTATCTCTTAAAGTATTATTGTTTGATGTAATTACATTTAAAAGGACTTTAGAAATTTCTTTTGTTCATTATTCCTAGAATTGGTGTTTTGAGGTTTAATGTGTTATATAAATTAGGCCATTATTCAACAATATTTTATTTATTAGCTATTTTATTACGACAGCGTTTCGACCACCACTAGGGCCATTTTCAAGTCTTATTGAGTCCTTCATTAAATATCCATTATTAAGTGTCGTGTTAATTTCTCAGAGAAAATTAAGCTGTCCTGATATTTAAGAGTTTCCCCTACGTCATTTCTTGAGGAATTTCTGGACTTTATTAATCACTTCAATACCATTTCATATAGGTAGTTAGTTTCTTTCTTTTTTTCCAAAGTAATTTTCGTCATTTTTATGAAATAAAAGCTTTCGGGCTGAAGTCCCCACCCCAAAATTAAATCCTGGATCCGTTAGTGATCATAGCCTAAGCTCAGTACAGTTTAATTTATTTATTTTTAATGCATTACAATTAATACAACATACATTAATACATTACAACTTATAATTTCTTTTATTATTATTTTTTTTTTACTATTCACTTACGCTATATTTTTGTTTATGTATCTCTGAGGCTCCTTAGCCCACATTTTTGTCTTTCTGTATTATTCTATAGGGACTCGTTCCAGAATAAATAAAGCATTATTATTATTTTATTTGTCAACACTTTTACAAAAGGTTTGTTATTATTATTATTATTATTATTACAAGATGTTATATTACAAGATAAAGCAAGGCCCTGGAGAGATGACGCTCCCGATACGAGAGGGCTTTACAACAGAGGACCCGTATCATGATGCTACTAGCTACAGCACTAGCAAGCCCATATTGCAATTACCACTGCCAGCTGACACGGTCACCCAGTTGGCTACTGGGCTGTGCCACTGCCCATTTAATTGTAATATCAATGCACGCTGTGTCAAGCTATCTTTGCACTGCCATCTCAATACAGAAAAAATAAAAATAATAAAAAATAAAAATGGACGAGCAGCTGAGTTTATTTTTTATTAAAAGAAAAGGAATCAATTGTTTTATTCGTTATGTTTTTAAGGTGGTATTGAGGACCCTCCTTCCGCAATATTAGATGTAAAAATGTTATTAAATTGAATAAAAAAACGCTGCAAATTATTTCACAACGATTTATAATTTCCAAACAATTATACATCTAAAGTAACATTATCATCCTACTAATAAAAAAAAAAAAAATAAAATAAAAAAATAATAAAAGGTGATTCCAATTATTTGACTAAACTTTTTTTATCATTAGTAATATGCTAAAAAAAAAAATAGCATTACTTCAGTAACAGATTCAAAATTTAAAAGCCCTAACAAAGGATATAACATTTGCAGTAGAACATATAAAAAAAAAAAAACTAGAGACCTAATATTGTCCTGGTAATTGTCCGATTTAAAAAAAAAAAAAAATTAAGAAATTCCGTAAACTTTTAAAAAACCATACATACATTATCCATAAAAAAGTGTAAACTTTTTGAGTTATTCGAATTTAATTTCACCATCCCTTGTAACTTTTTTTCCAGCTTCTTTTCGCTGAAGTATGCTATATAGATAAATTTAAAGGGCGTCGAGAAAATGACTTTAGCGAAGTTTCATTGAAATCGGTACATTCGTTTAGGCGCTACAGTCTTTTATAGCAAAGCAGGTTTTTCGGCCGCCATTTTAAAAGTAAAAAGCGTATAGTGATGTCGATGAAGAAGGAGCATCCTCTGACTTTATATCCAACTTTGAAAAAATTCTGTCCTGGAGTTTCGGAGAAAATGTACGGACGGCGGACGGACAAAAAAAATTTTATTCATTTCTTTAATTCTACGTATCTTGAAACGTGAAACCTCAAACTTTGAGAGGGGGTTAAGTGTTTGAATTTTTTTGTCGATCACAATAGTTCATTATTGAAAATAATAAACCAAAAACCTTTGTTCAATTTAGAATCTTGTTCGTTCAGAATTTCAAAGCGGTGTTAAATTTTTTTAAAAATGACTGAGTTTTGGTTGATATTTAGCAAATATATTTCTATCAAGCGTATTCATCACATATTTTAGTTATCATAAACCCACTGCATCATGATACAAATGACGATCTTTCCTCCCTCCCCTCCCCCTCTCCCGAATATTGCTCATATGACTGCAACACCCTATTAACTCACCAGCTGTATTTAATTTTTTTTTTTTTCTATAGACAAATATTGGTATATATTTTTTAATACTGCCGCTAACCTCAAAAGCTACCGAGCTGGCAACAACAGTGAAAGAGCTGCATAATATGATGAAGGAAGGAGTCCCTGTGAATAACCCTAGGCCTAAATTAAGAGCCTTACTCACGGCGATATGAAGAGTCTGCCAAGAAACAAGGGGTCACTTCTCGTTTTCTATATCTCCTCTAGGAAGGAAAATTTATGAAATTAATACTATTTTCCCTCACTAGATGGCCTCTAATAAGGGGTGCTAAAAGTCTAATTTTAATACACTTCCCGAAAAAAATGAGTGAGATAAAATATTGTACGATGCTTTCTTCATGGATTGCATTCTTCCTCGTTGCTGATGCTTGGTGCCGCTCCAAAACGAAGATTTACGTCTTGAGATCTCGCGTAGCGTGCATTTGTCATGGCACAAAAATATCACGATTATTCATAGTGCGTTTTGGCTTTGCCCTTCCGCGTCATTGTATTTTGTGCGAGTCTAATTTATATCGCGAGAATAATTTTGAATTATATTTTGATTTTCACTTCAACCATGTATGAATTATACAGGGTGCCCCCTCTGTAATTTATTTCACAATGGTTTATTATTTCCAAACAATTTTACATCTAAAGTAACATTACCTTCCTAGTTACAAAGAAAAAGAAATAATAGGTGATTCCAATTATTGGACTAAACATTTTTTAAATAATTAGTAACTTAAAAAAAAAATAGCATTACTTCATTCAAAAAAACCAAAACAAAGGATATATCCTTTGCAGTATAACATCTAGAGACCATATCTTTGCTCCAAATTGTCCGGTTCTAACCATTTTTTTTTCTAGGAAATTTTATAAACTTTTAAATGATCATGTAGAATACAAACAAAAAGTATATTTTTTAAGTTAATCGAAATCTAATTTTACAAACCCTCTTAAAATATTTTCCAGGCTCTTTTCGTTGAAGTATGTTATGTACATAAAAAGGGCGTCGAGAAAATGACTTTAACGAACTTTCATAGAAATCGGGACATTCGTTTAGGCGCTGCAATCTATAGCAGCGCAGGTTTTTCGGCCGCCATCTTGAAAGGAAAAGGCGAATAGTAATGTCGATGTAGGAGGATCAACCTCGAGCGACTTCTGATTTTAAATCCAAATTGGAAAAAAAAAAAATCGGTCCTGTAGTTTCGAAGAAAATGCGTGTACGGCAGACTGACAAATAAAAAGTATTCGTTTTTCGAATTCTACGTATCCTTATTGAAAATAATAAACCAATAGTTTCGGAGGTAGACCACAAGAGCTATTAAAAGTTTTTGTAAATCATATGATTTTATGTCAAAGAGAATAAAATTTAACTTATACGTTTTTTCTTTAAATGTCACGTTTGCTTTCCAATAGTTAAAGATAACTAACATCAGACCATGAAGTCATGAATTATTTGTAAGTTTTTTTTTTTCATCATAGAATTGACTATAAATACCTATATTTATTTGAGCCTTTCAATGACAGAGAGAAAAAAAAATACAGCTTCTTTGCTTAAGGATTGTTTTTTAAATAGGTAAATTTCTACTATGGGAATTGATCTATATTGTATTTAGTGACCAACTAATCGGCTTTAGTCCTCATATCAATGAAAATAAAAATCCTCGGCAACAATAAAAATATTATGACTGCTTCCTGACTATTTATAATGCTTCATTTGTAACAGTCGACTAACTTTCTTCGAAAAGAAATTAAGGAATTGTAATGTTTCATTTTTTTTCTTTTAAAATTATAATTTATAACAATGACTGTAAAACTTAAGGTGATAACCATACATTTTGATGATTTTCTTATTTCTCCAACCATCCATATTGTCTCCACGTTCTTTAGATGTGATAGAGTATGGGGTGATATTCTATTATATCTGTAAATAGTGTTGCCCAAACGCAAGATCAAGACGTGTCTTGGTGTATATTTAGTCCTTAGGTATATTTAGTTCTTTTGCTGAGATTAATCTAGTAAAGTCCAATCAAATTAATAAAATTAACTTGACAGTACATTAAGAATGATTATAAAAGATAAGCTTTTAAAAAATGTCACCATTTAGAAGAAGTGGTATTATATAGTAATATAGAGATATGACCATCATTTTTCAAAATGTGGAAACCTAACTAAATCCCAAATTGAAAAATTGGAAATTTTAAATGCAATATTGGTTCTACCAATTCGTGAGATATAATTACTGTAATTGTCTAATATTGGTAACTATTTTGCCTTAATTTTTATTCACAAAAACGGCTTTTTTATCTTCATTTTTTGACCAGTCTCGCAACATTTACGCGATCTTTATTTATTTGTCTTTAATACATGTATTATTCCCACTGATATTTAACTGATTTTTAAATATTTTATGCCGAGCCTTGCTCAAAAAGTCATTTTCACAGATAATGTTACCCAGAATTGGTCTTGGTCTTGCACTTCGCAATTTTGCAAGACCAGTTTTGGGCAACACTATCTGTGAAAATGACTTTTTGAGCAAGGCTCTGCATAAATTATTTTAAAAAATCAGTTAAATATCTGTGGGCATAACACATCCTAATGAATCAAACTGAAACCTTGCTTAACAACTTCCATGGGTAAATTTCTTCTTTTATCTTGGGCGCTGTAATCCTCTCTGCCGGTTTCTTCTGCTTCTGGTTGGAGGTAAGCCAAAGGCTGAGGGTATTTGACCTCTTCTACCTCACACTTGTGGATATAGATTCCTATTGTAGTATGTCTTCCCCATAATGTCTATTTATCTATATCTTTGGTTTCTTAATTTGGAAGTGTCTTGTTTTATATTCAAAATTATCTTTCTTGAATTGTTTATAATTCTGTCACTGATTTTACAAAGAAGGTCAATAAGCCTTCTCAGTTTTTTATCGCACGTGTGAAATGAATGAAATGAAATTAAAATAGATTTTCATTATCCTGAGACTGTTGTCCCTTTAGGACAAATTATAGATACAGAGGAAATGCCTGTGTGGCCATAAAATTAAATGAATTATTTACAATTCTCATTAAAATTAAAATATTGGAAGAAAAATAAAACAAAAACGCTTAATACATACAGATGTATATAATACAAACATGTGAAAATAAAATAACAAAATCATTTCTGAGGGAACTTAAAAAGTTCTCTTATCTACTTTTCTTGATCAGTCAGGTTGGGAAAGAAGTAGGTGCTTAAAAAGATTTAAATTAGGAAACTGATTGCGCATGTCGGATATCGGGAGGGGTGGTATTCCAGGCGTAGACGGCTTGAATTATAAAGGATTTGTCAAACACAGCAGATCGGTGAGGATGTGGATAGAGGTCAGAAGTACGGGATCTAGTGGGACGGGATTGAATGGAATATTTAAATTGTAGGCTGTGAAAAATATAGGAAGGTCGCTGATTTCTGATGGCTTGGTATAGAAAGGTGGCAAGGAAGTATAGACGGCGGTTGGATGGATAGAGCCACGTCAACTTGGTGTAATACTGGATTATATGCGTATCTCTTGAAATTCCAAAAACAAAACGTACTGCGCAGTTCATTAGGCGTTTAAGTTTGGTCTCGAATTCTTGCGAGAGTCGGACGTACACCAGACAGCCATATTCGAAGTGGGAGAACTCAAAGGAGGAAACCAGGAGTTGTCGGGATTTATATGGAAGGAGATAGCGTAGACGTTTAAACTGTTTCAGTTGCACAATGGAATGAGGTGTGTTGACAATACGGGAAATGGCCGATGTGAAATATCCCTATTTATGAAACATTGACGAACAAGTTGTCCCTCATGAAGTCGTGTATCGTCAAGAAAATGGAAATCTGTATCAATTATGGATCTTGTTTGAGGAATGTACTCCTGTAATTTCATGAATATAATGAACTGCAAGGAGATTATTTTTACAATATGGATTAAAGTCCGTCCTCCTTAGTAGATGCCGAACCATACCATCAATCCCATTTCTTATCTAGGGGTGGGAGACAAATCGCTAAACGTTTAAAAATAACAGTTCTTGATCTCAAACGAATGAACTGTTCTTCCAAACGGATAACAACAGCTGTTTTTCTTTAGTTCACCCGTCTGCCACTAGTCGAGTTGCTGTTTGATCTATGATTCCAACGAAAAAAAAGCTCTTTTTTCATCATGAATCAAAATATCAAAAAGATCATGAAAATAACCGAACTTTTTTTTTTTTTTTTTTAGATATGTTTCAACTGTTAAGTTTAGGGATGTAATTTTTAGCTCCTATTATCAATGAAGGTTAGAAATAAATAAAAAAATTTAATTATAGTTACTACATTATTAAATTAACTTAAGCATATTCTAGGCAAAATTAGTTTATGTTTTTAGATGTATCTATCCATGTTAGTATCTTGCAGACCGAAAATAATTTTTATCATTGATCATATTCACATAAATAAATTTAATTCCATAAATAAAATTAAACACTATTATGTTCTATAAAAATTGAAAAATTGTTTAAACTACAGTTATAAGACTCATGATTATGATGACCAAGCAGTATAATTTTAAACTTCCAACATACAAGAAAGTAAAAATATTATTAAAATAAAAAATGTTCTAAGTGTAAAAAATAATTTTTAGTTTTAATTAATTAAAAATAAATTTTTAAGATTAAACATTCATGTAATATTACAAATAAATTCAAAAGTTATCAATGCCAAACTTCATACATAAAACGATTAATTCATTTCCAGACTTGTTATTAAACGAATAGGTATTACTCCATGAATCGTTGCGTTGGTCTATGAACTATTTTTTTTTAACAGTTCTTAAGAACTGTTGTTTTTCGTTAACGATTTACGATTTAAAAGAAGCAGAAATACTCTACTCTTATCTATACTGCATTGAAGGAAAGACAAACTGTTGCGGTGTACCCATCCCTGTTTTAGGAACTCTTCAGCACCTAGGATCGCTAATAATACAATTATATTATATTATATTATCTATAGAAGTAATTATCGAAATATAAATAAAAATATCGACATTTTACACAATTATTTTTTATCTTTGGAAGGAGAAGAAGGTTAAGTTTGTATTATCTGCTTTGCAACAGAAAAAATATAAATTTATTAACATTTGTCAATGTTAACATTACTTTTGAATGAATTATAACATTTTTTTTATTTTGTGTTTCAGGTGAGTTTTGATTCTGTTGGATTTCTAATCTTATATATCTAGCTGTTCTTATCAGGTAACTTAACCGACTATTTTAGATTCATAGATGTTTTTCACATGCATTAATTGTTTTCCCAATTATTCCCACTTTGCCATAGCCATCATTCAAAGTTATTTTCCCCGTGATCTCCTAATATAGTCATATCATTAGAGTGCTACCATTGGGTAGTTACTCAGCAAGTGTATTCATGTCATTATATCAATAATGTCCAAATTTACTTGATGTATTTATGTAATACAGTTGTAAATGTCATAAAGATATTAAAAAAAAAAAAAAAAAAAAAAATTATTTTAGAGGTACAACCAAACCTATTCTAACCAGAATGGGAAGGTCGAGATTAATTCCATGGAACCACCAAGAAATTGCCTTATTAATTTGCTATTGATAGCAAATTAAAAGGCAATATAGAAAAACTTAAATACTAATAGAAGATTTAAAAAAGTTATTTGCATTATCCTATGGAACTAGGAATATTGATGCTTTGCGTACTTGTGAAATGCCAAACAGGACTCCAGGAAATCCCAGATCTACAGTTGTGTCGCTGTTATGATCATCGATTTTTTTTTTTGTTTCATACAATATATATCTCAAATTAATGATTTGTAGCTACTTATATATTATTAAATATTTTGATTTATTATTTTCAATCATGAACCATTGTAATCGAACGTAAAAATTCAAAAACTTAACCCCCTCTCAAAATTTGAGGTTCTACGTTTCAGGATACATAGAATTCGAAAAACGAATACAAATTTTTTTCTCCGTCGTCCGTGCATTTCCTCCGAAACTACTTGAACGATTTATTTCAAATTTTGATTTAAAGTCAGAGGTCACCCTCCTTCATCGACATTGCTTTCCGCCTTTTCCTTTCAAGATGGCGGCTGAGAAACATGTGTTGCTATAGTCTGTAGCGCGCCTAAGCGAATGTACCGATTTCAATGAAACTTGGCTAAAGTCTTCTTTTCGATGCTCTTTAAATTTATCTATATATCATACTTCAACGAAAACAAGCTGGGAAAAAAGTTACAAGGAATGGTAAAATTAGATTTCGAATAACTCAAAAAATATACACTTTTTCGTTGTAAATGGTTATTTAAAAGTTTACAAAATTTTCTAGAAAATAAAACGGTTAAAATCGAACAATTTGGAGCAAATATATGGTCTCTAGATGTTGTTTATATGTTCTACCGCAGAGTTTTGTTTTGAATTTTGATTTTTGGATGTGTTAATGAAGTAATGCTATTCTTTTACTTTCTTACTAATAATGTTTAGGTCAATAATTTGAATCATCTTTTATTTTATTTTATTTGTCACTAGAAACGTAAGGTTACTTGTTGTTTGGAAATAATAAACCATTGTGAAATAATTTGCAGAGATTTTATTGTTATGGGTTGTACAATAATTAAGCTTAGGCTATTATCAAAAGTTATAAGAAAGATTGCTGGAAGTTACGAGTTAAGAACGACAGAGCTCTCAGTGGCTGTACATATTTCATGAGAAAGAATTCGGAGTCCTGTCAAGATCAGGATTTGGTTTACGCCCCTCCCCCCCCATTTTTCTACTTTTTGACTTTAGGCTAAAAGTTTAACAAGCTAGCTAGTGGCTGGGCAACCAGGTCCAAGTCTTCTCTTGTATTCATTATAAAGCTTTCCTTGTTCCTTGAGTTTTTTTCCTCTGTAAAGAATTTCAATTCCTAATTATGAAAGAAAAACTAATTTTTTTTATAAAATTAGATTTCATTTAATATACATTTTTTAAAAATTTGTCCAAATCTTTAAAACAAATATTGTTCCACATCAATTAGTCGATTCACCAACGTTGGAGTTATAAAATCTCTCTTTTCTAAGTGTAAACTTCTTTAGACGCGTTTCGCACATTTTTTACCGAGGAAAATTCGTACGCCTAAGTAACGCCTGCTACATCAGCCATACGTGCTCTCGCAGTCCAATACAATTTTGCTCTCCGAGCATAAGGGCTGTCCACTTCATTAAAGGAACATCTTATGTCCTGTAATGCAGGGCATGAATCAAGATGTTCTCCTGTCATTATGTCTAAGGAACATAGAAGGCATGTCGGGATATCTTTTACACCGATGCGGTGGAGGTGCTTCTGAAGGAAATCGTGGCCTGTCAGCATTCTAAAGCATGCCACGGCTTGCCCTCTAGGGATCCTGCCACTTTATTTAATTTAATTATGAAATAATTTTTTTTTTTTTTATATATTACAACATGTCATACAGATAAGTTACAAGTTTATGGTTGTAGTAACCTTACACTTGACATAACAGTGGTTTGAATACTACTTAGAAAATTGAAATAAATTTTTTACAGTAGGAAAAATCTCATAAAAAACCTACATAAGATATAAAGGAAAAAAAAAATATGTTACAAACAATAAAACTGCAAGAAAACTAAATATAATTTATGTGCAAAAGGAAAATACATATATATACATATACACACATACATATATATACATATCCACAAATATATATATCCACACACACATATACACATACTTACTCACACAACACACACACCCACACACATTCCCGCACATATACATACACACACACATCATATAAATACAATTTGTTGATTGGGGTGATTGAGTTTATTGTTACTTGTTTGGTGATTGATAAGAAACCGTTAAATTTTCACAAATAAACTGATTGATTTAGACGTTTAGTAGTATGTGTTTAGTCCGTCTGTGTGTATACCGTTTCAAAGATGTTTTGTCATAGTTACCTATTGTTCGGATCATAGGATTTTCAGACGTTGGTGTTAGCTCAAAAAATCTCTGTGTTTTAAAATAAATATATATTTTTTTATTGTGGAAAGCTGTAATTCTGCTAGCATAATAGATACTTTGGTATAACGTGGATAATTGTTTATGATTCTCATACACATATTTTGAATTACTTCGAGTTTTTTGTAATTAGTCTCGCATTTGTAACTCCATACTGGGGCAGAATAAGTGATTAAAGGGCGGATTACTGTTTTATATAAAATGAGTTTATTTTTTGTATTCAGTTGTGAATATCTATTATTAAAATATGGTGACATTTTGCTGATCATGTTTTTTGCTTTATTGCACTTGTTGTTGATATGTTGAGTAAAATTTAAGGATCTATCAAGTTCTAGGCCTAAATATTTCACGGAACTGGACCAAGGAATCTGTACTTCTTCTATGTGTATATTGTGGTTTATGCGTGGTCTTCTTTTTGTAAAAATAATTGCCCTGCCACTTTCTTCCAGTAATCCACTCCCTTCAATTTTTCGCACATATTCCTCTTTCAGTGCACTTTGGAGGGTCTGTTTTATGATTATTTTTGTTGAATCCATGCCCAAAATGACTGAACAATTTGAAATTAATGAAACAGTGTTTAAAGACTAAAATCATTTTAAACGATTTAAAGTGAACGAAACAGTGTTTAAAGGCTATAAGTTTTGAACGATTTAAGGTGAACGAAACAGTATTTAAAGCCTGAACTTTCTTGCGGGAAATGGACGACGCGATATTTCTCCGAAGCCAGGAACGGCTTTTCATATATTCTATGGTGAGTACATGATAGGCGACGATCTAGATGAATACCTTAGTAGGTAAATGAGTATTGGAAACAGTCACTCCTCCATGGAACTAGTTTTCTTATAAGACCATGTTTCGTGGGATCCATACTACCTACCCTATTATATTTATATTAGATATTACTTTGATGCTAATTGGCTCGGAATGCATTCCGCTGACCACACTGCATAGAGTGCACCGCTACCTCCTACGCATTATGCAAGGCTCGTTCGCCCGCTCATTATGGCAGCTCTGTTCCACCCACCGGGGTCGTACACCCATCATGTTCCACTGCGGTTATCGCGATATCGGGGGCATTGTATGAAAATTTCGTATGTTATTACCTAATATTTTTTTTTTTGTATTTGTTTTCGCGGAAGGTATTTATCGGCATTGTTGTTACATTGTCTGCAGACTCTGAATAATGAAGCAACTTTTTTGAAATCCTTCTAGGTTGCAGTTCCAATATACATACTTTCACATTCTGCAGACGAGGAAGCAGAACGCAGAACACAACCGACGTAGTAATGTGGCAGTAATTTTTTTTTTTAAAGAAACAAAAGTTATATTCGTTATTTGTACAAAAAAAAAAAAAAAAACTCAAATATTGTTTTTTTTTTAGCAACCAAAAAATTGAAATTTTAGGCATGCAATTTTGTCGTCAACTACAAAAATTGTTAAAACTTTAAAACTGCTCCATCGATACACACAAAAATGATTAGAGAATTAGGCATCTATATGCTACACAAAATGGCACAAAACTTACCTCTGTAAACAAATTAGGATCTGAGATATCAAATAAAAATAATATAGAACTTTTTCTTAATATCAAGTTTATAGTATATAGGTATGACTGTATTTTTATGTTTTTAGTTTACTTATATTTAGGTTATTTTATTTTTTTTATTGTATATAGTTTTTATTTATTATTATTTAGTTATTATTTTACTTTTGTTAATTTTATTTCTTTTTTGTATATACGGTGTGAATGTATTCATTTATCAATATAATTATTGCCCCTGTGACAGAATATTATATGTCTAATAAATAAATAAAAAAAATATATATCAAGTTTAAAACGAAATAAAATTTAAAAGTTGTTGTAGTCCGACATAGCAGTAATTCATATTTCCAGCGATTGTACTAATAGTCCGTGTTACAGCCCCCATTGACATCCGCCTGAAAAATCATAAATAGCTTCACCTCATCGTAACCCGCAACTATTTTACGAAATTTTTTTAATCTGGAGATTATCTTAAACTATGTTAGTTTATTTAATTAAGTACTAAAAACTTTTGAATACCCATTTGCTTTCCACTTGGATCGTAAGATAATTTGAGCACGAAATCGAGAAAAAGGTCGCCATAAAAAATATTGAATTGTTTGGCTTGACCTACATCCCCAAAATGTCAAAACAACGAAGTCATATAGGCCAAACTGTTCAATATTTTTATTGGTCGCTTTAGTTTATTTTCGATTTTGTGATCATATTATCTTACGATTCAAGTGTAAAGCAAATGGTTATTTTAATACATAAGTTATTAGTACCTGATTAAATAAATAAACTAACAATCCCGATAATTTTCGAAAATTAAATATTTTTTGTTTACGATGATATGAAGCTATTTACGAAGTTTCAGGCGGATGTTAATAATTTGATAAAAAGGGGCCAGTAACATCCACTATAACGTCGAATTTGGAGGGAAATTTTTGAAGTTATGAATGTTTTAGAGAAAAAATCTAAGTTGCGATAGAATTGAAAACATAAACAAGGCAGAATTAATTATATTAAATAAAAATATTTTAATTCAAATGTTCAAAACAATAGTTATTATTATTTTTTTTTTGCTATCTTTTTTCCTTTTCGCCGTCAATTCAAAATAAAATTTTTAATCATAGATATACAAAGAGGATGTATCGCTGAAGTATTTTTCCTCGCTTACAGTATACAGCCAAATGCAAAAATTAATCAATTCGGCCCGACTTTACCAAAATGAGCGTTACATAACCGAGAGTGACGATTCAATCTCATTCATCAGCCCCAAAATCAAGTGTAAGCTCGCTAAAACAGTTTTTATTTCAAGAAAAAAAAAATAGCGTTTTCTAAAGCCTTAATCGTATATATTATTTCTAAAAGGTGTTTTTTTGTCGGTACGCCACAGCTTCATCAATTCTTCATCAAATCCAATGATTGACCACTCAATATGAAGATATTCTTCTCCTTCACATGCGAAAAATAGTCCTATTCTCCTGAAATTTTTGGGAAAAAAGTTATGAAGGAGAAGAAACTTTATTTGCGAATAACTCAAAAAGTATGCATTTAGTTTCTTGATTGTACTCATGATAATTAGATAAATTACCTACAAAACAAAAAAAAATCTTAAAAATCGAACAATTATTAACAAAGATACTTTCCATTAGTTTTGTTATACTTACTAATATCTTCCTCTTTAAAAATATAGAATTTAGGAGTAGTATAGTCTACTAAACTTTTTTTCCTGGCTGAAATATTAACTTCATTGCTTAAAGGCTTTTGTTTGTTCTTACAATTTATTTAATTTTTAATAATTTATAAAATCTCATGATTGGAGCATTATTTTTTCTTTATTACTTTTATTATCTTTCCAGTAAGTATCGTGTTGTAATCGACCCTGGAAAAAATATTAATTCCTGCCTTACAATAACACATAGGATCTACTTATTTCCATATTGTTTTGTTATTTCTTCAATAAACAAAATTTTCTGCGAATTATTCGCACGTGTCAACTAGTAAAATATATTTATAAAGAATTATAAAAATTACTATACCATATATATATATATATATAATGTATGATAATATAGTAATACTATCGATTATAGCCTTCGATTAGATGGAAGGACAACATGCACTTGCAGAACCTGCTGACTGACGTGAACCCACATCGATCAGCCCTCACACCTACGCTGTCGTCCTGACCTCAGGCACACCTTTCTATATCACAGTATACCTGTTCCTATATGACAAGCCATAATGCAATACAGAGTTTAATTTATTAATTAACCTAAATAATTTTAGTTAAAATAGACAGTAATCTGTGGAGAAAAAGATAAATAAATACCTCTTTTTGACTTTTGCTCTATATCAGAACCTATCGCTGAGTTATTGGAGTCATCCCTATGATTTCGGGGATTTTAGAGTTACCTCTGTTCCCCAGAGGTAATGGACATCATTTCAATTATTTTATTTAATAATTTAGTGAGAGAGAAAACAATTTTAGTAACTAAAAGTTATGGAAAATTGGCTTCCTGTTCTTCACTAATATAAAAATATGACATGTTGTCTTATACCTCCGAGATAAATATACATATATATATATATATATATATATATATATATATATATATATATATATATATATATATATATATATATATATATATATATATATATATGTATAACCACCCCTAAATTACAGTTACACCCCTAAATTACCCAATTACAGTTGCTGCAGTCTCTTCCATGTTTCCTCTTGTCGTTCCTTAGTCTGAAAATTCAAAACCCCATCGAAATTTTCCCCCTCAAAAATTTGAACTTGCGCCATGATACCCCCTTCTGAGCGTCCCTGTATTTATGTGTATATATATACTTTTTTTTTCCTATTTGCTTGACAGACTTTGCTTTCCAGTTATTAGCATCTTTGTTGGTTCAATCTGTCCATCTACTCGTAGTTTTTCTCCTTCCACTTATTCTCTGGGCTACTATTCAGACATTCATCGTTAAGTAGGGGCTTCCTGATGGATTGCCCCGCCCATCTTAACTTCCTTGTCTTTATATTATATCATGAGATAGTGATTGACCAGTTTTTTTAAAATAGTTGATTTTTTTTTTTTATTCGCTAATAATCAATCGCTAATAATAATAATTCCAGTTCGTTCCTTAATGTGTAGTGTTTTTAATTTATGTTATTTATTTTTTCCATTCCTTTTTATAAGAAAACATAAATAAACTTTCAATATCACTCAAACAGGTCAGCGCTATAGGGTCGTTCACTCGGGATTCCTTTAAACTATTATGCACGATATCACATTAAGTATTCATAACATGTTGCGTGTACACTTCTATTATCGGTTTTCATGTTTTGGAAACATAACTGTGAACTATAAATATGTTTTATAATTAAAGATACGTATTATTAGTTTAAATTAGCGGTTAGATTAATAATTGTAAAAAAGAAATGATTTTTTTATTCTTTCCTGCGTTTTGGAAACATAAGGTTATGATAATTGAATTCTGCCTGTTAGTGAGTTTTATTGATTTATATATATATATATATAATAGAACTCCATGAATAGAAAGAAATTCCAAAACAAGGAGGGCATGAAACAACATATTAATCAGTTTTTTAACAATAAACTGCAGACATTCTATCGACATGGCATTATGCAGTCAGTGAAAATATGGGAAAAAGTCATATAAATAATGGTCAATATTTTGAGTGAAGACACTCTTTATGTCTATAATATATTGAATTTTATTTCACTCTGAAAAACCGAAAGGACTTAATTGCCAACCCAATATGTTGAATATTCCATGTATTTTTTTTAAATAAAGGATTTGCCATCTAAACAGTGTGAAAAGGCGCCATCACAATATGAAATTGTTAATTTTTAATCCTTTGTTGATATAATAAGAAAAAAGAAAATACAGGCTCAGCTCCACTGAATATTCATACCCTTTTCATGTCGGGCGGTTGATTAAAAAAAATAAATCTACTTCATACATTTTAATAAATCCCTTGTTGAAAGAAATGTATTTAATAAACCGGTGAGCATACAGGTGTTGATTGAATTTGTTGATGGTTGCTCTGGATTAGGGAAAACTTGAATTGAATAACTTTAAGATCCAATAAGCAATTGATTTAAAAAAAAAAAAATTAATATTTATATTTTTGTCATAGGACTTATTGAAACATAGGTCAAATGGCCAGTGGATCTTGATTAAAATATTTATATTAATAGGGAGCGGAGTAGCTCAGTGAGCAAGGCACAACAAAATGTGCTTCAATGCTCCGAGTACCGAATTACAATCTCGCTGTGGTGATTCCCTTTCGCCTGTTCTGTCCAATTTGTCATTAGAGCATGCCATTAGGGAGGTAATGTGTGCCGAAAAAGGGTTGGATCTGGGTGGGACAACATCCGTTCTGGGCTATGCTGATGATTTGGTCCTGTTAAGCGAAGACACGGAAACTATAAAACTAAATGCGAGAATGTTAATGGAAGCCGGTAAAGAACTAGGGTTCAAAATAAACTCGGAAAAGACAAGATATGTGGTTAGCTGCAAAAATGGCGATATTTTTGGTGATATCGATATATAAGGTAATATGTTTAAAAGAGAAGTGTAGGTATCGACGCACGAAAAAGAAAATTGTTACGAATAACGAAAAAAATAGATCTATAAAACCATTATCTTACCTACAGTTCTTTATGGATGCGAAGCGTGGCAGCTTACACTAAGGGATGAGCAATGTCTTAAGGTTTTTGAAAATAAATTATTCCGTAGAATATTCGAATGATGAATTAACAGGATAGTTCAGACGGATACACAACGCCGAATCGCGTGAACTATATCCGATTAATATAATTGAGGTGATTACATCGCGGCGAATCAAATGGGTTTGTAAAATTGTTGGGCTTAGTAACCAAAGAATTTCTAAAAGATTAATATTTTCTGTAACGAATGATAAACGTCAGAGGGGTACACCGAAGCGAAGGTGGAGAGATTGCGTTAAAGCCGATCTATAGGGACTGGGTTTGGACGGCGAGCGGTGGAGAGAGGTGTGTAATGAGTGATTGGTGATGTCTGCATCGAACCTTCGGGTTCGCTAAGCCTTTTATTATTATTATTAATTTGTCACTAGAACGATAATGTTACTTTAGATGCATAATTGTTTGGAAATAATAAGCCATGGTGAAATAATTTGCAGCGTTTTTTTTAATTTACACAAATAATACTGTTCGTAGACATCTCATATGGTACTTCGAAAGTTAATTTATTAGCCTATTGTTAAAAGCTAAAATTTAAAATTGTTTTTATTATTTTTATGTCAATTGTTCCCATAATTTAAATATCATTTTTGTACCTAAAGTAAAGAAAACGCCACCTAGTGGGAAAAGGTTTATATCGGGTCACTTTCGATGCAGAAGTGACCCGATATAAACTTTTTTGTCCCTTATCTGTCCATTTCTCGCCTCCAGAGTTGGACCTATTCAAACTATCATCGACTAACCAGTGCCGTATTTATATCATGCAGGATCTGAGACAGATCTATTTTTAGGGTTCATTTTTTTTTTGTCCTCGCTTTTTCGGACATGACGGGCTTTTCCCTGACCGGGGAGATGGCGGAGGATTAGTGCAAAAGTTAAAAGCCTTCCCTCGAAACACCGAAACGCGAACTCGTAATTATCAGGTTGCCCGCCGACTGAGCCTTTTATTATTATTTCAGCAGTCACGAATCGATCCTGAGATCAGAGACTCTCCTGGGTCATACTGAGCCTCTTCAATATGCGTACTATATGTTAATAAAATAATTGTATTAGAGGAAAAACAATCTGGAGGTTCAGTATGATCTTAGTCATATCACTTCCTTGCACAACTTTCTTCGACTAAGAAACAGTATTTCCTTGGAAAGTACTGATTTGGCTACGACAGTACTACTGTGACAGTACATTCGTACAGTTTCCTTGGAAGCCTTACTTAAATTTATATATTCTAACTTATCTCTAGTTTTCGGCAATATATTTGTACACACACACACACACACACCACTTCGTAGTTCCGTTTAAACAACTGTGCAAACAGGATACAATTAATAGTAAAGTTATACAGTTGTGTATACGTGTTTGCACATGTTCTAACAATAAGCTTCCTGTCTTCCAGTTTATTCAAGTTATTTTCCTGTTCGCAATTTACATTTGAAGGCTTGATTACGTTTAACATTTTTATTATTCCTATGAAATAATCCTAGAATGTGATAAACTTTTATAGTTTGAACAATACTGTACTAGTGAAATTTTATTCTAATTCAATAGTTTTACGATATATTTCAAATAAATGACATAAAAGTCTATTGGTTAATAGGAATTGGAAAATCAGTAATTTCAGGGAAGAATTAAGTCATGGATTATTCCGGGGAACGCGGAGAGGACAAGGGATTTCGCAAGACAAAATAACAATGAAGTGAGTAACGACGCAGGCTGGCTAAGGAGTGGTTCCTCCTCCTATCGATTCCGCAATATAGGCAACATCGATACTATGGTACATCGATATTAATGGTTTGACGTTACATCTGATCACCAATTAAGGTCATATCATATTTGCGACTTACTCCTTATGTCGTAATTATCTATATAAATAAAATAAAGGTTTTGTCTGTATATTGAATAGAATCAACCCGTTTCATTATATCTTTCTGCCTCATACATTACAGACTCCAAATCCACTTTTAAAAATTTTTTTGTTTGTAAGTCCGCATTTTCTAACGAAATTTTGTCAGGGTAAGCTCATCAATGGCTTTTGAAATTTTGACATTATATTTAGGTTTGATTGACTTAAAACATAGGCTTTAAACGAAAACAAAATATTGAGTAGGACCCAAGTTATGAATTCTTGAATAATTTGTCTAGAAATCCCGGTTAGGTAGTTACTTCTATTCAACTGATCAATTATAATAATAAAACTATTTTTTAAAATTATAACATAATAAAAAAATTAATTTTTTTTCAATTATAATAAAACTTTTTTTTTCTCTTAACCCCAATGATATAATACTTTGAACAATTTATTTTACAACTAGCTGATGTACTCGTCGTTGACAAGTGTATAGTTAAAATTTGAGAATCTTTTTTTTTTAAATGGGTTTTGTAATATGGGGAGGGATGCTTATTTAATTTCATAAAATCGGGTGGGAATGTGTTTTGAAATTTTTATGTAGGGTGCTCAAGGTTTCGCAGTAGTCATAATCAAAAGTTTGTTATTCGGCTATTTTCTAGAGATCTCTTTATTATAATCCCTAAATAGAGATAATTTTAATTTGTCTAGAGGTCCCCGGTTAGGGAGTTACTTACTTCGATTCTCATCCCAACCTACTCTATCGCGAGCCACATTTAAAAGTTGTACTATTCAACTAATAGAAAAAATATCACAACTCAATGGGAAAAATCCAAAATCCCGTAACGCGTTGTCTCTTAAAACGCGGGTAAAACACATTCAACTTTGTCCGATCTTCCCGTTCAAGGTATCACTTGATTCAACTTCCCGAGTCTAACAAGTGTTGTCGTATACATTTTTAGGATTAACCAAATATATTAGGCGAAAATCGGGGAGAGGTGAAAAACTCCCAAAAATTTCATCCCTCCCGCCACAATATTCACAATATTTTACACGGATGTAGGTGACTCAATGTCCAATGTTATTTTGCGAGCGATAAACTCTGCAGAGTTTAAAGAAGTAGAGGACTACAACTCTTTTTGATTATTTCAATCGACTCCACAATTTCCTAGCTTCATCATAAATGAAAATTAAACACTTAAAATACGTTAACAAATACTTAAACCATAAGCCCATTTTAAAAAATTTCAAAACATACATATTTTTAAACTATATCAATGTACATCATGTATAATATATATTAAGATACATTATAAAATAGTGGCCCAAGGTACAATGATATGACTTTATTTATTTTTTTAATTGAATATTTTAGCAAAGTCCTAAAGTATTTTGCTTAGAGACCATGTCTTAAAAGAAGCTAGAGAGATTAATATACATCGACTTTTAATTTTGAGTATGTTTATGTCAGTTTTTTATTAAAAATTTTTATATATTTGTTTCTGCTGGAATTACATACTATGTAGATCTTTTGCCGCCTTAACAAGCCTGCTCCATCTCTGCCTGTCTTGGGCTTTCCATGTCTTCGTTGATTCTAGCTATCCATCTACTTTTTGGCCTTTCTGATTATTATTATATTTAGTAAATAAAAATTACTTTTCCAACTCTAAAAGACTTTTATCAATATCTTCAAAAAACGGAGCGGATTGTTTTACACATTGTTTTGGTAGTGCGTTGTACTCAATTTTACCACAAATCCTGACTCCCCCACGGAGGAATTTCTAATTCTTAGGGTGGCGCAAGGTACACGTATTTTCCCTACACATCGTCGGCACCATGTTAGTGTAACGAATGTAAATTTTTTTTACTTAAAAACTTTCTATAATGATTAACGTTACGGCAACTCTTGCTATAGCCTGTTCCCAGTTTTATTCCTTGTTCAGACCGAAGTCCCCTCCCCCCCACACCTGACATGAATACGATAGTTTGTTTAAATACGTTCTATTTACGTCATGTTCTGATAGGAATTATGCAGGATGTGATGTGGGATTCGGCTATAGGTGTTCTCAATCAGAGCTACGAGTACTCGAGCAGCCACTAATTGGAATATTGTGTTGGCGACAGCTGAAGGATATTTGGCAATGGTGGACGTGGCCACGTGGCGGCGGGTCGCCCTTGCAGGGTAATGAACCCAGATTATTGAAGAGAAGTAGGGGAGGAGGAGAGTGGGGTGGTAGGGCTTTTGGGGGTGTCTGTCCCGATTCGGTGGGTAAGGGGGGAGCTTTATATACTGTCGAGCCTGTCATTTTACCTTTGATTATCAAATAATATGCTTCAAAGGTTAATTTACAGAACATTCCATGCAACCCCTATTTAGCTCTCGAGACAATATCTCTTCTAATAAAGGAGACGCTTACAAACAAGTTATTACTTCGAGTAAACATTTCCAATATAAATTAACTAATTTAATTTTTAAAGGAAGGAGATGGTCCGGGGTGGCGGTCATAAATAGGCTAAATATTGGCAAAACTATTATATTAAAAGCCAACGTTTCGACCCGACTTTGCACGTCTTCTTCAGGAAGGTGTGTATAGCTAACTGTTTCACTTAGAACTGACTAAGTGAATCAGTTCTAAGTGAAACTTCTATATGAACACACCTCCCTGAAGAAGACCATCAAAGTGAAAACGTTGGCTTTTAATAAAATAGTTTTTCCACTATTAAGCCTATTTATGACCGCCACCCTGGACCGACTCCTTTCTTCTATAATGCAACGGTAAACTATTACATATTCAATATAATTTAATTTTTTTTTTAAATATGGCTATTTGAACACTTACTAGACAAGCGCTCTAAACTTCCAACTACTAAATAATGAGGCCTGTTTGTACTTACGGAGTTGAACCTTTGGGGTTCCACTAAACTATCAAATTTCGTATTCAATCCTTACAATCCGAAATTCTTCAGAAGGTCATCAATGTTCCTTACTTTTTCACAAATGAAATTTGTTTCATATTTTGCTGATTTAGTCCAAGCCGTTTACCTATCCTTCCATAATAAATTCCAGACTTATTCAAATCCACTAATTTCCAATCTTGTATCCTTTTCAAATCCTGACAGTCCTTCTAGGTAGGGGTGGGTGATAGTAGATAGTACTTTCGATATATCGATAGTTTAAACTATCTATAGTTCGTATTCTCCATGTCACAAATTATATTAAAATTGTTTATACTTGAAGAAATAATTTTAATAACACTCCTTCATTCTCGTACCTATTTATTGATGTACGAGATATAGTGATAATATAAAAATGTAAAAGTTAAATATTCAATAATGGAAAACGGTTATTGTATAATGCAAACGCCACATTAAGAAAATAAATGGATAGAAGCGTGAAGGCGTGTTTAAAGCTATTCTTATCAGTATACGAAAATTGAACGAGAAGAAGCCTTCAAGAAAAAAATAATTCAATCTCAAATTACTTCCTTAGAAATATTTTTACAACTCCAGTTGTGCCGATGGAAAAAATTGTTATATAGAAATATAATTATTAAATTTACTAGGATGCCATTACAGTTTTATAATATTTTTTAAATTAGATGTTATTATCAAATTAAATTTAGAATCTTGGAAATTAAAAGACACACATTTCTTGCCTCCTTTTTTAAACCAAATAGTTAAAACAATACTACCTATATGTCGTCGATGTTTCTTGTTTGAATTCAACAATCAGGAAAATAAATGCATTTATGTATAAATATGCATTTATAAATATGCATAAATAAATGTATTTTCCCTTCAATAGTTTTTTAAATAATATTTATTAGTGCCTTAACATAAATCTTTAAGAATGTTTCCAATATAAATATTAATTATTATAAAACATATGCAGCATTTTAAAGTCAACAACTAAATAATACAGTGAAAATAAATCCTCTTTAACTCTCTATCGGGAAGTTACTAAACTATTGATACTATCGAACCATCGATAATGGAAAACTATCAACTATCGCCCATCCCTACTTCTAGGCGTCCGAAAACTTAACTTCTTAAGGACCTTCTAATATAACCATAACTTCAGTGCAACCAATGGTATTTTTACTGCAAGTCTGTCCATATGGAAAAGGAGTTTAAATATACTGGATTTTTTTTTTTAATTGAAAACTCTTTTAAGCGCGTTTTGCACTATTTTGTGGGGAGTGAATTAGATTAAATCGTCAGATCTCCGGTGTGTAACGCTCGGATAAAGTCTTCTTGCATATGGATTAAAATATGTCAGAAACTAAAAATCGGATCTGTATACTGTTAGCGAGGGTATTGTTCACCATTTCGTCCTCTCTGTAATAGGCAATCATTCAAAATAACGCAACACTGTATTAGGCAGGCAAAAATAGTGTCGAAAACCGAAGAAATAGTGTAACGAAGTAAAGTGGGTAATGAAATATTAATCTGGCCTTGTTGATTTTTTCACTTCTATCGTGTGGTCTAAAGCACGTTACTTTATATATATATATATATATTTTTTTTTTTTATAATGTACTGTTATTTTTTGTTATGTTATTTATTCGATTTGATGAAGTTTACCAGGATGATGAGTGTGAGTATATCCGATAACAGTCACCAATATTGGTGTATAATCTATTTATAGTGACCTAGTATCTTTTCATGACCATCCTGAATGGTTTTAAGTTTTTTTCCGTAAATATCGCCTAATTTTAAAGTTTTTGATATAATATTTTTTTTAAAATTTACTTTCCTTTAATTATCATTATATGTAACATATTATGAAACGTATATATTTTAGCTATAGTTTCCACCTTATCTTTCGCTTTGGCTTGGAGTGATGTTTATTTCCACAGCCGAATATACACAAACGCCCGACCAAAGTTGGCAAACAGCCACACATCACCTCTGCCATTGTGGAGTCGAGTACTGTTAGAGTCGGGAAAATCGATCTCGACTGTTTCAAAGCCGCTGTCACTTGGTTCTCTTTTCATAGTATATGTCCTTTTTACCGTAGCTGAGAGTGTATCCTTTTGGAGGTGGTTTGGTCAGTTCCATTCCCCATGTCTGCTCCCTCGATCTGGTCAAAGGTCAGCTTTCTCCTGCGTAATGGCGACGTTACCTAAGTGTCTTAGTTTAGGTGTGTCGTATCTTATATACGTACTCGTTAAGAAAATAATATAATTCGTTATTGCGTCTTCTTGTCGTATTTCATAGACATTAGAAAACACGCATGTATTAGGAATATAATTTTATTGAAATCTGTATAGAGTAATAGCGTAATTAAATAAAAAGTCTTAATAGTTTTGTCTTTATGTGTGCCAATATAAGAATGTACGTATAAATAGTTCCTTTTATTTATTTTACTTTTTTTTTTTCCATTACACCACAAGTATCCTAGGATTTTATTTTATCTTAGTGTCTGCATATTATTATATAAACCACTGTAGATTACATTTTGTATTAAGTTAGTTTTCTATTAGATAGCCTATTGTTTATAAATTATGTAGTTATGTATATATAAATATCTAATTTCTCTTCTTCTTTTTTTTCATCGTAATTAAGTAATTTTAAGAAGATTTTATGTTCATTTGTATATATATTTTATTTTTTATTTTTTACTGGTTACATACTTTTTAAATAATGTATATAATATTAAAATTTTTATAAGTTAGTTTTTGGCCAGATTTGTACTTATTAAGATTATTAAGATTTGTAGTATTAACTGTTCATTGTTGTTCTAAAGGATCTTAGTCCCAGAATAAAGTTTCTATTCTATTCTATTCTAATAATAAAAATACTTATTAAATAACATTATGTTTTTAATTATTCATGCATACCAGACTGAAAAGACTAGAAACCGCCCGACGTTGTGTATTACTACAGCACTTACTAGACAACTTACGGAGTTGAGCTATTGGGCTCCATTAAACCATCGAATTCCTCTCGTATCCAATCCTTACAATCCAAAATCCTTCGTAAAATCCTCAATGTTCCCTTCTTTGTTACAAATAAAACCATCCATAATGACCTTAATGTTCCATATCTAGTCCAATCCAGATACCTATCCTTCCATAATAAACTTCAGAATCATCCCAACCCTCTCGTTTCTAACCTTGCTTCCTTTTCTATCCTGATAACCCTCCGAGGCGTCTGAAAAGAAGATGGCCACGTGATCTCCTAATGTAGACATATCATTAGAGTGCTGCCATTGGGTAGTTTCTCAACAAGTATTTTCACGTCATTATATCCATATGTTCAAATTTACAACTGTATACAAATAACTATACACTCATTAAATGTAATACAGATAAATACAAGGCATAATAAGGCTTAAAGAGAATCTATCCATTTGTAGTACTCTAACAAAGTATCTAAATCAGGAGACCAAGAGGCCATCTTCTTTTCAGACGCCTTGCGGGAGTTATCAGGGATCGAGGAGGATGCAAGGTTAGAAACGAGAGGATTCGGATGGTTTTGAAGTTTATTATGGAAGAATAGGTATCTGAATTGGGTAAAATCGGAAATATATGTAACATTCAGGTCGTTATGGATTATTTTATTAGTAAGAAAGTATTAAGAGAGGAATTCAATGGTTTAGTGGAGCCCTAAAGCTCAACTCCATAAGTAAAAATTTACTTTATTATAGTCATGTATATCAGTCTTTTGTAATTTACTGAAAGCTTAGAGCGTTTGTCTAGTAAGTGCTGAATGTAGTCGGAAGCGTCGAGCGGTTTCTTGTCGTTTCAGTCTGAAATAAGGATCCCAAGTTACCGTTTGTCCAAGTGGAGTTCTATTGGTTCAATAGGGATAAGTGGAATTAAAGGATACTGTAGGACAGGAAGTCATAGATTTCCAACGTAGAGTAAAGGTAATTTGATGGCAATATTAAGTTTAAAAAACTAATATAATTGTCGTATGTTTACTGCCTATCTGATTTCACAGCCATTATATTCTTAACAATTGAATTAAGTTCAATTATTCAATGAGAAATAATTAAACTGATAACAATCCGTTCGTATATTAATTCCAAATTTTCTTACCGTTTCGCTCCTATATCAAATGATTCATTTTTTGAATGTAGGGTTATACAGGAGTATAGATTAGTGTATCTGTAAATGTTAATAGTGAATTGAATTTAAACAGAACCATTACGTGCCAACCTGCACAATCCCTGAAAATATCATATATATTGTATTAATGGTAGTAGGTTATAAGTCCCTCACATAGATTTGACTACATATAGATATGGAACTAGATTTTTTCTTTGATGTCCAAAACGTAATTTCGTGAATTTGTTTTTTGCTGTACATTATTTAAATAAAGAATTCGAATGGGTCTGAAGATTATCATGGAGGGGTAGGTATCTGTATCGGGTCAAATCAGCAACATTCTTAAGATTTATAATTAATTTTTACATTTTCCCCATTATTATGCACTGCCTAATGATATAGAAAAAGAATGGTTTGTATTATAAGTAATATGCTTGGTGCCCCAGACGTTGCAGTACTAACTAGACTAGAACTCCAGTAACCCAGTTTGTTAAGATGAGCTGGCAAGGTCAAGGTTTAATCTACTGCTGTGTGTGTATCATATATATATATATATATATATATATATATATATATATATATTTATATATATATATACATATATATTCATTTAACAAACATAAAAAAATATATTTATTTCTCAGCTTAAGTCAATAAATAAATAATTATTTTTTCCGACTTTATTATTCTTATATTATAATACAGGAAAAATACTGGTTTCCAGATAAATTTTATTGAAAATAATTATTACACTTTTAGGTTTTTTTGTCTTCGATCACAGATTAAAAGCCCTTCTGGCACCGGGAAACGAACTCCTAATTACTTTATCATATAAACTTCGGTTTATCGGGTTTCGTACATGCTCTAACCTTCTCGGCCACCCCGTCTCCATTTATTGCACTCTACATTTTTTTTTTTTTTTTTTTTTTTAGTTTATTCATTTAGAAATAGAACCATCTGTCACGTGTACAATAATTATAGTGATATATGATATAAAACATTCATACCATGTATACAGAAAATATAAAAGACACTCTAAAATTATGATACATTTACTATTTTAGTGGTGTGAAATCGTCTAATAATTAGGCGTTGTGTTCATTTTTGCCAAATCCTGAAAGCTTCCTTTACGTTGCCGCCGTATACTTAAAAAATATCTTTTACAGCATGAGAAACATTGAAAACCGTTCATAGCGTTACTCTGAAAAGTTTATTTGAGCAACCCGTTTTATAATTCATAATCGACAGTTTACAAATATTAATTTTAGCCACTAATTAATTGTTAATTTTAAATTGTATCAGATATGTAATGAATTGAAGATGGTATTTAAAATTTTATTTTCAATTTCTTTGTTATTTTTTAATTGCAACATTTGTACAATGACACAAGAGATAAGCTCTAACTACCTCTCGACCCCTGGCGAGGTAACAATGCATGATGTCACTACATCGATAGGAATGAAAATCGATTGCAGGTAAATGTTGACCTTTCAACTTAACGTTCGCCATTGCTCGTTCAGCGAAGTTCATCTATCGCGAGGCATCGGCACTTATTTCATCAGCTTAACTTAACTGGTAGCAACAGTAAAGCAGCCCAGGTTAGAATTTTATCGTTTATATAAATAAATAAGTATATATATATATATATATATATATATATATATATATATATATATACACAAATAGAAATACAAAATAACTTTATTCTGGGACCAAGTCAAGTAAATATTAGGTAAACAAGCTATATACAAAAAAAAATCTATATATGAAACCCTTAAAGCTATGTACGGTAGGAAAAATTATAATTATACAGTTTTAAGAAAAAAATACATTGAGTTCTTGTTTAAAATAAACTTTGTGTTTATGCTAACAAACGAAGGACGAATCCGACAAATATATATATATATATATATATATATATATATATATATATATATATATATATATATATATATATATATATATATATATATATATATATATAGTGGCTCACAGTCAAAATGATATTGATAGAAATTATTGAATAAATAAATAGTTCAATTTATATTACATTAAAATAATAATTTATTGTAATCAATAAACATCCTGGTGAAGTGTTATTTTCTTGTGTTCTTTATCTTTTTCTTATGTTCTGTTACGTTTCTTTTTGTGGGGGTGTATGGCGGCATATGGTGTAGGAAATCTTCACTTTATGGTGGAAATATTCACATGGTATAGTGAATAAGCATGTTTACAAAGACATTTTGATAAGAATCTTATAAGAAATTATAGGAATTAAATGCAAAAGTATATTGGTTATACCAATTATTAACATATGGTAACTGAGACCGTCGAGTATTAGTAACTAGTTTGCCTTAATTTTTATTTTAAAAAATCGATTTTTTTTTACCAGTCCTGGTTTTGGT
Organism: Nezara viridula; assembly: GCA_928085145.1. Classification (NCBI taxonomy): domain Eukaryota; kingdom Metazoa; phylum Arthropoda; class Insecta; order Hemiptera; family Pentatomidae; genus Nezara; species Nezara viridula. Next base: position 7,981,504 of record OV725080.1, on the reverse strand, counting down.
CTTGCAACAGTTAGACGGCCTTGTTCTTGTTGTACATTATTATAAGATGTTTATTTTATTTTATTTTTGTCGGTACGCCTAATGATTTCTAAAACGAAAGGAAAAATCATTCTCTATTTTTTCGATTTATGTTTAATTAAAAAAAAAATCGATTAGTTTGAAATAAATTTGGATATGAAAATTTGAAATTACTCCTTAGATTAATAGAGTTTACATAAGATTTCTGCTCTAAATTTAGGCCCCCCATGTTGACCTTGCACACTTCCAAACACAAACCCACACACCCCCCCCCCCTTCTACTTTAGGGTCTGAGACGATATATCGCCTAAGTTTCCCCGTCCCTAACATTTACACACTGACACACTGAGACAATAACATGCTAAATGGCCCATGTCCCCAGGCCCCTTGTGCTATTTGCCCCTATATGACCCTCACTATCCCCTGTGCTATTCCCTATATATATGCCACTTATGTATGAATCCCCCCTTTATTATTTCTCCTCAGTTCCTCTTCACAATCCAATCAGACGCTTGTTAATTATGTATCATGTAACAAGGATGATTTTCTTTCATATAGAATAGAATAGAAAATTAAAGTTTCTTCTGGGACTAAGTCCCTTTAGAATAACAATGATGAGTTAATGCAAAGTAAAGTACAAATCTGGCCAAAAACTAACTTCTAAAAATTTTAATATTATATACATTATTTAAAAAGTATGTAACCAGTAAAAAATAAAATATATATACAAATGAACATAAAATCTTCTCAAAGTTACTTAATTGTGATGAAAAAAAAAAAGAAGAGAAATTACATATTTATATATACATAACTACACAATTTATAAACAATAGACTGTCTAATGGAATACTAACTTAATACAAAATGTAATAATCTCTAAAGTGATTTATATAATAATATGCAGACACTAAGATAAAATATAATCTTAGGATTACTTGTGGTGTAATGGAGAAAAAAAATAAATAAATAAAAGGAACTATTTATTTACATTCTCATATTGGCACAAAGAAAGACAAAAATGTAAAATATAAACATATATACCCGAAAGAAATAGCACAACCTGAGGAGAAGAGAAAAAAAAAATAAATAGTAAAAATAATAGTCAAAGTAGGTGACAAAGATCATTGCTGTTTTATGTTAAAACTTAAACAGTAGGCACCACTATTTACTTCACTCAAATTCAGTTCATAAAAGGAAATTTATGGTAGCAAATCTTCTGTTTGGGATGTAAGGAGATATTGGAAAAGGAGGTATCATATACTATTATTTTATTTTATTTTTTATTTATTATTTGTGAATTGGAAAGATTCAGTATCACTTTTGACATAGCACTGTGAGGTGACGCATAAAAAGTAAGAGATTGTTTGTTGTTTTTTATCCATTTTTCTTTTTTTCCATCTACAAGATTGTATATATTTTAGAGGTATTTCATTTCTTAAATTCCTCAATTTGTATACATATATATCTTTTCCTATCTTAATCTCCGTGTTTTTTTATATTGTACAATACCATTGCGTATTGTATAAAATATATAAACAATTAGAGAAGGAGTTGATCGGAGGAGGGAAGGGGGCTGCGGTCAAATAAATACTAAATTATAGAAATACATGTTTACTAGAGCTGTTTTTGTCTCCCGCTGTGCTACATCCTACGCCCTGATGAAGACCTGCTAAGTGGGTCGAAACGTCGTCAAAAAAATTAAATAATACTATTTCTATAATTTAGTATTTATTTGACCGCACTCCCCCGATCAACTCCTCATATTATATCACGGTGAACCATCTCTACATCATTATTTATAAATAATATATTTTCTCTGAATCAGTTCTTTTTTTTTTCGCAATTGTTTTCTTGTAAAATTAATTTATTGCCCTTTCCTAATTCTATTTATCTATCTATTCTTATTTTATATCTCTTATGCTGAGATAATGCAATATTGTGATCCTGTTGCTCATCTTCTGTCATTAATGTATCTTTAATATATGTATATATTTTGTATGCTTTAGCTGTTTGGGTTTCAACATAATTCAATTTTTTTTATTTACGTACTTTTGATATTTTTTCTTTTCTAGACGTTTTGCTTTTTCTTTCTAAACGTGTAATTCTTTTTTATTTCCAGTAAAGTTATAAGTAGAGTTGAGAAGATTTTATTTTATTTTTTAGTAATTCATATATTTTTATTGAAATTGAATATATTGTTGGAATGTTTGTTAAGTTAGTTTCTTTGCCAGATATGTTTTTTTTTTCTTTTGTAACTGTTCATTATTGTTATTCTAAGGAGACATCGTCACAGAATAAAGTTTATTTTCTATTTCTATTTGAATGCTATCAATCTACTTAAGGTTCACGATATATCCAGCTTGTCTGAGTAATATGGGTATACGTTCACTGTAGCTGCTATAATTGTGTCTAATTGTTCTGGTCCAACCCACACCAAAATTTGGAGAAAATTGCTTGTAAGTGGGTCGTGGTAAAGGTTAATTCGTCTAATTGCTACTAATTAACATCTCAGACATTTTATATAATATGTTTTATATCTATATGGGAGTCGGGTTTGAATCCGGTGAAAGCTTCACTGATGTGAAAATTTCCTATATGAAATTTGGTAAACTAATTTTGACAAGTGCGTTCGGTTAAGCCATCATCCCCATAAACACTGCACATTTTTCTATGAGCTTCTGCAGCACGCTTACCTTTTTCAAAATAACACAACAAAATATGCCGATAATGAATGATATTTTTTTCTATATTCACAATGCATAGCAAATAGCAAACACGATACTAAGCTAGTATCAACAAGAGTTAACAGATATAATTGTTGACATATTACAAACAGGATAAACAATCCACCTTGATTCATCAGATAAGGAATGTATCATAGTGACATAAAAATAAACAGAAAAACCGCAGAACAGAACTTACTTGCCAATCCAATATTTATTATATTTTATCAGCTTTGGATCGACCATGAGATGAGGAGACCTTCCTGTCTCACCACACCCAGCCGCTATAAATTGGATAGATTCTCTTAATTAAAATAATTAATTAAATGGGGAAAACCTGGAGGTTGAGAGTGATCTTGGCCCAATCAAATCCCTGCACCACCGTTGGTCTTAAAGCAGTGCTTCCTCACTAAATACTGAACCCCCGAAGACTCCTCGTGATTTGTAGTGGTACAGTATTATATTACCGTACAGTATTGATTATATACACAAATTTATATGTTTATATATACATAGGTATATATTATGTTTTCTTTCTCTCGTTAGGAGAACTAATAATTTCTTCTGGTAACCCAGCCTTTAAAGCTAAATTATTGAAGTTTCCTTCCTTGGATCAACGTAGCATTGGCTATTTTCTAAGATGGATTTTTATTATATATATATTTTTTATTTACCATCCGTTTATGTTATGTTATTTTATTTGTTCGTTATTTTCAAAATATTTATTTAATTTCAATCGCCCCAACAATAAATATTTTTAATATTTACGTAACTACAATTTCTTGAAAACGAAACGCGATCCCTAACAACCTTATCATAATTAGAGTTCCCTTTCATCACTTGGTCCACCTGGCGGCTGCTAGCGAACGATAAGGCTCTCTTCCTGGAAGTCAGGCCTATTCTCAATTTATAATTTTATTAAAAGATCATTTCAATGATACAATTTATAATTGCTAATAACAACTAAAAATTGATTACATATTATAAGATTACTATATAATATTATTATAAGCTTATGAATCATTTTTACATCTGCGTTTACTAAATGTAATTAAAATGGCAAAACAAAATATTCTGTTTTTCGATTTTTTTTTTATCTAGAGAACGGGATAGCTTAGTAGTAGCTTAGTGGGTTAGTACTGACTTCCTAATCTCAATGTCCTGGGTTCTAATCCGGCTGATGACAAGTAATTTTAAATCATCTTTAGATTGGTCCTCTGGTATGGAGACCCTCTTGGGGTACACGCTAGCCTCTATAAAGTGGACATTCTTAATACAATAATTATTTCAGAGGAAAATATGGCGGTTAAACTTGATCCCGACCAGATCACCTTCCTACACAACCGTTGACTAAGAAACAGTAGTTACCTACGATTCAAATGAAAAGCCAATGAGTATCTATGAGTATTTAGTTTCCTAATTAAATTGACAAAGTTTGCTGATATCCACATAGAAAACGCCCGAATTCAGAAAATTTTCGTAAATATAATATTTGTAGGTTACGATGAGATGAAGTGATTTACGAAGTTTTAGGTGGATTTTAATAATTTGATAAAAAGAGTTCTGTACCAGAGACTATCACTTTTTTTTACACTGAAATTACTAGTTTTACATTTCCCTTTAAAGGGAGGCACATTATGTTGACTATTCGCACATGTTTTTACTATATTTCGACTGCTGACCAACTATGTCCTGCAGACAAATAACAGAGTCTTGGATGAAAGCCTTAATTATAAGCAGGAGGCACGAGTCGAGGTCATTTTTTATAGTTGGATATTCTTCTGACACAAGATGTTTTCCTCCCTCTCACGTCTCGGCCCTCTTGTTCCTTTTGGGCCAGTTCTCGGGAGAGCATTAAGAAGGACTAATGGCTGCCGGGAAGTCCTCAACCGTAAGGTAATGGTCGTCGTTTACTCCGGCTCTTCGCCGTGGTAATGAGGGTCCAAGATTCAGGTGGTTTCCTGTGTGTCCACATTTCCGTCCTTCTCTTTAAGTAGGACGAATAGCGTACCTATTCTGAATCCAATTCACTACTTTTGTATAGTACATTTATTTTGTATATACATTTTATTATATACAAACGTATATTTTGTATACTTCTGTATATATATTTATTACCATACTACCATAATTGGAGTGGGGTAGCTCAGTGGTAGGGTACTGAGCTTCCAATGCTAAAGGTCCCAGATTCGAATCCCGGCTTATAGTAAAAAAAATTATTTATTCTGTTTTATTGACCTTGGGGCGACCCTGTGTAGGTAGACCCACCCTGTTGAGGCACACCCAACCTCTATTAATTCGGTGTCCTTAATTATAATAATTAATTAAGGGAAAAAAATCTGACGTTTGAGCGTGATCTCTGTCAAATCAGCTCCTTGCACAACCGAAGACCAAGAAACAGTGCTTTCCCTAAATAGTACTGAACCCAAGACCCTTCATCGGTTGTAGTGGTACTGGTTTTTTTTGTTTTTTTTTTTAATCTACAACGAGGATCTTAAAGGAAAAAAGTAGTTACAGATTCGATCATTTCATACACCAGCAGCATGTATAAAATATGTATGATATCATGAATCTATTACGGTGGAAACCATGAAATACCTAATATTTGTTAATTCGCCCGTTTTTTTTTTCAGAGCACCACTGGTTGGTCATATCTGCACAAAATATGATAACGTTGATTAATCCAAGTTATTAATTTTTTTTAAAATATTTCTCCCGATTCAAGCGTTTGCACTGTATCGAAGTTCATCGTAAGGGATGGTCCATTTAAAATTCATTGTTTTAAATTTAATGTGCTACTTATAAGTAATTATGAAATAAGTAACATGACATGTACAACATGAAGAGAAACTACCCATTGGTAGCTCTCCATTTATATTTCTGTATTAGAAGGTTCCGAGACCATCTTCTTTTCAGACTCCTCGGAGGGTTATCAGGAATAGAAGAGGAAGCAAGGTTGGAAACGAGAGGTTTCGGATGGTTCAGAAGTTTATTATGGAAGGACAGGTATTTGAATTGATCTAAATCGGAAACATAGGGTACATTAAGGTCGTTATGGATGATTTTGTTTGTGACAAAGTAGGGAGCAAGGATTTTGGATTGTAGGGATTAGATATGATAGTTCAGTAGAGCCCCAAAGCTCGATTCCGTAAGTTCAACTAGGTCCTATTATAGTAATATATATGAGTCTTTAGTAAATAGTTGGAAGTTTAGAGCGTTGGTCTAGTAAGTGCTGCAGTAGTCGAAAACGTCGGGCGGTTTCTAGTCGTTTCAGTCTCTGTTCCACGTCAGTTCCAATAATTTAAAATGTTCAAAAACAAAATAAGAAAGAAAATTTGTGATATTGTTCATTGTAAATTTCTATTCGATTTCTTCAGATAAGGATTCCTAACGTTATTAAATCGTTTTTATATGTTTTTCCAACAAAAAATGAGAAATAATGAGACTGGTGTTTTTTTTTTTTTTAATTTCTTTTTTACGTTTTGATAAAAAATGATACCTGACGTTTAATCAGGTGAAATATTTTAATCTTTATCCGTAGAATCTCCAATAATAATAATTTATATTATTTAGTATAAAACTCAACTTTGTGCTGATATATCGAAAATATGATTCAAGGCTAAGAATTAATAGATCGAGTAAGCGTTGATAGTATCGATTTGTAATCAATTGCTGAAGAGCGTTGGAGAGTTATATATTAGACATTTTATCAGTTTCTAGAGGAGTTATCATGGCAGCGATGGTAGAGGGACCTCTTCTTCTTCTTGAAGATATATCTCTTGAGGACCTGTTTACCACGGCGGAGCGGGACGAGGCGGTTTTATTCTTTATCTCTCTCCTCCTTTCTTATTTCCAGAATCTTAACTAATTCCTCCGAGTTTTATTTTATTTAAACAGTTTTATCCCCATATTTAAATAAGTAGTTAGTGTTACATAATATTATTGAAAAAATTAAAATTGATATTCAACAATTTTGAATTTTTTTCTAATAATGCCATTGTAGTATTACAACATTTTGTTGTGTTACTGTAACTAAATCACATTCAAATAAATGTTTACATTGTAGAATTATATATAATCTGGATCTCATGCAGATTTTTTTATATATTTGAAATGCAATGAAAATAACAATTATAAAATACTATTCAATAACTTTGGATTATACTAATTTCACGATTCACTTGAACTATTTCCACTAATTATAATTTTACAGACGAAAGGAAAACCTCAGCTCGTCCTTCGTTCGTATCCTGTTGTGGATAAAATAATCATGTTGATTATTTAACTATATAATTAAACTCTTAATCACATCACTATTTAAGAATTGTGGGTTGATGGTTGACTGTAGTGAATAATGAAGAGAAGGATGGTTAAGGTGATCAGTGAAAATAAAACTGGCAAAAATAAATAATAATATTTATTTTATCATTTGCCGACGTTTCGACCCGAAGTTCAGGCCTTCATCAGGGCTAAGAAAAGAACCAAGGTATGAGAAACATAAACAATGTAGGTAAAAAAAAAAAAAAAAAAAAAACTTAATGTAAAATGAAGTAGATAAGTGAACATTAAAATAAAATGTAGTTGGTAGAATAATGAGACAATAACAAGAACTAAGAAATAAATAATAATAACCGTTACAAAGTGTGAACTAATGAAGTAAACATAATCAAAATAATGTGACAAAGTACTAAAATGGTAATCTTAGAATAAAATGTAAAACAGAGAAAAGGAATATGAAGTTATACAAGAAAGAAAAATAAATTATAAAATTGAAATATTGTAAAGACTATCAAAATGCAATGACTACGTATAAGAGAATAAAGAGTTTTAAAAAAAGTAAAAAATAAATGAGCAAATGTATCAATATATACAAAGTGTATCAATATATTTCTATCTTCACTTTGTATATATTGGTACATTTGTTCATTTATTTTTTCCATTATTTTAACTCTTTACTATCTTATACGTAGTCAGTACATTTTGATATACTTTACAATATCTTAATTTTCTATCTAACTATTCTATTTACATTATCTCATTTTTTCTATTTACTTTTTTTTTTCTTATATAACTTTATATTCCTTTTCTCTATTTTACATTTTAATCTAAGATTACTATTTTAGTACTTATGCCACCTTATTTTGATTATGTTTACTTCATTATTCCATACTTTGTAACGGTTATTATTATTTATTTTTTAGTCCTTGTTATTGTCATTATTCTACCTACTTCATTTTACTTTAAGCTTGTTTTTTGTTTTTTTCCCTACATTGTTTATGTTTCTCATATCTTGTTATCTGGTTTTTTTCTTAGCCCTGATGAAGGCCTGAACTTCAGGTCGAAACGTCGTCAAATGTTAAAATAAATATTATTATTTACTTTTGCCATTTTATTTCTGACTGATCACCCAACCATCCTTTTCTTCACTAGTTAAGAAATTATATTGGTTTAAATTGTTATCCTTTCTTCATTAAATTTTAGTTCTCTTCCCACTATAATCTCAGATTTTGGCTAATGCCGTCTAGCAAAAGCCTTGTAATAATAAAAAGAAAAACAATATATCAGATTAAAATCTAGAAGGTTGATATTTGTGAAATTGGAAAGCGAATATTTGACATTTGATCGAGAATTGTTTTTTATTTTACGGCTTTTACATCAGTCATAATATAAAATATTATGTCGTCTTCAAATATAAGTTTTCGCCATCTTCTTCTGCCTTGCCTGTCTCAGTTTTGCATGACTCAAGTTGCGGCATCAAAATTTTCGAGGGATTTTTTTATTTTTGAGTGAGGCTAATTTTCGGACTATAGGACAAGGAAAATGTGGAACATACTATACTGGAACAAGTGTAATTGTATATGATCTAGGATTTTTATAATTCTACCTTACCTTGCTCTGTTTTTAAGAAAAAGTATCTTGTTTTTTGTAGAGAATTCAAAATTCTTTAAATTGTATATATTAAGAGAATATTGCATTAACTTATCAGAAGGAGAATTAAATTTTATACATTTTGATTTATGCGTAGTCATAGTTTTCTTTTCTAGATTAGATTCTTTACTGCGATTTTGGAGCCATTTTTTTTAGAAGAAGATAATCTTAAAACAACAGCTTAACTGATTTGATAAAGTATTAAGAATTATATATCATACTGATAAGAAAAATAGCTCGAGAAATAATATATTAATTCATTTATTTTTGGCAATAATGACTTTCAATTAAACAACGACTGAATAATTTGTTGTATTTCCAAATTACATATTTACATGTTAACGTTTCGTGATATTTACTCCCATCTTCAGAACTACAATCCCAATGTTTTTTTGTTGATTCATGGCTAAAAATTGAGTTAAAATATAATGCATGTTACAATACATGTCAGAATTGGGTTGTTACATTAAATTTGTAATTACCTTAAAACTAATGTGCTCCATTGTATGGTTCTAAATTCATGTTATAACAAATTATAGTATTTAATATCCAGATCATTATCATGCTTTCAGACCAATTATTGATTGTCTGCCATGGTGAATACAAATGACTTTTGGATATGACTGTTTATTTTTTTTAAGTATTCAACTTCATTCAGTCATTACCTTTTTCAATCACAATGTTTACTCGTGGTGATAATGAATCGCGAATGATTTTATTCTCGTTCAGGAACAAGGCATTATTAAAAAAAAAAAAAAAAAGACAATGGCGAATTGAATCGGAAGTCCCCCGCAACCTATGTCATTGTTTTTACTTTCTCACAGATGGTTCTTATCGTGTATTCTAAAAAAGGACATTGTTTTCACTTCAACTCTCCAATTGACCTTTTTAAAAACGACTTCTTTAGAAGTTTCATCGAACTCTACCATACGATATTGGGCAATCCCGTTTTTTTTTTTGTTTTTTTTTTAATATGTTTGAAAAGTTGGTAAAAAGCCATCAAAAAAACGTAATCATGTAAAAGGGCTTAAACATTATATATTTTTTAAAATGAGCTAAATATTCAATTTTCTATTCTACTCTTCTATTTACCAAAGTCCGTGGCACAAACCCCTTTTTATCAAATTATTAACATCAACCTGAAACTTCATGAATAGCTTCATCTCATCGTAACCTACAAATATTGTATTTACTAAAATTCTCAGAATTCGGCCGTTTTTATTTGGAGATCGGCAAACTTTGTCTATTTAATTAGGTACTAAATACTCGTAGATGTATAAAAGGCCTATGAAATACATTTCATGGATGTATAAAGTATATGTTTACAACCTTAAATTCATTTACTGTAGTTTGATAACTCTGGGTCTTATATTTTATTTAAATAATTAGTTATCTACGTCCATTTATTTCGAAAAACCTTTTAAATTAAATAATTATTAATTTTCCTTGTAATCCAAATCGCTTTCGTGTAAAAACTTTGACCTATCTGTTTGCTTTTCACTTGAATCTTAAGATAATTTGATCAGAAAATAGAGAAAAAAGGTGGCCTACAAAAATATTGGGTCGTTTCGCGTGATCTACACGCCAACGTTTCAATAAAACGATGTTATATACGTCTAACGATCTATCTATTTAATGGAAATCACTTGTTTTCAAGGAAATTAAATTATATTTGCTTACTAAATGTAAACTTTTTAGGTTTGAAAAAAATATTTAAAATCCACCTAATCAATGCAATGCCATTGTTAAAAAAACTATTTCATAGTACTTGTGGGTTTATGATTGACTGTTGTGGATAATTGAAGAGAAGGATGATGGTTCGGATGGTATCATTTGTCTAACTGAAATGGTATAAAATAAACAATTTTATTTATTTTTACATTCGTCGAAGTTCAGGCCTTCATCAGTGCTGGGAAAAGAACCAGATAACAATAGGTATAACAGCATTGAATAATACAGAATTAAGATGAAAAATCTGGTGCGCGCAACACACAACTTTCACTTACTCTTTGAACTTTGAATAAAAATTATTTTCTGGCCATGTTAGGCTATTATAAAATGTTTTAAATTGCATTTAAAAAAAAAATTAGCATTACCTTATTAACACATTCAAAATTCAAAAACCGAAACAAAGGATATAACCATTGCAGCAGAACGTATTAAAAAAAAACTAGAGACCATATCTTATCTCCTAATTATCCGATTTTAGCGATTTTTTTTTTGTTTTTTAGGCTATTCCATAAACTTTTAGAAAACCATGTACAACATTCCCAAAAAAGTGTATACTTTTTGAGTTATTCGGAATTTAATTTTACCATCCCTCGTAACTTTTTTTCAGCTTCTTTTCGCTGATGAATGTTATATAGATAAATTTGAAGGGTGTCGAGAAAATGACTTTAGCGAAGTTTCAATGAAATCGGTACATTCGTTTAGGCGCTACAGTCTATAGCTATGTTTTTCTGCATTTTTATTTTCTTTTCTCCTTTATGAACTTATCAAATTCTTTCAAAAGTTATATTTAGCATTTTTTCGTAACTCTGAATAATGCGAAATAATTATCTTTTTAAGGTAAATCATATGGAGGTAGACGTATATGAACATTGGGCATTTAAGCCCTGTAAAGTGACATCAATGGGATAAGACCTAATTTATATTAAAGACCTCCTAATTATACAATGATATACCAAGTTTAATCAAAATCGTTAGAGCAGTTTTTGAGAAAACTGTGAAAATGTGATTCAGCGTTGATATAAAGTGGCACCTACGGTTAGTAGATTTTAAGGAAAAAGTTGCCGTCACAACTAAGACATATAAGTATCTTAAATACGTGATATCAGTTTCATAGGACTTTTCGTTTTTGAGCTAGACTGCTAACATACAAACACACAGACACACAGACCATTTGTCGGGACTTGGTCATTTCGACTCAGGGTACCTCAAAACGTATAAATCCGTCGAAAACTCAGATTCAAAAATTTTCTCGATCGCAATACTTACACTTACTATACATTACATATATACGTAAGTGAAAGTAAAAAAGGTGATATGTACAGAATAATAATTTTTAGTAGAACAACTTAACGTAAAATGAAGTAGATGGAATGGGCATTAAAGTAGAACAAAGTAGGCAGAATGATAACAGTGACAGAGAACTAAGAAATAAATAATAATAACTATAACAAAACACGGACCAATGAAATAAGCATAATAAAATATAAGGTAACATAAGATTAGAAATGAAAATGATAATCTAAATTAAAGATCTAATCTAAACTAAATCTAGAGATTGCCATTTTCATTTCTTATGGTACTTTATATTTTATTATGCTTATTTCATTGGTTCGTGCTTTGTTATAGTTATTATTATTTATTTCTTAGTTCTCTGTCACTGTTATCTACTATTTCTATGCCTTACTCATTTACGTTAGTTTCTACTAAAAATTATTAGTTTATACCTATCACCTATTTTAATCTTAATTCAATGTTATTATACCTATTGTTACCTGGTTCTTATTCCCAGCCCTGATGAAGACCTAAACTTCGGACCGAAACGTCGGCGAAGGTGAAAATAAATAAAATTATTTTTTTTTTTTACCATTTCAATTTGACTGATCACCTCAACCATCCTTCTCTTCAATTATTTCATAGTATTTATGTGAAAAAAGAAGTGAAATATAAAACCATTTCATGGATGTATAAAAGCATATGTTTATAACCTTAAATACATTTACCGTAGTTTAATAACTATAGGTATGATATTATATTTAAATAATTAGTTATCAACGTCCGTTTATTCCGAAAATTCGTCATGTAACGTTTTAAAAAATTGAATTACTGAATAATTTAATGAATTTTCCCTTTTTGAAATCCAAACAATATCCGCTTAAAATTCGTATTAAAACATTGGACCTGTCTATGGCAGGCAATGAAAATCTCTGAATTTCATTTTAGCAAACTTTACTATGGAATTAGCAGTTTAATAACTTATAGGCATGCAATCTATAATAATTTATTTATAGGTTGAATATAGAGATATACTTTCAAATCTCTTTAGGCATATAGCTCAGAGACTGTAGTTACGTGGTTTACAAAAACAGATGGAGTACTGAGGATCTTATGGTCTACCGTTGATATAATGAATAGAGTCTTTGTTATTGTAGTCGTCTTAATGATTTGTTAGCTGTAAACTTTAAGCTATAGCTCAACATTGCCAGAATATAATTTATATTCAAAGTACGGAAGTAAGGGAATGAAAATTGTGTGTTGCATGCACCAGATTTTTTAAAAGTCATTTTAGTGATATTTCTAATTGGAAGCTTTATAATATCTGTACCATGAATGATTAGGTTAATTCATGAGTAGTTAATTGTAGTGTTGAAGTATAGAACTGTGAATAAATTTATACAGTTTACCACTATAAATCTCACTAAAATTAATAACCGAAAATGTTGAAATTAGAATTAGTCATTCTGTCAACTCAAAAGCTCATTTAATTCTGTCATTTGTTGCTATAAAAAAAAATACCCCAAAAAACCACGGTACTGAACCTCTTGCTATGTTTTCTTCATTTTATTTTCTAAATGTGATGCTTCAAGTCTTGTTTGTCAGTGGAGGGTCTTTTCTTATCCATTAACCTGTTTTACCTTTCGTGTTTATGACTCGACTCTACTTTCATTATACAGTGCCGGCAGAGTTTTAAAATGTTTCTCAACACGGGGAAAAAAAACCCTCATTACTTATTCTTAGTTGGGAAAATAAATAAATTAAAAATCTCTTGTACTAGAAAATTCTGAGGTCACGGTTTCTTTTTGCCTCAGTAATTTCTTAGTATCTTTACAAACAGAATCAGATTTTTTTAAATTAACGTCTGTGAATTTTATATTTATTTACTCATACCAGATTGAAACGACAAGAAACCACTCGACGTTTCCGATTACTTCAGCACTTAGTAGACAAACGCTCTAAACTTCCCATTAATTACAAAAGACTCATATACTTGACTGTAATAAGACCTATTTGGATTTACGGAGGTGAGCTCTGGGGCTCCACTAAACCATCGAATTCCTCTCGCATCCAATCTTTACAATCCAAAATCCTTCGTAAAATCCTCAATGCTCCTTACTTTGTTACAAATAAAACCATCCATAATGACCTTAATGTTCCTTTTGTTTCAGATCTGGCCCAATCCAGATACTTATCCTTCCATAATAAACTTCAGAATCACCCCAACCCTCTCGTTTATAACCTCGCTTCCCCTTCAATTCCTGATAACCCTCCGAGGCGTCTGAAAAGAATATGGCCCCACGATTTCCTAAAGTAGACATGTCATTACAGTGCTACCTGTCACATGTCATTAGGTAGTTTTTCAACAAGTATTTTCACATCTTTATATCCATATATTCAATTTTATTAAATGTGTTTCTTTAATACAGTTGGAAATATCATTGAGAGATAAAAAAAAATAAAAAAAATATGTATATATTTTCGTATGTTGCAAAATGGATTAAAGTATGGAAAACGATTCACTAATTTGTTATGCGCCATGGTATACCTGCTGTGCCTTTAGGAAATTTATTTTCAAAAGTCAAAACGTATGAGTGAAAAAGTAGAAGAGTTATCTAGACCCACTAAAAATTCATTTGTATTATTGGCAAAGCAATTCTAAAATATTTAGGACTTCCTGTTACTGGACTTTTCTGTGAAAGATTTAACATTACTTTTTTTTAGACTAAAAATCTCGTGTGGCATACGCATATAATTCCAGTTATGGACAGTTGGTACCGTGATGGGCAGCTTGGACTTTAAATGTAATAATAAACTTTCTTGTTGATTTAAAGGTTCAAGTTTTTTGTAGGTTGAAAAACAATGCCCTCTATTGACAACTGTATGAGCAAAGTTCCCAAAAAAAAAAAAAATTAAAATGCCTATCATTGTTGTTTCTATAGATCAGTGTGTTTCATACTTTCCTGCTAACAGTATTTCTAAGAATAAGTTGAACATTTTTTTTATTTTATCTTTATAGTTAAAAAAGATTTTAGAATTTTTCTGAGGTATGTCTGGTATCGATCCCCCTCAATCCCTCCCGCCCCCTATGTCTATTACTAGAACAATTGAATTTTGTCTGTCCATGACTAGTGCAAAAAAAGTATTTTTTTTTAATGGAGATTAATAACTTACATAAATGAACATTTTTTAAATTTTAAAGTTTTAATTAGGAAAAGGAGAATCTAAAGATTTTAAATATACAATGGAAAATTTTATAACTATAATAATAATTACGGCGGCATAAGCCAAAAATTTATTTGGCTATGTCCATCACTGGTGTGCTGACCCTAGTTGTTGAATTTCAAACATACAATGATATTTTTTTTCAAATCTGAGGGTGGCTAAAGTTTTGGAAGTTATTGTTAGTTGGCCCGTACGTGAGCGACCCAAACCCTTGGTCCAATATTGTGGAGCCTTTCATGTAGCACAATGGTTCCCCTGTTTCTATTGGTTGTTAGCTTTCTGCTGTGTTCGGTTCTCCCCCAATCACAACCCAACTCCATTGTCCCTCTGAATATAGAACATTTATAACTATTTAACTTCTATATTTTTAGTCCAATCTATGTCTCAGTTACTGTTACAAGATGGAGAAAGAAAAAGAAAAAAGTTTTCGTGAAGCAAAAGTCTCTCAAATTACAGGATATATTCAGTGGTCCGGAAATTTTATTTTATAGCTTAAAAATAAATAAAGAAACGAAACCATTTGTATTAATCGAAATACACTCCGTTATTCTCGATACATTTTTGCCAAAATGAATGTAACTTTTCCATTCTCTTTCAATTGAATGCTGGATCGTTATTATAAACGAATTATAAATTATATACCTTTTTACCTGACAAAAAATGGCCCAGATTTCTGAGAAAAAAAAATGATATTCGGTGGCTAAAAAGAGATCGTGACGAAAAAGTCTTGTTTTTGTTTCTGCCTCAGGAAAAATGTGCGACGAAATTTCATAAGAAAGATTTTATTATTGATCGTTAAATGCGCGATGAAACCAAGTGTGGTTTACTTTTCTAATTGTGTTGAAGTTATCAGCGATCAGCGATACGATAATGATACCGCAAACAGAGCTTTCTTCTTCCTTTCAAAGGTATTAAAATCCCGAAATATCTCAAATTAAGAGTGTACAATGCTATGATACAATGCCAGTTCTAATATATGGCTGTGAGTCCGGGACACTAACCAGCATTCTAGAAAAAAGTATTGAATGATTTGAGAGAAAAATCCTCCGCACGATAACCGGAGCAGTCTGGGATCAGAATACTAACACGTGAAGAAGAAAGACCAATAAAGAACTGCTAACAGATACTGGTCAATCAATATCCCATGATATGAAGGTGCTGAAGTTAAGATGAGCGGGGGATTTAGCTTGTAGCAATCCGTCTAGAAGCCTCTACGTAATAGATCTAAAGCCAGGGCCCGAAAATCGACCTGATCGCAGGCGAAGGTTTGATTGAAAATTACGAAAGTGTATGTTATTCTGAGTAAAAAAAAAACCTTGTCTTCCGTACCGGAGCCGCTTTTTCAAAAATGACGGCTGATTTAAAGAATATTAGGCCAATAATTAGAGAATCGAAACGGGAAATCCATTGCGAAAAATGTGAGAAAAGTTTTAATTTTTTTAACTTGTATATATGGGTTTAGACATGTAAAAAAACAAAGTTTACAGCCCAAAAAGTCAGATTTTTGCTATATTTTTTATTTATTTCACCAATAACTTCTAAACGATGCATCAAAGCGAAAAATTTATTCTTTAATAAATTAAAAAACGTTTAATTTTCTGCCAAATGGGTACATAAACTATAATTTGGTTACTCGGTAAGGTTTAAAGTCACGGTCAACCATCGCTGATTTTGACTGAATTTGTCTTAAACTGAGACAAATTAATATAAATGGCCCTGTAACTTGGAAATGAGTTCCCTAAGAGGAAAAAGTCATAGAATCAAAGTTGTGGAGCATCAAATTTTGCTTCAACTGAGTACCAACTAATTTAATGTAGGCCACTTACAAATTTGGTAAAAACAGCGTTGGTTGACCGTGGTTTTATAGCTTACCGCCTAACCAAATTATAAAGTTTATGTGCTTGTTAGACGCATAATTTAACCTTTTTTAATTTATCAAAGAATACATTTTTCGCTTTGATGCATCGTTTAGGAGTTATAGATAAAAAAAAAAAAAATGGAAAAAATCCTTACTTTTTTGGCTGTAAAAAGTTTTCCCATATATATACACATATATACAATTTAAACAAATAAAAACTTTTCTCACATTTTTCGCAATGGATTTCCCGTTTCGATCCTCAAATTATTGGCCTAATATTCTTGAAATAATCCCTAATTTTTGAAAGCAGCGGCTCTGGAACGGCAGACAAGGTTCTTTTTACTCAGAATAACACACACTTTCGTAATTTACAATCAAACCTTCGCCTGCGATCAGGTCATATGGCTCTTGAGGAATCTCAATAAAAGGAAAAAGAAAACTTGGTTGGTCATAAAGTAGGTGAATTGGTATAATCAACAAATATGCAAAACAGAGCTGCGTGCAGATAAATAGAAAGAAATATCCCAAGACAGGCAGAGATGTAGCAGGGTTGTTAAGGCGGCAAAAGATCTACATGGTTTATAATGCCAAAAAAATTTTTTTTTTTGGATTTTATGATTTTAAATAATTTTGTCATGGGTACTCTTTCGTTTTTACTTAAAGATTTAATCGCATTTCCCGTGGCAAATTTGAAGCATTGAACAATTGAGATTTCATCTCAATGCCTCTAACCTTTAAATTAAAATGAAAATATGTAACATATATTTAATATTTTTCTTTACATATTTTAAAATGTACTCATATGCAAAAAATAAAAAAATAAAAAAAACTAATATATAAAAATTGTATTATGTTGTTCGTTTTACAGTATTTATGTTAGTAATCATTAATAATTTTTAAACATGATATATACTGCCGAAAAAAATTTTTTGGGGGGAAGGAATACATCGCCCCCCAACCAAAATGGTAAGTCTGCGCCTGCGCATATTTGTTTGGAATAAGATTATTAAATGTTGACAACCATACAAAATAATAATCCCTCAAACGCAAACAGTCGACGGAATTTTCTATTCGAGTTGAGAACTGGACGGCTCTGACGTGAAGCCGTGATATCATAACCCAACCCGATGACATGTCAAAGCTAGTGATTTACCTCGTTTTTGCGAGATATGTCAAAGCCAATGGCAATATCTATCCCTGAATGACTTTGATTGACGATGAATGAATGGCCTTTAAATCCAATCAATAAGAATCAATTAGTGTTGAGGGATCAGGCTGAGCGCCGTCAATTATATCAAAACTTTTGATTACTTTCTCTCGGGTCATATTTTACCAAAGAAGTCTGATTGATTTAAAGATAATTAAAATATTTGAAAATTATGGTGCGGTGCGCGCGTCACACAACTTTCACTTAGTATCCTCTTCTTAGCAGAAATAAGTATGTTCAGACAAAGGGGAAATAAACGTAAAAATTATAGCCGCATGTATTTACTTATATTTCATTGTGGATATTTTTATTTCTGTAAGTACCCATATATGTACAAATTTTAATATTTATATCGCTGTAATCTATACAATTAAATATTAAATAATAGCAACAATAGCATTTATGATATTTATGTATATTTAAATAATATTGTCGGAGCCCGTAATATATTAAGCTCATGTTACGTATAATATAATATATTAAGCCTGTTCTAATCTTTCGGGCGAGCTGGGATGCGCTCGTTTTCCTTTGGTTCATGAATTACAACTATTCTCCGTTACGATATTTATTTCTCCTTTAGTTAATTATCAAATTCTTTCATATTTTATATTTAACTATCTTTTATATTTGAGAAAAATGTGAAATGGTCAATTATTTCAAATTAAAAAAAATATATATATTGAAGAAAGCTAGTCGACTTTCTACATATAATGGGTGATAAATAGTCAGGACGGAGTCATTATAAAAATTTTAAGTACTGAAAGCCTTCAGTGCTCGAACCACGCCCTGATGATGACCCACTTGTTTGGGTTGAAACGTTGGCACAAATAAAAAAAAAAATTATAACGATTGCGTCCTGACTATTTATCACCCCCCCCCTCCCCCCCCCAAAAAAATAAAGGTACTTTAGGGGGAGGTAATATTGAAAATAGCAATTTAAGTCCTGTTAGAGAACATCAATCAGAATAAGAACTACATTTTATTTAAAACTGCTTAATTTTACAGAGCCGTTGTAGCGAAAATCGTAAAAATGTGTTTAGTCCATTATATAAAGTGCCAATTCCGGTTAGCCGATTTATCGAAAAAGTTGCTAAAACATCCCAAGCATATAAATACCTTAAATAAGCAATTTCACTTTCGTACGACATTTCGTTTTAGAGCTAGACTGTTAACACACACACACAAGTCCATTTTGTAGGACTCGATTTTTTGGACTCAGTGGACGAGTATTTCCGTTGAAAACTGAGATTGTAAAATTTTCACGATCGCACTGAAATAGAGTTTTTTCTTGTTCAAAACAAACTTACTGAAATAACTCATTTTTTGAAATGAAAACTTCTTTAAGCGCGTTTTGCACTTCTTTTGTCGAGAGTGAATTATATTGAATCGTCAGATCGCTGATATGTAACGCTCGGGTAAAGTAGGCTGGAGTCGATTTATTGTAGTGTTTTTGCATATAGATTAAAATATTTCAGAAGTTAAAAATCATACCTGCATACTGTAAGCGAGGGAAATGTTAAGCATTTCATCCACTTTATAATAATATAAATTATTTATAATTTATATTTTATATTATTAATCTCGCCTTGTCGATGTTTACACTTCTATCGTGGGGTCTATAGCACCTTAGTTTTCTATTGTTTATTTGCATTTAATTTTGTAACTGTTTGCATATACTTTTTTCTTTTATAATAAAGTAATAATATATTACAACAATAATAAAAAACTAATTATTATTTTTTTTTTGTTTCAGGTAAGAGTGATGATGAATCTTTATTGAACTAGCCAGTAAGTAATTATTTTAGTAATATATTTAAAGTCGGATGGAGTCGACTAATTGAAGTGTTCTTGTATATGTATTAAAATATCTCAGAAATTATAAATCGAACCTGCATATTATTTACGATGGAAATTTTCATCCTCTTCGTAATGAAATATTATTCAAAATTGCATCTTAACTCGACGCCGGTTAAAGAGGAAAAAAAAAATAATGTCTAAAACCAAATGATAACGAGTTTTATGGAAGATATGTATTAAAATATCTCAGAAACTAAAAATGGGACCTGCATACTGTAAGCGAGGAAAATGGTTAGCATTTCGTACTCTCAATAATGAGCTATTATTTATAATTTCTATTTCATATTATTAATCTCGGTGGTGGTGTAAAGCAAGCGCCTTAGTTTTTGTTTTTTTCAAATTCAAAGTTAGCACAACCATTGGAAGCAAAATCTCCTCCCCTCCAACCATTATCGATTAATTTCTTTTATTTTTAAGCTAGAACTTAAGAAATACTTCTCAATCATATTTATTTTGTATCTTTGGTACTTATTTGTGAATATGGAGAGCTAAATCCATAATAGTTGTGTTGATCGATGAAGCCGTTCTAAGTTATCACAAGTTTACGGTTGTCAACAGAATTTCGAAGTTTCCAGCCTAGGCGAAAATTTCTTGCAGAAAGTTTTAGTTTTTGGTTTCTATAAAAATTCGTATTTAAGGTTGTTTTTTTTTTTTAAGTTTGAAAAACGAATATCAATTTTATTTATAAAAAAAAAGGAAGTAATAAAAGGCCTAGCGAACCCGGAGGTTCGATGCCGATACCTGTTCTTGAGCTGTATACATTTCATCCTCTTAGTAATAAGCTATTGTTTGAAATTATATCTTAACGCAATGCCGCGTTACAGAGACGAAAACGGAAAAAATAATGGCTAAAACCAAATGATAACGAGTTTTATTGAAGATGTGAATTAAAATATCTCAAAAACTAAAAATCTGATCTGCATCCTGTAAGCGAGGGAATTGTTCAGTATTTCATCCTCTTTATAATGAGCTGTTATTTATTAATCTCGCCTTGTTGAGGTTTTCACTTTTATTTTGTGGTCTAAAGCAAACACCTTAGTAATTTTTTTTAAAATAATGTTTCCCTAAACAGTAGTACATCTAATTCGCGTCGACTGAGTACTAACATTTTTGAATTAGATAAAATTTGAGATTACTAAAATTTTTAAAGTATTCCATTTGACAAATGTGATCTTTTTAGTGTACAATACTGACCTCATTCTCTCTCCTACAGTCTCTTGAAGGACAGTTGTACGACAGATGTATTATTATAAGATATATATTTTTTTTAACAAGCGCAATTCTTTCTCGAGTGTTGATATTAGTATGCTTTATCTTTAAGTAATAATTTCGGAAGGCAATGAATTTACTATCAGCGAAGCCATGACAAACGATATTGGTTTTTATGAATGAGTTGTTGCCATGTTTTTACTCAACGGTCAAGGACAGAGCTCATTCAAGTCGACACAGTTCTGCGTTGTTAGCTTTCACAATCGTTGTACACTATTAATATCTATAATATCCATATTTTTAACATATATATATATATATATATATATATATATATATCTTTTTTTTTTTTTCTATTGAGAGAACGAAAAAATACATTTTGCCTCAGTTTAGGGTATTGAGTATTTATGATGAATGAAGTACAATCATACCATATATACAATAAAAGAACAACAAGATTATAAGAAAATAAAATAAAATAAAACTTGGAGTAACAGAATAAATCAAACTTATATAACATTAAATAAAAACTAAAAAAAAAAATAATAAAAAAAATAAAATAAATAAATAAAAAATAATAAATAAAAACACATTCAAACTTATTTACAATATTCACAGTCAGCCGAGGGAGCTCCGAGTCGGGCCCTTTCCCCCACGTGTGGAGGACAAGGCAACACTCCAAGAGATCCCAGCGCTTCTCTCTCAGCCGCATCACTAGGATGGGAAAATATATATATATATCGAAATAGTAATTTGTTACATCGGAAATATATCAATCGATATTATTTATCATTAAATTCAAGTGTTAAGTTTGTAATATATTTATACAGCTTATCACAAAAAAATTATTAACACACCTTAAAAACAATTAATACATTTAAAAACTTATTATTGAAGGGAGCTAATCGACTGTTCTACATATCATGGGTGATAAATATTCAGGAGGCAGTCATTATATTATTTTGTTCGGGCCGACGTTTCAACCCATACATGTGGGTGGGTCATCATTAGGGTGTGATTCTCCCTGGAGTACTTTAATGCCTTCAGTGCTCAAATCCAAGCCCTGATGATGGCCCACATGTTTGGGTTGAAACGTAGGTACAAATAAAAAAATAATATAATGGCTGTCTCCTGAATATTTATCACCCATGTTAAAATCTTATATTTAAAAAAAAATAATAAAAATGCTTCACTTTGAAAAATATGTTAAAAAAATCAAAATTAAAAGTAATAAATACTTACAGGGTGTCGCGAAAAAAAAAATGTTTATATAAAAATTGGTCCAATTTTCGCCCAAAAAAGTAGGAACTTACCACGTTTTCTGTTGAATAGGAAGCTATAAATAAAATAATATTTAATTTTGGGTAGTTAACAATTTCATCAAAATAAACAAGACGCACTTTACTTTAAAGTAGAGTTCGTCATTATCAAAAAAAGAAAATTAGACAAAATTTCGTACAATAAAGTTAGTTCATTTGAAGTATAAGCCGATTTCGTACGGAAAAGAAGTTAAGTCCAATTTTGTTTTATTCTTAGGTTGATCAGGTTTTTATTGAATACTCAAATTTTGAATATTGAATTACTCAAAAACTATTCAAGATATATAAATTTCAAATACACCATCGTAACGTAGACAACATTTTTTTGAGAAACGGTAATTAAATTTACTAAGGTCAACGATACAATAGGCTCTCTGGAAGTCTAATACGGCCGCTGTATTGAGATATGCTGCTCGTGTATGGGTACTGTAACTGTAGCAACCATATTAGATCTCCTAAAAGTCCCTTTTATCATCGACCTTATTAAATTTAATCATTGTTTATTCGAAAAAAAAATTGTCTACTGTACGATGGGATACTTAGAATTTAATTATCTTAAACAGTTTTTGTGGAAGTCTCTCTTATTCAATAAAATCCTGACTACCTTAAGAAACGAGCTTTAGGGCTCTACTAAACCATCAAATTCCTCTCGTATCCAATCCTTACAATCCAAAATCCTTCGTAAAATCCTTAATGCTTCCTACTTTTTCAGAAATAAAATCATCCATAATGACCTTGATGTACCATATGTTTCCGATTTAGTTCAATCCAGATATCTATCCTTCCATAATAAACTTCTGAACAATCCGAACCCTCTTGTTTCCAACTTTGCTTCTTCTTCCATTCCTGATAACCCTCCAGGGCGTCCGAAAAGAAGATGGCCTCGGGACCTTCTAATATAGAAATATAATTGGAGTACTACCAATGAGTAGTTTCTCTTCATGTTGTACAAGCCATGTTACTTCTTTCATATTTACTAGTTGTATTTATCATTCTCTTCTGTGCCAAGATTTTCTCGGGAACTAGTGAACCTATTTTTTGCTTGTTTTTTTTTAATTTGTAGGGTTTTGACTACTGATGCCTGTGACACAAATTGGGTGCCCCGTGCGGAAAAGTGGCTGTCCTGTCAATTTTCTTACATGTACTAAATTCCCCAAAAAAAAATCAGGGAAAAAAGTTATAAAGAAAAGAAAAATGTGTTGGGCCCTAACTGGATAAGTATATATTATACAGTAAAAGTTATAATATAACTTTTGAAAGGTAATTAAATTACCAACTAAGGAAAAAAAATAAAATCATCGGAATCGAACTAGTATTAGCGATGATACAGCTATTTTCTTCTTTGGATTTAGCTCAATCCATAATAAACTTCCAAACCATCCGAACCCTCTTGTTTCCAACCTTGCTTCCTCTTATATTCCTGATAACCCTCCGAGCCGTCTGAAAAGAAAATGGCCTCGGGATCTTCTAATATAGGAATATAATTGGAGTGCCATCCATGGGTAGTTTCTCTTCATGTTGTACATGTCATGTTACTCGTTTCATATTTACTTGTTGTATTTATCATTTAATACATTTGTAAATTTCAATAATAATAAAAAAAAAATCTTAAGAAAAATAAAAAAATCTATCTTAACTCTTTTTCCGTTCGAAATAAACCCATGCATTAAATGTACTTTTTTAATTTTGACTGGAATCACCTTCCATTGTTTGGCTATTAAGAACTGTAGGTTTGTAGACAAGAAGTGTTACAGTACTCGGCATCGAAGCTCCGTGTTACTTTGAAATCATTGCTTTCGTTTCTATACTTAGCCTAATACATATGGCGTTGCTGATGGATAATTTTCAAGCCAGTTAGCTTTGATGTTCATCATGTTCCTCTCTTAACCCCTCTGTGTTTCCAAATCTATTCCTGAAACTGGAACAGGCGGAGGGGAGGGACTACAACTGTTTATAGGTTAGCTTGGTCAGTTTCCAAGCGGCGGATGGTTTATTTACCCGCCTCCCTGGAGTGAGACTACTTCTCCTTCATTAGCCTCCATTAGCCTTATCTCCTCCTCCTCATTGTGCCCGCTGGATCTGATATCGCGGAGGCCGTGGAGTGGGGGGGAGGTAGATTAGGAGCTTTATTTAGTAATGTTTACGAGATATTTCTGTCTTGGTCGTCCTTGAGGGTCATTTTTAGCCAGTAAGTACTCCATCTGAATTTTAATGTAACTTGCAAAACCCAACTCTCACATTAGATAGCTGTCCTTCTCCGTAATGCATTCTGCGTATTTTTGCGACATTAGGGAAACATATTTATTCGCTCATACTATATAATATTATCCAGATAGCCTTGTATACGGATGGAGGAGCTTCATACTATAAGACGACTTTTAAAATAACAATTTTAATCCAATAACCTTGTCCATCCTAAGTTGCATAAAATGGGGATAGAAGGTTCCTTTTTATTTTCTTGTTTGGGATATGACCAAGATATAAAAATCAAGTTTTCGACATAGGGCTCCCACGGATCACTTTTAAATAACCCTAAAACCGCTATATTTTCGAACTTTTTTCGGTTTTACCCCATTTTATCCATGAATCACCACGTTTTCGATAAAAACCATACTATACATTTCAAAACTAAATAAACCTATAATTGGTAAGGAAAGTATTGCGATTGGATCAAATTTTCGATATGCGGTTTTCAACGAGTCTATACGTTTCAGACCCCCTGAGTCCAAAAAACACATTTTTAGTCATTGCTAAGATCTGTCTGTGCTAAGATTTTCTCGGAAACTAGTGAACTGATTTTGTTGCTTCTCCTTTTTATTTTGTACGGTTTTGACTATTAATGCCTGTGATACAAATTGAGTGCTCCGTGTCCAAAAGTGAATTTAATGAAAAACATGTTTTTCTATAGACTGTAGTGCAAAAACGGCTCTAACGATTTTGATGAAACTCATGCTCTAATAATTGTCCTTTCAATTTTCGCACATGGACTAAATTCCCGAGAAAATTCTGAGAAAAAAGTTATAAAGAAAAGAAAAATGTTTTGGGGCCTAACTCGCTAAATATGTATTATATGGTAAAATGTATAAGATAACTTTTGAAAGGTAATTAAATTACCAACTAAACAAAAAGGAAATAATCGGAATCGAACCTGTATTAGCGATGATACAGGGTATTCACAAGTCTGTGCCAAGATTTTCTGGGGAACTAGTGAACCGATTTTGTTGCTTCTTTTCGAGAAACACCGTTTAGCTTTTTTTTTTTTTTTTTAAGGTAATGAAATTCCCTACAAAACTATATAAAAATAGTTCATTCGGACAACTATTAACGATCTTACAGCTATTCAATTTCCAATGCAAGATTACAGGTTCATATCCTGGTGTCAGAAAGGGGTGAATGAGAGAAGAAAACAAAACTAAGTGAAAGAAAGAAAATCTGTTGCCCATATCACACTTGCTTCACTATTTCCTTCATATATATTTTTAGGAAAATTAATGTAATTCAATTTTTTTTTTTTAAATGGAAGATATACAAACTTTTCTGAAATAGGTAGGGATTAAGGGAACAAAAAATCAAGCAATAAAACATACAAAACATATTTAGAACACAATATCTTCGCTCCGAATTGTTTGATATCTACAATTTTTTTTTTTTTTTTTTTGAAGCTTCGTTTTGTTAAAGTACGTTATATAGATAAATTTAAAGGTCATCGAGGATGAAAATTTAGCCAAGTTTCATTGAAATTTGTACATTTGTTTAGGCTCTACAGTCTATTCCAACACAGGTTTTTGACCGCCATCTTGAAAGGAAAGAGTGGATATTAATGTCGAGGTAGGAGGATCATCCTTGGGGAACCTTTGACTTTGATTTCAAATTTGAGAACAATCCATCATGTAGTCTCGGAGGAAAGCCGAATTTTTCATTAGATTTTCGAATTGTACGTATCGTGAAACGTAAAACCTCAAATTTTTAGATGGAATTAAAATTTTGATTTTTTTTAACGATCACAATGGTTCATTATTTATAATAATAAACCAAAATATAATTTTTATATTTTCATTGATAGAAAACCCTCCAACCAACTTCTCTTTAACTCTTTATTTTTTATTACTCTAGATGTAAATATCATATCTTAATATTATCAGATACAATAAAGTCATTCTGAAGTAGATTCAATCAGTACTTACATTATTAAATAAATCCATTTTTATTATTTTTCATGTTTCCTAGTTGGAAGTGATCCACTCGAATTTCTTCCGTTTCATCATAAGTTGTTCTGAAAAATATCCTACTGGATAATAACTATACTTTTCCTTAATCACTTGTAGGTACATGATACATAATCGATAGTACGATATGTCAAGATGTAGGAACATGCTACATAATCGATTATTCAATATGCCAAGATGCCTGGAATGGCCGTACTAGGAAACTGTACTGGGAGTAGCCATAGTCCAAATTCGTACTTAACAAGGTTTCTACCTCGCTGGCTCTCGGCCATCTCTCTGTTCCTATGTCAAATGGCAAGGACCATTTTAGTTTAAATATATTCTCTCTTGTATTTCCTTATCTAATATAGTCTAATATTGCTTCTGTATTTCCTTATATAATATAGTCTAATATAGCTTCTGTATTTCCTTATATAATATAGTCTAATATAGCTTTTGTATTTCCTTATTTAATATGGTTCATTTAAATATAGGCTAGTGACAGATTCTAATCTTTATGAGTTTGGACGTATATATAAAGTATTTTTTAAATTATCAATAATAAACTGAACGCGCCAAAGGATTTGTTGCGGGTACTACAACGATAACAATCGTTGCCTGTGATAAACTCTGTATTTATATGTTTTCTAATATATTTATTATATTATTGAATATCTTTCCAATCAACGTCTTGCCATATTCAGGTATCTTTATTACGAAAAATATTAAATCACAGAACCTAGACTGTAACCAAATAGAAATGGCACAATTAGTCAAGTCAATGAATGATTTAGAAGGAAATGGGGGGAACACAATTTTTGACTTCGGAACTTTGTTTGGACTAGTAAGGAGGTAAACATATAGTCCTTGGGCCAGACACCCTTACCGTGCATCTCCTCCTCCCCCCTCCCACATCCCTATACATTGCATATCGTTGTGTTCCTTGTAACTATTTATTTAAAAAAGCCAATGTTCCCACAAAAAAAAGTGAACGAAGTGCCCCAAAATGGCGGACTGACGACTTTGACTTTAGTTAGTTTTTTGGTCACTAAGAATCAGTATTTTGCTTAATTTCGTCATAGTTGGTCTTTTATTAAAGCTGGATAGTCAGACAATTAAAAAAACATGAAAAAATATTTAAAAAATAATTGGCTTTGGCAATAAAAAAATACCAGTAAAATCAATTTTTTCAACAAAAAAATTTTCAAGTTGAAAATCAAGCGTCGTTTGTAATTAAACGGCCAACAATAACGCAAAACGTGCTGAAATAACACATCTGGAGAATATATCCCTCTTTCTAAAACGCTGATTACGTTTTAAAATATTTGAAGCAGTTCCGTAGAAAATGCACCTATGCGGCAGAAAAGCGGTACTGGCATGGGTGCCTACAGGCCTCTACCACACCATTCAGTACACATAAATGGCTTAGTTATAGTGATATAATAACGCTTTTGGTACATTATGTTGATTGTATTAACGAACAAATATCAATGCAATAATTTAATGGTCCAAAAAATTTTAAAAATTTTTATTTAATTTTATTTTTTATTATTTTTTTAAAATTTAATTTAATGGTAAACTAACCTTCAAACCGACAAAGACGCTTTTTACAAAATTAAAGCTGATATAATTTACCATAAACTTCGCTTTGTTTCCGAAATATCCGTCCTCAACTATAGCTAATTTGGAAAAAACAAATGTTTACCTCTTGTTTTTAACTGTATTTGACGAGCTAAGTCTTGATTGATTCATTCTACGATTAAATCACGGGGAAGAATGGTTTTAATAATTAAATTTTTTTCAATAATATATATTATTTTCCTAGATTATCTCCAACGGTTCAAAACCATTCGTCCTTCAATAATTCATTTAAACAATTTAATTGTAATCAATGAAGTATTGTGATAGACTATTACTACAAGCCGTAAAATTTTAGCTATTATGTAGATTCAAACAAAATGTTATGCATAAATGAAGCACTAATCGATCATCAATAATAAAACGCTTGCAGCGCTACCTTCAGGTAACCGTTATAAATACTAAAAACAAACAGCAGTCGATCTTTCATTGTTCTATTAGAAAATAACGCATTAACTGTGCCATCTATTGGAGACATTCATATTGCCTTATTTTCTTAATATTTGTTGATTGTATTATAATTTATTATTTTCCGTTATTGAAATATTTATTATTTAATTTATTTACTGTTGGATTACCTTTACCCTGAAGGGGGATTAGCAATTCATGAATTTTTAAACTGTGTTGTGAAACTTGTTTCTCTTAGAAATTTCATTTCATATCTGACCTATGTTTTATAGGGCAAGATTTTTTTTTTTTTCCTTCACAAACCATTGCCCGCTGAAATGTGGTAGACGTCCCAATGCGGAACTTAGCCGATGGCTCAATGTGGCCAAAGTCTCTAGGCCAAAAATTTTTTAGTCCTCTGGTATAATTAATACAATAGTAATTTAAATTCCCTAATATTTTCTCGAAAATCTTAGACAAAATGTTCTCTGGATAAGAGACGAACAGCCAGCCGCAATATCTATTACAACGTGCCCTAGTCTGAGGGGAGGTTGATCCGTCTTATTTCTTGGATTAGTTGTCACGGATGAGGGACACAACCATGGACTTGGCGGTAAGAAAACATCTCGAGTGATGATGGATTGCTAATGCCCTGGTTTGGACCCTCTTCCATTAAACGGTAACCGAGATGTAATATGGCGTGAAGAGACTAGGAAATGCACTTGGTTATTTTTTTAAGGGTTTATAAGCTGCCTTAATTGATAAGTTATATTTTATATCTGTTAAGGTATAATAATGATAAGCCTTAGCGAACCCGAAGGTTCGATGCCGATACATACATACATAGCACTTCCAATGTTCCAATCCATGCATATTCTGTCATTTTTTTTTTTTTTTTTTTAATAATTTGACTTTCTACGAATCCACAATATTGGAATTCTCTGCTCTTCTTTGAGTTTGGGTGGGGGAGGGGGGAGAACAGCAACCATTCGAGCGCTCTAGAATGTCCTCGTAGTTGTTCCACGCTTGGAGCGTCATTAGCGAACATAGTGGATACCCGGCTAAGTAATAGGGAAAAATAATGGGAAATGTAAGGTATTTTTCGGGGGGAAAAAAAGTGCTTGACCCCCTGCTTGACCTATTTTCACATTTTGGTTTATTATTTTCAATAATGAACCATTGTGATCGACCAAAAAATTCAAAAACTTAACCCCTCTCAAAATTTGAGGTTTCAAGTTTCAGGATACGTAGAATTCGAAAAACGAATAAAAATCTTTTTTGTCCGAACGCTGTCCGCGCAATTTCTCCGAAACTACTGGACCGATTTTTTTCAAATTCGGATTAAAATCAGAGCTCACCCGAGGATGATCCTCCTCCATCGACATTACTAGCCGCCTTTTACTTACAAAATGGCGGGCGAAAAACAAGCGTTACTATAGACTGTTGCCCCTAAACGAATTTACCGATTTCAATGATACTTCCCTTAAAATCATTTTCTCGACGCCCTTTAAATTTATCTATATAACTTACTTCAACGAAAAAAAGCTGGAAAAAATAGTTACGAGGGATAGTAAAATTAAATTCCGAATAATTCAAAAAGTTTCTTTGTAACTATGTAGGTAATGTTACTTTAGATGTATAATTGTCTGGAAATAATAAACCATTGTGGAATAATTTGCAGCTGGAAAAAAAGTTATTAGGGATGGTAAAATTAAATTCCGAATAATTAAAAAAGTTTACACTTTTTTTGTGGATATTGTGTATGGTTTTTTAAAATTTTACGGAATTTACTAAAAAATAAAATTAGCAGCAAAGATAATCTCTAGTTTTTTGTATATGTTCTACTGCAAATGTGTTACTGAAGTAATGCTATTTTTTTTTCAGCATATCACTAATGATTAAAATGAAAATTTAGTCCAATAATTGGAATCACCGTTTATTTATTTTTCTTTGTAACTAGGAATGTAATGGTACTTCAGATGTATAATTGTTTGGAAATAATAAACCATTTTGAAATAATTTGCAGCGTTTTTATTATTATGATAGATACATTCCTGTAAGATCTTTATATAGGCCCTTTATCATTTTTAAATAGAATTTCTTCTATTTTTCCATTTTGGAAAATTTAATCGAATCATCGAGTTCTTGTGAATTATATATTTATTTTAGGTGTTTCTCTTAGCCGTTTAAATACGTATTACTGGAGCCGCTGGCTGTGACCTTGTTAGCTCCCGGATGATCCCGATCGGGAGAAGATGGATATCGGATGTTGATCACGTTCGAGGAGTTTACTATGGTTCGTGGCGAGCTCTGGCTTCGTGTTTTCCCATCATCCGTTTGCTTTTCAATTTATTCTCTATACATCTT
This sequence comes from Nezara viridula, assembly GCA_928085145.1. Taxonomy (NCBI): domain Eukaryota; kingdom Metazoa; phylum Arthropoda; class Insecta; order Hemiptera; family Pentatomidae; genus Nezara; species Nezara viridula. Next base: position 7,950,560 of record OV725080.1, on the reverse strand, counting down.
TATATTAAAGTCCCCTCCCTTGTGGCTTAACCAAGGCTAACTGATCAACTTGATAACATCCAAAATTTAGATGTGAAACAAAAAATGGCCAATAACTGAAAGTATGTATTTATATATTTCATAGAAAACGTCTCCAGTTGCGCAGGGAGGAAGTCCCCGTGACCAGGTTAAGAATAGGACACACCTACCTTACTCATGTACATCTCATCACTAAGCAGCCACCACCAAATTTTCAGCACTGCAATAGCCTTCTCACAATCAATCATATTTTCCAAGAATGCACTTATTATACTTCAACCCTTAATCGATTGTATGTAAAACCGGATATATCAGCGGTATTAAGCAACAACGAATCAAACATAAAAACAGTGATAAAATTTATAGGCTATTAAATAAAATATAAAAATAAATATAATTTTTATTTTATTGTTATATTTTATCTTGTTTTATTTTCATTTTTATATGTTTTAAATATATTCTTCATTTATTACTCTATCTATTATTAATCATTAATTCTCCTCTAAAGAGTTTACAAATATAACCGACACACGGGCGTTGATGAACCTAGAGTTTTACGCCTTAAAGTCTAAATAAACAAACTTCTCCAGTTGGATGTCTTCATATTAAGTCATTTATGAACACTGCATTTTTACGACTATTTAAAGAAAACAAATCGTACATAATATTTTTTGTAATAGACAGAAAGTTTTCAGTTTAATTAAGCGGTTTCTTATCACAGATGGGTGTCAATAGTCAATTTTTGTTCTATAGGTACAACTCAAACTGTTTATGAAGATTTTATTTAAAAAGTTGAATCATGAAAAACATTATTAAAATGTGTTTAAATTGAAGAAAATGGACTTTTTATAACTTTTTTTTAAAAAACATTACAGATGTCCGTCTTTAATATTGCTTTCATGCTTAAAAAGTTGTTCTTGATTTGTTTATAACAAAGTAGAATTATTTAATTGAATATCTAATAGTTGACCGTTGTATTATAAAGGAAGGAGATGGTCCGGGGTGGCGGTCATAAATATGCTGACCTCTAACTAGTGGCAAAACTATTTTATTAAAAGCCAACGTTTCGACCCATTCTAAGTGAAACTCGACCAACGTTCTAAGTGAAACTCTTAGCTGAACACACCTCCCTGAAGAAGACCTGCAAAGTCGGGCCGAAACGTTGGCTTTTAATAAAATAGTTTTGCCACTATTCAGACTATTTATGACCGCAAACCCGGACCATCTCCTTCCTTTATAATACTACGGTCAACTATTAAATATTCAATATGACTCAAAAATGGCAGTTCTAAGTGAAACTGCTAGCTGAACACACCTCCCTGAAGAAGACCTGCAAAGTCGGGCCGAAACGTTGGCTTTTAATAAAATAGTTTTGCCACTATTCAGACTATTTATGACCGCAAACCCGGACCATCTCCTTCCTTTATAATGCAACGGTCAACTATTAAATATTCAATATGACTCAAAAATGGCAGTTCTAAGTGAAACTGCTAGCTGAACACACCTCCCTGAAGAAGACCTGCAAAGTCGGGCCGAAACGTTGGCTTTTAATAAAATAGTTTTGCCACTATTCAGACTATTTATGACCGCAAACCCAGACCATCTCCTTCCTTTATAATGCAACGGTCAACTATTAAATATTCAATATGACTCAAAAATGGCAGTTCTAAGTGAAACTGCTAGCTGAACACACCTCCCTGAAGAAGACCTGCAAAGTCGGGCCGAAACGTTGGCTTTTAATAAAATAGTTTTGCCACTATTCAGACTATTTATGACCGCCAACCCGGACCATCTCCTTCCTTTAGAATAATTTACATAATCAGATGAAAAAAGTAAAAAAAAAATAATAATAAAATAACATAAAATTGCTCATAAAATTCAACTTTGGGATTCCCAGGCGTTCTTATTTTTCCTGCTTAAACACCGACTTGAAGTGGCTCTATCATACTTTCCGACGGCAATTTCTTCTTGGCATTTTCCTTTTTCCAAGCCCTCAGAACCAAAAATCCTTACTCTACATTTCTCTATCCGCTCTCTTAATCTCAGCCTATAGATTTATGTATCCCCTCTCATAAAACCACTTTCTTCAGCAAATATTTCGTCATTCGTGCTACCTCATTTTGGAAATCTCTACCTATCTCCATACGGTAATCCTCATCCATAAATTCCTTCAAACAACTCCTATTCCTCCGCCTAATACAAATTCAAACTTCCGCAAGCTTGGAAGAAGTTTGTTGGTTATGTAATTACAGTTGCTAGCCCACAGTTGATTAATAAGAGCCACTTTAATTTTGTCTCAGTATTTTTTGTATATAATTGTATTTTTCCTTGGATTCTTTGTATATATCTGTATTATAAGTACATGCCGGACTGATGTCTATATTTTTTGAACTCTGCTGTTATTCTAAGGAGACTTAAGTCCCAGAATAGAATTATTTTTTATTCCATTTCAAAGTAAAATCAGTACCCAGCATTACCTGGTAGGACATGGTAGAATAAGAGTCTCCCATCGTTTTTACTTTCCTATCTATACTGGGTAAGGAAAGTATTGCAATCGGGTCAAATATTCGATATGTGGTTTTTGATCTTTACGTTTCAGAGACCCCTGAGTCCGAAAAATACATTTTTAGCCATTGGTCTGTCTGTCTGTGCTAAGATTTTCTACTAGTGAACCGATTTTGTTGCTTCTTTTTTTATTGTTTAGGGTTTTGACTACTGGTTTGGACTACTGATGGCTGTGACACAAATTGGATGCTCCGTGAGCAATAGCTGCTGCGCAATAAATGAAAAACATGTTTTTCTATAAACTGTATCTTGAAAACCGCTTTAACTATTTTTATGAAACTTTGCTATAATGTTCTAATAATTGTCCTTTCAATTTTCGTGCATTGACTAAATTCCCGAGAAAATTCAGGAAAAAAAGTTATAAAAAAAAGAAAAATGTTTTGGGGCCTAACTCGCTAAGTATATATTCTAGGGCAAAATTTATAATAAGTCTTTTGAAAGGTGATTAAATTACTAATCTTCGGAATCGAATCAGTATTAGCTATGATACAGCATATTCTATTCTCTATTTTAATTTATTAGTTCCCTACCTACTAGGTAAGGAAAATATTGCAATCTGGTCAAATTTCCGATTTATGGTTTTTGACGGATCTATACGTTTAAGAGTTATATTACATTGCTTTAGTTTATCGAATAAATCGTACTCAAATCTTTTCTTAGATCAATTTTCAGGAAAATAAATCTAATTTTTTTTATTTTTTTTTTTCTTGATGGACATATGTAAAGATATAATAACTTTTCTGAAATAGGCAGGAAAGTCGTGTAAGTGGACAAACTAGATTTTTTTTCGTCACCTGCTTCCTTCCCTTTTAGATTATACGGGATTTTTCAGGCCAAGAGATATTGCGGAGGATTAATGTCAAGCAACGCGTATTTTGTACACGCGTTAGCTCGCTAGTTAAGCCCTCCCTATTAACTAAACTTATATAGAATTGATTCTAAAACTGTTAATCATTGACCTTAAAATATAGATAATTCTTTAAGCAATAGAAATGGCGTGGAATATTTTCCTATTCAGCTATACTATGAATTTCTTAGCAGACATTATTTATTTATTTATTTTTTAATAACTTTTTTTTCGCAAAGCTAGATTGATGTGGACCGATGGCGGTGCTTTAGCTAGGGCATGGCCGCCTTTCCCTGTAACGATTTCCATGTCCCAGGCTAGGTCAGATCGTAATTCAAGGCGCCGGGTCCTTCCATCAGTCTTTTAGCGGCAATAATCTTCTACCTTTATTTTATTTTAATGGACAAACACTGCTTCTCCAATCCTCCTCCCCTCTTTCTCATTACTGTATATCCCATCTCGTGATTTCTTATCTCCATTCCTTATCGATAGGAATGGAGGAATAAAGTTAAAGGAATAAGGATCCTCGTAATGAAGTAGACATTGGCAAATTCAGTTAAACTGCCTATAAACTTAAAATGAGAAAATGTAAAAATATTCTATCATGCTTTATTTTATGTTTTACTTTTTCTTACGAGACTTTTAAGTGATAGATGTTAAAATAAATTAACACTCTACTTAAAGACCCTGATAAGGAACTTTAACCCTTAATATTTAATCAATTCTTCAATATCAGGCTCTTTAATTTGTCAATTTATTCTCATAAGGTTTCAAAGTTATTATTGGAAAAAATCCAAACCATGGGCGGTTTGTTATGTATTTATGACTGCTAATGTAAGTCTTGAATCAATTGTTATATTGAGAAGGTAATTAAGTAATAAAAAAAGTGGTTTAGAATTGATTTAAATACGAAAAAGAGGACGACACGAGAAATACACCTTTTATGACCAAATATTATTAAGTAATGTATTTTTTAATAATGTATCAAATTATTATTATTATTTATTACAAGGGGGTACCCTATGTTAGTTTTGTTACTAATTTATTTCAAAATTAATATTTGAATACTTTTTTATAATATTAAAATTAAAAACTTATTAGAGTATAAAACATAAATTGCATCTAATCTCTCTTTTATATAAAAAAGTTTTTAGTGTAAGTCATATTTCATTTTATTTTGGTATTAGGAGATTAGGATGTCACAGGAGCTCTCGTATTAGCTCTATAATTAAACAGCTGTTCATTTAATTACCTATGTGTTGAGCTTCTGTTACCTTATACTTTCTGAATACAAAATAAAGATTTGTAAAGGAAATGTTATTTATTTATCTGTTTCTGGTAGTTTGATTTTATTTATTAATTACTATTTTCAATTTTTCTTCATTAATATTTATTTCTTCTTCCTTACCTAAATACTCTCCTATTAAAAAATAACGATTTTAGACTAAACATTGGTACGAGGAATACTGGCGGTATTTATTCATCTGGAGATGATAGTTTGATTTTACCTAGGTTTTATAGGTTTTTATACCTGGGTTTTACCTAGGTAGGCAGTTATTTTTCGATCTAGACATTTCCCCTTGGATACAATTTATTAATTATAATATTATTTACATTATATTGTAATATAATTATAATGATTATGGAATAGAAAAGGAAGCACAATATAACGAACAATGAAAATATTATAAATAAAAGGCTTACATTATTGTTGGACTTTAATAAAGCTAGACAAATATATATTATGTTTTCAACTTGACAATCAGAATAATTATAATTATATAATTTGACAATAGGGCGCAATGTATAATATTGATCTTTAACGTAATCAAAAGTTGATAAAAAATAATAGAATCTGAACTAAATAATACATTTAAATTAAAGTTATAAATATTGATCGACGAGTAGTACAGCTAACTGGATAGTCGTATAATGTGTAAAATGGGGGTTGTTCCGCCTTTAGGCCTAGATTATTTGATACATTACTAAAAAAATCTTAATAATGTTTGTTCATAAATGGTGTATATTTCGTGTTTTTTTCCTTTAGTTAATATAATGAAATCTAATCCAGGTTTATTGATTCTCAATATAAAAATTGATTTAAAGACTAATTTTAGCAGTAATAAATAAATAAAACATGGGCCATAAATTTGTTGTCAGTGACGGAATGATTGATCGTATATCGTTCAGTGAACGAGGAGAGCGAAGGCCGTGCTCGCTGGTCCGTAACTTGGCCGAAGCGCATTTGTTAGCTCTTTGTAAGCGGCTTTGGTGTTGTCCTTCATACCTCTCTTCAATGCCTAACTTGTACTCCTATAAAAATATATCCTTTATATTTCGTTATTTCCAACAAAAAAAAAACAACAACTTTCATTTGGCAATTTTCACACCATTTCTGAAAAATATTTATTTAAATTTTTTTTCTTTTATTATTTCTATACAGAATTAACTTTATAAAGTCTTTTTTAATCTAAATAAAGTCTGTGAAAAAATGTTTTCAAACATATTAGTCTTGGGATAAAATCAGAAGTCAGCTATATATCTTGTACGTTTAACTTACTAAAAACTAAATAAATATTTCTGCTTTTATATTTTCTGTTATTTGAGTCATTTCAAAATTTTGTTCACATCTGAGCATCAATTTTTTTCGAGAAAAGGAATAAAAAAAATCAGTATAAATGATCTGAATGGCATATACTGAATAATTACCGGTCTGTTTAGCAATCATATATCAATAATCTGAGTGGTTAATAAGAATATAGAAGTAAAAATAAAAAAAATATTTTGGACTATTAAATTATTATATTGATAATTAGTAGTTAATACAATCACAGTAATGCCTTAAAAACGTTACCATAACTAGGCCATTTGTGAGTATTTCTTTTTATATTTTTAGATTAGTCAAAGACTTGTGTGCTCGCCAAAGTACTCCAAAAACAACTTTAATTTTGGATTTTTTTTTTTCGCTAAATATCTCATCTTTTAAGCTTTTTAACATTTATGTATGATTTTTTTTTTTCAAACCCGATAGGAAACGAGCTTTCAAAATAGGGTAAGTTTTGAAAATAAAAACATCCATACTTTCTTAATCATAGCTAATTATATGTATAAATAATTGACATAGCATAAACATGTTTTTATTAAATATTAAAATAGACAGTATTTACTAAAACTGTTATAGACATTCTAAACTTTAAAAAAAAAAACAATAAATAAAAGTAATTTGTAGTTAAATTTGTACACTTCAATATTCAATATGAAGATATTTTGCTACGAAGCTTATGAAGAAAGATATTCTGCCAAAAATGAATGAAAAAAAAATTTTTAGTTGGAAATTTATTTTTTAAAATCAACTCTCGGAGGTTAGCTATTAAGAACTGAGAGTATATGTTTCTTTCAAATTTTCTATGACAATTTTGTCGAATTCCGACCACTATTCGACATAAGTAACTCGAAAACGGTACGTTTTCTGATCAAATTAATGAAACTTGATGCCCATTTGCTTTCTATTTGAATCGTAAGATAAGTTGATCACAAAATCGATTGATAAAAAAAAAAAGGCGGCCTACAAAAATATTGGAGCATTTGGCGTGCCCTAAACTCTATAAAAGTCAAAATGTTAATTTGAGCCGTACAGCCGACTTTATGATATTACCATCTGAAGTATTCCTCGAGCGAATCTAATTATAAAATTCTCAATCGAATGAGGTCTTTTTTTTTCGGATTCAGATAGAAAATGAAATCTAAAGACTTAATATTTTTTTATCGTTTTTTAAAAATATTAAATGCTTGTGTTTGTTCTACATTTATTGGTGAAGAGGGGGAGAGGGGACGCGAGAGAGACGATCGCTAACCCTAATAAAAAGAGAGAGGGGCGAAAATATCGCTTCGCCTCCTCCCTCCCTCCTCAAATTTTTCGAAAACCAAAAGTAAAATTTAAATAAAATCAACAACAAATAATCTACATGAATGAATAAAATGTGTAAACTAGAATCAATTAAAAAAAAAAAAAAGAAGAAGAAAAGTCGAATAAGATGGTCAAGCTAAGGCCTTAGAAATAGGTAAGCATGTCATATGTTCCTATTATTGAAATTTTATTTCATATTCAAATAATATGATTTAATAATCTCACTGTTTAGTTTATATTGTCCTTATGCTTTAATATTATGTTTTTCGTTTTATAATAATTATGTTAATTACCCCTCATAATTTTTATTCATGATATAAACTCCCGAGACATACTTTTTGGATGGGGAATCCATCCCCTCCTTCCAACCATACTGGAAAGTCTACGCGTATTATTTTCGCCACGATAATACTAAGCGTTCTGGAAAGAAAATTAAATCATTTCAAAGTGATTTAAAGTATATACAGCGTTTAATGTAATAGTTCTCTAGAAAAAATATTTTTCTACACTATTCAACATAAATAATAGTCTATTTCTGTTGAAAACTTGTATTATTCGAGCCGCAAGGTTACAAGTATTATTATAATCGATTAGTGTTGTTGCTGCTGCCTTCAGTTACAATAAACATGGCACCCGCGCCATCCTCCTTATCTAAGACAGAAGAGGAAGCTGTCCACTGCCACTTTATGGCGACCCCTTTCAGATACAGCAGTCGGGACAAAGCGCAACCGCGATGTCATTAAGTCCTTAAAAGTCCCCTCTGTACTTAGCCTCCCTTTCTTAATAAGGACTCGAAAGAAAATATCCTTCAGGAAATATTGTAAATTATAATCTTAACATTTACTACCCGGCCACCTGTGGTAGTAGCGGCAGAGATAAAAAACATTCCTCGAAGGTTAGTTAATTTATAATTAAAGTACGGTTACATTATTATGAAACTAATTATATTTAATTACAATATTATTTCGTATATGTGAGGCTTCCTGGAAACTGTCAAATAAATATACTTTATAATGACGTAGGACTGAATTTCCTATTCACATATCTTTAGTTCACCATACATCACAAATAGTCATGGAGTTAATATAATTGAGGTTATTACATTGCCGCGAACCAAATGGGCTTATAAAATTGTTGGGTTTAGTAACAAAAGAATGGTAAACGTCCGAGGGGTTGACCGAAGCGAAGGTGGGAAGATTGCGTTAAAGTCGATCTGAAGGGGCTGGGTTTGGACGGCGAGCGTTGGAGAGAGATCTCTAATATGCGATTGGTGGTGTCGGCATCGAACCTTCGGGTTCGCTAAGCCTTCTATTATTATGCTGTTAGGCCCTTCGCTCACAGGGCGAGATGTAATCGAAGCGTGATAGACTCGAACTGTGGTACTTTTTTTCTTTTATTTCGTGAATAGATGCTCGGTTTTTCATCGTTCCAACAACTTTCCTAATTTTCGTTCACTTTTTCTCTTATATCTCAGGAATGAAGGATCGGATTTTCACTGTTCCAACAATTTTTCGACAATGTAGAGGTAGGCGAAAATGAGGAAATGATATAGAAAATTTCCCGTACTTTAATTAATTTACATATTAATCTACATATATATATTATATATTAATTTAATATTTTAAAACTATGGCATTCGAATACCTCTTTTTTTTTAATCTTTTTTTTCCTGTAAATTTCAGAAATTGTTTTATATCGGTTTTAACGTAATATTTATATATTGTATAATTGTAATTGTGTGTACTAGTATATTACAGTATTGATATTGTTTACGCTACGTGATATGAAAAAGAATTGGTGTGTGTATATATATATATATATAAACATATGATTAAGTATAATTAAGTGCTATCTCCAAAAAAATAAAGGATTGATGAGTATGTTGTGTATTGAGTAACCCTATGTAGTAGGGCAGCACTGCTTTACTTTATATATAACATTATTGTTATATAATGTTGTTATTGTTGTTGTTATATATAAATATATATTTATATATAACAACAACTCTTTAAATAACAAGAAGTGCCTTAAAAAAATATAAATTTTTTATATTGCCTATATATTCTGCTTCAAGTAAGGAACATCTATCTTTTCTAGAAGTTTAGGAAAGATAGATGCTCCTGGATAAGTTTTGCCTGGTATCTCGGTTATAATATTTTCCGAAACTTTCCTTACCACCCCTAGATGTTGCAGACTGCTATCTGCTCATGAACTTTCCCTCGTTTTCTGAATGATCCGCATCTTTTCCACTCGTGGAAGTTGATGATGACTCTGCTACGGACTTAGGAATGGAGAAAATTCGTCCACGTTCCGTAGAGTCACGTTTCTTAAATCGATGAAAGTCTCTAAAATAACAGCGAGATCTTCTCCAAGTTTTGCATATTTTCACTAGGATCTCTCTTGGAGTGGAGGGGAGATCGAGGTTGACGAAGAATTATGGACTCGATGAGAGATATGCAAAAATAAATTGGATGTTGGAATGACTTGGTTTAAAGCAAACAAGAAGTGTGAGCAGCAGCGCCGTCTATCCAGTAAGGTTCTATTTTCCACTTTTGTTAAAAAATATATAAAAAGGGTTTAAAATGGTCCATTAATGGCTAAACTGAGAAAATTTATTAGAATTTCAAACTGTTGAAAATTACCACAAAACGGTTTATTATTTCAATTTTTTTATGAATCAAATATGTATTGCGTATACCCACTCACTTTATGTACCAGATAACAGAAACTAGCTTGCTGAGATGAGGACGTTTTAAAATGAATTATTTATTTTCTTGTTTATTGTATTTTGGTAAATTACAATAACTCTCAAATAAGCATTAGGAATCATTTTGTTTTTAAATATTTTTAAGCTATCAAAAAACAAAATAAGAAATCAACAGAATAGTTACAGCTGTTTTGGTGCCTCAGTTAATAACCAGAATTTGTTGGTTCCTCAGCGTTTTTAATATCTAAATGCGATTCCAACAATAATCTAAAATTATGATTAAATATTATCAAGTATTTTTACAAAACTCTGTAAACTCATCTGAAAATATTATTAACCAACTACATTTTTACTTGCCAGATCGAGGATTTCAATAGCGTAAAATCTACTGAAGTTCAAGAACGATTTTGGGCAACACTAGTTACAAACGAAAAACGGGCTATCCTTTTATATAATATTTACTTAGAAAAAACTCAACGAAACCTATAATCTATCAGGAATTTATTATAATGTTCCCATATAATAAAAAATGTTATTATTTTTTGAAGATAACATTTTGGCGCTAAAATTTTTATGTGTGTTTGTTAGTATTATAAAATCAAAGTTCCTTTTTTGTGTTTTGGTATTTCTTGTCATTATTGTATAATATGCTATCAGAAAGAATTTGGTTAGGAAGAGAGAGGGGAAAATAAGAGAAATATAGCAGGAAAAGAAAGCGAAGAGAATGTTAATATAAAAAAATATGAAAACAAATATATAAAAAAAGGGAGGAATCGTTTACTATGCTTTTATATATAGTTACTTAAAAAAACTCAACGAAACCTATAATCACATTATTATTTTTATCAGAAAAAAAGTTATTATTTTTTCAAAATAACATTTTTGGTGTTGAGGTTTTTATGAGTAAGTTGGTACTATAAAAACAAAATTGCTTTTTCGTGTTTTTGTTTTTCTAGCCACTATTGTATAATTTACTATCAGAAAGTATGAATTAGGTTAGGAAGAGAGATGGGGAAAATAAGAGAAATGTTGGAGGAAAAGAAAGAGAAGAGAATGATAATATAAAAAATAGTGAAAAATATGAAAAAAAAATATACATAAATACTGTGCTTTTAAATTTTAATGATACTGTATATCTGTATATTAGTTTTAATGATTATCCATTTTATTTTATCTTGATAAGTATGTCACCATTTTTATCTCTCTGTTTTGAAAAAGTAAATTCGAAAACAAATTATAAAATGTTTAAAATTTCAACTTGAAAAAGAAATTTAGCAGATAGATTGATTTTTAATTCATATACAATTTCTACAGGTAAAGAATAAATAAAACAGTTACACCATGTTTTATTTCTGTTTTTCGAACAAATTTACGGCCATGATGATAAGGTTCTGTTGCTAATTTTTTATCATTTTTAAAAACAATGTTTATTTATTAACCTATGACTTAAATAGAGTTTATATTAATTGTCCACAGAATGTAAAAATTTTGTGTAATTAGTCATAAAAAAAAAATGTTTAGATCGGTTGTTTATTTTTATTTTGTATTATATTGTCCTCTTTAGGATCGGACATATCACGCAGTAATAATCTTCATAAAATGGGTTAATAAAAGGCAAATTAAGTCGTTATATTTAAGCATGATCATAAAGTACATGTCTCTATTAGGAACAATTACACTTGCTAATATATTCAGATGGCTGTGTTAGAGGGAGCCACCTCCTGCTAAAGCTATAAAATGGCGGATTAATATTTATGAAGACCTAGAAGGCACTGGGGTCGTTTTCCGTTTTATCTCATTATTAATACCTGGCCCTGCTCCCCGTTTTCCCAACTCCCCCTTCCACTGTTTCCTCCACACCTTTATGTCTCATTCTACCTTTATGTATCTTTCTCTCTATTGTCCTAGAAGCTCAAGGCAGTACGCCATTAAAGATCTTGAAGATTTAGTTAGTAAATTTGTTTTTTATCTACAGTATATATATATAAGACAAATTGAACCAACCGTTTCCGAAATATACGTATGTTTAGGAAAATACGTTTATAATAATAAAAACATTCATGTTGATCACAACAGTACTACTTCATGGTCTTAAAAAAAAGGCCATAAGAAGACTCCATTGGTGGGACATGTTTTTATATTGTGGTCGGGAAACTTTGTCTATTTAATTAGGTACTAAAAACTCGTAAATACCAATTTGCTTTCTACTTGGATCATAAGATAATTTGATCACAAAATCGAGAAAAAAGGTGGCCTTCAAAAATATTGAATCGTTTGGACCTACAGGACAAACGGCCCAATATTTTTGTAGGCCACCTTTTTTATCGATTTTGTGATTAAATTATCTTAGTAGAAAGCAAATCGGTATTTACGAGTTTTTAGTACCTAATAAGATAGACAAAGTTTGCCGACCTCCAGATTGAAAACGCCCCAATTCCGAGAATTTTCGTAATAAAATATTTGTAGGTTACGATGAGATGAAGCTATTTACGAAGTTTCAGCCGGATGTTAATAATTTCATAAAAAGGGTTCTGTACCACGGACTATTTCAGTAAGATGCATGATTTTAGTTTAGAAAAATTTCAAATTTAATAAATCAAACAAAAAGAAAAGAATATAGGAAATATTTTAGGAGAAAGAATTTAGAAATGAAAGATTTTAGAGTCTTTGTATATCACTGAATACATAGGTTTTGTATTTGACTAGTTAGGATGACAAGGACAGTTCAGTCTTATTGTTTCAAATATATATTTTTTTTACAGAAATTTGGTTATAAGTATGAATGAATGAGAAATGCTTCATTAAATATGTATAAATTATAAATTTCCAAATTACACAGAATATTTATACAGCCTGATTATTCATCTGCCGAATGTTTTACAGGTACATTACAAATAACAATTTTATAATAATTACATTTACATGAATAACTGATAAAATATAAAACAACTAATACAATATAAAATAATAAATATTATGAATAATTTATGTCTAAGAAATAATAACAAAGGAAAATAATGGAAATCATAAACAATAATATGAATAAAACTGACCTCAAATAAATTAGATGGATCATTGCTTATGCTAGACGTAGTGAATTATAACGGTGTATCCATGCATGTCGAGCAAAACTGAACATTTTACGACATTGGTTCACAGAGGGGACATTTAGATGGGAAATTAGGATATAATTTCGAACCGGGCTAGTTCGAAAAATGGAATAGGTCTTCCTTTACTGGTAGGTTACAGAGTGGACAATCCGTATATTCCTTAGTCAAGCCACGGTATGTAATTCAAATAAAGGAGTACACACCTGAGCTTGGACAACCAACTCAACTCGCGCCCTGTCAAATCCCAGCAGCAGCCATCAACGAATTTCAAAATTTTAAAGGAAGGAGATGGTCCGGAGTTGCGGTCATAAATAGGCTAAATAGTGGTAAAACTATTTTATTGAAAGCCAACGTTTCGACCCGACTTTGCAGGTCTTCATCAGGGAGGTGTGTTCCTCTAGGAGTTTCACTTAGAACTGCTAAGTGAAACTCCTAACTTCCAGTTCTAAGTGAAACTCCTAGATGAACACACCTCCCTGATGAAGGCCTGCAAAGTCGGGTCGAAACGTTGGCTTTCAATAAAATAGTTTTACCACTATTTAGCCTATTTATGACCGCAACCCCGGACCATCTCTTTCCTTTGTAATGCAACGGTCAACTATTAAATATTCAATTCAAAATTTTAAGATCGTGACTCAATTTCCTATATAATAGAAATCGATCAGAATTAAATACCGTTAATTTACACTGCTCCCAATGTTCCTGAGTGATTGCAGACCGTATTGTTGCCAACTGGTCTTTCAATAACGAAAAGCATTCGAAAGACCTGTCGAACCTGCAAGAGTATCTTTCCGCCAAATTGCACCAATTTTTAAACCAAAATCACTTCAACGGCGATAACTCTGGAGAGACGACGTTCAGGCAGGGACAGTAACTTAAGGCAATACTTAAAATGCAACTGTAAAGTGAATACTTCTAGTGGATTTGTGGCTGTTTCTGAATAAATTATATTATTTGGTGTAGTTGGAGGCAACGAAAACAATGTCTTAATGAAAAATCTCTAAAACTTTTCCGATATTTCATATCGCTAAAAACCCCAGACATGAGCCGCATAGCATACTATGGAGCCTTAATTCCTATTAAGGCTCATTTTATCGTCTTTATAATGAGCTATTATTTATCATTCATATTTAATATTATTAAACTCGCCTTGTCGATGTTTTCACTTCTATCGTGTGCTCCAAAGCAGATACCTTAGTCTTTTTTTTTTCTTTTTTTTTTAATGATAGGGTTCATCGTTCCCCTCCCTACCAACCACAATGAAAATTCTGCGCCTATCATTAAATAAAAATGAAAAAAATTAGATCCAATCTGCACAGCCACTAAAAATTTTCATTAAAATAGAATTAAAGATTAGACAAGGAACATAATTCGTTCATATCTATATCTAAAATGTAAACGTCAGTAGAATTTTTCGATGTCAGGGTACAAAAGTATTTTTAAAAAAATTAGTACTTGATTACAAAACCTCTCTCGATTGTGAAAAATAGATGAGCAGTTTAATAGACAATTAGTTGAAATTAGCGAAAAATCAATTGATTCTAATAACGATACAGTAAGACATCTATCTACCTTTTAGGACTGTACTCTGAATCGATTCCTGACATAATGTCCCGTTTTATTGGCCACTTGGGGACCAATGGGATCCTCCGACTATCCTGATTGGTCGAATACAGCCCTAAACCCCCCGCCCACTCTGCCCTAAGTGGCCATATCTCCAGTCCGTGCTTAGCGAGATCATCCAATCCCCAGCCAGCTCTCTAGGAGGGTGTACGGAAAGGGCAATTTCTTCTTCCCCTGCACTATCCACTATCCACTATCCGCTGTAAGCTCTCGTAATAGTTGTAGTAAATCTGTAAATAGTTTTCCATCTAGTCTGTGATCTGTAATATATTTTACCTTTCCCGTCAATATCAAACTGTCAGTTCAAGCTATGAAACAGTTTATTAACGTACTACCAGTCCTGGATAAAAAGTATTTAATTATTATTTTAAAATACTGTTTATTTTAATTACAAAGTATTTAAATTGTTTAAAAAAAATGTATTTGCAATACAAAATGAAACTTATCGACATTTCCAACTGCTCCAACACTGTATAGAGTAATAGATTAATTAAATAAAAAGTCTGGTACGCTTATTATATAAGATTAAGGTTTTTGTTTTAATTATTCATGCAAACCAGACTGAAACGACAAGAAACCGCACGACGTTTCCCCGATTACTTAAGCACTACCAAGACAAACGCTCTAAACTTTCAAATTAATTACAAAACTCATCTATATGACTATAATAGAACCTATATGGACATAAGGAGTTGAGCTTTGGGGTTCTACCAAACCATCGAATTCCTATCGTATCCAATCCTTATAATCCAAAATCCTTAGTAAAATCCTTAATGATCCATATTTTGTCACAAATAAAACCATCCATAAAGACCTTAATGTTCCATATATCGCTGATTTAGCCCGAGCCAGATGTCCATCCTTTCATGATAAACTCCTATCCCATCAGAATCCACTTGTTTCTAGTCTTCCTATTTTCTTAATTTCTGGTAACCATCTTAGGCGTCTGAAAAGAAAATGACCTCGTGATCTTGTTACCTAAAATTATTTAGGCAGTGCTACTACTGGGTAGTATCTCAACAGTAGATGTCATTATTTTTAATTTTTGCATATTTACTGGTTGTATTGATTTAATTTTATTTTATTCATTTAATGAAATTTACAACTGTATAACCAATACAACTAGTAAAAATGCACACATTAGAAATAATGACATGAACAGATTTGAAAAGATACTGTCCAGTGGTGGTAACACTCCAGAAATAAAATACTAATATTTTTTTTTTGATATTTCAGTATCTGGAAAATAATATACAAATACTTTTTTTGTATTTTAAATTATTTCATTTGAAGTACTATCCAAGTATATTTAATACTTTCTGCACCCTCAACTTCAAAAAAAACATTATAACAAATTTCATATAGAACGACAACTTTGGATAATATACTAATAACCGTAATATCAAATAAAATTAATAAGTAACTAGAGGAATACCCCCTTATCTGCCTAACTCCCCCCCCCATTTTACAAATTATTTAATATTTGTTCATTTAATTGAATTACTTGTTGTTCAAATTGTATAACTTTAATTTACATGTATTCTGTAGTTCAGAATGTATTATATTTTATCAACATGAAATAAACTGAACGAAACCACAGTTCGGACAAATTGTTAATTTCTTTAAATATATATGTTATACATCGTGCCTTATTTGCCATTTATATTATCATTCTAATTAATTTTAAGGGAGTGGGGTAGCTCAGTGGTAGGGTACTGAGCTTCCAATGCTAAAGGTCCAAGGTTCGAATCCCGGCTCATGGCAGAAAAATTATTTATCTGTTTCATTAGCCGGGCACACCCAGCCTCTATAAAGTGGGTACCCTTAATTAAAATAATTAATTAAGGGGATAAACTTTGCGGTTGTGCGTGATCTTGGTCAAATCATCTTGCACAACCGTAGACCAAGAAACAGTGCTTTCCCTAAATAATACTGAATCCAAGAGCCTTCCATGGGTTATAGTGGTACAGGTTTTTATATATATTTATTTTTTTATAATTATTCTTATTGCCTAGATTCGTATGAGACCAACAATAATTTAAACCTTTTATTTCTAATATTTTCATTGTTCGTTATATTTTGCTTCCTTTTCTATTTCAAATCATCATAATTATATTATAATATAATATAAATAATATTATAATTAATACATTGTGTATTCAAGGGAAAATGTATAGATCGAAAAATAACTGCCTACCTAGGTAAAACATAGGTATAAAAACTTATAAAACCTTCGTAAAATCATCATCTCCAGATGAATAAATACCGCCAGTATTTCTCGTACCAATGTAAATTTTTATTTTATATTAGGAGAATATTTAGGTAAGGAAGAAGAAATAAATATTAATGAAGAAAGATCGAAAATTGTAATTAATAAAGATATTTTCTTACATTATACTTATAATATTTATCGTTTGTTGATAATAATGTTTCTTACCGCCAATGTTTATTAATGATAACATTCAAAATTAGTTTAGTTTT
Source organism: Nezara viridula (assembly GCA_928085145.1). NCBI lineage: Eukaryota > Metazoa > Arthropoda > Insecta > Hemiptera > Pentatomidae > Nezara > Nezara viridula. Next base: position 7,933,302 of record OV725080.1, on the reverse strand, counting down.
TACGTCATAAAGTTTTTATTCACGCTATAATTTCTTATCGTCCCTTATATTATTAAAAACTGTTCATCATTTTCTTAATATTTTTCGTGCCCTGATACACTTTCTATTAAATAAGATGGGAAAATACTTTACCTCCCTTCTCCACTATCCCACAAGATATAGTGGGATCAAAGCCGTAAGCCCCAAGCGAGGGTTTAGTCGATTTTCTCTCTCTCTCTGTCTACCTCTCCTCTACGTTATTTTCTTCTTTATTCTGTGTCTGCGTGTGTTCTGAAATTTTATTATTACCATTTATTCACTAACCAATATAATTTCCGAATTATCCGCATGGGACAGTTTGTAATATAATTATTATTTATACCACGAGGGTCTCTAAATTATGGCCCGCGGGCCGCGTACGGCCAGCAAGCACCTCCGATCTAGTCCGCGAAAGTTTCTTTGATTACACGGTAAACTTTTAAAAACTACTTTTTAAAAAAAACTAAGGTGTGTGCTACGCTCACGTATGCATCTTTAAGAATAAATGAATAAAAACTCCTAACAGGTTTTTATTTTATAACTTGAGTTCTAAACTATTTAGGAAGGTACAGTTTGTGTCATTTCGTTTAGTTTATAAGGGCCCTTTATTCCTGCTAAATTTCGTGCAAATATGTTGAAGAATATTGAAGTTATAACACTTTTTGTGATTTTCGAAATAAAATCAATGGATGGGGGATTTGTTAGGAAGTTAGTTGAAATTCAAATTTGTAGGAAAAAATTTTATTTTTCGATGGCAGTGAAAATTCGTATTCGAGGGTCTTTCGATCTGCGAAATACAAATCTCAATTCTGTTTCTCGTTAAAAAAATATTTCAACACACTTTACTCCTTCCGTCGTTACAAATTATTTAAAATGATGTAGAGATGGTTGACCGTTGATATAATATGAGAAGGACTTAGTCGGGGGTACGGTCAAATAAATTAAAATATAGTAATTATTTTAATTTTTGCCGACGTTTCGACCCACTTTGCAGGTCCTCTTCAGGGCTACAAAAAATACAAAACATGTTGAAAAAAAAATAATAATAAAAAAGTGTTGCATACTTTTTTTTTTTAATTTTCAACATGTTTTGTATCTTTTGTAGCCCTGAAGACGACCTGCAAAGTGGGTCGAAACGTCGGCAAACTTAAAACAATTACTATATTTTAATTTAGTATTTATTTGACCGCACCCCCGGCTAACTCCTTCTCATACAAATTGTTTAAAATATACATATTTGTAATATATTTTTACGATTTTCTTTTGTTTTGTAGGTAATTTAGTAGTCTTTCTAATTTTCATGGGTTCAGAAAATAATGCATACTTTTTGAGTTATTCCCAAAAAAAGTTTCTTTTCCTCCATAATTTTCTTTTTTTCAGAAATTTCGGGGGGATGGGACTATTTATCGCATGTGGAGGAGAAGAATATCTTTAAAATGAGTGGTCAATCATTGGATTTGATGAAGAATTGACGAAGTTATGGCGTACCGACAAAAAAAAACACCTTTTAGAAATAATATATAGGATTGCAGAGAGAATGAAAATCTGAACAATTGCCTCGCTTACATTATAGGTGTCCGATTTTTAGTTTCTGAGATACTTTAATCCATATGCTAACACACTTTAATTAGACTTTAATTAAAGTCGCCGATTTTACCCGAGCGTTACACATCCAAGATTTGATGGCTCAATCTAATTCACTCTCCACAAAAAAAAAAGTTGAAAACGAAAAATATTTTTAAGAAGTTTAGTCATTTCACTTAGTTTAGTAAATCACTCAAAAACACGATACTTCAACATTTGTTGCATCTATTGTTTCTGTTAGAAAGCTTATTTGACAACTGAATTCTTATTAATAGAAGACTAATTGACGCATCAAGATCAATGAATCCAAATGCAAGCATGTCACCTTTACCCTCCGACGCAGATCCTGTCCACATATCCTTTTCAACTCTGTACCTCTTCCCATCTCAGACGCAGTCCGGTATCTTGTATTTCTTTTAGACAAAGGCCTAACATGGAACCCACATACCAGGCTTAAAAGACAAGAACTTAACCGACCAGTTATACAGACTACTTAACAGAAAATCTAACCTCTCAACAGAAAATAAGCTATTAATATACAAGACCATACTGAAAACCATCTGGACATACGGACTTGAACTGTGGTGGACAACCACTTTTCGAACATCAAACGCATCCAAGCTTTCCAGTCTGAAGTTCTCCATATAATATCAATGCTCCTTATTATGTTACGAACAAAACCTTACATCATGGCCTTAACATCCCGTATGTCCTCGACGTTATTTCATCCCGATTTTCAAATTTTCATCAGAACCTAATCCATCATTCTAATCCCTTAGCACAATCCTTATCCAGCTCCAGTCATCCCTTCAATCCTCCTCGAAAGTTGAAGTGGACACTGCCTCGAGATCTTTTGTAATTCCTGGCAATGGCCAGCTTCTCCACACAAGTCTTGAGCGTTTGTGGCTTTAGTGCCTTTTCTCAGTCTCCACTGGATTCCCATCCTAGTGATGCGGCTGAGAGAGAAGCTCTGGGATCTCTTGGAGTCTTGCCTTATCCTCCACACGTAGGGGAAAGTGCCCGATTCGGAGCTCCCTCATATTGTAAATAAGTATAAATGTGTTTTTAATTTAATGTTGTCTCATGTTTTATTTATTGTGCTACTCCAAGGTTTCTTTTCTTTTCTTTTGTTATAATCTTGTTTTTCTTTTATTATATATATGGTATGTTTGTTTTTCATACATCCTAAATACTCAATACCCTTAATTGAGGCAAAATATATTTTTTTCTCAATAAAAAAAAATCTGGTGTTTCCACTCACACGACTTTCCTACCTATTTCAGAAAAGTTTTTATATCTTTACATATGTTCACGATGAAACAAAAACGAATTGAACTAGATAAATTTTCCTGAAAATTGATCTAACATAAAATTTGAATACGATTTATTTGATAAACTAAGGCAACGGAAACCGGCTTTCTGTTAAATGTAGAGGAAATAGTGAAGATTGTGTGATGCGGGCAACAGATTTTCTTACATTCACTTAGTCATCTTTATTCTCTCATTCACACCTTTCTGACGTAGGAACGTAAAACGTAGGAAAGTAATAAGTTAAAAAAATATGGAAAAAATATAATAAACTGTATCATCGCTAATACTGTTTCGATTCCGATGATTTTTTATTTTTGTTTTGTTGGAAATTTAATTATCTATCAAAAGTTTTATTATAAATTTTACCGTATAACATATACTTAGGGAGTTAGGCACCATAACATTTTTCATTTCTTTATAACTTTTTTTCATTTCTTTATAACTTTTTTTCCTGAATTTTTTCGGGAATTTAGTTTATATACGAAAATTGAAAGGACAATGATTAGAACATTATAGGAAAATTTTGATCAAAATCGTTAGAGCCGTTCTTGGGCTACAGTCTATAGAAAAACGTGTATTTCATTTATTGCGCGCAAGCTATTGCGCATGGAGCACCGAAATTCTGTCACAGGCATCGGTAGTCAAAAACCCTACAAAATAAAAAAAAGAAGCAACAAAATCGTTTCAGTAGCTCCCGAGAAAATCTTGGCACAGACAGACAGACCAATGGCTAAAAATGTGTTTTTCGGACTCAAGGGTCTGTGAAACGTATAGATCCTTCGAAAACCGCATGTCGGAATTTGCCCCGATTGCAATACTTTCCTTACCTAGTATAGGTATGAAAGTAAAAATATTATTAGTAAGTTATTTATAGAAGAAACTATTTTTTTTTCATCACTAGCCATGGCCTGCGGGACTTGATGGAGGTCACGATATGACCCGCGAACCAAAAACTTTGGCACGTAATCTATATCATAGATGGGAACCTCAGGCCTCCGTGAGCTAGCTGCGGTTCCCGTCAGTATGTTGACTATCTTCATTAGTCTAACCCTAGAATCAATCAATATTTAATGTTTAGTTGTCGAATATTTCAAAATGATTAGAATTTAAGTTGCATATATGTGTCTGTGTTTGTATTTACTTATAAATAAAAATAACAATAGTGAAATATTACATTCAAAGTCTATATAAAGAAATTAAGATGTGTTAGTCAATTAAGAGTTGCAAACCCAGAATGTATGCAAAAAAACAGAATTTTTTCGATCGAGTCTCAAGAAACTTGTATATCATGCAGTCAATTTATCTACAATAGTCTACATCACATTCTCCTTCACTGCCCAGCATACAATGACTATAGACAAAAATTCCTCCATAACTTCATCTCAGAATCTTCTGATAACCACATAATCGAAACCATATTGAATATCGATTGTATAGATAAGTTAAATAAAATTTACTATTATATGATGGGAGTACACAAAGTGCATAAACAAAATTGTTGATCATAGCCTCTATTAAGTGTTTGTTTTTAGTTTATCTTAAAAGTAATATTTTGTTTATATAAATATTTTTATTTTTTATTGTTTCTACCATAGTAACAGGTTAATATGGCTATTATTATGCAGTAATCGTTTTAATTTTTATTGTTTTTCACGCTTTTTAATTAGGACGTTTTCAATCCGGAGGGGGGCAAACTTTGTCTATTTAATTAGGTACTAAAACTAGTAAATACTCATTTGCTTTCTACTTTCATCATAAGATAATTTCATCAAACAATAGAGAACATAGGTGGCCTACAAAAATATTAGGCCGTTTGGTTATTTATAACTTGGTTATTTTGATATTTTCGGGGTATGTAGTTCTCGCTAAACGACTCAATATTTTTAAAGGCCACCTTTTTTCTCTCGATTTTGTGATCATATTATTTTACGATCCAAGAAGAAAGCAATGAGTATTTACGAGTTTTTAATACGTAATTAAATAGACAAACTTTACCGATCTCTTGATTATATACGCCCCAATTCCTAGAATTTTCGCTAATATAATATTTGTAGGTTACGATGAGGTGAAACTATTTATGAAGTTTCATCCGGATGTTAATAATTTTATAAAAAGGAGTCTGTACCACGGACTATTTCAGTAAGATTCATAATTTTTTAAAAAAGTTAAAATTCTACAAAAAGAAAAGAATACAGGAAATATTTTAGGAGGAAGAATTTAGAAATGAAAGATTTTAGAGGCTTTGTGTATCACATGAATTAAATGAAGATGTGAGAGTTGGTTATATCGTCTTATTCTTGTTTTATTAATTTAGTATCTATGTTCCAGGTAAGTATTTTGTCTAAGTAGAGTCCGAGGTACCGTACATAGTTTTTTTAACGCACTGGGTTACTGTCAATCTTTATCGGTGTATAACGGACTTTCCTAAGAGAGAAACTTACGTGGGTGTGGATTTGCTACTATCAATTTTAATCAATTAGTTTGTCCCCCTCCAGATTTAAAACGCCCCATTGTCAAGAGTTTCCGTAAATAAAATAGTTATAGGTTACGATGAGATGAAATTATTTACGAAGTTTCAGGCGGATGTTAATAATTCGATAAAAAGGGTCTGTACCACGGACTTTAAAGAGAGGAACGACGTAGTTACTTTAAAAAACAAAACAAGAATGATAATTAGCGCAAATTCCTCAACTCACCGCTTGGCTTATGCATTGTTTAGCCTAAATTACAGGTGGATCCGATGCCAGCGATGATTTCAGCGCTTAGTTTAGGAATGCTAACTTGTTGTCCATCGCAATAAGCCTTCATTGGCTACTTGAGTTTCTATAGACGACAGATTGGCACCATTACTATGAGGCTAAGGCCTTCCAGGGGCCTGGAGCCGATCCAAATCTTAGAGTACCACTCTTCTTAATGCTTGTATAAGTTCCGATCGGGACTATAAATGTGTCTATGTGCGTCTGCGTCTCGATATAAATATACGCCATAGAGTGTTGCCATAGTTACGCAGTATGGATGGCAATATCCCATAACTATATTTAGGGTAAGCGTACCAGTCATGGAAATAGCTCCTTAGCTATTTCCTTAAATGTTTATCTTCTTTCTGGCGTAATTATTGTAGCTTCATCTATAATATATTATATATATTATATAATATATATGAAGGTTATAAGCTTCATCGTTGGAGATTTAGAATCTCTAGAGTCTTATTATTTTTTTTTTATGTAAAACTTTAAAATTGAAAAATTAAAACAGTTACGCAAGGATAATCTCCATTAAAAAAAACAACACTTTTTTTCACTAATGATGGACAGCCCGAAATTCAATTGTTCTGGTAATAGAGAGAGAATCGGTACCAGTAAAATACATACCTTAGACAAATTCTAAAATCTTTATTTAACTATAAAGATAAGATAACATAAGTGTCCAACTTACTCTTAGCAAAACTGTTAATAGGAAGGTATCACACACTGATCTCAATAGCACTATAGAAACAACAATGATAGAGTTGATAGTCAATAGAGGGCAGGGCATTGTGTTTCAATCTAGAAAAAACTGGAACCTTTAAATTAACAAGGAAATTTATTATTTACATTATAAGTCGAACCTATCCAACACTGAGTCAACTGTCCATACTGAGGTGTCTATCCTTTGAAATTAAGCCTATTCGACTTAGGAAAAAAAAAATTTCAAATTTTCTTAATTGTGGGTTGATGTTTGACAGTAGTGAATAATTGAAGAGGAAGGTTGGTTGGAGAGATCAATCGAAATAAAAAATTGTAAAAATAAATAATTATATTTATTTTTATTTTTGCAGAGGTTTCGGCCCGAAGTTTAGAAGAAAAAAAACATATAGCAATAGGTACGAGGAACTATAATCTAATAAAAGGCTTAGCGAACCCGAAGGTTCGATGCCGACACCACCAATCGCTTGTTACACACCTCCCTCCACCGTTCGCCGTCCAAACCCAGTCCCTTCAAATCGGCTTTAATGCTATCTTCGCACCTTCGCTTCGGTCTACCCCTCGGACGTTTGCCATTCGGTACAGCAAATATTAACCTTTTCGGAATTCTCTCGTTACAAAGCCCAACAATTTTACAAGTCCATTTGATTCGTCGGGATGAAATCACCTCAATTATATTACTCGGATACAGTACGAGAAACTATAAACATTGAATAATAAAGAATTAAAATTAAAAAGTTGAAAGGTATAGACTAAAAATGTGGGTAGAATAAACTTAAAGTAAAATAAAGTAGATAACATTCTGAATTGAGTAATATAACATTCTGTCTATTTGACAATAGTTATAGTGAATTAAGACCACATTCACAGTATATATATATATATATAAAATAAACACATTAATTAATCAATTAAATTAAATCCTAAAACATCATACATACCCGTTTGCTTTCCACTTGAATCGTAAGATAATTTGATAACAAAACTGGAAAAAAAGAGGTGGCCTACAAGAATATTGGGCTTTTTAGCCTATATCACCCCATTATTATGACATGTCGGGGCTGGAGGTCACGCTATACGATCTTAGAGAGGAAAGCAAATGGCTGTCCATGAGTTTTTTATTGCCTTATTAAATTGACAAAAGTTTGCCCCCCTCCATATTTAAAACGCTGCAATTCCTAAATTTTTCATAAATAAAAAAAGTCGGATGTTAATAATTTGATAACAAGGGATCTATACCACGAACTAATAGTGTTATTTGATATGTAGCAAGGTTCGTTTGACCTTAAAATATCTGTTTGTTGATTGATTGGATTTTATTTATGTATGTTTGTTTTGCTGAACCCCAAAGTTCTACTCTGTATGTCCAAATTGGTGTTAGTATGGTGTTGTAGATCAGGCTTGTTTCGTTAGTTAAATGAAGATGTGTGAGTTGGTCTGGTCAGTTCTCGTCTTATTAATTTACTATGTATGTTCCTAGTAAGTATTTTGTCTAAGTACAGTACATACCTTAGTACATAGTTTTTTTAAGGCACTCGGTTATTGTCAATCTTTATCGGTGGATATCAGACTTTCTTAAGAGAGAAACTTACGTGGGTGGATTTGTTATTATTAATTTTAATTAATTAGTTGGCCCTCCTCCAGAATTGAAAACGCCCCAATTCCAAGAATTTTCGTAAATAAAATAATTGTAGGTTACGATGAGATGAAATTATTCACGAAGTTTTAGGCGGATGCTAATTATTCAATAAAAAGATGTCTGTACCACGGAATATTATCAATGTTGAACCAAGGACGCGCTAAGATGAGATATATCTCGATGAAAAGAGAAATAGTAAATACCTGTTGAGTTTGGCATAGCTGAGATCTGGGAATTCGCTTTGGCTTTGACCTCTTCTATACATTATAGATAATCTCCACAGCCTAGATATACTCTTATATCTTCTTCAGCCCGGTACAAAGGACATGAGAGATAATCTGCCAGTGCCTGCTATATCTAGTAACTGTCCTCTCAGAAAGGTAGATTCCCAAACCACCAAGCCCATTTCCTGTCCCGCCTGCTTCAAAAGAATTTCTTCCCTTTTTTTTTTTTTTATCGTCTTTATTCCTTTGTTTCTGTAAAAGCAATTTAACTGTATTTCGTTCTCTTCTTCTTCTTTTCTCGAATCTGGTAAATAAAACACTTTTTATTTGGATTCTTCTTTTTGAAGATTTATTTATATTTATTTTATTTAGTATTTTATTTGTTTTATAATAAAACCTATATCTGCACATGAAAGTCATGGAGTTAGAAGAAAAATGTATTGAAAATATGTTACGGAGCCTAATAAATATCTATACTTAAAATTTTATGGGTTGTTAAAAACTGAAACATAAAAAAAAATATCGTTAGCGATATCGAAAACCCATAATATAAAACCTAAAAGGTTATTGGGAGCTATTTACCGAACCCATCTTATGGGGGTGCCCGGTTTTCTAAGGGACTCGGTAAAAATAATATGGCTCAGTAAAATAACAATAGGTTGTTGAAAATTCAAATATTTTTATGTATATCGAATAAAAAAAATATATTTACACAAACACGCACACACACACACACACACACACACACACACATATACATTTACAAAATTTATGTTTATATATATATATATATATATATATATATATATATATATATATATATATATATATATATATATATATATATATATATAGAGAGAGAGATAGAGAGAGAGAGAGAGAGAGAGAGAGAGAGAGAGAGAGAGAGAGAGAGAAATCTCTACCAATTGAACTCATTGAGGTGTATTGAGGTGTACAGTCTTGAGTTCAGCACCTTATAAGAAAGACAACGGTTCTGCAAGTTGATTAGGCTAAAATCATGCTCAACAGATTTTTGTTCTTAATTAATCACGTCTTATCCTAGGGTCTTTGATTCAAGCTAATATGCCTTAATTATCAATTTACTTCAATTATCAACGCCTGCTAACAGGCGGACTCGAACCCGGAAGGTGAGCATTAGAAGTCGGCGCCTTACTCACTGATCCATCATGCTTACTATATATCTATATTACATTAAATTAAAAAATCTATTTCACATGTACATTTACCAGATTCTAATATATTTTTTTTTTGTTTTTTTAGGTAAGTTTTACCAACTTCAGAATTTATCAAGAATATGTCACATTGAATGGTTTGAGGTATTATTCTCTTTATATTTTTAGTTATCTTATTCTATTAAATATTGCGAACAAATTTGTAAAACACTTACAAAAAATTAACTCACATAATTAAAAACTTAAGCTTTAACCTCAGATATTTCGCCTCCACCTAATGAATTTATAAAAATGTATTGATACTTTTTTTTTATTAATAGATCTTACATGTCTTTGAACTCTTCGTTTCTGAATTAAGGTGGTTTATTCGTACACAGAACATTGTTTCTTAAAACATTGACCAAGAACAAATCGAAAACATTGTTTGAAAAATGTGTACAATCAATATGTATTTTATATAATATTTTTCATGTTCGATACTGGGTTGGAGATTTCTACGAAGTTATACTATCAGTGTATATAGATATCTATTATATATATTATAATATTTATATTATATATTATTAGTATATTAAAATTTAATTTATATTTATAGAAACTTAAACTTTTTAAGTTTTTTAAATTTAGTTTTTTAAAAGTTTAAAGTTTAGTTGTTCACATCTTTAAAGCCAACGACCAAAATTAGAGTATACGTCACAGAAGCTTCAGTTATTTCTGTAGAAGTTTATTTGATGCACTTTTGAACTATATAGTAGGGGTGTCAATCCCCTCTCCCTCAAGTCCAAGATCGATGGGCTAATCTATCAAGATCCTAAGTCCTCACTTCCAAGATATTTTATTGCTCTCATTTTCTTAAAAAACAGGCCAAACGAAGGTAGAATTAGAAAAATTATTATATATCTATATATATATATATATATATATATATATATATATATATATATATATATAATACTTTCTGCAGTTTGTTCCAATTTTTCTCCTTTTCCATTAGTATGTGACTTTTATTCCGAAAATCTACTCCTCAAAAATTTTGATGGCTCAACTTTCGCCATCAACCAAAAACCTCCTTCTGTACACCCTAGATATAAATAATAATATCTTCGTCTAAAACCAACCCCGCCAGATCAGCCTTAATGCAATCTTCCACCTTCGCTTTGGTCTACCCCTCGGACGCTTGCCAGTCAGTAAAGCGCATATTAACTTTTTAGGAATTCTTTCCGAGGCTTCTGAAAAGAAGATGGCCCCGTGATCTCCTAATGTAGTCATATCATTAGAGTGCTACCATTGGGTAGTTACTCAGCAAGTGTATTCATGTCATTATATCTATTATGTCCAAATTTACTTGATGTATTTATGTAATACAGTTGTAAATATCATTAAGAAATAAAAAAATAAAAAAAAAAAGGAATTCATTCGTTACTAAGTCCAGCGATTTTACATGCCCATTTTATTCTCCTCAACTTAATCATCTTAATTATATTAACCGGATAATTCAGCGTTGTGTAACCGCTTAAATTTTCTCGTTGACTCGTCTTTTTTCGGTCCGAATATCTGCGCAATACTTAATTTTCAAATACCTTAAGACGTTGCTCACCCCTTATGTAAGCGGCCACGTTTCGCATTCATAAAGACCCGTATGGTTTTATAAATTCTAATTTTCAAATTTCAGGACAGAAGGCGAGAATTAAGTCGTTTTGACAAAGAAAAATAACAAGCATTTCTCTCCTTCAACCTAACCTTATATCCTCTTCGATTTCGTTTTTTTTAGTTATCGTAGACCCTAGATACTTAAAACTCTGTTCAAATACATTCCCTTCTATATCGGTATCATCGAAATGTTCGCTGTTTTTGCTTTCATCAACGTTGTTGTATTTAGTTATTTTGTTCGCCCCTGATATAAAGTATGTTTTAAAAACTAGTTTTTATATTTTGAAAATGATTCTTCAACTTTAGATCTTTTAATGTACCTATTTAATGATGGCTTTCAGTTCAATATTTATAAAACGAACCGTAGGCGTCCTGTTAGCAATACGGACATGGATATAATTTTTTTCCTGTTCAAGCCACCGTAGGAGGATCAGAACGGGTGCCATGTTCTCAGCCCGTTATGAATAAATATATTTTGTCACATGTAGCGGTACCGCCTTGTTGATATTTATCTATCTCGAGGATATGTATGCATATTTTTAAATTGATTACCATTTAAATTTTTAAATGTATAAATTATACAAAAAGAACACTAATTATATACTTGGTATCGATAAATAGATAATGAAATGTCATACAGTATCTAAATACTCACGTGCTTGCATATTACTGCACTGATATAAGAGACATATATTAACATATTCAAGTAGGTTTTGATTATATGTAAGTAGCTACCGTTCCGCTCTTCGAAAACAATAATTAACTTCCTTAAAAAAATAAAAAATATGCTAACTAGTTCTCTGAAAAAGTCTCAATTTATTATGTTAATAGGAATAATGAGTAGTGGTTTATCCATTTATGATTTGCAATTTGTTTTCCTCTCAAATGTAAGTTAAAATATGTTTATAAAAATATATTGGTATTGTACATCGTGTTTGCCTTACACTTAAAAACATACCCTTATGTCTACTTAGACAACATATCAATCCCACAAACCAAGTATAATACCTAGGACTGACGTTCGATGGATGAATGAAATCGGGTCCACTTGTAAAGAAAAAACGTGCTATACTAAATCTAAGAATGAAAATACTTTACTCACTGTCAAGATGATATTCCAAAAATATAAGCTAGACAAACATAATCAATTTACGCATATCTATAAAAACCTATCTGGACTTACGGATTACAAATAGACGAAATTGCAAACTTAAATAGACTTAAACTTTTTCTTCTTACATACTAGAACATATTACCTAAACATTATCATGGTGCGTGAATAAAGACATTTACAACTGTATTAAATAAATACATCTAGTAAATTAGAACATAATGTATATAATGACATGACAAACACTTGCTGAGTAACTACCCGATGGTAGCACTCTAACGATATGTTTACATTAGGAGATCACGGGACCATCTTCTTTTCAGACGCCTCGGAGTGTTATCAGGAATTGAAGAAGAAGCAAGGTTAGAAACGAGAAGGTTGGGATGATTCTGAAATTTATTATGGAAGGATAAGTATCTGGATTGGTCCAGATCTGAAACAAAAGGAACATTAAGGTCATTATGGATGGTTTTATTTGTAACAAAGTAGGGAGCATTGAGGATTTTACGAAGGATTTTGGATTGTAAGGATTGGATGCGAGAGGAATTCGATGGTTTAGTGGAGCCCCAGAGCTCAACTCCGTAAGTCCAAATAGGTCTTATTACAGTCAAGTATATGAGTTTTGTAATTAATGGGAAGGTTAGAGCGTTTGTCTAGTAAGTGTTGAAGCAGTCGGAAACGTCGAGCTGTTTCTTGTCGTTTCAGTCTGGTATGAGGATTCCAAGTTAGACGTTTCTCCAGGTGGAGTCCTAGGTATCGGATTTGCTCAACAGGGTTAAGTGGAGTATTGTTAAAGGAAACTGTAGGACAGGAAGTTGTTGGTTTACGACGAAGGGTAAAGGTAATTTGATGGGATTTATTGGAGTTTATTTTAATTTTCCAGTTTTGACACCATTCTTCTAAATTTATGATGTGATTGAAGCATTTGGGATGCAATTGCTGGGTCATTATTTACTGATAGGATACATGTATCATCGGCATATGTGGTGATGACAGTGTTGGGACAGGTACAGATGTCAGCTGTATAAACTGTATAGAGGATAGGGCCTAGGATACTACCTTCAGGAACACCAGCGGACTGGGAAAAAAGGGATGAATAGAACAACATTTAACACACTGACTTACTCATGATGACAGTCATGGAATGAATATGGAATTACTAAAAACGGTTCCGAGATAAGTTAAAAGAACGTTCCAACCAGATAAAAGAAATTATCACAACTTTTTTATCGTAGACTAACAAAAAACCTCTCAAAAGGGTCTGAAGCATGGTCATATTTACATAATTATAGATAAATACATAATTACATACTTGTACATAGAGACCCTAGAACATTTAGTGTTCAGAATCTAGAGGACAATTTTGATAAGGTTAGGAGGGACCTGGCCAATAGCGGCTCTAGCATTAAATTTTGGGGACTTTTAATTTTTTTTTTTAAGGTGGAATTACTTTGGAACAAAAAGATTTAAAGATATATATATGAATATAAAATGATGTTTACCTAAGTGGTCATTGAAGGAGAAAAAAAAAAATGCTATCATTGCAAAAGGTCAGTAAGTGCATTTCTGATATAGGTTATACGTTTTTTTTTGTTAATTTCGACCAAATTTATCTGAACAAAAACATCGTAAGTGCATGTAAATGACACATATTTATCAGATATATTACATTAAGTGTATAATATTCTTAATCCACAAAGGCAAAATTCATCAGGTTCTTAATTATTTGAGGTTCTGAAATGTCACTTAATAAAATTTTGTAATAAACTGACGATTGTTTCTTATGATACGTGAAAGATTTACCAGCTAATAAAATAATGAATCATATTTTAAAGAGGTAATATTTTGTAAAATTTTATAATTTCGAGAAAAATCGCTTTATTTCACCCTTGCACCTCTACTCCATGATTTAATTCATATTAATTTTCTCGACGAAGTTCAGTCAATTTTGCCCATTTTCAAATCGAAGTATTTATATCATCATTTACATAATTATATTTTTTAATGATGTAGAGATGGTTGACCGTTGATATTATATGAGAAGGAGTTGATCGGAGGGTACGGTCAAATTAATACTAAATTAAACAAGTAGAATTATTTAATTTTTTCCGACGTTTCGGCCCACTTTGCAGGTCTTCATCAGGGCTACAAAAGATTCAAAACCCGGTGAAAATAAAATAAATGAATATAAGTAGATATAAAATAAGAATAAGTTGTCTGATACAGAAATAAAAAGATGATATCAGAGATATTTTATTTTCACTATGTTTTGTATCTTTTGTAGACCTGATGAAGATCTGCAAAGTGGGTCGAAACGTTGGCAAAAATTAAATAATTCTACTTGTTTAATTTAGTAGTAAAAATTTTCTCCTCCCATTCTTCTAATTATAAAATTCATAACCTTATGAAAAATCATTTCTAAAAAATATTCTATAAATTACTCGTGTAGCGTCAAAAAATTAAACATTATTTTAAATTTACGTCAAATTTCATACATTTTCGTCCTTTTAATACAACAGCCTTATGTCCACTGACATTTTTTCTTCGAGAAAATTAAAATTAATTGAAGCGCGGATTAGAGGTGTTAGGGTGAAATAAAGCGATTTTTCTCGAAATTGTATTAATTATACCTTTGAAAATGTTGAAAATTTAATAAAAAAACTAAGTAATATTTTGCGATTGTTTAAGTGTTTAGCTTACATCATTCACTGAAACAAATATGGGCCTAAGAAAAATAATTAACTTTCAGCTTTAGGGAGACTTCAACCCGAATGCCTCCTCCCTCTTCTCTTAGATCCGTGCTGTATATAAGCTACCGGTATTGGTACTGTTGCTGGTGGTGGAACATGCGGTAATTTCAAACTGATAAACCTAAGGTTACAAGTTCAAATCCAAGTGCCGTAGAGGGGAGAACTTTTAACTTTGACATTAATCACCAGCCTTCGCCCCTGTTCCTGCAAAAAAAGAAATAATCTTGCTGTTCTTTTTGCCAATTCCTGACGGCAACCTTGACCTTGTCTCCTTATACTGACTAGAGTGGAAGGATTAGGTTTCTATTTATCGTGTAAGTTTTAACCGTCTCCGGTGGGAATCGAACCTACAACGTTTTTAGAACTGGGTATTCAGAGACCCACGGACCAACGTACTCTGTAATCATGTCCTCTCTATACAAGTTGTTATATATGTATGTATATAAACATATAGATACACAGATATGTATATAAACATACAGACACACAGACAGATAGACTCTTTTCTTATTTCTCATTCTTATTCTGCCATGCTCCCCCCCTGATAATGATGGTTTTCCTTATCAGCTGTGACTGTGGGCCACCTGTGGCCATGGAGTTTATTTATCGTTAGCAACTGTTTGCTCTTTAGGGAAAGTGTTGCTTCTTCTTTAGGAGAGCCGGTCCTTTTTATTGACTCGCGTTGTTTGTCTTAGTTTTCACCTTTGTCAATAAGAGGTCGCCTGTGGAACTGTTTACACGGCCTTCTTTGAAAGGCTTGGGTGTAGATAACTATAGATACTTGCGTGCCTTAGGATAATTTGACCTTTTGATATTTAACGAGACCAAAGATACTTGTTTTGATTTTTTTTTAATATGTAGATTATGCTTATTAATGCTTCCTCTCTACCGGAGGGAGAGAAGCATTGTATTATAATATGTATCAAGGTGTTTTATAATCCCATGCGAATAGTTTTTGTTACAGAAATAACCCATAACAGGGTGTTTCATAAAATGGAATGAGAATAAACTTTATTCTGGGACGTCTGGTCTTGTTAATGTAAAATAAATACTACTTCAAATTACTGCTCCTGTGACGTTGGCCTTACTTCAAATAATATTATGATTATTATATGAGCCTTTCATTTGGCAGAATGGCTAACTCCACTTTCGATATTTCCCATTATAAATATTAGGACATTTCTAATAAAAAAAATGTATACCTTTATTCACAGTTCTATATTTCAACACTGCAATCACCTACTCGGGAACAAATTACTTACTGTATGTGCACATATTATAAATTTTCCAACTAGAAATATCACTGAAATGACTTTACTCAAAAATGTTGAAATATGAGTCATTTTGTCAACTGAAAGGCTCATGTATAATTAAATCTCTCTATTATATAAAAAAGTTTCAGATATATATATATATATATATATATATATATATATATATATATATATATATATAATATATATATATATATATATATATATATATATATATATATATATTCGATTACGAGGCCTTTCTTATTGTATTGTCTTAGAGTTAATAAATTACACAAAAAACAAACTTCAACTGTCTTGTTCAACTGTCGCCCTGATGAAGACCTGCAAGGTGGGTTGAAACGTCGGCATAATAATTGAATAATACTATTTCTATAATTTAGTATTTATTTGACCACACCCCCCCCCGATCAACTCCTTCTCATATTATATCACGGTCAACCATCTTAACATCATTATAATTATATTGTTACTGACCTAGGTTTTGTTTCAAATTTGAGTATATTAGCTCTTCTGCAATTGGAGGATAAAATTGGTCAAGATTCCGCCTGTAATTGACCAGGCGGAGTAATACCCAAAGAGGATGGGGCCGACGGGTCTATATTTAGTCCAGGCCGCGGTGGTAAGGCATCGGATTTTATTTCCATTGCTATTTTAAACTTTGACCTATCCCTGTTCCAATTGTTCTCTTGTAACCTCTTGAGTGACGGAAATGGCAAGAGTGACGTAATGAGTCTGATAATAAATAGTGTCGGCGAAAGTGGGTACCTATCCAATAAGTCGTTCCGTAATCCGTTACTGCTATAACTGCTATCAAAAAGCGTAAGCTCATTTTTCAGAGATGTTAAAATTATATATATCTGCCTGCTCTGGAAGTAAAGGACACCATATCCATTTTTTTAATATAATAATTTATTAAAAAGGAAGGAGATGGTCCGGGGTTGCAGTCATAAAAAGGCTAAATAGTGGTAAAACTATTTTATTGAAAGCCAACGTTTCGACCCGACTTTGCAGGTCTTCATCAGGGAGGTGTGTTCCTCTAGGAGTTTCACTTAGAACTCTCCAGAGCTGGCTAGAAGTGAAACCACGTGTTATGAAAAAAAGTTCTCTATAAGTATTATTGTTACATTTAAATTACTTTAATATTCAATAATATATTAACTAAAAAACAAGTTTTAAAGTTCAAAGTTATGAAAATTTGTTTCACTCAACAAATACATGAAGATCTAGTAACTAAGAAAGAAATTTTAATCGCTTCAAGTAATGGAAAATTGGCTCTCCTGATCAAATACAAAAATATGACGTAATGTTCTTTACCTCTGGAAGTACAGAAATATTCCTGTTACTCGATACGAGTTACAAGTCTAGAAAGTGGACCAATCTGTTGTATTCGTTAACATTAGGAGCTTAGGAATTAAGCTAGGAGTTAAGGTTAGGAATCTATTATAGAAGTATATTGTGCAAATTAATTTTTCATTCGCCGGTTAAGATTAGCGTAAACACACGAAAAGTTTCCAATATTTTAAATTCATATTGCTATTTACCTTTACCAGGTTATTAGATCTCAGCGACACTCCTATTTTCTACAGAGCCTACGTTTTAAATCCTGTCCTTCTAGATCCCGTACGTCCGACCTCTATCCTCCTCCTCACCAAGCTTCTGTGTTTGAGAAATCTTTTGGAATTCTATCCCTTCCGATATGCGACACACAAGATCAGTCTCCTCTTTAAGAACTTATTTCATTCTCAATCCGCCTGATTATGAAATGCATGGAGTCGTAAGTAGTAAGGCTCTCCAGATACTTTTATTTATTTTATTTTATCTTTGTCTGTTTATTTTATAGTTATTTATGTATATATATATTTTTTTCTAATTTCTCTTTAATCGCACTGTATCTTTACTAAATTTTAACAATTATTTTGTAAATATTTAATTTAACTTATAGACGCACTATTATTTTAATTTTTATTCTTCATTAATTTAATTTATTATTAAGGGACACTAGTCCCAGAATAATGTAGGTATTTTTATTTCATTTCATATTTCATATCCTTCCCCATGCCTGTCATGTCATTATATCATTATCTCCATCACATTTGCTGATTGTCAACTTATTGTTGACAGGCGCAAATACATATTTTATAGACAAAAAAAAAATTTCATATTTGCATTAAAGAAAAGTGATGGGGACGGGAACTAACTTCAAAGAAATATCTTGGTGATTTTTGCTCAACTTGTCTTCGGTGAAAAGAAATATTTAGTTTAAAATGTGTTTTATACGTTCACGTTCATGAATTTGCGTTTCATAACATTGCTTTTGGCAGACGTATACGCCACGACGCAATGGATTTAGGCCACACCCATAGCCTTCAATAAAGCTCCCAGCCGCACTGTTATTTCGAGTGTTATTTCTACGTTGGAACTTATTTTTTATTATTTGAAAAGTATAAGCTCAGTGTAATATACATTTTTTTATAAATCGATTTCTATATCAGCTTGAATTTAGGTGATTTCTTTTTCGGACCTGATTTTAAAAATTGGAGCTGCATACTGTAAGCTAGAGAAATGTTGATCATTTCTTCCTCTTTGTGATGAGCTATTATTAAAAAATTTATCTTAACGCGACACCGTTTTAGAGAGGCGAAAAGGAAAAAATAGTGTCGAAAACCAAATGATAACGAGTTTTGTTAAAGGGTTGGATTAAAATATCACAGAAACTAAAAATTGGAACTGCATACTGTAAGCGAGGGAAATGATCAGCATTTCATCCTCTTTATAATGAGCTATTATTTATAATTTATTAATCTCGCCAAGTTGATGTTTTCACTTCTATCGTGTGGTCTAATGCTCTCAAGTTAGTTTTTTAAATACATATATCTCGTTAATATCGGTTTATTACATTATTCTGTGATGTTTTGTATCTTGCTCATTTTAGCTCTGATGTAGATCTGCTTTGTGGGTTTCGATACGTGGGTTTAATAAAATATCTGTTTCTTCGCTCATTAAAAAAAAATGTAATATTATAAAACAATAAAATAATTTTAATAATTAATATTTGTAGACTTGGATTGAATAATGTGAGGCGATGTCTGCTGACCTGGATGTGCCGTATATTAGAGGCTCTGACGTCAAGAGGCGGCTTCACTCCCGCTAAATCCATATTATGTTTACAGTTAGAGGAGTCCTATAGTCCGCTCTAAATAGTAGCCACTCTATTTATAGTAGCAGTAAGTCTAGAAGCTTCGGTCTAGAGAACATGTAATTCAATTTGTACATTACATCCAGCAACATATTTCACTATGTCCTGCGTCATTACTATAGTGATAGTACAACAGTATCACTTGGTGGAACATGTTGGCAATGTGTTTTAGATTAAATGTCCTGTTTTTTGGTGGGCGTTATTCAGATAAATTATTGACCGATATTACATTTATTTTTGTTGATATATAGGGTGTTTCAGGGTTAAGTGATCAAACTGCGAAAACGAACTTAGAGCCTCAAAACAAGAAACAAATTTCCTCTGAATGTATGTCCGCAAACGCTTTGTTTAGGAGATATTCACACCTACAGATTTTTATTGTTACGAATTGTTTACGTTTTATTATGTAAATAAAGGTATATGGAATAAATAAAACTTATTTATTTGTTCCAACTACTTTATTAATTAAACGTAAAAATTAAATTTATATTAAATGTAGTTCAAAGTGATTTAATTCAGAATTCAGACAGGCGCGCCATCTTTCTTCAACAGAAGCGGCCCTTGATATGTCTTCTTTTAGGTGCCGTTCTGCGTCTGCTGTTGTTGAAGAAAGATGGCGAGCCTGTCTGAATTCTCAATGATATCACTTTGAACAACATTTAATATGAATTTAATGCCTACATTTAATTAATAAAGTAGTTGGAACAAATAAATAAGTTTTATTTATTTCATATACATTTATTAATGAAACGTAAACAATTCGTAACAATAAAAATCTTTAGGTGTGAATATGCCCTAAACAAAGCGTTTGCGGACATACCTTCAGAGGAAATTTGTTTCTTGTTTTGAGGCCCTAAGTTCAGTAGAACTGAACCAGTTCTAAGTGAAACTCCTAGATGAACACACCTCTCTGATGAAGACCTGCAAAGTCGGGTCGAAACGTTGGCTTTCAATAAAATATTTTTACCACTATTTAGCCTATTTATGACCGCAACCCCGGACCATCTCCTTCCTTTATAATGCAACGGTCAACTATTAAATATTCATTAATAATTTAATTGATAAAGCAAGTAACAAATAAATAAGTTTTATTTATTTCATATAACGTAAATAATTCATAACAACGAAAACCATTAGATGTGAATCTCTCCTAAATAAAGCGTTTGCAGACTATCTTGTTTTTAGGTTCTTAGTTCATTATTGCTGTGTGGCCACTTAATTCTGAAATACCTTGTATAAAGGATGGCCTGTATTTAGGGGGAAATGTTTAAAAGGTTTATATTAGACATCAAGGTCTAGGAATAAATTCATATAAATAATTTCCAGCAGATAAGTAGCAAATTTAAGATGCGAGTTATTTTTTTTTTAGTTATGAGTAGGAAACGATAATTTAAAAAATATTTGATTTAAGTAATGATACCTTGCTCCATAATAAACTAGACAAAATTTACTTCAAACGAAAGTCATTGTCATTTATAAAACTATTTAAAGAGGACTATTTAGCGGACAAACACAGATAAAGTTCGGTTTTTTAAAAAAGTCTTAAATTATTTTTGATTTTTTTTTATCATTCTTCAACTGTACTACAAATGCTCTACTTTAAGAAAAACGTCAACCACCAATAATGAGTTTTCATTATAATTTTAGTGAAGTATATACGTATATAAAAAAATACGTGAGGTATATAAAAACTTAGGCCATTGTCATTGGTTCCAAGCCCCTTATTAGATCCCATACTGACTTTCCCATATTACACCTTAATGACCAGCCAATTTCCTTCTACTCCTCTGTTAAAAATTTAGGATTTTTCATAGATCAAACCCTCTCCTGGACCTACCATATTTCTCACATTTCCCGTCGGACAATTTCTACCCTTAAACTATTTCATCGCTTCCGCCATCTCCTACCTCAACATATCCATAGACTCCTAATTTCCTCTCTCATCTTCCCCCACTTTGACTACAGTTGTGTGGTGTATGATGGCCTCTCGGTGGAGCTCCGTGATAGACTGAAAAGATTAATGAATAGCTGCGTAAGATTTGTTATTGGTGCCCCGAGGTACTCCCATGTCTCTCACCACTACACTGAGTTAAGGTGGCTCTTCCCCTCCTTCCGAAGACAATATTTTCTAGGTACGTTCCTCTACCAAATCATCAACAACCATCGTCCTTCTTACGCCTACAACCTTCTCCAGTTCAAATCCTCAGTCCATTCCCTGTCCACAAGATCTCGACCTTCTGACCTTTACATGCTTTCTCACAGATCTGCCTCATTCCAAAATTCCTTTATTGTTCGCTCTGTCAATTTCTGGAATTCCCTCCCTATCAAAATTCGACATTCCCTCTCCATATCCACATTCAAATCCCTCCTATTCCAATTCCTATCACAAAAACAGTCAGATACTTGCTAACCATTCGAGCGGATTTTAATAGAGAATTTGATACGTTTTTGTTTTTTAATTCTTTATTTTTTTCAGAAAAGTGTATACTGATCTATAAGAGCAATTAGCTTTAAGTGTCTTGTCATAGTATTAATGGTTTTGTATATAGTTTAGTTTGTTTTGTATATAGAATTTTTACCTTATAATTTTTTTACATTATTTCTTTTTTTCGATTGATTTTATTTTGCCCAGATGTAATATTTTAATTTTGTTCTATTTTGTTATTCTCAAGGGACTGTGTCCCAGAATAAAGTTATTTTTCTATATATCTATATACGTATTGTCTTATGTAGGCGATAAAAATGGTGAAGAAGCTATACTGATTTAATTGGCAGACTTTTTTTATTCCTCTGCAAAGTAAGTATTTGCTAAAGCATTTTAAAGAATCAGGCTATTTATTTATTATTTGAACTTATGGTTACTGTTAAGTTCTAATGGATCGCAGTGTAACGCTATAAGCCCAAATTTATCCATAAACTCTGATTTAATTTATTTATACAATGCAAAAATAATTATTTTAAATATGTCCGGTAGTTCATGAAATTACTGCATAAAAAAAAATATTATCTGTTTATATTAGTTTGGTATGAGTTTCATACCAGTTTCAAATTTTCAGGAATATTATTATTATTATTATCTCTAAAACTTTTTTGAGAAATGTTTCTTTAGCTTTAAAGTTGATTTTCACGCTGTTTAGTATAACTATATAAAATGTTTATTCAATAAGGGATACCATGTGCAATGTGGGCTCCAGTTATCAATTATTGTGATTTATGTCAGGAGATAATTCAGGCGGTTGCAATTGGAATATAATTGGTGTTGGGAGGTGTTATTCTGTTCCTGACCTTGAATAAATTATTTTTCCATTTTATTTTTAGCTCATTATATTTTGTTTGTATTAAGTAAGGAGTTTTAATTAGTCAGTCAGCTGTTCCTCGATAATTTCAACGGTTGTTCAATGAATTATTTCCATTGGTGCCAACTCAAAAACATCTAGCTAATTTCTCATTTAAGGTAAAGGTGACTTTATTTTTAATAATTTTTGCAACTTTTTTAAGACAGTGTTAAGCAATCAGTTTCTGAAAAAACTAGAAGACATTAGAAATTGTTTTGTTTTTTTTTATGTTTATTTATACATTGAAAATAAAATTAAAAAGACTTGAATTGAAAAAGAAAGATTAACTTTTTCGAGTAGCAATCTGGTTCATTGGTGGACAACAAAATGACTTTTGGAGTAGGGCTAGAAAAAAATTCGAAGGTAAAAAAAAGGAGAGGATCCTGTAAAAAATGAGAAGTGGAAAGGTAAAATAGAAAGACGATGTATAAGAATGCCTAAAAATCATCAGGAAATACACATAGCAATCCTTGGTAAAACATATTGCAAGATCGTCAAGGAAGAAAGACCGTTGTGGTTATGGGGATTGCATCTATGAGGATGAAGGCGTTAATTTCTGTTGTTTGTTTCAATGTCTGGATGTCTAGGCGCAAAACATCTTCAGCGCTCGATCAACTATATAATACTACCTTTATACTGTTCAAATGGTTGGTACAGAAATTAAAATTAAAAAAATGAATATAATAAATAAATAATGATAATAATAAATAAATAAAAAAACCTGTATCACTACAATCCATGAAGGTTCTTGGGTTCAGTACTATTTAGGGAAAGCACTGTTGCTTGGTCTACGGTTGTGCAAGGAGGTGATTTGGCCGAGATCACCCTCAACAGCCATATTTTTCCCCTTAATCAATTATTTTAACTAAGGATACCCACTTTATAGAGGCTGGGTATGCCCCAGGAGGTTCTACTTACCCACGGTCGCCCCACGGCCAATGAAAAAGAATATACAATTTTTCTGCCATGAGCCTGGATTCGAATCTGTGACCTTTGCCATTGGAAGCTCAGTACTCTTCCACTGAGCTACTCCACTTCCAATAATAATAATAGAGACCTATATATAATAAGATAGAATAGATAAATAAACTTTAAAAAAAGTAGCAATAAAATCAATAAATCAATTGAAATTAATAAATCAATGGACTTTTAAAATTCCTTTTTTTTTTTTTCCTTTTTAAATTTATTTATTTAGACATATAATATTCTGTTTCGAGGACAATAGTTATAGTGATAAATAAATGAACACATTCACACCGTATTTACAAAAAATATAAAATTAACAAAAGTAAAATAATAATAAATAAAAACTATGTACAATAAAAAAAATAAAATAACCTAAGTATAAGTAAATTAAAAACATAAAAATACAGTCATACCTATATACAAATTTAAAAAAAAATTAATCTGCAAAGAATGATTAGTTATAAACTTGTCATATATGTTTTATAATTGTTTCATTGTCTAGGAACTTCATAACTTTGGTAAGGATTTCTTCTTGGTTTCTCAGGGATGCTGATATATTCTGGGGTATTCCCAGATCTTTTAACTTTGTCAGCCATGAATTTACCTTGGGGTCGGGAAACTCTCCTGGGGCACGCCCAGCCTATAAAAAATGAGTACTGTTAATTAAATAATTAATTAAGAGGGAGAACCTGGCGGTTGAGCATGATCCTTGCCCAATCATCTCCCAGCGCAATTGTTCTTCAAACAGTACCTTCTAACAAAGTACTGAACTCAAAATCCTTCATTTATTGTAGTGGTACAGGTTTTTATATTTTTCTAGCGAGAAAGGGGAGCAATAAAAGCTTGTGTTCGGGCCCAATCTTTTTACTTCTATAAAAAGTCAGGACTTCCGCATACCAATGTCGGTGCCCAGAGAGAACCATTTGTCTTCTTCAGAATTATTACGAGACATGGCTATCTCTTCACACCATCTTCATAGTCTTTCAGTTATGGTACTCCATCTGTCCCTTTCGATATGAAGAAGTGATGATAGCTCATCATGTTTGACATATCTTCGGCATCATGTTAAAGTAGCTAATGTTAGAACCTGCCCAACGTTGCAAATTCGTTACTTTATCATGACAGTTTGTCTTGTAATATGCGATGGACGACATAAGAAATTTAATCATTAACATCGAAAATGATTACTCAAGAAAATCTATTCTATTCTATATTGAAGTTGTGGTAATTTTTATTTACAGCCACGGAATAGGTTTTCTGTAAATCGACGAAATAAGTTTCTCCCTTGGCTCTAGCGGATACAGGATTTAATTTGGGTAGAGGGAAGAGGCTTCAGCCCGAAAGCTTTTTTTTTTTTTTTCATATATATTTATAAAACTATAATTGCTTTGAGAAAAAAAGGAAGATTCCAACTACCTATATTAAATGGCGTATAAGTGATTATTGAAGTCTTATTAAATTTAATTAAACGAACAATAATACTTTAAGAGATAATTTTTTAATATTTGTTTTCAATAAAGATAGTTATATTTTACCATTTTGGGGGGAACTTCAGCCTGAAAGCCTAATCCTCCCTAGATCTGCCTGTGTCCCTTGGTAAAACACTCTCCCATCTCCCATCGTCGAAAAAAAAATTATAAACACTTGAGATCTCGACAGATTATTTACTATGTCTAATGTTATTCCTGTTTATAATCGAGCGCACACTGGCCGCTGGACTCCAGTGTTACCAACGGTTGACATTTCGCCTCCAGGACGACCAGAAGCCCCCAGTTGATATTTGGAATGACCTTAGTGAAGTCGATACCCGGTGACCTTAGGCCCCAGGGGCGGAATATCGATAGCCGCTGAACCAGATAATGTTAAGTCGGCCTGTGGGGCTGTTCTCCTGCCCCCGCCTTGTTTATTTACGATACCCTTTGCTGGTCGTCCGGTAGCCAGGCTACGGTAGCGCCATCTATTCAAGTTACCTCTATCTATTCGGTTGGCCTAGTGTAAATGAAGATTGATCTAGAACCTATGTGAACTACCTAGACAAATAAGTGCCGCTTCAATTGCAGACTGTTTTGTAATGTATTCACCTTAGCAACTAAGTGAGACGGTGTTAGCTTAGAGGGTGAGGCACTTTGTTCCTATTCTCAAGGACTCAGGTTCTAGGCCAGCTGTAGCAGATAATTATTTATTATTCCATCTGCTGTGGTTTTCCTAGAGTAGGAAGACCCTTGTGGGGCACACAAAGCGTCTACTAAGTGGATATCCTTTGATTAACGGATAACCTGACGGTTGAGGGTGATTTCGGGACAACCCCATCTCTGCACAACCTATATTTGGCCTAGAAACATTACTTCTTTACAAAGTACTAAACCTGTCATAATTAAAGACAACGGTTATAATAATAAAAAAAAAAGTTCATCTAAGTTGAAGATAATATTTTTAAAAAATCATAATAAAATTACAAAATATTAAATTAAAATAAAATAATGTAAAATAACCACAGGCATATCTACAACCAGCGTGGAGAACCTCAAATGATTTCGGGATCCCCAGCACTTCTCTCTCATTCGTATTATTGCTATTAAAAGCCAGTGGAGGCTGAGGGCGATATTGTATGGTTATTTTAAAGTTTACGAAATTTCCTTTAAAAAGGAAAAAAAAAAAATCGTTAAAATAGGACAATTTAGAGCAAGGATATGGTCTCTAGATATTTTTTATATATTCGAATGCAAATGTTATACCCTTTGTTTTGGTTTTTGATTTTTGAAAGTGTAACAGAAGTAATGCTAATGTTTTTAAGCAAATTACTATTGTTGAAAAAAAAAAAATGTTTAGGATAATGGGAATCACCTTTTATTTCTTTTTCTTTGCTACTAGGAAAGTAATGTTACTATAGAGGTATAATTTTTTTGAAATAATAAACTATAATTAAATAATTAGCAGTTGATTTATCAATAGAGCAAGGCTGGGTATTTGCTTCAGGGAGCTTTCCTTTTCACTTTTCTTTAGGAGAGAGATAGGTTTGAATTTATGATCCATCGTCAGAACTTAAGATGTGATTAACATTAATGTTGTAAAACTCTCTTAAAGTGTCTTATCATCGGTACATTTACCGCCCTGGGGTAGAGAGACCCTCCTGGGGCATACCCATCTGTTCTACAAAGTGGGAACTCTTAATTAAATAATTGATTAAGAGGAGTAATCTGGCGGTGGAGCGTGATCCTGGCCCGATCCGATCTCCTCCCTGCACAACCGTTGGCCTTGTAACAGTACTTTATCTAAATAGTACTGAACCCAAGATCCTTCATGGATTGTAGATATACATGGATTGTATATTAACTACGATTTGGGTTGGGAAATAGTGAATGATAACGACCAAATAACCTTGTATGTGCATAAGAGTGGGTACCAGATCCTTTAGTCGAGGGAGGGAGATCTTTGCCTTATCGCCTTCTTGCAGTCACCTTTAGTAAAGATATAGTCCGTATTGAATCCAATATCCTTCTCTGGTATATTTATTTTTATTATTACTTTTATTTGAGCTATATTACAGAACAAATGCCTTCTTGAAGAATAATGCAGAGAATAACAGCTTCAAGGATAAGTTATCCACCCTAGGTCCGCCGAAGTATTGTTAGTCGGTTGTTTGCTCTCTTCTCCCCCTCCCTCTAGAAAATTACTCCTGACAAGTTCTTTCTCCCGAGGGGCGGTAAGTAGCCCTATCAAAGGATCGGTTCTTTTTTTATACCGGAGTGTGAGAAACAATTATAAGTTGCCCGCGGTGGCCTCCCACCTCCGGCGGCGTGATCGATGGGTCGTATTGAAGGAGGTGATGTGGCGCTTTTCGCTGTCTTGGATACGTCGCGGCCCGTTCTTAGTCGCCTTGGAGGAACCTGCCGCTACATGTCCTGCTCTCTTCTCTATGTAAGTCCGCCATTGTGATAATTTGATACTTATCTAGGCAAGAGTTTGAGGACGTTGGAAAAAAAAATTGGGCTCAAATTAAATGTAGTGCAAAAATATAGGGCTTAAGGGTTTGAGAAATGGTAAAAATACGTTGTTTGGCCTATAAAACCTCGATATTTTGGTGGTGTAGAAATGGGTCAATAATTTTGAAGGCCACCTTTTTTTTTCTCGAGTTTATGCTCAAATTATCTTAAGACTCAAGTGGAAAGCAAACGGTTATTTGCGATTTTTTAGTACCTAATTAAATAAACAATGATTGACGATCTGTTGATTAAAAACACTCTAATTCCAAGAAGTGTTAATAATTTGATAAAAAGGGGTCTGTACCACGGGCTATAATATAATTGTTTGTGGAGTAGACAAATTAAAAAAAAATGTTTAAATTAATAAAATGTAAAAGTGAATCTTTTGAGGCAAATCCGAGATTTGTCCAAAATATTTACTACGAAACACATTGAAAACATAAAGAGTTGATACATACAAAGAGGAGGTACATATTTACACATAAATAAAGATACAGAGTAAGTGAACAGTCACAGTGATCAAATTAAAAATTATAAGTTACTTTCTAATTTTAATCAGTTGATAATAAAAAATAAAAATATTTAAAAAAAAAAGATGAAGTAAAAATAATAATAATAATGCTTTATTTATTCTGGGACGAGTCCCTTTAGAATAATACAGAGAAACAAAAATGTGGGCTAAGGAGCCTCAGAGATACATAAACAAGAGTATAGTTTGATTAAATAGTAAAAAAAAAAAAATTAAAATAAAAAATATTTAGAGAAATTATAAGTTACTTTCTAATTTACATCAGTTAATAATTTTTTTTTTTTTATTTATTGATGATATTTACAACTGTATTACAAGTAAAAATACATTCAGTAAATGTGAACAAAGAAATAAAATAGCATGAAATCACATGTTGAGAAACTACCCATTGGTAGCAATCTAAAAATGTATTTACAAAAGGAGATCTTGAGGCCATCTTCTTTTCAGACGCCTCGGAGGGTAGTTAATAATAAAAATAAAAAAATGAAAATAAACATGAAGTAAAAATAATAAAGAACGATCTAATAATTTATATACATATTTACAGTAGTAACTATTTACAATTTTATGATGAGGACTGGATGGATAAGAAATGATTAAACAGTTGGGATTTAAAGGTAGGAAGGGTTTTGGATTGACGGATGTGGGGAGGGATGGAGTTCCATAGGGAAGAGGATCGAATAATAAATGATTTATCGAAAGCAGCGGTTCGGTGAGCCATTATATATAGATCTGAAGACCGGGAACGGGTATTGCGGGAGTGGACAGAGGATTTAAATTGAAGGAGCTCGGCGATGTATGAAGGACGGCGGGAGTGAATTACTTGGAAGAGGAAGGATACCAGGAAATACTTACGGCGGTTGGAAGGATAAAGCCACTTCAACTCTTCATAGAAACAGGAAACAGGAGCGTCTCTTGGGATCCCGAAGAATGAATCGGACGAAGCAATTTATCAAACGTTTTAGTTTCGCATCGAGATCCCCAGAGACGCCCCCATATACCGTGCAGCAATAGTCGAAATGGGGAAATATTAAAGAGGTGACCAGGAGTCTACTGATTTCAAAAGGAAAAAGGTGTCGCAGGCTATTTAAGTGTTTTAGGGTGGAAAAGGTACGTCGGGAGATATTGGACACATGGTTTTTCCAGGAAAGGGTTTGATCGAAGATTATTCCAAGGTTTTTGATGGTGGGATAAAATTTAATGGGATTATCATGTAGGAACAACGTTGGAATGTTAGGAACAGTTTTGAGGAGGTGATTGGAGCCTATTAGGATTGCCTTGGTCTTTCTCGCATTCAACTTCAACTTGTTGACTCCTGCCCAGTCGTATATTCTATTTAAATCTTCTTGAAGCTTTTTTGTGGCCGCTAATAGGTCGGAAGGGGGGGGAAGGAAAGGTATATTTGGAAATCGTCTGCATAGATGTGGTATTGGGAGTGATGGATCTGGTTGGGAAGGTCATGAATGTAAATAGCAAACAGAGTAGGAGACAAGGAGGAATCCTGAGGACACAAATAATGAAGAACAAGTTAATAATTTATTTACATATTTACATTAGTATCTATTTACAATCTCATGGGGACTGGATGGATAAGAAATGAACAGGCGGGATTTAAAGGTAGAAAGGGTATTAGACTGTCGAATGTGAGAAGGATGAGGATCTGATAATGAAAAAACTGTCGAAAGCAGCGGTTCGGTGGCCCATTATATATAAATATGAAGACCGGGAACGAGTATTGCGGGAGCGAACAGAGGATTTGAATTGGACGAGCTCGGAGCTGTATGAAGGTCGGTGGGATTGGATGACTTGAAAGAGGAAGGATGCCAGGAAATAGGAATGAAGGTAGGAAGGGTAAAGCCACTTCAATTCTACATAAAAAACGGGAAACAGAGCCGTCCCTTGGTATCCTGAAGATTTTTTTATTTTTTATTTCTTTATGACATTTACAACTGTATTACATAAATACATCAAGTAAATTTGGACATAATTGATATAATGACATGAATACACTTGCTGAGTAACTACCCAATGGTAGCACTCTAATGATATGACTACATTAGGAGATCACGGGCCATCTTCTTTCAGACGCCTCGAGGTTATCAGGATTGAGAGGAAGCAAGGTTAGAACGAGAGGGTTGGATGATTCTGAAGTTTATTATGGAAGGATAGGTATCTGGATTGGGCCAGATCTGAAACATAAGGAACATTAAGATCTTTATGGTAATTTTATTAGTGACAAAGTAAGGAGCATTGAGGATTTTACGAAGGATTTTGGATTGTAAGGATTGGATGCGAGAGGAATTCGATGGTTTAGTGGAGCCCCATACTCAACTCCGTAAGTCCAAATAGGTCTTATTATAGTCAAGTATATGAGTCTTTTGTAATTAATGGGAAGTTTAGAGCGTTTGTCTAGTAAGTGCTGAAGTAATCGGAAACGTCGAGCGTTTCTTGTCGTTTCAGTCTAGTATGAGGATTCCAAGTTAGTCGTTTGTCCAGGTGGATTCCTAGGTATCGGATTTGCTCAACAGGGATAAGTGGAGTATTGTTAAAGGAAACTGTAGGACAGGAAGTCGTTGGTTTACGACGAAGGGTAAAGGTAATTTGGTGGGATTTATTGGAGTTTATTTCATCCTGAAGATGAATCGTACAAAACAATTTATTAAATGTTTTTGTACTATAGAGTACAATCTTCTTCTGCGCATTTAAAAATATCAGGCATCTATTGAAATACGTTTTTAAATAGTTTTAAAACTAGTTTAACAATATAACAAGTATACTTCAACTCATGCGTTTACTCAAGTTTATTAATCATATAGACATGAAAATTTTTATCTTTTAGTATGTTCGTGATATAGCCCGTTTATTTGTCTTGTAGTTTTGAATTAGTTGATACTATTCCTTGGCTAATGCTTGTGCAAGGAAATGATTCCGCTTATCAGTCAGGTATTTCCCCCTTAAATAATTATTTAATTAATAGTACCCATTGTATATAATTAAGGTTAAATGCTTCAAAAACTCAGGCCATTGTCATTGGTTCCAAGCCCCTCCTTAGATCCTATACGGACTTTCCCATATTAAACCTTGGTGACCAGCCAATCTCCTTCTACTCCTCTGTAAAAAATTTAGGACTATTTATTGATCAAACCCTCTCCTGGAGTCACCATATTTCTCACATCTCCCGACGGACAGTTTCTACCCTCAAACTATTCCATCGCTTCGCCATCTCCTACCTCAACATACGCGTAGACTCCTCGTTTCCTCTCTCATCTTCCCCCACTTTGACTACTACTGTGTGGTGTATGATGGACTCTCGGTGGAGCTCCGCGACAGACTGAAAAAATTAATGAACAGTGTGAGATTTGTAGTTGGTGCCCCGAGATACTACCATGTCTCTCACCACTACACTGAGTTAGAGTGGCTCTTTCCCTCCATTCGAAGACAATATTTCCTAGGTACATTCCTCTGTCATATCATCAACAATCATCGTCCTTCCTACGCCTACAACCTTCTCCAATTCAAGTCCTCAGTCCACTCCCTCTCCACAAGATCTCGACCTTCCGACCTTTACATTCCTTCTCACAGATCTGCCTCGTTCCAAAACTCCTTTATTGCACGTTCTGTTAGTTTCTGGAATTCCGTTCCTATCAAAATTCGACATTCTTCATCCTTATCTACATTCAAAACCCTCCTATTCCAATTCCTGTCCCAAAAACAGTCAGGCACCAGCTAACCTTTTATGTAAAATGACATATTATCTATAAGACCATATTCACATATAGCTCATAACCTAAATACTTATTATAGATTCGACTTTCTTTTCTTTTTTTTCAACAGAAACAGATTTTACTGTTAAGAAGAATATACATTTATTTTTTCTGTATTTTTTATTTTTTCTTAAAGGGTTTATTTATATTTTAACATTGTATATAGTTTTAAGTATCTTAGTATGGCTTCAAGAGTTTTTTATATAGATTTTTTTATTTTATTTTGTATATAGTATGTATAACCAATATTTTTTTCTTTTCTTTTTTTTAATGACCTATCTTAATCTTCATTTGTTATGTTTGTTTTTATCTGACCACATGTAAAATTTTAATTTCTGTACTTTTTTGTTATTCTGAAGGGACTTCGTCCCAGAATAAAATTATTTTTCTATTCTATTCTATTCTATATAGGCTGGGTGGGCCCTACGAAGATCGCCTGACCAACATGATCTATGGCTGCTGTAACAGAATAAAAGTGTATGACGGTAAATTATAATTTCTGAAAAAGTTAGGAGGTGCGGTCAATATTTAGAATAATATATTTCATAACAGTAGGTTTATTGCATTATCGGTTTCGACTCCAGTAATATGCTCCAGTTATAATATAGTTAATATACTGCAGATATCCTAATAATCCATTATCATAACTTTTTCTTACATTTTATATTCAGTTCGTTATTTTTTATCAGGTCAAGGAATACATTACACGGTACCTAATCAAGCATGTATAAAATACATTGCATTTCAAACCATGTTGTAGTTGTACCACATCACTTATAAATATCTTGTGATTTCCACAATTACTTTCTGTAACAACAAATATTTTATTTATCATTTTAGCCCTGAGGAAAACCTACAACGCATGTCGATACGTTAGATAATGCAATAAACATACCATTTTATATATTGATCGCACCTGCGACTAATTTCTTCTGAAAGCAACGGAATAAATAATTACCAAACCAAAACCGGACTCGAAGCTGAGTTAGTGGTTTTATATAAATCCGATAAATGTATTGGAAACGTATTATATTTTCTAGAATCTTTCCTGTTATATACAACTTAATGTTTCTTATATTATATTCTTTCTTTACAATTTTATTTATTATAACGTTCTATAATATATATTACAGATATAACGAACTAAAAGTTAGTATAGCCCCTATCTAGGGCGGGGCTAGCCGCCGTGAAGAAGACCTGTATAAATTCCATACAAGAGCCCTCCGGGAGAACCATTTCATAACTTTGTCTTCCATTCTTCCTTCGTTATCGTCCTTCCAAACTGCTCCGTCTGCGCTTTATGCTCTTTCAATATACCTCTTATTTTTTCTCTATTTTCTTTATATATATATATATGAGAAGGAGTTAGTCGAGGGTGCGGTCAAATAAATAAAAAATTAAAATATATTAATTATTTTAATAATAATTAATTAATTTAGGCAAAATTTAAAATAATTAATATATTTTAATTTTTTATTTATTTGACCGCACCCTCGACTAACTCCTTCTCATATTATATCAACGGTCAACCATCTCTACATCAATATATATATATGTATATATACTGGTGTATTTTCTTCCTTGTATAATTTGTGAAGGTAATAAACTTATTTAACAATGGAAAAAAAGTTCTTTGATTTAAAAAATAAATGAATAAATAGATAAACAGCAATAATCAAAATTGAAGAGAAGAATAGTTGGGGTGCTCAGTCAAAAAAGGAAGGCGAAAATAAATTATAATATTTATTTTTTACATCTGCCGAAGTTTCGTTGATTCTCGCTTTTACACTTTAGGAGAAAGCCCTGATGATGGCCTGAACTTCAGGTCGAAACGTCGGCAGATGTAAAAAATAAATATTATAATTTATTTTCGCCTTCCTTTTTTGACTGAGCACCCCAACTATTCTTCTCTTCATTATCAACGACAGTCAACCAATTACCAATTATAATAATCAAAATTATTTATTGATTGTTGACTGTAGTGAATAATTGAAGAGATGATTTGTTTGTTGTGGTGATCAGTAAAAAAAATGTAAAAATAAATAAATATATTTATTTTTATTTTTGCCGTCGTTTCAGCCCAAAGTTGAGTCCTTCGTCAGGGCTAAGAAAAAAACAGATAACAATAGGTATGGGAAACTATAGGTGAAAGGTATAGTCTAAAAAATGTATGTAGAATCAACTTAAAGTAGGCAGAATAAAGTACAAAATACATACTAATTTTATCTCTCTCTTTAACAAGTATCCATAGTCCCTTATAAATGCCATTATGGTAAGGTTTCTTTATATAAATGAAATTTTGCTTTTACAATTAACGAATTGTATATAGGTATGACTGTATTTTTATATTTTTAATTTATTTATCTTTAGGTTGTTTTATTTTTTATTGTACATAGTTTTTGATTATTATTTAGCTATGTTTTTACTTTAGTTAATTTGATGTTTTCTGTATATATGGTGTGAATGTGTTCATATTTCTAAAATGTGTACATATTTCTCGAAATGGGTAAATATTAATTAAATATTTTTGAAGTGAAAACTACTTTAGGCTCGTTTTGCACTTTTTTTGTGTGGAGAGTGAATTAGATTGAGCCGTCAGATTTCCGATGTGAAGTCGGCTGGAGTCGAATCATTAAAGTGTTTTTAACATATGGATTAAAATATCTCAAAAACTAAAAATCTGACTTACACATTGTTAGCGAGGGAAATGTTCATCATTTTATCCTCTTTGTAATGAGTTATCATTCATAATTGTATCTTAACGCAACGCCGTCTTTGAGAGGGGAAAAAAGAAAAAATTGTGTCGGAAACCATTTTTTAACGAGTGAATTGAATATATGGCTTAAAATATCTCAGAAACTGAAAATCGGATCTGCATACTGCAAGCAAGAAAATAGTTCAGCATTTCATCCTTTCTGTAATGGGCTATTATTCAAAATAGTGTCGAAAATCAAATGATAACGAGTTTTATGGAAGATATTAATTAAAATATCTCAGAAACTAAAAATCGGATCTATATACTATAAGCGAGGGAAATGTTCAGCATTTCGTCCTCTTTATAATTAACTATTATTGATAATTTATATTTGATATTATTAATCTCGCCTTCTTGATGTGTTCACTTCAATCGTGTGGTCTAAAGCAAACACCTTAGTTGTTGTTTCTATTCGATTCAATGCCTAATACTATTTCTGTTTATCTCTCTATCTCTGAGATGTAACTATGGTATCTAACATTGATAAATGCAATTACTATTAACTTTCTTTACACGAACAAAGTTTTTTTATTTTAATAAGTAAGTAAGAGAGTTGATGCATTGCAAATGGCGGCTTAGACCCTAGTTAGGGAACATATGATCTTTAATAGCCACCTCAATAGCTGATTGCAGACGTACTCAGCTGATGCGGAGGTGTACTCAATGAAACGTTGATGAGCTTAGTCCATTCGGTGGAACCTTCATCCTCTTAAGTTATCAGTCAATATGGAGAGAACCATGAGGCCATCATCTCAGCTGTCAGCTGTGTGAGGGAGGAGCCATTACTGGAAATGATATCGCTGAGGCAGTGGATTCTCTGCAACATTCAGGATAAGGCAGATTTAATAAAATTACACTGTATATATTTATTAATTAATGAACACAACATAGATAATTAAAATAGAAATAAATTATTTAGTAAAGTTAAATAATAAATCTGTTCCAACATAAATTTTGACTATTATCAAAATGTCCGATGTATGGGGAATTTTTCTTTGTATTCAAAAAAGCTTTACTGCGCATGCGACTCCTCGTTTGACAACAATCATAACTCTGCTATTGGAACAGGCTTTATAATTACTAAACTTATAATTAATTACTAAAGTTATAACTAAATATTCAGTGTTTTAAGTCACATTTTATATAGTAGATGCCGACGTTTGGACCTAAGCTTCATCTGAAATAATCTCAACAACACTGAAATATATTTCCTCTCTAAATTAACTTTTTTTTTTTCAAGAAAGACGGATTTTCATGAATGAGGATATCAAATAAAAGGGAATTTCATTGAAAATTGACGAATCCTAATCTCGATCTCTAAATTCTTAGAACTTTAAGAAAAATCATTGAAAGTATTGAGATTTTATGAAAAATGAATTTTCTTTCAGAACTATACCGGACCGTGAGTTTTACACCCTAAAATGTACCGTTTTCGAGATAAATCGTTATCAGTTGATCCATACTTAATAATGCTTTTCTGAACTCTTTTAATATGGAGCACACCGATATAAAATGAAAGTTATCTTCCGGAGTATTCATATTACACAAAGAACATATTCCCCTTTTATCCTGCCACGGCTGATAATTTGGATTGAAAATTTCCCCACTCGCTTTAAAAATTAGCCGAATGCAATACAAATTGAAATCATTCTTCCTAAAATACACACAATCATATCCAATTTGGCATACATTTTATGATATTCTGCTGATCTTGCCCTCTTAATGTAATCATTCATTTTCTCTTGCTTCAGTTTTTCAAGTAAAATGTCTTTATGTGTTTTCAACTCCTTCAGCAGATCTTTTTTGGTGAAAGAAATGTCACATTTTGTTCCTATCCTTCTTAGTGCCCTCATCCATGTTATATTCTTTTAAATGACATGCGGTACCTAAATTGTATATAATTTAGCTATGAAATGCGGGAGTCGTTGGTGATCCATTTTCAACAGTTTTATTATTTACTCGATGTGCAATTTCAAAGTGTAAATATAGCATGTAGTTAGGAATATTATATAGGAGCCCAATCATCTTTTTTAGAGAATACCTCTGTAGTTTTTCAATCTCTTCGAAATCTTGGTAGACGCAAAACTGCCGTGCTTCATGACATATTATGTATTTTTCCAATGTATTATTAGTATTTATTCGCTTCATTCAATCCCCACATATATTATTACAGTAAGGCTCGAAATCGGTTTTGTACTAAATATAAGCTCCTATCATGCTCGAATACCATGAATGGGTTACCGTTGGATTCAGAATTTCACAGGGGGTTAGCGAATCGTATTCTCCAAATTTTGTTTTTCTTTCTAAAATAAATAAAGTCGATACAAACATTTTTCTAGGCTTCAATACTGGAACGGTGGTAGGTCTGTAGATCGATACGGGATAAATTGGATCTTGAAGATTTTAATGCGTACAGCAAGACACGAATCCTGCGTTTTTATGCCCAAAAACGTACTATTTTCGAGATAACGCAAAGCATAGGGTTCGCGTCCACACAACCTTACATTAATTGTAGTACTGTCATTGAATAGATGTCTCATTTCGTCGACTTGAGGCCTCTATGATGGAGAGAGGAGGAGATTATATTATTTATCGATGGTGTTTTTGATCTGCAAGCCATATCATCGTCAATTTTTCACCAAATCTCAAGATTGAGCCACCGATTTCGAAGGCTTCCTTCTCCTTCAGGCTGGCAAAATAGTCAAATCGCCCCGAAAATTCAGGCAAACAAGTTATGAAAGAAAAGAAACTTGATTTGCAAATAACTAAAAAATTACACACTTTCCCCTGGGTTATGCCTATGATTATATAAAACATTACTAAATTACCTACAAAATGAAAAAAAAAAAATCATTGAAATCGGACAATTTTTAACCAAGATACAGCTGAAATTTGTATACATGTTGGTTCCAAACAGAAATAAAGATTTAAATTAATTTTTGTTTTCTTTGTCGATTATATTTATCGATAAAGGAGCAATTGATTTGTTTATCTTTTGATATGTTGCATTTTTTTTATTTTCTTATTAATTTGGCTTTTGATAACAATATGCTGTGCGAATTTTTCGCACGGGCCTACTAGTTATAATAATAGCATTAACTCAATTATTTTTTTATTCTTTGATATTAAAATTTTTATAATACGTGCTATTAAAACGTTTAATCATCAGACGAAATAAAACTCGATTTTTTCTCTACAGTTGGACCGTGTTCGAAATATCGTTTCATGGCCGAAGTTATTATCACCTAAGACGAGTATCGTAAACATCAAAGCGAAGATAAGGCGACTGCTAAAGGCACAGTCTACATTCCGTACAGTCTCCTCCAAATATTTTATTCGAAATTATTTGCTAAAGCAAGTAACACAGGTATAATAAAATAATTGTGTGTTGGGTTCGGGTTGTGTATGTTTAATCATTTCGTGCTCTTTAACGAAATCCAATGATTCTAATAATAATGGGATTGGTAAGTAGCAGTTAGATTTATTTTTAAAAAATAGTCTTATTATTATTAACTAATAAAAAATAGTATTAAGTATAGTAAAATTATTCCAGAAAGGTTAAGACGTCAGTGGTCCCGCGACCTTTTCTAGTTTTTTCATTCAAAAAATGTGTGTATGCGTCTAAAACGCTCACGTTCGATCTACACTGGCTTTAGTTTAGTACGCAGTTGAGAGAGTAGTGCAGGGAACTCCTGGAGTCTTGCTATTACCTCCATAGTTAGTGGGGCAAGCCTGCCTCGGAGTTCTCTCGCCTGAATGTAAATAGTGTACATTTGTATGTATGTGTTTTTTACTCTTTTAAATTCCCGTATTTTATTTTATTTATTGCTTATGCTTTTTAATTATTATTTATTTGTTATTTTGCTTCTGTTTATTTTATATGTTTTGTACATATAGTGTGAATGTGATATTACCTCACTATAACCTGTAATGTTCAATAAATAAATAACTTGTAAAATTACATTTTCTAAGATGTGAGTTCTATTTCTTTCTTAAGTCTCGCATAACACGACTCGGTTTAATTTTGAAAACCTAGAATTTGTTTTTAATTAACATATCATTCTGTCACATAGTTAGTGTTGCACAAAATCAGTCTTGGTCTTGCACTTAACTGTTGCAAGACCAAGACCAGGATTGGTAAAAAAAAAAAATCAATTTTTTGTATAAAAATTAAGCCAAAATAGTTACTAATACTTGACAATCTTAGTTATTATATGTAAATATTTGGTATGGCCAATATACTTTTGCATTTTACTACTCTAATTTTTCATTCAGGCTTAGTTAGGTTTCTCCTATCTAAAAAAATACAGTAATGATCTCTACAGTAATAAACTAATAAGTAACTGCAAGCCCAAAACTCGTCTCGGTCTCGCAATCGGGCAACACTACACATAGTCAATAATCTTTTTGAAGTAAGACTAGATTAACACTACTTAATCAGAAGAGACATAATAATCCAAAAGTATATATAATTAATTAACAAATGATTTTTAAAATAAGTAAATTTTAAAAAACACATATACATTATTTACAATTAGGCGAGGGAATTCCATGCATTGTCCTTCCAACTATAGAGGAAAAAGCAGGACTCCAGGATATCCCTGCGCCAGTCTCAACCGCGTTTCTTGTACTAAAACCAGTGGAGATTGAGTGAGAGTGCAGTAGTGAAATTAATAAATTTTTAAATTACCTCATGTCCGTAAAAGATTATTGTGTATTTTTTTCACAAAATTATATTTAATCATCAATTTTTTTTATTATTAACATCAAATTAATTTGCCAAATACCATAGAGAAACTTTCATTAATAGTTAGAAACAAAATAGATGTTTTTTTGTAATCCTACGCTAATATTCCTGTTTTAAATATTAAGTACATCCGAATGAAAGACAAACTGATTCCTACACTATCTACTTTATGTAATAGATATACGTAAGCATATGACGTAGAAATTATCTTTGTTGACTGTGGTTATTGTAATAATTCGATCAATTTTTTTTTTTAATTATTCATAATTATGTTCTATTTTATTTTATTATTTTGTTAATTTAAATTGTTTTTTTCTCTTTACCAGTAAACAATTTATTTTTTACTTGTTTAAAATTCTTGAAATTATTTTTCTGCATATTTGTACTTTAAGGAGGTCTTATCGCCATTATTATTTCCGTTAACGTCCCTGATTACTTTAATAATTAAATTATATGAATTATGAACCCGTGTTTTTGATTTTTTAAGTAAATTACATTTTTTGTTAAGTAGGAAGGAAAAAAAAATCTGTAACACTATAAATCATGAAGGGCCTATTACATGGATTACAATCATGAATCGTACGATCTGTTGATTATGGATCGCACTATCCTTTGATTATGGATTGTACGATTATTAGTTATTAAACTGTTATTTTCTATTGCAAAGTTTACTAAAACGGAATTAAGATATTTGCATTGTCTGTCATAGGCAGGTCAAATGTTGTCACACTAATTGTAAATGGATACTGTTGGAATATTACAAAAGGAAATTTCATCAAACTATTTACCAATTTAATTTTCTAAAAGGTTAAATGATGGTTTTCCGGGATAAAGGGGCGATAGATACCTAAATATTTAAATATAATATCAGATCTAGAGTTATTAAACTGCAGTAAATATATTTAAGGTTATAAACGTATCTATGAAATATTTTTATATTTCACTTCTTCTTTCATACAAGTACAATGAAATAGTAGTTTTTTAGTTTTCGGTTTCTGTAAAACAAAACAACTCTAATTACCTATTTTTCTGCTCAAAATCTGATCATGGTTTATATATATATATATATATATATATATATATATATATATATATATATATATATTTTTTTTTTTTTTTTTTTTTTTTTTTTTTTTTTTTTTTTTTTTTGTAGCTCTTGAGGTTTACTAAAACCTCTTTAAATATTTTCTTTTATTTTCGGGACGCCTTGATCATCAGATTTTATCTACCTTAGGTAGTCAATAGAGTTATATAGGAACATTAAGGAGAGCAGATTGAAAAAAATAGTAATAAAAAAGGACGAAAATAAAGTTGTCTAAAAGATAAGGACACTATCAATCGACTAGGATTGACCGTGCCGACAGATAATAAATGACCCAGGAGTTTTAAAATCGATAGCTAGAAAGGGAGGAAGGAAAAGAGGATGTACCTAGCAACTTGGAGATTTATGAACCTCGCTGTTATTTATCACAACAACCGGTTAATCCGTTGCGGTTTGTATTTTGCCCATGCTACGCTTCGGAAGATAATTCATGTGGAATATATAGCTATGTTATTTGTTATGTATTTTCGTTCTTGAAGTGCAACAGCACATATCTTAACAGGGGTGTCGAGAAAGGAGAGGGGGGAGGGTGTCATGGGAAACGTTGCGCCATAAAAATTTTTGAAAAGTCGGTAATTGTGTTGTAGGATTTCAATATGGACAAATTTCCAAACTAGGTAACCAGGTCACATCAAGTGTATTAGAGAGACATTATATTAAAAGTGAATATGGACATAAATAATTATTTTAAACAAAGATCTGTGTTGCCTTTTTTTTTTAATGATCTAAGAAGATGTACCTAGTTCTGCCATAAATACTGTTACAAAAGTTAAACTTTGTTTACATCCTTGGGTATTATTTAGATATTTCTTACCTCTATCAGGTTATTTTCTTTCGCTCAGTTAAAATGGAATGGGGTGATAAAGAAAACCGAATAGCTGTGATCGCCTTACACAAAGTTGGAAAATGTAGGTCAGAGTTTTTCAACGATTTGAAACCTTTCGGTTCCAGCCATATGTTCGTGTACCGCACTATAAATAGATAAAATGAGACCCTATCTGTATGTGACAGACCTCGACCGGGCCGTCCCCGTACTGAGAGAGCGGCAAATGCAGTGAGAGCAGTGGCTGCTCGAAACATAAGAAATCCCATTCGAAAACAACAAATTGTTTCTCTGGAATTTCTGTCAGATCAATGTCTCGCATAATAAAAAGTGCCTTTAGGATGGCTGCATTTCAAAGAATGAAAGGACAAAGGCTAACCACTTCCCTAAAAAAAAAATTGAGTGGATAGATGCCAAGTCCTCCTTGGACGTTACACCAATGTTCTTCATCGTAAGATTTTACTTAGCGATGAGAACAGTTTTACAACTGAAGAGAAATTTAATCGCCAAAATGATCGTATGTACGCACACAGCTCTAAAGAAGCCCAGGAAGAGGTCATCACCCTTCCTCAGTGATGGTTTTGTCCTTACGAAAAGCACATATCTCTCAAACTCCTTAGTTTGCTTTGATAGCACCACAAAGCTCCATTTTTGTGAAGAAGAAATTAAAATCAGGACGCTATTTTGGAACCTGTTGTCAAGCCTCTTAATGATACTCTGTTTAATGGAAGTCATTGGGTTTTCCAGCAGGATTCCGCTCTAGCTCACAGCTTCTTCACCAGTGGCTGCAAAAGAACATTCCAGAGTTCACCTCTGCCTCGGATTGGCCCTCAGCTCCGAGCTGAAGAGGATGTCATGACACAGAGCACACTCTAACTTAAAAATCCTCAATCAATCTCTGGTCCGCCACCTTTGACTATAATAAAAAGATTTTTTTTTTTATTCATTAAGATTGTTTATTAAAAAAAATCATATCATTTTTTTTAAATGATAACGTGCTAAAAATTAATATTTTCAATAAAATTTGACTTATCAATTAATAATATAAAACAAGCCCCGTTTCTATATATCTTTTAATTATAATTTCCCAAAATTGGATTCAAATAGACTATACTTCTCAAATCAAAATAAAATACAATTTTTATGTTTCTTCTTTTCTTCCACTGTTTTTAAGGAGAGGAGGTAAAAAAATATATATTGAGAGATGATTTACATGCAGCATAGCTCCTTGGGCTGTACCCCTAATCTACATTCTTATATATTGAACAATAATTTAAAAAAAAATATATATATATATATAAATTTAATATCTATAATATATTTATATCTTATCTATATATTCACTGAATGAAACGGGAAGCTAACGGAGTTGTCGCAGTTTCCTTGATCCATAGATGGAACGCGTCGGTCTCTTTGTCGATTTGTGAACGAGATTTTTTTCAAACCTCTTTGGAGGCCGTCTCTTTTTTATTTTTTTTAGGTTCCCTGCATGGCTTTCAAAGAAAACTGAATTGAAATTTACTCATTTATCCTTTTATAGAACTCATAATCTTTAAAGTGTCTTTTAATGGTTAAGTAAAAAAAAAAAAAAAATGTGAATAAGTTAAACTTCTATTGTAATTGAATCGAAAACTCCCTGTATATTTTTTTAATTAATTAAGTACGGGTTAAGTTTTATTTTATTATTTTTTTTTTTTAACTCTCCATTAACTTCTCTGATTTAATTTACATTCCATTCACACGGTTTAATAACGACGCACCTGTAAAATTTTTGGAAATATGTTTTAATTTGTTAAAGTGTAAGAATAATATGTTAAATTGAATCGAGGTCATAATATAATATAAGCGAAATTTGAACGAATTGAAAAAAATTATACTGGTACAACTAATTTAAAAAAAAAATTAGATGATACAATAATAATGTAATTATTTTGGCTCTCCTATAAAATTGTGTGGTTTGAAGTACATTTTCTTACGGTAAGCTGATTTTAGTGAAAAAAAAATATCTTAAATATTTAATTTCGGTTTCGTTGAACTTTTTTGTTTTTGAATAAGAAGGTTGTTTGTTTGGGCTTAAGGGATTTCGAAATATCTCTTTCCGTTTTAAATTTTACCCGATCGCAGTATTTTCCCTTACTCGGATATATCCCATGTATAGATAAACGAAATAAATAATGTAGCACATAAAAAGTGTAAACAAAGGCATTGAAGACCCTAAAAATCTCTAGTCATCTCAAATTAAGGGTGTTAAATGCTATGATAAAGCCAGTTATACTTCTGCTAGATTTGGACACTAGCCACCGCTATAGAAGTATTGAAAGATTTGAGAAAAGATTTCTCCGTGGGGGCGATCTGAGATCTGAGTACTGCATGGAAGAGAAGAACCAATAAAGTACTGCTTACAGAAACTGGTCAATCAATATCTCATGATATGAAGGCAAGGAGGTACATCAGGAACTCTCTACCAGATCGAGTGAAAGGCCAAAAAGCAAGGTGAATAAACCGAATCAATAAAGATGCAATGGAGTTGCATGCAGATATAGGAAGAGGTGGAGCTAGCTAGTTAAGCTGGCAAAAGATCTACAAGGTATATACAAGAAATAGTTTTTAAAAAATAATAATATATGGCTTTTGTAATTCTAGATAATTCGACAAAAGAAGAAAAATGAACTGAAGGAAGTACAGTGTCTGTAGGCTTTAACTTTCGTTAAACGATGGGGTTTAACCTGGGTTATAAACGGAGTTTAAGTTAGTGATCAATTTTACCAGCTGTCTTCCCGTGAGGTAGTAAGTAATTTTTCTGTGATTTGAGATTATCGGTATTTTTGAACGACTCCTTGAATAACAATATCTAAGTGGTCAGTAGAGGAGAGAGAGCAGAGTATTTCGTCCTGAAGGACGCTCCACCCTTCCCGCTCATCGTTGTTGAAAGATTAACTATGATTATTGCAAGAAGGTGATAAGTCGAATATCTATCTCAATAGCAAC
Source organism: Nezara viridula (assembly GCA_928085145.1). NCBI lineage: Eukaryota > Metazoa > Arthropoda > Insecta > Hemiptera > Pentatomidae > Nezara > Nezara viridula. The sequence continues at coordinate 7,888,893 of OV725080.1, read as the reverse complement.
GTTTTTCCCTCAACTGTTTAAATAATCTGGTACCGACTTTAATTAAATATGATCTATCTATATATATAAAAATGAATGTCTGTCTGTCTGTTTGTCCTTTATGCATTACTAAACCATTCATCCAATCGTCATTAAACTTTGGGAAGTTGTTCCGCACATTCCTGCGAACGTTTCTAGCATAGTACTTTTATCTTACAATAATTTTATATATGTAAAAAACAATAAAAATGTACATGTTTTTTGGTTCAAAGCCGCAAAAAAATTGAAATGCAAAAATATTTTTATTATTCTGGGACTGTTGTCCCTTTAGAACTTTTAGACATAAAATGTGTCGCTATAAACTGTAGCGTCAAAACGGCTTTAACGATTTTAACGAAACTTGGCTAAAGTCTTCCCTTGAAACCCTTTTAATTTATGTGTATATTATATTTTCCCGATAACAAGCTGAAACAATGTTACGATTAATTTAATATTTTATTTGCCGATAACTAGAAAAGTACACAATTTTTGATTGATAATACCCAGATTTATTTGAAAGATTCCTGATTTGCCTACAAAATAAAAAAAAATATCATCGAAATAGATAAGCATTATCCCCTAAATAAAACATTTTCTAGCGGCCGTAGGAGTAAAGCACGGGCGGATCTACGGGAAGGGAGGTGTTTTGGGGCTGAAGCCGCCCCTCCCCAAAATGGTAAAATATAACTGTTTTTAATGGAAAAAATTATCTCTTACATTTAAAAGGACTTTAGGAATCACAAAATTATAATTTCATGTAGATAGTTAGTTTCTTTCTTTTTTTCCAAAGTAATTATTGTTAATTTTATTTTAAAAAGCTTTCGGGCTGACCCCCCTCCCCTAAAAAAATTAAATCTTGAATCTGATAGTATAATATAATTAATAAGGAAATATTGGATTGTTCACCATTCTTCAACCCCAACCCAAGCTCACTTAGATAGAGTCTGGGTAAATGTCCTTGTGTGACCTCCCTTCCCTAAAGTAAAGTCAATCCAGGACTAATAAAATAGGATAACAAAATTATCTGCCAACTCCCCATAAGTTATATTTCTTCGTATCTGCAAATACAGTTTTAAAATTTATAAAAAGCAATGATATTCAGAAATAATTCTGTTAATATTTAAATTTGTGAATAAATTCCTCATCAGAAGAAGAAGAAAGGAGCCGAGAAAATGTAGCGTGAATAAAATGGGCTATGAGTAGTGTATAATACATTATTCATCTCTAGGCATTAGGACGTGGCTTCGACCTATCGCCCGCCCCCCCCCCCTGTTCTGGCCCCCCCACGAAATATCTGTTCTGTTTGTTAGGTCCTCGATTGGAGATGTTTCCTGTTTGCCAACTGGGGCGCTCTGGAAATTTACTGCAGTTCGTGCCTTCTGGACTGTTATAGTAGCCATTTGGAAACTTTTACCAACAGTCATTATTATTTTCATCGTAGGAAATAAAAAGAACTAAAGGATTGAAGTGATTTTAGTTAAAGAATTAAATAAAGTGTATTTTTCATGGATGTAGGATTTTACTGTTGGGATGTTTAAGTCGTTATATATAGTGTTATTTGAAAAGTACCAAGATGCGTTGACAAATTTCGTTAAATTTGTTATTGTGTTGTGTGTGTCTGTTTTGCCGATGTATGGTGTTCTAGATCAGTCGCTTGTTTCGTAAGCTAAGTGAGGATCTGTAATCCAGAAGATGTGAGAGTTGTTTATATACTGTCCAGTCAGTTCTTGTCATTTTAATTTTGTATGTATGTTCCAGGTAAGTCTTTTGTCTAAGTAGAGTCCGGGGTACCGAACATAGTTTTTTTAAGGCACTGACCTTTATGAGACCTTCCTAAGAGAAACTGGATTTGAGAGAGAGTGGATTTGCTACTATTTATTTTAATATTGTATTTTTCGAATTACTTTCTAAGATCATAGAGGTGGTTTTGAATGGCAATTGATGCGAAAGTAGGAGTTTAATGGTAAGAAAGAATTGTGGTGCCTTCAGCGAAGCTATAGATGGTGTTCTAGGGTGCTCAGGGATATCAGAGGTGTATAGATTTAAATAATAATATAAGATTTACTAGTTGGCCCGTGCGAATAATTCGCAGAAATTTTTTTTTAGTGAAAAAATAGCAAAACAATATGGAAATAAGTAGTTCCTATATATTATGTAAGGAAGGAATTAATATTTTTTCCTTGGTCGATTACAATATTCCATTAAACAAAATAGACAAAAGTATTTGTACAAATTGTTTTGCTAAGACCTGTTTTCAAACGCTGACTGGAAAGATAATAAAAGTAATAAAGACAAAATAATGCCCCGATCATGGGATCTTCTAAATTATTAACAAAAATAAAATGTAAGAACTATCAAACGTCTTTAAGAAATAATAAATAATAAAGTTATCAGGGTTGTAAATATTGTATATAGGTATGTATGTGTTCTTTTTATTCATTTATTTTTAGGTTATTTTATTCTTATTTATTGTATATATGTTATTTTTCAGTATAATTTATTTTATTTACTGTACATAGAGTGTGAATGTGATCTGTGAACACTATTATAAATGTGCTTGAGACAGATTGTAATATTTTTTCAATAAAAAAAAAAAAATTGTCTAAAAAAAGTATATCAGGGAAAAAAGTGTAATAGACTATTCTACTCCTATATGCAATATCTTAAAACAGGAAGACATTATTAAGTATACCAAAACTAATGGACTGTATCTTTGTTAATAATTGTACGATTTTTTTTTTTTTTGTTTGTTTTGCAGGTAATTTAGTAATCTTTCTAATTATCATGGGTACAATAAAAAAAAATGCATACTTTTTGAGTTATTCGCAAATAAAGTTTCTTTTCCTCCATATAACTTTGTTTCCATAAATTTCAGGGGAATGGGGCTATTTTTCGCATGTGAAGGAGAAGAATAACATCAAAATGAGTGGTCAATCATTGGATTTGATGAAGAACTGACCAAGTTATGGCATACCGACAAAAAAACACCTTTTAGATAATATAATATATAGGATATTGCTTATAAAGAAACATAAGATTTAAACTATGACTAAATAAAAAAGTCTTGCTATTTGTCATTTCTTGATAGGCGAGACAATTTTTTATCGAAATAATTCGCTTTAAAAAGTATGAAATAAAATAAAACTATTCTCAGGATATATTTGAATTAATTGTGGCATTATTATTAATTTCTGGATGTCCTGATATAAAGATTCGTTGCTCACGCCGTACCTCGGACTATGGGAACCAATCGGAACCACGCTGTGAGGATAAGGTTTCATTACCCTCTCCCCCCCCCTATAACAGCTGCCGCCATTAGCACTCTCACCCTTGTATTTATCTCGTTACCAGCACCTTTTCGCTCTGTATTTACGTCGGCGGCAGGGCTGTTGTTCCATAGTAGTTTCACGGCTCTGTAATCAACTTATCCGAAACCCTTCCGATCGTCAGTTACTAACTGTAGAAGATTACCCATGATTCGGACTTGGGATGAAGAAAAAAAAGCTTTTTCGAGTTATAATCACCTACGGCCATCCTCCGATGTTTTCATTGTGCAATATGGCTTGTTATATTGGGTTGGCAAATAAGTCCTTTCGGTTTTTCTGTTTATTTTTGTGTCACTAAGATACACTTCTTATCTGATGAATTAATCCCTAAGGTGGATTGTTTTTCCTGTTTGTAAAATGTCAACAACTATATATGTTAACTCTTATTGAAACTAGCTTAGTATTATTTTTGCTATTGCACTTTGATTATGGAAGAAAATATCATTCATTATCGGCATATATTGTAGTATTATGAGAAGGAGTTAGTCGAGGGTGCGGTCAAATAAATAAAAAAATTAAAATATATAAATAATTTTAAATTTTGCCGACGTTTCGACCCACTTTGCAGGTCGTCTTCAGGGCTACAAAAGATACAAAGATGTTGAAAAAATAAAAATAAATATAAATTACGAAGAAGTTGTCAGATACAGAAATAAAAGATAAAGAAAATAAATACATGATAAGAAAATAGGTAAAAGAAAATAAATACATGAATGTTAACAAATAAATAGATTGAAAATTGAATAACTATTGTTACAGTAAAGTTAAAATATGGATAAGATAACATAATAATAAGATATCAGTGGATAACAATCAAGTGGAGGTTACCTTTAATAGTAAATAAACAGATAACGGGACTAAAGGTTAAGAAGTGAAGAAATTGAAAGATTAATAGGGTAACATTAGTGTAATATTGTTGGGATAGATTATTAAGTATAAATAACTCTATAAGAAAACAATAATTTTAAAAGAATACTTTAAAATGTAACAATAGATGTAAAAACAAGGTTATGATGATAAAGAAACAAAAAATAGGTTGTACTATATATAGATGACAATTGACATTTAGTTTTTTGAAAGCGGTAATGGAATGGTAGGCTGCATGAAGATAATAATAAGGTGTATAGTTGAAGGATAGGTGTGTTAAGAAAAGAATCACAATATTGTAGTATTATTTTAAAAAAGATAAGCGTGATGCAGAAGCTCATAGAAAAATTTCCAGTGTTTATGGGGATGATGCCTTAACCGAACGCACATGTCAAAATTGGTTTGCCAAATTTCATTCAGGAAATGTTGACATCAATAAAGCTCAATGGTCTGGTCGTCGACATAAAATTGAAGCCTTTTGTGTTCAAAATCCCATTCAATTGCTATGGCCCTAAATGTGTCGCACGCAAGTGTAGAAACCAATTCGCACAAATTCAGCTATGTTTCTAGGCTTAATGTTTGGGTCCCTCACATGATTTTTTTTTTTTTTTCGAAATCACAAAAAGTGTTATAACTACAATAAGACTTTAGGGCCAATAAGAAATTTAGGGCCACATAAACTACAAAAAATGACATCAACAGGACCTTCGTGAACAAACTAAAAATGGAGATAAAAAATAAAAACCTATAAGGAATTATTGTTTATTTACTGCTTATGTAGCCATTAAATAAAAAAAAAACATTCATACGACTTTGGAGAACAATAATTTAGCTTTCCAACGGATATAGTAACATCAAATTTGGAGAACATCCTAAAGAGTTATGAGTGATCGGAGGGCGTTGTGTTGTACAAAGACAACGTTAGACGTCATCCTCTCTATTCATCATACCTAGCTCGAAGTGACTATCACTTATTCCGGTCTCTGCAGAACTCCATGAATGGAAAGACATTCCAAAAGAAAGAAGACACAAAAACCACTTGGATCAGTTTTTTAACAATAAACTCTAAACATTATATAGACATGGCATTTCAGCGGAAAGATGGGAAAATGTCATATTGAATAATGGTCAATATATTGTAGATTAAAATAAATATTATGTTTATAATCCATTGAGTTTTATTTCACTCAGAAAAATCGGAAGTACTTATTTGTCAATCCAATACATGTAAAAGTTAATATACGAATATATGAGTAGAAAAAAGTATTAGATATACAAATTCATTTATGTTTTCCTCAATTGTTCATTTATGATTATGGTCGAATTTCAACCACCTGGCAAATACTAGTTCTAACTAATTTACATTATAACATTTAAATATTAACATTTCTGCCACTGTGAATATTATTTCATAGCTTTCTTAAATAGGGAACGCTCAATTTATTAATGAGAAAATTAAAAAAAAAATAAATTAACAAATAAATTGTGATAAATGGCTTTTCGCTAAAACGTAAAAGCCATGAAAGTTAAAGGAAGTTGGCGTATGTTTTTTTTCTTTTTCTTTTTTAAAATACATCACAGGGGACTTATAAGGCGTTAAAGGGAACCAACTCGACCATATTTATTCCTAGGGATATATAAGGCTGTAATTAGCTGCCGGCCGAATGGCCTTAAAAATCCAATTAACATAATGCGCTTTTTATCTACTTTTTTAAAGGAAGCGGCTTTATGGCCATTTCTATCTCACTCTCGCTCAGTTATTCCACGACCCCGAAGCGGAGAAGCCATATTTTAATCCGCAGGGACTCGGCATGGTGATCGATAAAGTTCGAAGTCTTAAAAATTAAAAAAAAAACTAATAGTAATTTTTAAAAACCTTCATCCTTAACAGAACAGAACCATAGCAACCCTTGGAAATATCTTGGGTTCAGAACTTATTAAAGGAATAGTGTTTCTAAGCCAGTAGTTATACAAGGAGGTGATACGGTCAGCACCTATGCTTAATCGCCTTTTTTTCTTTAAATTAATGAAGGTACTCACTTTATACAGGCTAAACTGACCAAGAGATCGGAAGATGGTGTCCAGAAGGGTGTACAAATTTTAACTGAGTTATGAATCAGAGGAATCCATATTTTTATGGAGTATCAATTTCAATCCAGGAGACTAGGGGAAGAATAGTATGCAAAAGATCTAAATTTTTCTCTACTTTCGAACATTTAATAGTTGATCGTTGCATTATAAAGGAAAGAGATGAGATGGTCCGGAGTGGCGGTCATAAAAATAGGCTCAATAATGGAAAAACTATTTTATCAAAAGCCAACGTTTCGATCCGACTTTGTAGGTCTTCAGGGCTAGAACGGACAAGATACAAAAAGAAGTTACATCATATTTAGACAAAAATATAAACAATGTGAATAAGATTATTAAAATTATAAAAAGTAAGTACATTACATAATTGGTAATTGGTTGACTGTCGTGGATAATGAAGAGAAGAATAGTTGGGGTGGTCAGTCAAAAAGGAAGGCAAAAATAAATAATAATATTTATTTTTTACATATGCCGACGTTTCGACCTGAAGTTCAGGCCTTCATCAGGGCTAAGAAAATAACAAGGTATGAGAAACACAAGTAATGATGGTAAAAAAGATAATAAAAAAAAGAAAGAAAATAAAAAAAATAGAAAAATAAAATAGATAAATATAAAGTAAAATGAAATTGTTAGAATAATGACTAAGAACTAAGAGATAAATAATAAAAACTAAGAGATAAATAATAACTAAGAGATAAATAATAAAAACCGTTACAAAGTGTGGAATGATGAAGTAAGCATAATCAAAAAGGGGTGACAAAAGTGTTACAATGGGAATCTTAGAATAAAATGTAAAACATAAAAAAGAAATACGAAGTTATATAAGAAATGAAAATAAATAGTAAAATTAAAACATTGAGAATGGAGTAGTTAGATAGAAAATTGAGATATTGTAAAGTCTATCAAGATGTACAGACAATGTATAATATAATAAAGAGTTAAAAACAGAGTAAAGGAATGAAAGGAAGGAGGGAAGAAATTGAGAAAGCTGAAATAAGAAAGAAATAAAAGAAGTACTACCTGTCTCCTTAAGTGTCGCAGGGAGAATAAAAGTCGTTACAAGGGAGGGGGAGAGAGAAGATAATTACAATTATCTTATTACAATTACAATCATCTCTGTTTATATTGTAATAAGTACATTACAATGTAAACAGAGTAAGGTGAGTAACAAGATCCTAAACTGAAGTGAATAGATGGTAACAATTGTTGTAGTGTTTAATAAAATATATGAAAATGTGAATATACTTCTACAGATCTACGGGAGGGATTGGAAGAAAAAGAAAAAGGATATAATATGAAATAATAGACATAAAGGAATGTGGAGACAGAAAAGAAAAAAGAAAACCAAAAAATAAATAAGTAAATAAAATTAGAGACTCAGAGGTGTGTTCAGCTAGGAGTTTCACTTAGAACTGGAAAATCAGTGTAAGGGTAGGTTTGGGGAAATTTGCTGACCTGTTTGGGTAATGAGGGAAAAAAAAAAACCTGGAAAATTACAGTAAATTTAAAAATATGGATAGATACAAGGAAAATACTATATCTATATAATAATAAATTTTAATACGTATATTTATAATTATATAAAATAGTTTTATAGTCGGCTTTTAATAAAATAGTTTTGCCACTATTTAGTCTTTTTATGACCGTCACCCCCAACCATCTTCCTTTCTCTACTTTCGTTTGCTCTGTTCATTTAAAAGAGGAGAGCATTAAAATTTCTTCAAAGGAGGGCGCTAATGACTTTAATGGGAAGTGGATTAGTACCTCCAACAAACCTCACTTAAAAGCTTATCAAACACATAAGTTTTTTTTTATAGTGAGACATCGGTAGGATTAAAAAATCACCTATAATAATCCATCATATAACAAAACCCTCAGAATTTTCAGTGATGGCTTGATTCTACTTCAGTCCTGTAGACTGTGCGACAGTATGACATATGCTGTACTTCCGGAGAGTCAGGTCATACATACACGTCAGCTACCACGTGGAAAAAGTCTACCTGTAAACTATCGCACCTCATCTAACCTAATCAATTATAATAGTGATAGTGCGGAAAAATACTGAACAAAATTTTCTTAAAATATTAATTTATTTTTTTTAAATAATTTTATTTGTTTTTATGTTTTGGCCTAGGTTTCAGTACCTCATCAGGCCTACTCGTCAAAAATTGTCAAAACAAGTGCCATGTGAAAACTTAAAACTTTGGCAAAAACGTCAGAAACTAAACAAATCATAAATATCTATTTTTAGATCTAGAAAATATCGTAAACCATCTATTAACAGTAGTATATTATATACTAAAGTACAACATGATAAAATTCATAGAAATACCTAGTAGTATAATAAACACACATTGTAGAATTCGAAAAATACAAAAACAGCAAATTGCTTAACTCAACTCAGCTCATCGGTGGCGTCGTTTCGTCCAGGTATGAGACGGATCCGATTCCACAGATGAGCTCAGTACTGACATTAGGAACTTGCCCATATAGACAGATACTAAACATACAAAATTTTTAGGTGAAAATTGCAAAAAAAAAAAAGATCTATTTTAATGCAAAATTGAAAACAGATCAACAATGATCAACTGCTCAAGATTAGCATAAATCTTTTGAAATTTAAGTTTTCCCTTATATAGTAAAATCCTTAGAATCCGAGCCCTAATTATTAAATAAATAATATAATTTTTACTATATTGTTCCTGTATAAAATTAATCTATCCAACCACATTTTACTATTATTATACAATGGCGTCGATTTGATTTAATACGTCTTTCTGACTTCAAAAGTTTTTCTAAATTTTAAAGTTATATCCTTGTTCCTCCGGATGAGTGGTATGATTACTATATCTAATTCAAAGGATAAGGTTAACCGCTATACTTGTAGAATCGATTATTTCGTTCTTCATTTGTTTTTCTTGATGCGGAGAATGGGTTAAGAAATTATTTTTTTAAAGACCTCGCGAGTTCCTTATTATATATTAAACAAGTATAATTATAAATTTCCCTTTACGTTTCATAATCAGCCGTCCTTAGTTTTTGAATTATCGAACCTCTAAGCCCGGAGAAATCGATTCCCTAAAAAGGAAACCAGTCGAATAAGTTCGGAAATATGTCGGCTGTTGGCGAACATAACATATCTCCGACCGCTCTAGCTCCCTCGCTACGCCCACGTCGATAACTAAATTTATAACCGCCACTGCTCCGATATAATTCTTATCGCGTATTTAATGTGTCAATTGTATAACTTAAAGAAAACCTTCGAACTCGATTTCGAAATATTTTATCAAATATATATATATAGGCTTAGCGAAATCGAAGGTTTGATACAGGCATTACCATGCATGCGTATTTACATACGCAACAAATCTAGTGATAACCTAACATGGTAGTGTAGAGTGAAACTTCTCTTAGCAGACAATTTTATAAACTCCATCAAATTGTACATTGATACAAAAAATTTAAGTTTTTGGCTTAAAATAAAATATAGCAATGTATGAACAAAAAATGTATTTTCTATTTTGGATGTTGCACACCGAAAGCCTCTCCCTTTCCTCCTCTCCTTGAATTCACTAATGCCAAATAGAGGTGGGCGTTTCTGTTACTTTAAAAAAATGTAAATGAACTGTTCGTTGACAAAAAAACAACAGTTCTAAAGAACTATTGAAATCCATTCAGAGCAAAGACAGAAAATAATAATATAAAAAATGTTAAAATTCTTTTTTCTTATCTTCTTTGCCGCATATGCAAGAAAAGAGGGACGTGGGTCTAATATTTTTTGATCTAGGATCACAAAAAAAGATTTCATTGAAATTGGTACGTCCGTAATCCTTCCTTGCTAGTTATGTTTATTTAGAATGTACTCGCTGAATTTTCTAAAACCATGATGATTAATAGATTTCTTTTTTTTTTTCAGGTAAGTTCATCCTAGAAATCCTTTCCTGCCACACTACAGGTATTACATAGTTTCAAATGGTTGGTACGTACATTGCTAATATGTAATATATAGTAAGGGAAAGTATTTCGATCGTGGAAATTTTCTAATCTCATATTTCAACGGAAATACACCAAGTCCCACAAACTGATCTGTTTAACAGCATGTTAACAGTTTAAGCTCAAAAACTAAAAGTCGTAAGAAACTAATATTACGTATGTTAGGTTGGATCACTGAGATTCGATACTTGATTAAATTAAACAAAATATTGAGAACATTGCGTATAATTACATAAATAAAGGAAATGAAATTTGTGCATTTGTACAATTTTGTGGTTCTTTACATATTAAGTTCATATTGCTGATTCTGAAATTATAATTTTTAGTTTGATATTGTCATGTTAGAAGTAGATTATTGTTTGATTGTCAATTTGGGCTCACTTTCTGTCTGAATTTGAGCTTCATGGTTTTGGCTACCTTTTTTTCTTCGCCACCAGGCTGTCCTCTTAAGATTTAGCAACTCACATTTTCTTAAGAGAGTACCTGACTGTGTGCACACTTCACAAAATTAACAGATTAACTTAACAGGAATACTTTGCAGCAAAATAGTGGCCATAAAAATGGTGGTGAAGTTCTGAATTGTACAATTGTTATTTTTTTTGTTTCAGGGTTTGATCCCTGAAACAAACATTATACACTTAAATCAGTGTTAAGACTTTCGCCTAGTGTTGCCGAAAATCAGTCTTGCTGTTGCACTTTGCAGGACCAAGACCAACACCGCCCATCTGTTGCATGGCCAAGACCAAGACTGCTAAAAAAAAATCGATTTTTTAAAAATAAAAATTGAGGCAAAATAATTACTAATACTTGACAATTTTAGTTACTATATTAAAAGAATTGGTGTAATCAATATACTTTTGCATTTAACTCTTCTAATTTTTCATTCAGACAGTTAGGTTTCTCACATCTAAAAAATTCAGTAATATCTCTATAGTAATAAGCTAATAGGTAATTGCAATATTGTTCCGAGAGTCTTGCGCAAGACCAAGACTGAGTTTGCAAGACCAAGACTCGTCTCTTGGATAAAAAAAAATAATATATAAAGATTAAAAATAACTGAAAGCTTTTAGTGATAATAATTGTATTGGTGTTGTAACTACGAGACGGGAAGGTAGTGTATTTAATATAATGGAGAGATATGGGACGCCATGTTGGCACAGGTGCTGCTCGTCCTCACTTGTTGCACAATTCAACGCTCCTGGCCTTTATCCAGCCCCCATGTTCAAGTTCAATCTCATCACGTCTTTATTTAGTGTTATTATTGTTTTCTTTTGTTTGTTGTCAAATATATTCTCGTTCTATAAAGAGATAATAATGTTATATTATGAAGGAGAATAGTTCTATAATTCCTTGTAGCTTCTATAGTTCCCAAAAAATCGACCTCATCGCAGGTCCCATTGTAAATTACGAAGGTGTATGTTCTTCTGAGTAAAAAGAATCTTGTCTGCCGTTCCAGAGCAGCTGTTTTCAAAAAATGGCGGTTGATTTAAAGAATATTAGCTCAGTAATTTCAGGATCGAAACGGGAAATCCATTGCGAAAAATGTGAGAATTTTTTAAATTATTTTTTTGACTTGTATATATGGGTTTAGACATGTAAAAAAACAAAATTGCTAGCGCGCAGGCCACCCAGGGAAAACTTTTTACAGCCAAAAAAGTCAGATAGTTAGAAAGTATACGTATAATATATCGTTGGAGAGCGAAGATTTTTAGAAAAAAAAACTATATCTAATATAGAAAGTCGTAAAAGATAATGGAGAGTGACAAAAAATTATAAATAATAATTTATGAAAACTTATATTATTTAATGGAAACCACATGTTCCTAGGAAATAAAATGAAATTTCTCAACTAAATATAAACATTTGAAATTATTTTTATGTTTGAGAAAAAGGCATTATTAAAAAAAACTATTTCATTGTACTTGTATGAAAGTAGAAGTGAAATATACAGATATTTCGTGGCTGGGTAAAACATATGTTCATAACCAGTAAATACCTTTCTAAACTGTAGATCCAATATTATATTTAAACAATTATTTTTTGTTTTTTCATCTATAACTCCAAAACGATGCATGAAAGCGAACAATGTAGTCGTTAATTAATTAGAGGACGTTAAATTGTGCGTCGAACTAGTAAATAAACTTTATAATTTGGTTACGTGGTAAAATATAAAAGCACGGTCAACCAACGCTGATTTTTACCAAATTTGTCAAAAACTGAAGACGAATTGCTATAAATGGTCCTGCAGCTTGGAAATGAGTTCTTTAATAGGAAAATTCAATAGAATCAAGATTGTAGAGCATCAAATTTTGCGTGCAATGAGTGCCAACTATTTTAATGTAGCTCACGTACTGCGAATAAAATCGGTAATCTCCTGATGGTTAGAAATCGTAATGAAGGTAAACGTAATTTTCAATATTTCAACATTATGGATGTCTATTCTACTGAGTTATTTTTGTTTACGTAAACCAATTACTTCCTGTCCTTCAGTATCCTTTAACAACACCTCACTTATTCCTGTTGAACAAATCCGTTACCTTGGACTCCATCTGGACAAACGTCTAACTTGGAATCCTCATACCAGACTGAAACGACAAGAAACCGCTCGACGTTTCCGACTACTTCAACACTTACTAGACAAACGCTCTAACCTTCCAATCAATTATAAAAGACTGATTTACATGACTATAATAAGGCCTATTTGGCCTTGCGGGGTTGAGCTATGGGGCTCCACCAAGCCTTCAAATTCCTCTCGCATACAATTCTTACAATCCAACCCTCTTGTCTCTAACCTTGCTTCATATTCGATTCCTGATAACCCTCCGAGACGTCTGAAAAGAAGATGGGCACGTGATCTTCTAATATAGACATATTATTAGAGTGCTACGAATGGGTAGTTTCTCAACATGTGTTCCATGTCTTTATACCAATGTGCGAATTTACCAGATGTATTTTTTGTATACAGTTGTAAATATCATATAAATAAATAATAATAATAATAATAATTTTTGTTTAGAGTCTGTTACATGCAGTACAAGCCTCTTTTTCACCTCTCAACAGCAAAGGATTTTGGCAAACGATATGTCGAAAGATAGCGGATTTGTAAAGGAATAACGAATCCGGATTCGAGGTCTATAATTGGCCTACAATAAAAATGTCAGTACTCAGTGGACGCAAAATTTGATGCTCTACAACTTTGATTCTATGGGTGTTTTCTCCTAGGGAACTCATTTCCAAGTTACACTGCCATTTATAGTAATTTGTCTTAATTTTTGAGAGTTGGTTGACCGTGGTTTTATACCATACCGCATAACCAAATTATAAAGTTTATGTACTCGTTTGACGCAAAATTTAACGTTCTTTAATTTATTATCGAGTAAATTTTTCGCTTTAATGCATCGTTTAGGAGTTATATGTGAAAAAACAAAAAAATCGAAAAAATCTGACTTTTTTGGCTGTAAAAACTTTTCCTTTGGCTTACGTTAAAAATTTTGTCTTTTACATGTCTAAACCCATATATACAAGTTAAAAAAATAAAAACTTTTCTCACATTTTTCGAAATTTATTTCTCGTTTGCATCCTCAAATTATTGGCCTAATATTCTTTAAATTTAAATCAGCGGCTTTTAGTTTATAGACTTACTCGCTTTCTCTCAGCCATGGCAACACAGTGGCAGACATTGTCACCGTGTGAAACAATTTAATTTATGAATTCATTTTTTTTTTAATAAATAATAATAATATTGTCTTTTTCTTTTCTTCTTTTTAGCTAGAAAGCTGTGTTGCAGTGTTGAATTACTGGACACTTGATTTTATTTTTTTTTTAAGAAAATATATGCTACGGAATGTTTCTAGCTTTATACAGTTTGTTTTTGATACTTTATAGGACTACTGTTATGAAAAGTGAGAAAAAAAAAAAAAAGAAAGGATAGATATTTATGTTCATACAAATATAAATATGTAATATAATAGTTATTTCCATATGGATTGATAAGTATGCTGTGTATGAAGCAACTGTACGTAATAAGGCAGCATTACTTTTAATAATGTATTTCTCTCTTGTTATTCCAAATGAAAAGGTTTTATTGTTCATATATTTTCAAATGATCTGACAGGTATTTTAAAAAAAATAATTATAAAAAAAATACAATAATACCTTGTATCCTAAAATATAATACTTATCCTTCTACCAGGTGCTCTGCCAACTCTGGTGGAAATAGACTATCATAAACCTCCGATTTTATTACAATTCCAAAGTAGATTTTTATTATGTTGTAGTTAGCCATGATTTCTTTAAGTTCTAATTGGTCGTTTGGAGCTTATGATAATTTTCAAGTATTGTAATAATTTTACTCAGAGATATATTTTTGTTATAAAAAATCTTTCGCTCTTTTACATTATACTAGTAGTTTTTGTCATTAAAGTATTTTATATGAACCTTTCAGTTTACAGAATGACTTCCTCCAATTTCAACATTTTTTATTATTAATTTTATCTACTTTTATATTCATCAAATGGTAAAATGTATACCTTTATTCACAGTTCTATATTTCAAGATATTTCAAGTTCTATATTTTAATCACTTACTCTTGAATCAACTTACGCACTGTCTGTACACTTATAAATTTCCCAAGTTGAAATACCACTAAAATGACTTTACTCAAAAATGGTGAATTTGGAGTTAGTCATTCTGTCAATTGAAAGGCTCATGTTAAAAACGATCTAAAATGTTAAAATAAATGTTTTGAATTTTAACAATGATACTAAAAAAAATAGAAAAAAAAATTGCTATATTCATCACACAATTTTTAGTTACCACTCTACTTTGAGTGGAAATTATTTTTTCACAAAATTGGGCTATTTCAAATAGTTTGGGTGTAAATATTTACTAGTACTAATCCTTACAAAACACATTTGTGATTGTTTCTTTTATTTTTATTTTTTTTTTTTGTGTGGAATTTGGAAATGTTATTATCGTGGGTTGATGTAAAACATAATAAATAACCTCTGATAACTTTAGCCATGATGATATATTTAAATATTAATTATCCACTAGTCCTAGTTGAGCAGAAAGATAAGTTCTTAATAACTAGTGTTGCCCAAAATTGGTCTTGCCCTCGCACTTTGAAAGACCAAGACCAAGGCCTAACTGTTGCCAAGACCAAGAACAGGGCTGGTAAAAAAAAAATCGATTTTTTAAATAAAAATTTAGGCAAAATAGTTACTAATATTTGACAATTTTATTTACTATATGTTAATAATTGGTATAATCAATATACTTTTGCATTCAACTCCTCTAATTTTTTATTCGGGCTTAGGTTTCTCCTATCTAAAAAAATAAAGTGTTATCTCTATAGTAATAAGCTGATAAGTAACTACAAGACCCTTGCACAAGACCAAGACTGAGTTTTACAAGACCAAGACTCGTCTCCTATTTGGGCAACACTATTAATAAAGTTGTTAGTGAAAGATGTGTGATACACACCGGATCATTTTGTTTCTCTTTTTTAAAGTCACCTTTCAAATAATTATGGTGAGATGAGCCATAAATTGTTCATTTATATTGTGTATTTGAGTTATACCGATAAAACTTTTTTTCTCTAAATTTTCTGGAGGATGTGGTTATTTTTCGCGCCTGAAGACCCTAACGGCTGGCCAACCCCCATTTTACAAATTATAAAACAATCCATTTAATTGTACTGCTTGTTTCTGAAATTTTACTATTGTAATTTACTTATATTCTGTAGTTCAGGTTGTATTATTTTTTTATCAACATAAAGTCATCAATCAAATCAAATCAACAAAATATGAACGAAACCACAGTTCAGATAAATTTTTAATTTATTTAAAAATCTATAGTATACATCGCGCCTTAATGCTAATTTATATTATTATATAATTATAATCATTCTTATTGCCAATTTATATTATTAAATAATTATAATTACTCTTGTAGCCAATTTCTAACCATAATAAAAAATAAATCATTTTGGTGTTTTCGTTACGGTCTATCCCGCTTTGTATATCTAAAATAAAATATGACACACTCACTAAAATTTTTTTTTTAAATAATAAAGAGATATAAATAAAATAATTTTTATAATTTATTGTACCAGTATACAATTTTTTTATCCTTTGAAATTATATTTCTATTATTCTACAGCGTCGATTCGATTAAATATGCCTTTCTGAAAATTAAAAATGACAAACATTTTCGAAAATTTTGTAGTTGCGCCGTTGTAACGATATATAAATAAAAATGTGATGAATCGTGTTTTTAATAATTAATTTTTTGTTGTTTCTATTAGCCCCATTTTTAATTAAATTCAATATATCATATGAGGGAAATTAATATAAATTCAAATTCGTAGACCAAAACATGTGTAAAAATTACAATTGGCTATTTGATTTTTTTTTCTTTTAATTTTTTACACCTTTTTAAGTTATACGCCATTTAAGTTTCCTTTTCATCGTAACTTATTTATATCTTACTTAGTACTTATTACTTATTTATAAATAAATACTTAGTACTTATTTTTCGTTAATGAAGAAAATATTCTTCAGCTATATTCATCAAGATAGCTCAATCATTGCATTTTATAAGAATTAAGGATGATTTGGCGTACGGACAAGGAAAATGCTTTTAAGAAATAATAAGGGTGATAAATATTCAGGACGCATTTCTTTTTTTTATTTAATTTTTTTATTTATGCCAACGTTTCAATTCAAACATGTGGGTCATCTTCAGGGCGTAGTGTAGTAGCACTGAGGGTGTTCCAGTACTCCTTTATATAGTGTGTCCAATTACCGTTATACGCAGTACTTGAACACCCTCCAGTGCTCAAACTACGCCCTGAAGATGACCCAAATTTCAACCGAAAACGTTGGCATAAATAAAAAATTAAAAATTTTCTAAAAAAAAAAAAAGACTGCGTCCTGAATATTTATCAGAACAGTCGACTAATTTCCTTCAATAATTTAAGAAATAATATGTGAATATTTTAACATTGATCTGCTGATATAGATCAATATATTTTTACAAATACAAAATTAATAAATAAAAAAATATTTATGTATCTGAAGAGGTTGTTAGAAGGGCAAGTCGAGGCTATTGGGAATGAAGTTATACAACTTGGTCAAATAGAATTACTATCCCTTCGGGAGGGTGGAGGAGTGGGGGAAACCCTCCCCTGACCTTTTCCGAAAATAAACTCTCAACTTCAAGTTAAATAATTAAAACAATAACTGGCGACTTGAAAAGGCAGCCGGAGTTTGGTTAAATAATTTACAGTGTCATTCGAGGAACAAGTTACAACGAAACATTAACAATCAGAGCCTCTCAACTAATTACTAATAACGCAGAATGGGGAAATGAGGAAAGGCATTTCATACAAAGGGCGTAAGGGCATACGCAAGAGTTTCCCCTAGGCATACAATTAAATATAATTATATCAAATATAAACATAAAATATTTATATTATATCTCTCAGAATGTATAAAAAATTACCCAATATTATTTTTCAAAATTAATATTATTTTTTAAAGTAGAAAAAAATATTTTGAAACAGATTTGATAATGATTGTTACACAATTATCTATAGATAAGTTTTATATGTTGTTATTTTTATTTTATTTTTTTATTTATTTATTTAGAAATATAATAATTTGCCACGTGGACAATAATTATCGTAATACATGTACACATTAACACCATATATACAGATAACATAAAATTAACAAATGTAATATAATAACAAGGTAATAATCAATAACTATGTACAATAAAAAATAAAATAACATAAACATAAGTAAATTAAAAACATAAAAGCACTATGTACGATATATACAATCAGACAGAGCACTCCAAACCCGACTTGTCCCTTCAACTATAGAGGGAAGAGCGGGACTCCAAGAGATCCCTGCGCTACTCTCTCAACCGCGTTACTGGTGCTAAAGCCAGTGATGATTGAGCGAGAGCGCTTTAGCTACAATATGTTGTTATTAGTTAAAAGTTTTATGTTGATAATAGTATTTTAAATACTTGACCTTTATGTTATAATATCTATTTACATTTAAGTTTATGCCTCACAGGTCAGTATAATAAAAATCAAAATTAACTTGTGATAATTATTTATTGTATGTTTCAGAGGATTTGTGTCCTCCTCCTCAAAAATCTAAAAAAGAAAAAAAAATAATATACCAATATATTTTAAAGGCCTGACCCCCTCCAGGCTATCTGAGCTCTCGCAAGCAGCATACGTCTGTAAGGAGACCACATCTCGCGGCCAAAGATCTTCTTGGTCTGTAGTGCCAACTGAAAAAAGAAAAAAAAAAAAATTTTGAAGTAAGATGGTCCGGGGTGGCGGTCATAAATAGGCTAAATAGTGGCAAAACTATTTTATTAAAAGCCGACATTTCGACTCGACTTTGCAGGTCTTCTTCAAGGAGTGTGTTCAGCTAGGAGTTTCACTTAGAACTGAGTGAAGTTCTAAGTGAATCTCCTAGCTGAACACACCTCCCTGTTTATAATAGTTTTAAGACTATAAGCCTATTTATGACCGCCACCCCGGACCATCTCCTTCCTTTATAAAGCAACGGTCAACTATTAAATATCCAATATATTTTAGTTTTAATGTAGAAACTACAGTCATAACAGCAATAAATAAAATATACAATATATAAAAAATAGTTTACATTTGTTTGAAAACTGTTTTATGTGTTGTTTATTTTATTTATTGTAGTTCGGAATGTACTGCACGGGAGTCTTTCTCGACGTTGAACAGGCGTTTGATAGAGTCTGGCATCCGGGACTGATGTACAAACTCCGTGAATTCCTACCACCTACATACTTCCTTATTATCCGTTCCTACCTTACCGACAGATACTTCAAAGTCAATCATAACAATGTTTATTCATCTCCTTTTACTCAGTCTGCCGGTGTTCCTCAAGGTAGTATCCTAGGTCCTATCCTTTACACAGTTTATACAGCTGACATCCCAACCCAGTCCAACACTGTCATCACCACCTATGCCGATGACACGTGTATCCTATCAGTTAATAACGATCCGTCTATTGCATCCCAAACTCTTCAATCACATATCACAAGCCTTGAAGAATGGTGTAAAAATTGGAGAATAAAAATAAATTCCAACAAATCCCATCAAATCACTTTTACCCTCCGTCGTAAACCTATGACCTCTTGTCCTACAGTATCCTTCAATAATACTCCACTTATTCCTGTTGAGCAAATCCGCTAGTTAGGACTCCACCTTGACAAACGACTCACTTGGAACCCCCATACCAGAATGAAACGACTAGAAACCGCCCGACGTTTTCGACCACTGCAGCACTTACTAGAAAAACGATCTAAGCTTTCAATCAATTATAAACGACTCGTATATATGACAATAATAAGACCTATTTGGATTTACGGAATTGAGCTTTGGGGCTCCACTAAACCATCGAATTCCTCTCGTATCCAATCCTTACAATCCAAAATCCTTCGTAAAATCCTCAACGCTCCTTACTTTGTCACAAATAAAATCATCCATAAAGACCTTAATGTTCCATATGTTTCCGATCTGGCCCAATCCAGATACCTTTCCTTCCATAACAAACTGCAGAACCATCCGAATCCTCTCGTTTCAAACCTTGCTTCCTCCTCGATCCCTGATAACCCTCTGAGGCGTCTGAAAAGAAGATGGCCTCGGGATCTTCTAATATAGAACTTTAATTTGAGTTCTAGCAATGGGTAGTTTCTCTTCATGTTGTACATGCCATGTTACCAATTTCTCATTTACTTGTTGTATTCTCTATGTAATACAGTTGTAAATTCAAAAAAAAAAAAAAAAAATTATTGTAGTTATGACTGGTTTATACATTAAATCTAAAATATATTGGTATATAATTTTTTTTTTAGATTTCTCAGGAGGGAGACACAGATTCACCGAAATGTACAATAAATAATTATCACGAGTTAATTTTTATTTTTATTATACTGGCCTGTGAGGTATAAATTTAAGTGAAAATGGGTAATAGTTTTATTAATTAATAATATGTGTTATAATTTTTACTGACAGATGTATTTTTATAAAGTCCGAAGTGTCGTATTTCGACTCAATGTTAATAATGTTTCTCTCGTTTTAATAATTAAAACCATTGAGGTATCGATGCATTTTAGAGAATTTTTGACGTATTTCACAACTATCGTTACCGTTCGATATTTACATAATTACTCGTTTCGAAAAAAAATATAGATATATGTATATATATCTATAGTTGCCATCGTTAGAGGACGCCCTTGCGTTATAGTGAAGGTCGCCATGGGAACTCCTTACCCCATATGTTCTTTTTTGTGGCTACGTTGATGTATGTCTAATTTTAAAAATATCCACAGGCATCTGCTGTTTGTGCTTAGTTCTCAGTACTGTGTGTAACAGTATTTAAATAGCATTTCTCTGTAAACAGAAGTCAAAGTTAACGTTTAAAATATAATAGTGGAGTACCTCAGATGATAAAATATATTTGAAAATTGTTAAAAGTTATTAATTAAACTTATAAGTCAGATTTAAAAATATTGTATGATTATTACCTCTAAAATCTATGTTCATTATATTTAGTATTTTTATTTATATTATGTAGCAGACTTGAGCTATATTTCAAATAAAAATGGTGTGAATGTGTTCATTTATCATTATAATTATTGTCCTCGAGAATATTATATATCTAAATAAATAAATTTTAAAAAAATACAAAATAAAGTATATTTTTTGTAATTTGCATTTTAAGAAGTAAAATTTCCGAATCCTCTCCGCAACAATTTCCAACCGGCCCGCAAAAGCTTTCTTTGATTATTTGGTAAAGTTGTAAAGAGTATTACAAAAATATGAAATTTATCAAATTAGTCATACAAGAGTTTAATACATTTATTCTGTTTTTTTTTTCCCCTTAGAAAGCTTAGTGGAATTCTCAATATTGTCAAAAAATTTCGAGACTTCTGGTCTATGATCAATGATTTTTTTTTTTTTTTTTTTTTTTTTTTTTTTTTTTTTTTTTTTTTTTTTAAGAATACTAAGGAATACAGCGTACATCGCTTTTCTTGAAAAGATAAAAAATAAAGAGTTCGGAAATAAAATAATTTTCACGCCACTTGTGATACATGCTTTGCCCGGCAGCCTCATCATTCATTCATCATTAAATTAATATAAATTGATAAAATAATTAGGAATTTGAGTCCTGGGGCATGAGTAAAAATTAATATAGTCGACATTTGTTTGAGAATTGTTTACAATATCGAATAAAATATTACCAAAATTAAAAATCGTATTGATTAATAAATTTGTGTTATTTGAGGACCGTTATTCGAACGCTGGGAGCTAATATTAAGAAAATAATATAGTATTTGGACCCGATGAATTATTCCAGAGTTCTCAATAATCGAGGTGGCAGGTGATCCGTCTTCTGCGGAATCTGGGCCGTTTCCGGAAGCGGTGGATCTGTGGCGCCACCGCTCGTTATTGCGTCTTTTTTTTTATTTTTGTTTAGATTTTTTTTTTAAGACAACCCCCGCATTTTTTTTCATAGAAAGTTTTAACTGGAACCGAAAGCAGCATCCATTTAGTGAGAACTCTCAAATTTGAATATGTTCGAACTATAAGCGAACTTTAGGTAAACCTGTTTATTCTTATATATGCCCACATATATTATGACAGTAAGGCTCGAAATTGGTTTTGTACCAAATATAAGCTCCTGTCATGCTCAAATACCTTGAATGGGGTATCGTTGGATTCAGAATTTCACGGGGGGTTAGCAAATCGTATTCTCCGCTTTTGTTGTTCTTTCTAAAATAAATAAAGTCGATACTAACATTTTGCTAGGCTTCGTTAATGGAACGGTGGTAGGTCTGTAGATCGATACGGGACAAATTGGATCTTGAAGATTTTGATGCGTACAGCAAGGTTTTAAGCCCAAAAAGGTACTATTTTCGAAATAAGCATAGCATAGGGTTCCACACAGCCATCCACACAACTTTCTTTTTTTTTTTTCTTAATGACATGAATACACCTGCTGAGTAACTACCCAATGGTAGCAATCTAATGATATGACTACATTAGGAGATAACGGGGCCATCTTCTTTTCAGACGCCTCAGAGGGTTATCAGGAATTGAAGAGGAAGCAAGGTTAGAAACGAGAGGGTTAGGATGATTCTGAAGTTTATTATGGAAGAATAGGTATCTGGATTGGGTCAAATCTAAAACATATGGAACATTAAGGTCGTTATGGATAATTTTATTAGTGACAAAGTAAGGAGCGTTGAGGATTTTACGAAGGATTTTGGATTGTAAGGATTGGATGCGAGAGGAATTCGATGGTTTAGTGGAGTTCCATAGCTCAACTCCGTAAGTCCAAATAGGTCTTATTATAGTCAAGTATATGAGTCTTGTGTAATTAATGGGAAGTTTAGAACGTTTGTCTAGTAAGTGCTGGAGTAATCGGAAATGTTGAGCGGTTCCACACAACATTATATTAATTGTAGTACTGTCATTGAATTGATGTCTCATTTCGTCGACTTGTGGTCTCTATGATCGAGAGAGGAGGAGTTAATATTATTTATCGATGGTGTTTTTGATCGGCAAGCCATATCATCGTGAATTCTTCACCAAATCTCAAGATTGAGCAACCTATTTCGAAGGCTTCCTTCTCCTTCAGCCAAAATAGTCCAATCACCCCGAAAATTCAGGCAAACAAGTTATGAAAGAAAATAAACTTTATTAGCGAATAACTAAAAAATTACACTCTTTTGCCTGGGTTATGCCCATGATTATATAAAAGATTACTTAATTCCTTACAAAATGAAAAAAAAAATCATCGAAATCAGACAATTTTTTGTAAAGATACAGCTTACTGATATTTGTAAATATGTTGGTTCCAAACAAAAATGAAGATTTAAATTAATTTTTGTTTTCTTTGTCGATTATATTTATCGATAAAGTAACCATTGATTTCTTATTAATTTGACATTTGATAGCAATATGCTGTGCTAATTTTTCGCACGGGCCTACTAGTAATATAATATTATCATAAAAGTATATTCAGAGAAACACAATTCCAGTAAACCTATAGTTCAATAGCGATTAGTTGGCATTTCTAGGGCGAACTCATGCGCCACTCACAGAGGGGTCACCAATTTTAATGAAATTATTTTGGTGATACTAGGTCGAAAAATATTGGAGCCATGTTTTGGTATACGTTCCAATGTACTCTTGGAACCGAGAAAAAAGTATTTTCTATAATTTCAAACAAAATATATGTTATTTTATTGCTTTTCCCGGATTTTCATATTATTATTATTATTATTATTATTATTATTATTATGTGGTTACCAGCATGTTAATGTAACGGATGTGTGAAGTTGGAGGAGTTGACTTTCGTTACTTCAAAATGTTGCCGACGATATATCCTAATATTGCTAGTCCAAATTGTTCTCATTATATAGCTATCTGCTCAATACAATATTTTTTGACAAACCTCATTTTATCTAGAGTATAGATTTTTTTTTTTTTAATAGAGAAACAAAGCTGATGTTCGTTTTTCGAACTCTAAAAACCCTCAAATAAGAATTTTTATTGCAATAGACAAATGATGGATCGATGGAATGGAGTGATGGAAATATTCACAACACTCTGACGTTCCATTTGAAATAGATCGTCCGTGGCCTTTAGAAGGGTTTACTATTAAATGTCGCATTCCTGATAACTATCGATATCTTAATCCTTTAATCGATACCAACTGATCGCGCCGCGCCACAATAGACTTACGCCACACCACGACATACACTTCAAGATGGCCCACACTGATATGACTGTTATCATACGTTATCCCTAAGTCACGCTATTTCGAAAGGTCATCCACCTTACATTATGTAAATATTAAAAGGAAATAGTTCTTGCTTTGATGTTTGTATCTAATTAAAAACTTTTTTTAAACGAAGTAGGAACTGGTGATGTTGGCAAAATATCAACATTTTTCATTGGATATAGTATTGAAGCAAAGAATATTATCGTTATATCGAAAGATAAAAGTCAATATCGGATTTCAATTTTTTTTTTTCTTTAACATTAAATTTAAATCAATATAGTATTTAAAAACCGTAAACGATCGTATAGACATATAGTATTTTTTATTAAATAATTGAAATAATAACCCTTAATTATCTCTATATATTACAAAATGGAGTTACATTCCCATCAAAGAACAGCTCATGTCAACCTTTTTGCAAAACGTT
The DNA here is from genome assembly GCA_928085145.1 of Nezara viridula. NCBI lineage: Eukaryota > Metazoa > Arthropoda > Insecta > Hemiptera > Pentatomidae > Nezara > Nezara viridula. Next base: position 7,864,318 of record OV725080.1, on the reverse strand, counting down.
ACTAAGTATATTTGTGATGGAGCCGAACTAGAAATAATTTTTTTGTCTGTGAATTTCGACCTAATTTTTCAGAGAAAAAAAATTCAAGTTCGCTTCAATTATCCTATGAAAAGTCACTTAACGACTCTCTTCAATTAACCGACGATATTGGTAAAGTATCATCTCACAAATTTCATTTTGATATCGATAATTTATTAATGCCAGTACCAAAGATCGATACCAATAAGCCATATCGGAACTTGTCGAAAATCGTAAAACCTCTCAAAAAAAAAAAAAATAAATAAAATCCACCCTTAAAACTCACTGTCGTTGTACTGTTTTTTTTTTTTTCTTTATATGTTTTAATATATACCAATGTTTTAAGCTATAATACCAATGCTAAAAATACTTATATTTGTTAACGTTGTTTTCGTTGTCTTAGAAGTTTCCGGATAATTTTATAGAAGTCCATCTAGTTTTATACTTATTTGCAGGTGCCTATGACTAGGCAGCATAAAATAATTGTTGAATATTTAATATTCAATAATGTTTAAGCATGTTGTTAGCACACCATTGATAGATATATATATATTTTTTTTTATGTTGCCGTAATTATTATAGTTATAATCTTCTCCGTTGGACATTTAGAATTTCTAGGGTCTTCCTTTTCTATATAACACTTTGAACTTGAAAAAATATTCAGTTATGCAGGTATAATCTCCACTCAAAAAAAAAAAAAAAAAAAAAAAAAAAAAAAAAAAAAAAAAAAAAATCCACCCTTAAAAATCACTGTCGTTGTGCTGTTTTTTTTTTCTTTATATGTTTTAATGTATACCAATGTTTTTAGCTATAATACCAATGCTAAAAATACTTATATTTGTTAACGTTGTTTTCGTTGTCTTAGAAGTTTCCGGATAATTTTATAGAAGTCCATCTAATTTTATACTTATTTGCAGGTGCCTATGGCTAGGCAGCATAAAATAATTGTTGAATATTTAATATTCAATAATGTTTAAGCATGTTGTTAGCACACCATTGATAGATATATATATATTTTTTTTTATGTTGCCGTAATTATTATAGTTATAATCTTCTCCGTTGGACATTTAGAATTTCTAGGGTCTTCCTTTTCTATATAACACTTTGAACTTGAAAAAATATTCAGTTATGCAGGTATAATCTCCACTCAAAAAAAAAAAAAAAAAAAAAAAAAAAAAAAAAAAAAAAAAAAAAAAAAAATCCACCCTTAAAAATCACTGTCGTTGTGCTGTTTTTTTTTTCTTTATATGTTTTAATGTATACCAATGTTTTTAGCTATAATACCAATGCTAAAAATACTTATATTTGTTAACGTTGTTTTCGTTGTCTTAGAAGTTTCCGGATAATTTTATAGAAGTCCATCTAGTTTTATACTTATTTGCAGCAGGTGCCTATGACGAGGCAGCATAAAATAATTTTTGAATATTTAATATTCAATAATGTTTAAGTATGTTGTTAGCACACCATTGATATATATATATATATATATTTTTTATGTTGCCGTAATTATTATAGTTATAATCTTCTCCGTTGGACATTTAGAATTTCTAGGGTCTTCCTTTTCTATTTAACACTTTGAAATTGAAAAAATATTCAGTTATGCAGGTATAATCTCCATTCAAAAAAAAAAAAAAAAAAAAAAAAAATCCACCCTTAAAACTCACTGTCGTTGTGCTGTTTTTTTTTCTTGATATGTTTTAATGTATACCAATGTTTTTAGCTATAATACCAATGCTAAAAATACTTATATTTGTTAACGTTGTTTTCGTTGTCTTAGAAGTTTCCGGATAATTTTATAGAAGTCCATCTAGTTTTATACTTATTTGCAGGTGCCTATGACGAGGCAGCATAAAGTAATTTTTGAATATTTAATATTCAATAATGTTTAAGCATGTTGTTAGCACACCATTGATATATATATATATATATATATATATATATATATATATATATATATATATATATATATATTTATGTTGCCGTAATTATTATAGTTATAATCTTCTCCGTTGGACATTTAGAATTTCTAGGGTCTTCCTTTTCTATTTAACACTTTGAAATTGAAAAAATATTCAGTTATGCAGGTATAATTTCTATTAAAAAAAAAAAAAAAATACACCTTTGTGCATTAGTGATGGAACAACTTCAATTGTTCTAGTAATGGGCAGAGGGTCGGTACCAGTGATAGACAGGCCTCAGAAAAATTCTAAAATCTTTATTTAACTTTAAAGATAAAGATAACATAAATGTTCAACTTACTCTTAGGAAATCTGTTAGAAGTAAGGTATGAAATGAAACACACTGTGCTCTATAGAAACAACAATGATAGTATTTTAAAATTTTCTTTTGGGAACTTTGTTCATACAGTTGTCTATAGAGGGCATTTTTCTTCAATCTAGAAAAAACTGGAACCTTTAAATCAACAAGGAAGCTTATTATTTACATTTTAAGTCCAACCTGTCCATTATCCATTATATATGAGTAAGTACGTATATATAGTTCCTTTTTTACCTTTATACCACATTATTCCTGAGATTTTATTTTATCTTAGTGTTTGCTTATTATTTTATGAATCACTGTAAATATTATTACATTTTGTATTAAATTATGTTTCTATTAGATAGCTATTATTTATAAATTGTGCAGTTATGGATATGTAATTTCTTTTCTGTCTTTTTTTTTTTATCGTAATAATAAGTAAATTTGGAGAAGATTGTATGTTCATTTATGTATGTATGTATGTGCATGTATGTATATATGTTTATGTGTGTGTATGTATATATATGTGCGTGTGTTTATATATGTGTATATATTTTTTTTTTTTTTGTTTATTTCTTAGTGGTTACATACTACTTTTTAAATAATGTATATTACGTTAGAATTTTTTAAGTTAGTTTTTGGCCAGATTGATATTTTATTTTGTATTAATTCATCTTTGTTATTCTAAGGGGACTTAGTCCCAGAATAAAGTTCTATTTTCTATTCTATTCTATCCCATCCTCCGCCATTGTTATAATGTGCCCAAACTAACTCAGATTTTTTGTCTCGATGAAGGTACCAGATTTTGAGGGGTTCTTTTACTTTACCGCTAACGGCGTTATTTAGAACTTGTAGTATAGATATTCTACAATTACGTATCCAAAAATCCATTTCCATTGATAACAGTTTTGTTGCTGAGTGGATTGAAATAGCCCAGTTTTCTTAGGAATATAACACAGTGCTTACGAAAAGTGAATTGTTGAGTTTCTTTTTTATTTTTTATCGCATTAAAAGCATTAAAATTAAAGAGTGAAGACATCCAGGATTGCATGATAAAGTGTGACTGGAATATTGAAAATGAGTTTTTGACTCTTGATAATCATATAGGATTTCTTTTGATATTTCGATATATCGAGCTTCAACATTTTTAATCATTAATCAATATTAACCTTATAAGTTGAAGTACCCAAGGCTGTTTATAGAAGCGGCTTTTACAAAGCGTGGCTGGATAAGCTCTCTTAAAAAGTGGATGTTTAGCACTTTTTCTCTATTTTACCTTTGAAAAGAATAAAACACAACGCAGTATGTAAAATATGTTATTTTAGAAAATTATTTAAGTAAATAATGACACTTTGAATTGATATTCATGTCATAATACGAAGCGGAATTATATACATAATGAGAGATAGAATGGAAATATTTATCATGAATAAAATATAATACGCAATTACTATTCAACTCCATTAACAACACTTATATCCGACAATGAACCGGTAGCGTTGGAGAGCTGTTTCATTGAGAATGTTTTCCTCAAGGTGAGCTGGAAACCCATTCATGTTTTCGTCCCCGATTACCATACTACCACCCGTCAACCTTAATGGCAAGTCATATATTTAAAAGAGAGAGAGAAAAAAAAAGATAATTAATATATAATATAAATCAGAACAAATAATAAAAATAAACTAATTCTTTAGCATTAATAACAGAAACTTTTCCTACATTGCAGTAGTGAGCATTAGATAACTGAGTGTAAAATATCGGGGGCCGTGGACCCAGTTTTAAGACCCAGTCTTCCGGTTGGCTCGCTTCCAGAACAAGCTGCTCCTATGTTTGTTGAAAATAAAACATGGCCGATGAAAATAGACTGCACTCGAAAGAGTACTGGTGCAACCTTACATTACATTACAATTCATAATTTTTAATGTCACTCATCAATTAGTTATATTTATTTGATCACCATATTGAACCAATACCAGATATTTTATTTTTTTTATTGTTTTTTGGTTTATTATTTTCAATAATCGAACAAAATTCAAAAACTTAATCCCCTCTCAAAATTTGAGGTTTTACATTTCAGGATACGTAGAATTCGAAACAAAAAATTTTTTTTTGTCCGTCCGCCGTTCGCACACTTTCTCTGAAACTACTGAACCGAATATTTTCATATTTGGATTTAAAATCTGAGGTAACCCGAAGATGATCCTCCTTCATCGACACTACTGTCTGCCTTTTACTTTCAAAATGTCAGCCTAAAAATCTACGTTGCTATACAGGGTAGCACATAAACGAATGTACCGATTTCAATGAAACCTGGCTAAAGTATTCTTCTTGATGCCCTTTAGATTTATCTATATAACATGCTTCAACGAAAAGAAGCTGTGAAAAAAATTACGAGGGATGGTAAAATTAGATTCCGAATAACTCAAAAAGTATACACTTTTTTGTTGATATTGTAATAAGGTGTTTCAAAGGTATTAAAATTTATTTAAAAAAGAAGAAAGTTTCATCAGAGCACTATTAGTGAAGATATCGCGATTTATATATTTTTTTAGTTTATTATTATCAATAATGAACCATTGTAATTTAATGTTTTTTAAAAAGTTTACGGAATTTCCTAAATAAAAAATAAAAATCGAACAATTAGGAGCGAAGATATGGCCTCTAGATTTTGTTTTTATGTTCTACTGCAAATCCATTGTTTTGGATTTTGATTTTTTAATGTGTTACTGAAGTAATGCTATTTTTTTTTATAAGTTACTAATGCTTAAAAAAATATTTAGGCAAATAATTGGAATTAACTTTTTATTTCTTTTAATTTGTCACTAGTAATTTAGTGTTACTTTAGATGTATAATTGTTGGTAAATAACTAAGCATTGTGAAATAATTTGCAGCTTTTTTTTTTATTCGTGACAGTTATAACTGTATTAAAATAAAAATACATATAGCCAATGTGTTGCAGAGAAATATAGTGATATGAAAAGACTTGAAAGAAGTGAGAGAAAGCAAAGTTAGAAACGAGGGGGTTCGAATGGTTCTAAAGTTTGTTATGGAAGGATAAGTATCTGGATCGGGCCTAATCGAAAACATATGGAACATTAAGCTCGTTATGGATAATTTTATTTATGAAAAAGTAAGCAGAATTGTCGATTTTATAAAGAATAAGGGGTTGGATACGAGAGGAATTCGATTATTTAGGAACCCATAGCTCAATTCCGTAAGTCAGGGGTATCCATCCCCCCTTAGTTCGATGCCGTAAAAACCTATCCCGCCCCCCTCACAAGGTATTTTATTGATTATCTCTTCTTAAAAACAAAGCAAGCATAAGTATAATTGGAAAAATCGTGGATTTTATACAATTGTATATCTTGCAGACTGTTCCATGCTCCCCCTTGTCTTTTGATTTTTTTAATATTTTCATTCCAAGAAAGCTGGGCAGCTCATTGGGTAAGCACTGACTTCCAGAGCTTTTAAGGTCCTAGGTTCGAATCCGGCTGATGACCAGTAAGGTTTCATCAGCCGTGGGTCGACTCAGCCTCTATAAAGTACTCTTCATTAAATAATTAATTAAGGGGAAACCTGGATGTTGGGCGTGATATTGACTCGTCACCTCCCTGCACGACCGCTCACCTTGTAATAGTACTTGCTCATATTGTACTGAATCCAAGATTCTTCATAGGTTGTTAGTGGTACGGTTTTTTTTACTTTCACTTGCTTATATATATAATATATAATAAGTGTAAGCATTGCGATCGTGAAAATTTATGAATCTGAGTTCTCAACGGAAATAGACGTTTTGAGGTCCCTTGAGTCCAAATAACCAAGTCTCGAAAAATGGTCTGTGTATATGTGAACACTCTAGCTCTTAAACGAAAAGTCCTACGAAACTGATATTATGTATTTAAGATATGTATATACCTTAGATCTCCGGAGGGGATTTCTGGGCAGAAGAGAGATAACAAAGCGAACTAAAATAGCAGTCTATAAATCGACATTTCTCCATATCCTTACGTACTCCTCTGAATCGTGGACCCTCACCTCGAAACACAAAAGCCGAATTCAAGCCATTGAGATGCGATACCTTCGGAAGATCTAGGGAATGGTCAGAAGAGATAGGGTTCGGAACGCCACTGGACTAGCCTCGAGGTCAAACCGGCTGAAATCATCCTAGAGGAGCACAAGCTAAGATGGTTCAGACATCTTCTTAGAATGGATCAAGAGATAACAGCCAGGAAGAAATACGAGACCCGTGTGGAGGGAAGGAGGCCTAGAGGAAGACCACCCATATCCTGGCAAGACATTGTACAAGAGGCGTTCAAGAGCGAGGTATGGATTGGAGTAAGAGAAGAGAGTTGGCTCAAGAAAGGGAAACCTGGTCCAAGCTCTACAAGACATAGCCCACACTACGCTGCGGTATTGGGATCAGGAATATGATGATGATGATAATGTACCTTAGATGTTCTGTCAACTTTTTCTCTTAAAATCGGCTAATCGGAAGTGCCACTTTATATCAAAGCTGAAACACATTTTTTATTTTTGTTTTATCCCAAAAATTCATAAACCTGTCGAAGTTCCTCCATAAAAAATTCAAAACCCCTTCAAAATGACCCCCTCCCCCTCCCCTCAAAGATTTTGATGGCGTGACTTGCGCCATGAAACCATGATTACTTGTGCTTCGACAGACAATAACATTGCTTAACAAGCCTTTTACTTGAGAAATATATTTATATTAATATTTTGATCTATTATTTATTCAAATGTAATAATTACATAAATATTAAACTAAAAATAAATAACAAATATTAAGTTGTTTTTCATAGATATATCCCGTATTTTTAAAAAACAAGAAATATTGTTCCTTGTTTCGATTTTGTTGACATTTTTGCCCAAAGGAAAGTTTGTTAAGGAAAGAGCATACTTAGATCTACGTAAAGGATCTGTCCTCTTCGTTTTAGAGAAAAGTATTGGGTTAGAGCTAAATCATTATATATCCCTGTTGATGTATTATGTATCCTTTTATCTATCCTAATGTTCGTATCTTCCTTGTTTTATGTCCATATTTATGTTCGTATAGGATTTATACGGCGACATAAATTTCACTCCATCGTATCGGCCGTAAATATATCTTTAGCACTGTCAAGGGTTTTCTGATTTATCTTATATATATTTATATCTTATTTATTTATTTGTTCACATTTATTAAATTTTATAATTTATCTAAATATATGCATTTTTTAAAGAAATATCTCATATAACAAAAATTGTATAGAATAAAAAAATTGTTGGTGCTCTGTGTTCCGACATTAATTTAGGTCAATTGTACATCTTGGATTTGGATTCGTTACATCTTTATGAAATTACATTTTTCTTTGATTTCTGGTTTTTCAAATTACTTCGCTATTTAAAATGCTTATAGCACATTCTATACAAGAACAAGTAGTAAGAACAATAAACACCCATATCGTTGAAATATTGAAAATCGTATCTACCATAATAACTTATTTCCTGCCTTAGGAAAATTAATGATTTCGGAAAATCTAATTGAAGCAGACTAAAAATATTCGTATTCAATAGACGTAGGATTTGAATTATTCTGCGTGCTTTTTCTCTTAGATAACTCATTTCCAAGATATCGACTATCGATATCGTCCCTTCCATATTTAAATTTATAAATTATAATAAAACCATCTTTTTTAGGAAGCTCTATAAATTATATATGATTCTGACCCTTGGGAAAATAATATGTAGAATGGAGTGCGTGGTAGAAGCAAATATCGGTATTTCGATAATATTGACTATCCATTATATAATAATATAGACATGGTCCAAGACCAAGACCGCTTAACTGTTCCAAGACGAAGAACAAGACAAGTAAAAAAAAATATATTTTTTGAATAAAACTTGAGGTGAAATAGTTACTAATACTTGATAATTTCAGTTACTATATGTAAAGATTTGGTATAACCAATATAGTTTTAAATTTAACTCTTCCAACTTTTCATTCGGGCTTAGTTAGGTTTCTCTTATCTAAAAAATTACAGCAAAATCTCTTTAATAGTAATAGGTAACTGCTCTCAAGACTCGTCTTGGTCTCGCATTTGGACAACACTATACCTTTATCACACAGTAAACTCAATTTGTTAGTTATAATCTTCTCCAACCGAGGCCACGAATCCTCAAATATATAGAAATTGAAAATAACTTTATTCTGAGACAAAGTTCCTTAATAATAACAAAATAGTACAAAATTAAACTACATCTGGCCTAAGAAAAATGAAAAGAAAATATTAGTTAAACAAACCATATATAAAAAAAAAATAAATAAATCTATATACAAAACACTTAAAACTATGACAAGACATTTAAAACTATGTACAGTAGGAAAAATTACAATTATACGCTTTTGAGAAAAAATAAAATAAGAAATACATTGAGTATCATTATGTGATTGTAACTATAGGTAAACATTTCATTGTATAAGAATAAAAAATAATAAAAACAAACAATAGATGCATACATACATAAATCTATGTAGGATGCAAATAAATTACTGTTTCACTGTATTCGATCTGTGGTTGAATGGAAATTTATGTGGAAAAAAACTGAGGATGACGAAGATGGATATAAACTAGAAAATTAATTTTATTAAAGAGGGTAGAAGCATTGATATTTCCATTAACTAATTTAAAGAGGAAAATTTCTAATTTTTTTATGTGGCTATGTGCTAGAGAATCAATATTTATATCGATATTCATATTTCAAAAATGTTTATAATATCCATGAAAATATCAACTATCAACATTTCTAGTCCGATTTTTTTATGATATCGACAGTTAGAAATAAAAATAGAAAAACATCTTTATTCTTGGACTAGGTCCTTTGAGAATAACAATATTGTTCAAACCAATTGACAATAAATCTGGCCAGATGACCTATTATAATAAAGAGTATCTAAAATCTAAGTAGTAGAACGAGTATATACATAGTTTTGGAGGTTATATTAAGGAAATCAGATGGGTACAATGGTTATTGGTACCAAAAAAAAACAAAAACACTAATAACTAAATAGAATTTTAAAGAAACGCAAAATAAGTTTTATAGTTAACCAATTTTAGTGATAAAATATAAAACTAAATAAAATAACTAGAGTAAATAAATGATTCATATATGTTCCTTAAGACTTTTAAGTGAAAAGTCATGTACATATTATGGAAAACTTGTTTTTTTTTTTGTTTATTTATTTATTTAGACATATAATATTCTGTCTCAGGGACAATAATTATATTGATAAATTAACAAATTCACACCGTATATACAAAAAATAAAATACAATTGACAAAAGTAAAATAATAACTAAATAATAATAAATAAAAACCATATACAATAAAAAAATAAAATAACCTAAATACAAGTAAATTAAAAACATAAAAACAATCACACCTATATACAATATATACAATCAGGCGGGGAACCCAAATCCCCGCGCTACTCTCACAACCGTCTCACCGGTGCTAAAGCCAAACATTCATGTCTTGAGTGGGGAATTTCTAGAACTCCAAAATAAATACTATAAAAGATCTCTAGGCCACTGCCGCTTCAACCTTCGAGGAGGGTTGTAGGGATGAGTGGAACTAGATAGGGATTAGGCTAGGGGATTTGGATGATTGATAAGGTTCTGATGGAATTTTGAAAAATTTTCAGGGATAAGCTCAAGAACAAATAGGATATTAAGGTCATGATGTAGGATTTTGTTGGTTACATAGAACGGAGCGTCGGCTATTGTTCGGAGGACTTTGGATTGAAAGGATTGGATGCGTTTGATGTTAGAGAATTTTGCTGTCCCCCAAAGTTCAAGTCCATAGGTCCAAATGGGTTTCAGGATTGTCTTGTAGACCAGTAATTTGTTGTCAATTGAAAGTTGAGATTTTCTGGTCAGTAGTCTGTATAATTGGCCGTATCGTCGGTTAAGTTCTTGTCTTTTAAGCCTAGTTTGTGGGTTCCACGTTAGTCTTCGGTCTAAGATAAAGCCAAGATACCGGACTGTGTCTGAAAAAGGAAGCTGGATGGAATTAAAGTGGACTGATGGACAGGATCTGCGGCGGAGTGTGAAGGTAATGTGTTTGCATTTGGATTCGTTTACTTTGATGCGCCATTTATTACACCAGTGCTCAATCATGGAGAGGTGCCTTTGCAGATTTAAAGATACTGTTTCGGGATCTGAGTTGGATGATAGGATCGCGGTGTCGTCAGCAAATGTTGCCAGGAAGGTATTGGTATGGACAGGGATATCGGCGGTAAAAAGGATATAAAGGACAGGGCCCAAGACGCTTCCTTGAGGACTTGAGGAAAACTAGACAAGAATTGTGATCTACCTATGACTCAATAGATTACGAGCAGAAAAAGCAGACTTTAGAATAACAGTATTGTTCATATAAATTAACAACAATAAATCTGGCCAAAAGACCTATTACAATGAATAATAACAAAATACTAGTAATAAATTAAGTATAATAGCTCTTAGGATAAATTAACGATAACAGTTGGGCAATGTAGGTTAAATACTACAATATTGGAGCCAAAACAATAGCATAATAATCACTGAATGAAATTAGAAAGGAACGCGAAATCAGTTTTATAGGCAAAGCATTGTAGTGATGAAATGTAAAAATTAAATCAAATAATAACTGTCAGTATATAAAGAAATAAATTTAAAAAAATAAAAATGTATACATATATATACATATATACACACATATAAATATTCAGTTATAGGCCGATATTAATGAAAGTTTTTAATTTTTCCTACATCTTTGGCACGGCAATCGATTTTAAAACGCGGCATCGACTGTACTATTTATTGCTATGTCTGCTAATTATAAATTCTGATATTGTTTAAGAAAGTTTGATTTATCTGTTGTTGCTTTTTTTTTTTTCGAGTTGTTATTTAACCAAGACGCGCATCTGGAAGCTATAAAACTATTTTTCGATTCTCGAAGGGAATACTTAAAACTGTTTATTAGCTGAGAGCCGCCCGAGTAGAGAGGCCTAGGGTGGGATAGATATACTGACCCACAGCTGCGCTTCACTTATTGGATTTCTTAGAAGCCACAAAAACAAAGGCCGATGCTCTCTGTAAACAGTTTAGGTAACCTCTGCCTATATCTTGGCTAGGTTCCTTATTGTCTTTAGTGCTTGCGTACTCATCAGGGTGGAGGGAAAGAGGGAGGGAAATGGTGTTGGTATGTGGGGGATTTTGAAATGGTTAGGGACGTAGCCGCAGACATGGGGGGACTGATAACAATTTTGAGGGGCAAGAGCATCTTTTCGCGCTCCCACTAATTTTAATTTTGAAAAATAAAATTAAAATTGATAACAAATAAGCTACAAGAAAGAATAAAATATGCAAACTAAAATCGATAATATCGACTGTCGGTGACCATCTCTAGCACTAGCGGATCCAGGATTTAATTTGAGGGGGGGGGCTTCAGCCCGAAAGCATTTTTTTTTTCATAAAAATGACGATAATTACTTAGGAAAAAAAGAAAGAAACTAACTATCTATATGAAATGGTGTTTAAGTTATTCCTTAACTACTTTTAAATGTAATTACACGAACAATAATACTTTAAGAGATAATTTTTTTAATATTTTTTTTTCATAAAACATTGTTATATTTTACTATTTTAGGGGGAGGGGGAGGGCTTCCGCCCGAAAGACATTTTTTTATATACATATAACGATAATTAATTTGAAAAAAATAAAGATTTTTTTTTGGGGGGGCTTCCGCCCGAAAGCCCCCTCCCTCTCCCTCGTCCCCCCCCCCCGTAGATCCGCCTGTGCTAGTAGACTTCTTTTCCGCTTCATTGTTGTTAGTCCGTGGTACAGACTCCTTTTTATCGAGTTATTAACATCCGTCTGAAATTTCGTAAATAGTTTCATCTCATCGTAACCTACAGCTATTGTATTACCTAAAATCTTGGAATTGGGATGTTTTCATTCTGGATGGAGGAAAACTTTGTCTATTTAATTAGTTAATAAAAAATCTTAAATGCACAAATGCTTTCTACTTGGAACGTAAGATAATTTGATCACAATGTCGAGGAAAATAGATGGCCTTAACAAATATTGAGTCATTTGGTATGATCTACACCCCCAAATTTTCAAAATAAGGAGGTTATAGAGGACAAACGGCACAATATCTTTTTTATAGATTTTGTGATGAATTTATCTTACGATGCAAATAGAAAGCAAATGGATATTTACGAGTTTACAGTACGTAATGAGATTTTCATGAAGTGATGAATAACAATTTCAAAACGTTAAATCTTACTACAACTGCAATTAAAGTAGTTAAAGGATTTAGAAGATTTGGAACTCTTAAAGCTTCTCTTAAGTCGATGGATTGAAAGTGGATAATTTTCGAATGATGATGAAATGATTTCGATGGGTTTAATCAACAACCGGGAGCTTTTGTAGCACTAAAATTTACTGTTTTAAAAATAAGCCGTAATTCTTGCCTAAAGCCATGAATTATGTGGCTTCAATAATTTTTTTTTTCTATGTACTTATTTATTTATTTAATGAAAAATGTCTATTATATTTGTTTTATATTAACCTTTATTTCATTCTAGATGTATACACTTTTTTTTTTTTTTTTATTGTTCTATTATGATTTTAAACATCTTAATATTGTGTATAGGAGAGGCGTTTAAAGAGAGAGAAGTGAGAGAAAGGGAAATTAAATGTAAAAAAAATGGGAAAAAAAAAAGCATGAACAATGAAAGTAAGAAAAAAAAAATATATTTATTTATTTATTATATTCATATATACTAACCACTTCTCTAAATTCATTGTCCTACGCATTAGCTAGTATGCAGTGTGTATAGCAACCCAATATGATTGGGCAGCAAGCATTTATATTTTATATTTTATATGAATAAAAAGTTTTTCTCTCTCTTTCTTACCTCGCCTTTTAGGCTATACTGTATTATCCCGAGTCGAGAGGGAGGAGGGGGGAGGAGGTGGTTATGTCCAAATGCACATAACTAAAAAAAATCTACAACTGTCTAAACTTTTATATAAATTCATTTTTAAATATATAAATTATATTTTTTTCGTTTCGCAATGATTAAGTTGAATCTGTACACATAATACGAAGTACCACCATTATTTATTTATTTTTTGTCCATCACCCACCCTCTCCCCTCTTTCCAATCAAAATGGAATGTTTACCACTATGGTTAGGAAGAAAAAAAGATTAATTATTTCACCTGAAAGTTTGAGTTAACGATTATTAGACCACTCCTATTGCCCGAGCCCCGAACAACTTTAATCTAATATTTGTTTTGCTAGAAATAGAACATCGAATTAATGTGGGCGATGAATATAATCGATTCCTTGAATAATTCCTAGCCGTTTTACTGTCTCAATCGATTCTAATATTACTACAGTCTTTTCCCCGGAAAGTTATAAAAATATATCTAAAATTAAATTTGGTTTTTAAGTGATTTTTTCATACCCATGATGAGCACAATACGGGATGCCCAAAAGAGAGTCTCATGGCGCAAGTTGCGTTTCTTTACAATTTTCGAGGGAAGATCATTTTAACTGGGTTTTGCATTTTTGAGGGTGCCACTTTTCGAAGCGGTTATGAATGTATGAAATGATGAGTTTCATTTAACTGAATTCAATTAATTTACAGTTTTCTCTAATTTAAATAATTTTCTATTAATCAATTCTAGCGATGGATTAATAAATATCGCGCAAAAATGTTTGGAGAGCGCCTATGATTTTTTCATGGTTATGATTTATGTTTCCCACCCATGGCATATAGTCACGAAAATAATTATTATTAACTACTTCATGTCTCTTCTGCTAGTTTTTATTTAGGCCATAATAGAGCCTTTTACATTCAATTTTTCTAGAAAGTTAAAAAAAAAAAAAAACAGTTTTTAAAAAACACGAGAAATTTATTTTAGGGGCGATATTTATAAATTATCTAAAGATTATTACTAGAATCGAGTAACCTAGAATTTTTTTATTTACCAAAGTTCTCGAAATCGTCCATATCGTTTTCAGTCTCGAGACCAGCAAAATTTGTCTATTTAATCAGGTGCTAAAAATTCATGACACACATTTGTTTTCTACTTGAATCGTAAGATAATTTGATGGAAAAAATTGAGGATAATAAAGGTACTATAAATATATTTAATTGTTTTACGTGACCTCCGCCCCAACATGTTAAAGTAATTAGTTTATATAGTCTGAACGGCCTAATATTTTTGTAGGCTACATTTTCTGTCGATTTTTAATAAAATTATCTTCTGCTTCAAGTGAAAAGCAAATGGTTATTCGTGTTTTTTAGAATCTTATTACACAAAGTTTGCTTGATTCCAAATTGACAATGAAAGACCGACCTACTTCCAAGAATTTTCTTAAATATTATGATATGATAAAATGAAACCATTCACAAACTTTTATATGAGTATTGATATTTTTATAAAAACGGGACTGTATCGCCGACTAAAATAGATATAAAGTAAATTGAAAGTGAGGTTATAATGAGGTTATTCCATCGATTTTTTCCACCGATGTGTATAGGAAAGGTCCTGACAGATATCCGATGCTATTCATAAGCTCTCAGCAGATGGTTTCTAAACTTTCCTTATCAATTAATGATGAGTATCGTAGAATAGTTAGGAGAACTGTTATAATACCTAACTATTAATTGATTGTATTATCAGTTGGCAGTTGAGCTAAATAGGGACTGGGGAAGCCCAGACCTCTTCAATACGTTATAACCTGTTATTACGTATTTAAAGACGGTCTGTGGCCAGTATAGCTTCGGCAATGGACGTGCTCGGTGTCTCTGCTACAATCGATATTTAGTAACGTCAGTAATCGATATAATGCATAAACTAGAGGATTTCGATCGCTTGCTCAATCTTTATATAATATATAATAAAATTTTGGTAAGTTTCTTTTTCTTTTTTTTTTTTTATCGTAAAATACATAGATGTATAAAACATCAGGTGCGATGATGATCTGATGCGTTACCATATTATCATAATTTTTTTTTTTACTTTCACTTACTTATATATGAAATATACTGTAGAGGAAAGTATTGCGATCGTGTAAATTTTCTAATCTCAGTTTTCAATGGAAATAAACGTTTTGAGGTCCCCTGAGTCCAAATAACAGAGTCCCGCAAAAAGTCGTCCGAAAGTGACATTAAATATTTAAGGTTTTTATATGCTTGGGATGTTACAGCAACTTTTTCATCAAAATTGGCTAACAGGAAGTGGCACTTTATATAATGGACTGAACACATTTTTACGATTTTTTTCGAAAACGGCTCTGACGATTCTGATCAATTCATTGTATCATTGTAAAATTAAGTAGTTTAAAATAAAATATAGGTTTTATTCTGATTGATGTTCTCTAACAGAGCTTAAATGGCTAATTTTCAATATTAGCTTCCTCTGAAGCATCTTTATTTTTTTTTATTTGAAACAATTGACCATTAAATAAAATGTAGATTTTATTCTGATTGATTTTCTCTCACAGTGCTTAAATGGCTAATTTTTAATTATTAGCTTTCCCCTAAAGTACCTTTATTTTTTTTCATTTGAAACAATTGATCATTTCACATTAATCTCTTCTATAATAGATAATGAAATATAAAACATGAAAGAATTTGATATTTAACTAAAGGAGAAATAAGAGATCGTATCGAAGAATAGTTGTAGAAGAATAGTCACCCGAAAGATTATAACACGCTTCCATAAGTAAAATGAGCTTAATATAATACTGACTCCAAAAATATTATGTAATATTTAAAAAATAACAATAATTATTTTACAAATAACAAATTATGACAATTCCGTGCACTATATTTTTTTAGTTCGATAAGGAAAACAAATTAGTTTTTCATGTATTATTTAAAGATGTACAGTTAAATTGCTTTGTAATAATTTATTTCCTATTCATTAATATTAAAGAAAAAATTAATTAGTAAAAAAAAATCAGAAATTTTTTGTCTTTCTTCATAAACTTCTTTCTACGTCTACATATTTCATATTTAAATTTATTTTAAATCTTTAGCTTTCTCTTATTACTTTAGGAAGGTTAAACGTTGTTATTTTTTCAACCTACAAATATATTTTTCCTGTCGTTTTCTTTATTTAATTACATTTTTTTCATAGTTCTTATTTATTCATTTATTTTTTATTACTACTGAACATCTTTAATTGTTTCTAATAATTAAATTTATTTTATTTTTGAGGAAGGAATTATGAACCTACGGTATTTAAATCCTGTCAGATTACAATGAGATTAATACTTATACCATGTTAAATACCATTCAATTTTTCATTTATATAATGGTTATAATCAAAATCGATGGTTATGTATTGATAACATTATAAAAGTGAAAAATCTATTATTTAAATTTAAAGTAGGTATGTTTTAGCGCAAAGGGATCTTATAACCTTCGTATACCTATTTTCAATTCTTTGAATTACGGAATGGACTTCCTCCGTAACAAGTAATAATATTAATTTAATTTTTATTTTAATAATTGAGTTTGTTAAATATGCTAATTGGTGAATCATGTATTGACAATTCTCAATAACTCAAAGGATAAAAGGACAAATCTATCCCTAGAAATACAGGTCAAGCTATCTCTGATAGTTTTTTTTTTTTTTTTTTTTTTTAATTTCTTTATTGAGTATTATAACAATCTGTCTGTTGGACATTGGTTATAGTGAGGTAGGATGACATTCACACCATATGTACAAAAAAAATAAAATAAATAGAACAAAATAATAATCAAAAGTATATACAATAGACAATAAAATAAAATAACCTAAAAAATAAGAAAATTAAAACTAAGGAAAAAAAAAACACATGCATACCTATATACAATCAGGCGAGGGAACTCCAGGAGAACCCTGCGCTACTCTCCCAACCGCGTCACTGGTACTAAAGCCAGCGGAGATTGGTCGAGAGCACTTTAGCCACATACACACATGTCTTGAGTGAAGAATCTGGCCATTGCCAGAACTCCAATTTATATAATCTACAAAAGGTCGCGAGGCCACTGCCGTTTCAACCTTCTTGGAGGATTATAGGGATGGGAGATGCTTGATAGGGATTGTGCAAGAGGATTTGGGTGGTAAGTAAGGTTCTGGTGAAATTTGGAGAATTTTTCTGGGATAAGGTCTAGGACAAATGGGATGTTAAGGTCATGATGTAGGGTTTTGTTGGATACATAGAAAGGAGCATCGACTATTGTTCGAAGGACTTTAGACTGGAAGGATTGGATGCGCTTGATGTTAGAAAATTTTGCTGATCCCCACAGTTCTAGTCCGTAAGTCCAAATATTTCCAACTATCTCTGATAGTTTAGAAATAGTTATCTAGAATGTGCCGACGGAACACAAGACCCATTATAAAGACTTAGGGAACAATAACCGATTTCAGCAAAAGATCTCTTTCTCACAGACTTTATATCAATTCTAAAAAGGTAAGGATACAAATTCTTAATAGTTAATAACTTCTCTTCCGACTTCCCTTCGCCCCCTTGCTATTCCTGGGTATATAATCCCCATGATCCTCTGGACTAATCACTCTTGAAGTCACAGTCTTGTAGGAAACCTTGAGTGAACTCTTGTAGTCAACCCATTTTGCATACTATTATTCTGTATTTTAAGATGCCATTTGTTACAGACGTTATGAATAAAAATATTACTTATAAAGTCTTCACTTCCTCTGATTCGTCAACTGTAGTTTCAGTGCTCTCAAATACGCCTTTAACTTATGCTGATCACCATCAAACACTCTCGCATACACACCATTTTACGAGACTTGGTTATTCGACCTCAAGCATATGTTTTTTCGTTAAAATTGGAAATATTTCACGATGTAAATACTTTCCTTTAATGTATATTTCATATAAAGGTAAATGAATTTAAAAATTGAAGCTACCCTAATTTTTCTAAACCATGTATGCCTTGAACGCATATTCAGGCTGACGTTTATTTTTAAAAGCCGCTCAAGTAAATAACGGAAATAGACCAGCTTTGGCTTGAGCTAGGGGAAGTCAATGATTTGCGGCCTGTTCACGTCTTCTCTTTCAGCTTCCTACGATTCATTTAACATCAGATAAATAGAAGTCGATTATCAAAATATAAATAACCTTCAGTGATAAATAAATAGATCAAAACATAAAATAAAACTAAATTAGTAAAAAAATAACGTTAAATGCAAACTAGAATAGATAATATCGATTGACGATGACCATCTCTAATATATACTTCTTTTCCATTTCATAACAATTTCAAAACGTTAAATCTTACTATAACTACAATTTTTTTTTTTTTTATTTATTTATTTAGACATACAATATTCTGTCACAGGGATAATAATTATATTGATAAATGAACACATGGTGTTTATACAAAAAAAATAAAATAAAATTAACAAAGTAAAACAATAACTAAATAATAATAAATAAAAACTATATACAATAAAACAAATAAAATAACCTAAATATAAGTAAATTAAAAACATAAAAATACAATCATACCTATATACAATATATACAATCAGGTGGGGAACCCAAATCCCTGCGCTACTCCCTCAACCGATGCTAAAGCCGGTGGAGCTTGAGCGAGAGCGCTTTAACCACATACACTCATGTCTTGAGTGGAGAATCTGGCCATTGACAGAACTCCAAAATAAATAATATAAAAGATCTCTAGGCCAATGCCGCTTCAACCTTCGAGAGGGGTTGTAGAGATGAGTGGAACTAGATAGGGATTGGGCTAGGGGATTTGAATGATTGATAAGGTTCTGATGGAATTTTGAAAATTGTTCAGGGATAAGGTCAAGGACAAATGGGATATTAAGGTCATGATGTAGGGTTTTGTTGGTTACATAGAACGGAACATCGACTATTGTTCGGAGGACTTTGGATTGAAAGGATTGGATGCGTTTGATGTTAGAGAACTTTGCTGTCCCCCAAAGTTCAAGTCCGTAGGTCCAAATGGGTTTCAGGATTGTCTTGTAGATCAGTAATTTGTTGTCAATTGAAAGTTGAGATTTTCCGGTCAGTAGTCTGTATAATTGGCCGTATCGTCGGTTAAGTTCTTGTCTTTTAAGTCTAGTATGTGGGTTCCACGTTAGCCTACAACTACAATTAAAGTAATTGCTAAATTAAGAACTCAGGAAGCTTCTCTTAAGTTGATGGATTGAAAATGGATAATTTACGTTTTCGATGATTTCGAATGATGATGAAATGATTTCGATGGGTTTAATCAACAACTGTGGTTGTCGTTACGCTTGCTGAAGTTTAGCCAAGTTTAAGAATTCTTTCGTTACTGAGCCCAGCGATTTTACATGCCCATTTTAATAAATATATATATAAAAATTATAAATATATTTTAAAGAGAATGTTTTATAGACATCTTTACATAACTAGTCAGACTGTGAAAACTTTTTATTTTTAATTAAAGGTCGTGCAAACTAAGAAATCGAAAGTATTTTTTAGATGTTAAGTTCTAGAAATGTACCTAATGTTATGGATGCTTTACCTCTCCCTCCCATGTTTGATGTAGTGTTGCCCAAATGCGAGACCGAGACCGATTCTTGGTCTTGCAAACTCAGTCTTAGTCTTTGGTATTGCGTAAGAGTATCGCAACGGTCTTGCAGTTACTTATTACTATATTACTGTAATTGTTTAGATAGGAGAAACCTAACTAAGCCAGAATGAAAAATTTGAGAAGTTAAATGCAAAAGTATATCGGCTATAGCGATTATTTACATATAGTATCTAAAATTGTAAAGTAATAGTAACTATTTTGCCTTAATTTGTATTAAAAAAATCGATTTTTTTTTACCAGTCCTGGTCTTGGTCTTGAAACAGTTAGGCGGTCTTGGTCTAACTAAGTGCGAGACCAAGACCGATTTTGGGCAACACTACTTCGATGTATACAAATTGTAATATATCCTAATAGTTTGTTCAGATTTATAATTATAATAATAAAAGGCTTAGCGAACCCGAAGGTTCGATGCCGACACCACCAATCGCTTATTACACACCTCCCTCCACCGTTCGCCGTCCAAACCCAGTCCCTTCAGATCGGCTTTAATGCAATCTTCCCACCTTCGCTTCGGTCTTCCCCTCGGACGCTTACCATTCGGCGCAGCAAATATTAACCTTTTAGGAATTCTCTCGTTACTAAGCCCAACAACTTTACACGCCCATTTGATTCGCCGCGATGATATTACCTCAATTATATTACCCGAATACAGCTCACGCAATTCGGCGTTGTGTAACCGTCTGAACTCTCCGGTTAACTCATCCTTCTTCGGTCCGAATATTCTACGCAATACTTTATTTTCAAAAACCTTAAGACGCTGCTCATCCCTTAATGTAAGCGGCCAAGTTTCGCATCCATAAAGAACTGTAGGCAAGATAATTGTTTTATAGATTCTAATTTTTAAGTTTCGGGACAAGAGGCGCGAACTGAGTATTTTTGTCACAGAAAAATAACAAGCATTCCCCGCCTTCAGTCTAACTTTAATCTCTTCTTCAATTTCGTTTTTTCTAGTTATCGTAGAACCTAGATACCTAAATTTATCTACCTGTTCAAACATATTACCATCTATATCGATATCACCAGTAGTATCGCCATTTTTGCAGCTAACCATATATTTTGTTTTTCAGATTTATCATTATCCACATAAAAAAAAAACTCTTACAATTGTTTAAACATATGCCCATTCCTCTTGAATATGGAAGCTTACATTATTTTTCCTATACTTAATTCTGAAGTTGACATATTGATAAAAGCATTTCTTTCTTTTTCTTTTTTTTTTTTTCCAGTTACTCTTTAATCATAAATTTGACATTTATCCTCCGACTTTTGAGGTCGGCTAGCCTTATTGCCCTTCCTTCCGGAGATGACATTTTCGGAAAATAATATGACAACACAACTTTTCATCAAATGTCAGGGATAGGAGAAAGCATTATCGAGGTGACGATTATCAGGAATTTCTGACAAATCATCATTTGACACTTCAGAAGCCAATTAGTAAAATTTTAAAATGAGGTGATTAGATTTTTCTTAAATGTAGGTATATATTTTTTTGTAGAGAAGAATAGTTGGAGTAATCAGTATATATTTATATTTTATATTATTAATCTCGTCTTGTTGATTTTTTCACTTGTATAGTGTGGGTCTAAAGCACAGCGTTTTCATGTGATAATATTTCTTTGTACAAATTTAATTGATGTATTTATATCAATAAACTGGTAAATATCAAATAAATAAAATTTAAAAAAAATAAACTTAATCTATATTCCTGTTTTTAACAAACTATTAATACTCATATAAAAGTTTGTGAATGGCTTCATTTTATCGTAACTTGGAACTTTTTATTAATGAAAATTCTTGGTAATTGTTCGTCCATTGTCAATGTGGCAATAGGAAAACTTTGTGTAATAAGATTTAAAAAAAAAAAATATGAATACCCCCATTTGCTTTTCACTTGAATCGAAAGACAATTTGATTAAAAATCAACAGAAAATGTGGCCTACAAAAATATTATGCCGTTCGGACTATAAAACCTCATTTTTTTTACATGTTGTGGCGAATGTTACGCTAAACGATTAAATATTTTCATAGACAAGTAACATTTTTTCCTCATTTGTTTTCATCATATTATCTTACGATTCAAGTAGAAAACAAATGTGTGTTCATGAATTTTTAGCACCAAATTAAATAGGCAATGTTTGCCGACCTCCAGACTAAAAATACTCCATTTTCGAAAAGTTTCGTAAATAGAAAAGTTGTAGCTTTTCTTATAGTAATAATCGTTAGATAACTTTATACATTTATATACCTAAAATACATTTATCGTGTTTTTTAAACACTATGTTTTTTTGTTTTTTTTAAATTTTTCTAGAACAATTAAATGTAAAAAGCTGTATTATGGCCTCAATAAAAATTAGCAGAAGAAACATGAAATAGTTTATAATAATTATTTTCGTAGCTATATGCCATAGGTGGAATTCATGCGCCATCCAAACATTTTTGCGCGATATTTATTAATTTTTTTTTTTTAAATCTTTTTATTGAGAAATAATACATTTTGCCACATTTAAGGGCATTGAGTACTAAAGCTGATTGAGGCCCATTCATGCTATATATACAATGCAATAAAAAAAATATATATATATCTATATAACAAAGGTAAAAACTATAAAACTAAAGAAATGTAACTTGAATTCAAATTAAAAAAAAATATTTAAAAAAATAAATAAAAAAATACAGTAATTGGTAGCAAATTAAATAAGTCATAAGTAAAACAAATAGATATATAAAAAAGAAAACATTCATACTTAATATATAAAAAAGAAAAACATTCATACTTTAATTTATTAATCTAGAATTGATTAATAGTAAATTATTTAGATTAGAAAAAAAATTTTAATTAATTGAATTCAGTTAAATGTATGCATATGGGTTTGTGTATTTAGTGATAAATAAAAATGTGGCAGCCATTAAACAGAGGTTACATAATTTTCAATTGTGGGAATTATCTGATACATGTCACAATAAACAATTCAAGCAGTTGACTTGTTTCTCCTTATTTAGTTTATTCGATATAAATGACGATTGAGATTTACTTACGTAAAAAGCAGACTCTTTTTTTCTTTTTTTTTATTCTACTCTGGAGATGTCGGACTATGATTTTTAAAATAATGAAAAGGAGAATTATATTTTAGCCTAAGGTTTGGCTCTGGTAGGACTGTGAACCTTATAGACTGGTCTAGACCGAGAGCGGGGAGGGCAACAAGCCAATTCTCATCTCCATCTTGTAGCACGTGTTTAATTTCAGCTGTCTAATACTGAGATTTATATATAAAACAATATATATATATGTGTATAATGTATGTATGTAAACAATATCCAATATATATATATATATATATATATATATATATATATATATATATATATATATATATATATATATATATATATATATATACATACATACAGGGCGTTTCAGGGTTAAGTGGGCAAACTGCAAAAATGAATTAAGTACCTCAAAACAAGAAAAAAAATGTCCACAAACGCTTTGTTTAGAAGATATACACAAAGATTTTCGTTGTTGTGAATTATTTACGTTATATGAAATAAATAAAACCTATTTATTTGTTCTAACTACTTTATTAATTAAATGTAAACATTAACTTTCATATTAAATGTTGTTCAAAATGAAGGTATGCCAGCAAATGTTTTGTTCAGGAGTTGGATTAGATAGAATACTAATACGGCCTCTTACCCCTAACTGTATACAGCCTTCATGATCTTAATGTTCTTTAGCTTTCATTAGTCAGATTGAAATCCCTTGTTTACCCTCGGCTGAACTTTCCTAGTTAGTTAGCAAACACCATTACAGCGTTTCCATTGCCTTTGTGCCTCTTCTATCTGAACCTATGTTTGTCAATTATAATTCGACCCTGCCAATATTAATTGTATTGTCTGTCATTAAGCCCTGGCCCTGTGTTCGAATCCGACTGTGGCAGATAATGGATTGATATATATATCGACAGTGGCACACTCAGTCTCTATAAAATGGATAATTAATTAGTTGATCAAAACATGGAGGTTGAGCGTCGACTGGAAAATATTAAGGATATTTTTCTCTTAGTTTGGTATTGTAGTGATTGAAGGGGCGGTGATGTTGTCCATGTTTGTTTTAGGGAATTGTGAATGAGTCTGAATCTGTGTGGGTATTCGTTTGTTTAAATTAGGTCAACAACTTTGTTTTCTACTGCTATTCCATGAATGGAGGTTGTTGTTAACTTCGTAGAAAAGTTCATTCAATTTTTTGCGCTGTAAATTGTGAGTTATAGATAACATCTATATAATAGTTGTTTATACTTTTTTTATATAATTCCTATTTTTCCTATTATTTCTATTTTATTTAAATCCTATTGTCGGTTATATATGTTGTATGTTGTATTTTTTTATTTGATTACGTTTAAGCTAAATTGGAACCATTCTCAAGTTCAGTATAAAGACGATAAGTTGCTTACAATCGTTTATTCTATTTCATTTTCTTTATTAAAAACAAAAACTTCATTTTTTAAAAACAGGTATGTTTACCACAAATATTTTTATAATTCGTACCATATAAATAGTGTTGCCCAAATGCGAATAGTCTTGGTGTTGCGCAAGAGTCTCGCAACAATCTTGGAGTTACCTATTAGCCTATTACTATAGAAATATTACTGTAATTTTTCATATATGAAAAACCTAAATAAGCCCAAATGAAAAATTGGAATGGTTAAATGCAGAAGTGCATTCGTTATACCAATTCTTTTCATATAGTAACTAAAATTGTCAATTATTAGTAATAGCCCTGGAGCCAAGGCCTGATCGCAGGCGAAGGTTTGATTGTAAATTACGAAAGTGTATGTTATTCTGAGTAAAAAAAAACCTTGTCTGCCGTTCCGGAGCCGCTGCTTTCAAAAATGGCGGCTGATTTAAAGAATATTAGGCCAATAATTTAAGGATCGAAACGAGAAATCCATTGCGAAAAATGTGAGAAAAGTTTCTATTTTTTTAACTTGTATATATGGGTTTAGACATGTAAAAAACAAAATTGCGAACGCAGCCCACCAAGGGAAAACTTTTTACAGTAAAAAAAGTAAGATTTTTTCGATTTATTTTTTGGGTTCTATCAACTCCTAAACAATGCATCAAAGCGAAAAATGTATTCTTTAATAAATTAAAGAACGTTAAATTTTGCGCCAAACGAGAACATAAATTTTATAATTTGGTTTATGTAGGGATATTAATGATTTTGTTCGCAGCAAGTGACCTACATTAAATTAGTTGATACTGAGTATACGTAAAATTTGATGCTCTACAACTTTGAATCTATGGGTTTTTCCTCTTAGGGAACTCATTTCCAAGTTACAGAGCCATTTATAGTTATTTGTCTTAGTTTTTGACAAATTTGGTAAAACTCAACCTTGGTTGACAGTGGTTTTATACCTTACCGCGTTACCAAATTTTAAAGTTTATGTACTCGTTTGACGCAAAGTTTAACGTTCTTCAATTTATTAAAGAATATATTTTTCGCTTGGATACATTGTTTAGGAGTTATAGGTGAAAAACCCAAAAGTATCGAAAAAATCTTACTTTTTTTACTGTAAAAAGTTTTCCCTTGGTGGGCTGCGTTCGCAATTTTGTTTTTTACATGTCTAAACCCATATATACAAGTTAAAAAAATAGAAACTTTTCTCACATTTTTCGCAATGGATTTCCCGTTGCGATCCTTAAATTATTAACTTAATATTCTTTAAATCAGCCGTCATTTTTGAAAGTAGCGGCTTGGAACGGCAGACAAGGTTTTTTTTACTCAGAATAGTCTACACTTTTGTAATTTATAATCAAACCCTAGCCTGCTATCAGGTCGATTTTTGAGCCCTGGCTCCAGGGCTATAAATATTTTGCCTTAATTTTTATTCAATAAATCGATTTAATTTTACCAGTCTTGGTCTTTCTATAGTTAAGGGGGCTTGGTAGATTGATTTTGAGCAACACTACGCATAATCAAATATTGAGAACCCATGGTTTAGATGACAACATTAATATGCAAAGTTACATCTTTAAGGATTACATAACTGATCATGTGAAAACCGTCATGACAAATGCCTTTGGGAATGACGGAGCTTTTTAAAACTGTTACAATAGATGCCATTGACCCTCCACTCGGACAGGTAGATCAATTAATTACGAATAATTAATTAGCACGGCCTCTATAGGTAAGTAATTAACATGTGCTGTAACAATAACTAACGCGGATGGCAACGATACGGATCGGCTCGGTGATTGATGTTAGCTCGCTCAGCCGCCCCGCAGCTTCGCTAAACGAATTGTAATGCCATCAGCTTCTTGCTAATACCCGGCAGATTGCGTCCCGGGTCGAGCTGCTCCCAAATTTAAGAGGTTTAGAGGATCCGTATGGGAGAAGTACGACGAAAGGGGAAATCACCAACAGCGACTTGTAAAAGCAAAATGAAAGGTCGATCTTTAATTCGGGACTATTCGGTTAGCAAGAAGAACAAAATGGCATTTGTCTAGCTGCATTATAGGAATACTGCTAAATTTTAAAATAAAAAAGAGAATTTCAATTTTAAAAATCTGGTGCGCGCAACACACAATTCGCACTTACCGATCTACTTTGAATAGAAATTATTTTCTGGCTATGCTGGACTATTATAAATTTTTTTGAAGTGCATTTTAAACGGAGCTAAAGCTTAAAGCTTACAGATAACAAGTCATTAAGACCATTATAATTACAACATGTCTGTTTAATATATCGACGACAGGCAATAAAAATCTAGTCACTCCATCTGCTTTTATAAACCACACAACTTTCTTTGCTTTTATAAACCACAGAATGACAAACTCCAATTTCAACATTTTTAAGTGATGTCATTTAAGTGATATTTTTAGTTGAAAAAGTTATCTATGCAGACAGTGCGTAAGTTGATTCCGGAGGTGGTGATTGCAGTGTTGAAATATAGAACTGAGAATAAAGATGTAAATTTAGGTACTTGTTTCTTATGAAATATGTTCTTAGGAAAGATATTTTATTAAATATCTGTAGAAAAAAGGTTTTTTTAGTCTCAACAATTAGAAAAATAATATTTTAAATTTATCCAAATTTTCGCCTCTTCAGGGAAAAAAACTTGAGACCATATCTTTCCTCCTAATTGTCCGATCTTAACGATTTTTTTTTTGTTTTTTTTGGAAATTCCATAAACTTTAAAAAAACCATATACAGTATGGTTGGTTTGAGTTATTCGGAATTTAATTTTACCATCTCTCGTACCTTTTTTTCCAGCTTCTTTTCGTTGAAGTATGTTATATAGATAAATTTAAAGGGTGTCGAAAAAATGACTTTAGCGAAGTTTTATTGGGATCTGTACATTCGTTTAGGCGCTACAGTCTATAGCAACGCAGGTTTTTCGGCATTTTTATTTTTTTTCTTACCAAATTCTTTCAAAAGTTATTTTTAGCATTTTTTCGTAACTCTGAATAATGTGAAATGATTAACTTTTTAAAATAAACCATATTAAAGGTACTTTAGAGGAAGACGCATATGAACATTGGGCATTTAAGCCCTGTAAAGTGACATCTATGGAGATAAGACCTAATTGATATTAAAGACCACTTAATTATACAATGATATACCGATTTTAATCAAAATCGTTAGAGCCGTTTTGAGAAAATTGTAAAAGTGTGTTTCACTGTTAATTAAAGTGGCACTTCCGGTAAGCCGATTTTAACGAAAAAGCTGCTGCTATATTTGAACTATATAAAAACCTTAAATACGCAATTTTAATTTCATACGACTTTTCGTTTTTGAGCTAGACTGTTCACACAGACACACAAACCATTTTAAGGGGATTTGGTCATTTCGACTCAGGGTACTTCAAAACGTGTATTTCCGTTGAAAACTCAGATTCAAAAATTTTCTCTATCGCAATACTTACCCTTATTATATAGTACATATATACGTAAGTGAAAGCAAAAAAAATATTACATATAGAAGAGAATGTACTTAGTAATTCAAATACTGCAAATCTTTCAAAACACTTCGGTATATTCCAAGTGAAATTAGTGTCTACGAATATTTAATACTAGTTGGTCCGTGCAAATAATTTCCATGAATATTTGTCTTTCAACAAATGACAAAATATTGATGAAATTAAATAATTCAACTTTTCATAAGATGAAGGAGAAGAATATTATTATAAAAGTTTATACATGTTTTAAACTATTTTATGAATTATTTGCAAATAAAGTTTCTTTTTCTTCATAACTTTTTTCTCTGAAATTTCGGCGGTATGTGACTATTTTTTCTCTCCTTAAAAGGAGAAGATATTCAAAATGTCAATCATTAGATTAGATGCAGAATTGACGAACAATGGTGTACCGACAAAATCTCTGTGAAATAATATATACAGATTGATGTTTTCCACCGCTGAACAAAACTCAAAACATGCATACATGCAAAAACATCTACCTGCCAAGCGCCGTAATGTGTAATGAAAGGCACCCGACTACCGCACTAATTTTAAATATTTTTAGACTCCATTTCGCTAACAATCTTTTAACGTGTGTAATTAGATAAGGAAATAAACTACCTTTTGATGGATAGGGTTATATCTTTAGTCGTTTTTTAAATTAATTTTGTTTTATTTTATCGTTTTTCCCATGACTTCCTGTCCTACAGTGTCCTTCAACAATAGCCCTCTTATCCCTGTCGAACAAACCCGATACTTAGGACAAACGACTCACTTGGAACCCCCATACCAGACTGAAACGACTAGAAATCGCCCGACGTTTTCGACTACTGCAGCACTTACTAGACAAACGCTCTAAGCTCACAATCAATTACAAACGACTCATATATATGACAATAATAAGACCTATTTGGACGGAATTGTGCTTTGGGGCTCCACTAAACCATCGAATTCCTCTCGTATTCAATCCTTAAAAACCAAAATCCTTCGTAAAATCCTCAACGGTCCTTACTTTGTCACAAATAAAATCATCCATAAAGACCTTAATGTTTCACATGTTTCCGATTTGGCCCAATTCAGATACCTATCCTTCCATAACAAACTGCAGAACCATCCGAATCCTCTCGTTTCAAACCTTGCTTACTCCTCGATCCTAACCCTCCGAGGCGAAAAGAAGATGGCCTCGTGACCTTCTAATATAGTACTTTAATTCGAGTTCTACCAATGGGTAGTTTCTCTTCATGTTTTACATGTCATGTTACCAATGTCACATTTACTTGTTGTATTATCCATGTAATACAGTTGTAAATTTTATTAAATTAAAAAAAAATAATAAAACTTTTTAAATGTTTTTATGGTATTATGGTATTAGCGATTTACATCTAACACTTTTGATAAGATTTACTCATAATAGGATATAAAATAACATTGAGATTTCGAAAATATAAATAATATAATAAAAAAAATGTTTCAGTATTTGGAGCTCACAGAGTAATTATGGAGCAATTAGATCCATCTGACAAAAAAAAAAAAAAAAAAATACAAAACATTCGCTCCAAAAATCATTTGTGATACTGGGCACAGATGGTTTTAAAATATTCATAGAACGGTTAATATTTTAAATAATTAGGAACAGTTTGGTTGAAAGTTCTTACTTATCGCAAAAACAGCTGAAAAGTTTGATAAGGTAATCATGTAACTCCATATTGCTATATTCGTACAAAATGTACAAGTCGAGTTTGAAACTCTTAAAGAGCTTAACCTTATCCTTTTATTCTCTGGGGCCTACAGAAGGATATTATTACGAGGGGGGGAGAGAAAATCTGCCTACATCTTGCATCGATCCCTCCGGTTCAATGGTAATGATGTAATAACGGAAAAGGAGAAGAAAAAATAAAATAAAATGAAATGTACTTTAGGAGAAAGATGGAATATTTACAAAGTTGAATAACTATAATTAATAATAAATTATACCTTGGTGCCTATGAAGAGAAAACTTTCTTCTTTTATTCGTAATTAAGATGTTTGCAATTTGATGAAAAGAGGTGTCATTCTCCTTTCTGTAATTCGAGTCCTTTTTCTTCTCAAAGAATAAAATATTCATCAGTTATATAATATTACTAAATATAAATCATTTTGTTTTATAGTAATAAATCTTTATTATTTTAAATAATTAAAAAATAAAAAGTCACCCACTCAAAATTATGCGTTTCAAGATACATATAATGTGGAAATCGAATTTTAAAAAGTAAATACCTCTGTCCGTTCGTCGTCAGAAGCTTTTCTCAAAGATTACCGATTGGATTGCATAGACTTTTTGTTTAATGTCACCACAAAAAAAAAAAAAAAATAGTTTATCAGGTCTGGTTAGCGTGCAGGCCAAGCCACTGCTTCTGCACGGCCAAGCCATTGTTGGGATATGATTGAGCAAGTCCGGTCAATGACCTTAATTCCTTACGAAGAAGGGTAATTGTATGAAACAATAACACATATCCAGTGCCGTTCTGCCACTGCTGCATATGAAGAAAAATGCCGAACCTGTCTTAATGCTCGAGGAAATCACTTTGAATAACATTTAATATGAATTTAATGTTTACATTTAATAATAAAGTAGTTAGAACAAGTAAATTGTTTTTATTTATTTCATATAACGTTAATAATAGCAACGAAAGTCGTTAGGTGTTAATATCTACTAAACAAACCGTTTGCGAACATACCTTTAGTGAATATATTTTTTATTTTTTTTTTGCATTTTTTTGCAGTTTGGCCACTTAACCCTGAAACACCTTTTATATGATTTTACATTTATTTACTACAATTTTTCATTTTAAATTTATTATTTTATATAGTGTGGATTTTTCAAATTATATTCATATATTTGTTTGTTTTTGTTTACAGGTAAGTGATACTCTAATCAAATTCGAGAATTATCTACAGTGCTCCCTCTCTATTGGTAAACATTTTTAAATAATATATAATGCATTCAATGTTATAAGATGTTGATTATTTAGGTGTTGCCATTTATCTATTTTTCATAATCATTTAAAAATATTTTGTTTTATTCAATGGTATAAAATGTTGATTATTCAGATGTTGCCAATTATCTATTTTTCATAATCATTTAAAAATATTTTGTTGAATTTATGTAAAACACTTTTTAAATGGTAATTTTTTTTCTTTCAAAACTATATATAATTATTCTTATTAAGAATCTATGGCATTTAAATTCCTTGTGCCTCTACATTCCGTGGAGAGTCTTGAGTTCAGTACAATGTGATTAAGTCAGATCTTGATGATCGGAACGGGAGATTCTTTGTGGAAAATGTTTTTTAACTTGTATATAGAAATAGAAAAAAACAAAAACAATGAAATCTATTCTGGGACGAAGTCCCCTTAGAATAACATCAATGAACAAAAGAAAAATACATTTCTGGCCAAAAATTAACTTTTAAGATACAAACAGTATATACAAAAACTTAAATAATAGTATGTAAACAACTAAAAAATAAAATTAAATCTTCTCAACTATGCTTATGATTCAGGTAGAAAGCAGATGGCTATTTACGAGTTTTTACTACCTAATGAAATATATAAAGTTTGGAATAATTATTTAAAGAAAATTTTCACTCAATTTTTGTTGTTTTTTTTTTTGGCAAACTTTCTCTATTTAATAAAGTACTAAAAATAATGAACACGCATTTGTTTTCCCCTAGAATCGTAAGATAATTTGAACACAATATCGAGAAAAAATATGGTCTAAAAAAATATTGGGCTGTTAGGCATAGTATCCACACCCAACTTGGTCAAAATAGCGAGCTTATGAAGGGCAAAAGACAATATTTGTATAGGCCATCTTTTTTTCTCGATTATGTGCTAAAATAATCTTGTGATTCGGGTGGACAGCAAATAGGTATTTCCGAGTTTTTAGTACATAATTAAAAATATGAAGTTTGTCATAATTATCTAAAGAAAATTTTCGCTCAATTTTTTTTTTTATAGTCAAGCTTCGTGAATCATCGTAGTTTCTTCTTATCGCATAGGCGGATCTACGGGGGGGGGGGGAGGGAGGGAGTCTTTCGGGCTGAAGCCCCCCTCCCCCCCAAAAAAATGGTAAAATATAACCATGTTTTAAAGAAAAAAAATATTAAAAACTATATCTTAAACTATTATTGTTCGTTTAATTACATTTAATAGGACTTCAAGAATAACTAAGACTCAATGTCATATGGGTAGTTAGTTTCTTTCTTTTATTTTTTTTCAAATTAATTACCGTTATATATATATGAAAAAAAATCCTTCGGGCTGAAGCCCCCCCCCAAAAAAAAAAAATTAAATCCTGGATCCGCTAGTGTCTTATCGTAATCTACAAATATTTTATTTACTTTAAACCTCTTGGAATTGGGAAGTTTTCAATCTGGAGGGGGGGGCAAACCTTGTTTATTTATTAGTTATTAAATTCTCATGAATACCCATTTGCTTTTCACTTGAATCATAAGATAATATGTTCACAAAGTAAAAAAAAAAAAAATGTAACCTACAAAAATATTTGTCCATTTGGTGTGACCTCCACCCCCAAATGTGGCCTATATAACGAGGTTATATAGGCCCAATATTTTTGTAGGTCACCTATCAGGTGTATGTTAATAATTTGATAAAAAAGGAGTCTGTACCACGGACTATAAGTAGTTTGGTCGATAAACAACACTGATTTGTACATATACCTATAATGTAATTGTTTATTAAATTTTATTGTTTGTCGTTCTGCGCCACCTTATTTATTGTCAATTAACATTTTGATTACTAATACATTCATCAATTGCTATTAACTATTTAGCCAGCTAAGCTTCCCGATGAAAGGTAGTGGGGATAATGTATTTACCCTGCGTAATCCCACTTCAGGCGGCGTCCTCGAATTCCTCGGGCTGCTCAAACATTGATAGTGCGTTGAATGTAGTGATTAACCGATTGCATGTTCTTCGTCTACCTCCCCCCCCCCCACACCTTGTTGGTGCAAGGCGTGCACTTTCCGAGGGGCTGCATAATCTACAACTCGGATCGATAGAGTTAGCAAGTATTCACGGCTGCAAGAAGTTAACTTTACAATAAAAAAAAAAACGATGCATATTATTTTACAATGGTTAATTATTTACAAACAATTATATATATCTAAAGTAACATTATCTTCCGAGTTACAAAGAAAAATAAATAAAAGGTGATTCCAATTATTGGACTAAATAGATCTGTCCCAGGCCTCCATGATAGAAATACGGAACTGGTTAGTCGATGATAGTTTGAATAGGGCCAACTCTGAAGGCGAGAAATGGACAGATAAGGGACAAAAAAGTTTATATCAGAACACTTCTGCATCAAAAGTGACCCGATATAAACCTTTCCCCACCATAATATGGCCCTTTCTTCACTATAGGCGCAAAAATCATATTTAAATTATGAGAAAAATTTACAAATTTTTTTTTAATTTTAGCTGTTAAAAATTAAATTAAATAAAAAGTTAATTCCAATTATTTGCCTAAACATTTTTTTCATCATTAGTAGTTTGCATTTAAAAAAAAAAAAAAAAAAAAAAAAAAAAAAAAAAAAAAAAAAAAAAAAAAAAAAAACGTTACTTCAGTAACACATTCAATAACCAAAATAAAGGATATAACATTTGCAATAGAACGTATACAAAAAAAACTAGAGGCCATATCTTTGCTCTTAATTGTCCGATTTTAACGAATTTTTTTTTTTTTTTTAGAAAATTGCGTAAACTTTTAGACGAATAGAAGGATATAACCAATAGTACGTGGTACAGACCCCTTTTTATCGAATTATTAACGTCCGCAAGAAACTTTGTAAATAGCTTCATCTCATCGTAACCTACAAATATTTTATTGCTCTTGGAGTCAATCAAACTCCTAAATACCCATTTCCTTTCTAACTTGGATCGTAAGATAATTTGATCACAAAATCGATAAAAAAAAGGTGGCCTACAAAAATATTAGGCCGTTTGTTCTATATAACCTCGTCGTTTTGAAAATTTAGGAGTGAAGGTCACGCCAAACGGCTCAATATTTTTGAAGGTCACTTTTTTTCTCGACATTGTGATCAAATTATCTTACGTTTCAAGTAGAAAACATTTGTGCATTTAAGAGTTTTTAGTACCTAATTAAATAGACAAAGTTTGTCGACCTCCAAATCGAAAACGCTCCAATTCCGAAGAGTTTTCGTAAATTAAAGATTTGTAGGTTACGATGAGATGAAGCTATTTACGAAGTTTTGGGCGGATGTTAATAATTCGATAAAAAAAAAGGGCTGTACCTCGGACTGGAACAATTTTAATTTGAAATAATTGCAAACCGTACTATATGGTAATTTTTATATATTATCATGTCTTAAATGTGTGAATTAAATAATTAACTTAATGGTCTCTCTCTCTCTCTCTCTCTCTCTCTCTCTCTCTATATATATATATATATATATATATATATATATATATATATATATATATATATATATATAAATATAAATATAAATAATATATATATATATAAATATATATATGTATCTCTGTATGTATCTGTATGTCTCTCTCTCTCTCTCTCTCTCTCTCTCTCTCTCTATATATATATATATATATATATATATATATATATATATATATATATATATATATATATATATATATATAGAGAGAGAGAGAGAGAGAGAGAGAGAGAGAGAGAGAGAGGGAGGGAGGGAGGGAGGGAGGGAGGGAGGGAGAGAGAGAGAGAGAGAGAGAGAGAGAGAGAGAGAGAGAGAGAGAGAGAGAGAGAGAGGAGAGAGAGAGAGAGAGAGAGAGAGAGAGAGAGAGAGAGAGAGAGAGAGAGAGAGAGAGAGAGAGAGAGAGAGGAGAGAGAGAGAGAGAGAGAGAGAGAGAGAGAGAGAGAGAGAGAGACCATTAAGTTAATTATTTAATTCACACATTTAAGACATGATAATATATAAAAATTACCATATAGTACGGTTTGCAATTATTTCAAATTAAAATTGTTTCAGTCAGTGGTACAGCCCCTTTTTTATCGAATTAATAACATCCGCCCGAAACTTCGTAAATAGCTTCATCTCATCGTAACCTACAACTATTTTATTTACGAAAACTCTTCGGAATTGGAGCGTTTTCGATTTGGAGGTCGACAAACTTTGTCTATTTAATTAGGTACTAAAAACTCTTAAATGCTCAAATGCTTTCTACTTGTAATATATATATATATATATATATATATATATATATATATATATATATATAGATATATATATATATATATATATATATATATATATAGAGAGAGAGAGAGAGAGAGAGAGAGAGAGACATACAGATACATATAGAGATACATATATATATTTCCTACTATCGACGTAGGAATTACAATACATACATTTTTTTTTATTTAATTACAATTAACTGTTTATTTTTATATATATATATATTCAAGTAAAGTTTTTTTTTTTTTTATGAAATGAACTCATTCTATCTCTTTTTCTTTCTTCATTTCTCAAAGTGTATGTTTATGTGGTTTAACCCTTATATATAGTTTTGTTCATAGTTTCAAGTAATTCGTTCATAATTTTAAGTGTTTTGTTCATTGTTTTAAATACTCTGTACATAGTTTTATCTGTATTGTATATAGTTTGTGCATCTAAGCTTTTCTTTACTTTTTATTTTATTTTATCAATTTAATTTTTGGTTTCAAACTTTTAGGCCAGTAATATTCTATTTTTTTTTTGTACAATATTGTTATTCTAAAGGGACTTAGTCCCAGAATAAAGTTTTTTTTTCTATCTATCTATCTATATATATATATATATATATATATATATATATATATATATATATATATATATATATATATATATATATATATATATATAGATAGATAGATAGATAGATAGATAGATAGATAGATAGAAAAAAAACTTTATTCTGGGACTAAGTCCCTTTAGAATAACATATATATATATATATATATATATGTATATATATATATATACATATATATACACACACACACACACACACAATATATTAGGTTGTAAATTAAGATGATTTTATGAAAACTTTTGCAATCCACTCGATAGCTTTCGTTTCCCAAAGGACATCCCTTTATTCCGATACAGGCTACAGTTTCTGTAACAGTTCTAAGAAGAGATTGCTATCGGAAGATAGATCAGTCGGAACTGGGGCACGGGCAATTAAGGACATGGAAGGAATTTCCCTCTTGCCGACGATGTCTTTTATCTGATATTAGGAAAACTCCAGTTAGTAATTTGTAATTGCCAAGGATGGTTGCAAATATCTTAGCCGTAATATATTTCTTCTGTGAATCTCCCTGCAAGCAATTGAGAAATGATAGAGTTTTCTAAGTATGGATTTATTATTCGTAATGTATTATCCATTATTGTCATTGGTCGCATTCCATAATATAAACCTTCATTGTTTATTGTATTTTTGTTTTGTTTTTCCTTTCAATAACTTTGCAATTGAAGGGTGTCCCAAGACACAGGCGAATCTACGGGGCTGAAGCCCCCCCCCTCCCAAAAATTGGTAAAATATAACCATGTTTTATAGAAAAAAATATTAAAAACTTATCTCTTAAACTATTATTGTTCATGTGATTACATTTAATAAGACTTCAAGAATCACTAATACATCATGTCATATGGATAGTTAGTTTCTTTCTTCTTTTTTTAAAATTAATTATCATCTTAAAAAAATCAAAATTGCCATCGTGCTGAAGCTCCCCTCCCCCAAAATTAAATCCTGGATCCGCTAGTGTCCCAAGATAAATAAAGCCGTGAGAAGTCATGGAATTTCATTATTTTGAAAAACTCAAACTATCAAAAAAGTCAAGGAATTTTCCAAAAAAAAAAAATTCTTCAAAGATAATTAAATAAAATGAAAAAAAAAAAACGAAAAGTTAATAAATACATTAAACAAAATAAAGCTGCCCTAAATATTTTTTTTCTTTCTATTTAAACAACCCAACCTTACGAGTTAGTACATCAATCGAATTCTACATCTTTCAAATATATTTATTCCCAGTTATCAGTATGAAGTATTGGTGTTTTATTTATTATATATTTTTTTTATTCGATCTGTACATTTGTTTTTTGGCCTTGCACGTACTGTTTTGCCTTATATTGAGGAATTCATTGTTGTGTAGAGGCTGTCAGATGGATTGCTTCTAGCTGGATGCACCACCTATCTTAACCTCCTTGCCCTTCATATTATGTGATATAGATTGACCAGTTTCTGTAAGCAACTCTTAATTAGTCTTTCTCCTCCACTTATTAGCATTTTAAACCCAAATCACTCCCGTTGTCGTGCAGAGGATTTTTCTCTCAATTCTTATTTCTTCAACTTCTTTTTATGGTTAGGGTCCAGATCTCGCAGCTATTAGAATTTGCTTTATAATAACATTTTAAACCGTTAAATTGAGATTTTTTGGTATTTCAATTCTTAAATATATACATACATATATATATATATATATATATATATATATATATATATATACACATATATTTACATATTTTCGTGTATATTATTTTTAACTTAATTGTTGTTACAATTTTAAAATTTCGAAATCGGAGAAGAATGTCGACATGTGGTCGAAACATCGAATCCTCTTTCTAAAAGTCTCTCCCATATTAGTTTGGAATGGTTTCTGATTGCGTCACATATTTGATATTAATCTCTAAGATTTAAATTATAGCTTAGAAATATTATCTACCGTATCCCGGCTAGATTATCTTTTTTTTTTTTTTTGTATCTGATATATCTGGCTTTCTTTCTCAACCTTTAAGACTTTGATTTAGCGTCGATATTGCGAAATATAATATGTAGCTAAAGCGTTAGAAAGCAATATATATATTATTTTATTGTTTAAAAATTTCCCTGGATAACTTATTATTATCCATTAAATTTATTTTCCAAAAATAAATAGAGGATCCCTAATCTAATCTAAAATAAAATAAATAGTAACATTATTTGAAATTATGTTTCTTATGTCGATTTACAGTCTCATCTAGTGCTGAAAGACTTATGTAGCTTTTCTGATTAATTTTAATTACACAAATCATGAGGTATTAACTAATCAGATTTTTTAAGCAGTTCTTTATCGGTGCTTATCATCCAGGTGTTTAGTAATCTGATCCCAGATTGTTCAGGTCGTCCTGCGGAGGAAATGTTCTTAAATCTTTTAATACTTCATTCTAGGTTGTTTGTTAGTGTCCTGGTCTCGTCGCACAGTGAGACGAAAGACGGGTTTTCGTGGACATGAGCATAGAACTCGTAAATGATATCTGATTAACTCGATATTTAGTACACTTATGTTTTCAAATTCAAAGAACACGAATATAAAAAAAAAATCCCGCTTGCTTTGTTTAAACTTCGGAATTTTTAAATTTGACAATAAATTAACTTCGAAAATGATAGAGACCTCATAAAACGAATAATTTTACATACTTATTTATAACTAACCGAAGGAGATGGTCCTGGGTGGCGGTCATAAATAGGCTGAATATTAGCAAAACTATTTATTAAAAGCCAAAGTTTCGACCCCACTTTTCGACGAGTTTCAGTTAGAACTCCTAGCTGAACACACCTCCCTGAAGAAGATCTGCATAGTCGGGTCGAAACGTTGGCTTTTAATAATATAGTTTTGCCAATATTCAGCCTATTTATGACCGCCACACCGGACCATCTCCTTCCTTTATAAGGCAACGGTCAAGTATTAAATATTCAATATTTATAACTACTGTCTATATTACTACATATAGCCGTTATTTTAGTATATATTTTTTTTAAATTTGAAAAATATAATAAATCACAAAATATAATTATAATATATGTGTATCTAATAACTTAAAAAGCGTATTGTTTATTTATTATAAATTATTTTATAATAGTGCTTATGAAATAAACATTTTATTTTATTTTTAATACAAAAAAAATTACACACCATCGATAATGATATTTTAACACGATCGATACTTCTTCCTCAGATCTTTCGATGAAAAAAATATGTCATTTTTTCATTAATTTTAAACATTATATTACCAACAACTGATGCAGATTAAGTCATAAAGATCAAACCAAATACTCTTAGATTCAATTTACCGTTATTAAATTATACTGATATTTAAAAAAAATAAGGGTTAGATATTGAAAATGATTATATTTTATGGCTAAGAGAAAGTAATCTTAGTTATTACTGTTAGATATTCTTTATAAAACATAATTAATTATACACAACTGTAATTATATATATGTAGTAGCATCTTTGCTGATGTTAGTCCGGTTCTTTTTTTTTTTTTTTTTTTTGTTGTCCATATTAGATAATTTATTTATTTTCAATTGAGCATATGGAATATTTTGGAAGATAGTTTCCGAATTTTTGGAGAAAATAATAAAAAATGAACGATTTTCCTTGAGAATCGGCGTAAAAATACTTTAATAATAAGTTTTTGTCCATTTTAAACAATGTTTTCTATGATCATATTTTCTCTAACTTTATATCATATTATTAATCTCGCTTTGTTGATGTTTTCACTTCTATCGTGTGGTCTTAAGCACGTTACGTAGTTTTTTTTTTTTCTGCATCGTAAATTACTGAGAAACAGACTAGCAGGCGCCGACACTTAGGCCCGAACACCTCCCAAATTAGGACTAAAGGAGAGGAAAAGACAAAGGCCACAAGAATTATAGAGGAGTGATGGAGACAGAAAGATGGAGGACACGCAGACTGGAGAAGAGGACAGGGCTATATCCAGGAACAGCCAAATATAACGACGTTTCGGGCTTGGATTCTCGCCAAAGCCTGGCCTGTCTGTTTAATATGTCCCTTCCTATCTTCTCTGACTCGATAGAATTATATATATTGAACTAGAATACATTTATTTTTATCATATTTATTTTTTCTTCTGTTTTTTTTCTTTATTATTATTTTTAAAAACTCACAAATATAACACATTTGTTTGCCAATGCGAAAAATTCATCTATAGTGTACTGGTCAGTGAACTAATGGCGATATAATATGAAAACAAACAGATGTGAAGAAGGATTTTTTTTTTTTTAATTTGTCGATTATAATAAATTGTCTATTCAAAATGACAGACCAAAATTAAAATTGTGTACTTTTGGATTCATGGGCAAGTAAAGTTTCATTTTCTTCATAACTTTTTCCCCATAATTTTCTAGGAAATGTGCTTATTCTTCGTAA
This sequence comes from Nezara viridula, assembly GCA_928085145.1. Taxonomy (NCBI): domain Eukaryota; kingdom Metazoa; phylum Arthropoda; class Insecta; order Hemiptera; family Pentatomidae; genus Nezara; species Nezara viridula. The sequence goes on along the minus strand of OV725080.1, from coordinate 7,824,164 downwards.
CTGGATAAATTTTAAAACTACACTCAATTAGGGGCGACCATCGATGGTCGATCGAAATAACGATATCGTCCCTTCGTTGTTTAAATATTTTAATTTAAAAATAAATATTAAAACTATCGTTTTCGGAAAGCGCTAGGAATTGTATAGGAATCTCATCATCAAAAAAATTTTACGAATAAAGGACAATGATATGGTGTGCAGATGAAAAAAAAAATTATTCGAGAAATTATATATTAAAATAGCAATTCGACAAATCGATGCTGAACTGGTTACCTTAGAAACAAGTTCACTTTTTATTGATTTTTCAAATAAACAAAAACTATTTTCTACGATAAACATATGTTTAATATACCATGTTAGTTGAATAGGAAGGTTATGTGATTTCGAAATATTAATTTTTTATTGGAAGAAATTAGTCAATTGTTCTACATATCATGGGTGATAAATATTCAGGACGCAGCCTTTTAAAAAAAAAAAAATTAATTTTTTATCTATGCCAACGTTTCAACCAAACATGTGGGTCATGTTCAGGGCGTGGTTTGAGCACTGAGGGTGTTCAAGTACTGGAAAGTGGTGTTGAGTACTTGAACACCCTCATTGCTCAAACCACGCCCTGAAGATGACCGACATGTTTGGGTCGAAACGTTGGCATAGATAAAAAATTAATTTTTTTTTTTTAAAAAGGCTGCGTCCTGAATATTTATTACTCATTAATTTTTTACTTAATAGGAGTTTTAATATTGTAAAAGAATTTCTGAAGCCCATTATTTATTATTTTTAAGGATCTTATTTTATTTGGGTTGTTAAGTTTATTAACTTTCTTGGATAAACTCGCTTGGTTTGATCGAGAAGCTTAATTGTGTAAAAGGCATTCATGAGGTTGCTGGGATCCTAACTGATTAAACATTTTGGAAATTTATGAATAAACTGTAGCAGCGTATCTTGTGTTCAGGAAGGATACTATTCTTCAAAAAATACTCTGCATCGCCCCATTTTTATATTTTGTTATTGTTTCTTCATATACTTTTTATATTTAAAATATCAGAATGGGCCTATGCTTTTTGGAGGTATGGAGTGGCCGATCGTGCTAATCATGTGTAAAACACGTGTTACCTGGCACCCAACTACATAATAAACCGAAGTTGACAAGCTATAAAATAATTTTGAGTTTGCATCCCGGTGCTAGGGGAGCTTTTAACTGTGACATTAATCCCCTGGCCAGGGAATACCTTCGTATAGCTTAAAAGGCGAGAAAGAGGTGGGGAAAAAATCAATAAAATTTCGCAATGGACCCATGACTAAGTTTTAAAATTGAAGTAATAAGAAACAGACCAGCACTGTACGATATTTAAACTTTTTAGTTGTTCTTGAGATTAAAATATTTCCCATTATTTAAGGGAAATTTCACATATTAAAATATACATTTGAAGTAAAGGCTGTTGCAAGGTAAGTTTTTACTTTCCTGGCCAACCATTTTTTTTTCTTCTTCCTCTTACTTGTCTTTTAGGCTATGCGTTATTTTTCTCGGACTATGGGATAGGATGGTGGATTAATGCCGGAGTTAAAAACCCTTCTTCCTCTCCTCTCCCCTCCAGCACTTGTAATTATTTTATCAAGTTATATTCAGTTTATCAGGTTGCAGGACAACGCCTGTGTTGCACACGTGCAAACCTGCTCGGTCATCCTGCCCAACATTGCTTGAGAAAATTAACGGTGTAAAAGGGTTTATAAAATCTGTGGTGACCTGCGGTGGTTGAAAACCAACTACTAACTATAATTTCAAGGCCTAAGCTTAAATGTTGACATTTTTATTTTTTTATTTAATGCACTCTAAATAATTTATATTTACTGTCGATCTTGTATGAAGTCATAACTAACAATTTTCTTGTATCTGATTTAAAAAGTATAGTACTTTGTTTGGAGCTCCGTAATCTCTCCCAGAGGGCAGAACATCTAAGGGTCGGAGAAATGTTTTGTCCCGATCACTTATTCACAGAGTGCGCTCTGAGTAGATTATATATTCATGTATCTCTTTGTATTGCCGGGAACATCTTTGTTTCGAAAACCCATTTCGTCGTTTCAAATCAAGTTATTTATGCAATGTTAGCTCTTTTGAAGGAAGGGGATAGGAAACTGCCGTGGGAATTTATGTTCTTCACTACTTCGCGGCTTATCTGGAGTATTTAGATCTGCTTTTTATTTAATTTTTTTTTTTTTGTCCTCATAAATTCTCAAGGAAATTCTTCACAAATTGATATCGTTAAATTGTGCGGCTTACGCTAATCAAATACAAATCTTTTCATTCATAAAGGAAGATAAATAAATAGACAAGTAACTTCGGATATAAACTAGATTGTCAATACTCGGGTATTTTCGGCATTCATCGGAAATCTTGAAATAGCGAGCCGTCTTGTAGTAACGAAGGGGAACTAGTATTACACGTGGTAATTAAAAACTAATTTTGATATCGATTCATTTAGTTGTTATTGTATCGATACATTATTTTAGCTTCTTGTAACTCTAAGAACCTCGAGTTGTACTTACTACACTGAGAAGGCAGTATCGATTGGTTCACAAGTCACGTTTTAAAATTGCATAGAGGTCGAATGTATTGACTGGTAACATGAATTAGAACCGTGTTAGTTATGTCCTCTGATCACTTGATAGTATCATCTAAACTTAGATAATAGTTTAATAACTTCAATATAAAACAGCTGTTTAATAATTTTATTGAAATTACTGTCATATAAGTAAACTATCGATTGTAATATTTACAAGAGGCAAAGATTAAAAACTGATGTAATCTTTAAATTATTTTAGTCAAGTCTTATCATTATTGAAATATTTTTAAATTTGTTTTTTTTTTTTTATTCTAGTTCCTAGAAATAACTTTTTGTTTTCTTTATTGACATATGTTAATAAATTAACTCTCTTTTTTTTTTTTTTAGAAATGCACAAATATTTAATTTTCCATATTAAAGCTATTAAAAAATAAATTCGATAACTATCGGCACTCTATTAATATTAGTATTCTATATTCTATATAGAATTTTCTCTCTTTTTAGAATTAAACTCTTTTCTGAAATATTAAGTCGATTTATCGAAACCGATCGATATATTAATAAATCGAAACATTATTTGTATTAAAGTAGATTTTAGCTAGGTCTAACAACGGATTATGTTTTTGATTATTTGGTTAAGGAATCTGTTTAAAAAATACTTACTTTTCTTAAAATATAATAATTTATTGTATTATACCTTGAAATTATTTTTTTTTTAATTAATCCCTTCCCTCCCATCGGAAATTTTTTTTTATATAATGTGAAAGAAACTACCTATATAAAGTTATGTTTAAGTCTCCTTAAAGACCCATTTAAAGAGCGAGGTAGCTCAATGGTAGGGCACAAGCTTCCAATGCTCAAGGCCCCAGGTTCGAATCCCAGCCCATGGCACAAAAATTATTTATTCTGTTTAACTGGCTGTGGGACGACTCTGGGGTAGGGGAGCTCACCCAGCCTCTACTAATGGGCACCCTTAATTAAATAATTGATTAAGAATGGAAACCTAGCGGTTGAGCGTGATCCTGGTCCGATCCTATCCCTGCACAATAGTTGGCCTCGAAACAGTACTTTCCCTAAATAGTGCTGAACCCAAAGACATAGGTGGTAGTGGTACAGGTTTTTTAAAGACCAAATTTAAAAAAAATAATAATAGGAACAATTTTTTTAGAGATAATTTTATCATATTTTTTCTTGACACTTATATTTAGTAACTCTATATGCTTTATTGTAATTTCAAAAGAAAATATATTATAATTGTTTACATATTTAGGTTACATTGCTTCTGTCTTAAAGTCCTCTCTTCCCCCCAACTCCTCGTGGATCCGCCAGACCCCCCTCCCCTATTATTGAAATTTAAGTAAAAGTTAACTACCTATAGTCTGATAAATCAATAATCGATTAAAAATTAATGTTTCTGAGAATAAAGTATGATGTTTATTATTTTTTTCAAAGACAGATGACTGTTGAGAATGGAAAGTATACTCAAAAATTATATTTACAAATTCTCTCATATTTTAAAATGTACTACCAGAAGATAATTTACATTTCGAGAATAACAAGTACGAAAGTTTTTATTTAAATTTAAAACTCAAAATTTGTTTATTTTACGTGCAATTGACAGGTTAGGATGTTGCTACATAACCTTATAATGTTAAAGATCTAATCGAAATTCCATAATGCAAGTACATGGATCAGGTTTCTTAAATGTATGAAAAATTTCTATTTTGTTATCAAGACACCGGAAGAGGCATAAAGGATGAGTTTCAGACTACTCATAGGCTTGTACAAGGTAGCTATGGGCAGCCATACCTATAAGTTACAAGCCATGCAGACCGGGATGGTCTTCGCTGCTGGAAATCTGGCCACTCAATGGCTCACCAAAGACCCGGAGGAACCCTACGACTTCGGCAGAACTACGAGTATCGGTATACTCGGGATCGCTTTGGGCCCGGTGACGCACAAGTGGTACAAGCTCCTTGACGACTTGATCGGGAGGAGGACAACCTTCAGGACCGTGGCGAAGAAGATGTTGGCCGATCAGATGGTGATGGCGCCGCTGCTCATAGCTTGGTTCATAGGCGGCTCTGCCATGCTCTCGGGCGAAGACCTCTTCGACGGGGAAATGATGACGGACATCAAGCACGAACACTCCGACAGGCTCGTGGAGGGGTACAAGGTGTGGCCTTTTGTTCAGGCGGTCACCTTCGTCCTGCCGATCAACTTCAGGGTGCTCTTCCAACAGGCGACGCTTCAAGCTCTCTTCACGTACTCGTCCTATAAGAACAAACGGCTAGTGAAGGAGACTAAAAGAAAAGTGACGTAATCGTTACTGATTGACGGAGTATAGTATCCCGTGCAATACTCACTCCGGTGTAAATCCAGGAGTTATGGATCGAATAAATTTTAAATAGATACATTCGGTTTTATATTTCTCTTATGTATTAATTTTCTTTTAATTTTTGAAGTGAAAATTTCTTTTGAATATTTAATAGTAGGGAGATGGTCCGGGGTGACGGTCATAAATAGGCTAAATAGTGGCAAAACTATTTTATTAAAAGCCTAAGGAAAGAATTCGAGGTCAAGGAGGAGTTCATCGACATATTTTTTAATGAAAATGATGTCTTGATGAAAAGAAGTGATAACAGAGTCTAGAAGGTCGTTAAGAACTATATTGGAAATATCTGGGCTTTTAATAAAATAGTTTTGCCACTATTTACCCTATTTATGACCGCCACCCCGGACCATCTCCTTCCTTTGAAAATTTTTTAAGCGCGTTTTGCACTTTTTTGTGTAGAGTGAATCAGATATATCCGTCAGATTTCCGATGTGTTAAAGCTCGGGTAAAGTTCACTGGAATCGACTAATTGAAATGTTTTTATGGATTAAAATATCTCAAAAACTAAAAATTATGCATATTGTTAGCGAGGGAAATATTCATCATTTCATCCTCTTTCTAAAGAGCTATTATTCAAAATGGTATCTTAACGCGACGCTGTGTTAGAAAGCCGAAAACTAAATGATAACGAGTTTAGTTGAACATATGGATTAAAATATTTCAGAACCTAAAAATCGGACCTGCATACTGTAAGCGAGGGAAATTTTCAAATTTTCTTCCTCTTTATACTGAGGTATTATTTATATTTTTTATTTTATTTTTTTCACGAAACGAACTTTTTAAGACCACGCGAATATCATTACTTTAACTTTCTCATTTTCGCTTTTATCGTCTCCCACTAATTTTATGTTGTTAATCTCGCCTTGTTGATGTTTTCACATATATCGTGTGGTCTAAAGCTCAGTTGAATTTTTTATAGAGCGGAGTGGCTCAGTGGGTAAGCACTGACTTCCAAAACTCAAGCTCATAGGTTTGAGTTAATAGTAATTTAACGTTAATAGTAATTTTTCATCAGCCTTGGGAGAGACCCTCATGGTGCTCACCCAGCCTCTTTAAAGTATGCACTCTTAAGTAAAGTAATTAATTAAAGGAGGAGAAAATGTAAGGGTTGAGCGTGAGCCTTTCCTAATCATCTCCCTACACAACCGTTGGCCTTGAAACAGTACTTATTACAATGAACTCTGGCTATTTGCCACACCGATGGATTGAAGTGGTACAGGTTTTTTTTTATTCATTTTTTACTTTCAGTTACGCCAACGGTTGTTCAGGGAGGAGATCGGACCAAGATCACACTCCGTTTTTCCTTCTTAATTTACTATTTCATTAAAAGTAACCACTATATGGACGCTGGTTTGAATTGCTTATAGAAACTTATAGGATTGCCTGCCACAGCCGGACTCGAACACGGTTCCTCGAGTAAATAAGTCAATGGTGATACTATAGATAGTTTTAGTAGGAGACGTTGGTTGGATGTTGTCAGTGAAGTACACAAAAAATTGTTTATTTTCTTTGTGCCAAAGTTTCGGCCTAAGCTAAGTTTAAAAAAAAAAAAAAAAATGTGTGCAATTTATGGTTACATTATACATTATGATTTAAATGCTTACTTAAATAGCTTCGGAATCAAAACAAAAACATCTAAATCAAATCATATTAACCAAAGATTATGTTAATTATAATTTATACTCATGTTGTGGTATATTTATTTTCAATTAAAATTATTTCGTATAGTGCCATTTTTTTACATACCAATGTGTTAGGCGAATTATTCACACAGTATAACACCCAGTTTTCGGCACCCTCAAGGAATTTTAAAATGTCCTTGTCCTGTTTTTTTATGGAAAAATGGAAAATATCTATATGCGCCAGTCTTCGGCACCACTTCCTCAATTTTAAAAAACCTAAAGAATTAAATCTTCCAGCCGTTTAAATGAAAGAACCACAATAAACTCAATGAATGACCAACGGACAGAAATAGACCAGCGTATAACTGGCTCAAACAGAGCTTTCTTCTCCCTTTCAAAGGTATTAAAATCCCGAAATATCTCAAATTAAGAGTGTACAATGCTATGATACAATGCCAGTTCTAATATATGGCTGTGAGACCTAGGCACTAACTAGCACCCTTGAAGGAAGTATTGAAAGATTTGATAAAAAATCCTCTGCACGATAACCGGAGCGATCTGGGATCAGAGCACTAATAGATTGAGAAGAAAGGCCAATAAAGAACTGCTTACAGAAACTGGTCTATCAATATTACATTATATAAAGGCAAGGAAGTTAAGATAGGTGGGGCTTGTAGCTCGGAGCGATCCATCTGGAAGCCTCTAAATGACAATGAATGCCTCATTAGTAGGCAAGAGATAGGTAGAATCATGGACGGATCTACGGGAAAGAGGGGGGCTTTCGGGTTGAAGCTCCCCTCCCAAATGGGGTAAAATATAACTATATTTTATAGAAAAAAATATCTCTTAAATTATTATTGTTCGTGTAATCACATTTAAAATGACTGTAGGAATCACTTAAACACCATTTCATATAGTTAGTTTATTTCTTTTTTTTTCCAAAGTAATTATCGTTATTTTTATGAATAAAATAAACCTTTCGGGCTAAAGCCCCCCCCCCAAAATTAAATCTTGGATCCGCTAGTGGATAGAATTAACCACAATTGAGCAGATAACTGGAAATATCCCAAGACAGGCAGAGATGTAGCAGGCTTGTTAAGGCGGCAAAATATCTACACGATCTGTAATATCAACAGAAAAAGAAAAAAAAAGTGATATATATTTTTCATTTATTACTCAGCATCCGATGGCCTTTCGTTTACCCGATAAGATACGTAAGTGTTCCAGCCTACAGAGATCACTTGCTGGAAGAGCACTCTAACATTCCTCGGCAATACGAAGGTGACCATCTGGACGAACGGCCAGACCTTGTAGCTGTCCACGAGCAGGTCGCCATGCCTGTTCTTCAGCGTCTCCAGGATGTCTTGCGGGCCTTCGCCTTCCAGCAACGCACCCACGGACATCACCCAGCCGATGATGAAAGGCGCCATCAACAGCTGGTCTGCGATGACCTTCTTCGCGATGGTCTTCAGATCTCTATCCTTTCCGAGGAACTTATCGAGGACCCTGTACCACTTGTGTATTAGCGGGCCCAAGATGGAGCCTATTATCGTAAACCGGAGGATTCTGTAGCGATCGTAATCTTCATCGGGCGCTTTGGACATCCTCTGCGATATCAGGTCTCCCGCGCCGAAGAGTATTCCTGACTGCAGCGAGTGCATCTTGTAAGGATACGTCGTCAGCAGTCTGTGGTATAGTGAATAAACTTGTCTCCAACTCATTTTTATATGTCTTCATAATATTAATAATGCATTGACTATTTTTTCTCACATATTTAAAAGAAACTTTATAAATTTTTTTCATAACCTTTCACCTAAATTTTAAAACTGTAAGGTTATCAAACCATATTCTAACCTCTTATGGTGTTAATAATAATCCAATTTACAATTCAAGTAAAAACCTTTAAGATTTAACATTTGTACTTGTTAAATACTTGAAATGTGAATTATCCTTTATATATTTTATAGGGTGAAAAAAATTATAAATATAATTCTGTGAAATAGATTCACATTTGCAGTCATCTGTCAATAGCCATATGTTTTCCTAATAATTAACTCAATGTAACTCGATTCTGTTTCCTCGAAAACTTAAATTCATAGACGATGAACGATAAGCCAGGTTAGGAATACCCTATGTTTTTATTAATTGGTAAATGGTTGACTGTCGTGAATAATGAAGAGAAGAATAGTTGGGGTGATCAGTCGAATAAGAAGGCAAAAATAAATGATAATATTTATTTTGACATTTGCCGACGTTTCGACCTGAAGTTCAGGTCATCATCAGGGCTAAGAAAAGAACCAGATAACAAGGTATGAGAAACATACCATAAGTAATGTAGGTAAAAAAAAAAAAATTAAAGTAAAATGCAGTTTTTAGAATAATGACAATAGTAAGAACTAAGAGATAAATAATAATAAGCGGTACAAAGTGTGGAATGATGAAGTAAACATAAGTATTAAAATGGGAATCGTAGAATAAAATGTGATACTTATGTCACCTTTTTTTATTATGTTTACTTCATAATTCCACACTTTGTTCCGCTTATTATCATTTATCTCTTAGTTCATAATATTGTCATTATTATAACAACTGAATTTTACTTTAATTTTTTTTTTTTTACCTACACTACTCATTTTTCTCATACCTTGTTATCTGGTTCTTTTCTTAGCCCTGATGATGGCCTTAACTTCAGGTCGAAACGTCGGCAAATGTCAAAATATATATTATCATTTATTTTTGCCTTCTTATTTGACTGATCACCCCCAACTATTCCTCTCTTCATTATTTTTCTATTAAATTTCAATTTTCGAGGGGGAAGATGAGAGAGAAACATTTTAATTTCATATAAAAGAATGCTGCCCAATTATATCGGGTTGCTAGGTGCACAGCATACTTTTTTGATTTTTTTTTAATTATTGATTTCAAACCTTACCTTATAAATGCAGTAACTGGTCTCTATATACACTAAATTTACTAATTACTTGATAACTAATAAGTCAATAACGTATTTAAATATAATTACGTGCCTGCAGTAGTTTGAAACGAAAAAAAAATTATGGAGGGGTTGAAAATTACAATAATTTCTAATCTAAACTAAAATAAGAAAAAAACTAAACATATACGTCTAATAAGGTTATAATATAAATATACACATTATAATGGTAACGAATAATGAATCAAAGTATTTTAAAATGAATCAAAATTTAAATATCAAAGTACTTTCAAACGAAAAATCATTGTATTAACATAATTAAATAAGCATAGTAATAAAAAGTTATAAATATTGAACAATAAATATTTAAATGCTTTAAAAGTTTTATGTATACTGTTGCGCATCCGCGACTAAAGATTTATCTAAAAAATGGTTCAGTTTCAGCAAAAAGTTAAGTCCGCGCCTAAATCTTTAAAACAACTTTTGTCCCGTCTCATTATCACCATGTTAGTTTTGAAAGCACCCATTTTTTTCACAGACGTTTATTATTGTAGTAAGGGTTCAAGTTTTATCTCTTTTACAATAATTTTTTTTTTCGTTTCATACTTCATTCGTCAAAATCCATCTTTGAGAACCGGAAAGGGGATATTATTAGGGAGCCATATTATTATATACTAGTAGGCCCGTGCGAAAAATTCGCACAGCATATTGTTATCAAATGCCAAATTAATGAGAAAAGTAAATAATGCAACGTATCAAAAGATAAAGAAATCAAATGTTACTTTATCGATAAATATAATCGACAAAGAAAACAAAAATTAATTTAAATCTTCATTTTTGTTTGGAACCAACGGGTTTACAAATTTCAGTAAGCTGTATCTTTGCTAAAATTTGTCCGATTTCAATGATTTTTTTTTTCCTTTTGTATAGAATTTAGTAATCTTTTATATAATCACGTGATTAACTTTTGTAATGAATATTAATCGAAAATAAGAAAAAATAAATAGTAAAATGAAAAAAAAATATTGGAAAAATTTCTAATCGATTTCGATGATTTTTTTTTTTTCATTGTGTAGGGAATTTAGTAATCTTTTATATAATGACGTGCATAACCAAGGGAAAAGTGTGTAATTTTTTAGTTATTCGCAAATAAAGTTTGTTTTCTTTTTTAACTTTTTTGCCTGAATTTTCGGGGTGATTGGACTATTTTGTCCGCCTGAAGGAGAAGGAAGCCTTCGAAATTTGGTGAGAAATTGACAATGATATGGCTTGCCGATCAAAAACACCATCGATAAATAATATAAACTCCTCCTCCCTTGATCATAGAGACCTCAAGTCGACGAAATGAGACATGTATTCAATAACAGTACTACAATTAATGTAAGGTTGTGTGGATTCGAACCCTATGCCTTGCGTTATCTCGAAAATAGTACGTTTTGGGGCTGTACGCATCAAAATCTCCTATATCCAATTTGTCCCGTATCGATCTACATACCTACCACCGTTCGAGTATTGAAGCCTAGCAAAATGTTTGTATAGACTTTATTTATTTTAGAAAGAAAAACAAACGTGTAGAATACGATTCGCTAACTCCCCGTGAAATTCTAAATCCAACGGTACCCCATTTATTTTATTTGAGCATGACAGGAGCTGATGTTTGGTACAAAACCGATTTCGAGCCTTACTGTAATAATATATGTACGGATACGGATATTTCATTCATGATATTAAATTTATTTCTACCATTTAAGTCGTTGAATAATTATGTGTTTGGATAGTGAAGATGACCCGACATATTTCATTTCTTAATATATTTTTCTCCTTAGCGAGACTTCCTTATCTTCCAAAAACAGAACTCCTTTTGCAGAAGGATATAATCAGAGCCCGGCGTATTATTAGTGTTGATAAATAGGCTCGGGCCTGGCAGTGTCCTTCTCCTTTTCCCTTCCCGAGAAGCTCTATGGAACGGCAGGAGGCTTTTTGCCAATTAGCACCAATGGCGGCCATGACAGAGCTTATCTTTCCTCTGAGGAAATAGTTTTCCTTCATGTGTTTGGAAGCAAGAAACTACGAAATTAATTTTAATTCTGCTTAATGTTATTTTTGTTTTTGTAGTCGAGAAAAAATATTTTTAAATGTTTAAAGAGTTTAACATTTATTTGTATTCAATTTTACACACATATATAATATTTTTACAATAATTATATAATACTTTATGAATATGACAAATAATCAGGATTTTCAGTCTTTATATGGTTTACTATACATGCCGACGTTTCGACCCTAAGAATGTGTAAATCATCATTCATTTGGACTAAAAGATTTTTTTTTCTCTTATTCCAGTCGTTGGTGATTCGGCCATCCGATATCTCGCTGCCCAGTATAATTTAGATTTTTTAATATATATATTTAAAAATGTTTTTCTCTTATGTCCGTCAAGGCAGGACATGCGTCTAGATGGTCTGCATCCATTGTTCCTCGATGACACAATTTACAGGTAGGATCCTCAACCTATCTTGTGGAGATGACTGCAGATAGTCGTGGCCATTGGCCAGGCGGAAGCAGGCAACTGCATCTCTTGTCGGCAGCTCAGCTGAAATCAGATTATCTATCAAACACTCGTAACGTTTCCCTTCCACTTTGCCGAAATGTGCTTTTCTTATTTCTTCCTTCATTGCCATCTTCACCATTCGCCGTATTGAGTCGTAAGGTTTTGGATGTATCGGCTAAGTCAAATCTGTTCCTCGCTTGGCTAGAATATCTGCCTCAACGTTACCCGGAATCCCACAATGGCTGGGGATCCACTGTAGGACCACATTGGTGCCTCGGTGTGTCAGGTCAGAGAGGAGGGATTTACATTCCAATATAGCACTCGATAAACATTCATTCGTGTTTGTAATAGCGAGGATGGCTGCTTGAGTGTGGATGAAGAGAACAGCGCTCTGATCTCGCCTTCTACATAATGTTCTTAAGGCGATGAGGATCGCCGCTATCTATATTTTTATTTATTGAACGAGTAATATAATATTCTGTCAGATAGGCATTAATTACAGTGAGGTAAAACTACATTCACACTATATGTACAGAAAATAAACAAAATTAAAATAACAACTAAATAATATTCAAAAAGTATATATAATATTTTTTTATTTATTTATTGAGTATTACAACAATCTGTCACTTGGACAGTATATAATAAATAAAAATTAAATTAAATACCAACATTACTTATTGGATGAATGAAATTTTACACCACATTAGACGTAATTGTGCCCAGATATACCCAATTCTTAGAATAGCATGACTGGGTCCAGAAGAAAAAAATATTCTGTTGCTTACTTTTTATTTTTCCTACCGCTCGATAAATATTATAATCTAGTCAAATTTTCGATGTGCAGTTTCTCCCACTCTGCTATATCGTCCCCATTAAAATGGTGCTAGGCCCGGTCTAAAATTAAATGTTATTTAATATCATGTCTTTCCCTTCGCCCAAAAAAAAAAAAAAAAAAAATCGCCCAAATCGGATCAATATTTGCTAAGTTACAGACTATTGAATTTGTAAGTTACGCAGTATTACGAATTGATTAAAATCTGTCGGAAATAGGTAGGAAAATCGTTTCAGTTGACATACTAGTTTGTTTTTTTTTTTTATAATTTTATTTTTCATCGTATTTAATTTATGAATTACTGATATCCTGCCTCAATGGATGTAAAAAACATTAAAATGGAGGAAAAAAGAAGACAAATTTGCTGTAGGTGGGAGTGAGGAGGATGGTATCACCTTGGACTTGCTACCTACCTCCATTTCCTCTCCTATATAATATCCTCTTGATACTGTTTTATCGATCCTGATTATATATATATATATATATATATATATATATATATATATATATATATATATATATGTATATATACACAATGTATGTATGATAAAGTAATAAGTATAGTATAATCCAACAGGAGAGGTTTTCCCAAGAAGCTTCCTCTTTATAAATAGTTTAAACCCCGAATCAAGTAAAGCTATATATATTCTAGGTCCGGACTATCGATTCTTATAAATAATCGAGTACATCTATCAGTCTCCACACATCAACAAGGTTCCCTTCCCTTCAACCTTGGGAAGAAATATTCTTCGAAAAACCTGTTTTTCACAAAATGGAATCAATCGTTTGAACTGACATAACCTTATTTATTCTTTGTCGAACATCTATTCTTCACATATAGAAATTGCATCACCTAATTTTTTTTTATTCTTTTCTTGATTCCATCGAACGTTTTTGTTTATCTTTACTTATTTAGGTTACAACAAAACTTTAACAATATTTCTCAGTTCAGTTTTAATTCATGTCAGGATAAAAGATGTATTTATAAACTGTATCAGAAACTGTCCTAGTAAATAAATATTAAACTTGTGATGTTATATGAAATAAAGGAATTTTCACGAGAAATAGTATAGAAGATAGGCTACAACCAATCAACGGTAGTCATAATTTTGAGACGGGGAAAAAAAAGTTATCATGGAGCGAAAGAAAAAAACTAGAAGAAAAAAAACCCAACAATTTGACCGCTTAGTGGTGCGATTGTTTTTAAAATATAGTTTCAAAACTTTTTCAAAATTTTTGCTACGTAATGTAATTTAATGTACGTAGCATATCTTATGTGGAAAGGTTAGAAGTTTTTAACACAATCGGCGAGTTCCTAGATTCAGCGCTGAGCTCATCGATTTCATCTTGAATTCGTCAGACCGTTAAACTCTTCAGCTTTAGGTGTAGATGGATTCGCTTGATGTAGCATCATTATAATCTTGGTGTTGGTATTTCTCCATCTACTTATCGTATTTATATTTAGGGCTTACAAAAACAACAAGCTTTTCAATCTGAAATTTTGAGGTTAAAGCAGCAGCTCATTTGTATGTAAGCAAGACAACTTTTTACTTACCGACTTAACAAAAACCAATTATTGACCAACACATACATACTCTTTATAAAGTAATAATGATCTTGTCATTGGTTTTTGTTATATGGATGATCGCTTCTAATATTTTTCTATTTTTTTATTATAGTTTGATATTTTTGATTGTCAAAATCAAATTTATTATGTGTTATTGGGGGATATGCTATTAGTATTTTTTATGCTTTTATTATTTTCTTTTATATATGACTACAATAAGGCCTATTCGAACGTACGGCGTTAAGCTTTGTGGCTCCACAAAACAATCGAATTACTCTCGTATGCAATCCTTACAAACCAAATCCTTCATAAAATACTCAATAATCTTTGCTTTGTCTCAAATAAAATCATCCATAACGACTTTTAACGTTAATGTTTCATATGTTTTCGAACTGGCCTTATCCAGATATCTCTATTCTTCCATAATAAATTTCAGTACCATCCTCACGATTCTGACCTTGTTTCCTCTTTGATCCCTGATAAGCCTCCGAGGCGTCTGAAAAGAAGGTGGCCTCGTGATCTCCCAATTTATAAATTTTATTAGAATGCTGTCCATGGGTAGATTCCCTACAATTGTTTTCATGCCATTTTATTTCTCTGTATTGTATTTACTTGATGTATATTTATTTTTATACAAAAATAAATTTATGCATAAATTAAAATATATATATATATTTTTTTTTTTGGTCGATTCTTGTTTTTAAAACATTTTTCATAAACAATATAATAAGCATATTTAAATTTTAAATATTATTCTGACAATAAGATTAAAATATATAATTAAATTATTTAAAAAAAAAAAAAGTAAAAAAAATTGTCCATTTATGGTACTGCATTGCGGGTGGGGTATAGCCGCTACGCCTACATCCCTCACCGCTCTCAAGGACTACTCTGTCTGCTCCCTGAAGTCATATGTAATTTCTCTCTTCCTTTACCAATTTATTTTATTTTATATTATTAGCATTTTAGAATACAATTATTATTAAATCCAATTTACTAGATTATAATTACTTTTTAAAATATATATTTTTTTTTCTATTTTAATGTATGTCAATAAACATACTATATATTTAATAAATATATATATCCTCAGTTTATTGTAAAAATTCACCATCGAAGAGACTTTACAGTCAGTAGGTCTCCGATTTCAACCATTTTTTTTTTTTTTTTTTGTGATACTACATCGAAAAATATTGGACACATATTCCGGTATTCGTTCCAATGGTTATTATTATTCGAAAAAAAATGTTTAATCAGTTTCAAACAAAATTTATGCTATTTATTTTTATCTTTGCTTTCCCCGGGTTTTTAGGTTACTATATATCAATCTATTCCTTTTTTTTTTGTTGAATTATAAAACAATATTGACTTTGATATTAAATGTCTTATAAATTACAAAAAACAAAGAAGAAATTTCCAGTAACGTAGGCAAAGTAAATGTTTGCTATGAAAAAGAAAGTTAGATTCGTTTTTAGTGTTCTTAAACACTCTTAACTATTTTTTTATAGAAATTGTGTATTTTAGTACGTGATTCTATGTAGGATTTTTTCCAGATTTAATGTCAGTACAATCGTTGGAAAGGTGATTTACTGTTACTGCTCGTCCAACTCATATCAACAACTTTTGGATTTACTTTGTTTTTAATCATTGATTTATTTTGTATTTCACTTATATATATTATTTGTTTATGATATTCTATTTTTATATATATATAGTTTCTATTTTTTGTTTACTTATTTCTTTTCATTATTTTTTTATCTGTTTAATTATTCATATTTATTTAGCTATCATATGATAAACACATTTAGTCTAAGTTCGTATTGCCCTTCAATGGGACAGATTGTATTATTTACTATTCAATAAAAAGTAAATAAAAAAAATATATTAACAAAAACTTCTCAAACGTTTTTATTTTATATCTTTGTTCATGGAAGTTGGGTCTGTACCATTCTGTGCCGCAAATAGTCACAAATCCGTAATAATTTTAGCGTGGATTAGAGGAGCCCTTCTGATGTTACGACAATTTTTGTTGTGGCAAGATTTCGAAGGGTCCAGTCCAGGAAAAAATTTCATGCAAAAATTCCAATTTTTCGATTGCTATAAATATTCTTATTTAAGACTTTTTTGAGAAGCGAAAAACGAATATCAACTCTTTTTTTCAAAAAAAATAATATATATATATACTCCCGAATTCTCCAAATTTCATCAGAACGTTATATACCATCCAAATCATCTTGCACAATCCCTATCAAGCACCTCCCATCCCTATAATCCTCCAAGAAGGTTGAAACGGCAGTGGCCTCGCGACCTTTTGTAAATTGTATATAGTGGAGTTCTGACAATGGCCAGATTCTCCACTCAAGACATGTGTATGTGTGTGTGTATGTGTATGTGGCTAAAGTGCTCTCGATCAATCTCCGCTGGCTTTAGTACCAGTGATGCGGTTGAGAGAGTAGCGCAGGATTCTCCTGGAGTTCCCTCGCCTGATTGTAAATAGTGTATATAGTGTATATGCTTAGTTTTAATTTTCTTATTTTTAGGTTATTTTATTTTAACATTTATTGTATATACTTTTGATTATTATTTTACTTCTATTTATTATATTTTTTTTGTATATAAAGTGTGAATGTTATCCTACCTCACTATAACCAATGTCCAAGAGACAGATTGTAAAAAAAACATTACTCCCACATTTCCTTGGTTTGTATAAACTGTTCCGATGTTTAATATTTTTTGAAAACTGCATTTGTATCTAGAGTTAAGATTCATTCCTTAATTTGTTGATTTCATACAACGTTTTTGTATTAGCATAGTGTAATGATATTAGTATCTTTAAACAAACATCCTAACAACATACAAATCTAAAATTTGACATACATAAGATATATTGAAATGTAATTCAATAATCAGTTTGGTGCCTCTAACCTATAAAGTTGCACACGGCCACTAAAATACAACCAAATAAATAAATATTAGTAAGCGGCTGTTCAGGATTTAGGAATCAAGACAGACTGACATACTTCTTCCTCAGCGATAAGTAGACTTGAAGATAAATATATTTGTACTGCCTGTCGTAGTCTAGACTGGAAGTTATCGCTCAGGTAGCTACGAAGTGTCATGGCTGAGAAGATAGTGTCCACTTTTTTATCCCTCCTTTATCTTATTCTATATCACATTCTGTTTAGGTAAAATACATACGTACACATGCACAGTATATATATATATATATATATATATATATATATATATATATATATATATATATATATATATATATATATTTACTTTCCTACCGCTACTAGGTAAAGAAAGCGTTGCAATTTCCAATATGCAGTGGTGCTCAGAAAGGGGTTTCATGGCGCAAATGGAACAGACAGCAGCAAGTGTAATTGTGTATGATCTACAACTTTTCTAATTCTACTTTTGCTTCCTCTGTTTTTAAGAAAATGTGAGCAATAAAATATGTTGGGAGTGGGTTGAGAGGGAGGAGGTAGGTTCTTGCGTCATCGATCTTGGGGGGATGGGCACCCCTGCCGAAGTGTGTTTTTTCCGACGTATCTTTACGTTTCAGATCCCTCTGGATCTAAAAAAAAAAAAACACATTTTCAGCCATTCATCTATCTGTATCACGATTATCTCGGAAACATATAGATCTATTTTGTTTTGTTTTGTAGGGTTTTGATTACCGATGCTTGTGAAACAAGTTGGTCTCTGCGTAATAGGAAAAAACATGTTTTTCCATAGACTATAGTGCAAAAACTTGATGAAACTTTCCTGTAATATTATATTATACTTCAAGTCCTTTCAATTTTCATATATGTTGTTTCTCCAAAAAAAAAAAAGAAAAACATTTTATGACCTAGTGTTACCCAAATTCGTCTTGGTCTTGCACTTTACAAGACCGCCTAATTGTTGTAAGATAAAAAAAAAAAAATAAGTTAATGCAAAATAGTTACTAATACTAGACATTTTTAGTTACTGTGTATAAACAATTGGTAGAAACTACATACTTTTGTATTTAACTCTTCCAATTTTTCATTCGGGATTTAGTTACGTGTCCCCATTCTGAATTTTTTTTTTTTTTTTTTCTGTCCTTCCCTACCTCGCCTTTTAGGCTATACGGGATATTCCTGGGCCGAAGGGTGAGGGCGGGGAATTTAAAATCCCCTCCGGCACCGGGATGCGAACTCATACTTTTTTAATCTTCTCAAATCTCTTATCCGGTTGCCAGGCAACTCGCGGTGTAGCGCACATGCTTTAGCCTATTCGGCCACCCCGCCCCCACCATTCTGAAAAATTGCAGTATGTCTCTATAGCAATATGCAAATAGTTAACTGCAAGCACTAGCGGATCTACGGGGGAAGTCTTTGGGGCTGAAGCTCCCCCCCAAATGGTAAAATATAACCATGTTTTATGGAAAAAAATATTAAAAAATTATCTCTTAAAGTGTTATTGTTCGTGCAATTACATTTAAAAAAACTTTAGGAATCAATTAAACACCATTTGATATAGGTAGTTAGTTTTTTTCTTTTTTTTCCAAAGTAATTGTCGTAATTTTTTTCTTTTTTTAAAAGTTTTCGGGCTAAAGCTCTCTCCAAAATTAAATCCTAGATCCGCTAGTGACTGCAAGACCATATTGTGTCTCGCATTTGGGCAACACTATTAGGATCCAACCCTCAAAGTATACATTCTATTCTAAAATTTGTATAATATCTTTTGAAAGGTAATTACATTCCCCAAAATACAAAAAAAAAGAAAATTATCGGAATCTATTAACGATGAAATAGCGTTTTATTTTCTACTCGTTTCATTACTTTCCTATTGCTACTAGATAATTGAAGTATTGCCATCGGGTCAAATTTTCAATTTACGGTTTCCAACGAATCCAAAATCCATCTATTTTTGAGAAGTTGCTAAATCTCTGACATCATCTATAACTGAATCGTCTAAATCAGACCAGTTTTAGCTAAGTTAGACTATATTGAATTTTATACATTAATTTTAATGATCGTTCATGTACCCATTTTCGTAGCTTTAGTTTATCGATGAAATCGTATTCTAATAATTTTTTCTCATAGATTTATACCAAAATTAATCTAACTCAATTGTATTTTGTTTAATTGACAAATTTATACTTGTATATATATGTCTTAGAAATTCGTGTGAGTGGACACACTAGATTTTTTCGTGTTATTTTATTATAAATAAAGTTGCATTTTACTGTTTATCTGAGAACATGAGGACGTAGAAAAAGACTGGGATGTGAGATCTATTACCGAATTGTCTTTAACTAAATTTGTCCCAACAATCTTCACTTTACAGTCCGTGATATAGACTCCTTTTTATCAAATTATTAATATGCGCCTAAAACCTCGGAAATAGGGTCATCTCATCGTAACCTACAACTATTTTATTTACGAAAATTCTCGGAATTGGAATGTTTTCAATCTGGTGATTAACAAACTTTGTCTATTTAATTAGATACTAAAAACACGTATACAACCATTTGCTTTCTATTTGAATCATAAGATAATTTGAGTACAAAATCGAGAAAGAAAAAGGGTGATTTTCAAAATTATTGGACCGTTTGGCTTGGCCTCCACCCCCAACATTTTAATAGTGAGGTTATATAGGCTAAATGGTCCAATATTTTTGTAGGCCACCTAATTTCTCGATTTTGTGTGTCAAGATAAATTATCTTAATATTCAAGTGAAAAGCAAATGGGTATTTCGAGTTTTTAGTACCTAATTAAATAGACAAAGTTTGCCGACATCCAGATTGAAAAAGAATTTTCGTAAATAAAATATTTGTAGGTTACGATGAGATGAAGCTATTTACGAAGTTTCAGGCGGATGTTAATAATTTGATAAAAAAGGAGTCTACCACGGACTATTTATGTACTCTACGTGAAAACTAATGTTTGTTTGTGATATGTGTGAATACATACTAATACTAATAAAAATACAGTTATACATATAATCTTCTCCAATTCAAGTCCTCAGTGTCCATTCCCTTTCAACAAGATCTCGACCTTCTGACCTTTACATCCCTTCTTACAGATCTGCCTCAGTTCAAAACTCCTTTATTGCTCACGATGTCAATTTTTGAAATTCCCTGCCTATCAAAATTCCTATTCCAAAAACAGTCAGATACTTGCTAATGTTTGATATTATACATTTATATTATATCATTCATCATCAAATGATATTACTATTTCATACTGTAAACTTCACTAGGGATTTTATCTTCCTACTCTTAATGCCACTGAATGCATCTGTTGTTTGTTTTTTCATTTTGTTTTATCCTTATACATATTATTTTATAATTTTGATATTATTCATTATTTAAATACTCTGACATATTATATTGTCAGATTCGTCTTACCTTTGTTAGCCGAAATAGTACAGCTTATTTTAAAGAAAAACTCAGTGTATTTTTTATTATTTTATTTCTCAAAAGTGTATAATTATAATTTTTCCTACTGTACATGTTTTAAGTGTCTTTTCATAGCTTTAAGTGTTTTGTATATAGATATATATATATTTTTTTTTTTTTTTTTGTATATAGCTTGTTTAACTAACATTTTTTTTTACTTTTTCATTTTTTTTTTGTTATTGTTTTATTTAGGCCAGATGTAGTCTTTTAATTATGTACTATTTTGTTATTCTAAAGGGACTTTGTCCCAGATGAAAGTTATTTTCTATTTCTATTTCTCAATATATAACATATCGTCAGTACCATGTTAAAGTAACGAATGTGCTACTTTAAACAGGTTCACATTTCTTACTTTAACGTATACTAATATTTCGGAATATGTTATATTTTGTATTACATTTTTTTATAAATTATATTTTATATATAGCTACCTGCCATTACTTTTCTTATACTATATATATATATATATATATATATATATATATATATATATATATATATATATATATATATATATATATATATTACTACAGCCCTCTCCACTTCCACTTCCCCTATCCAGGATAGATGCTATGACGAACGACCTGTCCCCTCTGCCTCCTAGATCTATCGACAGGTGTTAATGAGGCGAGCGACACTATGATATATTGTCTGGTGACTGATTGCTTCCCTAGGACCTTGGGTCTCGCTATATTCTCTAGCTCCTTTCTAATAATATCTTTATATTTATTATATGTGTATATGAAATATAAGTTCGATGAAATATGAAATTAATATACGAAGAGAAGGATGTTTGGGTTGATCAGTCAAATAAAAAGTGGCAAAAATAAATAATAATATTTATTTTTACTTCACTTACCTATATATGTAGTATATAGTAAGAGTAAGTATTGTAATCGTGAAAATGTTTGAATCTTAGTTTTTAACGGAAATACACGTTTTGGTCCTCTGAGTCTAAATAACAAAGTCTCGCAAAATGGTCTGTGTGCGCGCGTGTGTTTGTTAAGTCTAGCTCAAAAACGAAAGGTCGTCCGGAAGTGCACGGAAGCTTGCATCAGAGCTTTTTTATCTTTTACATAAAGATAAAGTGGTGTGAAACTTAATTTTCTATTTTTTATATTCTTCTAACCTCTTCACTTTTAATTTAATCAACTTCTAAACAAAATAAACTAAATTTATTAGCCTAGATAGCTATAATTACAACCAGACAACCATTTGTAAAGTTGTAGCTAAAATTAACCGTTCCATGATTTAGCGGTTATATTTAACATTGAACCAGTTTCTAGAATTCTGTCAAAAGTTATCCTTTCATTAAGTTGATAGATGAACCTCCATCTTGTTAATCTGATACATTAACAGGTGAGGAAGTCTCTTAGCCAATAGTGACTATATAGTAAGCTGTAATCACTGCCTTCCAAATCTGTTGCTTCTTTCCCAGCATCCGCTTCCTCTCTCTAATACATAAGCAATTATATGTATTCATGTTTATTTGTTCCCTTTTATAGCAGCAGAAGCTGCTTCTTGAAATCACATTTTGGCACGTATTAAAAAAAAAAAAAAAACAAGTTTTTCTTTGCAATTTGGATAAGTGTACCAGTGATGGACATAGTTAACGAAATGTTTGCCTTTTTAGGCTTATGAAGCCGTAATTATTATAATTATAAACTTCTCCGTGGGACATTTAAAATCTCTAGGTTTCCTTTTTCTATTTAATACTTTAAAATTGAAAGCATATTAAGTCATGCGGATATAATTTCCATTTAAAAAAAAACTTTGATACACACATGAAATTCAATTGTTCTAGTAATGGAGAGAGGGTCGCTACCAGTAATAACACATACTTCTACACAGAAAAATTCTAAAAATCTTTATTTTACTCTAAAGAATTTTTTTTTTTATTATTATTTAGATATATAATATTCTGTCACAGGGACAATAATTATATTGATAAATGAACACATTCACACCGTATATACAAAAAAAAAATTAACAAAAGTAAAATAATAAATAAAAACTATATACAATAAAAATATGAAATAACCTAAATATAATTAAATTAAAAACCCAAATCCCTCGCGCTACTCTCTCAACCGCCTCACCGGTGCTAAAGCCAGCGGAGATAGGAGCAACTATAAAGATTAGGTAACATAAATGTTCAATTTACTATTAGTAAAATTGTTAGTAGGAAGGTACGAAACACACTGATCTCAAAAGCAATATAGAAACATGAATGATTGGCATTTAAAAATTTTCTTTTGGAAACTTTTTTCATCCAGTTGTAAATAGAGGGCATTGTTCTTCAATATAGAAAAAAAAACTAGAACCTTCAAATCAACAATGAAGCTTTTTTATTTATATTTAAAATCCAATCCTGTCCATTATTGGGCCCCTGTCTATAAAACTGGTCCGTTCATCCTACCCCTTTTATGAAGCTATATAACGCGCAATTACTTAACAAGCGCCTGTTAATATAATTGAAGACTCTGGTTTAACAAACCTTTAAGGGCTATTTAGACTTCATTTGATATAGTTTCTTTTCATTTCTGCCAGAATAATTACTTTTATGGTCCAGTAAACCTTATAGACTCAAGTAATAATAATAATAATAATAATAATAAATTTTAGAGGCTAGAATTTTTCATCAGGCGCTGGCGGTGAAGTTCAACTTGTTAGATGACAAAACTCCATATTATAAGTACCACCCAAATAAACTCCTCCAAAAAGGTAGTCTCAAGCTCTACTGGGATGAATCGATAATAACTGACCATACTGTGCGTCACAATAAACCAGACATCCTTCTGATAGAAATGAGAGAGAAAAGAGCAGAGCTTATTGATGTCGGGATCCCCAATGATAATAATATAAGCTCCACTGTTGGAGAAAAACTGAGAAAATACCAGGAACTGGCAATCGAACTGAAGGAATTATACCATTTGGGGAACGTCACCACCACTCCAATTATAATATCCTCCAATGGATTGATACCAAAGACAACAGTGGCAGGCACGATGGGATTAAAATTACCTCTTGAAGTGCTGAAAGAGGCCCAGCACTCAGTTCTCTTGGATACGGCACGTATTGTTTGAAAGTTTTTAAACGTCTAAAAAGTAATAGATATTAATCTGAAGTGGCTGGACTTCTGGTCTCCCACCTCAGAAACTTACCCCGCAAAGCGAGAATAAAGAATGGAAATAATAATAATAAGTTTGTTTAAACTTAATAAAGTAACCGCTAGGGGCATTGTGATCTCCAGCAATGGCCTGATAGCAGTGTCTACTGTGGAAGCTACTCACAGGCTAACCCTTCCAACTCTTGTAATGAATGAATTTCAGAAAGCTGTGAATGAATGAATGAATGAATGAATGAAAATAATTTTATCATTCTGGGACTAGTGTCCCTTTAGAACAAGTTACAAATACAGAATATATATATTAATATTCTGGTGTGTCCATAAAATACAATTAAATATTTACATAATGATTAGGAATACAATAAAATTATAGATAATAAAAAGATATGAAAACGTGTATAAAAATAAAATAAACAGAGAAAGTAAATTAAGTAAACAAAATATCAATGAATCACAAAATAACCAAAGTATCTGGGTGTACTTTGAGATTCTTACAGCTTAGGTTTTTAAGTGCATTTCGTGATCAATCGGATTGGGAATAGAGTAGGTGTTTGAAGAGGAGAGATTTGAAAGAGGATATTGATTTTGCGTGTCGAATATCTGAGTTTATAGAGTTCCAGAGGGAGAAAACTTGTATTAAAAAGGATTTATCAAATGCAGCAGTTCGGTGAGGAGGAGGATAGAGGTCGGACACACGGGATCTGGTGGGACGGGATTGAAAGGAGCGTTGAAGCTGTGCTGTTGAATACTGCCAGAATTGTAAGAAGCTTTCTCAACATCCAATAGAAATTAAAATAGAATATACCTGAGGTGGTTGGAGTTGATTACCTCCCTATCAAGTAAAAATAAAATAAAAAATAAAACCTTTTGTAAAAGTGTTGACAAATAATTAAATAATTAATAATAATAAAAGGCTTAGCGAACACGAAGCTGCGATGCTGACTCAGTCGCTTCTCACTCAAGACTTAAGTAGTACTAACTTTTTTTTTTATTTTTTATTTATTTATTTAATGAAATTGACAACTAGTAAAAATGCACGCAATTATGACATGAACAGACTTCAAGAGATACTGCCCAGTGGTAGCACTCCCTGTTTAATTCCAGGTGAGAAGATCACGAGGCCATCTTCTTCTCAGACGCAACACAGGGGGGATTATCAGGAATCGAGGAAGAAGCAAACCTGGAAACAAGTGGATTCGGATGGGACTGGAGTTAATCATGAAAGGTTAGGTATCTGGCTCGGGCTAAATCAGCGGCATACGGAACATTAAGGTCTTTATGAATGGTTTTATTTGTGAAAAAATATGGGGCATTAAGGATTTTACGAAGGTTTTTGGATTGTAAAGATAGGATACGATAGGAAATCGATGTTATGGTAGAGCTCCACAGCTCAACTCCGTATGTCCGCAGAGGTCTTATTATGGTTATGTAGATGAGTCTTTTGTAATTAATTGAAAGTTTAGAGCGTTTGTCTTGTAAGTGTTGGAGCAGTCGGAAACGTCAAGCAGTTTCTTGTCGTTTCAGTCAATAATAATTTAAAACGTTCTAATCTTAATTTTCAATCTTTTCGACCTGGTCGTTAAAGAAATGTTCGATCTCCTTCCTCCCCCCTTCCAACCCATATTGTTTAGCGTTGGATATGAATCACTTTCAAAGCCCACGATGTGGGAATTGCAATTGACTAATTCATAGCACCGCCATTGGGTCATCCGTCAACTGCAAACTGCTAGTGGCAATTGTGTCATGGCTGAATTAAAGTCATCAACTAATTGCCGTTCAATTGTTAATTGCAGCTGGTCACATCTCTCCTCATCAATGGTTGGTGGGGTTTTATATTGTATATACGCTAGAACTCTAGAGTCACTGTCTAGTTACAAAGTGCATGTTATTCTAAGTAAAATGGACCTTATCTGCCATTCCGCTGCTTTCGAACATGGCGGCGGATTGAATAGAATATTAGGCCAGTAACTTAAGGTTTGAAACCTGTGAGCTCCATCAGACTCCTAGAGGCAACTCACACCGACTGAGAATAGGAGTGGAGTACCTTACCCTCTGTACTTTGATCGCGAATCATTATGATATTTTGTAAGTACTATCGATAAGTTTGGCCCATAGACGGTCTATATAGACCCTCATGCGCTTGCTGACTTGGTGCAGCCATAATCCATGGATCTAGACCGATTTGTCACTGTCTACGTACCTACAGGTGCTCTGCTGCTGCCCAATGATCGGTACCAACGTGAGGTTGGGTGACCTTTTCAATCTGTACTCTCGCAAGCAATATATTTCTGTAAGAAGACCAAAGATTTACCTGGTCTGTAGCGCTAACCGAAAAAAAAATACAATAAAACAAGACAACAATCGAATATATTATTGTAAGATGGGTGCCAGGAAAAGTAATAAATAAATACAATTGAGATTCTACGAGTATATTATATTGTTCACCATGCATGTAACTATATCGATAAACTAAATTATATACATAATAAATATATTAACATTTACAATAAATAATAACTAACTAATAAAAAAATCTATTAAAATAACATGTACCTATAAATAATTAAAATAACAATAACAACATGCGCATGCTAGATATATTTCTATGTAATGATAATTAATAGGATGCTCGTGAAATAACTATTGTTAAATAATATCACAGGCAATAAATAGTTCAATTCACAATCAGACGTCAATCTCCAGAAGATATCGTATTATTTGACGTCCTAGCATGACATCCCCACTGCTCGTATGGATTTATCCTAATAGAAGTGTAATCTTCTGTTGTGGCTTCTTTTTAACAGATTGTAATGTTAACATGGGAGACATGGTTCCTTCGCCATTTTTTCGAATCTTCCTACTGTTTCCTCAACTTAGTGTAGCCACCGCTGATATTTCGCAGCTCCAGTCCTCCAGAATACAAAGCTCCCCTCCCTCCCCCACACAATTATACATTTAACATGAGGGAGAGGAGGTCTTCTTTCATAATACAGATACATTCCTAGATCTCTGATGTCTGATACATTTCTAGGTATGTGAGTCATTCCCAAAACCGATTACCATCTCTTATGAAACACAGGTATAAAGTTTAGAGAAGAGGGGAGATACAAATACAACAAAAAAGATTAAGATGATAAAAACCTTAAAGGAAAGTGATCTAATATTATTTCTTTCTTTTTATCTCCACACTACTGAAGGTAGGGAAGCTTTGTATTCTCTAACAGGGCTTAAATGGCTAATTTTCAATATTAGCTTCCTTTAAAGTACCTCTAATTTTTATTATTTGAAACTATTAACGATTTCACATCGATCCCTAATATAAAAAAATGTTAGATATAAAATATGAAGGAATTTGATAAATAACTAAAGGGAAAATAAAAGATCGTAACGGATATCATTTATAATGGAGAAACCAAAGAAATACCAGCGTGCCCGAGCTCACTCGAAAGATTAGAACAGGCTTCCATACCTAACATGAGCTTAATATAACACGGGCTCCGACAATATTATATACCTATACATATGCGGTTTTCATAAATGTTTTCGTTAGTACTATTGAATATTTAATTTTATAGATTATAGCGTTCTAAATATTAATCAATATAATTTTGACATATTATTTCGTGTCTGAAAATACTTAGAAGAGGGTGGTAAGTTAAAGTTGTGTGATGCGCCCACCGCACCATATTTTTTTATTTGTTCGGGCGCCAATTTTTCAAATTCAATTTTAATATATTAATCAGACATATCGTTATAATACTCAATAAAGAAATTAAAAAAAAAAAAAAATAATATTTGTTTCTTTGTTACTAAATTATTTGATAAAAAAATGGACATGGTGTCCTTCACCTCCGGGATTCAGATATAAACATATACATGCTAAGACTCGATTGCATGATACTTTTCCAACGGATATGAAAAGATAAGGTAGCGTTATGAATCCGGATCACGTCGCCAGTAAATAGAATATCAAAATGAAGGAGACTCGCACGAAGAGAAGAGTGGAGGCCAATCAATGAGCTTCGCACGGCCCTCCAGATGTCACGGGCAGGCACCGAACCCGTCCGAATTCAGGCCAACCTGCGCCAGCCGCGATGTCGAAGGTGCGATGGAAGCCGTGCCGGGCGCCGGCAGTCCTCTGTCGGCTGTCGTAGAGGTCTGCTCCGCTGCTGACCAGGTTCGAGTCGCAGCTCTGGAGAGGACAACTGTTGAGCAGGTACATCGCTTATTTGTGTGCACGCTCTATCAGGAGGATATGTGCATTGGTTGTGCAATCGCAGTAACTGGAATTAACTTGTGTGTATACCTGTTAGCAGAGGTGCCCCCAGAAGGGGGTTCCATGGTTCCAAATTTGAGAGGGCCTTTTTGTTTTTGAATATTTAAGGGGATACAGTTCTAGGATATTTTGAATTTTCGAAATGAAAAATTTCAAACCAGGTAACAAGAAGAAAGCATAGAATAAACCAGTGAAACTGTACTTTATATAACTTATGATTTCTAAAATTATACTTTAGCTTGAACTGTTATTAAAAGAGGATAGCAATAAAATATTTTGGAAGAAGGAGTGGAGGAGTTCAAGCGCCATTGACCTTGTGGGGAATTGGCACCTCTGCCTGTTAGTACATAACACGGACTTTATACGATTTTTTACTTTAACTTACCTATATATGTAATATATAGTAAAGGAAAGTATTTTGATCGTGAAAATTTTTGAATCTCAGTTTTCGACGGAAATACACGTTTTGAGATCCTCTGAATCCAAATAACCAAGTCTCGCAAAATGGTCTGAGTGTGAACAGTCTAGCTCAAAAATGAAAAGTCGTACGAAAGTGAAATTGCATATTTAAGTTTATTATATGCTAGGGATGTTACAATAACTTTTTCGTCAAAAATCGACAGATCAAATGTATATGTTCATAGTATTATCGGAGTTCGTAATATATTAAGACCCTGTTACATATGGCCTGTTGTAATCTTTCGGATGAGCTCGGGTACGCTCGTACTCTTTTGGTACCTGCATTACAACTATTATCCGTTACGATCTCTTATTTCTCCTTACTTAACTGTCAAATTTTTTCATGGTTTTGTATTTAACTATATTTTATATCAAAGATTAATGTGAAGTGGTTCATTATTTCATTTTAGATTTAACATTTTTTTTATATTAGAGATCAATGTGAAATGATTAATTGTTTCAAATAAAAACAATTAATGGTACTTTAGACGAAGCTAATATTGAAAATTAGCCATTTAAGCCCTGTTAGAAAAGACCAATCAGAATAAAACGTACATTATATTTAAAACTGCTTAATAGCACACTGATATAGTGAGATTAATCAAAATGATTGGAACCATTTTTGAGAAAATCGTAAAAATGTGTTAAATCAGTTGTATAAAGTACCACTTCCGGTTTACCGATTTTGACAAAAAGGTTGCTGTAACATCCAAGGCTTATAAAAACCTCAAATATGCAATTTCACTTTCATACGACTTTTCGTTTTTGTACTAGACTCGTCACATACATACACACAGACACTAGTGGATCCAGAATTTGTTTTTGTTTTTTGGGAGGGGGCTTCAGCCGGACAGATTTTTTTTTTCTCATATACATATAAAGATAATTAATTTGAAAAAAAATAAAGAAATTAACTACCTTTATGAAATGGTGTTTAAGTGGTTCTTGAAGTCCAATTAAATGTAATTACAAGAACAAGAATACTTAGATAGTTTTAATACTTAGAGATAGTTTTTAAATTTCAAAAACATGGTTATATTTTACCATTTTTGGGGAGAGAGGGGGGCTTCAGCCCGAAAGCCCTCCCTCCCCCCCTCCGTAGATCCGTCTGTGCACACAGACACATACATGCACAGACCATTTTGCGGGACTTGGTTATTTGGACTCAAGAGACCTCAAAACATGTATTTCTGTTGATTCGAAAATTTTCACGATCGCAATCAATACTGTCCCTTACTATATTTTTAACTAAGTAGGTAAGTGAAAGACAAAATTACTCATTTCCTGTTCTGGATTGGATTGTGTATTTTCTGTTACATCCATGGTCTGTTTTTTGTCTCCTTGTGTTTTGGACATTTATGTTACACTCTGTACATTAATAATACATTAATTATACACTCTTAAGTTTAGGAACAAACAATTTGCGTCAGTTAAATTAATCTGTATGGAGAGAATATTAATGTAAATATTATTTTATCTTTATTAATAATCCTCGATGAAGAGAATTTATCACGGAATACCTTTGTTTAATTAGAAACGGTTTAGTGAGAAATTGTTTAATTAGTGCAGTATGAATGCCAATATTATTATTTCCAGGAATTCATTGAAGTTTTATTTAATGAATGAAACCAACGGCAACGGATTAGTTCATTCAAAGGGATGAATTAATTAGTGTTTCTACTGACTTCATGTTTAATTTAGTCTAATTGAATTCTATTGAATCTCATTCATGAATCATTATTATTATTATTGTCAATAAAACTTGTTAATATTTTCATGTGGAACAGAATTAGGAAGAATAACAGGATAGGATGTATATGAAGTTTCCGGAAATAGTATGATGAAATTTGATAAATATTTTTTTATTTATATTCTAAGCTTTAAAAGATTCATCAAGATAAGAATTTTATTTGTGAATAACTGAAAAAGGTACTAAACTGCTATGTATTGTGAATAGATATTAAAGTACAGATATGAATGTGTAAAAGTAGAAATAAAAAGATTGAAAACTTTTCCAATTTTCCAAAAATTATTATGTTCTAATTTCGACCACTGGGCAAACACTTGTTTATATAAATGACTCCTCAATTTTGAAGTTAACTTTCTAAGAGACAAAAAACTAAGGTATATGCTTTAGACTATACGATAGAGGTTTTATATAGACGATACAGCGAAGTTAATAATAAGAAATATGAATTATAAATAATAGTAGAGATGGTTGACCGTTATATAATAGAGAAGGAGTTGATTGGGGGGTGCGGACAAATAAATAATGTGAGAAGGAGTTAGTCGAGGGTGCGGTCAAATAAATAAAAAATTAAAATATATTAATTATTTTTAATTTTTGCGGACGTTTCGACCCACTTTGCAGGTCGTCTTCAGGGCTACAAAAGATACAAAACATGTTGAAAATAAAAAATAAATATAAGTATTTATAAAATAAGAAGAAGTTGTCAGATACAGAAATAAAAGATGGTATCTGAGATATAGTGGGTGACAATGTAGTTAAATATTAAGTATTATATATGTAGAAGATACAAATAAATGGAAAATAAGTAGGAATAAAAATTTAAAAAAAGGAGAATATAGCTTTATTTTTATTTTTATTCCTATTTATTGTCCATTTATTTGTTTCTTCTACATATATAATTCTTAATATTTAACTGCATTGTCACCCACTATATCTCAGATACCATCTTTTATTTCTGTATCTGACAACTTCTTCTTATTTTATATATATTTATATTTATTTTTTATTTTCAACATATTAAACGTCGGCAAAAATTAAAAATAATTAATATATTTTAATTTTTTATTTATTTGACCGCACCCTCGACTACCTCCTTCTCATATTATATCAACGTTCAACCATCTCTACATCATTACAAATAAATAATAAATTTTAAAAATAGTTTTGTTAATTATTAGGCCGACATTTCGATCCACCTTGCCAAGTCTTCATCAGGGCTACAAAAGATACAAAATATAAATTATCCATGGTGAAAATAATAATAATAAACGGTAGTAAATACCAAACCGGACATTGTATTAATTGGTCGGAACAAAGTGGGTATTTCATTGATATAGCGGTCCCAACCGATGATGATAATATCGATAAGACTATTTCTGAAAAGATTAGGAAATATCAAGACTTGTGCCAAGAGCTTCGGCAACTTTACAAACTGAATCAAGTCCTAGTATTTCCAATTGTAATTTCCAGCAATGGCTTCATCCCAGACGGAAGCATTCGCTCTGTCGGCCTTGGTCCGGGTAGGTAAACATTTCTGGCAAAAGTCAAGAAAGTGTGAAATTCGAAAATAATAATTCATTTATTTTATTTTCACCATGTATCTTTCTATATATTTTGTATCTTTTGTAGCCCTGATGAAAACCTGCAAGGTGGGTCGAAAAGTCGGCGTAGTAATTAAAAATACTATTTTTAAAATTTAGTATGTATTTGACCGCACCCCTCCAATCAACTCCTTCTCAAAATATATTTTCATTCATTCATTATCTTTTTCCCTTTTCGCCTCGCTAACACGGAGTCGCATTAAGATACAATTTTGAATTATAGCCTTTTAAAGATAGAGGATGAAATGCTGAATAATTTCCTCGCTTACAGTATTCAGGCCTGATTTTTAGTTTCTTATATATTTTAATCCATATGTAAAAACGCTGCAAATTATTTCACAATGGTTAATTATTTCCAATTATACATCTAAAGTAACATTACCATCCGAGTTACAAAGAAAAATAAACAAAAGGTGATTCCAATTATTAGAATAAACTTTGTTTTTTTTAATCGTTAGTAATATGCTTTAAAAAAAATAGCATTGTTTCAGTACCACATTCAAAATTTAAAAACCAAACCAAGGATATAACATTTGGAGTAGAACATATTAAAAAACATCTAGAGACCACATCTTTGCTAATAATTGTCCGATTTTAAAGACTATTTTTTTGTTTTTTTAGGAAATTTCTTAAACTTATAAAAAACCGTATGTAATATAAACAAAAAAGTGTATACTTTTTAAGTTATTCGGAATTTAATTTTACCAACCATCGTAACTTTTTTCCAGCTTCTTTTCGTTGAAGTATATTATATAGATAAATTTAAAGGGCATCGAGAAAATGACTTTAGCGAAGCTTCATTGAAATCTGTAAATTCGTTTAGGCGCAACAGTCTATAGCAACGCAGTTTTTTCGGCTGCCATTTTGAAAGTAAAAGGCGGATAGTAATGCCGATGAAGGAGGATCATCCTCAGGTGACCTCTGATTTTATATCAAACTTTGAAAAAAAAAAAAAGTCCATTAGTTTTGGAGAAAATGCGCGGACGGCGGACGGACAAAAAAAGTGTATTCGTTTTTTGAATTCTAGGCATCCTGAAACGTGAAACCTCAAATTTTGAGAGGGGGTTAAGTTTTTGAATTTTTTGGTCGATCACAATGGTTGATTATTGAAGATAATAAACAAAAACATTTCAATTAATCGACTCTATTCGACTTTACCCGACCTTTAACACTTTCTAAATGTGACGGATCAATCTTATTCATTCATAAAAAAGTGTAAAATACGCCTAACGAAGTTTTAAATAAAACATTAAAAAGTAGTTTGAAAACTACTGCTATATTAAACTATATCAAGGTATGACAACAGATGAGGTGTCATTATTTCAACATTGATTTTCGTAGGATAAAGTTATTCAAAACATCCTTGGTCCTGTTCAGTTTGCGAGTTATATATGACGCCATTCTCCTTATTTATTTCCTTCTAATGTAACGAAGTAACTATCTGATAAGAAGAATGAAGATTGAAGGACAGAGCTGTTGTGAAGAGTAGCCTTGAATGATGGGACGCACAGACTATTTGTCGCCCGAGGATGAAGATGAATTGAGAGTGGTTAGGCTGAGTTAGAGATATCATCCCCGATCTTCGCTCTACTATTGTTTAGCCTCTACTGCGTAACATAGCTACTGGATAACGATAACATTATCGTATAAACTATTTGTTTTATTACTTTCACTTACCTTTATATGTAATATATAGTAAGGGAAAGTATTGCGATCGTGAAAATTTTCGAATCTGAGTTTTTAACGTGAAATACACGTTTTGAGATACTCGGAGTCCAAATAACCAAGTCCTGCAAAATCTTCTGTATGTTAACAGTCTAGCTCAAAAACGAAAAGTAGTACGAAACTGTTATTAAGAATATAAGATAGTTATCCTCATACCAGACAAGAAATCGCTTGACGTTTCCGATTACTTCAGCACTTACTAGACAAACGCTTTAAACTTCCAATTAATTACAAAAGACTCATATACATGACTATAATAAGTCCTATTTGGACTAACGGAGTTGAGCTGTGGGGTTCCACTAAACCATCGAATTCCTCCTTCGTATCCAATCCTTACAATCCAAAATCCTTCGTAAATTCCTCAATGCTCCCTACTTTGTTACAAATAAAACCACCCATAATGACCTTAATGTTCCTTTTGTTTCAGATCTGGCCCAATCCAGATACTTATCCTTCCATAATAAACTTCAGAATCATCCCAACCCTCTCGTTTCTAACCTGCTTTCTCTTCAATTCCAGATAACCCTCCGAGGAGTCTGAAAAAAATATGGTCCCGTGATCTCGTAATGTAGACATATCATTGGGTAGTTTCTAAACAAGTGTTTACACGTCATTATATCCATATGTTCAAATTTACCATGCAGTTGTAAATATAATTAAGAAATAAAAAAATAAGAAAAGATAGTTATATGTCTTAGATGTGACAGCAATTTTTTTCTTATAATCGCCTAACTGGAAGTACCACTTTTTATCAATGGTGAAACAAATTTTTACAATTTCTCAAAAAACGACACTATCAATTTTAATTAAACTCTGTGTATCTTTGTACAATTAAGTGGTTTTTAATATCATTTAGGTCTTATCCCCATTGATGTCACTTTACAGGGCTTAAATACCTAATGTTCATATACGTCTGCCTCTAAAGTATCTTTAGTATGGTTTATTTTAAATAATTTATCATCTCACATTATTTAGAGTGACGAAAAAAATGGTAAATATAACTTTTGAAAGAATTTGATAACTGAATAAAGGAGAAAAAAATAAAAATGCTTATCCAAGCATACGAAAATGAATTCCCGAAAATACTAGTCAGAAGTTTAGGTATAATATATCGTTGGAAAGCGGAGAATTTTAGAAAAAAACAATATCTAATATAGAAAGTTGTAGAAGATAACGGAGAGTGGCGAAAAAATTATAAATAATAATTTTTGAAAACTAATAATATTTAACGTAAATCACATGTTTTCAAGGAAATTAAATGAAATTTACTAACTAAATATAAACTTTTAAAATATTTTTAGGTTTGAAAAAAGTATTTAAAATTCACGTAAACAAGGTAACGGCATTGTACTTGTGTGAAAGAAGAATTGAAATATAAAATCATTTCATGTTTGTATAAAGCAGATGTTCATAACCTTAAATATATTTACTGTAGTTTAATAACTCCAGATCTGATATTATATTTAAATAATTAAGTATCCATCGTCCGTTTATTCCGAAAAATGACCATGTAACCTTTTAGAAAATCAAATTAGTGAATAATTTAATTTTCTTTTTGTGATATTCCAACAGTATTAACTTACAATGACAACTTTTGATCTGTCTATGACAGTTAATGGAAATCTGTTAATTCCATTTTAGTAAACTTTACATTGGGAAATAACAGTTTAATAACTAATAGTCCTACAATCCATAAAAAAATAGGAGTTTTATTATTTTAATGGTATTTATGATTTGTTAGCTGTAAGCTCTTAGCTTTAGCTCGGTTAAAAATTCAATTAAAAAAAATTATAATAGTCCAACATGACCAGAAAATAATTTCTATTCAAAGTATAGCGATAAGTCAAAGTTGTGTGTTGCGCACACCAGATTTTTTTTTTGTTTCTTCTTCATTTACTTGTAGGCCGATCTGCTCTGCCTCTCTTATCAAAGAGTCTTAGCGAGTTTCTCAATGCCTTCTTGATTACTTCCAAGGACAGCTATATCATCTGTGTGTATAACCTAGAATTTTATGATTCATTCCGACGTGCGCCCCTCCATTTTCTTGTGATGTTCTTATCACTTTCTCCAGCGCTAAAACAGACAATTTTTCTAAAAGAAATTTGAATGGCGGTTATTCGGGTTTCGAGAAAATTTTATTTATGTTAACATGTAGTAATATCGATAGGAGAGATACTGCATACTTTTTAATCTATAATATTACATTATTATCGATCATTGGCTTTCTTTAATAAGATTTCTTAGGACACATAACATATTATAATCTCTAAGCGGTTTTCATGTCCATCGTCATTTAAGGTAGCCTTAAAACGTTTCGCAGTTTAGATACAGGCAGATAAGGATGGTTTTCGAAAGGGATCCGCCATGTTTACAAATCGGTGATGACTAGATTATATAGTTTGTTATATCGTAGGCCCCGGTCATCACGTCATCCTCTGGGGATGACCTCATCCGGATCGAAGCTGCTACCCTTCCGATTTGCCCGGAAGCTACATCCAGGAGGATCTGCAATTCATGGAGGTATCGAGGAGGCGGTGGCTCGGCCAGAACAGCTGTGTCAGATTTAAAAACCTATATTATGCTACTCTTCGCCATGTTGTGTCATGTCTCAACCTTATCATTATAATTTATTCTGGAACCGCTAGTTGTACATTTTTTTATTTATAATGTTATAATCCTATGTTATTATATGCATATATGGCTTATTAATGTATCCGCGAACTCTTTAGAATCCGGCAATAAACAGATGTATGTATATTTGCTCCAAAATTAAGTATCATAACAACACAACATGTTTCTATTATACGTATATTCATTATGTCATCATTAAGCTTTAATTACTATTAATAATTTCAAAATGCGTAAGTACTACCCCCTAGGTCTTTTCTGACCTAACGTAATAAAAACCTATTAAAAAAACCCTGCAAATTATTTCACAATGTTTTATTATTTTCAAGCAATTATACATCTAAAGTAACATTACCTTCTTAGTTACAAAGAAAAATAAATAAAAGGTGATTCCAATTATTGGACTAAACTTTATTTTTTTTAATCATTAGTTATATGCTAAAAAAAAATAGCGTTACTTCAGTAACACATTAAAAATTTAAAAACCAAACAAACAATATACCATTTGGAGTAAAACATATAAAAAAGAACTGAAGGCCATATCTTTTCTCCTAATTGTTGATTTTAACTATTTTTTTTTTTAAGGAAATTCCACAAACTTTTTGAAAAAAAACGTAAACTTTTTGAGTTTCGGAATTTTAATTTTACCATCCCTCGTAACTTTTTTTTATATTCGAAGGTACATTCGTTTAGGAGCTACAGTCTATAGCGACCGCCATTTTGAAAGTAAAAGGCGGATAGTAATGTCGATGAAGGAGGATCATCCTCGAGTGACCACTGATTTTATGTCCAAATTTGAAGAAAAAAAAAATTGGTCCAGTAGTTTCGGAGAAAACGCACGGACGGCAGACGGACAAACAAAAATTGTATTCGTTTTTCGAATTCTACGTATCCTGAAACGTGAGACCTCAAATTTTGAGAGGGGGTTTAGTTTTTTGAATTTTTTGGTCGATCACAATAGTTGATTGAAAATAATAAACCGAAAGTAAATAAGAACTCATAATTTTTTGGCAATGTGATACATTTTTTTATACATGAACTCTTAAGAAAACAAATTGAATTAAATAGATAATTTCAAAATGTCACATTAAAAATCTAACTAAAAAAGCAAACATTTGATAAAAAAAAAACAACGAAGGTATGTGCTTTAGACCACACGATTTTAGTATCTGAAATATTTTAATCCATATGTTCAACTAACCTTTGGTGAACCCCCATACCAGACTGAAACGACTAGAAACCGCCCGACGTTTCCGACTACTCCCAGCACTTACTAGACAAACGCTCTAAGCTCACAATAAATTACAAACGACTCATATATATTACTATAATAAGGCCTATTTGGACTTACGGGATCGAGCTTTGGGGCTCTACTAAACCATCAAATTCCTCTCGTATCCAATCGCTACAATCCAAAACCCTTCGTAAAATCCTTAATGCTCCCTACTTTATCACAAATAAAATAATCCATAAAGACCTCAATGTTCCATATGTTTCCGATTTGACCAAATCCAGATACCTATCCTTCCATAATAAACTTCATAACCATCCGAATCTCCTCATGTAGACAAATTATTAGAGTGCTACCAATGGGTAGTTTCTCAACAAGCGTGTTTCATGTGATAATATTCCTATGTACACATTTACTTGATGTATTCATACTAATACAGTTGTAAATATCATAATAAAAGTTAAAAAAAAAAAAAAGTTAAAGAATGAAATTAAGTGTATTTGTCGTGGATGTAGAATTTTATTGTTGGGATGCTTAAGTCTTTATGTATTAGGTGCGTTGATAATTTTTCTTAGATTTTTTTATTGTGTTGTTTGTAGTTTATTTATGTATGTTTGTTTTAACGAACCCCGAAGTTCTGTTCCGTATGTCCAAATTGGTCCCCGTATAGTGTTGTAGATCTGTCGCTTGTTTCATAAGTTAAGTGAGGATCTGTTGCTCAGAAGATGTGAGAGTTGGTTATGTCGTCTAGTCAGTTCTTGTCTTTTTGATATGATTTAAATGGATTATTTCCATTGCTCTTAAAAGATAAAGGTTTTAATGTTTTAAAGTCTCCCTTGATCAGAATTATATATTAATACCATATTTCATGCGGATCTAGAAATTCGTTCCCCTTGAACCTGGCTTTAAAAATGATTAAGGATACGAGTTTTTCTTAGACAAAAATAAAGCTTTTCTCTTTAGCTAATGTGGCAAACAAAATAGTACAAAAAAATAAATGGAGAACATGAGGGATGTTGAGCGGATGCCAGACCACATCTTTTAGTAGTTAAAAACTAGCCCTGTCTCTTTCCATTCCTTCCTCGCTAGTTTCCTTCTAATGTCCTTCTTGTTTTTGTTTTTTTTTCTTCCTTTACTTATCCAAGATGTTTCAGACCATTTATAATCTCTGTCATACTTATTTTCTTTTACACATTAACTTTCAACTTTTATATAAAAAAAACTAGCTGTAATCAGTATCGTTGTTATTTTATTTTTATCATTAAATTTTAATTTACTTTGTAAGAGTCTTAAGAAGAACTTTCATTCATACCCAGAGATACAGTACTCTATCTACAGTATAGAAGAACTATAACGTCATTTTTGTGTTTAAATGGTTGACTGTCGTGTATAATGAAGAGAAGAATAGTTGGGGTGATCAGTCAAATAAGAAAGCAAAAATAAATGATAATATTTATTTTGACATTTGTCGACGTTTCGACCTGAAGTTCAGGCCATCATCAGGGCTTTAGTTCAAACTTCGTCAGATAACCGTTAGAGATGACGTCACAATACATCTCTTCTCTCCCTCCTCCATTGCTACCATTTTCTCTTTCTTATACGTTGTCTGTACATCTTGATAGACTTTACAATATCTCAATTTTCTATCTAACTATTCTATTCGCAATATCTTAATTTTACTATTTATTTTCATTTCTTATATAACTTCATATTCCTTTTCTCTGTATTACATTTTATTCTAAGATTCCCATTTTAATAGTTATGTCACCTTTTTTTTTATTATGTTTACTTCATCATTCCACACTTTGAATTGGTTATTATTATTTATCTCTTAGTTCTTACTATTGTCATTATTCTAACAACTTCGTTTTACTTTATACTTTTTTTTACCTACACTACTTATGTTTCTCATACCTTGTTATCTGGTTCTTTTCTTAGACCTAATGAAGGCCTGAATTTCAGGTCGAAACGTCGGCATATGTAAAAATAAATATTATCATTTATTTTTGCCTTCTTATTTGACTGATCACCCCAACTATTCTTCTCTTTAATATAGCATCGTTTGCTTGTTACCATCATACGATTCGTTCTTATTTATAACGTAAATAAAATTATTGGCAAAGATTCGAATATCCTCCTCTAAGAAGATATGTCCAAATATAGACGACCATCCTTCCACAAACTGAACTGCTCATTCACAGAAAGCCGTTGACCTTTCGCTCAAACCTAACCGAGCCATCTTGACAAATCCTGACGATTCGAGAATAGCATTCGAAAATAAAATTACTTTAGCTCTTCATTATATTAGACGCTTATATCCAAAGCAAACCTTAGTCATTGCTGAGAATATTTTAGGAAACGCAAAAAAATATATATATTTTCTATTTCAATTGAAACTATCAAAACCAATATATTTTAAAAATAAATTAAGAAAATCTTTATTTTTGTAACATATTCCCGAAAATCACTGATTCTTACAATAGTATTTATAAAACATAAAACTCGAAACTAAACACCAAAATGCTTCCATGACAGCATTTGCTGATGACATAGCTGTCTCAAGTAGCAGTACGAATGCCAAAAAAGCTATGCAGCAGGCGGAAATAGCTTGTGAAAAAATTGCAGAACTGCTAAAAATCCTAAACATAGACGTTAATCCGGAAAAGACGAAAAGAATTATATTTTCATACCAAAAAGGGAAAAAGAAAATGCCAAACGAATTCAAAATTAACAATAAAAGTATTAAATTATCGACTGACTTAACATATCTCGGTATTCACTTCGACAGACATTTAAAATTTACTAGACGTACAGACTCCAAAATTTAATTCGGACAACAAACCTATCTTTACGCCTAAAGCTTCTAGTCTATACAAGTATAATACTGCCGGCTCTGTTGTATGGTGCACCTCTGTTCGAACACATCAGCAAAACAACTGGGAAAAGATTACAATATTTCCAAAATGGAATAATTAGAAAAATTTTAAGAGGAACCACGCTGCAGAGAAAGAAGACAGTGGATATTCAAGCAACACTAAATTTATCAACTATAAAAGAATTTCTGGCAAAACGAAAAAAATCATTTTTCGAAAAATCCCAACAATTGGCAAACCCTCTTTTCAACAACTTATCACCAGCCCAAATTCCAAAACGTTGGCAACAAATCACGTGAAATAGATGTTTTATTAATTTAGTTGTAAGCCCTAGAGGATAAGGTCAACTCAAGCCTGAGGTGAGCCCCATCACCTGTTATTATATTACAGATTAAGAACAAAATAATTATAAACGACAAAAAAAAAAAATACACCTTACAATGCTTTTAAGCAGTAAAAGAACTACTACGAAAACAATGAAAAGGTTCCAAGTGAAAAATAAATAAAGAGTGGATATTAAAAAAAAAAAATGTTTTAATTAGGTCCTTTTTGGAAAGAAATAAACTTTGAAGCCCATTTTTGGAAGAAGAAAAAAAAAAGGACACTTCATTGGGGATTGTTTTGAGAAGAAAAATCTGGTGCGGTGCGCGCATCACAAAACTTTCACTTACCCCACCCTCTTAGCAGAAATAAGTATTTTCAAACAAAGCGAAGTAGAAGTGAAATATATAGACTCTATATTTATTTATATTTCATTGTGGGTATTTTTATTTGTATAAGTACCCTCATATATATAAATTTTAATATTTATATATCTGTCATCTATACTATTAAATATTAATTAATACCAACAATAGCATTTATGAAAACTAATAATACAAACAAAGCATTTATTATATGAATGTATATTCGTTCCTCAATTACAACTATTCTCCGTTATGATCTCTTATTTCTCCTTTAGTTATTTATCAAATTCTTTCATATTTCTTATTTAACCATTTTTCAAATTATAAATTAATGTGAAATGGTCAATTGTTTCAAATAAAAAAAAAAAATAAAGGTACTTTATAGAGTAAGCTAATATTGAAAATTAGCCATTTAAGCCCTGTTAGAGAACATCAATCAGAATAATAACTGAATTTTATTTAAAACTGCTTAATTAACTGCTGACTTTATGCTTTTATTTATGGTATGTTACTCGAAATATAAATTCTATAAAATCATAGTTCCCTCCAAAAATTCATAATCCCCTCAAAATTTTGAGGGCACAAGTTGTCACCCCCTTATTCAGATTCATAGGACGTATATTATGTGTGTTTTTTTCTGTTGGCTTTACAGACCTTGAAGTTCTTTTGCCGCCTTAACAAGCCTGCTCCATCTCTGCCTGTCTTGGGCTATTTCTTTCCACTTTGCATTATGTTAATTCAATAAAATTTAATTATGGTTTAATATCTTCTTATTTTTTTCTAACGTAGAAGCATTCCGATTTATTGACATTGTGATAAATTATATTTTTAAAAAATAAGATTTAATTGTTTATTATTATTATTAGTTTAATTAATCCAAACTATATTATACATAAAAACTAATATACAAAATTAACCTAATATTTAAATGACAATTCAATAATATTGTATTGACATAAACAGGAATAATAAGTCCCTATAAGGGTACTGTATTCGGATATGGTAAACCGGAAGACAAACGGATCACTTCCGTTAAAGAGGTCGTTGCCACTGCCATTAGCATATCGACGTGACAAATGGACAAGATTTTTTTTTATTTATCAAAATTTAAAAAACATAGAATTCTTTGAGAATTGAATTATAGAAATATTAATTTAAACTTAATTAATTTTAATTTTGCATTAATTTCCATGTAACTATTATAATTTTAATTTTTCTGTTTTTTCTTTTTTTTTTTTAATTTGAATCTGAAAAAAAAAATGTATATTTAATTTTCAAATTGTGAAAAAATATAAGTGAATTCATTTCTCAAGATGAAATATAGGGTGGATTTCGAGAAAGCGGTGGAAATAAAATTTATTCGAGTTGGGAATGATTAAAAAGCGGCTATCTGTTCTAATAAATCTAAAATACTATTTCTTTTTTAATATGGATATTATTAAACTTATTTGAACGAAATATATTATTTTAGGCAGTGGTTTTAAAAACTTATCACGTTTTCGTTTCTGTCGTATTTCATCCCAACCCAAATAGATTTAGCCTTGTATCATTTATATATCTTTTTTTTTTTAAGTTATAAACTTAATCAAAATTATGTTATACGTTTTTCTGAAATAATTGCTTAAAATAAATTTAGTGATTATAAAAAATAAATAAATTCATAAAATACGGAATTATAATATCGCTACTGTTAGTGCAAAAGGTAGGTCGTATGGAAAAATTGGTTTTATTTCTTTAGGGATTATAATCAGGGATCCAGGATTTAATTTTGGGAGCTTCTGCCCTAAAGTTTTTTTTTTAAGTGAATACTTCTTTAGACGCGTTTTGTACTTTTTTGTGGAGAGTGAATTAGATTGAGCCGTCAGATTTCCGACGTGTAACGCTCGGATAGAGTCGGCTAATTGAAGTGTTTTTGCATATGAATTAAAACATCTCAAAAACTATAAATCGGACCTGCATTTTGTTACCGTGGGAAACGTTTACCATTTCATCTTCTTTATAATGAGCTATTATTCAAAATTGTATTTTAACTTGTCGCCGTGGTAGACAGGCGAAAATGGAAACAATACAACTAAACCGATTATAACGAATGCCGAAGACCAAATTATAACGAGTTTTATGGAAGATATGGATTAAAATATCTCAGAAACTAAAAATCGGATCTGCATACTGTAAGTGAAGAAAATGTTCAGCATTTCATCCTCTTTATAATGAACTATTATTTATAATTTACATTTCACATTATTAATCTCGCCTTGTATTTTTTTCCACACATACATTAGTTTTTTTTTTCATATATATGTATATATATATATATATATATATATATATATATATATATATATATATATATATATATATATATATAGCGATAATTACTTTGGGGAAAAAAGAAAGAAACCAACTACCTATGTGAGGTGTTTAAGTGATTCTTGAAGTCCTGTTAAATGTAATTACACGAAAAATAATACTTTAAGAGATAATTTTTTTTTTTCTGTAAAACATGGTTATATTTAACCATTTTGTGAGGGGACTTCAGCCCAAAAGCCTCCCCCCTCCCTTAATCAGTATAATTTCATATTTTATTTCCCTCAACTATTTTTCTATTTAGCTGACTACTTATAGCAGTTGTAGACTATAAAATGCCACTTGT
The DNA here is from genome assembly GCA_928085145.1 of Nezara viridula. Classification (NCBI taxonomy): domain Eukaryota; kingdom Metazoa; phylum Arthropoda; class Insecta; order Hemiptera; family Pentatomidae; genus Nezara; species Nezara viridula. The sequence continues at coordinate 7,780,253 of OV725080.1, read as the reverse complement.
AACGCAAAGATAATAAACATGTAAAATTGAACCACGTTTTGCACTAATAATAGCTATACGAATAAATATTAATGAATAACGTATATTATTGTAAACATTCAGTGTTTTTTAGAACCCTTAAGTAACAATCAAGTCTTCCTTTTTCAGTATAAAGACTTTGTGACAACTATCGATTTTAAAATCTATACTGAAAATAAAGGGATTTATTTTTCATTTTTACCATAGTTTTATTATTTTATTTCTATGGTGTCTTCTTAGATATTCTTCATATTTTTTCTTTCTCCAAATAAATTGAAATAAGGCCCTTAATTTATTTTATATCAATTACATTGTATGAGCAAAATTATTGTGAATAATAATTAAAGAGCTGCCTAAGGTTCATTTCGGTGGCAACACTGTTAATCGTCTGTCTTGCTTTTGTTTTTGTTATTTTTTTTATATTTATTCAATAATTATTGTATAATTTTCTGTAGTATTTATTAAATCGTAGTATTTTAAATTTGTTTATTTTATTAACATGCATAAAATTATATTAGGTTTATTTTTATAATTTATTGGATATCTTAATCAAGTGGCAACACTGCGTAGAATTGTTTACATTGATGTGTAAGTTTTTTAGCTTCGGTTTGTAAATGATTGTTTTTTTAACATTATTAAGAAAACGCTACGCTTTTTTGTCAAAAAGGGACTAAGGAGTTTTTTTTGCTACCCACAGGGGTTTTTAGTTCAAGGTGAAATTTAGAAGTTTCTATCAGCTGTTTGTTTTCACTTCGCATTCGTCCAATGAGAGGTGTATAAGGTGAAGGATTTATCATAGTTTGTTATTTTTCTTTAATGGCGTGTGATTACAATGAAAAATAATCGGAAAACTCAAGTATGCCCTGTTGATGGGTATAAGTGTTAACAGGTGCGCTCGTCGCCCGATCGGGTCTGTCCCACGTTTCGGATTATTAAGGTTTTTAAAAGACCTTGAAGAAAAAAAGAAAGAAAAAAAGTTACGCCGTGAGTTTGTGTAGGCTCTCTTAGTTGAGTGATGTCATAGTTAGGTGTGGTCTCCCTAGTCTTCCTTCCGCCACCACGTCAGAACTCAATTGAAGAGGTTAGGGCCTGCACATGTCGTGTGGCTCCAGTGAAAGTCCATTCCAGAAGTGGGGAGGGATCTGTTACGAAATCCCTTAGCTTAGGTCACAGATGCTCCTCTTACAACTGTTGCCATATTCCAAAGATTGCCACAGTCCTGAAGGGGGTACCGCGGCTTGCAGAGTTCCAGGGACAGAAATAGCTCAGCTGGAATAAGAGGGGACTAAAATTATACAGGCAAAAGGCCAGTGCTCTCTGATGTGTTCGACAGAAATGTGTTAAGAAGAAGAAAAAAAAATATATATATTTATATTTGTTGTGTGTGTTAGCTTGTGTTAAAAAAATTAAATAAAAAAATTGTTGAGTGATATGTTCTGTTTGTGATGTCAGATGTGGATATGAGTGTAGACTTCTTGGTGGAACTATGCCATGGTAGTGAGACCATGGTGTTTGGCCTGTCAGTACCTTCTTGCTCATGAGTATGAGGGTAATAACAAGCCTAAGTTTCCATATAAACCTTGGAAGAAACCGAAACCGAGGTCTTACAACAAGGTACTTGAATGTTAATCATTTAAATAAATAAAAAACGAAGCAAGATATTTAGAATATATTTTCTTTAAAATATTTAAGAAAACTAATAGTCAATTTATTAAAAAAGATCTCCAATATATTTATCGTATATTTCTGTAAATCACATGTATTCTTCACATTTGACACCTGTTGAATTTTATCTCTTAACGCATTCTTATCTAACAGATAAATAGGATTCCAGAATATAGATATCTGTAATGACATACTACAAGTACGTGAAATTTATAATAATATTAAATGGTTTTGCAACAATATTCCATTTCGATAGTTATATAGGTTGACATTTAGAACACCTGTTTAATTTTTTCATCCTATGAACTTCATTGATTATCAGTTCATAGTATTAAGACAAAGTTAATCTTATATCTGTCTAATATACATTTTTAAAAATTAATTTGATACTATCAGAATTAAAGTGACTTTAACATGAATGTTAATCATTTAAATAAATAAATGAGAAGCAACATATTTAGAAAATATTTAAGAAAACTAATAGTCAATTCAAAGACAAATTAAAATCGTTTTATTAAAAAAGATCTCCAATATATTTATCGTATATTTCTGTAAATCACATGTATTCTAGACAGATTTGACACCTGTTGAATTTTATCACTTAATACACCTCATATATATTCTTATCTAACAGATAATAGGATTCCAGAATATACATATTTGTGTGAGTGACATACTACAAGTATGTGAAATTTTTAATAATATTAAATGGTTTTGCAACAAGCTTTCAGTTCGATAGTTATATAGCTTGACATTTAGAACACCTGTTTCATTTTTTCATCCTATGAACTTCATTGATTATCAGTTCATAGTGTTAAGACAAAGTTAATCTTGTATCTGTCTAATATACATTTTTAATTATTTTTAATAATTAATTTGATAAAGTCAGAATTAAATTAACTTTTGTCAGTTATGACATATTAATAAAGGCACGTTGGTAACACTAAAAAATGTATATTTAAACGTGTTAATCATTTTTTTTTCATATCAAATTTCGAGATGATTATCCAATTTAAAAAAAAATATTTATTGATACGTCACTATCATTTTCAGCTACTGAATCTCCAATACCGGAATACTTACAAAATTTTGAGATTATTTTTCTGTAGTGCTTCCAACTCGATAAAATAATTACAAACTGTAAAACTATATATATTACAAATACTATTTTTTAAAATCTGAAGATATTTTTCTATCATTCTACAGCACTATCATTCTTAGCTACTTAATCTCCCATACCGGGATACTTAAAACTTTGAGATTATTTTTCCTTAGTGCTTCCAACACTATAAAATTATTGCGAACTGTAAAACTATATATATTACAAATACTATTTTTTTTAAATCTGTAGATATTTTTCTATTCCAATCAGTTCATTTATAATTTATTGAGAAATAAACTAATATTCTGAACAAGTTGTAGAATTTCAAACACAAAAAAAAAACTGAAAATAGATTTGTCTGGTTTTGAAATTCTTTGCTTCATACATACATTTAGGTAAATGTGAAAGCATCTTAAGCAATACGAAACACCTGTTCTATTTAATTCAAAGTAAAGATCAAATATTTTTTTTAAAACAGTAATAAGAATAGTACACAATTTAAAAATTAATAAAAACAGGTGGCTAGTTTTATTCGTTTAATTCTGTATTAGTTACAATAAAATTTAAGGTTGTTGCCCAACATATATGTTTATGGAAAAGCATGATTAGTTTGAGATCTGCTCTCTATCGTCTCTATTATATTTATAGTTTGTTTTATTAATTTATTGACATTATAAAATAACATAATATATGCCAAAAATCAAAGAATTTTTAGAACAGTTATTTTATTTTGATTTGAGTCATGCATTTTGTTTTGTTTTTTTGTTTTTTTTTTTGTTCTTACTCATAATAAAATCTTTTAACTCAATAATCTAGTGTTAATTTTTTAAATAGTTGAAAATCATTTGAATTATAAGGTTTTGTCTAATGAAAATGTAACAAGTGGTTAATAAATGTTTTAATAAATTTGCCTTTAGCATTTTGTACCACATCATTACTTTTGGATAATTATATTTTTAGTAAATATCTTTAGACCCTCAAAAGAGTCAGTTAATATGCCGTGAAGAACTTCAGACTTGTATGATCAATCTCAAAAGGAAATTAATTAAGTCGTGTAGTAAAATTTGCCCTTCCTTATTAATTTCATACCAGAACTATCTTTGATTCAACCAGATCTTAGTTATGAAACTAACGCAACTCTTTTCATTACTATGTTATATTTTATTTTTTCTCTTTAACTATATTATATTTTCACTTGTATGTGTTTTATGATAACCTTATTTTTTACTAATATTATAATTATTTCTGTTTCAGAACTACTCGAGGGAATCTATCCTTAGTCAGAAAGTCGGGACCCCACCTCATACCACCCTCCAAAGGCACACTAAAGCAAACAAAAGTCTCCTCCTACCTAGGTAAGTTTAACTATAATATTTATCTCAAATGTAGTTAAAATAATAAGACATTTTTTATTTAAATAATTTATATATTATTCTATCTGTAAACAGATGGACTAAAAGTTTTCTTTTTAATAGATTGAAGATTTTCTAACTTTTTTTAGTCATTAATTCTAGTATTAAATAAAAATAAAAGTCTGCCAAGTAACGTCAGTATAGCTTCCTCACCGTTTTCATTTTCTAAAAAATATCTATATTAAGGTCTACAATTTTTGGTTTGAGAATAAAATCTCTGGAAGAAGCCATTGTCGGAAATTCAGTAACCCCTCAACATATTCGGGCTTGATATCCACAAGTTTTGTTTGTTAACAAATACTAAAATGCGAAAGAGTTGCGCATTTGCAGATAATTCGTAATTAAAAAAAAATAAGTTGACAGGCGCAAATAAATTTTTTATAGACCAAAAAAAAAATTCCAGTGCATACTGAATAAGTATATCGCTACTGTTAGTGCAAAAGGACGTATATAAAAAATGGGTGTTTTACAGCAGAACTAATTATTTCTTTATGATTTATTAGTATAATTTTATATTTTATTGCCCTCTGCTATTTTTTATAGTAGTAGACTACTTATATCAATTGCAGAATAGATAATGTCAAAAATTTAAAACTTTTACATATGAACTTTTGCACTTAAAGTAGTGATATATACTTAATATGTATGTTTTCACTTGTAAAATGGATGGAACCAAAAATTCAACTTTTTTTTCGGTTCATAGCTAGCAAGACCAATACTTTTCGAGGAAATCGAATGTACGATAAGCTGGTTGATCATCAATAGATGTAAATATAATCATAAAAAAGACTTTTTCTTATCAAATCCTGAGGAAAAATTAATTTAAATTTACTGAGAATTACAAGAAATCTATTTAGCGGCAGTAACTGTCTCTAACGTTTGAAATCGAACAAACAATATCTTATAAAATAACTTTTTGAATAAAACCTAAAATTTTATAACCCCATAAAAATATTGTATTAACCTAACTTCGACTCGACATGGTTAATGCCTTCCATATTTCACAGCCATCATATTGTTAACAGTTATTTATATTAATATGGAATGTTAAATGAAATTGATACTAGACAATTTCTGAACTATTCTCATTTTCTCCAAGTTTGGGTCAAATTGAACAAGTTGTATTCAAACTACAGGTGTGTCATATAATGCATTTCCTGATCTGAAAGCGGAAGTATGGTTTTTGGAGTAGTGGCTAAAATTTTATAAAATTCATACATACTTGATTATCTGTTTATCAATCAATTCCCTCCAGATTTGAGCCAAATGGAACGTACGGTTTAAGAAATATAGACATATCTAGGAAAACATGTTTGCTCATATAGAAGAGAAAATAAAGGACAGATTTCAATGAAATTGATACTATGTTATTTTTTTATTTATACCTACTTTTTTTCTAACTTTGAACCAAATCGAACTAGCCGTTTTTGAAATATTGGCATCTCTAAAAAAATATGATTGCGTGTTTGTAAGTGGAAGTCCTGGATAGAATTTGATGAAATTGATATGGGACCATCTAGACACCAACTCGCACAATCCTTGAAAATTTCATAAAAATCAGATAAACGGTAGTAGGTGATATAGCCGTTACATCGATTTGACTACAGACAAATAGATGCCAAACCAAATTTGATCCTTGATATCTGAAATGTAAACGCGAGTGGAAATTTTCGATTCTGAGCACAAAATATTTTTTGACCTCTTGCACGATTACAATGCTTTCCTACCTTCATGAGGAAGCAAAATTATAATCTAAATAGAAGAAAATGATTGTTTTAGAAATTTAATATATTTTTATTTTTCCCATTAGTTTCTGTAATTAAAAAATAATTCTTTCTTTCTGTGATATACCTTTCTGTTTCTATCTTATCTTTCTATGATAGAAACAGCTGAATCTAATTGTAATATTACTTCTTAAATTATTTTGACAATCATATATATATATTCATATTTATTTTATTTTTTGTCTTGTAACATAGGTTTTACTTCCCTCACGGGAAAGTACAAAATCAAGCCGAACGCCACCTTATCCAAGAAGCTATAAGAACTGTCTTTCTCAGTCTTCCCAACCAGCAAGCTACCTTGGATAAATTTGGAGCTGTTACCAAAGTATGTCCTTTCAATATATATTTATTATAAAAAAATAATATTTATAAATATAATTATAATAAACCATTAAATATATAATATAAAGTAAAAGAGTTTAAAAAACTCAAAAGAGACATTTAATGTTAGGTTAAAATATGAAAAATTCCAATCACTCAACCTTATGTCTCTAATATATAGATAAAGAATAAAAATTTGTCAACGTTTCGCCAATTCATTCATCATCAGAACATAAAGTAAAAGAAACCGAAAATTACCACTCCATGACATCCAACTGCATCCAGTATGCTTGTGTATTGCAATATACAGTATACCTGAATCGGCAAAACGTTGATGGGTTTTTTTATTCTTTACCTATATTTTGGAGACGTGAGGCTGTGTGGTTGGAATTTTTCAAATTATAACCTAATATAAATTAATTTATTTCCATCATTTAAAATCTTTTAATTATTAATATTTACTACAATATTTTTTATATTTAGAATAGAATAGAAAATAATTTTACTCTGGGACAAAGTCCCTTTAGAATAACAAAAAAGTACAAAATTAAAATATTATATCTGGCCTAAATAAAAACATTAGTTAAACATACTATATACAAAATTTTAATAAAAATCTATATATAAAACACTTGAAACCATGCTAAATCACTTAAAACTATGTACAGTGGTAAAAAATAAATATACTTTTAGAAAAAAATAAAATAAAAAATACATTACATTCTTCTTAGCAGTAAACTCTGTGTTTCTCTAAAAAAAAAAAAATAAAAAAGAAAGTCGAATCTGATAGTAAGTATTTAAATGATGAGTTGTCCTTATTATATTTATCTCCCTTATTTATTTATTTTTTTCTATTAATTCATTTCTTGTGCTTATTTTGCAGGCTTGTGGATGCCCGCTTTACTGGAAAGCTCCTTTATTTATCGCATGCGGAGGCGAAAAGCTGGGCTATGTCGAACTGAATATGGTTCTAGACTATTGGAGGGAGTAAGTAGAAAATAAAATAAATAGCTTTGTATTTCTACATTATGTCGGTAACTGTGACGGTTATAGCCTTGCCATCAACTCTCATCGGATATCAAATGTGTAAATATGAAATCAGAATTCGTCCGTAGATGGCTCTAATTGTTAATTTAGCTACCATTATAACCGCATTATTTGTGCCATTTTGTTTCTTCGACGGCTGGCAAATATTTTCAACTCAAAACAAAACAAGTTTCATATAACAGCATTGTTTTTAATTGTGTAGAACATATCGAGTATTGTGCGTACATACTACGATTTGCTGACAGTAGTTTTCTGTTACCATTTTTAAAAAACTGCTATCACATCAAGTACTTATAAAAAGTTACAATGATTATACTCTTGGTAATAATAGTTATTAGAGCGGTTTAAAAAATTCATAAGTGGCGATTTTGTCTTGACGGTATGATCTTTTATGAGCTGCTAGAATCTGGTGAAAACATTGATACTGAACGCTACTGATAGCAAATAATCTATTTGAATTGAGTATTTTCTGAAAAATTACCGTAATATCAAAAAAGTGAACTCAAAGTAATTTTGCATCATGATAATAAATTATCAGATACAGCAAAGCCAGTGATGGAAACGATTTAGGTGTATTTCCTGTAAGAAAATTTGAGTTTCATATTTGCACACCTGTAAACCTGGAAAGTTGCTGTTATAACAGTGTTTACTGTCATGATAGTGAACTGTACATGTCATAGCTGTGACAACTATTGCCGTGATCACTACCATATGTAAACGCATTAACTGTATACTGCAATAGTGGTTGTCCAGGTTACAACACTATATATTTTTTTTTATTAATTTAGTTGGCTTTGTTCAAATAACCACATCAGCTGTTCTTTTAAATGTGTAGTGGTCAGCAGTGTTGCCGTTCATACGAGGATTGACCAGCCTCGTACCTCGTATATAATTTTTGCTGACGTATGCAGTTATATTTTTATGAATGAAGTTTAGATTTGTTTTAGAATTATTTTTACTGTGTTATTATTTATATTAATATATAATACTTAACTTCTTTTGCTTTATAGACAAATAAGTTGCAATCATATCTATTTTAATTAGAGTATGATTTTTATTTCCTTCATAAAATCTTGATTGTTTATATATGTTTTTTTTTTAATTTTCTAGAACAGAAATTTTTTTAAAAAATTACTGTCATTTTTAAAAAAATATTTTCGATTTTTATCAAAAATAAAATATATAAAGTATATAATATTCCTTCATAATTATTATTGCCCTCATAATATGATTGTAACATGATGCATTTAAATAATTAAAATTAAGAAAAATAAAATTAATCTCAATTATATGTTACCTAGTTTCGAACATCGATGAAGTCATAATAATGTGTTTTTTTTATTTTTAAGAATGATAGAAATATTGTATCCTTTAAAAAGTTTATTTTGCTATTTTAATTTGTATTGAAAGTTTTTCAATAGTATCTAAAAGTATATGCACTTTTTTATATATTTAATTGCATGCTTTAAATTGAACTCACTTTACTTGATGATTAATTAACTTAAAAAAAAAATGTAAAAAGGCCTTAAAATATATGAATAAATCTTAAAATATATGATGAAATCATAATAATGTGTTTTGTTTGTTTTTTTTGTTTTTTTTTAATAATGATAGAAATATTGTATCCTTTAAAAAGTTTATTTTGCTGTTTTAATTTGTATTGAAAGTTTTTCAATAGTTTCTAAAAATATATGCACTTTTTTATATATATAATTGCATGCTTTAAATTGATCTCATTTTACTTGATGATTAATTAACTTTAAAAAACAAAATAATAAGGCCTTAAAATATATGGATAGAGATAATAAGCAAAGCTCTGATCTAATTTTACTTTAAAAAAACAAAACAATAACATTGGACCTACAATAATGGTTCGAATTTTCAATGAGCAGGCATACGAGGTTTGAGGTATGAGGATTTGTTACAGTACGCGCGGTGGTTAGTCAGTGGTGGTCAGTCAGCTGTTTATTATCTTCCATTTTCCATCTGTTAACAGTCAATATGTAGATAAGGACAATGTCATGTCAATTCTCCCGAGACAAAAAATTGACACCGAGGAAATCAAGTTTTATTTAATACACTTTAATCACAAAAATACAATTACAATTTAATACATCTTTTTTAAACTTTAAGAATTATAATAATAATAATAAAAGGCTTAGCGAACCCGAAGGTTCGATGCCGACACCACCAATCGCTTATTACACACCTCCCTCCACCGTTCGCCGTCCAAACCCAGTCCCTTCAGATCGGCTTTAATGCAATCTTCCCACCTTCGCTTCGGTCTACCCCTCGGACGCTTACCATTCGGTACCGCAAATATTAACCTTTTAGGAATTCTCTCGTTACTAAGCCCAACAACTTTACAAGCCCATTTGATTCGCCGCGATGAAATTACCTCAATTATATTACTCGGATACAGCTCACGCAATTCGGCGTTGTGTAACCGTCTGAACTCTCCGGTTAACTCATCCTTCTTCGGTCCGAATATTCTACGCAATACTTTATTTTCAAAAACCTTAAGACGCTGCTCATCCCTTAATGTAAGCGGCCAAGTTTCGCATCCATAAAGAACTGTAGGCAAGATAATTGTTTTATAGATTCTAATTTTTAAGTTTCGGGACAAGAGGCGCGAACTAAGTAGTTTTGTCACAGAAAAATAACAAGCATTTCCCGCCTTCAGTCTAACCTTAATCTCTTCTTCAATTTCGTTTTTTCTAGTTATCGTAGAACCTAGATACCTAAATTTATCTACCTGTTCAAACATATTATCATCTATATCGATATCACCAGTAGTATCGCCATTTTTGCAGCTAACCATATATTTTGTTTTATCCACGTTTATTTCGAGTCCTAGTTCTTTACCGGCTTTCATTAACGTTGTCGTATTTAGTTTTATAGTTTCAACGTCTTCGCTTAACAGTACCAGATCATCAGCATAGCCCAGCACGGATGTTGTCCCACCCAGATCCAACCCTTTCTCGGTACGCATTACCTCCCTAATGGCATGTTCTATGCCAAATTGAACAGGACAGGCGAAAGGGAATCCCCCTGTTTTAAACCCGAACGAACCTCAAATTTTTCGGACAAATTAATACCGATTCTAACTTTATTGAGTGTCTCCGTCAAGCACATCCTGACTAGATTTACTAGTTTTTTTGGAATCCCCTGCTCGATTAGAATATTATACAGTTTCTGGCGGTCAATAGAATCGTAAGCCTTTTTAAAATCTATATACAGCTGGTGAACAATACCGTTATACTCCAATTTTTTCTCTAATATTTGCCGTAAAGAAAATATTTGATCAATTGTCGAACGATTCCGTCTAAATCCGCATTGGTAGTCTCCGATAATTTCCTCGGCGTATTCCGTGATTCGACTGGTTAAGATTGAAGTGAATATTTTATAACATACCGGAAGGAGTGAAATTCCTCGATAGTTATTACAATCCGTCCTCGGACCCTTTTTGTGAATCGGAATAAGAATAGATTCTTTCCATTCTTCAGGTAATTTCTCGTTCACCCAGATCTTTTCAACCAACCGATGTATTTTAGAAACTCCAGCTTCTCCGCATGCCTTAATTAGTTCAGTAGGAATATTATCGATTCCCGCTGTTTTATATGATTTTAATTTTCCGATAGCTAATTCAACTTCCTCTTTACTTGGTCCTTCTATTAACGGTTCAGCACTCTGGTACTCAGAAGGAGGACACAGATCATAATTTCCCGTATTTAAAATATTGTCAAAGTGGTCCTTAAACTTATTCAATATGTCAACCGGATCGGTCAGAATATTGTTATTATCATCCCTAATTCCGGACGTTACGGGTCCTACATATTTACGTGATCTGTTTATACCTTTGTACATGTCTCTTAAGTTATTTTCGATTCTATTAGTTTCTATTTCAATTATTTTATTTTTAAGATACTCCCTTTTTTTATTTTTGAGCAATTTTGTCGTTTCGTTCTTTGAGGTTCGGAAGTATTCCAGATTGTCTTCGCTAGGATTATTTAGAGCTTTTAATTTAGCGGCTTTTCGTTTTTCGCACATGTTTAAGCAATCTTCATCAAACCACGGTTTGTTATTCTTATTTTCCTTTTTTCCTAGGCACGAGTTACCGACCGCTTTTATATTATCCCTGATCTCTACCCATAACTTGTCAATATCCTCGTGATCCTCGTCAGGAAGCTCTAAAGCTTCAAACCTATTCTTAACATCTAGCTCGAATTGGTTTCTAATTGATGGATTTTTTAATTTTTCCAAATTAAAATTCTCAAAATCGAAACGGTTTTCTTTTCTCTTTTTTATATTAAGTTTTTGTCGAAGTTTCGCGATTACTAATTCATGATCCGACCCACATTCTGCTCCGCGATAAGACCGTACATTGATTATACTGCTTTGCCAGCTGTGTTGTATCAAGACATGATCTATTTGATTTCGTGTTTGCGAATCCGGTGATGTCCAAGTATATTTATGAATATCCTTATGTTTAAACGTCGTACTTTTAATTATCAGGTTTTTCGAGATGGCAAAGTTTATCAGACGGATCCCATTATCATTACTATATTCGTGCAAACTTTCTTTACCAATCGTCGGAATATAAACTTCTTCCCTTCCTACCTTTGCGTTCGCGTCACCTACAATTATTTTCATGTAGTTTCGCGGTAGTTTATCATAAACCCATTCGAGTTTATCGTAAAATTCACTTTTGACTTCATCGTCACTGTCTTCGGTCGGACAATGTATGTTTATTAATGCGATTTTAATCCAACGTCCCTGAAATATAGCTACCGAAATTCTATCACTAAAGAATTGTACGTCCTTCAAAGCGGATAGTAATCTACTCCTAATTAGAAACCCGGTACCCAAACAATGATTCCCGCTTCCTCCGTACCAAATGATGTACTTTCCTTCCCTCATCGAGCCCTCCCCTGGCCAGCGAACCTCTTGCAGAGCCACGACATCCAAATTGTACCCATTTACCTCATTCGCGACCGATTTTAGCCCCCCTGCTGTGTTTAAACTCCTTACGTTCCACGTACCAATATTTAAATCCCTATATTTCAACTTGCGCCATGAATCCCCTAAAGCAGTCCCCACCCGGAGACCCGAACGGGGGACTAGTTTACCTCCGGATAATGAGCGTTTTACCTTAGGGAGATCCATGACTATTTGTGGTGTTTGGTGAACTAAAGATATGTGAGTAGGGCGTTCAATCCTACGTCACACCCTCCAGCAAGTCTGGTGGGCCCCTTCCTCCAGCAAGTCTGGAGGTCCCCTCCCTCCAGCAAGTCTGGAGGGCCCCTCTCATTGTTGGTCAGCGAGTCCATCGGACTTAGCCGGGAGGAACTTCCAAGGAATTTCCACCGACCATCCCCACATCCGCCACCCGTGGGACGCTCCCCATACGCGGCAATGAGCCCGCGCGAGGTTAAGAATTATAACCATGTTGATATAATATTTTTTTTTATATTTGTTCTCCAAATTTCTAAAAATAGTTATTCGTTCTTTCTTGATGCAATGATTAGTTAATGGTTTTTCCCTTAGTATAAATAAAATAATTTCTTTAGTTTGATATGAATTTCTCTCCCTATTTAAATATTAATTTATTTTATTTTTTCAGGTTGACCTCTACCTACCATGACCCCTCATCCAAGTTCCTGAAAATCCTTAGCCGCAGCCAGAACAGGGATTACCTCATTCCCGAAGATTTCATGCCCCTCGTTCAAGATGTCGTGGATACACATCCTGGGCTAACCTTCCTCAAGGAAGCTGTAGAATTTCATTCTAGATATGTTCATACTGTAAGTAATTGTATGTAAGGGATGGGGTGTATTTTCTCTTTATAAAATAATTATTTTATATTATAAGACCTTTAGAATTGTTTTCATTTTGTCAAATTAATTATCATTAACTCTTTTTTTTTAGGTGATTTCACGAATTTATTATTGTGTGAACAGTTCGTGGACAGGCAGGATAACGTTACAAGAACTTCGTAAGAGTAACCTTTTGCCAGTTATCTCGCTACTCGAAAAAGAAGAAGACATCAACCAAGTTACACAATATTTTAGCTATGAACATTTTTATGTAATATATTGCAAATTCTGGGAGCTGGACCGAGACCACGATTTATTTATTGATAAGCATGACCTCGCCCGCCATAGTGATCATGGTAAATAACACTTCCTAACCATATTGCAGTATATAGCTGAAAAGGAACTGTATTGATAGTATTCAAATCTGCTCTTTTTTTATTTATTTAATATACCAAAATTTTATGAGAAAGTTTTCTGTCATGGATTCGCTACATTTAAAATTTCTATTTCGTAATGTTTCTATTTGCAACACAGGATTTTGTGTGCTCTCGTACCTTTTAAAATTATAAGGTTAAAAACTATAATTAATTTACATTTACTTATCAGAATTCTAAATTCTTATCAGAATTCTATATCAAATCTAGCCCTACTCATAAAATAAGCTAGCATAATTTATTTTGAACAATTTCTTTTAGATGTGTTTATTACTTGTCATTTAGTTGGTTAAAAATGATAAAGTAATAATAAAGAATTGCTCTTTAAATCGAGAGTGATTATTTAATAAATTAGACTTATAGGCAAAAAGTAAGGAGATAATAATTAATGTAAAAAGGTCAAAACTAGAAACTAATAAATAATATTTTTATTTCAGCTCTCTCTACCCGCCTCATCGATCGAATTTTTTCTGGTGCCGTTACCAGAGGAAGGCAGTCCAAAGATACAGACAAACAAAACAAGATGTCGTATACCGAGTTTGTTTGGTTTTTGTTAGCCGAAGAAGACAAATCTCATCCCAGAGCCATAGAATACTGGTTCAGGTAAGGAGATGTCCTTTATATTCATCTCTTTTGTTTATTAAATTTATCTGAGAGATCCATATAATTGAGGACATAAATACGTGCACTTATTACCAATAATAAAGGTAAATAATATATTTACTGAACAGCCTTATAATAAAAAACTTATATTATTATTACATAATATATTCTCTTCCCATCTTTCCGCAGACAATATTTCCTTGGATCTTTCCTATTCCAAACGATCAACACCCGACACCCTTCCTACATCTACAGTCTCCTACAGTTCAAACCCGTGGTCCTCTCCCTGAAAACAAGATCCCGTGTTTCCGACCTTTATATCCCTTCCCATAGAACTAAGACGTTTGAATATTCTTTTATTGCCCGATCCACTGCCTTCTGGAAGTCCTTGCCATCTGATATCCGCCATGCCTCTTCCTTGTCCTCATTTAAATATCATCTCTACCAATTCCTTCTCACATCCCAAAATGACGTTGTACAGTGAAATAAATATTGCGAAACAGATTTTGCCTGAGGTGAATGGTTGTTAAAATTGAGAGTTTTAATTTTAAAAATCAACCCATGCTTATATTATTTTGTTTTCTTTTTCATTTAAATAATGTTTTTTTTTATTTATTTTTTTTCAAAATGTTATTTTTACTTGTTTTAATCTAATTTTACTGAAGATACTGTATATATTCTTTAATATTGACTAATGTAATTTTTGGCCAGATGTAGTTATTATTTTTTTTGTTCATAACTGTTATTCATAAGGGACCTTCTCCCAGAATAAAGTTTACTTTCTATCTATCTATATATATATATATATATATATATATATATATATATATATATATATATATATATATATATATATATATATTATGTAATGATGGTTGACCGTGATGTAATACGAGAAGGAGTTGATCAGGAGAGTGCAGTGAAATAAATATTAAATTTTAAAAATTAGTATTTTTTAATTATTACTCCAACATTTCGACCCACCTTGCAGGTCTTCGTCAGGGCTACAAAACATAGAAGGTACATAGTGAAAATAAAATAAATGAATTATAAGTAGTTATTAAATAAGAAACAGTTGTCTGATAAAGAAATAATGAGATGACATCAGAGATATAGTGGGTGACAATGTAGTTAAAATACCAAGTATTATGTATATATAGAAGATAAAAACAAAAATAGAAAAAAGTATGAATAAAAATAGAAAACAAAAGACAATATAGTGTATTTGTCATTTCTTATCTTTTATCACAATCTATTTACTTTTAACTTACACACTATATTCTCCTACCTGCAAGATGAGTCAAAACATCGGCGTAATAATTAAAAATACTATTTTTTTTAAATTTAGTATATATTTGACCGCACCCCCCCCTGACTAACTCCTTCTCATATGTGTTATGTATAGTAATTAAAAAATTTCTTTGTTATCCTGTGGCAAAATCTCTTTAAAATAAAGTTAAAATCACATTAAATACTGGCCGAACTCATTATTATTATTAAAATGTAAGTTCAAATAAAAAGAAAATTTCTACAGTAATAGTGTGTAAGAGAATATGAATTTTGTAAATATAGATTAAATGATTGATGTTAAACATAGCAAAAGTTTCAGAGATGAAATAAGTGTCCCCCAAAATATAAAAAAAAAGTTTTAATTAATAGAGCAAATTTTATTTTTTTTTTTTTCCAGGTGTATGGATCTTGATGGTGATGGATATCTCTCCATGTACGAACTAGAATACTTCTATGACGAACAGCTCCAGCGAATGGAGGGAATCGGCATTGAATGTTTACCTTTCGAAGATTGCCTTTGTCAGGTAAATATAATAATTATTTAGAAGCTTATTTGTATAACCAGATTTTTTTACTTTCACTTACTGATATATAAAATATATACTAAAGAAAAGTATTGAGATCGTGATAATTTTGAAATCTCAGTTTTCAATGGAAATACACAACAGAGTGTGTGTTAACAGTCTAGGTCAAAAATGAAAAGTCCTACAAAAGTGAAATTGCATATTTACGGTTTGTATATGCCTGGGATGTTACAGCAACTTTTTCGACAAAATCGGCTAACCGGAAGTGGCACTTTATATCATCAGTTTAACACATTTTTACGATTTTCTCAAAAACAGCTCTGACGATTTTGATTAAATTCATTATATCAGTGTAAAATTAAGCAATTTTTAATATAATATAGGTTTTTATTCTCAATGATGTTCTAAAACAGGGCTTAAATGGCTAATTTTGAATATTAGCTTCCTCTTAAGTACCTTAAATTTTTTTTATTTGAAATAATTAACCATTTTACTCTGATGTAAAAAATAGTTATATAAAATATGAAAGAATTTGATCATTAAGTAAAGGAGAAATCTGAGATCGTAATGGATGATAGTTGTAATCGAGGAACCAAAGGAATACGAATGCATCCGAGCTCGCCCGAAAGATTAGAACAGGCCAGGTTCCATACGTAACATGAGCTTAATATAATACGGACTCCGACAATATTATGTATATATACATCTGCGGTTTTCATGAATGCTATTGTTGGTATTATTTAATATTTAATTGTAAAGATTACGGCAATATAAAAATTAATATTTATATATTTAAGGGTACTTAAACAAATTAAAATTCTCACAATGCACTATTATATAAAGAAATATACAGTCCATAATTTTTACATTCACTTCCCTTTGCCTGAAAATAATTATTTCTGCTAAGAAGAGGGTGATAAGTGAAAGTCGTGTGATGCGTGCGCCAGATTTTTTTTAGAAAATTTAGTGACCAGTTATATATTTATCTTCTCTCTCTGATATTTTGTCCTCACCTTTCAAGAACTTCTTCAGAGAAGGAAGGGAAAACTTATTTCTCTTTGATGAGGTTTACTGGTAATTGAGAGAAAAGTATCAGAAAGTCGATGTATATAAGTATGTTCTAAGTATAAATGATATATTTATCAAATCTGTTTTTACTTATTTATCAATAGATGCGATGTTAAAAATCTTATATACCGTTAGTGAAGATTAGATTATTATCTTAATTTGATTACTTGTACTTGTTCTATTATAATTAATATTATTAAATGTTATTTCTTGATGAATTTCAGATGTTAGACATGATCAGGCCAGAGGTCCCGGGGAAGATATCGTTAAGCGATTTGAAAAAATGCAAGATGACTCCCATCTTCTTCGATACCTTCTTCAATTTAGAAAAGTATTTAGACCACGAGCAGAGGGATCCGTTCGCATCGCAAAGGGATCACGAAAATGAGGTAATTTTTATTTATATTTCTGAAAGTTTTTCTTAATTATTCTGTATTTATTATTTTTGTTTTAATATCAGAAAATTTATTTGTTTAATATTTTTAATTTATTTTTCAAACAGTCAAGGGAAAGTGAACAGGTATTTTTTATATAGTATCTAAAATTTAGGAAATAGTGTTTTTGAAGGTGTAGTTAAAAATTAAAAAAAAAATATGTTACTGTCTTATTTATACCATTATGATTGTTTATGTCTCGTTAAGGATAGAAGAATCTAAATGAGATCAGGTTATATTGTAAGACCAAGAATAGAGGTAAACCAATATAAGAAGTATTTACTGTATGTTTTATTTCTCATCGCATCCATAACCATTTAAATTAATTAAAGTAATAAAAAATTTATGAATAATAGACAATTTTTTTTTAATCTTCCAATATGATATTTGTGAACATATAGAAAAAACAGTCAATTTTAGAAAAGATACAAATAGATTATTTACACTTATTAAAGTACCAGCTAGCTATATATACTGACAGGCAAAAAATTCCACCCACTTGTAAAAAAAGTTGTATTTGTATATAACACATGGTATTTTTAGATAATACTTAGTATTTATGGTATTTTATAATCTTTTTTACCTTTAATAATCAAAATGTGATTGGGTAAGAAAGATTAGAGAAATTGAAAAAACGAACCATTATTATTCTAAAAGAAATTAATTACATCATCATTTAGTAGCGCGTGTTTCCTCCTCTTGCCTTCACTACTTCTTAAAGACGCCTCAGCATACTTTCCACCAGTTGGGAAATGTCCCTTTGCTGGAGGATAGCCCATTCCACCCAAAGAGCCCTTTCAATATCCTGCAGTGTATCAGGAACTGTTGCACGCACTCTTATTCATCTTCCAAGGTTATCCCATAAATGCTCAATGGGGTTCAAATCTAGAGAACGTGCTGGCCAGGCTAAAACCTCAATATTGTTCTGTTGAAGGAACGTCTGCACTATGCAGGTGACATGTGGGCGTGCATTAGAATAGAACGATCGCCGATTTTGTTAAGGATAGGCAACACATGAGGTTCCAAAATCTCATCTACATAGCGAATGGCCGTCAAAGACCCTCCACGAACAACAACCAATTCTGTGCGGCGCTCCATTGAAATCCCAGCCCACACCATTAAGGAACCACGTTGGCTCTGGGAAAAATTACAGGCTGCATATCTTTCGTTTCTTCTTCTCCACACCCTTTCACGCCCGTCTGGAAATCGAAGAGCGAATCTTGACTCATCTGTAAAATGTACAGCACTCCATTCGTCCATAGTCCAATGGCTGTGTTCTCGAGCAAAAGCCAGCGGTGTTATAGACTGTGAGTTCTGGTCAACTCTGGTCCTCTTACTGGTCGAAAAGCCATTAATCCATACACATTTAATCTTCTCCAAGCGGTACGTTCAGAAATTTGCACACCTGGAACTTCTTCGGGATGATGAATCGCTTGAACAACAGTAAGGTGCCGGTTTCGTAAAATTCTCAAAGTCAAAAACCAGTCATCCCATGGTTCTGTTACCCTAGGACGTTCAGAACCGGGCCTTCTATTGTAAGAACCAGTTTCCCGAAAACGTCTGACGGCGTCTCGTAAAGTTTCATATGGAACTCCGATGGTATTAGCTGCATATCTAATGGAACGTCCATCATCAATAAGTGCCACACCACGCGCAACATCCTCACCACTAAGAGGCTTTTTTAAACTTAATATTAAAAAAATTAAAAGACTAAGAAATGTGCTGCAAGAAACGGCACTGAACTAATGATACTGAATAAACATTTTGTTTCCATAGAAAGTAAACATTGGAATCTAGAATCATTTCATTGAATTAAGGATTAAAGGTTATTGTCCTCTATATTAACATTCCTAATTGAAAACAAACAAAAAGATTACCTATTTATTCATTTAAAACAATAGACCAATCCAAAGCAGAAATATTTTTAGATGAAAACATAAAAAAATCAAGTGGGTGAAATTTTTTGCCTGTCTGTGTATATACAAGTTTAAAATGTATTTTATTAGAGTTTGTAAATGCATATTTATGAAGTAGCGCTGAAAGAGGTTTGGCAGTCGTACACCTCACAATGTAGCAGTCAGGCCACACCCCAAAATTCTCACTACAGCTTCCAAACTACCTGTTATTTATAGTTTTTAGCTAAATATAAACTTTTTTTTTATTTGAAAAGTCCTATCTCAATATTATATACATTCTTAATCACTTGAATTCTATTGCAGCTCAAATTTACAATATTTTTTTTCATGCAAGTATCCAATCATGGTAACTTATTCTTTAAATAATTAATATGAAAAAATGTCTGCTTGCTCTACTATTGAATTTTATATTAGTTAATTTAGTTGTGAAAATATAGATTTATTTAAAAAAATTTGTTTCCATACAGATGTCCGATTGGGACCGATACGCGGCTGAAGAATACGAGCTGCTGGTTGCTGAAGAAGGAGGCAACGATATTCAGGAACCACTGTAGGTCTTCATTTAATATTTATTATTATTTTTCTTCTCTCTGTAAACTTTATTTCGACTCCATGAAATATAATATATAGCTTTTCGATTAGCAATATTCTGTATGGGTGGTTATAGCTCTTGTCATTCCTTGAAGTTGAACGATTCAAAGATCTTTTTAATTTATATTCGATAAAAATGTCATCAATGGTTATTGTTATACACAAGAGGATAATTAAATGGCAATTATATTTAAGAGTCATAAAAATAATAATTTTCCGCAGTTTTTTTTTAATTGTATTATAAGTTAAATTTTTAAAATTCAAAGTAATCATTAAATCTGGAAGTTGAATTATTACTTCATAAATATTTCTTGGATGAACTCACTTTGGTCGAGAAAACGTGCAAAAGGATTTTGTTAGTTCATGAGACTAAATTTTTGACCAGAACAGATAAGCACTCCTTTTGTTCAGAGAACTTATTATTCTTAAAACATGCTATATATCTCATCATTTTTTTTTTCTTTTTTTCTATCGTGTTATTGTCAATTTGAGTCAGCCTTTGGTTTGTCCTATGAGGTAACTCAGGAGAAAATGTTTTAGACATCTGGGGAGGGGGAGGAGGTGTGCAATTTCATGTTGAATCGAAATAGAACATTTTCAAATAATGAAATTTTCATAGTATTGGACCCACTTTGGCAAATGGAACCGACATAACGATGCATGACTTAAGGTTTTCTTAAAAATTCGATTTGGATCTTGGGCTGACATGGTTACGTTAAATATTATACGATATACTATCTTCATTAATAGTATTACTACTGGAATATCACTTCAATATCGTAGTGAAACTAAAAAAAAGGGTTATTAAATTAAAAGGGTTATTAAGGAAAACGAAATTTAGAACTGTTGATATATTAAGATATAATCACAACTGATTTTATCTACAATCACGTTATATTTCTTAAATTGTTGTTAAAGAAAGTATTTGAGCCATAGCTTATGGTTGTAGGATTTTTAATAGTTCTCTAAACAGATCTAGAGTGATATTTATGATTACAAATTTTGAGCACTTGTTTTTGTTTCCTAATATAATGAGTGGCCTAAAAAAAACACACACAAAAAAAGGGTATTTCGTCGGGTATTTATTACAAAATTTTGATCACCTTCAAAGTAATTTCCTTTGACTATAATGCATTTGTTATCAGAAAAGGTTGTTTTACTAAAAAAAATTCTCACGAAAAAAATGGATACACTCATTCTATCCAAACTTCGCTCACTGACTTGAGAGTTTTCTCTCAGAAACACCCCTCTAAGAAACTAAATCTCCCACTGCACCTCCATTCCCGAAACCTCTGCGTCTCCCTTCAGCAAGCGATTGTGATGAGATATATTTATTTATTTGACAAACTTTAGAAAAACTATGTTTCGGCATCAAGACTTGATTTGTGCTTTTCCTTAATATATTTTCTCTCATTTTTATTTCTTCTCAATATTTATAATGCATTAGAAAGCACTACTTCCATTAATAGATGTAACTAATACTAAGCATTTTTGATTTTATATCGATTGCATGTTTGGAAATATTTGTATTTATTTTTTTTATTTTTATTTTTCATACTTTTCAACTATTTCTTTAAATGTTTCCATAATATTTCATTTTTCATATAATTCTTTATCTATAACTTATGTTATGAAATAATGGTTATATTTAATTATATTAATATCATTCGAGGGAAGAGGGGGATGTATAAGTTAAATCCATAATTTGTATGTAGTATTTTTTATACTTTATTTAAAAAACAAAATCAAATACATTTACTGGATTTTAATTTATTCGACTTGACTTTGGAAAAATCAGACTGGAAAATGATGTAGAGGTTGAAAATTAATTTGGAAAATGCTTTGCTTAATTTTGTAAAGATGCAATAATTTTATCGATTGGTGCTATCATCGTTGTATGTTGATTCTTTTCATGTGTGTTCTCTATATAATACTTTTACTGTAATTTCATTTTTTATTTATTATTATTTTTTTTAATAATATGATCTCAAATCTGATATTTAAACAAAACTGATAAAAATCTTTCAAACTATTTTTGTATCTTGTCACAATTATTATTATCTAGAATATTACAATTTATATTCAGAACGTGATTAGACTCCCCTCTACCATTGCTAAGCACATAATCCTTGTGGGACAGGGAGATTGCGGCAGTCCCCTGGTCGATATATTGACCGTAAATCTTATGACAATAATAATAAAGTTAAATAATAATAAGTTTATTTAAATAACATTTCACACTTCAGATAATCTTAAAATTATAAACTTTAGTATGGGTGATAAATATTCAGGACGCAGTATTTTTTTTTTTTTTTTTATTTTTGCCAACGTTTCTACCCAAACATGTGGGTCATCTTCAGGGCTGAAAATGTTTTTTAAAATAACAATCAGAGATATAATAGTATACGACCGCTAATTATAAATAATAAACTATAGTGATTGATGTTACATGAATTTTTACTAATATTGCAATACACATATTAAAATTAAATATGTAAATAGTTATACAAACTAAAACTAAAAAAAAAAAAAATAATGTATATAATCCATTTATACAAATTTGTGATATTTTCTCTTACTAACCGAGGTTTGAGCACTGAGGGTGTTCAAGTACTGACACATGTTTGGTAGTTAAGTAAAAAGGTCAGGGGTGGAGGAGTGATCTTTAAGTTAAGATTCATGTACCATCAATTACTATAGTTTATTATTTATAATTAGCGGTCTTATTCTATTATATCTCTGATTGTAATTTTAAAAAACATTTTCAGCCCTGAAGATGACCCACATGTTTGGGTTGAAACATTGGCAAAAATAAAAAAAATTAAAAAAAGACTGCGTCCTGAATATTTATCACCCATGATATATAGAACAGTCGACTAACTTCCTTCAAGAATAAACGGTACTTTTAGTCGAGGGGGCCGCTACTGACTGCTATCTGCCAATGTTTATAACCTGAACACTGATAACTCCCATAAAGCACTGATAAGCCTTCTTTTACTTCATATCTTCGTATTATTGTATTAAATTCATATTATTGAAAGTGTAAACAGATACAAAAACAAATTTAATAACAAAAAAAAATACTTTTATTTGACGACACATGTATTAATGAAATAATAAAAAAAACACTTTAAGAAGATATGTACATATAAAATATCAAAATGAAATAATAAAAGACACATTTAAAAGAACATATTTACATAGAAAAGAAAAAATATAAAACGAAATCGGTTTTATAAAAAGATAAAACATTCATCTGTTTCTCGGCAAACTCCACCAAACATCCACTGCTGAGATAAAACTCTCCCCACATGATTTTTTCGTTTAGAAAAAAGACTTTCTTTTACTTCAACCACTTTACCAGGTCCTCCAATTTTTTTTCTTTGCCTGTATAACATGTCATGGGCACAAACCTCTCTTAGACATTTGTTCCACGTTACCATAGCTCTGTTGAATAGTTTCAGCTGCTCTTTGGCCCACTTCATCGTTGTCAAGCTATGGGACCATCCATAAATCAATTTTAAAGCTGTTAAAAACGAAATCCTCGAGCCCTTCAAACATGTTCCTTTCCTTATTGAAAGTTTTGTGTCATAAGTCCTACGAAAGCATCTCCATTTGGCCTTCCTGGTTGACTTCATTCGATGACCTCGATCACACGTCGATTCACGTCGGCAAGTAACCCAACATTTTAAAAATATTGAAGTGCCTGTTCTTCTGAAGGCGTCAAATTCCATATTCTAAGAAGATCCATAATATGACGAAAAGAAACACAAAGGGGCCACAAACTAAAAAAAAAAGTGAAATAAACACAAACGGGTCAAAAACTAAAAATAATTAAAACTAAACACAAACGGACCAAAAGTAAACAATTTAATAAGTGAACGTAATAAGGGAATAACTGAAAACTAAACAATGCAATAACTGAAAGGTTTGGCGGGATAAGAAGAGGGAGGTTATGTGACGTGACGTTAGATAAGATAGATAAGAGGTGAGGTTTCAGTCCGGCCTGCTAGACAAAAAGTACCGAATAAACTTTAGTACTATTCTTTTGTTTATCGACTGTAGGAGAACCTATTAAAAAAACATAGATTAAAAAAAATTAAATAAATAATAATGTAAATAAAAATTAGGATAATTAATAAATTTAACAATAATAATAAAATAAAAATATATAAATGTAATATAAATATATATTTATATAGTTTTACTGTATTTGTTATTGATATGTGAGAGGGGTAGCTCCAAGATAGGTAGCCGATTTAGCCCAAGGGAATCTAGTTTCTTTGAGGATAATATGATTCGCTATAATAGACCTTCATTTGGTGAACATTATTGACAGTTAAAAAAATGGTGGATACAGAGCAGCTAATTATTAATTTAATGAATTATGTAATGTAAATGAAGTGGTGCCCAATTTTGTTTGGGGACCTGTATATACGTTGATAATAACAGTTCGAGGAAATTGATAAAATAATTCAGGCGGCAAACAGAAGCTACCATGATGACCACCGTGATACTAATCATCAAAATGATAGCTGATTCATTAAATTATATATAAATAATCGACTAAGATATGGTTTATATTATAATACATTGCAGTCAGTGTTAGGCATTCATCCTCGTGACACGTTCTGCCAATTATCACACAACATCCAATTGTGCGACAGCACTGCCATGACAGTGAATGCCATGACTGATTGTTTAGGGTTGGTTATTTTTTATTTTTTTTATAGTAAAGTTTGTGTATGTTTGAATTATTTTCTTATTTTTTTTTGGTGAGGGTGTTTGAATGCTCAATGTTTTACTACTTTTTTTAATTTATTTTTTATAAATATATCTGATTGTACAAAGGCTATTTTTATTGATTTTATTTTTCGGAATTAAATTATTACTTAAATGTGATCTATGTATTCAATTGTAATTTATTAAAAGAAAAAAATTCTATTGTTTTTTTTATATTAATTATTTGCTAATTATTGCAGAGAGGGTGACGATGAAATTTAGCCCTCATATCTCGATAAGTGATAATTGAATTAGTAAGTATTTTATAATATAAGTTTTTGTTGGATTGCGAAGCATGTAGTGATGATGAAGAGGACGAGACAAGTTCTGCTTTAACCGCATCTAGTCTTGTTTTGAATTTTGTTTATTTTCTGTATTATTATAAACGGCGCTAATAACTTTAACTAGTCTAATTCAGAATTGAAAAAAAAAAAAATATATGTAGATAACGCCTTTTACGGAAAGCGCACTTTAAGAAACAATTGCCAGAATAATGAAATTATGTACCTCTTAATTCATTTTGCATCAGTGCACTTTGGTCACAGACATAACTATATATTTTACAGCCTTTGTATTTACTTATTTAGTTTCTTTTATTTATTTATTTTTTAATTTAGCACCAGTAGTTGCCTAGGTTTTTTTTTGCATGGTTTGATAAAAGATTGTTTTTTTCATGCATGTAATATTTTTCTATTGCCTATTATGATTTTAAATTTT
The DNA here is from genome assembly GCA_928085145.1 of Nezara viridula. NCBI lineage: Eukaryota > Metazoa > Arthropoda > Insecta > Hemiptera > Pentatomidae > Nezara > Nezara viridula. Next base: position 7,754,729 of record OV725080.1, on the reverse strand, counting down.
AATTCCACCCTTCAATATGATGTCTTTAACTCTAATAAAAAAATCCACAAAATAGGTTTATGAGTGATAAATATTCAGGACGCAATCATTATAAAGTTTTTATTAGTGCCGACATTTCAACCCAAACATGTGGGTCATCATCAGGGCATGGTTCGAGCTGTAAAATGAAATGAAATGTAGATCAGTCGACTATATTCCTTCAATGAAATAAGTTAATTTATTTAAAAAATATTCTAAGTACAATACTTATTGTTAGAATTAATATTTGGGTCTGAAAGTTATCGTGCAAAAATTTGAGTTATTAATATTAGGCTAAAATTTGTAGGATAGCTTCATAATTACTATTGTTATGAAAAATTGGACTGAAGCCTATGATATATACCTTCCTCCCTCTCCAATAATTAACACCTTGGCTGCGAACGGGATACCTACCTTCCCACCTCGGCTATCACCACTTAAAGCGGTAGGGGAAAGCCCTGCTTCCAGCGTTCGCCTTGTGGCTTGGTCAGTGCATTCATTGGTTCTCTGAAGCTAACTCAGTTCTGTCCTCCCCATTTCTGACCGTTTGTTGGAAGTTATCAGTTGCAGATTTATTCTGAACCCAAAATTAAATAGTAAGGTTTTAAATGTATTTTTGAAATCTGATATCTTTCAGGATGATTCAAAATAGTATTTTAAACAAATTTAAGGGGGGGAAGGTAATCCGTTTTTCCGAACATCTTTTTGGATTTTGGGTCATCGGGAAGAAACACTCATTATGAGATCTCGCAGTCTAAGGGTTAAGCCTCTATGACATTGGGTGAGTCAGTTAGTGCATAGTGCTAGCTTGTTAATTTATTGTACATCTTTGTGTTTCAGGCCTACAACTTTAATATTTGTTTTAATAAATTGACACATATTTACTCAATTATTTTTAACAATTCGTTTTCTTACTATTCCTATAATATTATCTGAAGATTGGCCCATTATTTATATGAACTTTTTTGTAGCTCTTGAAGTCTGTTATCATTCCTATAAAAATTTCCTTCTACTTACGGGACGGGACACCTTGTACATCACAAATAAGAGGCTTAATGATTTATTTATTTTATCTTCATAAGAATATAACCATGTATAACAAAAGTAGTAAGATATTAAGAAAACAACCTTTTTTTCTACAGTTCCATTTATTTTATCTTTTGTTCTCAGAAACTTTCGGTGCTCTGCACCATATTCATCTAAAAACTTTTTTAAAAGATTTATATATTGTAAAATATCTCATATATTTTAAAATAATAATAATAATATAACCTCGGAAGATCACTTTATACTTTTGGGATATTTCCTAAATAAATAAGAGGTTGTTATAATAATAAACAAAATTATAAGAGAATTAATATATTTATTTATCTCAGTTGTGGTTACTGACAATCCGATCAACTCAGACAAACTATTATTATTTACACTAAAATTAAACACATTGATTTTAAAATAAAGTCAAATATGGATTGGCAAGCTAACCTTTTTCAATATTATATGTTTCTTCCTTTGTGGCACTGAACTCATTTGTCTTCACACATTTTCTTATGTTCTGCCAAACACATATCCCAAAATGGTAACCCTATTCTTCCACTCAACTCAAGCTCTCTGGGAAATCCTCTCTCTTGCAATTCCAAACAACTATTCTCCCTGCCAAACAAGATCTTCTAAGATGGTAAAACTATTACTGGGTTTTACCCAATGGAGCCAGGATAGGATATCTTCTCTTAACCTCTCTTCACTGCAGTCACACAACAACTGCTTGCCAAAACAAAAACCTTTGTCCCTCTCCTCTTTGGGGTTTTCCTTCTTGGGAAATTACAGAGTAGCCATTTTCTTTTCCCTGCTCTAGTAGAACTAGATTAGCTTGCCTTTTAACTGTTCAACATTAATTTATTAAATCATTTTTACCCACTTCCAATAAAGGTGTATATTACAATATATACATTATTAATTATATATACACATTAATTACGTACAGATCTAATACATTGTAATTATTAATTATCGCTTAGGATTCTGCCCTATTTCTAAATATCTTTATAGGCTCATTCCATCTATTCTGGATTTTGAAAGATTCAGGACGCAGTTATTATAAAGTTTTTATTAGTGTCGACGTTTCAACCCAAACATGTGGGTCATGATCAGATCGTGTTTCGAGTACTGAAGGTATTCAAGTTATCAATATTAAAATATATACTACAAACTCGTAAATGCCCATTTGCTTTTCACTTTGAACATAAGGTAATTTCATAACAAAATCAATATAAAAAACCGTGGCCTACAAGAATATTGGACTGTTTGGCCTATATAATCTCTTTATTCTGACAATTTGGGGATGTAGGTCACGTCAAACGGCTCAATATTTTTGAAGGCCACCTTTTTTCTTGTCTTTGTGCTCAAGTTATCTTACAATTCAAGTGGAAAGCAAATGGTTATTTACGTGTTTTTAATACCTAATTTAATAGACAAAGTTTGCCGACCTGATTGAAAACGCCCCAATTCCAAGAATTTTCATAAATAAAATATTTGTAGGTTACAATGAGATGAAGCTATTTATGAAGTTTGAGGCGGATGTTAATAATTTGATAAAAAGGGGCCTTTACCACGGACTATATCTATTTTATGAATAAAAGTGTTTTCCTAATAGTATTTATACTCAAAGATATGGTGAAGAAGTATAGATATCTATTGCACTGCTATATATATTAACTTTACTTTTATTATTTTAAATTAAAATTCGTACAGAAGACCTGGTGGTTTATACATTATAGTCAACAATATGTAGTTTTCTTAGTTTTAGCCAAAATAAAGATTAGGACCGGACATAAACCTGCTCTATATCCAAAACACAGTATGACAAAATTCACTGTAAATTGCTGAAATGCTAGTTTTTTCAGCATGTTTTTTTTCTATTTGGATAAATATACGTTTCACTTAAAAATATTTCTACATTTCTTAAGTTTCCTTTTTTAAAATAAGATTGTTTTTTTCAGTATATATGGGTACTCGACCGAAGATGATATACTGTCACCCAACTTGGATGAAATCATGAATGGAGGAACTTATATAAATAACAACAGTAAGCTGTTCTGGCACCAGCCTAACGTTACTGTCACTACTTATGACGACTTGAACGATTCCGAGGATTATGCAGATAGCGACAGTCCCGTATTTGACTAAAGATGAGCCGGTTGGTATGGGCAGTCGATGTCTGTTCGTTGAGAAGAGGTCACGCCTGATGTTCTGATGTAAACCATTTATAGACTCTCTTGTGTTAAAAGATATTAAGTTGAACGATCGTTGACTGAGAGTTGAAAACAATCAATTTTGTATCATTTTTTGTTAGGATACAATAATGATTATTTGTAATTTACAATATAAACTTCTTCTTTTTTTTTCATTTATTTAACAAGTTTTCACTTTTTTAAAAAGAAATCTTTAATGGTATCCTAAAAGTTCCTAATTACATATTAATAAAAGAGTATACATGTCACAACAAAAAATTATTAATTAATTTTAATATATTTTATTTAATTGTTATTTGTTAATATATGTTTTTCATTTATTAATTGACATTAATATATAATTATTACTTTATAATAAATTTAGTGCTATTAGAGAAAAGAAATTTACAATTTTATGTTATCGATAATGTTAAAAATTGTTACAGTTATCTTGATATGTTGTGTGTTTCTCTTTACAGCTAAACAAGTATTTTGTATTGATGACTTTTTAAAAATTCTTTACTCGGTAATTTTAGGTGTTTTATTATCATATTTATCATATAATTGCAGATAATAATTGATTCGAAGATTTGTTATTGATATTAGTCTTATATAACTATTGTTATTTATATTTATATATATATATTCTACATCACCATCTATCATGACCGTAGTCGTAACTCTGTAAAAAATGAAACCGGAACTGAAGGCGTGAAGGTTTCAGTTTAGCTTTATAAATGTGTGTACCTGTTGAAATATTCTTTTCTATTGTAAAATTGTAATCTTTCTTCCATTCGGCATCTTCCAATTCTATTTAAAATATATTACACATAAGTCTTAAATGGAGTACTGTATTATGTATTATGTATTTTTCTAATTCTCTTTATCTAACTTAATTCTCTTCATATCAAGAAATATATTTTTTAAGCTTTGAAATTCAGGTACACTTGAATCTCTTTGTATTGAACTTGGGAGTTCCAACTTAAAAAAAAAAAAAAATGTGATATAGAAAAATTGGAATTTTTTTTATCGTTTGATCACGAAAGTAATAAGTCATAGAAGCGATTCTTATGCCAGTTTCTGTTCCTTGAAAAGTGATTAAAATTATATTTAAATTGAGTCATGCTCAACCAAATGAGTTATAGATGGGTTTTAATTAGATAAGTCCATAAAGTTTTGAGAAAAAAATATTGTAAATTGGACTTTTTTTTTTTAAATTTAATCAATTGATTTTTGATCAATCTATTGATTTAATAGAAATATTTTGGGTTGAATGAGATACAATGAAATTAGGTTAGTGGCAAAAATTTATTTCAAAGTTTCCAAAGCCATTGATTTTTTGAATGACGTGTATTTACTTTTATGATTTCAATGAATCATAAAATAAAATTTAGGGAATTTTCGTTTTAGTTCAGATTATTGTCAAATCCATTTAGAAGGCATTTTTTTATTTTATACAGCAGTTTGTCTATAATTTTTGTCTGAACGGTATTTTTCGGTAAACATAATTTTTATTTTAGTTTTTGATTAACTTTTGACACTACTTCTAGAGTTATTGCATACCACTTCTGAGAAACATTTTTATCACTCATTTACATTCTTAAAATATTGATGGATTTTAAACTTTATAATTGCTGAAAGCACTTGAAGAAATAACATTAAAAAATAAGGAAACGAAGACGGGAATCTTAGAAATATTTTTATTAACAATTATTCGATAAAATTAGCAGAATGTTCACTGACAATATAATTTATTTTCATTTTATATATATAAATATATATTTTAACTAATGAGACTTAGAATTCACTTTTACTTAATAATTTAAAGTTATCTTGTAGATATTGGTTAAAGGAGGTAACTTCAAAATAACTTATTTTGCGATGACGTAAAACAGGAACTGCCTTTATATAATAAAATCAATTACACTTGAATCTTTAGGGTTGATGGAAAAAATTACCAAACTTTTTTTTTTCATATATATAAAAATATTCAGGGTAAAAATGTTCTATTTGTGGACAGTTAAGGAAAACATTAAATTAATGGAACATTCTACTAATGAATTTTATATACATCATCTTTTGTTTGATTTATCATCGGTCTCAACAAAAAACTGAGACGTGATATATAAAAAAAAATTAAATTTTCATCATATTGTTTTTGTTTTTTTAATAATAAATATTTATAAGTAATACAATATTAAGTATAAAGAAATCAACTATTAATTTCTGTTCATACGATTTAGATCAAAATAACATTTAGTACTTAGCCAGTTCTACATAGAGACTGGTGATAATAATTTTTATTTGAAATGTAAAAATTATTCTTAGTTAATAAAGAATTTCAATGCATAAAAGTTCAATCCAAAGAGGTTCAATTGTATACCCATAGAATGAGAAATACAGGCATGTTATATACACCATATAAAAATTTTCTATTTCTTTTTTTCTTTCTAATATTTCTGTTTTTCATTTATCTCTTTACTAACCAAAGAAAAAATAAAACCACTAGCAGGGATAATATAGTCGAGAAGTTTATTAAACTCTTAGTGTTTCTCACTCTGTGGTTACGTTAGGCTTTATCAGTCAGTTAATAGCATTAAAATGCCTTACTTTTAATAATGAAAATAAAATGTGTTCAAAATAGGGTAAGTAGTAACATAGTCTAGTCTAAAGCATTAGTACAATTAACCAAAATAGAATCAGAGAGTCCCATATAATCACAGAATCTGTTTTAACTACATATATTTTAATCGTATTAATTACTTTTTAAATAACCATTTCATCTTATAGGTGTTATATTCAATTAACTTTAAGGGCCAGTTGTTGAGACAGGATTGTATTATAGATGTGGCCCCTCTTGTAAGGTTGTGTAACCTAACCTACGTGACAGGTTTAGGATATGCTCAGCTTCTTCAGAATAAAATTGATCTGTAGCGAACTTGCTGTGAGGTTTAACGGAAGCTGCCATACATTTTTTTTAGTCGTGGATTAATTAAGTCCAGAACTAAATCAAACCTAGACTCAACAACTGTCTCCGAATATTAATAAGATCTTACTGATGATATAATATTATATAACAAAGTAATTTATTGTATTATTTTTTTATATTACATAATATACAATCTAATAGCAACATAGTGTTAGACAATACTGTGCGTTGAATTGAATAGAGTGGTGGATTTTGTGATTTGGTCTCGTCTCTTGTATTGTCTCTAGCATCGTTAAAGAATCTCTCGTAACTTCAAAAATTTAATAGAATTAGCATCATATAAGATTTTTAAAAGAAAAAATATTAATTAATGTAGAATGGCTCGATATATATAGTTGATAAATATTTTGATCAAATTACAAAATTTCAGTCATTCTAATAACATTATTTTATCAATACTGCGAGGAAAAAAAAAAACGGGGAAAATCAAAAGAATGTGTCATTTTAATTTAATATTTTTTTATTTGTTTAATCCTCGTCCCTGATTAGTTGTGATGAATAGTTTATAATATCAATGTATATAGTGTTTTTAGGAATTAAGAGTTGTCATACATGATGAGCGTGTTGTGTGCTGAATGTAAAATATTTAATTTCTAAATAACAAAAAATTAATTTAATTCATTTTAATGAGTAAATGTTACTTTATTATGTTTTTTAAAATAAAATAAAAACCAAACTTTGTCCTTATGAAGAACTATTTTATTGTGTGTAGCATGATTTTTAAATGTCAAGTTGCATATTTCTTTGAACCTTTATTTATGATTGTTTTCTTTTCATTTCTTTTTTTTAATGAGAAAATGACTTGATATAATGTTTGTAATATTTGTGGAGAGAAGAGGTATATATTTACACTCTGGTTTTTTGTGTGTATATATTGTGAAAAGTGTTACATAATGAGATATTGTGTACCAGTGTAGAATAGGTGCTATAGATACGTTACGATAATACCCCAAAGAATTTTCCTATGTACAAACGATATATATCATGCATATATATGTGTATATGAACAGATAGACTAACAATTTAGATGTAAACAACGATTTTGTATTAATGAGATATTTTACATGAGCTGTAGTTTCATATTTGTTTTTCTATTCATGTTATAAAAGTGTTCTAGACTGATCTAGAGTTTTTAAAAGTTAATTTAGCATTTGTAACTCTGTTACCATCGTATGTGAAAAAAAAAAAAATTAAACTTGAATTTGTTTTTAATACCTTTTCACCCATACTGTACACCAAGGTTTTACTAGCAAGAGCTAAAGAATTAATGTTGAAAACAAAAATAGTTCCGTATCATACTTAAATGATAGGCCAATTTAAATTTATTTCTCCTTAAACATAAACAAAAACTGTTATATTCAAGACAATTTTAATCTTAAAGAAACCTTTTTAACTCAAAAATAAATTTTTTGTATGAACTCTCAACTATTTTTTTTATATAGTTTTATTAAATATTTATTTTTTATGAGCAACTTAATTTAGGATGTTCAATATAAGTGGGAACTTCTTAATTTTTATATTTAAATCAATAATATTTATAACATTCATTAAAGATTGTTTAGGTAATGATAAAAACTTTATACATAACCCAAGCAAATTATTATTATACGATCATTTTCAAAAAGAATTTTATTATTTTTAGAAATTCTTATTTATTATTATTTATATATTTACAACTGTATAAAAAAAAATTCATCTAGTAAATTCGTACATGGATATAATGACATGGAACACATGTTGAGAAACTACCCATTGGTAGCACTCTAATAATATGTCTATATTAGGAGATCACGGGGCCATCTTCTTTTCAGATGCCTCGGAGGGTTATCAGGAATTGAAGAGGAAGCAAGGTTAGAAACAAGAGGGTTGGGATGGTTATGAAGTTTATTATGGAAGGACAGATATCTGGTTTGGGCCAAATCTGAAACATAAGGAACATTAAGGTCATTGTGGATAATTTTATTTGTAACAAAATAATTAGCATTGAGTATTTTACGAAGGATTTTGGATTGTAAGGATTGGATACGAGAGGAATTTGAAGGTTTGGTAGAGCCCCATAGCTCAACTCCGTAAGTCCAAATAGACATGGTCATGTATATGAGTCTTTTGTAATTCATTGGAAGGTTAGAGCGTTTGTCTAGAAAGTGTTGAAGTAGTCGGAAACGTCTAGCGTTTCTTGTAGTTTCAGTCTGATTCCAAGTTAGATGTTTGTCCAGGTGTAGTTCTAGGTAACGGATTGTTCAAGGAACAAGTGAGGTGTTGAAGGACAGGAAGTTATTGGGTTATGATTAGAAATTCTAAATTACAAAAAAACATTCAAAATCATCTTGAAATACCATACTATATATTATAACGGCAGCCAGTACACATTAGAGTAATATTTAAAATCCTTTACAAAGTCTAATTCTTTAAATATTCTCTCTTTATTTTACATTTTCTTTGTTAGTCCTTTACAGTGCTAAACGTCATTTCTAAAACTTGAATATATCAATAAATGAGAGTAAGGATTTTCAGTCAAAAGTATGTTTAATATGGTTGCCAACATTTGAACCCAACCTATTGAATTATCATCAAATAATAAACTAATTTTCTCTGGACATTAATAAACAAACACATTTTGACTGAAAATTCTTATTATCCAAAATAGCCTATGAAAATTCATCTCTAAAGTACTTATATCAACAGATTGTATAATGAAAAAAAAACACCTATTTTTATTATAATTATAATTCAATAAAAATACATTTCTTGAACAAAATTGACCATATAATTTTGCAAACATTACTATATCTTGTAGTAGTTGATATTTGTGGAAAATTAGTTTCTAATTCAAATAATGCACTATGTCAATTTATATTTTGACTGCATTATGAGACGGTAAGTTCTCTCATTGGTAATTTATTTTAAGCTCTAAATATATATATTATATATTACATATGTCGGTAAGTGAAAATAAGACAATCAAAGAAACAATCATGGATCATTTTTTTTTTTTTTTTTTAACATGCCTGTCTTGGGCTATTTCTTTCCATTTATCTATGCGCAGCTCCATTGTATTTTTGTTGATTCCACATGGTCTTCTGTCTTTTATTGAGGCATTCATTGTTACGTAGCTTCCAGATGGATTGCTACGAACTACAGCCCATCTTAGCCTCCAGGCCTTTACATCATGGGATATTGATTGGCCCAGATCACTCAGGTTATCATGCGGAGGATTTCTCTCTCAAATCTTTCAACACTTTTTTTTAGGGTGCTGGTTAGTGTCCAGGTGACATATATTAGAACTGGCTTTGTCACAAATATAGATTAATGAAAAAACAAAAGATTTTTCCTTTTTGGGAGGAGGCTTCAGCTTGAAACCCCTCTGTAGATCCTCCAGTTCTTTTAGTAAATATGTTTAAATTAAAAGAACATTATTTCAAATAATTGTTATTATTGTGGAGTAATAAAAAAATATCCAAGGATAACGATCTACTTTTAGAATATTTTCTTTTTCTTGAAAAATCTGTTTTTATTCAAAGTAAACAATCCTATCATGGAGCATAAATCCATGTCTATTTATAATTTATGTTTAAACTATGATAATGTAATGCAGTTGTTTGATAAGTTATACAGAAATAGGCATATCACCAGATTTTTATGTGTGTAACATGCATGTTTATCAGTTACTTGTGGTTATCATTTTATCAGATTGGGTTTGTGAAGTATTAATCAGTCTTTTCATATTTATACATCAAAGTTCATGAATAATTAAATTTAATTTTATAACTTTTTTATTAATCCGTAATACGGCCATTCTTATTAAAATGTATTTTTCTTATCAGATAGTTAAAATAATTATTGATTAATTTATTCATCAATGAAAGTATCTGTGGAAATTTTAATATTTTGTTAAAATAACTTAGCTAAGTTTTTAACTAAAATTATGAATTAATACTCTGATTTAAGACATTATAAATATAAATTTTTTTGACCATATGAATATTCAGTAGTTTCTTTTTATTATTAATAATTTGAAATTCTGTCATTATCAATAAATGTGGATTTATTATGGTTACTTCAGCAAACTTTATTGATAGTGCAACTTAACTATTAAAATTAAAAGACGATTTTAGCTCCTTTTTTTTTTAAATCAGTTTTAAATAATGTTTTAGGACAGAATTAAGTTTGGAAAAATTATTTAGTGTAAGAAGTATGGAATAAATAATGTGAAAGGGGTTCTAATATTTACTGCTATTCAAAATATTAGAATCAATGACTGACAAATTGTTCATAATTATAATAAATTCTAATATATGTTACAAAAGTTTATGCAGTTTTGGAGCACGAAGCAAGTTTTTTTCCTTAAAACTATACTGTTTACAGCCATACAGCTTCTTGAAAACCAGTTTTTGGTTAACCGTTTTTCTTATAACTAGTTTATGGGAACAAGGGGTCCTTAGAAATTGATATGGTGACTATGACAATAATATTAAAAATCACTTATTTAATTTCTAACTGAACTATTGAGCCTTCAAGAAAATACAAAAAGTGTAAATTAATAGAAAGTTTGGAGAACAATATCTTTTTTGCCACCATTTTATTTTTTATGTCTAAAAAAAAAATTATGAATATATTTTAGAGAAATAAATATATTTTGAAAAATCATGCAATTGTTAAAATTATTAAATGTAGTTGTGTAAATCACTTTTATAATGGTATATGAATGAAAACAATGTAATAATAAGTTACAAGAGTATTGTCAATATATCACCTAGCCAATTCAAGTATCTTATGTCGTTGATAAAAGTTTTGCAATAATGTAATTTGAAGAATTGTCATTATCTTGCCATTTTATGTTTAAAATAGTTTTTTTTTGTAAATATTTTCTGTTAAACCATTTAAATTATAATTTTATCGATAAAAATCAAGAATGAGAAAACAAAAGATTGCGATTGTAAACAAGATTTAGCTGTGAACTTTAAATCCAGATATAAATAACTAAACAACTCAAAGAATTTCCTTTCTGTAAATTTGGCTCATGGGTTCATAGGGATTACTTAGAAACTCGATATTACAAACTAGATTGGTGCATTTTTAATTTAAAAATTATAAATAAGGAAATTAAAAGATTGAAATTTAGTGGAAGTAGTCCTTATAATTATGAAAATACATGTATGATTTTAAATCAGATTATAAAACTGAGAAATTATCAAGGGTGGAATTTTTTTTTTAATGGATCAATTTTTAAAATGAAAAAAATACTTATATTTTTTAAATATTATGGATGGATTCTTGTTTAGTTTGTTTCCCCCTGTATCATCCATATCATTATAAAAAATATATATTTATCAAACGTTCTTTTGCTTTATATGGAGATTTTATGAAAATATAGAAATATTTTGAATATTTTTAGAAGTATTCAGATTCGAAGTTGAAAATAATATAACTATTTTTCAAGCCATTTATGATCTTTGGGATTAATTTAATTTATATATCAAATTCGTTGTGAAGTTTTTATATTGACAGGTTTTCTTTCCTTTCTCTTAAACCAGAATCCCGTTATTTTTCGCGAACTAGTCTTCAAATCGTCGTATTAGAAAGTTTTTATATTTTTTATAATTTAAAAAATAAGGAAAAAGTATATTTTTGAAGATATTATCAGTAAGAAAAATTGATAAAATGAAATCGGGAACAGTGCTGCTAATTGGTTTGGCGGCTTAATTGATAAGGAACTGCCCTAGAGGCTACAGACAACTCCAACATAACCAGCATGTTAATACTTGTTTATTTACGTTTTGTTTTCAGAGGTCTTCAGTTTAGATTAATATTTTTGTTACAAACAGTTGGTTATATCGATAATGAGTGAGTTTATTGTGATACAAGGTAATGTCTAATCAAATTATGCTGTATATAAATCATTTGAGTGCACCTCTCAATGTTAGCTTTTAATTTTAGTTGGACAATGTGGCAATCAAATTGGAAATGCATTTTGGCCTTTAGTGCTTTATGAGCACGGGATATGTGTAGATAAGTTGGTGAAGCCTTCGTTGAAAGCCGTCCAAGACGAAGCATTTCATAGCTTTTTCGATTCCCCTTCTTATAAAAAATGTCATAACATAGAAGATTTAAAGCGATGCAAAGTAAAAGCAAGGGTGAGGATTAGGAAAGATATTGTTATTTCATTTTCAAGTCAGTTTGTATATTTAGATGTCCCTGTTGTCAAACCATTTTAGGCCATACTAATCGATATGGAAACGAGTGTTGTGGAGCGATTTCATAATTGTAGACTGAGAGATCTTTTCGATAGAACATACAGTATTACTGATTCTCCTGGTTCTGGAAATAACTGGTACATCATTTGTATATATATTTTTTTATTATATTTATATTTTTGTAGCTGCAAGTGTATTTCTGTTCTCTTATGCCTTATTTCAACAATTAAGTGATGCTTGTTGCAAGACTACTAACAGTTCTTTTGTCTGTAGCTAATATTTGATATATACAAGAGACCGTAATGAAATCGCATCCAAGTTGTTTTATATTACTTCCATATTATCTTGATAATGCAGTCTGGAGCATCAGTCTGCAGATCCCAAGTTTTATAGATTTCACCAATATAGCTAGACGAGGAAACATCCTTAATTTTGAAAATCCTGATTCTAGGTATTTTTTTATTGTATTTAATTTGCATTAGTGGCGTATCATTTTATTGCATGGTGTTGATAAGCATGGGTTAGGTATTTCAATGTATATAACTATAGGACTGATGCACCAAACTGCATTTTATATTATTCACTTTTGTACTTCTTTTAGATTTTGTATAAATCGTTGACCTTGCCACCTATTAGTCACTTTGTATCAGCTGAGTCATTCTATATTTCTTTGATTTCATATTTTTGTTATCGAGTTCTTGATATTTATTAAGAGCTCAATATCATTTATATGACTTCATATTGTATCTATATTTATAGTTCTAATCATTGTTCTTTTTCGTGCTTTGCTATGTTTTGATTTATGTATTATTTTTGTGTATTCTATTTTTTAAAACCTATTACTAATTGTAAGATTTATTTTTATTTTTTCAAATTTTTAACAGCTTATTATTTAAATGTATGTAAACCATGGGAATTCTTATTTAATTTAGCAGTTTCTTAACATAATTAAAATTTAAGTATCTTTTTCTCACTCGAATACATTAAATGTAATATCTGAAAATCATTCAAAGAAAAAAAAAGGGTACTGATTCTCAGGTGCTACTCCAATAGGATCACATCGATCATACTGTATCGAGGAATGCCGAAATTAGCCAAATATTAACAATTATGTGAATATATAATGACTGTGTCCTCACTGATATAGAATGTAAAGGTTAGGTTATTTTAACTGCCTTTCAAGGAGGGAATAATTAGCATGATTCGTAGTTATTAGAATTATAAATACTTTATTTTGTTAATTAAGTTGGAAACAGAAGGCATAAATTTGAGTTCTCATTAAATAGCTCCGTCCACACTGCTTTTATTTAATTCTCATTACACAGGCCAACAGTAGTTTTGGTACTGGGTTATTTCGATCTGATTTCATATGAATTTGGTTTCCTAAATTCAAATATGGAATTAGTTTTTGCCTAGAAGGTCAAATTTCTAAGTATAACATTTCAGTGAAATGTACATTTTACATTATATTACGTTAAATCCATCAATCAAATCTAAACATTAAACATGAATTCTTTATTGTTATATTTCACAGATATTATAAATATAAAGATAGTACCAAGTCATCGATGGAACCAACTAGGCACCCAGCAACTCAAAAGATTCTTTTTCTTGACCTTGAATATATCTTGGAACAGTTCTCTTCTATATTCCAATAATGATCTGCCATCATGAGCAAATACCATCTTCCTTGATAGCGGTACTCCATAATTTTAATATCTTGATGATATCTTTCACCCTGCTTCTCACGGCTGTTTCCTAAATTTTCAGGAAAACGCTCCAGGTAACTGCATAAATAGTGCACCTTAATACTCATGTTGTACCCAAGGAATTTTAAATTTATAAGCACATCGTTTACTAGTTCAACATGGCTTTATATTCTTCTTCTTCGAACTTCCCTCAAATGATGAGGTCTCGAATTAAGAATATACACTCAACTGTCTTTCTGAGATCCACCATAGAGCTTCAATGTCAGTGGGATTTGGCCTAATTAGCTTTCTGATGTCCTCCACCTCAGGATATGCTCTGTTTTCTGGTACAGAGAGGATTTTCTCCACTTTTAAATATTTCATTGAGATGTACCCTCATCCTGTTGTGTCCTATTCTAAGAACTTGTAAAACTTGCTCAATCTATAATAATCGTCTTCAGGATTATAATGTGGATGCGCACTATTCCACCTTTATCATATACTAGCCCTATTTATAGAAATGGTCTACTGAGGAGTTTGAGGAGATGTAGCTCCTTTGCTAGCTGGTCGGCTATTTCATTTCCAATTACTCCGCAGTACCCACCCTTTGGTATTTTATATTGGATTTTATATTTAGTACCTCAAGTATAGCAAAAATCAGTTCCAAAAGCTTAGGCACCAAAAAAACTGTTTTTCTCTTGTAGGGCTATGTTATCTTTACAAATATACATCAGAAAAAAATCTTACTAACTTACTATCACTTACTAAGCGAAAGTTCTTGTCAGTGGAGATGATTAACTGTTAAGTACCTGATGATAATCAGATAAAGATTTGTTATTTATCTTTTATTTATTAGTCAATTGTGTTCTAATTAATACCAGTAATAATTTGAATAACTAATTATAATTCCAATAAATAGATTGTCATCATTTAGTGGCATTTTTTTGCATGCTGTTGATAAGCATAGTTTAGGTATTTCAATTTATATTACTACGTCCAAAAATAAAAACAATATAACTGTAAATCTTATTTATCTATTATTATTGGTTAAATAAAACTGTATTTTTATTGGTTAAAAATGAAAGATCAGTTGCCTGCATCTACTTTTGGAAACACTTGGCTTCTTTCATAATTTTATATACAGTACGATCATGTGATCTTGTGGCTAAGTGCTCTATAAGAGTAGTTTCTTTGCAACTAATAACGACGACAACAAATTAATCCTTGTAATTGCTATAAAATAGTCATTGTAAACTGTAATTAATTAATTTTCAGGGCATTTGGCCACTATGAAGCTGGTAACCTTCATAAAAATAAAATTAGAGAAATGATTAGGTCAGCAGCAGAATGTTGTTCTTCCTTAAATGGATTCCTTCTATTTTTCTCCCTTGCCGGAGGAACAGGTTCAGGTCTCGGCACTGCAGTTCTTCAATATTTGCAAGATGATTTCCCGAATATTGATCGGTGAGTTTATTAATAGAGAAATTATTTGGATCTATTTGATGAAGTTATTTTTTACAATGTTTTTTATTATTTTTTTTATTTTAATGAAATTTACAACTGCATTACATGGAAAATAAAACAAGTAAATGTGACATTGGTAACATGACATGTAAAACATGAAGAGAAACTACCCATTAATAGAACTCAAATAAAGTTCTATATTAGAAGGTCCCTAGGCCATCTTCTTTTCAGACGTCTCGGAGGGTTATCAGGGATCAAGGAGGAAGCAAGGTTTGAAACGAGAGGATTCGGATGGTTCTGCAGTTTGTTATGGAAGGATAGGTATCTGGATTGGGCCAAATCGGAAACATATGGAACATTAAGGTCTTTATGGATGATTTTATTTGTGACAAAGTAAGGAGCGTTGGGAATTTTACGAAGGATTTTGGATTGTAAGGCTTGGATACGAGAGGAATTCGATGGTTTAGTGGAGCCCCAAAGCTCAATTCCGTAAGTCCAAATAGGTCTTATTATTGTCATATATATGAGATCCTCTTCCAGGTCATCCAGCCATCGTTTCATAGGATGTCCTCTTTTCCTTTCCCTGGACACCTTCTCTCCCATTATTCTCTTTGTCATTCTATCATCTTCCATTCTCTGTACATGACCAGCTGATTCTTTGTGATTTTATTAAGTATAATATATTTCCATGCCTTATCAAGTCTTCCAGCTCCTGTTTATTTCTAATGTGCCACACACCCTTTACCAACTGGACGAACTGGACCATAAATACGCCTTAGGATCTTCCTTTCAAACACACTTAGCATGTGTCGGTCTGTAAGTTTTAGCGCCCAGGTTTCTGCGCCATAGCAAACAACAGGTCTGACTAGTGATTTGTAAAGCTTCATCACGGTAGCTCTAGATAGATGTGGATTTATTTCACTAAAAAAAAATTTATTATTTTTTTTATTTCATTAAAAAAATAATAAGATGAAGATCCTTTGTATTTTTTAACAAATATACTATTGATTATATTTTAATTTTTTCTCCTGGATGGTATATGATTTACTAGTACGAAGTAAAAATAAAAATAAAAAATCAGTATGATGAAAATATGATATTATGAATTTTTTTGTTGACCGACTATTATGTTCTTACATGCTCCTTCTACTTCTGCCCTCATTACTCTCTTCCTTGACTTCTCAGGATGATTATTTTTTTAAATAATTTTACCTATTTCGTTCAATCCCTGTTCTGTCACAACAATTAACAACTTGTTGATTATTTTTATCGATGAGTTACAATTTCAATTGTTAAATTTTAAAATACAATCGTTACAAAAGGCCTTGTGTGACTGATAACAGGCTTTTTCTTGAAGAAATCATTGATATAATTGTATCATTATCTGATTCATTGATGAACTAACTGGCCTGAACCAGGCTATGAACTGGACTGCATTTGAATGAACAGGTTTTTTCTTAAAGAATTCATTAATATAATTGTTTCACTATCGAATTCATTAATATAAATTTATCACTATGTGATTCATTGTCGAACTAACTGATCTAATACCTTTAACTGGCCTGGACTGGACTTCTTTAGCCCGCTGCACAAACCTCTTTTTATCAAATTATTAACATCCGTCTAATACTTTGTGAATGGCTTCATCTTATTGTAACCTACAATGTTTTTATGAATAAAAATTCTTGTAAATGGAGCATTTTCTCATTAAAGTAATTATTTTAATGAGGTACTAAAAACTCACCTCACGAATGCCTTCATTTGTTTGACATGTTGGGGATGGAGGTCATGCTATGAACGACTGAATATTTTTGTAGGCCACCTTTTTTCTCTATTTAACAGTTCAAATGGAAAGCCAATGTGTGTTTATGAGGTTTTAGTACCTCGTTAAATAGACAAAGTTTACCGATCTATACATTGAAAACACTTCATGTCTGAGAATTTTCTTAAGTGCAAAAGTAGTAGATTACGATTTAATATCTCATTAAATAGAGGAAGTTTACCGATCTATACATTGAAAACACTCCATATCTGAGAATTTTCTTAAATACAAAAATTGTATGTTACGATAAGATGACGCTATTCACAAAATTGCAAACAGATGTTATTAATTTGATAAAAAGAGGTCTGTACCGCGGACAACATTTATGCATTTATATAATAAATTAAAAACCAACTAAGTCGAGTCAGAGTCATCGCCTGGGTTTTAGGCATCCGGTGCGAGATTTTACTGGGCATTCCCCCTTCTCTCCCTCTTCCACTCCAACTCAACTCTTGTTTTCTTCTTTTCTCTTCAAACTATAAACAAGACTCATAAATATTTTATGTTAGGATACAGTGTCAGATTATGATAAAAATATAGGTCATTACTTACCTATTGGTGATGTGAAGTTTTTATATTTGTTTTAAAAACTTTCTGACTACATACACTTAATGTTTGGTCGAATCCATGACATTTCCCCTAGCCAGGTGACAGCCCTGAGTCGACTGTGAGATTGGCAAGATTTTTATAGTTTTTTTAGCTTACTAAAGTTCTAGGCCTTACTAGATCAGCCACTTGGATCTTACTAATCAAAATCAGTTGCCAAACTTCTAGAACTTCTCCTTATTTTATAACTTACAGTTTACATCATTATCATATTAAATTTAACTGATTATTATTTAAGAATCAACAAATACTAACAAAAATCACTGAAGTTTATTTATTTCATTATTATTGTTTTGAATAGAATCGTAGCCTGCGTACATCCTGGTGAACATAGGGACGTTGTCACTAGCCCATACAACATTGCATTTTCTCTAAGTAAGCTCGCACTTGGAGCGACCTGCGTTTTTCCTGTGGATAACAAGGTTAGTTTTATCATATTATTTACATTTATAAGTCTACATTAGTTTAAGAAGTAATGTAAGTTAAAACACCACCTTACTCATTTTTAGATAAAAATGAGTTAGGTAGCTAACTGCATTCGTTCGATATCAAATGGTTATCTTACATTTTTCAAATATATATGTTTCCAAGATTTTAATGTTGAAATATTATATAAATTATAATAACATCATTAGCAATGTTATTTGGTTTGGAAGAATTGAATTAGGCATAATTAGAATTTATTTATATACTTTTCTTATTTTTATTAATTGTCCTTATATAGTAATCCTGTAAACGGATGCTTATTTTTTATTGGATACTTCTCATATATCAAATACATAGTTTTTAATCCTAATTAGGCTCAAGATTAAGTGAATCTTAACACTTTTGGTACAGGCTTCATTTTCTGAGAATATCTTGCAGCTTGCTGCATATTGCTTTTAAATATTTTATATTAAAAAAATAGTTAGTTTTATATAGCCGGTTTAAAAATAAAATATAATCTTTTCAAGCAAGATTAATACTGAAAACAACTGTCACTGATGGGAGGAGAAAAAGTCTATTGCCAATACGCGAGTCTCTGGAATAGTAAGAGATAGGGGACACAAAGCGTCCTTCCAGAAGGATCATCCTTAACGAGAGTGTTCCCAAATCAACAAAATGGCCATTAGAATTATTTATCTATCAAATAATAAAAAAAGATTTATATTTATCTAAAAACTTGAAATAACAGTGTGTCTGGAGGTATGCATGGGACTGGGGTTTGGGGAGCTATGCAACAAGCTGATCCCGCCGTAGCATGATGTGTACATGATACTGTCCAATCTCAGCTCTTAGTTCATTTTATCTATTTATAAAAGTTTATAAATAATTATTTTTCAAGCCTGTAATCCTGTTATACTTTTTTTGTTATTTCTAATGATTTTTTACTTTTTAGTCCCTGAGCAAAATTTGTGGAAAAACCAAAGTTACAAAAGATCCCCTTACGTCAGATCTTTATCAAAAGGTTAATGCAGTAATAGTGAGAATGCTTCTTAATCTAACCAGGTTTGATAATTTTCAAAATTTAATTAATATTAATATTTGAAGTAATAATATCACACACACACATATATATATATATATATATATATATATATATATATATAATATTTAATATATTTTAATAAATAATATTGATATATTTTATTTAATGTACTAATTATCTATTTTATCTATCTATACAGTGGTGCACGTTTTCCTGGAAGCTTAAATTTTGATCTTGGTGACCTACCAACAAATATGGTTCCATATAAAGGGATGCATTTTCTTGCTAGTAGTATATGCCCTCTAGTTTCTGGATCAGAAATCGGTATAAATATATTAAAAAGGTACAACATTTTTATTTTTTTAATGCTTTATTAATTTTATCTTCATGATTATTAGAAACAAATTCATAATTTTTCTTTGTTGAAATATAAATATAATTATATATATATATATATATATATATATATATATATATATATATATATATATATATATATATACATATATATATTTGCAAAATATGTTCAATCGACATTTGAGTATTATATTTTAACATAATTATTTAAATTGGGATGTCAAAAGAACATCCTTCATCTGATCAGGACCAAACGATTAAAGTGGTATGGCCACTTAATGCGGATGGATGAGAACCAAAGAAAATTTATACCTATATGCCACCTGAAAGAAGGAAGCGTGGAAGGCCATAGAAGAAATGAATAGAGGATGTAGAGGAAAACATGGCAGCCAGCAGAGGGCTTCTTGAAGGAGATTGGATGGACAGGGAGCAGTGGCTTTTGGGTGTTTGGGATATGACTCCTTAAGTTGTAGAAAACCCAAATAAAAAAAATAAATAATAAAAAAAAATTTAAATTGGGAATTAGGTCACTTGATAATTATTCAATAAACTACTAAATGTTCATCGCTCCTACTGTTTATTCGACATTTCAATCCCGTTTTTTTTTTTTTTTTTTTTTTTAAAGTTAACAATGGGATCCTCTTCAATGTTTTAAAATAGAACCTCGATACCTCAGGCCAGGGACACACCAACAGCCTCAGCTCCGTCCCCTAGCACAGATATTAAGCTACTCAGTATATATGAATTTAATTGGGGCTAAAAATTGCCTCTTTTTTTTTTTTGTTTTCATCACCATAAATTATTGAAATTAAATTGAATTTATTTTGAAATTTTATTAAATTTCTTCAGAAATGAAATAATTCTTTTTTCTTCTTAAGCAAAAATAGGAGAGAAATATTCCAATAACAGACCTCTACTACTCCATTTTTTTAATTTTTTGTTTTATTATCATTATTAATGATTTATTTAGTTATTATTGAGAATAATTTTTTTTTTCTTTTTTAGAAAGAAAGAACTCCTGCATTCAGTTTGTAACGAGGACCATCATTTAATTCAATTGAATGCTCTATCCGGAAAAGTTCATACTGCGGCACTCATTGCAAGGGGTGATATTCCGTTTTCTACTGCGGTAGACTTCCAAGAAAGGTATATATTTCGATCAATGCTTGACTTTAAATAAATGATCAAGTTTGGTCAATCGTAGGTCACTATTCTATTTTATAACTATCTTTTATGGAAAAATTTTGGAGAAAAAAAAATTAAACCCTGTTCTAATTACAAATTTATTTTCTTATTTAATATAAATATCTCAAAGAAATTAGCAAGCTTTGATTAGGCACTAAATAGATAAATAACTTCATAATATGTTAAATGTATTATGGTGAAAGTTTGAAATTAGATCATAGCTACCTAACTTGAAGTTGAAGGATTGAGTTTTCAAATAAAATAGCTAAATAGTAGTTTAATGAATTTTTTTTTTAATTTGTCCGTTACAGTGTTTATTATTTAAGCATCTGATTCGCTCAGTCTTTATTGTTATAGTAACATCGATAATTCTTTGATTATTTCAAATAAACCTAATTAACGGTACTGTAGAGAAAGCCATTTGGATAATTCGTCATTTAAACATGTTCAAACGTTTTCAATAAAGATAAGACCCAGCTGATATTAAAGATTATTTAAGTTGTTGCTTGATGTAATGAGTTTAATTAAAAACTATTTTTGAGAAAATTGTTAAAATGTGTTAAATCAATGATATAAAGCGCTCTTTCTGGTCAGTTGATTTACATGTACATTAGTCTGGCATGTAGATATCATACAAATATATAAAAAAAATACTTAGAAAAATATAAACATCTACAAAAAATACTGAGAGAAAAAAAAACGGATATATACAATAAATACTGAGATATAAAAAAAGTGAATAAATAAATTAAAATTGAAATGACTTCTGTCAATTAACTGCTGATGACCAGCATAATTATAAATTAATCTAGAAATTTTTATATAAGCATAAGCAAATATAAGCACGGATGATAAAGGATTAACTGAAGGAAGTGATTTTATGGGAGGAGATATATAAATCTATAGGTTGAAGTCTAGTGTTGAGAGAGTGGATAAAGGAGCGTAAAGTGGGGAGTTCCAGGATGTAGGGAGGATTTTTGGTTCTGAGGGCTTGGAAAAGGAAGACGCCAAGGAGGAATTGTCATCGGATAAAAATAGGATTTTTACGAAAAGGCTGCTTAATTTTTTTGCGATGATAATCAGGAAGGGAGGAGCAACCATGAGAATGCTAGGCATTAGTTGACAGTTCTCCGTTTCAGTTGTGACGGAATACTTTTCATCACCTCTACTTACCACTTTAGCCCTTTTATTTAGGGTGACCTTCCAAATTTTTTATTTTGCTTTTTTTTTTTTTTATGTAACTTTAATGCAATTGATAGAAAGGCCACAAGATAGTTTAAAAATAGAATTCATCACTGAGCACCACTTCATTTTAAGAGAAAGATCCTGTCAGCCTCTCGTCTCATATATGAGGGCACTGTCACCTGGCCTTGATTCCCTTTTGATTCATAAATAAGTTCACTGTCGTTAAAGGGTTAACATTCCAGTGTATATATGCCGCTCTCATACATACAGACCATTTTGTGAGACTGAGTTATTTGGAATCGGGAAGTGCATATAACTAAGGAGTATTTAAAGAAATGAGTACTTCTGTTGAAAATTTAGTTTCTAAATTTTTCCCTTTCAAGATACTTTCCCTTACTATATATTTCGCATATAGGTAAGTTAAGGTAAAAATCTTTCCTATTGTAATTTTAAATACTGTTATAACATTATGTCTTTTATTATTATCTAAGAATATTTTAATAATTTACTAAGAAATGTTTTTTATTATGTTTTCAGGTTAATAGCAAAAATAAAGAGAAAACCAATGGGCATCACGTTAGGTCTTTCATCTGTTCCTCCACACGATTCACCCGTGTCTCTCCTTCTTCTGACTAATTCATCTTCGATGTCAACATTTTTCTCTCAAGCCGTTAATGACTTTAATTCTCTTTATTTTCGAAAGGTAACTGTTTCCTCTTGAAACTAATTATTTACTACTACTACTTTTTTTTCTAAAATTATGAATCTTTGATGTATGTAACAAATTTTATTTTCATGCTACAAAACTTGTATTTCCTCCACATAAAATTAAAATTGTCTCTGTCAAATTTAATTATTATCAGTTAAAGGGTGAGATATCAGGGTGTCCAGTGTATGGGAATTTCCTCAAAACCGGGAATTGTATTGACATTTTCCAATAATTCCTCTTGGTCCTCATCTATAATTATATATATTTGAAAGGTATTTGTTCATTTTATTATCGTTGGTCAAAAACTGTAAAAAAGGAGAAGAGCGACCAGTGACTTTAAATAATATGTTTCTGATGTTGGGAAGAACATTTCCCGAAACGTCCAACCAATATAATAAATAAAAATAGTAAACTACAGTCGTGAGGAAGTTATATTATGTAACTTGGTTATATTGGTCTGTAAGAACAGCCCTGATGAAGGCCTGGAACTTCAGAAAAAATAAATATAATTTATTTATTTTTACTTTGTTCTTAATTTGACTTAACTTCCATGCCAACTTCTCTTTAATATATATTATAGAACTTACACCAAAAAAAAAACTTCCCTACCGAATAATGCAATAGTCTATATTTTCTAGTAAAAAATTTAAGGAGGCCAACAATTTTTATGATTAATTTTCCCCAAAGTGGCTAGAAAAATATTGTGACATTCCACACATACTTGACAGCTAATTACAATGCGAAAAGCATTGTGTAATAATTTGCAGCATTTTTTTTTCTATTAATTGAGGTTTTTTAAGGGCTTATTAAAGATATGTTTAATCAGGAAAATCAAAGTTTGATTTTCTAAATTCTGCACAAATCCAGTGAATATTTAAGCTGTTAACACCTTGGCTGCAGAGGGGATACCTGCCCACCCGCCTTGGCTATCGCCACTTGTAGCGGCAATCTGATAACTGAAGTGTAAGATAGAAAAACAATCACGAGTTCAAATCCCGATGCCCGTTTTAACTTGGCATATTTCCCCCGGCTCTGTAAAATCACAGTGTAGCCTAAAAGGCAAGGAAGGGGGGTAAAAAAAAAAAAAAACTTGGTCCATGCATTTATTAGCTTTCTGATGCTCACTCAATTCTGTCATTCCGGTTTTTGACCATTTGTTGGAAGCTATCAGTTAAAGATTTATTCTGAACCAAAATTTAATATAAAGGTTTTAAATGCATTTTTGAAAGCTAATCTTTTTCAGGATGATTCCAAATAGTATTTTAAACAAATTTATGGGGAAGAGAGGGAAATCTCTCTTTTTGGATTTCGAGACCCGCCTGCGGGAAGAAACACTCGTTATGAGGTCTCGCAGTCATAGGGTTAAACAAAAATATTAAAATTAGTCATAAAATCGAATTTCAAAATATTTTGTTTATGATAAATCTGTTTGAATTTTTATGCAGGCCTACACCCACCATTATTTAAAAGTCGATGACTTTGAATTTGAAGAGTTCTCTGGAGCCCGAGAAGTTCTTTTGTCTCAAGTTGATGCCTATACAAAAACATACGAAGATATTCATATACCAAGGATTAATGTTGAAATTTGACATAATAAAATATGTTTGTTCTCAGTTGGACATTTGCCAAAGAATTAAGTTGATGTGCCTTCATATTTTATTTTTTTGTTTTAATATTATGCTTTGTTTGATCGAAAGTTGTGTATCAGTTCTATATGGCTGTGATTTAACTTTGTAACTTTGATCTGAAAAAAAAAATCAAACTTACTGCATGTAATGCAATTTGTAAAATCAAATCAATAAATAAACTTATAAGACTGTTTTATTACATTTATTCTATGTGTTTGAAATGAATTGTATTTGTTAAATTGTATAAAAAAAATTAAAAAAAGAAATGAAATAATAAATTTTATTTTCTTCATAAAAATGGAAAAAAAACATTTATTTATTCTCATTTATAATTTTAAATATATATTACTTAAAATGTCTATTCCTTTCCTATGTATTATGAACTATCTCCATTTCCTGAAATTTAACACTTATCAGAGATAGCAAATATATAAACAGGTTTAAAATGGACTAAACCATAGTAAAAATTTGTTTTTACAGTCTCTTTTGTCCTCCTTTTTACATATTCTACGATCCACATGGTTATTTCTGAAATAATATTACAAATTGCCAATGAAATAACTACTAAATTTATTTCTAAAATAATTATTTCAGATTTACTTATTTTATAAATAAATTATTACAAAAAAAAACATGAAATAATTATTTTCTAAATAACTCTGTACTGAAATAACATAAAAAATCCACCAATATAACAAATATATAGTATAATCCCACCAGATCAACCTCTACTCCGCCGTTGGCAATGATTATAGGGTGCATATTTTGCCTAATACCTAAAGGTATCCAGCTTAATATTATATTTGCTCAATATATTTTTCCCTGTTTGAGACATTTTATCCTTTGTAGAGGCTGAATGTGCCTGACAAAAATTTCATGTTTTCTTATGCCCCTTTTTGTTTTTTTACAATTAGATGGACTTGAGGCATTATATTTACTCCTGTTTGAGACAATCTTTGTAAAGGCTTAGTGTGCCTGATTACTGTTTCGTTTTTTTCTTATGCCCTCTTCTTGTAGTTAGTCGGATTTGAGCCTTGATATGAGTAGGAAAAAGAAAAAAATAATCGGGCACACTATAGAGACTAAAGTGTCTCTAACAGCAGTAAATATAACACATCAAATCTGTCTAATTGCAGGAAATAAAATAGAAACATAAGAAAAAATTAAATTTCTGTCGGGCACTCTCAGCCTCTATAGACACTAAAGAATATAAATGTCTCAAGTCCGTCTGATTTCAGGGTATAAAACAGAACATAAGAAAAATAAAATTTCTGTCTGATACACAGCCTCTAAAAAGATTGCCTCAAACAGCAGTAAATAAAATGCCTTAAATCTGTCTAATTGCAGGAAATAATAGCTTGGTAACATGAAGGATATCCTATCTTTACCCAAGTTGGAGCAAGTAAATATTTAAAGCACAAATAAATAAGCATGAGAGACTTGTGAAACCAATAATTTATGTATAAAAAAAAGTATAAATATTATAATAAAAGTTAAAAAATTAGCAAGGGAATATAATTAAGTAAGAAAGATCAGTAATGAACCAGTTGGAACTCAGAAAAACAGAAACCTTCATCTTTTTATTTATGATTATACAAAAAAATAAAATAAAAGACTAATATCAAAAGGCTAAAAGTGAATTGATTTTAAAGAAGATTTTACAACAGTACAGGATATTTACTTTAATAGTTTTTGTATATCTTTTACAATTAAAATATAAGTTTACAACTGTTTAAATAACCAAGAAGTATTCCTTACAATAATAACTTAAAATTATATTATTCGATTATTTTTGATGGTCAACAACTCAATTTAAAATTTTTCAATTGTTTTAGTTTCGGTACACATTTTGTTTTTCTCAATATCTATCTCATAAATATAAAAAGTATCATTAACCAAAATAAATCAATAAAGACATTAATTGAAATTATAACTTGAGAAAAATATATTGGGTTGGCGAATAAGTCCTTTCGGTTTTTCTGTTTATTTTTATGTCATTACGATACACTTCATATCTGATGAATTAATCCCTAAGGTGGGTTGTTTTTCCTTTTTGTAATATATCAACAACTATATCTGTTAACGCTTGTTGAAACTAGCTTAGTATTGTGTTTGCTATTGTTATGTGATTATGGAAGAAAATATCTTTCATTATCGGCATATTTTGTTGTATTATTTTAAAAAAGGTAAGCGTGCTGCAATATTTTATTTAACAGAAATAAAATTAAATTTCTGTCTGGCACACTCAGTCTCTATAAACACTTAACTGCCTCAAACAGCAGTAAATATAATGTTCCTAGTCCTAACTAGAGAAAACAAAACAGGGGCATAAACGGAAAGTAAATTTAGAGTGAACAATAGGATTTTTATTACGATTAATTCATTCCCTTTTGCATCTATCAGCATGATTATTTCTGAAATAATTATGTCATTAGTCCTGAAATAATTATGTCATTAGCCTGAAATAATTTATTTCAGACTACTACTTTGGTGTACTACAATGTAGATTGAGACATTGGCTATGAATAAATATTAAACTTAGAATTAGAATTATGGTAAAGCATTTCCATGACATCATAATTTTTTTTTTATTATAATCTCTTTTTTCTTAGTTCAAATTAACTTTTATTGAAATTAAGAATTTAATTTTCATCATAACTTACAATATATATATATATATAAAGAAAATGAATAATGATTATGTAGATTTCATGGGTAATTTTGTTTTTATATAATCTCAATTCAATAAGTCTGTGGCAATCTCCTAATCTTTTCACATTCAGAAATGAGCTTTTCTACACATTTCATATTGAGTTAATGAAGGACATTGAAAATAAAAACATTGACGTTTTAATTTTTTTTTTTTTTACTTCATTAATTTGAAGGAGCCCTGGGAATTTTATTTAAGGAAGAGAAAAGTGATATAGTCCCATTGGATTTCAACATTTAGAAGAACTAAGTTCATCCAAAATTAATCAGGGCATTAATTAATTTATCAATCGATCTTTACGTTTTAATTTTTTCTTCCTCATCACAGGTGGATCTACAGGGAGGAGGCTTTCCCCCAAAATGGTAAAATATAACCATGTTTTACAGAAAAAAATATTAAAAACTATCTCTTAAAGTACTATTGTTCGTATAATTACATTTAATAGGACTTCAAGAATCACTTAAACACCATTTCATATAGGTAGTTAATTTCTTTTCTTTTTTTTTCTAATTAATTATCGTTATATGAAGATGGAAAAAAATCTTTCGGGCTGAAGCCCCCCTCCCCAAAAATTAAATCCTGGATCCGCTAGTGTTCCTCATTACATTATTATTTTTATTTTTATTTTTTTTTTTTTAGTCGAGATATTTTATCTTCAATGACCGATTTTTCATAATTATTGTTTTAAATTGGTCACATCGTTATCTGTGTTTGAAGATTGTCAACAATAAATGAAACATACGTTTCTTCAGGATTCTGACTGCAACCGCACTTACTAGTCAGAAAATGTTCACTTACATTGACGTAATAGTTTAGGAAAATGGTGATGTTTTCAAATCAGGAACATTTTTTTGATTTAATTAGTTTCAGATGATCCGAAACTTGTAACTATTTTAGATTTCAAGTACTATTTTCAGTAATTTTGTTTTCTCCGTGTAATTTATGAGCTCAGTTAACATTTCACTTTATATAGGCAATTATTGTTTCAAACAGTTATGCAAGACGTGTTCTGATCATCACCAGATATGTTTTCTTAACAATATCTTATCTTTGTAGTTTTATATGAACAATTTCATAATTGTATCATCACTCACGCACAACAGAGAACGAATAATATTATTTTCGAGCTAATTTAATTGTCAAAATTGTAATAGATATTATATATTTAATTCTTTATTTTCAAAGTTGCAGTAGCATATCCAGGATTTAATTTTGAAGGTTGAGCTTCAACCCGAAAGTTTTTTTTTATGTCTATATAACGATTATTATTTTGGAATAAAAAACACTAAATTTAATTACATGGATAATAATACTTTTTTTATATTTTTACTTTCACTAACCTATATATGTAATATATAGTAAGGGAAAGTATTGCGATCGTGAACTTTTTTTAATCGAAATTTTCAACGGAAATACACGTTTTGAGATCCTATGAGTCCAAATAACCAAGTTGCGAAAAATGGTATGTATGTATGTGAACAGCCTAGTTCAAAAACGTAAAACGTAGCTTAAAGTTTTATTGTTCATGTAATTACATTTAATAGGACTTCAAGAATCACTTAAACACCATTTCATACAGGTAGTTAGTATCTTTCTTTTTTTTTTTCAAAGTAATTATTGTTACATATATAAAAAATAAAAGCTTTCTGGCTGAAGTCTCCCCCTCAAAAAATTAAATCCTGGATTCGCTTGTATATAGTTAGTTGGCTACAATAGCGGATCCAGGATTTAATTTTGTGGGGGGAGGGCTTCAGCCCGGAAGCTTTTTTTTCATAAACATAACAATAATTATTTTAGAAAAACAGAAAGATACTAACTACCTATATGAAATTGTGTTTAAGTGATTCTTGAAGTCCTATTAAATTTAATTAAACGAGCAATAATACTTTAAGACATATTTTTTTATTATTTTTTACGATAAAACATAGTAACATTTTACCATTTTGGGGGGGGGGAGTTTCAGCCCGAAAGCCCCCCCGTAAATCTGCCTGTGGTTGGCTAAATATTCAAGTGACCATTAGAAACGCTTAAAATGATGATATATTATATAATCATGATGCAACAAAACCTTTAATTCAAAGTTGTTTTTTTTAATAAACACCAGAGGTTTTATCCGGAGCCCTAAAAAAAGTAATTCGCCCCGGGCCCTAAATAATCTGAGTTAGCCAATGGGGTTGCTTAAAAAAATTGAATTAGAAACAGGAAGTGGAACGTTAGTTATGTTAATTGAAATTTATGTGTCTAATGTAATAAGAACAAGCCTAAACAAATTACATAATCAAATCTTTTAAATATGTCAAAATTAATCTTAAAATAGTATTTCAATCACAAATGATATCACTATAATTTATTATAGTCTCTTTCATATCGTCCATATATATTTCATTTATGAGGTATTGTATTTCGTACTTTCATTTTTATTGGTGAGAGAAAATTACCAAGATGACAATCCGTTAACTTATCATAATTATGATAACAAATAGTTTCAATATAGAAACTATTTGTTTTTTCATAAATAGTTTTTCAGTTTTTCATTTATAAAAGGTATTTAGAATATCATAATTTTAAAATATAGTAAATTCCTGATAAGTTTGTTATCTTGGTACCTTTGATGTTAAGCAGAACTAATTGATAACCGTGCATTAACCTCTATGTTCCCCTTTGCTGTCAGTTGCGTTATGTAGCCTTTTTTTCTGGTTGTTAATTTCTTTGTATTTCTTAAATGCACTGCTCAGGACGAATTGACTCGAAAAGTTGGCAGGAGAAATGTTTAACAACATTTTTCGTGAATCGGACAACGCTTATGGAAGGCTGAAACAGCAAATTGACACTTTGAAGATTTTCAATGCCAATGTAACTGAGGTGGTTAAGGATGAAGAATATAAGGTAGACTTCGGTTCAGGTGGTAGGACAGTTTCACTAATTGTCAAGCTGGGGCCAGAATTTCCTTTAGAGAAGCCATCACTATATATTTACCCCCCTGTGATGCACCCCTGGGTCTCTCCAAGTGGTGAAATTATTTCTGCCCCTGGATTACTCAATTTCACAGTACATTCCGATCTTGGACGTGTTGTCCAAGCTATTATTAGAGAATTTCAGCTTCGTCCTCCACAGTTGTTAAATGGAGATATTTCTCCTCCCCAATTCGAGGTCTCAAAATTACCCACAACAAGCACACATTCTAACTACCTTTATAGCGATAAGAACTACAATACATCCGGTGGTGTTTCTACTTCTTTTCCAGCTTTAAATGAGATGTCTACTGCTCAGTTAAAAGAATTGAATGAAAATAGTGACTTACTGAATAGTTTTATAGACAATTTAAATGTGAAATTACAAATAAGTAAAAGTATTAGTGAATATGTTGAGCTTAATGAAAAATTGGCTGATGAAAATTTGAAGAAAGAGCCTGTACTTGCTGAGTTACAAGACGATGTGTCGACCTTACTCGATACATTGAAAGAATACAAATCCAAGTATGAAGAACTTAGTGCTGAATATAAAGACTGCTGTGATAGGTTTAATCCTCACCAAATAATTCAGAGGATTAGGGAGAAAGTAAGCGAAGTAGATGAAGAAAGCGAAAGAATAGCCGAAGCATTTCTAACTGGAGATATAGATCTTGATACTTTCCTGTTAGAATATGTTAGTCATAGAACTCTGAGTCATTCGAGGAAAATTAAAGATGAGAAATTGAGTCAACAGCTAGAAAAATTACACCAAGCTGGGTTTTAATGGGTAAGTCAGTATATTTAAATAAAATCCTTGTTATTTTGTCAATCCAATTATTTTTGTGTATTATTTCTTGAATTCCTTTGTAGCTAGATTTTTTCACATTCTTGCTCAGCCATATTCTTTTACTTTACTAAGAAAGAAATTAAATCTCATTCAAAATAGAATGTTAATTCATATTAATCTAGAGCTGCTTAAGTATCTATATTGCAGCATTTTTATATACAACACTGAAATTCAAACTTTCTCCTTAATACAGATTCATTAATCAAATTAATAAATACATAAATTGAATTAAATGGCTGACATATTAAATTAACCTCAATAGATGTTTCATTGATTGAGAGGTATTATGGCCAATAAAATTACAATTTTTTATGTAATGTTTGCATTCCCATATAAATATAGTTTGTTCTCCAGCTGCTTTAGTAATGAAATATACGTATTGTTTGTTCACTGTTAAATTGACTATATTAATAGATAACAATCTACAATCTAATCAAAATCTGTGTACAGATTTTGTGTTCATAATGATAGATAACATAATCTGTGTACAGATTTTGCGTTTATAATGATAACAATCCCTAATTTCTATTTTATTCATACTATTCTGGTAGTTATTGATGGGTTAATAGTTTCATCTAAAATTATTTAGCTGATGTTTTTCATAAGACTATTCAAATAGTCTTACTGTTTAATGGATTTTAAAATATTTTATGCAGTAGATGTTTTGTCTTAGGGTGAAATTATATTTAATACACATTGGATTATGTGTGTTTATTATATATATGTATTGTTAATTGGTCATTAAATATGGTAATAATAATAATGCTTTATTTATTCTGGGACGAGTTCCTTTAGAATAATACATAGAGACAAAAATGTGGGCTAAGGAGCCTCAGAGATACATAAACAAGAATATAGTTTGATTAAATAGTAAAAAAAAAATAATAAGAGAAATTATAAGTTGCTTTCTAATTTATATCAATTAATAATAAAGAACGATCTAATAGTTTATATACATATTTACAGTAGTAACTATTTACAATTTTATGAGAACTGGGTGGATAAGAAATGATTAAACAGTTGGGATTTAAAGGTAGGGAGGGATTTGGATTGATGGATGTGGGGAGTTTGAGTCCCATAGGGAAGAGGATCGAATAATAAAAGATTTATCGAAAACAGTGGTTCGGTGGGCCATTATATATAAATCTGATAAATAAAATTATAAGGCCTTAAATTGAAATATAGAATTCAAACAAGTATTTGTATGTATTTGAGAGAAATATGTAGAAAATAATTGAGAAGATATCGGATTCTAGAATTTTTATTATTATTAATATGTAAATATTCAATGGTGAGATAGAGAAACTAGGTATTTATTCAATTGCTTAAATTAAATAATTTTTTAAATTAATATTTGTTTTCTTGTATTTTAGGGCTCAAGCAATAGACACTGAGGTGTTAGTTGAAGCAGAACAACTGAGAGATAGAAGAAGTCAAGCTAAGATCTTAGTTGTATTGGAATTGGAAAGTCATGCGATTACCAACCTTGTGTATATTTTTATTTTTTATTAAATTTGCTGTATATATTGACTAAAATGATAGTGTTAATTGCCTTGGGGAAGGTGGACCAATTTATCAGTTCCTTTATTTTTTAAATTTATTACGAACAAGGTATGAGTTGTTTATTTAAAATAAATGTCTATACTATTTATATGTTATGTGTAAAATATTTATAATTTTGCCTACATTAAATATTTTTTTGTTTTTTTTTTTTATGGGCCTGCTTATTTTTTTTTTACTCGAGCCCTTATTACCTTACCATGTTAATTATTTTTATTTAAAACTAGTATTATCAAACATTATATTCTCAGCCAAAGATATATCAGTTTTATTTCATATAATTTTAACTTACTAAATTCCATTAGTAAAGTCATCGTAGTAAGAGAAAAGGAGTTTATTTTTTTTTTTTTTAAATACTTTCTTTTTCTCTTGTTTTTGGTTATATTATTCCAATTTTTTTTTCAATGTACAAACTGTACCAAGATAATGAAAAATTGATTACTATTGTTTCATAAGGCATATACAATAACAATCTCTTAACTTCAAAACTTTCTCTGCCAGATTATGGTATTGGTGAATGGGTTTATTTCTTTAGAAGTTATTTAACAATGGGTCTTAAAATATCAAATACGAGTGAAGTAAAAAAATTCAAAATGATTAATACTTGTATACACATTTACTTAACTAAACAATCTTCTAAAATATTCAGGCTTATCTTTCACCTTAATTAAGAGTTTTATTACATAAAATGCTGAATGTTTTCTTTTTAACTGTGATCTAAAAGAAGTTTGTTTTTTTCTAGTCAAAAGAGAATAAAAATCTACTAACCATATAATTTAAAAATTGTTGATAAACCGATTATTACTCCGAGACTGTCGCAGTTATTTATATAACAAAAAAAGTAGGCATTATTGAAAAATTCCATAATAATGGCATTAAATAGTAAAATATTGTGTGTAAAGACAACTTAAAATTATGTATATGTATTCATATAAATATTTACAAAGAATTATTTTAAAAATTGCAACTTTTTTGAGAATACAAATTACATATTTAT
Organism: Nezara viridula; assembly: GCA_928085145.1. Lineage (NCBI taxonomy): Eukaryota > Metazoa > Arthropoda > Insecta > Hemiptera > Pentatomidae > Nezara > Nezara viridula. The sequence continues at coordinate 7,721,124 of OV725080.1, read as the reverse complement.
AATTACTTCATTTTTTAAGTAATGGTAAGCATATTTCAATGCAAGAATACATAGGACGCAACTCAAACTTTTTTTTTTCTGTTGACCAATTAGATAAAAATAGGATAGGAAGTGAAATTGTTAATTTTCAAGACAGTTTACTTCCTTGTTATCCTTTACGATGCAGAGAGCTGGGTATTAAATGGCAGACTATGGAGTTGAATGACCATAGTGGAATGAATACTTACGAAGAATGGCTGGGAAAAGAAGAATGGATTGCTTAAGAAATAAAAGAATTTTGTTTCTCATCTAGCCTTTAATATATGATATATGTCAACTTTGGGTATTTTAAGTTCATTTGCACTTATTTACAGAAGTAAATTTATATTTTAGTCTTGGTTTTCTTTTTAATATCAAAACAAAATAGAATTTGAAGATTTTCTCGTCTCTTAAAAATGAAGAGGTATAAAAAGGGAAAAACAAATCTATTTTATTTATACCCACGCTAAACATGGTGCATATAAATGATGAAATGATACATCCTTTATTTATGCAAAAATTAATACATAATAATTTAAATAAGTATACTCTTTAAGTGAGAAAAGAAATTAATAAATTGATTATTTTTTCTCATTTTTTTTTTTTCCCTTCTTCCTCCCTTGCATAGGCCTTCCCTTACGGGAGTAATAGTCTGCACATCCCGCGGTGACTAGCCCTACTGGGATGCGAGTTCCGTCCAATTGTCCTTCCAGAGATCCCTGTCTCTTTCAGTTCTCCACGAGAGGGAGTCAAAGGCTTAAGCACATCGCTCCACCTTTTCTTTTGATGTCCTCTATCTTTGCAGGTCAATACTTATACTTCTTTTCATGCTTGAGGAACCATTATTCCAGCCGAATACCATTCTTCTCTGGACTTCCTTTGCTCCTCTTCTTGCGAATGATACTAACTGGCCCAAGTAGATCTACTCCTCTACATATTCCAAACTGTGGTTGTTTACCTTACATTCTTCTTTTCCCCTATTTGTCATTAATTTAGTCTTTTGATAGTTGGGGTAAAGGCCGATTTCTCCACACAGTTTTAAAAGATGCTTGATCATTTCCCGCAGTTGTTGCTTAACCACTTGCTATTTATTTTAATTCCTGTGTTTTCCCATCCAATATGCCAGAACATCATATTTAACACAAGGATAAACAAAAGTGGGAATAACGGCTCCCATTGCCACACACCATTTTCAATTCTAAAGCTTTGACCTTTTTTCTCTGTCATAATATATGCCGACATTTTCTTGTAAAGTTCTTTGATCATTGCAACATATTTTTCCTCTTTTCCTACTGTCCTCAGTGCCTTAAATATTCCTGCATGTAGAATGCTATCAAATGCCTTCTTGAAGTCAAGAAAACAAAGGTACATAGAGAAAGTGTATTAATTTGCTTTCTCGATAATCTGATTTACAGCCTGGATGTGGTTCACTGTCGAAAATCTTTTTCTAAATCCTGCTTGTTCTTCTTCAACACATTCCATAATTCTTTTTGTGATCCTGTGCTTGATAACACTGGTGAAAACTTTTGCCATAGTTGAACAAAGGGAGATAGACTAATAAGTCTCTGTATCATGGTTATCACTCTTTTTATATAACAGCCTTAGCCTTTTTCCATTAGTTATGAATTTCTTCTTGCTCAAGAATCAAATTAAAAAGTTCTGTTAATTCCCTAGTTAGAGCATTCACTCCTGCTTTTTAAAATTTCGTTGCTGATATTATCTGGCCCAGGACTTTTCTCAAGTTTTAGTTTTTCAAGATGAATTTAACTTCTTCCATTATTGGTGGTATTTTCTCCACATTTTTTAATATCTTTTCATCATTACTTGTTTTTAAAGTTTCCGTGTTGCTTTTATATAGTTTTCTAAAGTATTTCGTGGCTACTCTACTTATATGTTCTCCATTGTTTATGATCTCTCTTTTATTGCTTTCAAGAGCAACCATCCATTGAGTGCCTTTAGACAGTTCTTTTTTTAGATTTGTTTTGGATAAATTTTTTTCTATAATATGGATTTTGTATTTATAAATGTTTGTGCTTCTTAAATGGAAAGAAAATTTTTTAATTTCCTTACAAATTGCACGCATGTATAGATAATTTTATTTCTCTATAATTGGGATGAACTAAGATGTTATACAGGTTGTTTCAGTTCTTGATGGGAAAACTCTGGGTTGTTATTCTAAGCAAAATTTCCAACCAAAAAGTATCGTGGTTGGATGAAAAAAGGGACTTTCAGGAGATCTAATATAGCAATTCATCATTGACCTTAGTAAATTTAATCACTGTTACTTTACAATGGTTTACTTAGAATTTAAGTATTTAGAACAGTTTTTGAGAAATTCCTTCTCTTTCATAAAAAACTTGACTACCTTAAAAAAACAAAAAATTGCTCCTTTTCGGCTCAGAATCGGCCCATGTATCGAACAAACTTTTTTGTTGGAATTTTTTTCTATAATCACTCTCACAGTTTGGCCATTAATTTGATATTGCAACCTTCAAAATACCCCTGAGACAGACACTCATACCATCTCCGTTTTCATAGCTGAATGTTCTTTCTTTAGAGATTTTTCAGCTGCCTTTTTGTTTATGATTAAAGTCACCCAGCATTTTATCTTAAACACTATTCCATATTTGGAAATAAAGAAAAACCGAATCAGGTGAATAAGAAAGGTTGTTCTGTAATATTAATCTAATTTGAGGCCAAAAATGCATGCAGGTCTAGCAAGTGGATGCACGGTCATTGTCTTAATGAAAGATCCATCCATCTGGCCATACCAACATTTTCAGCCTGGAGGCCAAAAATCCTGGGTGGACAATGCTATAAGCAAAAAAAAAAAAAAAAAAAAAATTGAACTAATTTTCTATATTGGTTATAATTGGAAAATTCCTACCATGCAGCTTTGTGTCTCTAAAACTTAGGTAAAGAATTGAATAATCCGATGTTTTGTCAATTGAGTTATCACATCAGAATTGAATAGGAAAGAAACCGATGATCACCTACTGAAAGAAAGGTGAGGTAACACAGCTTATGAAGGTTATGTTAATATCAAAAAAAAATTTTTGTTATGATCTTGGCTTTGTTTTCTTTTCCGTCCTAATATTTGAATTGGTGAAACGTTAATGATTTGGTTTATTCTTTACGTAAATAATGTAAATTGGAATTTTCCAATGGTATTATAGACCATGTAGATCTTTTGCCTCCTTAACAAGCCTGCTCCGTCTCTGCCTGTCTTGGGCTATCCCTTCATTCTCTATTCCAGTTATTTGCATCTGTCTTTGTTGATTCTACTTATCCATCTACTTTTTGGCCTTCCACGTGGTCTTTTACCTTCTATTGAGGCATTCATTGTTACTTAGAGGCTTTCAGACGGATTTCTACGAGCTCCATGCCCCGCTCATCTTAACCTCCGAGCCTTCATATCATGGGATATCGATTAACCAGTTTCTGTAAGCAGTTCTTTATTGATCTTTCTTCTACATGTGTTAGTACTCTGATCCCAGATCTCTCCGGTTATCGTGCGGATAGTTTTCCTCTCAAATCTTTCAAAAATTTTTTCTTGGGTGCTGGTTAGTGACCAGGTCTCACAACCATATATTAGAACTGCCTTTATCATAGTATTGTACACCCTTAGTTTGAGATTTTTCGGGATTTTAATACCTTTGAGAGGGATAAGAAAGCTCTGTTTGCGGTAGTTATACGCTTGCCTATTTCTGCCCGTTGGTCATTAATTGAGGTTATTGTGGAGCCGAGGTATTCGAATTTTTCTTCTCACGGGAATGATTTTCCTTCTTTACAGATCCTGTTATTGGGGTGGACTTTTCGGCTTATCATATATTTTGTTTTGTCTTCATTTACTTGTAGGCCGATCTGCTCTGGCTCTCTTATCAGTGTTGTAGTGAGTTTCTCAGTGTCTTCTTGATTACTTCCAAGGACAGCTTGAAAGGAAGAATAAAGCTCTGTTTGTTGTTTGAGGTTATTATAGATCCGAGGTTAGAATTTTTCTGCTCTCACAAACGATTTCCCTTCTCCACAGATCCTGCTATTGGAATGGAATTTTCAGCTTATATATTTTGTTTTGTTTTCATTTTTCAATTATAACTTATATTCTAACATAAATTCCCTGTTTCTTGGTGAATCTTTACTCATTTACAGTCATTTTCTCTATAAACTATCTTATGATCATCTTACTTGAAAAAAAAACTATAAATGGTTCAATGGTATCGCCACTTCAATGCTCTCTGCTTCTATTCATTATTAGAATAGGAATTGTTTGGTTTATATTAGTTCATTTAGAATGTCAACATATTAAGGAAGTTTGTGGTAGATATGCCGATGTTTCGTTTATACTTATTTTCAGTTTCAGAGGTATGCGAACATTTATTTCTAATTGAAGGGAGTACCTAAAGGTTAAGAAAATATTGCCTACAGACATCACAATAAAAACTAATTATTTAGAATATTAATCTTGTGAATCATTATGTTCCATAAATAGATTTTATTTTAACTGAATCTATATGTTTTTCTATTTCTTTAAATTTGTTTGTAGCATTAATTTGTATTTATAACGATACAAAATGGTATTGAGTTAGATAAGAATGACAGTTATCGTTCTGCTAACTTGATGGTATAACCTATATCTCTGTATTCTTCTGTTTCAACAATTATTAAAACTTTTAGAATCAAGAACAGAATTTTTTCATATAACTATAATTGTGATTGGCCTATTATTTTTTAAGAAATTAATTGTAAAATAATAATTTTAATTAACCTACATTAAAGTAAATTGAAATGTTCTACTGTGGCTGTTAAAAATATATATATAGTATGGTTACCATAGTTTTTATTTGTTTCATTCATTGTGATTTAAAGGTCCACCTTTGATATTATTTTGCATGAAATAAAATTTGCTTAGTGTAATAAAGCTTATTTTTGTTTGTGCTTAATCGTTAAGGTGTTGTACTTAAGTATGACTTGGTAAAGGTTGAAATCTTGTTATGGGTTTCTGACAAAAACATTATTAATAATTCTGTGGACTGAAATTATTTTGTCAATTTAATTTTTATTTTATTTTTGTTATATTAATTGAACCCTGAATTTTCATTTAAATCTATTTTAATAATTGTTTAGTTGTTATTAGTATAAAGCATTTTATTTAATTTTAGTTAAATTATTTTGATTTTCAATCGTAATAGAAAACCATTACAAGGTTTTATTTTATTATTTCTTAGATAGTTTTTTATATAAATTATTTACTATGAAGTATTGTATTTATTTATTTGTATGTGTTATGTGATTTATTGATATGTTCCATTTTTGTACATAATGTTTGTAATTAAGTTATAAAATATGTTCTGTGTATTGTATATTTAAATATATAACATATTTTTGTAATGTTTCATTGCACATTTATACATTTTAATTTTTTCTTAGGAATGAAACTCCATGAATAGTTGAAATTATTTTTTAAGAAAATGGCCACTTCTTCATCTGAACTATGGAAACTAAGCTCAACCATTGAATGAATAATTATGGTCTTATTCTAATTAACAAAAATGTCTCAGAATTAAAAAAATATTTTCTTTTATCAGAAATTTAATATTGAATATTTAATAGTTGACCGTTGTATTATAGAGGAAGGAGGTGGTCATAAATAGACTTAAATAGTGGCAAAACTGTTTTATTAAAAACCAACGTTTCGATCTGCTAAGTTGGGTCAAAACGTTGGCTTTTAATAATATAGTTTTGCCACTATTTAAGTCTATTTATGACCGCCACCCCGGACCATCTCCTTCCTTCAGAAATTTAATAGATTCCATAAAAATATTTATTTACTTATAATATAATGTAGAAAAATAATTTGTCATCTAAAGGCATTCTTGAGAAAACCCAATTCGAGCCTGTCTGAATAGCATTTAATTTGATGAAATGTGTCTTATTGTTTGTTTTCCTTGTTTTTTACTCAATCAAATTGATTTCACGTACATCCATAAGGGTCTTATTAGCAATTTGTAGATAGTCACTTAAGGATGATTTGCAGCATCTGTCAAGTAACCTAGATAATAGTAAAAATGGTTTGAACACTTGTTTTCTTTCCAGTATAACGTGGCTTCTATTTGCACAGCAGAAGTCGCTACTATGGCGCTTCCTGAGAAGCAGGAATTGGTATATTATTAAAATACAGCTGAGGTATCCATCATTGATTTCATATGAATACTATGAACTCAATTATTTTTTTTGACAGGTGAATGTAAGTGCAAATTACAGGTTTTTTGTGGGTTATAATCAGGATGACAGTTCTCATTTTCACACATTCCAGGAGTACTCTGTTTTATTATGCTTCAAAAGTGACTTCTCAGACATAGATAAACTGTTAAGAAATTTATCATTCAGAGTTATTTCTTCATGTAATTTTATTACTAGTTTACACTATCAGATCTTTCATTATCCGATCCTCATCCCTTTGGAACTCCATCCCCTCTCATATTCATCAATCCAATACCCTTCCTACCTTTAAATCCCGTCTGTTCAATCATTTCTTATCCATCCAGTCCCCATGAAATTGTAAATAGATACTAATGGAAATATGTATATAAATTATTAGTTCGTTCTTCATTATTTTTACTTCATCCTTTTTTTTTTCAATTTTTTATTTTTTATTATTAACTGATTAAAATTAGAAAGTAACTGTTTAATTACTCTGTTTTTTTATTTATGTATCTCTGAGGCTCCTTAGCCCATATTTATGTCTTTCTGTATTATTCTAAAGGGGCACCTCCCAGAATAAATAAAATATTATTATTACACTGTTGGATAAATTTTTTTAATATGATAATAGTTTATTCGATTTATTTATTCGGTCTAGATTAGCTACATATCTCCCAAGTATGTGTGTTGGGTAATCAGGACTTCTGGGTGCACAAGCGAAGCAACATGAGATCTGGTATTGTCATGCATTTAAATGAATTCACCCCTATATATCTGACAAAAGATATCACTTTTGGCATTATCATCTGCCTTTTGTACCTCAAAGCCTTTAATGTGCTCCGGTAATAAGAAACTCCGTAATGGAGTTTAAATTTATGCCTCCCCAAACCATCATTAAGTCTCCTCAAAAGCAACCCTTGGGAAAAACTTTCACTTACTGCTCTACTTTTAATAAAAATAATTTTCTGGCAATGTTGGGCTATTATAAAATTTTGAAGTACATTTTTAACTAAGCTAAAGCTTAAAATATTTAAAAAAATCCTATTTATCATATCAATGGTTGATTATGAATTGTACAATCAGTTGGTTATGGATTGTATGACTATTAGTTATTCAACTGTTATTTTTCATTACAAAGTTTACTAAAATGGAATTATGAGATTAGCATTGCCTGCCATAGATAAGTCAACAGTTTTTACACTAATTATAAGTGAATACTGTTGGTATATTGTAAAGGGAAAATTCATCAAATTATTCATTACTTTAATTTTCTAAAAGTTTATATGATAATTATTCGGAATAAACAGACAATAGATAACTAATTATTTAAATATAATATCAGATCTAGAGTTATTAAACTACAGTAAATGTATTTAAGGTAATAAACATATCCAAGAAATATTTGTATATTATAGTTCTTCTTTCATACAAGTATAATGCACAGACGGTTCTATGGGAGGGGGGGAGGCTTTCGGGCTGAAGCCTCCCTCTCTCCCCAAAAGGGTAAAATATAACCATATTTTAAAAAAAAAAAAAAAAAAAAAATATTAAAAACTACCTCTTAAAGTATTATTATTCGTGTAATTATATTTAATGGAATTTCAAGAATCACTTAAACATTTAGTTATGTTAAACATTTACCTTCCATATAGGTAGTTAATATCTTTCTTTTTTTTTTCAAATTAATTATCCTTATATATATGAAAAAAAATCTACCGGACTGAAGCCCTCTCCCCCCCCAAAAAAATAATTAAATTCTGGATTTGCAAGTGGTACAATGAAATAGTTTTTTTAAACAATATCATTGCCTTGATTAGCTTGGTAGGTCCTCGGTACAATGATTTAATAATAAAATATTATTAAGTCATTGTTGTCTGTTTTACAAGCGATCTCTAGTTGCTTTCATCCTTATCAACACGAAAATTAGCATGGCACAAACAAGGTGCTCGCGAATAATTAAGTTTGGAGATAAAAAATAAAAATGTTTGGGGCAATTTTCTTTATTTATTTCTTACTAAGGCTTAAAATCTAAAAGTTATTGATATGGATTTGAAGAATAATAATTTAGCTTTCCAACAGGTGTATTAACGGTGACTTAAGAGAAAATTCTAAGGAGTTAATTAAAAAAATTGAGTCCTAACATTTATATTTTTTTAATACAAAGCAAACTATTATTCCAGAGTTTAAGTGGACACTAAAAACAAATTTTTTTTTTTTTAGTATTTATTTTTCAATCCACATCTGTTACAGCCTGTAATGTAATGTAATATTTTAAATAATAGATTATTTAGTAATGTCTTTTTCAATAGATATTACATAATTTAGTTTAAATATTTATCACGAGTTTCCCAAAATTTTTCATAGTGAGTGAAATGAAGTTTAGAAGGCATTTAGGCTACAGTTAACTGTGTTTATAAATACTATAGATATGTAATAGTTAGGTATTTTTAAAATATATGGTAAATAGTCATAGAAGGAACGAATTAAAAGTATAGTGTCCATCCACACAAGCACACATCATATTTATCCACTTTTACTAAATTGTTATCTACTTTTTTATTTTTGCCAATTTAAAAAAAATATAATTCTTAATAATTAAATGGAATAAAAATAATAAGTTGTGTACTCAGTCAATAGCATGACTTTGTGATTGTGTTCAACAGAAGTGTTTTGTGTTATTGGCATTTCAGATAAATTAGTTTTAATTTATATTATAGTATTTTTTTTTAAATTAGTACTAAAAGTTTCTTTAATTGGGATTCAAGAATCACCTAAACATGATTTCATGAAGATAATAACTTCCTTTCTTTTTTTTCCGAAGTAATTATTGTTATATATATACAGACCTGACACCACTGGATTTTTTTTGTTTGGGGTGGCATTAAACAAAAAGTCAAGTAAGTTCGGTCAATGGACCTTAATCCCTTACGAAGAAGGATAATTGAATCTTGTGAAACAATAACACATATCCAGTGTCGTTTTGTCACTGCTGCTGTTGAAGAAAGATGCCGAGCCTGTCTTAATGCTCAAGGAAATCACTTTGAACAACATTTAATATGAATGTTAATGTTTACATTTAATAATTAAAGTATTTAAAAAAATAAATATGTTTTATGTATTTCATATAATGTACATAATTCATAACAACGAAAATCTTAAGGTGTGAATATCTCCTAAACAAAGCGTTTGTGGACATGCCTTCAGAGGAAATATCTTTCATGTTTTGAGGTCCTTAGTTCATTTTTGCAGTTTGGCCACTTAATCCTTAAACACTCTGTATATATATATATATATATATATATAAAGTTTTTGAGTTGAAGTTGAAAGCATTTTGAGACCAAATCCTAACAATCAGTTCCCATTACCTAGAAGAACTTATAGCTTCCTCTTTCCATCTTTGTGCAGAGAGTATAATGCATTCAATATTAAAATTTCCTATTTTTTTATATGGTCCAACTTCAGAAAAAAATAAAGGAAATACAATAATTTTTTTTATTAATGATATATGAGTTTTACTAAACAACCGTTATTATATCACTATAACTAAGCCATTTATGTATACTGAATGGTGTGGTAGAGACCTGTAGGCACCTACGCGCTTTCCTGCTGATTAAGTGCATTTTCTACCGAACTGCTTTAAATATTTTAAAAAGTAATCAGTGTTTTAGAAAGAGAAATGTATTCTCCAGATGTTTTATTTTAACACGTTTTGTGTTATTGTTGGCCGTTTAATTACAAACGACGCATGTTTTTCAACTTGAACATTTTTTTTGTTAAAAAATTTAATTTACTGGTGTTTTTTATTGTCTAAGCCAATTATTTTTTAATGTTTCATTATTCTCTGAATATCCTGCTTTAATAAATGGCCATGACTATGACGAAATTAAACCACATGCTGATTCTCAGTGACTAAAAAACTAACTAAAGTCAAAGTCGTCAGTCCGCCATGTTTGGACGCCATTTTAGGGCAGTGCGTTCACTTTTTTTTTTTTTTGTGGGAACCTTGGCTTTTTTTTTAATAAATAGTTGCAAGGAACACAACTATATGAAATTTATAGAGATATAGTGGAGGGGGGGGGCGAGGCGAGGAGAAGAGTGCACGGTATTGAGGAATGGCCCACCGTGTATAATATTTTTTTTTTTTCCTTTCAACATTTCTCTAATACAGTTGCTTTATTGAAAGGCTAAAATTTATTATTTTGATACGTTTTGTATTTTTTTTAAAATTTCTTACAAGTGGCAAGCCCCATGAATATCAGCTGGCGCCCTTGAGCAACTGTTTAGTGATGAGAAAATTTTTACAATTAAAGAAAAATTTAATCGGCAAAATGATCATGTGTATGCACACAGCTCTAAAGAAACCCAAGAAGTCATTGGAAGTGTGGAAAGAGGTCATCACCCTTCCTCAGTGATATTTGGTGGGGAATTTCCTTTGATGGCACCACAAAGCTCCATTTTTATGAAAAAAGCAGTCAAAACAGCCACTAAAAACTATCAGGACGATATTTTGGAACCTGTTGTCAAGCCTCTAAGTGATGCATTGTTTGCTGGAAGTCATTGGATTTTCTTGTAGGATTCCGCTCCAGCTCACAAGGCCAGGTCAACTCAGCAGTGACTGCAAAAGAACATTATAGACTTCATCTCTGCCACGGATTGGCCCTCAGGAAGCCCTGATCTCAACCCACTGGATTATCGGATTTGCTCCGAACTGGAGAGTATGGCATGCCACAGAGCACACCCTTACTTGAAAAGCCTCAAACAATCTCTGGTCCGAGCAGTTGAGCGCTTTCCTCAAGAAGTGCTGCGTGCTGCTATTGATGACTGGCCACGGAGATTAAATACCTGTGTCAAGGCAAAAGGGAGGCATTTTGAGTAATTTCTTTTTTGTTTTACTGTCTGTAGATATACATTTTATTTTTTAATAAAGTTTTTGAAATAATTTTTCTGTTGAAATCTGTATATATTTCCTTGTAACAACATTTATGACAGGACTAGTTAGTTTTCTTTTCTTTTTTACAACACGCATTCAAGAATCACTTAAACATCATTTCATATAATTCTTTTACTCAGAATTATAATGCATAATTCCAGAGTAATTATTGTTATAATATAATAAAAATTAAAAAAAAACACAAGCCTCCTTCCAAATGAAATTCTGAATCCTTTGGTGATTCCTGATATAAGTTTAATAAATAATACGAGAAGTTGTTCAGGAGGTGCGGTCAAATAAATACTAAATTTTTAAAAAATAGTGTTTTTAATTTAAAACTTTTTTTTTTTTAAATTTAGTATTTCTTAACTCCACCTGGGCAAACGACTCACATGGAATCCTCATACAAGACTGAAACGACAAGAAACCGCTTGACGTTTCCGACTACTCCAACATTTACTAGACAAACGCTCTAAGCTTTCAATCAATTATAAACGACTCATATATATGACAATAATAGGATGTATTTGGACTTACGGAATTGAGCTTTGGGGCTCCACCACAGGCGGATCTACGGGGGGGGGGAAGAGAGGGGTGTTCTTAATATTTTCTTCTGTAAAATATAACCATGTTTTACAGAAAAAAATATTAAAAACTTTCTTTTAAAGTATTATTGTCCCTGTAATTACATTTAGTAGGACTCCAGGAACCACTTAAACACCATTTCATATAGGTAGTTAATTTCTTTCTTTTTTTTCAAATTATTTTTATGAAAATTTATGAAAAAAAAAATCTTTCGGACTTAAGTCCCCCCAAAATTAAATCCTGGATCCGCTAGTGGGCTCTACTAAACCATCGAATTCCTCTCGTATCCAATCCTTACAATCCAAAATCCTTCGTAAAATCCTCAACGCTCCTTACTTTGTCACAAATAAAATCATCCATAAAGACCTTAATAGGCCATTCCATATGTTTCCGATTTGGCCTAATCCAGATACCTATCCTTCCATAACAAACTGCAGAACCATCCGAACCCCCTCGTTTCAAACCTTGCTTCCTCCTCGGTCCCTGATAACCCTACGAGGCGTCTGAAAAGAAGGTGGCCTCGTGATCTTCTTGTGCAAATTTATTATTAGAGTGCTATCAGTAGATAGTTTCAACAAGAGATTTCATGTTATTATATTCCTGAGTACAGATTTACTAGTTGTATTTTTTTTTTTTATAATACAGTTGTAAATATCAATGAATAAAAAAAAAAGTATTTATTTGACCGCAATCCCCGACCAACTTCTCATATTATATCACGGTCATCCATCTCTATATCATTAATAAATAATAATATATAAGCATAATAATGACAGGTAAGCTCACAGTGGACATTAAGCATTTTTTTTTTAAAGACGATTTGTTTTCTTAGAATTTTGTTTTTTAAATTATTTTTTAGACTGTCCTCAGATAAATAATGAAATAAACAATTATGAAAGATTTTTTTAATATAATATTATGTATTGGCCACTTCTTATATAATTTTTTTAGAATAGTTTTTCTTTTAGATTTTTTATCTTTGAAATATTTTTTTAATTTTTGGAATATATTTTTAAATTAGAATATACGTTTTGTTTAAAAAAACAAACAATTTTATTGCATTACATAATCATTTTTAAAAATAAATTTGATTCATTAATGGTGATTAAAAAATAAATGTATGTATTGTTAATATGCTGATAGTTATATATATATATATATATATATATATATATATATATAAAATTTTTGACCGGATAAATAAAAACAAAAACACCCTCTGATATTTATATTATTCCTTAATATATAATTATCATGAGTTGATATCAACTCTATTTTCTAAGAGCTCTCCACAAATTCAAACAAATAAATAATAGAAAAGGCCACAAATTATAAAGCAAGACAAAATATCATGCCAATAACATTCAAGTAACTAATTTAATAAAGAAGTAATAATTTAGAGGAGCCAGAGGAATAATTCAATAGAAGCGATTCACTTAGTCCACCCAATACTGGCATGTTTTTTCTCCTTCCAATTATCTTTCCATTACTCATTTAAAGTTATGGCTCTTTTACTTAGCTTTAAAGTCAGCTATTGAGTATATCGAATTACAGTTCAACTTCCTGTATATCCAGCATCAAGGTTCCTTTTTTTTTTTTTTTCCTTCCAAAGTAACCCTATGAAAGGATCGAAAGGATCGTTTATTGTGGTACATTACATAAAAATGTATATTATGCACCTTAAATATAACATTTTATCAAATAACATTAATATTAACTAATTAGAAACGCAATTCAATTTAAACAAAATCTATATAAACAAAATAAAGACTTTATCTCTACATTGAATAGAATCAAACCGTTTAATACATTACAGACATCAAATCCACTTTAATTTTTTTTTTATCTGTCTGTATGCCCGCATTGCCCAAATAAATTTTGTCAGGGGTAAGCTCAACAATGGTTAATGGTAGACTTTTGAAATTTGACATTATATTTAGGTTTTCTTGACTTAAAACATAGGCTTTAAATGAAAACAAAATATTGAGTAGAACCAAAGTTATGAATTCTTGAGTAATTTGTCTAGAGATCCCGGTTAGGCAATTACTTCGATTCTCATCCCAACCTACTCTACCGCGCGTCACATTTGTACGTCAAAAGTTGTACTATTCAACTGATAGCAAAATTATTTCAACTCAACGGGAAAAATCCAAAATACCGATAATCTGTAACGCGTTGTCGCTTAAAACACGGGTACACTTATTTTTCAATTTGGTCCGATCTTCCCGTCCGTGGTGTCATTCGATTCAAATTCCCGAGCCTAACAAATGTTGTATACATTTTTAGGATAAGCCAAACGTATTAGTCGGAAATTTTAATGGATCGGTGGTGGCCCGTTTAGCTGTGTGGCACCTAAACAAATAGCCGAATAACAAAGTTTTTATTACGACTATTGCGAAACCTCGACTTACATCCTCCCTCCCAGCCAATTTTATGAAATTATATTTGGATCCCTCTCCCCATAATACAAAATCGATCTCAAAAAGACATTCTCAAGTCATTTTAGAATCGTAGTCATAATCAATTTAAATCTATGCCGTTCGTGTAATTGAAAGTCATTTTGCGGAACTTTGTTATTTGGACTCAGGAGACCTCAAAACATGTAATTCCGTTGAAAACTCAGACTCAAAAATTTTGACTATCGCAATACTTACCCTTACTATATATTGCATATATAGGTAAGTGAAAGTAAAAAATAATGTGAAGACTTTAACTTTCCTACAACATTTTGCAATGTTTTGTTTTATATATATATATATATTTTTTTTCCTATGTTGGTCTAAGACATCCATTGAAGACTGCTATTTTTTTTTGTTTTTATAGACATAACTATATAAAACAAACAAAACTGATGCGCACATATTGAGCATTAAATAGATTAAATGAGTAGAGAATCGATCAAAATCCTTACAAATTTGTGCCGGTAATTGGTCAGAATACCCGTTTCTGACCCGCAACACACTAAAAGCAGTTATTAAATGGAGCGGTTATTAGATTAAACAGTTATTTTAGGAACGATATCTGCGATTTTTAAGAAGAATTCTTAATTTGTAAGAAGTTAGAACAAGGCAGATGGCTTAAAATCATTAACTTGCTAGTTTGTAAAGTTAATATGATTATATTACATTAAAATATATCAAGTCTCCTTCCATCATTTCAATTTTTTTATATTTTTAATGAAGCTCCTTCAATATTATTAAAAATATCAATATAATTGCACGTTTAAAGGCTTTATTGAGCAATATTAAACCATGTATACGGATCTTGAGAAACTCTGGAAGATACAAAATTTACGTTTGCAGTGTTGGCAGTATATTTGAGAGGTGAGTGATACTTAGTTTTATTTATTTTTTTTGAGAGGGGGTGAGATGAGGGGTTTACCCCCCTCCGATTGAAAGCAACCCTTGGAAAAAAATCTGGCAACACACAACTTTCACTTACCGCCCAACTTTGAATAGAAATAATTTTCTGGCCATGTTAGGCTATTACACTAGCGGATCCAGGATTTAATTTTGGGGGAGGCTTCAGCCCGAAAGTGTTTGTTTTTTCATAAAAATGACGATAATTACTTTGGAAAAAATAAAGAAGCTAACTACCTGTATGAAATGGTGTTTAAGTGATTCCTAAAGCCCTTTTAAATGTAATTACACGAACAACAATACTTTAAGAGATACTTTTTAAATATTTTTTCGATAAAACATGGTTATATTTTAGCATTTTGGAGGGAGGCTTCAGCCCGAAAGCCCTCCCCCCCCGTAGATCCGCCCGTGGGCTATTATAAAATTGTTTAATTGCATTTTTAAGCGAACTAAAGCTAAACGCTTACAGCTAACAAATCATAAACACCATTAAAATAACAAAAGTCACCGGTTGATAATGGATTGTAAGATCCGTTGATTATGGATTGTACGACAATTAGTTATTAAACATTTATTTTCCATTGCAAAGTTTGCTGAAAAGGAATTACAAGATTTACATTGTATATCATAGACAGGTCAAAAGTTATCACACTAATTGTAAGTGGATACTGTTGGGATATCACAAAGGGAAAATTCTTCAAATTATTCACTAATTTAATTTTCTAAAAGGTTGCATGTTGATTTTCTGGAATAAACGGACGATAGATAAATAATTATTTAAATATATCAGATCTACAGTTATTCGAGAACCCTAAAAAAATACAGTAAATATATTTACAGTAAACATATCCATGAAATATTTTTACATTTCACACAAGTACAATGAAATAGTATCTTAAAAAGTGTCATTGTCTTGATTAGGTAGATTTGAAATAACTTTTCAAGTGCACACGCGTTAGCCCATTCGGCCACCACACCCACAAAATGTCACCTTTAGCACACATAGAATGAGCATGTAAATGTAGTGATAGACGTATATGAACATTGGACAAAAGACCTAATTGATATTAAGGACCATTTAATTATACAATGATACACCGAGTTTAATAAAAATCGTTAGAGCCGTTTTTGTGGAAATTGTAAAAATGTGATTCACCATTGTATAAAGTGGTAGTTCCGGTTAGCCGATTTTAAGGAAAAAATTACTGCGACATCTAAGGCATATACCTATCTTAAATACTTAATATCAGTTTCGTACGACTTTTCGTTTTTGAGCTAGAGTGCTAACATACACATAGACCATTTTGCGGGACTTGATTATTTGGACTCAGGGTACATAAAAACGTTATTATTTCCGTTGATTCCGGTATTTCCGCGGTTATTTCCGGTATTTCCGTTGAAAACTCAAATTCGGTATTTTCACGATCGCAATACTTTCCCTTACTATATATTACATATATAGGTAAGTGAAAGTAATAAAGATACTAACTACCTATATGAAATAGCATTTAAGTCATTCTTGAAGTTCTATTAAATGTAATTTAATTACACGAACAATAATACTTTAAGAGATAATTTGTTGATATTTTATTCCATAAAACATGGTTACATTTTATCATTTGAGGAGGAGGGCTTCAGCCCGAAAGCTTTTATTATGCCTTTAAGTGTATGAAAAAGTGCCTTAAAAAGTATAAATCTATATTAATTGTTTAATTTTTCAATTAAATTAATAATAAAAGCCCTGGATGTGTAGTTATTTTTTCAAGATAATTTTAGAATCCTGAATTTTAACTAGTGGAATCCTGATTTAATTATAGCTTTTTTTAAAAAAACGGTAATTAATCTGTAACTAAAAGAGGACTATCTAAAATTAAATTTAAGTACATATAATCCTTGAAGAAATATATATATATATATATATATATATATATATATATATATATATATATATATATATATATATATATATATAGAATGAGAGAGAGAATATTTATGAATTCATTGTTTGTTAGAGTTAATATTATTATATTTGAAATGCTTTTCACATATTAAAAATTGAAGTGCCAGTTCCAGGAAGATTTTTTTATTAAACTGAATGAAACTGGATTGAATTAAAAGAGAGAGACAGATAAACATAAATCTTCTTCGAATTATGATTAGTGCGGAAGGAGGATAATTTGATTATCGAGGTAACAGTGGCACTCACGATTGGCCAAGAATCATCCCCACCATTTTTCTTAGCTTCCTACCCTCAGATTTTTTAGAACTCTCTTCTGGGTGGATGTTCTCGTTTATCGTACTGTACAGGTTTGTTTATTTTTATTGATATTATTGTTTTATTAACACCATTCAATTGTCATAGAATAAGCTGCGAATTATTACTAACTTTTTCATTGTTTGTTTGCTATTAATTTAATAAGATGTCAAATAACAATTATTATGATGAAATTTCTTAAGAAGTATTCTTAGTACTTGATTTATTAATGCAACAAACTAATTTAAGAAAAATAACACTGTTTTCATTAAAAAATAATATTTAAAACAGGATGAGTTTTAAAATCGATTTATAAATTTTAGCTATAACGATTTTTAAAATAATACCTGATCAATTTTCACAATAAAATGTTAATAATAATTTTATTTAATACCGTAATAATTTATTAAAAAATATATCATTATTAAAATTATTATTTTTGGTTTAAGATTATTTTAAAAGTTTCTTTCCGATATCAGTAATAACTAGGTATTAATTTGATTTTTCATTTTTGAGTATTTTTAATAATTTGGCAATTATAAAGTGATTTTAAAATTAGAAATCATTTTAATAGAATTGTTGTTAAAACATTAATACTGAAGTGAATGTCTTCCTGATCCTTGCATGACTTCAAATATGAATTTGATCGTATATATTTTCTTATATATGTAAAAAATATAATAAGGGTGGTTTGAAATTAATATAAAAAAATTAAATAAGAAATTAAGTAAGAAAGAAAGTGACAGTTATTTGAAGAGAATCACAGCCTTCTGAATATCTATAACGATGATTTAATATAAAACTTTAACATCATATTAGAATGTAATGCGAATCGAAGGTACAATATAGAAGATTGAAATTTATTTCCTTTCTAATCTTTATTATATGGTTTAATGGTTCTCTTTCCATAGGTTCCAAGAAAGAACATTCATTATAAGAAATATTGAAATCTCACAACTACGTTCGCCATTACACACGGGCGGATCTACGGGGGGGGGGGGGAGGCTTTAGGGCTGAAGCCCTCCCAAAATGGAAAAATATAACCATTTTTTATGGAAAAATATATAAAAAAACTATATCTTAAAGTATTATTGTTCGTGTAATTACATTTTTAAGGAATCACTTAAACACCATTTCATTTAGATATTTAGTTTCTTTCTTTTTTTCCAAAGTAATTATCGTCATTTTTATGAAAAAAAAGGTTCCGGGCTGAAGCCCCCCCCCCAAAATTAAATTCTGGATCCGCTAGTGCACAGGTATAAAATATTATTAATACTCTTATTAAGTTATATTATTCATGTGAAAAACAATGAAATGCGAGTTTTACTCGCAGGAACATTTTACTCTATAAATAAGTTAGATTATTATATCAGATAACATTTTTTAATGACATTTTTGGATAACTAACATATTCATATGTGGATCTGTTCCTAAATATCATTAAATTATGCTTTCACATTGCTTGTTTTAATGGATTATATAAATTTTTTTGTCTAGGTTTACATAAAAAAAATAATAATAATACTAAATCAATATTTAAGTATTAAGATTCTATATAATGATCATTTCTGATATTTAGTCTTAAGTAATTATAAATTTGATTTGTCTAAGATTTATATATTGGTTTAATATTTATTTTCTTTATAATTATTCGTTGTTAATTTTTTGAATTCGTTGATCAAAGTTGGAATAATGATGTAGTGGAAATTAAATTAAAAATCAGAAGCTAATTTGATTGACTTGAACCCAGTGGTCCTCTCCACCATTTTAAGTCTAGGATCTTGTTCTCCGTAAAAATTAGTTACAATGCTTTATTTTCTTAGGTATAATATTATTTATCCATATAACTGATGTATAAAAAATGAATTTTGTATCATTGTTTTTAATATTAATCGTTATTTCAGTTTTTATTAAAGTTTAAATTTAATTTTTAAATAAAATTCATTCTGATATAATATTAAAATATTACAAAGTTAATTTTTTAAAGTTTTGTTTAGGCATTTATTTGCTTTTCTATTATTTGTCATTAAATGTTTTAATCATTTTAAATATTGGAATAATAATATTATATAAATAATTTTTTTTTTAAGTTGATGTTTCAACTCACACCTGACCGAAAAATAGAGCGTCTGATTTCAAGAAGTAGAATTAAATTATATTGAAAAAAAAAAGGCTAATTTGACCATCTTGACCCCAGTGGTCCTCTCCACCATTTTTGATATTGGAACAACTTCTCCCTAAAAATCAGTTGTTACAATGCTTCATTTTCTCAGGTATAATATAATTTAACCACATAATTTATGTAAAAAAATAAATTTTATATTAATATTTTCTTTATGAATCATTATTTAGGTTTTTATTGAGGTTTAAATTTATTTTTAAATGAAATTCATTCTGATAGTAATAGAATATTACAAAGTTAATTTTTCTATGTTTTGTTAAGATGGTTGGCAATTATTTGCTTTGCTATTATTCATTCGTTAAATGTTTTAATACTTTTAAATATTGGAATAACAATATTATATAAATCAATTTTTACAATATTATATAAAATAATTTGTTCTCGTATGCAAGTCTGATATCAAGAAATAGAATTAAATTATATTTAAAAAAATGCTAATTTGACTATCTTGAGTCCAGTGGTTCTCTCCTCCATTTTGAATCCAACTATATTCTCTCCTTAAAAATCTGCTGTTATAATGCTTTCTTTTGTTTCAAATATAATATTATTTATACACATTATTTATACATAAACAAATAAATATTTTTCTTATAATTATTATTTTTATGATCAATCTTTATTTAAGTTATTATCAATGTTTAAGTTGATTAAAAAATCTTTCTGATGTAGTCTACAATATTACAAGTTGAGTTTTCATTCATTGGAAATAGTTCAATTCGCAATCATTGTTATCGTTCATTATGAATATTTTTAAATATTGTTCAAATTTAAAATAATGACAAGTAATAACAAATTAAATGTTGAAGAACTGGATTCCGTTCTGATCCATATCTTAAGTTAAAATAAAAATTTTATGATCTATATTATTAGGTTAAAAATTATAGATAATTAACAAGAATCAGTATTTAAGAAATGCACTTTAAATATGTGTATTGTAATAATGCATGTATTTATATTGTAATTTTATTATTTTAACGATAAATAATTTTTTCAGGGAAATTATAGGTCTACTTTGATCTTCTTCCTTGATTATCCATATCTGAGCAGCTACTTCAGTCTCCAAGCCAGACATCGGACAAACTCCTCAAGAAATGCTCCAGCAGATGAGTACAATCTTATAATATATTGAATGAATGAATGAAAACTTTGCAAACATACAAAGTAAATCATACATTTAGAAGCAACATCACATAGACATTGGAAAATTCCGTCTGTCGAGGTCTGCGAATAATTTATAATAAATATTGATTGCATTTACTGGTGAGGAAACTAATCTGGCAATAGGGCCACATGATGCTTTTTGCCAACCCCTGACGGCTACCTTGAAGTTACCATCTCATTCTTACCACAGTGGGAATGTCAAAATTCATTTCCCGGGGCCACCAAGAAATGAAAATTAACTGACTGGGTGGTAATTGAACCCACAACGTCCAGGACTGGAATTACTATTTTTCTCTCCTTAGGTCTTCTCGATCATCTTAGTTGTTCCAGCCAGTGAACCAACAAGGATACAGTTATACTCTACTTAAATAACTTTTTTTCTTTTATTAGGTCTTTTCGATCATTTAATTGTTCCAGCCATTGAACCAGTAGGAGGCAGTTTTACACAAATTAATTACTATTTTTCTCTCCTCAGGTCTTCTCGATCATCTGAGTTGTTCCAGCCATAGAACCATCAAGGATGCAGTTATACTCTACTTAAATAACTTTTTTTCTTTCCTTAGGACTTCTTGATCATCTTAGTTGTTCCAGACATTGAACCAGCAACTATGCAGTATTACTCTAATTAATTACTATTTTTCTCTCCTCAGGTCTTCTAGATCATTTTAGTTGTTCCAGCCATCGAACCAGCAGGAGGCAGTTTTTGTCTGCTTAAATAACTTCTTTTTTTTTTTTATTCTGTCCTCAGGTCTTCTAGATCAGCTTAGTAGTTAGAGCCAACGAACCAGCAGGAGGCAGTTTTACTCTAATTAATTAATATTTTTCTCTATGTAGGTCTTCTAGATCATCTGAGTTGTTCCAGCCATAGAACCATCAAGGATGCAGTTATACTCTACTTAAATAACTTTTTTTCTTTTGTTAGGACTTCTTGATCATCTTAGTTGTTCAAGCCATTGAACCAGCAAGGATGCAGTATTACTCTAATTAATTAATATTTTTCTCTCCTCAGGTCTTCTCGTACATCTTAGTCATTCCAGAAACCGAACCAGCAGGAGGCAGTTTTACTCTAATTAATTACTATTTTTCTTTCCTTAGGTCTTCTGGATTATAATTGTTGTTTTTCCTGGCACAAGAGAATAAGGAAATTAATGCAGTTTTAACATTCTATTGCACAGGTGGTCACTGAGGATGGCCTAGTATGTCTGACGGCTAAATTAGGTAAATTATGGAAAAAAAAATTGGTTAATTATTTTTTAAACTTATTTTTATGTCTACTATTAAGTGAAAACTGATTGTTTCTTTAGTGTAATGAATGATAACCATCAATTTTCTTTTCAGATTATGATAGCACTTTTCATAATTTAATGTTGATTTTTAAATAAATGTGATTCATTAAATAATAATACATATCTTTTGTTTTTTATATTCAAATGATTTCAGTGTGGTTTTATTATTTACGTTTTCATTCATGTTTCAGGAACATAAAATGTGAGCATAAACCTGCTTTAAACTTCTTCATGGGTTGTCGCTGTACTGAGGAGGTATCTGGTTTGCAAGCCACTCATTGACTGAAATGCTCCTGTAAGATGAGTAAAAGTTAAAAGTTACCTGCTGGACGGTTGCTTTTCTCATAGATCTACAGGACACGTGACACGAACTTCAAGCAGAAAAAAGGTAGGACTTTTTTGTAACATGTATTTATGGACCTTTACTCAAACAAAATTAAGTTAACTAAAATAATTACAACAACCTTGAGCTAAACACAGAAAAGATAATTCGTATAGGATCCTTAATTTTTATATAGTATAAATAACACAAAACAACTATGTTTGAGATGGTCCATAGTCTCTGCCCACTTTGGAAAATGCATTATTTTTTATTACCAGGTGTGTAAATATGAAACTGGAGAATTCATATACAGAATAATTGATGTTTAAAAAAATTATTTATATACATTTATTATACGTTTTTCCCATCTCTCTATAAATTTATGATTGCCTTGCAATAAAAACGTTCTGTATTGTGGTGAACCAGTCATGATGCCATTATGCATATTTCATAAGAACTGAAGCGTTACTACAGAAGGTAGTGTCCCATCGATGCAAATAAATAGTATTTGATGGGAGTCAAGTCTGGTGAATAAGACATAGGCGCTAATTTTCCAACAGAATGTCTGAATTATTTCCCCCACTGGTTTTTCTGTGTGTTTTTTATTTATCACTATCACAGTTTACTCCTACCGGAGTGTCATAGTGAATTTACAAGTGTGTTGTATTCTTCTCTTCCAGTTCGGCTCATGTCATTTTGAGCAGATCATATCAAAATGGCGCACATAATGTTGTTATACGGGAACTATGTTAACAATTATGGCCGGATTTCAGTTTTATCTTTACATACCTGGTGATTGGTAGTGTTTAATGCATGCATACAGTAGGCAAGAACTTAGCCAGCTAAAAAAATTTTCCTTACAAAATGTAAGAAGGGGCAAGTTTTTAAATTTAATTTATTTCAAGCGAAGGGTGTCTTTTTTTTTTTTAAATTAGTTCCTTTTAAGATGGTGAAATACAAAATCGACCTGTCACTGTCTATCAGTTTCCAGAAATTCTTTAGTATATTTGTCGCTATTTATGTTTTCCATGTCTTTATCGGGGAGATGGTCAGCCACCCCAACTTGCTTTTTCCTGGCTAAGCTC
Organism: Nezara viridula; assembly: GCA_928085145.1. Lineage (NCBI taxonomy): Eukaryota > Metazoa > Arthropoda > Insecta > Hemiptera > Pentatomidae > Nezara > Nezara viridula. The sequence goes on along the minus strand of OV725080.1, from coordinate 7,697,741 downwards.
ATGGTGTATGTTGTTTATTTTGATATGTATCTCGTTGCTATTGCCTCTCACTATTTAGTAAATCAACTTTCAAAATTGTAATATTTAAAAATTACCATATTTTAAATAAAATTCATTCAGGTTTTATTTTTTTTATTAAATTATAATTATTTATTACTAAATTTAGTATTTGAATGTGAGAGGTGATGGCAAATTTCAGGATCTCCAGACTGCAGCGGGAAACCCCTCTTATTAGGCAAAAAATTTTTCTTAGAGAATATTAAATAAATAATGAAATTAAATAAATTTGTTATGCGTTAATATTTGTATGTCATTGTGCTATTATATGTTGACCTTAGTCTCCTTTTTATATATTTACTTACATATGAGACAGAACAAAAGTTCAATAATTTTTTTATAGAAAATATCAATAAAATTACTGTTAATGATTTTAGAGTATATCTCACTTTTTTTAAATACTCAATAAAATTTAAGATTATTCAGAAATTAGATTAGTTTGGAAATAGTCATGAGGAGTTGAGGAACTTCAATGAACTGCAGATGACACAAAAAAAAAAAAAAACGGCCATGTGAGTACTGTATATTTTTATTTTTAGTGTTGTTAATTTTTTCATTTCCATTGTGGGCAGATTTTTTGCATGAAGCATGTGCATGCTATTTATTTTTATATGTATACAGCGGCTGCCTCCTCTCACAATCAATTATATTGCTTATTTATCAGTTTATAAAAGTGAAAAATTAAGAGAATTTCTTTAAGATTTTTTTTTGTCAGATCTGGTTAGTGTTTGTACAATAATTCAATTAATTTCTAATACATAAAATAAATATGCTACTAGTTGAGGTTTAATTTTTATTATTGAGTATATTTCAATTGATATTTTTATTTCTCACCAAGTCGTTAAAAATTTAGTATTAACAAATTAAATTATGTTTATTTTGTAATAAGTTTATTATTTCAATGTGAGAGGTTCGGCAGATTTCAGGATTTTCAGTCTCCAGCTACCAACTCTACTCACCACACACAATTTTTCTTATTAAATATTTAAAAAAATTAATTCTTTATATTAAAATAATTAAGTCAATAAGGGAATATCATTATTATATTTTATTTCAGAATTTCGATAAGTATACATTTTTTAAATTGAAAATATTAATATTTGCCAAAAATTAAAATAATTTAATTCAGACTGAGAAATTACTTAAATTAATAAATCTATTTCTGATAAATATCTATTATTTTTTTTTTCATTATATTTGCTATTATTTTCAAATTATAAAGTTATTCAGACATTTGGTAGGTACACTTATGAGTGAGTTGGAGAACTTCCTTGAATCGTCAATAAAAACATGTGAGTACTATTGCATGCCTTCTTATTGCCATTTTTATGATAACGTGTATTTATAATGTATGTTCTGTTTAAAATCTCAAAACCCCTCAATAGTGATATAACAATTGAAGGGGTATTTGGGGCTCATTAATTTCATTTTCAGCTCATAATCTATTTTAACGTTTCCTTTTCGTTACGGACTATTACAAATATAATTTAAATGTAAATGTTTTTATTATTTCTAGATAATAGTTTCGGCAGCTGTCTTTGCTTCAGTAGGGTTGTTCTGTCTATCTTGTTCGTTTTCTTTATTTATCAGAAAAAAATAGATCTTTTTGTAGTACACACTACCACAATCTGCACTACACTGTCTTATGATAATACGAATTTATATATATTTAATTAATTTATTTAATATATTTTTAGAATGGGGGGTATGTTCTGTTAAGAATGCTTTGTTAGTATTATTATTCTCAAAACCCCTTAATAGTCATAGAACAATTGAAGGGGTGTTTGGGACTCATTAATTTCATTCTCTGCTTATAATCTATTTTCAATATCTGCTAAGTAAATAAAATGATGAGGCACCTGTGGTGCATTTTAATAATTTATTTTCGATAATTTACTTGTAAATAAATATTGTACATTATATATAATTCCCGCAAGGGGTGTCTGTTGCATGTAGGCACTTGGGGAGCAGCGCCCCCACGGGTTACCCCAGCTCAGTACACCATGCAAACTCGACAGAACAGTACACCACAAAAAAAACAAAGACGCTGACACGAGCACATGTACAGTACACAGCTTTGCATTTATATTTCCTAAGAATCAACTCTGGATGGGGTAGTGACTCCAGAGGCCATGAAGTTGCTGCCCTACCACCGGAACCATTTGTTTGGTACTCCTATTTCTTCCTTTCTCATTAAGAAAGAATTAACATCCTCTCCACTCCATAAACACAAGAACCCAACCATCGGATCCGGTCTATCCCTTGTGTACATCCCTAAATATCCCTTGCAGAAACACTCTTTCTTCAACTATTACCCTCTTCATAGGTCTCTCCAATTCTTACTAGTGGTTTCACAGACCTAAGAAGTCATAAGGAAAGCAGTATTCAGAATTACTGTAATTAATTCCTATTTTTCTGTTTTTAGGTCTTCTTGATCATCTTAGCTGTCCCAGCCACCGAATCAGACGGATGCAGTTTTACTCTGCTTAAATACTATTTTTCTCTCCTGAGGTCTTCTGGATCATCGCAGTTGATCCAGCCTCTTAACCAGGAGCATTAAGTTTTACTCTACTTACTTACTATTTTTCTGTTTTTAGGTCTTCTCGACCATCTTAGTCGTTCCAGAAACCCAATCAGCAGGATGCAGTATTACTCTAATTAATTACGATTTTTCTCTCCTTAGGTCTTCTCGATCATCTTAGTTGTTCCATACATTGAACCAGCAGGAGGCAGTATTACTCTAATTAATTACTATTTTTGTCTCCTTAGGTATTCTCGATCATCTGAGTTCGTCCAGCCATCGAACCATCAAGGATGCAGTTATACTCTACTTAAATAACTTTTTTTTTTCCTTAGGACTTCTTGATCATCTTAGTTGTTCCAGCCATTGAACCAGCAAGGATGCAGTATTACTCAAATTAATTACTATTTTTCTTTCCCCAGGTCTTCTAGATCATCTTAGTTGTTCCAGCCATTGAACCAGCAGGAGGCAGTTTTACTCTAATTATTTACTATTTTTCTCTCCTTAGATCTTCTCGATCATCTGAGTTCTTCCAGGCATAAAACCATCAAGGATGCAGTTATACTCTACTCAAATAACTTTTTTTCTTTCCTTAGGACTTCTTGATTATCTTAGTTTTTCCAGCCATTGAATCAGCAAGGATGTAGTATTACTCAAATTAATTACTATTTTTCTTTCCCCAGGTCTTCTAGATCATCATAGTTGTTCCAGCCATTGAACCAGCAGGAGGCAGTTTTACTCTAATTATTTACTATTTTTCTCTCCTTAGATCTTCTCGATCATCTGAGTTCTTCCAGGCATAAAACCATCAAGGATGCAGTTATACTCTACTCAAATAACTTTTTTTCTTTCCTTAGGACTTCTTGATTATCTTAGTTTTTCCAGCCATTGAATCAGCAAGGATGCAGTATTACTCTAATAAATTACTATTTTTTTCTCCTCAGGTCTTCTAGATCATCTGAGTTGTTAAAGCCAATGAACCAGCAGGAGGCAGTTTTACCCTAATTATTTACTATTTTTCTCTCCTTAGATCTTCTCGATCATCTGAGTTCTTCCAGGCATAAAACCATCAAGGATGCAGTTATACTCTACTCAAATAACTTTTTTTCTTTCCTTAGGACTTCTTGATTATCTTAGTTTTTCCAGCCATTGAATCAGCAAGGATGTAGTATTACTCAAATTAATTACTATTTTTCTTTCCCCAGGTCTTCTAGATCATCATAGTTGTTCCAGCCATTGAACCAGCAGGAGGCAGTTTTACTCTAATTATTTACTATTTTTCTCTCCTTAGATCTTCTCGATCATCTGAGTTCTTCCAGGCATAAAACCATCAAGGATGCAGTTATACTCTACTCAAATAACTTTTTTTCTTTCCTTAGGACTTCTTGATTATCTTAGTTTTTCCAGCCATTGAATCAGCAAGGATGCAGTATTACTCTAATAAATTACTATTTTTTTCTCCTCAGGTCTTCTAGATCATCTGAGTTGTTAAAGCCAATGAACCAGCAGGAGGCAGTTTTACCCTAATTATTTACTATTTTTCTCTCCTTAGATCTTCTCGATCATCTGAGTTCTTCCAGCCATAAAACCATCAAGGATGCAGTTATACTCTACTCAAATAACTTTTTTTTTTCCTTAGGACTTCTTGATCATCTTAGTTGTTCCAGCCATTGAACCAGCAAGGATGTAGTATTACTCAAATTAATTACTATTTTTCTTTCCCCAGGTCTTCTAGATCATCATAGTTGTTCCAGCCATTGAACCAGCAGGAGGCAGTTTTACTCTAATTATTTACTATTTTTCTCTCCTTAGATCTTCTCGATCATCTGAGTTCTTCCAGGCATAAAACCATCAAGGATGCAGTTATACTCTACTCAAATAACTTTTTTTCTTTCCTTAGGACTTCTTGATTATCTTAGTTTTTCCAGCCATTGAATCAGCAAGGATGTAGTATTACTCAAATTAATTACTATTTTTCTTTCCCCAGGTCTTCTAGATCATCATAGTTGTTCCAGCCATTGAACCAGCAGGAGGCAGTTTTACTCTAATTATTTACTATTTTTCTCTCCTTAGATCTTCTCGATCATCTGAGTTCTTCCAGGCATAAAACCATCAAGGATGCAGTTATACTCTACTCAAATAACTTTTTTTCTTTCCTTAGGACTTCTTGATTATCTTAGTTTTTCCAGCCATTGAATCAGCAAGGATGTAGTATTACTCAAATTAATTACTATTTTTCTTTCCCCAGGTCTTCTAGATCATCATAGTTGTTCCAGCCATTGAACCAGCAGGAGGCAGTTTTACTCTAATTATTTACTATTTTTCTCTCCTTAGATCTTCTCGATCATCTGAGTTCTTCCAGGCATAAAACCATCAAGGATGCAGTTATACTCTACTCAAATAACTTTTTTTCTTTCCTTAGGACTTCTTGATTATCTTAGTTTTTCCAGCCATTGAATCAGCAAGGATGTAGTATTACTCAAATTAATTACTATTTTTCTTTCCCCAGGTCTTCTAGATCATCATAGTTGTTCCAGCCATTGAACCAGCAGGAGGCAGTTTTCCTCTTCTTAAATAACTTCTTTTTTTTTTTTTATTCTGTCCTCAGGTCTTCTAGATCAGCTTAACAGTTCCAGCCAACGAACCAGCTTGTGGCAGTTCTATTTTAATTAATTACTATTTTTCTCTCCTCAGGTCTTCTAGATCATCTGAGTTGTTCCAGCCATAGAACCATCAAGGATGCAGTTATACTCTACTTAAATAACTTTTTTTTCTTTTCTTAGGACTTCTTGATCATCTTAGTTGTTCAAGCCATTGAACCAGCAAGGATGCAGTATTACTCTAATTAATTAATATTTTTCTCTCCTCAGGTCTTCTCGTTCATCTTAGTCATTCCAGAAACCGAACCAGCAGGAGGCAGTTTTACTCTAATTAATTACTATTTTTCTTTCCTTAGGTCTTCTGGATTATAATTGTTGTTTTTCCTGGCACAAGAGAATAAGGAAATTAATGCAGTTTTAACATTCTATTGCACAGGTGGTCACTGAGGATGGCCTAGTATGTCTGACGGCTAAATTAGGTAAATTATGGAAAAAAAAATTGGTTAATTATTTTTTAAACTTATTTTTATGTCTACTATTAAGTGAAAACTGATTGTTTCTTTAGTGTAATGAATGATAACCATCAATTTTCTTTTCAGATTATGATAGCACTTTTCATAATTTAATGTTGATTTTTAAATAAATGTGATTCATTAAATAATAATACATATCTTTTGTTTTTTATATTCAAATGATTTCAGTGTGGTTTTATTATTTACGTTTTCATTCATGTTTCAGGAACATAAAATGTGAGCATAAACCTCCTTTAAACTTCTTCATGGGTTGTCGCTGTACTGAGGAGGTATCCGGTTTGCAAGCCACTCATTGACTGAAATGCTCCTGTAAGATGAGTAAAAGTTAAAAGTTACCTGCTGGACGGTTGCTTTCCTCATAGATCTACAGGACACGTGACACGAACTTCAAGCAGAAAAAAGGTAGGACTTTTTCTTAACATGTATTTATGGACCTTTACTCAAACAGAATTAAGTTAACTAAAATAATTACAACAACCTTGAGCTAAACACAGAAAAGATAATTCGTATAGGATCCTTAATTTTTATAAAGTATAAATAACACAAAACAACTATGTTTGAGATGGTCCATAGTCTCTGCCCACTTTGGAAAATGCATTATTTTTTATTACCAGGTGTGTAAATATGAAACTGGAGAATTCATATACAGAATAATTGATGTTTAAAAAAATTATTTATATACATTTATTATACGTTTTTCCCATCTCTCTATAAATTTATGATTGCCTTGCAATAAAAACGTTCTGTATTGTGGTGAACCAGTCATGATGCCATTATGCATATTTCATAAGAACTGAAGCGTTACTACAGAAGGTAGTGTCCCATCGATGCAAATAAATAGTATTTGATGGGAGTCAAGTCTGGTGAATAAGACATAGGCGCTAATTTTCCAACAGAATGTCTGAATTATTTCCCCCACTGGTTTTTCTGTGTGTTTTTTATTTATCACTATCACAGTTTACTCCTACCGGAGTGTCATAGTGAATTTACAAGTGTGTTGTATTCTTCTCTTCCAGTTCGGCTCATGTCATTTTGAGCAGATCATATCAAAATGGCGCACATAATGTTGTTATACGGGAACTATGTTAACAATTATGGCCGGATTTCAGTTTTATCTTTACATACCTGGTGATTGGTAGTGTTTAATGCATGCATACAGTAGGCAAGAACTTAGCCAGCTAAAAAAATTTTCCTTACAAAATGTAAGAAGGGGCAAGTTTTTAAATTTAATTTATTTCAAGCGAAGGGTGTCTTTTTTTTTTTTAAATTAGTTCCTTTTAAGATGGTGAAATACAAAATCGACCTGTCACTGTCTATCAGTTTCCAGAAATTCTTTAGTATATTTGTCGCTATTTATGTTTTCCATGTCTTTATCGGGGAGATGGTCAGCCACCCCAACTTGCTTTTTCCTGGCTAAGCTCATGGTGTATGTTGTTTATTTTGATATGTATCTCGTTGCTATTGCCTCTCACTATTTAGTAAATCAACTTTCAAAATTGTAATATTTAAAAATTACCATATTTTAAATAAAATTCATTCAGGTTTTATTTTTTTTATTAAATTATAATTATTTATTACTAAATTTAGTATTTGAATGTGAGAGGTGATGGCAAATTTCAGGATCTCCAGACTGCAGCGGGAAACCCCTCTTATTAGGCAAAAAATTTTTCTTAGAGAATATTAAATAAATAATGAAATTAAATAAATTTGTTATGCGTTAATATTTGTATGTCATTGTGCTATTATATGTTGACCTTAGTCTCCTTTTTATATATTTACTTACATATGAGACAGAACAAAAGTTCAATAATTTTTTCATAGAAAATATCAATAAAATTACTGTTAATGATTTTAGAGTATATCTCACTTTTTTTAAATACTCAATAAAATTTAAGATTATTCAGAAATTAGATTAGTTTGGAAATAGTCATGAGGAGTTGAGGAACTTCAATGAACTGCAGATGACACAAAAAAAAAAAAAAAACGGCCATGTGAGTACTGTATATTTTTATTTTTAGTGTTGTTAATTTTTTCATTTCCATTGTGGGCAGATTTTTTGCATGAAGCATGTGCATGCTATTTATTTTTATATGTATACAGCGGCTGCCTCCTCTCACAATCAATTATATTGCTTATTTATCAGTTTATAAAAGTGAAAAATTAAGAGAATTTCTTTAAGATTTTTTTTTGTCAGATCTGGTTAGTGTTTGTACAATAATTCAATTAATTTCTAATACATAAAATAAATATGCTACTAGTTGAGGTTTAATTTTTATTATTGAGTATATTTCAATTGATATTTTTATTTCTCACCAAGTCGTTAAAAATTTAGTATTAACAAATTAAATTATGTTTATTTTGTAATAAGTTTATTATTTCAATGTGAGAGGTTCGGCAGATTTCAGGATTTTCAGTCTCCAGCTACCAACTCTACTCACCACACACAATTTTTCTTATTAAATATTTAAAAAAATTAATTCTTTATATTAAAATAATTAAGTCAATAAGGGAATATCATTATTATATTTTATTTCAGAATTTCGATAAGTATACATTTTTTAAATTGAAAATATTAATATTTGCCAAAAATTAAAATAATTTAATTCAGACTGAGAAATTACTTAAATTAATAAATCTATTTCTGATAAATATCTATTATTTTTTTTTTCATTATATTTGCTATTATTTTCAAATTATAAAGTTATTCAGACATTTGGTAGGTACACTTATGAGTGAGTTGGAGAACTTCCTTGAATCGTCAATAAAAACATGTGAGTACTATTGCATGCCTTCTTATTGCCATTTTTATGATAACGTGTATTTATAATGTATGTTCTGTTTAAAATCTCAAAACCCCTCAATAGTGATATAACAATTGAAGGGGTATTTGGGGCTCATTAATTTCATTTTCAGCTCATAATCTATTTTAACGTTTCCTTTTCGTTACGGACTATTACAAATATAATTTAAATGTAAATGTTTTTATTATTTCTAGATAATAGTTTCGGCAGCTGTCTTTGCTTCAGTAGGGTTGTTCTGTCTATCTTGTTCGTTTTCTTTATTTATCAGAAAAAAATAGATCTTTTTGTAGTACACACTACCACAATCTGCACTACACTGTCTTATGATAATACGAATTTATATATATTTAATTAATTTATTTAATATATTTTTAGAATGGGGGGTATGTTCTGTTAAGAATGCTTTGTTAGTATTATTATTCTCAAAACCCCTTAATAGTCATAGAACAATTGAAGGGGTGTTTGGGACTCATTAATTTCATTCTCTGCTTATAATCTATTTTCAATATCTGCTAAGTAAATAAAATGATGAGGCACCTGTGGTGCATTTTAATAATTTATTTTCGATAATTTACTTGTAAATAAATATTGTACATTATATATAATTCCCGCAAGGGGTGTCTGTTGCATGTAGGCACTTGGGGAGCAGCGCCCCCACGGGTTACCCCAGCTCAGTACACCATGCAAACTCGACAGAACAGTACACCACAAAAAAAACAAAGACGCTGACACGAGCACATGTACAGTACACAGCTTTGCATTTATATTTCCTAAGAATCAACTCTGGATGGGGTAGTGACTCCAGAGGCCATGAAGTTGCTGCCCTACCACCGGAACCATTTGTTTGGTACTCCTATTTCTTCCTTTCTCCTTAAGAAAGAACTAACATCCTTTCCACTCCATAAACACAAGAACCCAACCATCGGATCGGGTCTACCCGTTGCATACATCCCTAAATATCCCTTGCAGAAACACTCTTTCTTCAACTATTACCCTCTTCATAGGTCTCTCCAATTCTTCCTAGTGGTTTCACAGACCTAAGAAGTCATAAGGAAAGCAGTATTCAGAATTACTGTAATTAATTCCTATTTTTCTGTTTTTAGGTCTTCTTGATCATCTTAGCTGTCCCAGCCACCGAATCAGACGGATGCAGTTTTACTCTGCTTAAATACTATTTTTCTCTCCTGAGGTCTTCTGGATCATCGCAGTTGATCCAGCCTCTTAACCAGGAGCATTAAGTTTTACTCTACTTACTTACTATTTTTCTGTTTTTAGGTCTTCTCGACCATCTTAGTCGTTCCAGAAACCCAATCAGCAGGATGCAGTATTACTCTAATTAATTACGATTTTTCTCTCCTTAGGTCTTCTCGATCATCTTAGTTGTTCCATACATTGAACCAGCAGGAGGCAGTATTACTCTAATTAATTACTATTTTTGTCTCCTTAGGTATTCTCGATCATCTGAGTTCGTCCAGCCATCGAACCATCAAGGATGCAGTTATACTCTACTTAAATAACTTTTTTTTTTCCTTAGGACTTCTTGATCATCTTAGTTGTTCCAGCCATTGAACCAGCAAGGATGCAGTATTACTCAAATTAATTACTATTTTTCTTTCCCCAGGTCTTCTAGATCATCTTAGTTGTTCCAGCCATTGAACCAGCAGGAGGCAGTTTTACTCTAATTATTTACTATTTTTCTCTCCTTAGATCTTCTCGATCATCTGAGTTCTTCCAGGCATAAAACCATCAAGGATGCAGTTATACTCTACTCAAATAACTTTTTTTCTTTCCTTAGGACTTCTTGATTATCTTAGTTTTTCCAGCCATTGAATCAGCAAGGATGTAGTATTACTCAAATTAATTACTATTTTTCTTTCCCCAGGTCTTCTAGATCATCATAGTTGTTCCAGCCATTGAACCAGCAGGAGGCAGTTTTACTCTAATTATTTACTATTTTTCTCTCCTTAGATCTTCTCGATCATCTGAGTTCTTCCAGGCATAAAACCATCAAGGATGCAGTTATACTCTACTCAAATAACTTTTTTTCTTTCCTTAGGACTTCTTGATTATCTTAGTTTTTCCAGCCATTGAATCAGCAAGGATGCAGTATTACTCTAATAAATTACTATTTTTTTCTCCTCAGGTCTTCTAGATCATCTGAGTTGTTAAAGCCAATGAACCAGCAGGAGGCAGTTTTACCCTAATTATTTACTATTTTTCTCTCCTTAGATCTTCTCGATCATCTGAGTTCTTCCAGGCATAAAACCATCAAGGATGCAGTTATACTCTACTCAAATAACTTTTTTTCTTTCCTTAGGACTTCTTGATTATCTTAGTTTTTCCAGCCATTGAATCAGCAAGGATGTAGTATTACTCAAATTAATTACTATTTTTCTTTCCCCAGGTCTTCTAGATCATCATAGTTGTTCCAGCCATTGAACCAGCAGGAGGCAGTTTTACCCTAATTATTTACTATTTTTCTCTCCTTAGATCTTCTCGATCATCTGAGTTCTTCCAGGCATAAAACCATCAAGGATGCAGTTATACTCTACTCAAATAACTTTTTTTCTTTCCTTAGGACTTCTTGATTATCTTAGTTTTTCCAGCCATTGAATCAGCAAGGATGTAGTATTACTCAAATTAATTACTATTTTTCTTTCCCCAGGTCTTCTAGATCATCATAGTTGTTCCAGCCATTGAACCAGCAGGAGGCAGTTTTACTCTAATTATTTACTATTTTTCTCTCCTTAGATCTTCTCGATCATCTGAGTTCTTCCAGGCATAAAACCATCAAGGATGCAGTTATACTCTACTCAAATAACTTTTTTTCTTTCCTTAGGACTTCTTGATTATCTTAGTTTTTCCAGCCATTGAATCAGCAAGGATGCAGTATTACTCTAATAAATTACTATTTTTTTCTCCTCAGGTCTTCTAGATCATCTGAGTTGTTAAAGCCAATGAACCAGCAGGAGGCAGTTTTACCCTAATTATTTACTATTTTTCTCTCCTTAGATCTTCTCGATCATCTGAGTTCTTCCAGCCATAAAACCATCAAGGATGCAGTTATACTCTACTCAAATAACTTTTTTTCTTTCCTTAGGACTTCTTGATCATCTTAGTTGTTCCAGACATTGAACCAGCAAGTATGCAGTATTACTCTAATTAGTTACTATTTTTCTCTCCTCAGGTCTTCCAGATCATCTTAGTTGTTCCAGACATCGAACCAGCAGGAGGCAGTTTTCCTCTTCTTAAATAACTTCTTTTTTTTTTTTTATTCTGTCCTCAGGTCTTCTAGATCAGCTTAACAGTTCCAGCCAACGAACCAGCTTGTGGCAGTTCTATTTTAATTAATTACTATTTTTCTCTCCTCAGGTCTTCTAGATCATCTGAGTTGTTCCAGCCATAGAACCATCAAGGATGCAGTTATACTCTACTTAAATAACTTTTTTTTCTTTTCTTAGGACTTCTTGATCATCTTAGTTGTTCAAGCCATTGAACCAGCAAGGATGCAGTATTACTCTAATTAATTAATATTTTTCTCTCCTCAGGTCTTCTCGTTCATCTTAGTCATTCCAGAAACCGAACCAGCAGGAGGCAGTTTTACTCTAATTAATTACTATTTTTCTTTCCTTAGGTCTTCTGGATTATAATTGTTGTTTTTCCTGGCACAAGAGAATAAGGAAATTAATGCAGTTTTAACATTCTATTGCACAGGTGGTCACTGAGGATGGCCTAGTATGTCTGACGGCTAAATTAGGTAAATTATGGAAAAAAAAATTGGTTAATTATTTTTTAAACTTATTTTTATGTCTACTATTAAGTGAAAACTGATTGTTTCTTTAGTGTAATGAATGATAACCATCAATTTTCTTTTCAGATTATGATAGCACTTTTCATAATTTAATGTTGATTTTTAAATAAATGTGATTCATTAAATAATAATACATATCTTTTGTTTTTTATATTCAAATGATTTCAGTGTGGTTTTATTATTTACGTTTTCATTCATGTTTCAGGAACATAAAATGTGAGCATAAACCTCCTTTAAACTTCTTCATGGGTTGTCGCTGTACTGAGGAGGTATCCGGTTTGCAAGCCACTCATTGACTGAAATGCTCCTGTAAGATGAGTAAAAGTTAAAAGTTACCTGCTGGACGGTTGCTTTCCTCATAGATCTACAGGACACGTGACACGAACTTCAAGCAGAAAAAAGGTAGGACTTTTTCTTAACATGTATTTATGGACCTTTACTCAAACAGAATTAAGTTAACTAAAATAATTACAACAACCTTGAGCTAAACACAGAAAAGATAATTCGTATAGGATCCTTAATTTTTATAAAGTATAAATAACACAAAACAACTATGTTTGAGATGGTCCATAGTCTCTGCCCACTTTGGAAAATGCATTATTTTTTATTACCAGGTGTGTAAATATGAAACTGGAGAATTCATATACAGAATAATTGATGTTTAAAAAAATTATTTATATACATTTATTATACGTTTTTCCCATCTCTCTATAAATTTATGATTGCCTTGCAATAAAAACGTTCTGTATTGTGGTGAACCAGTCATGATGCCATTATGCATATTTCATAAGAACTGAAGCGTTACTACAGAAGGTAGTGTCCCATCGATGCAAATAAATAGTATTTGATGGGAGTCAAGTCTGGTGAATAAGACATAGGCGCTAATTTTCCAACAGAATGTCTGAATTATTTCCCCCACTGGTTTTTCTGTGTGTTTTTTATTTATCACTATCACAGTTTACTCCTACCGGAGTGTCATAGTGAATTTACAAGTGTGTTGTATTCTTCTCTTCCAGTTCGGCTCATGTCATTTTGAGCAGATCATATCAAAATGGCGCACATAATGTTGTTATACGGGAACTATGTTAACAATTATGGCCGGATTTCAGTTTTATCTTTACATACCTGGTGATTGGTAGTGTTTAATGCATGCATACAGTAGGCAAGAACTTAGCCAGCTAAAAAAATTTTCCTTACAAAATGTAAGAAGGGGCAAGTTTTTAAATTTAATTTATTTCAAGCGAAGGGTGTCTTTTTTTTTTTAAATTAGTTCCTTTTAAGATGGTGAAATACAAAATCGACCTGTCACTGTCTATCAGTTTCCAGAAATTCTTTAGTATATTTGTCGCTATTTATGTTTTCCATGTCTTTATCGGGGAGATGGTCAGCCACCCCAACTTGCTTTTTCCTGGCTAAGCTCATGGTGTATGTTGTTTATTTTGATATGTATCTCGTTGCTATTGCCTCTCACTATTTAGTAAATCAACTTTCAAAATTGTAATATTTAAAAATTACCATATTTTAAATAAAATTCATTCAGGTTTTATTTTTTTTATTAAATTATAATTATTTATTACTAAATTTAGTATTTGAATGTGAGAGGTGATGGCAAATTTCAGGATCTCCAGACTGCAGCGGGAAACCCCTCTTATTAGGCAAACAATTTTTCTTAGAGAATATTAAATAAATAATGAAATTAAATAAATTTGTTATGCGTTAATATTTGTATGTCATTGTGCTATTATATGTTGACCTTAGTCTCCTTTTTATATATTTACTTACATATGAGACAGAACAAAAGTTCAATAATTTTTTCATAGAAAATATCAATAAAATTACTGTTAATGATTTTAGAGTATATCTCACTTTTTTTAAATACTCAATAAAATTTAAGATTATTCAGAAATTAGATTAGTTTGGAAATAGTCATGAGGAGTTGAGGAACTTCAATGAACTGCAGATGACACAAAAAAAAAAAAAAACGGCCATGTGAGTACTGTATATTTTTATTTTTAGTGTTGTTAATTTTTTCATTTCCATTGTGGGCAGATTTTTTGCATGAAGCATGTGCATGCTATTTATTTTTATATGTATACAGCGGCTGCCTCCTCTCACAATCAATTATATTGCTTATTTATCAGTTTATAAAAGTGAAAAATTAAGAGAATTTCTTTAAGATTTTTTTTTGTCAGATCTGGTTAGTGTTTGTACAATAATTCAATTAATTTCTAATACATAAAATAAATATGCTACTAGTTGAGGTTTAATTTTTATTATTGAGTATATTTCAATTGATATTTTTATTTCTCACCAAGTCGTTAAAAATTTAGTATTAACAAATTAAATTATGTTTATTTTGTAATAAGTTTATTATTTCAATGTGAGAGGTTCGGCAGATTTCAGGATTTTCAGTCTCCAGCTACCAACTCTACTCACCACACACAATTTTTCTTATTAAATATTTAAAAAAATTAATTCTTTATATTAAAATAATTAAGTCAATAAGGGAATATCATTATTATATTTTATTTCAGAATTTCGATAAGTATACATTTTTTAAATTGAAAATATTAATATTTGCCAAAAATTAAAATAATTTAATTCAGACTGAGAAATTACTTAAATTAATAAATCTATTTCTGATAAATATCTATTATTTTTTTTTTCATTATATTTGCTATTATTTTCAAATTATAAAGTTATTCAGACATTTGGTAGGTACACTTATGAGTGAGTTGGAGAACTTCCTTGAATCGTCAATAAAAACATGTGAGTACTATTGCATGCCTTCTTATTGCCATTTTTATGATAACGTGTATTTATAATGTATGTTCTGTTTAAAATCTCAAAACCCCTCAATAGTGATATAACAATTGAAGGGGTATTTGGGGCTCATTAATTTCATTTTCAGCTCATAATCTATTTTAACGTTTCCTTTTCGTTACGGACTATTACAAATATAATTTAAATGTAAATGTTTTTATTATTTCTAGATAATAGTTTCGGCAGCTGTCTTTGCTTCAGTAGGGTTGTTCTGTCTATCTTGTTCGTTTTCTTTATTTATCAGAAAAAAATAGATCTTTTTGTAGTACACACTACCACAATCTGCACTACACTGTCTTATGATAATACGAATTTATATATATTTAATTAATTTATTTAATATATTTTTAGAATGGGGGGTATGTTCTGTTAAGAATGCTTTGTTAGTATTATTATTCTCAAAACCCCTTAATAGTCATAGAACAATTGAAGGGGTGTTTGGGACTCATTAATTTCATTCTCTGCTTATAATCTATTTTCAATATCTGCTAAGTAAATAAAATGATGAGGCACCTGTGGTGCATTTTAATAATTTATTTTCGATAATTTACTTGTAAATAAATATTGTACATTATATATAATTCCCGCAAGGGGTGTCTGTTGCATGTAGGCACTTGGGGAGCAGCGCCCCCACGGGTTACCCCAGCTCAGTACACCATGCAAACTCGACAGAACAGTACACCACAAAAAAAACAAAGACGCTGACACGAGCACATGTACAGTACACAGCTTTGCATTTATATTTCCTAAGAATCAACTCTGGATGGGGTAGTGACTCCAGAGGCCATGAAGTTGCTGCCCTACCACCGGAACCATTTGTTTGGTACTCCTATTTCTTCCTTTCTCCTTAAGAAAGAACTAACATCCTTTCCACTCCATAAACACAAGAACCCAACCATCGGATCGGGTCTACCCGTTGCATACATCCCTAAATATCCCTTGCAGAAACACTCTTTCTTCAACTATTACCCTCTTCATAGGTCTCTCCAATTCTTCCTAGTGGTTTCACAGACCTAAGAAGTCATAAGGAAAGCAGTATTCAGAATTACTGTAATTAATTCCTATTTTTCTGTTTTTAGGTCTTCTTGATCATCTTAGCTGTCCCAGCCACCGAATCAGACGGATGCAGTTTTACTCTGCTTAAATACTATTTTTCTCTCCTGAGGTCTTCTGGATCATCGCAGTTGATCCAGCCTCTTAACCAGGAGCATTAAGTTTTACTCTACTTACTTACTATTTTTCTGTTTTTAGGTCTTCTCGACCATCTTAGTCGTTCCAGAAACCCAATCAGCAGGATGCAGTATTACTCTAATTAATTACGATTTTTCTCTCCTTAGGTCTTCTCGATCATCTTAGTTGTTCCATACATTGAACCAGCAGGAGGCAGTATTACTCTAATTAATTACTATTTTTGTCTCCTTAGGTATTCTCGATCATCTGAGTTCGTCCAGCCATCGAACCATCAAGGATGCAGTTATACTCTACTTAAATAACTTTTTTTTTTCCTTAGGACTTCTTGATCATCTTAGTTGTTCCAGCCATTGAACCAGCAAGGATGCAGTATTACTCAAATTAATTACTATTTTTCTTTCCCCAGGTCTTCTAGATCATCTTAGTTGTTCCAGCCATTGAACCAGCAGGAGGCAGTTTTACTCTAATTATTTACTATTTTTCTCTCCTTAGATCTTCTCGATCATCTGAGTTCTTCCAGGCATAAAACCATCAAGGATGCAGTTATACTCTACTCAAATAACTTTTTTTCTTTCCTTAGGACTTCTTGATTATCTTAGTTTTTCCAGCCATTGAATCAGCAAGGATGTAGTATTACTCAAATTAATTACTATTTTTCTTTCCCCAGGTCTTCTAGATCATCATAGTTGTTCCAGCCATTGAACCAGCAGGAGGCAGTTTTACTCTAATTATTTACTATTTTTCTCTCCTTAGATCTTCTCGATCATCTGAGTTCTTCCAGGCATAAAACCATCAAGGATGCAGTTATACTCTACTCAAATAACTTTTTTTCTTTCCTTAGGACTTCTTGATTATCTTAGTTTTTCCAGCCATTGAATCAGCAAGGATGCAGTATTACTCTAATAAATTACTATTTTTCTTTCCCCAGGTCTTCTAGATCATCATAGTTGTTCCAGCCATTGAACCAGCAGGAGGCAGTTTTACTCTAATTATTTACTATTTTTCTCTCCTTAGATCTTCTCGATCATCTGAGTTCTTCCAGGCATAAAACCATCAAGGATGCAGTTATACTCTACTCAAATAACTTTTTTTCTTTCCTTAGGACTTCTTGATTATCTTAGTTTTTCCAGCCATTGAATCAGCAAGGATGCAGTATTACTCTAATAAATTACTATTTTTTTCTCCTCAGGTCTTCTAGATCATCTGAGTTGTTAAAGCCAATGAACCAGCAGGAGGCAGTTTTACCCTAATTATTTACTATTTTTCTCTCCTTAGATCTTCTCGATCATCTGAGTTCTTCCAGCCATAAAACCATCAAGGATGCAGTTATACTCTACTCAAATAACTTTTTTTCTTTCCTTAGGACTTCTTGATCATCTTAGTTGTTCCAGACATTGAACCAGCAAGTATGCAGTATTACTCTAATTAGTTACTATTTTTCTCTCCTCAGGTCTTCCAGATCATCTTAGTTGTTCCAGACATCGAACCAGCAGGAGGCAGTTTTCCTCTTCTTAAATAACTTCTTTTTTTTTTTTTATTCTGTCCTCAGGTCTTCTAGATCAGCTTAACAGTTCCAGCCAACGAACCAGCTTGTGGCAGTTCTATTTTAATTAATTACTATTTTTCTCTCCTCAGGTCTTCTAGATCATCTGAGTTGTTCCAGCCATAGAACCATCAAGGATGCAGTTATACTCTACTTAAATAACTTTTTTTTCTTTTCTTAGGACTTCTTGATCATCTTAGTTGTTCAAGCCATTGAACCAGCAAGGATGCAGTATTACTCTAATTAATTAATATTTTTCTCTCCTCAGGTCTTCTCGTTCATCTTAGTCATTCCAGAAACCGAACCAGCAGGAGGCAGTTTTACTCTAATTAATTACTATTTTTCTTTCCTTAGGTCTTCTGGATTATAATTGTTGTTTTTCCTGGCACAAGAGAATAAGGAAATTAATGCAGTTTTAACATTCTATTGCACAGGTGGTCACTGAGGATGGCCTAGTATGTCTGACGGCTAAATTAGGTAAATTATGGAAAAAAAAATTGGTTAATTATTTTTTAAACTTATTTTTATGTCTACTATTAAGTGAAAACTGATTGTTTCTTTAGTGTAATGAATGATAACCATCAATTTTCTTTTCAGATTATGATAGCACTTTTCATAATTTAATGTTGATTTTTAAATAAATGTGATTCATTAAATAATAATACATATCTTTTGTTTTTTATATTCAAATGATTTCAGTGTGGTTTTATTATTTACGTTTTCATTCATGTTTCAGGAACATAAAATGTGAGCATAAACCTCCTTTAAACTTCTTCATGGGTTGTCGCTGTACTGAGGAGGTATCCGGTTTGCAAGCCACTCATTGACTGAAATGCTCCTGTAAGATGAGTAAAAGTTAAAAGTTACCTGCTGGACGGTTGCTTTCCTCATAGATCTACAGGACACGTGACACGAACTTCAAGCAGAAAAAAGGTAGGACTTTTTCTTAACATGTATTTATGGACCTTTACTCAAACAGAATTAAGTTAACTAAAATAATTACAACAACCTTGAGCTAAACACAGAAAAGATAATTCGTATAGGATCCTTAATTTTTATAAAGTATAAATAACACAAAACAACTATGTTTGAGATGGTCCATAGTCTCTGCCCACTTTGGAAAATGCATTATTTTTTATTACCAGGTGTGTAAATATGAAACTGGAGAATTCATATACAGAATAATTGATGTTTAAAAAGATTATTTATATACATTTATTATACGTTTTTCCCATCTCTCTATAAATTTATGATTGCCTTCCAATAAAAACTTTCTGTATTGTGGTGAACCAGTCATGATGCCATTATGCATATTTCATAAGAACTGAAGCGTCACTACAGAAGGTAGTGTCCCATCGATGCAAATAAATAGTATTTGATGGGAGTCAAGTCTGGTGAATAAGACATAGGCGCTAATTTTCCAACAGAATGTCAGAATTATTTCCCCCACTGGTTTTTCTGTGTGTTTTTTATTGATCACTATCACAGTTTACTCCTACCGGAGTGTCATAGTGAATTTACAAGTGTGTTGTATTCTTCTCTTCCAGTTCGGCTCATGTCATTTTGAGCAGATCATATCAAAATGGCGCACATAATGTTGTTATACGGGAACTATGTTAACAATTATGGCCGGATTTCAGTTTTATCTTTACATACCTGGTGATTGGTAGTGTTTAATGCATGCATACAGTAGGCAAGAACTTAGCCAGCTAAAAAAATTTTCCTTACAAAATGTAAGAAGGGGCAAGTTTTTAAATTTAATTTATTTCAAGCGAAGGGTGTCTTTTTTTTTTTAAATTAGTTCCTTTTAAGATGGTGAAATACAAAATCGACCTGTCACTGTCTATCAGTTTCCAGAAATTCTTTAGTATATTTGTCGCTATTTATGTTTTCCATGTCTTTATCGGGGAGATGGTCAGCCACCCCAACTTGCTTTTTCCTGGCTAAGCTCATGGTGTATGTTGTTTATTTTGATATGTATCTCGTTGCTATTGCCTCTCACTATTCATTAGATCAACTTTCAAAATTGTAATATTTAAAAATTACCATATTTTAAATAAAATTCATTCAGGTTTTATTTTTTTTATTAAATTATAATTATTTATTACTAAATTTAGTATTTGAATGTGAGAGGTGATGGCAAATTTCAGGATCTCCAGACTGCAGCGGGAAACCCCTCTTATTAGGCAAACAATTTTTCTTAGAGAATATTAAATAAATAATGAAATTAAATAAATTTGTTATGCGTTAATATTTGTATGTCATTGTGCTATTATATGTTGACCTTAGTCTCCTTTTTATATATTTACTTACATATGAGACAGAACAAAAGTTCAATAATTTTTTCATAGAAAATATCAATAAAATTACTGTTAATGATTTTAGAGTATATCTCACTTTTTTTAAATACTCAATAAAATTTAAGATTATTCAGAAATTAGATTAGTTTGGAAATAGTCATGAGGAGTTGAGGAACTTCAATGAACTGCAGATGACACAAAAAAAAAAAAAAAAACGGCCATGTGAGTACTGTATATTTTTATTTTTAGTGTTGTTAATTTTTTCATTTCCATTGTGGGCAGATTTTTTGCATGAAGCATGTGCATGCTATTTATTTTTATATGTATACAGCGGCTGCCTCCTCTCACAATCAATTATATTGCTTATTTATCAGTTTATAAAAGTGAAAAATTAAGAGAATTTCTTTAAGATTTTTTTTTGTCAGATCTGGTTAGTGTTTGTACAATAATTCAATTAATTTCTAATACATAAAATAAATATGCTACTAGTTGAGGTTTAATTTTTATTATTGAGTATATTTCAATTGATATTTTTATTTCTCACCAAGTCGTTAAAAATTTAGTATTAACAAATTAAATTATGTTTATTTTGTAATAAGTTTATTATTTCAATGTGAGAGGTTCGGCAGATTTCAGGATTTTCAGTCTCCAGCTACCAACTCTACTCACCACACACAATTTTTCTTATTAAATATTTAAAAAAATTAATTCTTTATATTAAAATAATTAAGTCAATAAGGGAATATCATTATTATATTTTATTTCAGAATTTCGATAAGTATACATTTTTTAAATTGAAAATATTAATATTTGCCAAAAATTAAAATAATTTAATTCAGACTGAGAAATTACTTAAATTAATAAATCTATTTCTGATAAATATCTATTATTTTTTTTTTCATTATATTTGCTATTATTTTCAAATTATAAAGTTATTCAGACATTTGGTAGGTACACTTATGAGTGAGTTGGAGAACTTCCTTGAATCGTCAATAAAAACATGTGAGTACTATTGCATGCCTTCTTATTGCCATTTTTATGATAACGTGTATTTATAATGTATGTTCTGTTTAAAATCTCAAAACCCCTCAATAGTGATATAACAATTGAAGGGGTATTTGGGGCTCATTAATTTCATTTTCAGCTCATAATCTATTTTAACGTTTCCTTTTCGTTACGGACTATTACAAATATAATTTAAATGTAAATGTTTTTATTATTTCTAGATAATAGTTTCGGCAGCTGTCTTTGCTTCAGTAGGGTTGTTCTGTCTATCTTGTTCGTTTTCTTTATTTATCAGAAAAAAATAGATCTTTTTGTAGTACACACTACCACAATCTGCACTACACTGTCTTATGATAATACGAATTTATATATATTTAATTAATTTATTTAATATATTTTTAGAATGGGGGGTATGTTCTGTTAAGAATGCTTTGTTAGTATTATTATTCTCAAAACCCCTTAATAGTCATAGAACAATTGAAGGGGTGTTTGGGACTCATTAATTTCATTCTCTGCTTATAATCTATTTTCAATATCTGCTAAGTAAATAAAATGATGAGGCACCTGTGGTGCATTTTAATAATTTATTTTCGATAATTTACTTGTAAATAAATATTGTACATTATATATAATTCCCGCAAGGGGTGTCTGTTGCATGTAGGCACTTGGGGAGCAGCGCCCCCACGGGTTACCCCAGCTCAGTACACCATGCAAACTCGACAGAACAGTACACCACAAAAAAAACAAAGACGCTGACACGAGCACATGTACAGTACACAGCTTTGCATTTATATTTCCTAAGAATCAACTCTGGATGGGGTAGTGACTCCAGAGGCCATGAAGTTGCTGCCCTACCACCGGAACCATTTGTTTGGTACTCCTATTTCTTCCTTTCTCCTTAAGAAAGAACTAACATCCTTTCCACTCCATAAACACAAGAACCCAACCATCGGATCGGGTCTACCCGTTGCATACATCCCTAAATATCCCTTGCAGAAACACTCTTTCTTCAACTATTACCCTCTTCATAGGTCTCTCCAATTCTTCCTAGTGGTTTCACAGACCTAAGAAGTCATAAGGAAAGCAGTATTCAGAATTACTGTAATTAATTCCTATTTTTCTGTTTTTAGGTCTTCTTGATCATCTTAGCTGTCCCAGCCACCGAATCAGACGGATGCAGTTTTACTCTGCTTAAATACTATTTTTCTCTCCTGAGGTCTTCTGGATCATCGCAGTTGATCCAGCCTCTTAACCAGGAGCATTAAGTTTTACTCTACTTACTTACTATTTTTCTGTTTTTAGGTCTTCTCGACCATCTTAGTCGTTCCAGAAACCCAATCAGCAAGGATGTAGTATTACTCAAATTAATTACTATTTTTCTTTCCCCAGGTCTTCTAGATCATCATAGTTGTTCCAGCCATTGAACCAGCAGGAGGCAGTTTTACTCTAATTATTTACTATTTTTCTCTCCTTAGATCTTCTCGATCATCTGAGTTCTTCCAGGCATAAAACCATCAAGGATGCAGTTATACTCTACTCAAATAACTTTTTTTCTTTCCTTAGGACTTCTTGATTATCTTAGTTTTTCCAGCCATTGAATCAGCAAGGATGCAGTATTACTCTAATAAATTACTATTTTTTTCTCCTCAGGTCTTCTAGATCATCTGAGTTGTTAAAGCCAATGAACCAGCAGGAGGCAGTTTTACCCTAATTATTTACTATTTTTCTCTCCTTAGATCTTCTCGATCATCTGAGTTCTTCCAGGCATAAAACCATCAAGGATGCAGTTATACTCTACTCAAATAACTTTTTTTCTTTCCTTAGGACTTCTTGATTATCTTAGTTTTTCCAGCCATTGAATCAGCAAGGATGTAGTATTACTCAAATTAATTACTATTTTTCTTTCCCCAGGTCTTCTAGATCATCATAGTTGTTCCAGCCATTGAACCAGCAGGAGGCAGTTTTACCCTAATTATTTACTATTTTTCTCTCCTTAGATCTTCTCGATCATCTGAGTTCTTCCAGGCATAAAACCATCAAGGATGCAGTTATACTCTACTCAAATAACTTTTTTTCTTTCCTTAGGACTTCTTGATTATCTTAGTTTTTCCAGCCATTGAATCAGCAAGGATGTAGTATTACTCAAATTAATTACTATTTTTCTTTCCCCAGGTCTTCTAGATCATCATAGTTGTTCCAGCCATTGAACCAGCAGGAGGCAGTTTTACTCTAATTATTTACTATTTTTCTCTCCTTAGATCTTCTCGATCATCTGAGTTCTTCCAGCCATAAAACCATCAAGGATGCAGTTATACTCTACTCAAATAACTTTTTTTCTTTCCTTAGGACTTCTTGATCATCTTAGTTGTTCCAGACATTGAACCAGCAAGTATGCAGTATTACTCTAATTAGTTACTATTTTTCTCTCCTCAGGTCTTCCAGATCATCTTAGTTGTTCCAGACATCGAACCAGCAGGAGGCAGTTTTCCTCTTCTTAAATAACTTCTTTTTTTTTTTTTATTCTGTCCTCAGGTCTTCTAGAACAGCTTAACAGTTCCAGCCAACGAACCAGCTTGTGCCAGTTCTATTTTAATTAATTACTATTTTTCTCTCCTCAGGTCTTCTAGATCATCTGAGTTGTTCCAGCCATAGAACCATCAAGGATGCAGTTATACTCTACTTAAATAACTTTTTTTTCTTTTCTTAGGACTTCTTGATCATCTTAGTTGTTCAAGCCATTGAACCAGCAAGGATGCAGTATTACTCTAATTAATTAATATTTTTCTCTCCTCAGGTCTTCTCGTTCATCTTAGTCATTCCAGAAACCGAACCAGCAGGAGGCAGTTTTACTCTAATTAATTACTATTTTTCTTTCCTTATGTCTTCTGGATTATAATTGTTGTTTTTCCTGGCACAAGAGAATAAGGAAATTAATGCAGTTTTAACATTCTATTGCACAGGTGGTCACTGAGGATGGCCTAGTATGTCTGACGGCTAAATTAGGTAAATTATGGAAAAAAAAATTGGTTAATTATTTTTTAAACTTATTTTTATGTCTACTATTAAGTGAAAACTGATTGTTTCTTTAGTGTAATGAATGATAACCATCAATTTTCTTTTCAGATTATGATAGCACTTTTCATAATTTAATGTTGATTTTTAAATAAATGTGATTCATTAAATAATAATACATATCTTTTGTTTTTTATATTCAAATGATTTCAGTGTGGTTTTATTATTTACGTTTTCATTCATGTTTCAGGAACATAAAATGTGAGCATAAACCTCCTTTAAACTTCTTCATGGGTTGTCGCTGTACTGAGGAGGTATCCGGTTTGCAAGCCACTCATTGACTGAAATGCTCCTGTAAGATGAGTAAAAGTTAAAAGTTACCTGCTGGACGGTTGCTTTCCTCATAGATCTACAGGACACGTGACACGAACTTCAAGCAGAAAAAAGGTAGGACTTTTTCTTAACATGTATTTATGGACCTTTACTCAAACAGAATTAAGTTAACTAAAATAATTACAACAACCTTGAGCTAAACACAGAAAAGATAATTCGTATAGGATCCTTAATTTTTATAAAGTATAAATAACACAAAACAACTATGTTTGAGATGGTCCATAGTCTCTGCCCACTTTGGAAAATGCATTATTTTTTATTACCAGGTGTGTAAATATGAAACTGGAGAATTCATATACAGAATAATTGATGTTTAAAAAGATTATTTATATACATTTATTATACGTTTTTCCCATCTCTCTATAAATTTATGATTGCCTTCCAATAAAAACTTTCTGTATTGTGGTGAACCAGTCATGATGCCATTATGCATATTTCATAAGAACTGAAGCGTCACTACAGAAGGTAGTGTCCCATCGATGCAAATAAATAGTATTTGATGGGAGTCAAGTCTGGTGAATAAGACATAGGCGCTAATTTTCCAACAGAATGTCTGAATTATTTCCCCCACTGGTTTTTCTGTGTGTTTTTTATTGATCACTATCACAGTTTACTCCTACCGGAGTGTCATAGTGAATTTACAAGTGTGTTGTATTCTTCTCTTCCAGTTCGGCTCATGTCATTTTGAGCAGATCATATCAAAATGGCGCACATAATGTTGTTATACGGGAACTATGTTAACAATTATGGCCGGATTTCAGTTTTATCTTTACATACCTGGTGATTGGTAGTGTTTAATGCATGCATACAGTAGGCAAGAACTTAGCCAGCTAAAAAAATTTTCCTTACAAAATGTAAGAAGGGGCAAGTTTTTAAATTTAATTTATTTCAAGCGAAGGGTGTCTTTTTTTTTTTTAAATTAGTTCCTTTTAAGATGGTGAAATACAAAATCGACCTGTCACTGTCTATCAGTTTCCAGAAATTCTTTAGTATATTTGTCGCTATTTATGTTTTCCATGTCTTTATCGGGGAGATGGTCAGCCACCCCAACTTGCTTTTTCCTGGCTAAGCTCATGGTGTATGTTGTTTATTTTGATATGTATCTCGTTGCTATTGCCTCTCACTATTTAGTAAATCAACTTTCAAAATTGTAATATTTAAAAATTACCATATTTTAAATAAAATTCATTCAGGTTTTATTTTTTTTATTAAATTATAATTATTTATTACTAAATTTAGTATTTGAATGTGAGAGGTGATGGCAAATTTCAGGATCTCCAGACTGCAGCGGGAAACCCCTCTTATTAGGCAAACAATTTTTCTTAGAGAATATTAAATAAATAATGAAATTAAATAAATTTGTTATGCGTTAATATTTGTATGTCATTGTGCTATTATATGTTGACCTTAGTCTCCTTTTTATATATTTACTTACATATGAGACAGAACAAAAGTTCAATAATTTTTTCATAGAAAATATCAATAAAATTACTGTTAATGATTTTAGAGTATATCTCACTTTTTTTAAATACTCAATAAAATTTAAGATTATTCAGAAATTAGATTAGTTTGGAAATAGTCATGAGGAGTTGAGGAACTTCAATGAACTGCAGATGACACAAAAAAAAAAAAAAAACGGCCATGTGAGTACTGTATATTTTTATTTTTAGTGTTGTTAATTTTTTCATTTCCATTGTGGGCAGATTTTTTGCATGAAGCATGTGCATGCTATTTATTTTTATATGTATACAGCGGCTGCCTCCTCTCACAATCAATTATATTGCTTATTTATCAGTTTATAAAAGTGAAAAATTAAGAGAATTTCTTTAAGATTTTTTTTTGTCAGATCTGGTTAGTGTTTGTACAATAATTCAATTAATTTCTAATACATAAAATAAATATGCTACTAGTTGAGGTTTAATTTTTATTATTGAGTATATTTCAATTGATATTTTTATTTCTCACCAAGTCGTTAAAAATTTAGTATTAACAAATTAAATTATGTTTATTTTGTAATAAGTTTATTATTTCAATGTGAGAGGTTCGGCAGATTTCAGGATTTTCAGTCTCCAGCTACCAACTCTACTCACCACACACAATTTTTCTTATTAAATATTTAAAAAAATTAATTCTTTATATTAAAATAATTAAGTCAATAAGGGAATATCATTATTATATTTTATTTCAGAATTTCGATAAGTATACATTTTTTAAATTGAAAATATTAATATTTGCCAAAAATTAAAATAATTTAATTCAGACTGAGAAATTACTTAAATTAATAAATCTATTTCTGATAAATATCTATTATTTTTTTTTTCATTATATTTGCTATTATTTTCAAATTATAAAGTTATTCAGACATTTGGTAGGTACACTTATGAGTGAGTTGGAGAACTTCCTTGAATCGTCAATAAAAACATGTGAGTACTATTGCATGCCTTCTTATTGCCATTTTTATGATAACGTGTATTTATAATGTATGTTCTGTTTAAAATCTCAAAACCCCTCAATAGTGATATAACAATTGAAGGGGTATTTGGGGCTCATTAATTTCATTTTCAGCTCATAATCTATTTTAACGTTTCCTTTTCGTTACGGACTATTACAAATATAATTTAAATGTAAATGTTTTTATTATTTCTAGATAATAGTTTCGGCAGCTGTCTTTGCTTCAGTAGGGTTGTTCTGTCTATCTTGTTCGTTTTCTTTATTTATCAGAAAAAAATAGATCTTTTTGTAGTACACACTACCACAATCTGCACTACACTGTCTTATGATAATACGAATTTATATATATTTAATTAATTTATTTAATATATTTTTAGAATGGGGGGTATGTTCTGTTAAGAATGCTTTGTTAGTATTATTATTCTCAAAACCCCTTAATAGTCATAGAACAATTGAAGGGGTGTTTGGGACTCATTAATTTCATTCTCTGCTTATAATCTATTTTCAATATCTGCTAAGTAAATAAAATGATGAGGCACCTGTGGTGCATTTTAATAATTTATTTTCGATAATTTACTTGTAAATAAATATTGTACATTATATATAATTCCCGCAAGGGGTGTCTGTTGCATGTAGGCACTTGGGGAGCAGCGCCCCCACGGGTTACCCCAGCTCAGTACACCATGCAAACTCGACAGAACAGTACACCACAAAAAAAACAAAGACGCTGACACGAGCACATGTACAGTACACAGCTTTGCATTTATATTTCCTAAGAATCAACTCTGGATGGGGTAGTGACTCCAGAGGCCATGAAGTTGCTGCCCTACCACCGGAACCATTTGTTTGGTACTCCTATTTCTTCCTTTCTCCTTAAGAAAGAACTAACATCCTTTCCACTCCATAAACACAAGAACCCAACCATCGGATCGGGTCTACCCGTTGCATACATCCCTAAATATCCCTTGCAGAAACACTCTTTCTTCAACTATTACCCTCTTCATAGGTCTCTCCAATTCTTCCTAGTGGTTTCACAGACCTAAGAAGTCATAAGGAAAGCAGTATTCAGAATTACTGTAATTAATTCCTATTTTTCTGTTTTTAGGTCTTCTTGATCATCTTAGCTGTCCCAGCCACCGAATCAGACGGATGCAGTTTTACTCTGCTTAAATACTATTTTTCTCTCCTGAGGTCTTCTGGATCATCGCAGTTGATCCAGCCTCTTAACCAGGAGCATTAAGTTTTACTCTACTTACTTACTATTTTTCTGTTTTTAGGTCTTCTCGACCATCTTAGTCGTTCCAGAAACCCAATCAGCAGGATGCAGTATTACTCTAATTAATTACGATTTTTCTCTCCTTAGGTCTTCTCGATCATCTTAGTTGTTCCATACATTGAACCAGCAGGAGGCAGTATTACTCTAATTAATTACTATTTTTGTCTCCTTAGGTATTCTCGATCATCTGAGTTCGTCCAGCCATCGAACCATCAAGGATGCAGTTATACTCTACTTAAATAACTTTTTTTTTTCCTTAGGACTTCTTGATCATCTTAGTTGTTCCAGCCATTGAACCAGCAAGGATGCAGTATTACTCAAATTAATTACTATTTTTCTTTCCCCAGGTCTTCTAGATCATCTTAGTTGTTCCAGCCATTGAACCAGCAGGAGGCAGTTTTACTCTAATTATTTACTATTTTTCTCTCCTTAGATCTTCTCGATCATCTGAGTTCTTCCAGGCATAAAACCATCAAGGATGCAGTTATACTCTACTCAAATAACTTTTTTTCTTTCCTTAGGACTTCTTGATTATCTTAGTTTTTCCAGCCATTGAATCAGCAAGGATGTAGTATTACTCAAATTAATTACTATTTTTCTTTCCCCAGGTCTTCTAGATCATCATAGTTGTTCCAGCCATTGAACCAGCAGGAGGCAGTTTTACTCTAATTATTTACTATTTTTCTCTCCTTAGATCTTCTCGATCATCTGAGTTCTTCCAGGCATAAAACCATCAAGGATGCAGTTATACTCTACTCAAATAACTTTTTTTCTTTCCTTAGGACTTCTTGATTATCTTAGTTTTTCCAGCCATTGAATCAGCAAGGATGCAGTATTACTCTAATAAATTACTATTTTTTTCTCCTCAGGTCTTCTAGATCATCTGAGTTGTTAAAGCCAATGAACCAGCAGGAGGCAGTTTTACCCTAATTATTTACTATTTTTCTCTCCTTAGATCTTCTCGATCATCTGAGTTCTTCCAGGCATAAAACCATCAAGGATGCAGTTATACTCTACTCAAATAACTTTTTTTCTTTCCTTAGGACTTCTTGATTATCTTAGTTTTTCCAGCCATTGAATCAGCAAGGATGTAGTATTACTCAAATTAATTACTATTTTTCTTTCCCCAGGTCTTCTAGATCATCATAGTTGTTCCAGCCATTGAACCAGCAGGAGGCAGTTTTACTCTAATTATTTACTATTTTTCTCTCCTTAGATCTTCTCGATCATCTGAGTTCTTCCAGGCATAAAACCATCAAGGATGCAATTATACTCTACTCAAATAACTTTTTTTCTTTCCTTAGGACTTCTTGATTATCTTAGTTTTTCCAGCCATTGAATCAGCAAGGATGCAGTATTACTCTAATAAATTACTATTTTTTTCTCCTCAGGTCTTCTAGATCATCTGAGTTGTTAAAGCCAATGAACCAGCAGGAGGCAGTTTTACCCTAATTATTTACTATTTTTCTCTCCTTAGATCTTCTCGATCATCTGAGTTCTTCCAGCCATAAAACCATCAAGGATGCAGTTATACTCTACTCAAATAACTTTTTTTCTTTCCTTAGGACTTCTTGATCATCTTAGTTGTTCCAGACATTGAACCAGCAAGTATGCAGTATTACTCTAATTAGTTACTATTTTTCTCTCCTCAGGTCTTCCAGATCATCTTAGTTGTTCCAGACATCGAACCAGCAGGAGGCAGTTTTCCTCTTCTTAAATAACTTCTTTTTTTTTTTTTTATTCTGTCCTCAGGTCTTCTAGAACAGCTTAACAGTTCCAGCCAACGAACCAGCTTGTGGCAGTTCTATTTTAATTAATTACTATTTTTCTCTCCTCAGGTCTTCTAGATCATCTGAGTTGTTCCAGCCATAGAACCATCAAGGATGCAGTTATACTCTACTTAAATAACTTTTTTTTCTTTTCTTAGGACTTCTTGATCATCTTAGTTGTTCAAGCCATTGAACCAGCAAGGATGCAGTATTACTCTAATTAATTAATATTTTTCTCTCCTCAGGTCTTCTCGTTCATCTTAGTCATTCCAGAAACCGAACCAGCAGGAGGCAGTTTTACTCTAATTAATTACTATTTTTCTTTCCTTAGGTCTTCTGGATTATAATTGTTGTTTTTCCTGGCACAAGAGAATAAGGAAATTAATGCAGTTTTAACATTCTATTGCACAGGTGGTCACTGAGGATGGCCTAGTATGTCTGACGGCTAAATTAGGTAAATTATGGAAAAAAAAATTGGTTAATTATTTTTTAAACTTATTTTTATGTCTACTATTAAGTGAAAACTGATTGTTTCTTTAGTGTAATGAATGATAACCATCAATTTTCTTTTCAGATTATGATAGCACTTTTCATAATTTAATGTTGATTTTTAAATAAATGTGATTCATTAAATAATAATACATATCTTTTGTTTTTTATATTCAAATGATTTCAGTGTGGTTTTATTATTTACGTTTTCATTCATGTTTCAGGAACATAAAATGTGAGCATAAACCTCCTTTAAACTTCTTCATGGGTTGTCGCTGTACTGAGGAGGTATCCGGTTTGCAAGCCACTCATTGACTGAAATGCTCCTGTAAGATGAGTAAAAGTTAAAAGTTACCTGCTGGACGGTTGCTTTCCTCATAGATCTACAGGACACGTGACACGAACTTCAAGCAGAAAAAAGGTAGGACTTTTTCTTAACATGTATTTATGGACCTTTACTCAAACAGAATTAAGTTAACTAAAATAATTACAACAACCTTGAGCTAAACACAGAAAAGATAATTCGTATAGGATCCTTAATTTTTATAAAGTATAAATAACACAAAACAACTATGTTTGAGATGGTCCATAGTCTCTGCCCACTTTGGAAAATGCATTATTTTTTATTACCAGGTGTGTAAATATGAAACTGGAGAATTCATATACAGAATAATTGATGTTTAAAAAGATTATTTATATACATTTATTATACGTTTTTCCCATCTCTCTATAAATTTATGATTGCCTTCCAATAAAAACTTTCTGTATTGTGGTGAACCAGTCATGATGCCATTATGCATATTTCATAAGAACTGAAGCGTTACTACAGAAGGTAGTGTCCCATCGATGCAAATAAATAGTATTTGATGGGAGTCAAGTCTGGTGAATAAGACATAGGCGCTAATTTTCCAACAGAATGTCTGAATTATTTCCCCCACTGGTTTTTCTGTGTGTTTTTTATTGATCACTATCACAGTTTACTCCTACCGGAGTGTCATAGTGAATTTACAAGTGTGTTGTATTCTTCTCTTCCAGTTCGGCTCATGTCATTTTGAGCAGATCATATCAAAATGGCGCACATAATGTTGTTATACGGGAACTATGTTAACAATTATGGCCGGATTTCAGTTTTATCTTTACATACCTGGTGATTGGTAGTGTTTAATGCATGCATACAGTAGGCAAGAACTTAGCCAGCTAAAAAAATTTTCCTTACAAAATGTAAGAAGGGGCAAGTTTTTAAATTTAATTTATTTCAAGCGAAGGGTGTCTTTTTTTTTTTTAAATTAGTTCCTTTTAAGATGGTGAAATACAAAATCGACCTGTCACTGTCTATCAGTTTCCAGAAATTCTTTAGTATATTTGTCGCTATTTATGTTTTCCATGTCTTTATCGGGGAGATGGTCAGCCACCCCAACTTGCTTTTTCCTGGCTAAGCTCATGGTGTATGTTGTTTATTTTGATATGTATCTCGTTGCTATTGCCTCTCACTATTTAGTAGATCAACTTTCAAAATTGTAATATTTAAAAATTACCATATTTTAAATAAAATTCATTCAGGTTTTATTTTTTTTATTAAATTATAATTATTTATTACTAAATTTAGTATTTGAATGTGAGAGGTGATGGCAAATTTCAGGATCTCCAGACTGCAGCGGGAAACCCCTCTTATTAGGCAAACAATTTTTCTTAGAGAATATTAAATAAATAATGAAATTAAATAAATTTGTTATGCGTTAATATTTGTATGTCATTGTGCTATTATATGTTGACCTTAGTCTCCTTTTTATATATTTACTTACATATGAGACAGAACAAAAGTTCAATAATTTTTTCATAGAAAATATCAATAAAATTACTGTTAATGATTTTAGAGTATATCTCACTTTTTTTAAATACTCAATAAAATTTAAGATTATTCAGAAATTAGATTAGTTTGGAAATAGTCATGAGGAGTTGAGGAACTTCAATGAACTGCAGATGACACAAAAAAAAAAAAAAAACGGCCATGTGAGTACTGTATATTTTTATTTTTAGTGTTGTTAATTTTTTCATTTCCATTGTGGGCAGATTTTTTGCATGAAGCATGTGCATGCTATTTATTTTTATATGTATACAGCGGCTGCCTCCTCTCACAATCAATTATATTGCTTATTTATCAGTTTATAAAAGTGAAAAATTAAGAGAATTTCTTTAAGATTTTTTTTTGTCAGATCTGGTTAGTGTTTGTACAATAATTCAATTAATTTCTAATACATAAAATAAATATGCTACTAGTTGAGGTTTAATTTTTATTATTGAGTATATTTCAATTGATATTTTTATTTCTCACCAAGTCGTTAAAAATTTAGTATTAACAAATTAAATTATGTTTATTTTGTAATAAGTTTATTATTTCAATGTGAGAGGTTCGGCAGATTTCAGGATTTTCAGTCTCCAGCTACCAACTCTACTCACCACACACAATTTTTCTTATTAAATATTTAAAAAAATTAATTCTTTATATTAAAATAATTAAGTCAATAAGGGAATATCATTATTATATTTTATTTCAGAATTTCGATAAGTATACATTTTTTAAATTGAAAATATTAATATTTGCCAAAAATTAAAATAATTTAATTCAGACTGAGAAATTACTTAAATTAATAAATCTATTTCTGATAAATATCTATTATTTTTTTTTTCATTATATTTGCTATTATTTTCAAATTATAAAGTTATTCAGACATTTGGTAGGTACACTTATGAGTGAGTTGGAGAACTTCCTTGAATCGTCAATAAAAACATGTGAGTACTATTGCATGCCTTCTTATTGCCATTTTTATGATAACGTGTATTTATAATGTATGTTCTGTTTAAAATCTCAAAACCCCTCAATAGTGATATAACAATTGAAGGGGTATTTGGGGCTCATTAATTTCATTTTCAGCTCATAATCTATTTTAACGTTTCCTTTTCGTTACGGACTATTACAAATATAATTTAAATGTAAATGTTTTTATTATTTCTAGATAATAGTTTCGGCAGCTGTCTTTGCTTCAGTAGGGTTGTTCTGTCTATCTTGTTCGTTTTCTTTATTTATCAGAAAAAAATAGATCTTTTTGTAGTACACACTACCACAATCTGCACTACACTGTCTTATGATAATACGAATTTATATATATTTAATTAATTTATTTAATATATTTTTAGAATGGGGGGTATGTTCTGTTAAGAATGCTTTGTTAGTATTATTATTCTCAAAACCCCTTAATAGTCATAGAACAATTGAAGGGGTGTTTGGGACTCATTAATTTCATTCTCTGCTTATAATCTATTTTCAATATCTGCTAAGTAAATAAAATGATGAGGCACCTGTGGTGCATTTTAATAATTTATTTTCGATAATTTACTTGTAAATAAATATTGTACATTATATATAATTCCCGCAAGGGGTGTCTGTTGCATGTAGGCACTTGGGGAGCAGCGCCCCCACGGGTTACCCCAGCTCAGTACACCATGCAAACTCGACAGAACAGTACACCACAAAAAAAACAAAGACGCTGACACGAGCACATGTACAGTACACAGCTTTGCATTTATATTTCCTAAGAATCAACTCTGGATGGGGTAGTGACTCCAGAGGCCATGAAGTTGCTGCCCTACCACCGGAACCATTTGTTTGGTACTCCTATTTCTTCCTTTCTCCTTAAGAAAGAACTAACATCCTTTCCACTCCATAAACACAAGAACCCAACCATCGGATCGGGTCTACCCGTTGCATACATCCCTAAA
The DNA here is from genome assembly GCA_928085145.1 of Nezara viridula. Lineage (NCBI taxonomy): Eukaryota > Metazoa > Arthropoda > Insecta > Hemiptera > Pentatomidae > Nezara > Nezara viridula. The sequence continues at coordinate 7,663,389 of OV725080.1, read as the reverse complement.
TATCCCTTGCAGAAACACTCTTTCTTCAACTATTACCCTCTTCATAGGTCTCTCCAATTCTTCCTAGTGGTTTCACAGACCTAAGAAGTCATAAGGAAAGCAGTATTCAGAATTACTGTAATTAATTCCTATTTTTCTGTTTTTAGGTCTTCTTGATCATCTTAGCTGTCCCAGCCACCGAATCAGACGGATGCAGTTTTACTCTGCTTAAATACTATTTTTCTCTCCTGAGGTCTTCTGGATCATCGCAGTTGATCCAGCCTCTTAACCAGGAGCATTAAGTTTTACTCTACTTACTTACTATTTTTCTGTTTTTAGGTCTTCTCGACCATCTTAGTCGTTCCAGAAACCCAATCAGCAGGATGCAGTATTACTCTAATTAATTACGATTTTTCTCTCCTTAGGTCTTCTCGATCATCTTAGTTGTTCCATACATTGAACCAGCAGGAGGCAGTATTACTCTAATTAATTACTATTTTTGTCTCCTTAGGTATTCTCGATCATCTGAGTTCGTCCAGCCATCGAAACCATCAAGGATGCAGTTATACTCTACTTAAATAACTTTTTTTTTTCCTTAGGACTTCTTGATCATCTTAGTTTTTCCAGCCATTGAATCAGCAAGGATGCAGTATTACTCAAATTAATTACTATTTTTCTTTCCCCAGGTCTTCTAGATCATCTGAGTTGTTAAAGCCAATGAACCAGCAGGAGGCAGTCTTACCCTAATTATTTACTATTTTTCTCTCCTTAGATCTTCTCGATCATCTGAGTTCTTCCAGGCATAAAACCATCAAGGATGCAGTTATACTCTACTCAAATAACTTTTTTTCTTTCCTTAGGACTTCTTGATTATCTTAGTTTTTCCAGCCATTGAATCAGCAAGGATGTAGTATTACTCAAATTAATTACTATTTTTCTTTCCCCAGGTCTTCTAGATCATCATAGTTGTTCCAGCCATTGAACCAGCAGGAGGCAGTTTTACTCTAATTATTTACTATTTTTCTCTCCTTAGATCTTCTCGATCATCTGAGTTCTTCCAGGCATAAAACCATCAAGGATGCAGTTATACTCTACTCAAATAACTTTTTTTCTTTCCTTAGGACTTCTTGATTATCTTAGTTTTTCCAGCCATTGAATCAGCAAGGATGCAGTATTACTCTAATTAATTACTATTTTTTTCTCCTCAGGTCTTCTAGATCATCTGAGTTGTTCAAGCCATTGAACCAGCAGGAGGCAGTTTTACCCTAATTATTTACTATTTTTCTCTCCTTAGATCTTCTCGATCATCTGAGTTCTTCCAGCCATAAAACCATCAAGGATGCAGTTATACTCTACTCAAATAACTTTTTTTCTTTCCTTAGGACTTCTTGATCATCTTAGTTGTTCCAGACATTGAACCAGCAAGTATGCAGTATTACTCTAATTAATTACTATTTTTCTCTCCTCAGGTCTTCTAGATCATCTTAGTTGTTCCAGACATCGAACCAGCAGGAGGCAGTTTTCCTCTTCTTAAATAACTTCTTTTTTTTTTTTTTATTCTGTCCTCAGGTCTTCTAGATCAGCTTAACAGTTCCAGCCAACGAACCAGCTTGTGGCAGTTCTATTTTAATTAATTACTATTTTTCTCTCCTCAGGTCTTCTAGATCATCTGAGTTGTTCCAGCCATAGAACCATCAAGGATGCAGTTATACTCTACTTAAATAACTTTTTTTTCTTTTCTTAGGACTTCTTGATCATCTTAGTTGTTCAAGCCATTGAACCAGCAAGGATGCAGTATTACTCTAATTAATTAATATTTTTCTCTCCTCAGGTCTTCTCGTTCATCTTAGTCATTCCAGAAACCGAACCAGCAGGAGGCAGTTTTACTCTAATTAATTACTATTTTTCTTTCCTTAGGTCTTCTGGATTATAATTGTTGTTTTTCCTGGCACAAGAGAATAAGGAAATTAATGCAGTTTTAACATTCTATTGCACAGGTGGTCACTGAGGATGGCCTAGTATGTCTGACGGCTAAATTAGGTAAATTATGGAAAAAAAAATTGGTTAATTATTTTTTAAACTTATTTTTATGTCTACTATTAAGTGAAAACTGATTGTTTCTTTAGTGTAATGAATGATAACCATCAATTTTCTTTTCAGATTATGATAGCACTTTTCATAATTTAATGTTGATTTTTAAATAAATGTGATTCATTAAATAATAATACATATCTTTTGTTTTTTATATTCAAATGATTTCAGTGTGGTTTTATTATTTACGTTTTCATTCATGTTTCAGGAACATAAAATGTGAGCATAAACCTCCTTTAAACTTCTTCATGGGTTGTCGCTGTACTGAGGAGGTATCCGGTTTGCAAGCCACTCATTGACTGAAATGCTCCTGTAAGATGAGTAAAAGTTAAAAGTTACCTGCTGGACGGTTGCTTTCCTCATAGATCTACAGGACACGTGACACGAACTTCAAGCAGAAAAAAGGTAGGACTTTTTCTTAACATGTATTTATGGACCTTTACTCAAACAGAATTAAGTTAACTAAAATAATTACAACAACCTTGAGCTAAACACAGAAAAGATAATTCGTATAGGATCCTTAATTTTTATAAAGTATAAATAACACAAAACAACTATGTTTGAGATGGTCCATAGTCTCTGCCCACTTTGGAAAATGCATTATTTTTTATTACCAGGTGTGTAAATATGAAACTGGAGAATTCATATACAGAATAATTGATGTTTAAAAAGATTATTTATATACATTTATTATACGTTTTTCCCATCTCTCTATAAATTTATGATTGCCTTCCAATAAAAACTTTCTGTATTGTGGTGAACCAGTCATGATGCCATTATGCATATTTCATAAGAACTGAAGCGTCACTACAGAAGGTAGTGTCCCATCGATGCAAATAAATAGTATTTGATGGGAGTCAAGTCTGGTGAATAAGACATAGGCGCTAATTTTCCAACAGAATGTCAGAATTATTTCCCCCACTGGTTTTTCTGTGTGTTTTTTATTGATCACTATCACAGTTTACTCCTACCGGAGTGTCATAGTGAATTTACAAGTGTGTTGTATTCTTCTCTTCCAGTTCGGCTCATGTCATTTTGAGCAGATCATATCAAAATGGCGCACATAATGTTGTTATACGGGAACTATGTTAACAATTATGGCCGGATTTCAGTTTTATCTTTACATACCTGGTGATTGGTAGTGTTTAATGCATGCATACAGTAGGCAAGAACTTAGCCAGCTAAAAAAATTTTCCTTACAAAATGTAAGAAGGGGCAAGTTTTTAAATTTAATTTATTTCAAGCGAAGGGTGTCTTTTTTTTTTTAAATTAGTTCCTTTTAAGATGGTGAAATACAAAATCGACCTGTCACTGTCTATCAGTTTCCAGAAATTCTTTAGTATATTTGTCGCTATTTATGTTTTCCATGTCTTTATCGGGGAGATGGTCAGCCACCCCAACTTGCTTTTTCCTGGCTAAGCTCATGGTGTATGTTGTTTATTTTGATATGTATCTCGTTGCTATTGCCTCTCACTATTCATTAGATCAACTTTCAAAATTGTAATATTTAAAAATTACCATATTTTAAATAAAATTCATTCAGGTTTTATTTTTTTTATTAAATTATAATTATTTATTACTAAATTTAGTATTTGAATGTGAGAGGTGATGGCAAATTTCAGGATCTCCAGACTGCAGCGGGAAACCCCTCTTATTAGGCAAACAATTTTTCTTAGAGAATATTAAATAAATAATGAAATTAAATAAATTTGTTATGCGTTAATATTTGTATGTCATTGTGCTATTATATGTTGACCTTAGTCTCCTTTTTATATATTTACTTACATATGAGACAGAACAAAAGTTCAATAATTTTTTCATAGAAAATATCAATAAAATTACTGTTAATGATTTTAGAGTATATCTCACTTTTTTTAAATACTCAATAAAATTTAAGATTATTCAGAAATTAGATTAGTTTGGAAATAGTCATGAGGAGTTGAGGAACTTCAATGAACTGCAGATGACACAAAAAAAAAAAAAAACGGCCATGTGAGTACTGTATATTTTTATTTTTAGTGTTGTTAATTTTTTCATTTCCATTGTGGGCAGATTTTTTGCATGAAGCATGTGCATGCTATTTATTTTTATATGTATACAGCGGCTGCCTCCTCTCACAATCAATTATATTGCTTATTTATCAGTTTATAAAAGTGAAAAATTAAGAGAATTTCTTTAAGATTTTTTTTTGTCAGATCTGGTTAGTGTTTGTACAATAATTCAATTAATTTCTAATACATAAAATAAATATGCTACTAGTTGAGGTTTAATTTTTATTATTGAGTATATTTCAATTGATATTTTTATTTCTCACCAAGTCGTTAAAAATTTAGTATTAACAAATTAAATTATGTTTATTTTGTAATAAGTTTATTATTTCAATGTGAGAGGTTCGGCAGATTTCAGGATTTTCAGTCTCCAGCTACCAACTCTACTCACCACACACAATTTTTCTTATTAAATATTTAAAAAAATTAATTCTTTATATTAAAATAATTAAGTCAATAAGGGAATATCATTATTATATTTTATTTCAGAATTTCGATAAGTATACATTTTTTAAATTGAAAATATTAATATTTGCCAAAAATTAAAATAATTTAATTCAGACTGAGAAATTACTTAAATTAATAAATCTATTTCTGATAAATATCTATTATTTTTTTTTTCATTATATTTGCTATTATTTTCAAATTATAAAGTTATTCAGACATTTGGTAGGTACACTTATGAGTGAGTTGGAGAACTTCCTTGAATCGTCAATAAAAACATGTGAGTACTATTGCATGCCTTCTTATTGCCATTTTTATGATAACGTGTATTTATAATGTATGTTCTGTTTAAAATCTCAAAACCCCTCAATAGTGAGTGATATAACAATTGAAGGGGTATTTGGGGCTCATTAATTTCATTTTCAGCTCATAATCTATTTTAACGTTTCCTTTTCGTTACGGACTATTACAAATATAATTTAAATGTAAATGTTTTTATTATTTCTAGATAATAGTTTCGGCAGCTGTCTTTGCTTCAGTAGGGTTGTTCTGTCTATCTTGTTCGTTTTCTTTATTTATCAGAAAAAAATAGATCTTTTTGTAGTACACACTACCACAATCTGCACTACACTGTCTTATGATAATACGAATTTATATATATTTAATTAATTTATTTAATATATTTTTAGAATGGGGGGTATGTTCTGTTAAGAATGCTTTGTTAGTATTATTATTCTCAAAACCCCTTAATAGTCATAGAACAATTGAAGGGGTGTTTGGGACTCATTGATTTCATTCTCTGCTTATAATCTATTTTCAATATCTGCTAAGTAAATAAAATGATGAGGCACCTGTGGTGCATTTTAATAATTTATTTTCGATAATTTACTTGTAAATAAATATTGTACATTATATATAATTCCCGCAAGGGGTGTCTGTTGCATGTAGGCACTTGGGGAGCAGCGCCCTCACGGGTTACCCCAGCTCAGTACACCATGCAAACTCGACAGAACAGTACACCACAAAAAAAACAAAGACGCTGACACGAGCACATGTACAGTACACAGCTTTGCATTTATATTTCCTAAGAATCAACTCTGGATGGGGTAGTGACTCCAGAGGCCATGAAGTTGCTGCCCTACCACCGGAACCATTTGTTTGGTACTCCTATTTCTTCCTTTCTCCTTAAGAAAGAACTAACATCCTTTCCACTCCATAAACACAAGAACCCAACCATCGGATCGGGTCTACCCGTTGCATACATCCCTAAATATCCCTTGCAGAAACACTCTTTCTTCAACTATTACCCTCTTCATAGGTCTCTCCAATTCTTCCTAGTGGTTTCACAGACCTAAGAAGTCATAAGGAAAGCAGTATTCAGAATTACTGTAATTAATTCCTATTTTTCTGTTTTTAGGTCTTCTTGATCATCTTAGCTGTCCCAGCCACCGAATGAGACGGATGCAGTTTTACTCTGCTTAAATACTATTTTTCTCTCCTGAGGTCTTCTGGATCATCGCAGTTGATCCAGCCTCTTAACCAGGAGCATTAAGTTTTACTCTACTTAATTACTATTTTTCTGTTTTTAGGTCTTCTCGATCATCTTAGTCGTTCCAGAAACCCAATCAGCAGGATGCAGTATTACTCTAATTAATTACGATTTTTCTCTCCTTAGGTCTTCTCGATCATCTTAGTAGAAACAGCCATCGAACCAGCAGGAGGTAGTTTTACTCTAATTAATTACTATTTTTGTCTCCTTAGGTCTTCTCGATCATCTTAGTTGTTCCATACATTGAACCAGCAAGGATGCAGTTATACTCTACTTAAATAACTTTTTTTCTTTCCTTAGGACTTCTTGATCATCTTAGTTGTTCCAGATATTGAACCAGCGAGTATGCAGTATTACTGTAATCAATTACTATTTTTGTCTCCTTAGGTGTTCTCGATCATCTGAGTTGTTCCAGCCATAGAACCATCAAGGATGCAGTTATACTCTACTTACTTACTATTTTTCTGTCCTCAGGTCTTCTAGATCATCTTAGTAGTTCCAGCGAACGAACCAGCTTATGGCAGTTCTATTTTAATTAATTACTATTTTTCTCTCCTCAGGTCTTCTAGATCATCTTAGTTGTTCCAGCCATCGAACCAGCAGGAGGCAGTTTTACTCTAATTAATTAATATTTTTCTCTATGTAGGTCTTCTAGATCATCTTAGTTGTTCCAGCCATAGAACCATCAAGGATTCAGTTATACTCTACTTAAATAACTTTTTTTCTTTCCTTAGGACTTCTTGATCATCTTAGTTGTTCCAGACATTGAACCAGCAAGGATGCAGTATTACTCTAATTTATTACTATTTTTCTCTCCTCAGGTCTTCTAGATCATCGCATTTGATCCAGCCATTGAACCATCAAGGATGTAGTATTGCTCTAATTATTTACTATTTTTCTCTCCTTAGGACTTCTTGATCATTCTAGTTGTTCTAGTCATTGAACCAGCAGGAGGCAGTATTACTCTAATTAATTACTATTTTTGTCTCCTTAGGTGTTCTCGATCATCTTAGTAGTTCCATACATTGAACCAGCAAGGATGCAGTTATACTCTACTTAAATAACTTTTTTTTCTCTCCTCAGGACTTCTTGATCATCGCAGTTGATCCAGCCATTGAACCAGCAAGGATGCAGTTATACTCTACTTAAATAACTTTTTTTTTCCTTAGGACTTCTTGATCATCTTAGTTGTTTCAGCCAATGACCCAGCATGATGCAGTATTACTCTAATTAATTACTATTTTTATCTCCACAGGTCTTCTTTTAGTCTATACTGACCTTGCTTGGCAGACGTTTTTCTTTACAACATAGTCGTGGTTATTGATGGTCGTTCTGGTGCTTATGACAAATAATAAGACCAGGTATTTGCTCCACCAGATCCTGACTGTTTGTCATTAACAAGCCTGTTCTTATACCTTACGATCAATGTTGATGTTATTAACTTCTCCATATGGAATACTTTGGGAACTGAAATAGAAAATTATATCATTTATGAAATATTGCATCACGACTTATTATTATTATACTATTGTTTAATATTTCCCAATGACACTGCACCCTCTATTTATACCTTGTTCATTTTTGTCCAAGTGAAAGGTGAGATAAATTAATATGTGAAAATATAAGACAAGTTACTTGTTTGAAAAAAAAGGGGATAAAGACTGAAATAAAATTGCAAATCAAATCATATTAAAAATGAACATGAATAAAAAATAGAATCAATGCATAGATAAAACCAATATTGAATTTACATGTTTGAATGAAATATTTTTATATTTGACTTCTTCTTTCATATAATTACTATGAAGAAGTTTTTTAAACAATGCCATTGCCTTGATTAGATGGATTTTAAATATTTTTTTTTTCAAACTTGAAAAACAATTATTTCTGAAGATTCATTTTCGATCTGGATAAGCATTTTTCTTTTTATCTCCTTTATTCAATTATCAATTATTTTTTTTAAAGTTATATTTAGTAGTAACTCTTAATACCAGTGATGCGGCTGGGAGAGAAGCACTGGGATCTCCTGAGGTCCTGCCTTGGCTTCCACATTTGGGGGACAAAGCATGACTCGTAATCCTCTGGGCGAATGTAAATATTGTATATAGGTGTGAATGTGTTTTATATATTTCAATTTCATTTAGTTTCTCTCTCTCTCTCTTTTTTTTTTTTTTTTACCTATGTATGTTAATTTTCTTTTATCTCTATTTTAGTTATCATTTGTATGTATATATTGTGTGAATGTTTAATGTAGCCCTAATATTAATACCCTCCAATGCGGCAGAATAATGAGAGATAGTTAATTATTTAAAATAAACCAAATTAAAGGTACTTTAGAGAAAGGTATGTTGAACATGTAAGCCCTGTAAATTAACATCAATGTAGATAAGACCTAGCTGATATTAAAAAAAATTAATAATACAATAATATACTGAGTTTAATCAAAATCGTTAGAGCCGTTTGCGAGAAAATCGTAAAAATATGTATCATCCTTTATATAAAATAGCACTTCCGATTAGCCGATTTTAACGAAAAAATTACTGTCACATCCGAGCCACATATAAACTTTAAATATGCAATTCCAGTTTCGTTTTTGAGTAAGGATGATCACACACACTCATAGACCATTTTGCGGAAGTTGGTTATTTGGACTCAGGGGACTCCAAAACGTGTATTTCCGTTGAAAACTCAGATTCGAAAATTTTCACGATCGCAACACTTACCCTTATTATATAATCCATAGGTAAGTGAAAGTGATAAATAAGGTTATTTTTCTTTTTAAACACATGATTATAGATATTGTATTTCTAAGCAGATAAGATTCAAGGAGTGATATTTCTTCGCAATAAAAGAGTGCCAATGGATACTTCGGAGTAAGTACTACAGAAAGAAAATCTACTAAGTTCTGTTGGGTGTTATTCCAATGTGTACAAGAATTTTCCGATCTCGATGAATAAAATAAGATTACATAGCATCGATGACCACTAGCGGATCCAGGATTTCATTTGGGGGGGGGCTTTAGCCCGAAAGTTTTTTTTTTCATAAAAATAACGATAATTACGGAAAAAAAGAAAGAAACTAACTACCTATATGAAATGGTGTTTAAGTGATTCCTAAAGCCTTTTTAAATGTAATTACACGAGCAGTAATACTTTAAGAGATACTTTTTTAATATTTTTTTTTCGATAAAACATGGTTATATCTTACCATTTTGGGGGGGACTTCAGCCCGAAATCCCTCCCCCGTAGATCTGCCCGTGTCGATTACTGACTGATATTAAAACAAGGTTGTACCTAAATAGTCCGTGGTACAGAACCCTTTCTATCGAATTATTAACATCCGCCTGGAACTTCGTAAATAGCTTCATCTCATCGTAACCTACAACTATTCTATTTACGAAAACTCTTGGAATTGGGGCGTTTTCAATCTGGAGGGGGAGGGGATAAACTTTGTCTATTTAATTAGATAATAAAAACTCGTAAATACTCATTTGCTTTCTACTTAGATCGTGAGATAATTTGAGCACAAAATCGTGAAAAAATGTGGTCTTCAGAAATATTGAGCCGTTTGGCGAGATCTGCACCCCCAAATAGTCAAAATAACAAGGTTATATAGGATAAATGGTACAATCATTTTTGTACGCTAACTTTTTTATCTATTTAGTGATCAAATTATCTTACGATCCAAGAAGAAAGCAAATGGGTATTTACGAGTTTTAGTACCTGATTAAATAGACCAAGTTTGTCTCCCTCCATACTTTTTTGTCTTTTCAATCTGGAGATTGGCAAACTTTCTCAATCCCATTGGGTACTGTAAATTCATGAAAACCAACTTGCTTCCTACTTGAATCATAAGATAATTTAACCACAAAATCGAGACAAAAGGTGGTCTACAAAAATATTGGGCAGTTTGTATTAACCTTCTTCTTCTCTTCTATCTTTCGGTGTAGAGCTTTTTGTACAAGGATTTCCATCCGTATCTGGCTTCTGGCATTAGCGGATCCAGGATTTAATTTTTTTGGGGGAGGGGCTTCAACCCGAAAGATTTTTTTTCATATATATAACGATAATTAATTTGAAAAAAAGAAAAGAAAGATACTAACTACCTAAATGAAATGGTGTTTAAGTGATTTTTGAAGTCCTAATTAATGTAATTACACGAACAATAATACTTTAAGAGATAGATTTAATATTTTTTTCTGTGAAACATGGTTATATTTTATCGTTTTGGGGGGGGAGGGGAGAGCTTCAGCCCGAAAGCCCCCCCCCCCCCGTAAATCCGCATGTGGTGTAGATTTTTTTGTACAAGGATCCATAACCATAGGTACAACCATCCATCTCTGGTTTCCGGCCATCGAATTCCTCTGTCTTTAAGAATATTGTTGAGGTTATCTTCTCAAGCACTAGCAGATCCAGGATTTAATTTTTTGGGGGGGCTTCAGCCCGAAAGCTTTTTTTTTTTCATAAAAGTGACGATAATTACTTTGGAAAAAAAGAAACTAACTACCTATATGAAATGGTGTTTAAGTGATTCCTAAAGCCCTTTTAAATGTAATTACATGAGCAGTAATACTTTAAGAGATACTTTTTTAATATATTTTTCCATAAAACATGGTTATATTTTACCATTTTGGGGGATCCGTAGATCCGTCTGTGTTCTCAAGTAATTCTGTCTTCCTCTAGGTCGTTTTCCTCCTGGTCTGGCCTCCATAATTTTCTTTGCTGAACAGCTGTCATACGGATTGGCTTAAAACCTCCATTCCCAAAATGTTAAAATAACAATGTTATTTAGGCTAAACGGCCCAATATTTTTGTAGACTACCCTTTTTGTAGGTTAAAGTAAGATGAAGCCATTTATGTAGTTTTAGGAGGAAGTTAATAATTTTATAAAAAGGGGTCAGTAGTACCATGGAATATTGCTTAAAATAAGAGTTAGCATCCCGGTACCAGGAGAGTTTTTAACTTTGGCATTAATCTCCCACACTCTCCTTTGGCAATGAAAATCCTGGTATAGGTGAAATGAAGAGCAAGGGGTGGAATAAAAAACAAAAAAATTAATGTTGCTATGGTGTCCCCTTAAGATTCTCAGACATCACAGCCTCAGTATTTCACAGAATGACTTCTTTGAGTCCAAACTCAACACGAGCCATTTTTTTCTTATTACTATTTTATTACTTGTACAAACCTTTTTTTATTTTATTGAGATATACAATTGTATTAATTGATAAACACAAAAAGTAAAATGACATGTAATACATGAAGAGAAACTAGCCATTGTTAGAACTCCAATTATATTTCTATATTAGAAGGTCCCGAGGGCATCTTTTTTTCAGACGCCTCGGAGGGTTATGAAGAATAGAAGAGTAAGAAAGGTTGGAAACAAGAGGATTCGGATGGTTCAGAAGTTTATTATGGCAGAATAGGTATCTGGATTGAGCTAAATCGGAAACATATGGTACATTAAGGATTTTGGATTGTAAGAATTGGATATGAGAGGAATTTGATTGTTTAGCAGAGCCCCAAATCTCGATCCCATAAGTCCAAATAGGCCTTATTATAGTAATTTATATGAGTCTTTTGTAAATAGTTGGAAGTTTAGAACGCTTGTCAAGTAAGTGCTGCAGTAGTTGTACAAACATAAGTTTTAAATTTTAAAGCCCCTATTTTAAATTTTGTGATGTGTTCCTTATGTTAAAATGTTAGTTATTCTAATGAAGGAAATCAGGCTCCTGTTTAAATTAATTTTTTGTTATATTTCCAAAAAAATTTCACCCCCACAAGTCCTAAAATATATATATCTTTCTTTCTTTTTTTTTTTTGGTTGGCGCTGCAGATCATGAAGATCTTTTTCCGCGGAATGTGGTCTCCTAGACCACATCCTGATTCCTGACTTAAGAACATGGGGGTAGGGTCATCAATCCTACGCCCGGTCGGTGTGAGTTGCCTCCAATACCCGGTGGGAAGAGGGGTATCTCGGGCAGCATGGCTTTCTCTGGTGGGAGGTCACCCATCAAAATGCTAACGACTCTCGGTGTTGCTTAACTTGGTTAAGAATATATATATATATTAAACTTAATTTTAAATGAAACTTGAATAATTTTATTGAATAATAAAACCGCTAATATTATCAATTTAAATATTTATCATTGCAATGTATACATGTACAGGGTGTTTCGTCATTGCACAGCAGTATTTTAGGTATGTGTTCACTAACACAAAATGAACAAAAAAGTTCATATTAAAATATATCTCAAACTAATTTATTAAACAGATATCAAAGGTTAAAGATTTATTATTACTATTTATAAATTATTATTACAACATTTAGAGTAACTGTTCAAAGGGGCCTCCGTTTTGTTGAATGCAACATTCAGCACGACGAATCCATGCTTCTCTGGCTCTTCTTTTAACATCAGGATGGTGCTTGATAGTTACTGCGGCTTCCACGATCCGATTTCTTAGCTCTTCTTGTGTGCCAACTGCCGCAGAACAAACCATAGACTTCATCCAGCCATACACAAAATAATCTAACGGCATTAAATCCAGAGATCATGGTGGAGATTTAACAGGTCCGTTTCGACCAACCCATCGGTCTCCACAAGTTGCATTTAAATCATCAGTGACACTATTGGAAAAGTGAGCTGGAGCAACATCATGCATAAACCACAACCTTTGCCTAATGCCTAGCGGAATATCTTCTAGGAGTTCATGAAGATTATTTTGCAAAAAATGCAAGATATACTTGACAGCTTTGGTGGCAAAATGAAGGGGCCGATGATGTAGTTTAGAAGACCACACCAGACATTTAAAGAAACGGAATGTTGGTCATGTCCAACAGCAATATGAGGGTTTTCTTCAGCCCAAGTATGGGTATTTCGAAAATTAAGAATCCCGTTTCTTGTAAAGCAAGATTCATCAGTAACCAAAATGCATTTCGGGAAGTTAGGATCTCTTGTGCATTGTCGAATTAACCACAGAGAGAAATTTCTGCGCTTGTTATAATCTTTTCTACTCGATACGTGAAATGAATACAATTGTTGTTCGTGTAAAGTTTTCCATAAGCTGGTAGAAGAAACATCGAAACGACGTAACAATCTTCTGGTACTAGCATTAGGAGATAACTGAACAGCATCGAGTATTTTTTCTTCAACGTTTGCAGTTCGTCCAAATCTTTGTCGACCTGCGTTTACTCGTATAGGTTTTAGAGTGTCATTATCCCTAAGGTGTCTTTCAATGATCTCAAACGTTTTACAATTTGGTATTCTTTGCTTAGAAAATTTTTCACAATATCTTCGAACAGCAGCAGCACCGTTTCTATGTACCTCGCCCCAAGTTAAAAGCATGTCTGTTTGTTCTGCAAAAATGAATTGAACTGTGTCACAGTTACTCACACTAAAACACACAGAACTAGACAAATAGATGGGCAACTACTGTCATTGCTTATCCTTCATTTGTTTATCATGTGATTAAAACCTGTTATTTATTATTAAACATGTTAAACTTTGAACAGTCAGTCTTAATGTAGTAAATAAATAATAAATCTTTAACCTTTGATATCTGTTTAATAAATGAGTGAGTTGGAGATATATGTTAATACGAACTTTTTTGTTTATTTTGTGTTAGTGAACACATACCTAAAATAGTGCTGTGCAATTAGGAAACACCCTGTATATATATATTATAATTATGTGATTATTAGTATTTATTTTTAATTTCAGAGTGGAACCAAAGTCATCACTAGCCCCTATTTTAAATTACTCAACAAGCAGTGATGTATCTTCCATTATCGTTACAGGAAACATGGGTAAGTATCTATCTGAGTTTTATTCTTATTCACATTTAACAAACATGTACCAGTATTCCATTGACTTATAGTGACCATTCATTATATTTATCAAATTTAATCAATTACAGGTAGAAGATTATCTCTACTTGAAAACATATCAATAGAAAATGAAACTATACTTTCGAAATGTACAAATGAATCCACTGATGATATGAGAGAACATAACATTTGGAGATTTGATAAGGTCGACAGAAAATCACCATTAATAGCATACAATGGAAACAGCATAGAAGATTTGTCATTTATTTACGATAAAAATTTTGAATTAAATTCAGAACTTGAAGACATAATTTCATTTGAAAATTCTGACTTGAGTATTCTGATGAAATCGAGAAATTCTGCAATATTAAGAAAAGATATTTTTAAGCATTTCTATAAGCTCAATGTTCTTCCTTTAATAAGCCAGAATGAAACATTAAACGATACACAGAATAATTTAACGTTACCTTCACAAAAAAAGAACTCTAATAACTTTATCAAAGAAAAATTCCATGTTCCTTTAACAAAACTAGAAAACAGTCATTCAACAAAATTTAGCTCATTCAATCAAGGCAATAAAACTTTAATTGAAAATACTACAGACCTTATCAATAGATCAAAGGAATCTGAAGAAAATTCAATTATTTCACCTAGTTTTGAAAATGAAAAATCTCATGACAGATATACAAATGAAAAGAAAAATTTATACCAGAATAACTCAAATTATAACATTGAATTGTCTTGTACATATTACGATATGAAAAGTAGCAAGAAAAATATTTTAAGAAACAAATTAAAACACTGTGAGTTAAAATTATTTGACTATTTGATAGAACAAGAAACGTACGATGGTAAACAAATTGAAAAAAATGAATTAATAGATAAGGTTTTCAACAATAATTCGACAAAAGAAATAGAAAGTGTTACTGGTTTATGTAATAAAGAAAATAGGTTAAAAGCAGAAAATGGTAACATTAATAATTCTATAAGTGAAAAAGATAATTTCGGGCATAATTTATTTAAAAATAGACTAATCACAGGAAATAACGAGGAGAGTGTTAGAGAATTTATTAATTATTTTAGAAAATATAACTCACTCGGTTATGAATTTGATAAATCAAATTTATACCAGTACACAGATGATTCTCTATACGAATCCATAAACGAACTATCAAATAAGGAAAAAATTAACATAAAATATGGTAAGGATGAAAATGATGAAAACAATATAAGTAAGTATCAAACATTTTTGGAAGACAGTAATTTACATGAAGAAAAAACTAAAATAAAATTAGATACAAATGAAAAATCAATTAAAAGGAACAACAAAGACAATGAAAAAAATCATAGCATATATTCAAAGTTTGGTAATTGTAACAAATTAAAATTTGATGTTGAAACCATAGTAGGAAAAATATCAGAAATAAAGAAAATTTCTCCTAATGACAATAATAAAATTAAAGACATAAGAAGTTCTACAACATCATATGAATCAGACGATTCATTAAACTTAGAATACAATAAAACTATTCATATCTCAGACAGGGTTTCATCCAGGTTAAGAAATATGCACATGTCTAAACCTAAATCTACAAAAAGTAAAGTATCACCAAAACGAATAACTGAAGAAGATATTAAGAAAGTCGTTCATAATATTACTTTAACTCCAATGAGCTCTAAAGATAATCTAAGAATAAATAACAGAAGTAATAGGAACAGATTAAGGGAATTTCCTCAAAACATAAAATATAAAAATAAAACAAAAACATATTTGAAAACAGCTGATATTAGAAAGTTTATTTGGTCTAAGTTACTACCTTGTTCATCAAAAACTAATACTTTGCTCGACTGTGAGGATGTTATTCAGAAAGTGAATATTGCAGTCAAAAATGCTCAATCGAAAAAAGCTAATATGAATACTATTATAATGACATTGCAAGAACTATTATATGAAAAAAATATATGTAAAACTTATATCGAGTTTTACACATTTATAAGCAACTTTACACCTTTTTCTTTTCAAAAAAATATAATGCCACTAAGTGGAGCGTTTGGATGTAACGGCCCAAAAATAACAAAAAAATTATCTGATCCGCTCAGATAGTATTACTAAAAGTTCACAGCAAAACGATTTGTATAATATATCATTAATAGTCTATGGTACAGGCCCCTTTTTATCAAATTATTAACATTCGGTTGAAACTTCTTAAATAACTTCATCTCATCGTAACCTACAAATATTTTATTACAAAAATTCTGGGAATTGCAGCATTTTCAATCTTGGTTTGCAAACTTTATCTATTTAAGTAGGTACTCATATTCATTTGCTTTCCACTTGAATCGTAACATGAGCAAAAAGTCGATAAAAAGGTGGCCTTCAAAAATATTGAGCTGTTTGGCATGAACTACACTCCCAAATTGTCAAAATAACAAGGTTATATAGGCCAAATGACCCAATCGATAGGCCATCTTTTTTATCGATTTTGCGACCAAATTATCTTATGATCCAAGTGGAAAGAAAATCGATATTTACGAGTTTTTAATATCTGTTCAAATAGACAAAGTTTGCCGACCTCCAGATTGAAAAAGCCACAGTTCCCAGAATATTTTCATACAAAATATTTGTAGGGTTACGATGAGATGAAGTCATTTACAAAGTTTCCGACGGATGTTAATAATCTGATAAATGGGGCTGTAACACGGACCATAATGATAAACTCATACAATAATTTGTAATCTGAAAACTGTTGTTTTTACTGTGCATGTATATATATATTTTTTCATACTAAATAAAGAACAATATAAAAACTTGAATTTATGTCATCTAACATATTCATAATATTTACTGCTCATTATTTATAGTCATCGCTATTTCAATATTTATTGTTCAGACATTCCACAACACTCAGAAATTTTATTGGCTACATTTGCTGATGAAGACTACTAAATGAATACTAACATCAGACATAGATGCAGCTAAGGCTTCTCAGGCACTCCAAGAACGCCTAGACGAGATAGCTTATGCTAAAAGATGGAGGGTAAAAAAGAATAAGTCCATCAGCCAATTCGTTTCATTTACACTTCGACATGACTCTTGTCTTCAATTTTTTTTTAGCAATATCACTATACCAAATTCAAAAACAATACACAATTTGGGTCTCTACTTGGAAAATAACTGACATGCACATACTACATAAAACGGAAAAGAAAAGAATTTAATCAGCGATACAGGCTTCTTTCTAAGCTATTTGACAGATGTTCTAAACTATTAGTGACTATTTAATAATTTCTCATAAAATCGCTTTGGATATATGATATCAGGTTATGAAGAGTAGAGGAGCAAAGACAACAAATATAAAAAGAGTTTAATAGTTCCAGTCACGAGTTTCTAATCTTACATTACACACTGACCTTGACATTCCTTTTATCACAGAAACTACCACACACCTAGGGATGGACAATAGTCGATTGTACTATGAATATATCGATAGTTTAAAACTGTCGATAGCCCCAAGCTATCGATACTTCGTATTCTTCCTTTTGACACAAATTATTTTAAAATTTTATATACTTAAAGAAATAATGTTAATAAGACGCCTTCATACTTCTGCCCATTCATTGATGTAGGAGATATAGTGATCATATAAAAATGTAAATATTAAATGTTTTATAATGAAAAATTGTTATTGTCTTACACAAAACGGCACATTAAGAAAATAAATGGATGAAGATGATGTAAAGGCGCATTTAAAGCTATTCTTATCAATCTTTAAAACTGAAACAAAACAAGAAGAAGCCTTCATGATAGAAATTAATTTAATCTGAAATTACATTCTTAGAGATATTAATACACTTCAGTTGTGCCGATGGAAAAAAAAAGTTACATTCACCTCACCTTTTTTATTTATTTTTTCATAAAAAAAATATATTTATAAAATCTACTAGGATGCCATTACAGTTTTATTATATTTTAAACTAAGTGCTTTTATCAAAATAAATTTAGAAAATTAAAATCTTGGAAATTAAAAGATATAAGAATTTCTCACCTCCTTTTTTTACTAAATAATTAAAAAAATACAACCTATATGCCATCAATGTTTCTTGTTTGAATTCTATAATCAGGCAAATAAATGCAATCTATTGGTTTATTATTTTCAATAATCAACCATTGTGATCGACCAAAAAATTCAAAAACTTAACCCCCTCTCAAAATTTGAGGTTTCACGTTTCAGGATGCGTAGAATTCGAAAAAGGAATAAAAATTTTTTTGTCCGTCCACACATTTTCTCTGAACTACTGAACTGATTTTTTTCAAATTTTGATATAAAATCAGAGGTCACCTGAGGATGATCCTCCTTCATTGACATTACTATCCGCCTTTTACTTTCAAATTGGCAGCCGAAAAATTTGCATTGCTATAGACTGTAGCACCTAAACAAATGTAGCGATTTCAATGAAACTTGCTAAAGTAATTTTCTCTATGCCCTTTAAATTTATCTATACAACATAAAGAAGCTGGAAAAAAAGTCACGAGGGATAGTAAAATTTAATTCCGAATAACTCAAAAAGTATACACTTTTTGGGGAATGTTGTATATAGGTTTTTAAAAGTTTACAAAATTTTCTAAAAACAAAAAAAAAAAAAGTTTAAAATCGGACAATTACAAGCAAAGATATGGTCTCCGGTTTTTTTTTTTTTATATGTTCTACTCCAAATGTTATATCCTTTGTTTGGTTTTTAAATTTTGAATGTGTTACTGAAGTAATGCTATTTTTTTTTTTTAGGATATTACTAATGATTAAGAAAAAAAAAGTTTAGTCCAATAATTAGAATCCGCTTTTATTTATTTTACTTTGTAACTAGAAGGTAATGTTACTTTAGATGTATAATTGTTTGGAAATAATAAACCATTGTGGAATTTGCAGCATTTTTTCTATATAAAAGTATTTCCCCGTCAATAATTTTTTAATTATTTCTTTAATAACTTTAATTAGTGCCTTAACATAAATCTTTAAGGATATATCCAATATAAAGTTTATTTATTATAAAGTTTATGCAATATTCTAAAATAAATAACTAAAGAGTACAGCGAAAATAAATTGTTTTAAGTTTGTGTCGGGAAGCTACTGAACTATCGATAGTGAAGAACTATTAACTGTCGCCCATCCACACAAACACCGTTTTAATTCATGACAGACTGACTCTAAATTCAAATCCACTTGCTCAATTTCTACTGCCACAAATCCGTATGCTCCACCCGGAAGACTGCACTTAGTTACTCGCTGTATTATTGTTATTTTATTTTTCTTAGTTTAGTATTGTAATTTACTTTGGTACTTGTCTAGAATCCGGTGGGGATAGACTGCTATCTACTAATGTTTATAATCTGAAAACTGATAATTCTGATAAGGCAGTGATAATCTCTATCTTCGTATTCATATTTATGGAATTCAAAAACACAAAAATAAATGTAATAATAAAAAAAACACTTTTATTCTACAACATATTGTAGTAGACATTCCCCTGTATTTACTCCTTTAGACGACATTGTGTGAGGGAATGAGATGGAATATATAATATATAGGAATGTGAGGTTGCACTGTGAATTGTAATCAATTGTGCAGTGGACAAATTGCTCATTGGAAAATCTCATATCGATAAACAATCGAAAAGAAGAAAAAAGGTCCGATCAGGTAGCTAGCAGCAGCTGGAAGAGGACGCCAGGCACTTGAGGCAAAAGGACGGAAGCGAGAGGAAGTCATCTGGGAAGAGAGGCTTACTACATTGAAGACCAAGAATATCAAGGCTACAGTTATAAGACTTTTATACATTCATTGATTACAGTTATAAAATAAATTGTTTTATTATACAGGAGTGAAAGTCATTTTATTTAGTTGTCCTACATGCCTCACAACTGAAGAATAACAAATCCGGTGAGTCAATTCATTCAAAGTGTGTTTACTAAGTCCCACATTTCATATATATATTCTTATTGTTTCTTCTCATTCAGTGTCACAAAAGGTATTAGATTCCCGAATTCCCAACAACAGTTAAACACCCTCAAAAAGTCGATATCCAGTGCCGGGGTTTTGTTTTAATAACTGACGAGTGTAAATAACCTTAAGCCCCGATATAAAAGCGGAAGGCTATTCGCTATTCCTGCCAAAACATCTTTATTTTATATTTAACTTTCAGTAGGTTATTTACAATATATATGAAATAGACAAAAATAAATGCCATATTTATGGAAATTGAAACCCTTCTCTTAGAGAGAAGTGTTGACTAGACTCTCTCTAAAAGAAGGATCCACAATGAAATTAAGAGATTTTTAAATATAAAAATGACAAGTCTTATGATAAATTGAGATGATATAAAGATAATAAAATAGTCTGAAGATAGGACAAAATAAATCCTGAAACGTCACAAATAAATTAATAAAATTAATTTATGGGAGAGAAAAACTATTTAGATTTTCATATATTCATATTCATCATATAGAAATAGAAAATCATCTTTATTTATTATGTATATATATATATATATATATATATTGTAACATCCCTGTTATATTTTAAAATAATAATAGTAATATAATCTCAGAAGATCACTTTATACCCTTAGGATACTTCAAAAAGAAATAAGAGGTTGTTAAATAAAAAACAAAATTATAAGAGTATTATTATATTTATTTATCTCGGTTGTGGGTTACTGACAATCAGATCAACTCAGACAAACTATTATTATTTACACTATTTATACTAAAATTAAACATTGATTTTAAAAAAAGTCAAGTATGGATTGGCAAGTTAACCTTTTTTATATATACACTGTTTCTTCCTTTGTTGCACTAAATTCATTTGTCTTCAAATGCTTTCCAATGTTCTGCCAAACACAATGTCCAAAATGGTGACACTATTCTAGGTTTTACCCATTGGAGCTAGGATAGGATATCTTCTCTTAACCTCTCTTCACTGCAGTCACACCACAACTGTTGCCAAAACAAAAACCTTTGTCCCTCTCCTCTTTGGGATTTTCCTTCTTGAGAAACTACAGAGCAGCCATTTTCTTTTCCCAGCACTAGTAGAACTACATTAGCTTGCCTTTTAATTGTTCAACATTACTTTATTAAACCCTTTTTACTCGCTTTCAATAAAGGTGTACATTACAATATATATAAGATATGCCTCATTTAAGAAGAGTTTTAATTGTGGGTTGATGGTCGACTGTAGTGGATAATAAAGAAAAGAATAGTTGGGATGATCAGTAAAAATAAAAATGGCAAAAATAAATAATAATATTTATTTTAACATTTTTCGACGCGAAGTTCAGGCCTTATCGAAGAGATCGCTATGGATAGAATGTAAGGAGATTTTTAGTGAAAGAGTGGAACAACATCCAACACGAAGATGTAAGGAACTTGGTCGGTGGAATGAATAGGAGAATGCTGGCAGGACCTGGCAGTGATCAGGTCTAGAGGGAGAAACACCTACTGATTTCATTCAATAATTTGTTTTTTTTCTTTTTCGTTTTTTCAAACAAAAAAATGCATTTTCTACTTCATTTCTTGATTTATCTGCTCTTTTAATACACTATTCTATCATACTCAAAAGGAATCCTTTTAAAAATGTCCATTAAAATTTGGTAAAATTGAAATATGGAAGTAATCCTTTAATTTTGTCTGGCAGTGTACTTTAAATTGATCTTAAATAAAATAAAAAACACCAAACCTCAAAAAATATGTATAATAGTAAATACATAAATATGTACAGGAATATTTAACGTAGATATTTTCATCGATGCACGTTGAAACAGTAATCCCATTGGTGTAAGTTTTCTGGCAAATCAGTAATTCTCACCATTGCTGAATGTTGTTTGACTTCCTCATTATCTTTCACAGTTATTATTATTCTTATTGCCTTGAGAAATATAATAAAAACAATTATTTATAACATTGAAATCATTTATAATTATTATCTTAATAAAATATATTAATTTTTAAGTTATGTTTTTGCATTGACTTATTATTTAAAGTTTACTCTTTAAGAATTTATGAACTAGTATACCTATAAAATATAACATTAAATATTTATATATCCTTCTTTTCCCTAATGCATCCAAAATATAAGCACTATTTAAAGAAACATGTTTATTTGTATAACAATATAACATTATCTAGAAATTATATTCATCACATACATTCTATGTTTCCTTAATAATGACTAAGTAGAAGCAACAGTTTGCTTATATAATTAGAATAAATAATAAATAATTAGCTAAATAATACTAGGCTGTTATATACAGGGTGGCTACCAGTTAAAAATAAAATATATTTATATTTATTTTAGAAACATTAAACTTTTAGTAATCCATTTTTATCGCTTTTATTTTGTTTTCATAAACAGAGAGGAAGTAAAAGTTTGATACTTGATATATAAAGCTCTGATTTTCTCTATTGTAAAATAAAATGGGCTATGGGGATTCTAATAATATAGTATTTTGTCGTAAGTAATTTAGTTTCTTTTAGGCCTGGGAGAGGATGAAACGGGAGAAGATTGAGGAAATGAGGAGTGCACACTGAGAGCCGACTGTTCTTTCATAGGGTAACCCAAGAGAGATCAGCCTTCCAACCAAAAAGCATAGCTTGCAAAGGATGAAAATGGGATGCTTTTAAACAAGAAAGAAGAGATTCTGGAAAGAAAATCTACGAAAGGTTATTTCGAAGGACTTCTAAATGTGGGAAATGGAACAACAGCCCTAGATGAAAGAAGTCGTACAGCACAGGAAATAGAAGATCTTGAAGCTCTTCCAGATCCAGAAGAGGTCGATTGAAAAATCACAAATGGCCAAGACTGGATGAGATACCTGTGGAACTCTCCAAGTATGGGGAGGAAGAACTGCATAAGGAGCTGCATAATCTAATTCTCCAAGTATGGAATGATGAACTGCCAGAGGAGTGGAAGAAGGGTAGAATATGTCCAATTCACAAGAAAGGAGGAGACCGCACAATATGTTTAAATTATCGCAAGTTTTTCCTCCTCCATAGCGAGTACAAAGTCCTGTGTCTGTTACCTTACACGACAAATTATCCCCTTATGCTGCGCCTATAGTTAGGGAGTATCAGACGGGTTTTAGAAAAAGAAGGTCCACTATTGATCGAGTGTTCAATTTGAGGATGATAATGGAAAAAGGAATAAAGTACCGATTGCTAACCCACCATTTATTCCTTGATTTCAAGAATGCTTATGATAGCATTAACCGATGAAATCTATATGAAGCTCTGGTCGACCAAATTTCATGTATCTGAGGAACGCTTTGCCACCTTTTCAAACTACGTGCCCCTCGAAATTAGCCGTCGGATCACGGAGCCAACCGATGCTATTTTGGGCTTACAAGGCAGATGAAGCAAGACAGGCCACCTGCTCACCAGAGAAGGCAAGGTACAGCTGTCCAAGACACTGATAAGACCGATTCTTACCTATGCTTCACAAACCTGGACATGAGAAAGGTCTTCCAATTTCTGTATGAAAAATATTGAGAAGAATATATGGTCCTGTTAGAGGAACTATGGATTCTACTGCTTGCACGGAGACATTGATGTAGTACAGTTCATCAAGGTGGGCAGGCTCAGTTGGGCACGACATGTGGCACACATGGCTGAAGAGAGAATACCCAGGAAAGTTATTGAGGAAGTGCTGGACCGAAGGAGAAGAGGAAGACCCAGGTTGAGATGGATCGACAGTGTGGCCGCAGACTCAAGGACAATAATTCACCAACAGAACTGGAAGGCGGCGACGAGAGACCGAGCTGGATGGTGGAAGCTCTTAGAAGAGGCATTGAAGGACCCATCTCGGATCGTAGAAGCCATTTAAGTAAGTAAGTAATTTAATTTCTTTATTACTATAAATAGCATAATAATAATCCATACAACACCAACTGTGGCATTTCTGGTTAATAAATGCTCTTCTAAGAAGCACCACAGGTCGTTTGCTAGCCAGACCTTGACCCAGATTTATATATTACAAATAGTAAATAATAAGAATTGGGGGGGCGGGGTGGCCGAATAGGCTAAAGCGTGTGTAAAAGCACCGCTAGTTGCCTGGCAACCGGATAACAGAGATTTGAGATGATATAAAAAGTACGAGTTCGCGTCCCGGTGCCGGAGGGGATTTTAAATTCCTCGCCCTCACCCCCCGGCCCGGGAATATCCCGTAAAGAAAAAGTAAAAAAAGTAAAAGTAAATAATAAGAAACAAAGATGATTTAGTTTTGTTTTGCTTAAATTTTATTCATTCTCCTCATTTGATTTCAATATAACGATCGTGCTCATTTACAATGACGAAGTTTACCACTTCATTATAAACGATATCCACTATATATTTATTTCCAATTCGATAACAAATTTTAGGTACTAAAAAAATTTCCTGACTTCTGAAAATTCCAATTTTTCTCATTTTTTCTCATTGGTTGCTACCCTGTATAAAGATGCATGAACACAACCCTTAGTTCCTACTCTCATAATTAATCCTATAATAATGTTTTTTTCCCTACTATTTATATCAATATCTACTTTCACTAATCCTATAATTAGTCGGATCTAATCGTTTAATTCTCAGTTCATATTAATTAATATTGTACTTATTTAATAGCGGGTAGCGTCCGACTGCTATCTGAAAATGTTCATACCTTAACACTGATAAGCTCTTCGTATTCATATTTATTGTATTGTATTGATATTATTGAAATTGTGAACAAAATCAAAAGCAAATGTAATAATAAAAAATACTTTTATTTTACAACATATATATTAAAATAGATCAAAACATTATAAACATATAATTAAAAAACATTGCAGCATACATACCAAAATAAATGAAATAATAAAAATAAGCAAAAAATAGATGAAATAATAAAAAACCACTTAAACAGCATATGTACATATAAAAGAAACACTATGAAGAAACGATATAAACTAAATATGAAAAATTTTATTTTAACTTGATTTATTTTGGTAGGGAAAATAGTCTTATGGTATTTAAAATAGCAAGGAAGGGGATCACTATGTAATATTGTTAAATTATGGGACCACTCATAAATGAATTTTAAAGCTGTTAAAAAATAAATCCTCGACCCCTCTAACCAAGTTCTTTTCCTTCTAGAAACGATTTTATTACAACTACGAAAGCGCATCTCCATTTAATCTTCCCGTCGAACTTCATTTGATGACCTTCATCACAATATTTGACCTTTGCAAATACCCCGGCGTCTTGAAAATATTTTATAGCCTCTTCTTCTGAAGACGGCAATTCCCACAATGTGACAACATCCATAATTAAATAACACTAACTCACAGTTAACACAAGAAACAAAAAATAAACAAGGGAATAACTTAGGTTAGATGAGATAAGGGAGGTTATGTGAAATGAGATTAGATAAGAAGAGAGGTTTTGACGCTACCTGCTATTAAATAAGTACCATTAATATTTCTGAAACCAACATAAAATATAAATAACAATACTCATTACATTATTAAATCTGTATATTTTAATTTGTTATTAAGTGTGTAGATGATTGACTATGTGATAATCAAAAAGTTGATTAGAAAAAATAACATCAAATAATTGCTAATTATTTACTATATATTTTATTTATTTATTAGCTATTATTTTTTTCTGACCGACTCCCAGACTATGTTCTTAATTGATTATTGTATATCTAAAAATAAAATGAGTAAACAAGGAATTATACCTCTTTGGGTTCTAAAGTAAATAATGATTTAGATAGTTGTAAACAGCATTCAAAATTAGCACATAAGCAAGAATATTTCTTCTGGACATCTAATACATTTTTGAATTTGAGTACAAATGGTTCCAAGACAGAGATATCAAATGGACCTTGCGGTTGAGGAGGTTCACAATGGCACAAAAGTTTATATCTATGAAAAAAAATTTTATGGTAAAATTACTTAATAGTTTTTATAACATGAAGATATGTAAATAATTTGTGAGTCTTAGATTAATTATAGAAATCAGTAATTAGATAGATATAATTCAGGTGGCTCCTCCCACCATCAAAACATTTCAAGAACAACAAAATAATTTAAACAAAAATAAAATACTTTCTATTAAAGTGAATGCACCATTTATGGATAGGTTGCACTTTAAATGTAAATAATAAGCTTCCTTGTTCATTTAAAGGTTCCAGTTTTTTCTAGATTGAAGAACAATGCCCTCTATTGACAACTGTACGGACAAAGTACCCAAAAGAAAATTTTAAAATAACTATCATTTTGTTTCTATCGTGCTCTTGAGATCAGTGTGTTTCATATCTTCCTACTAACAGTTTTGCTAAGAATAAGTTAAAAATTTATGTTATCTTGTCCTTATAGTTAAGTAAACACTTTAGAATGTTTCTGAGGTATGTCCGTTACTGGTACCGACCCCATGTCCATTACTAGAACAATTGAATTTCGGAGTGTCCATCACTAGTGCAAAAAGGTGTTTTTTTTTTTTAAAATGGTGATTATACCTGCATAACTGAATATTTTTTCAATTTTAATATGTTAAATAGAAAAAGGAGACCCTAGAGATTCTAAATATCCAATGGAAAAGTTTATAACTATAATAATTATGGCGGCATAAGCCAAAAATTTCATTAGTTTTGTCTACTACTGGTGCGCTTAACTTAAGCACTTTTCAGAATTTTAAATTGAAGTTCTGACTTATGATTTTAAAATTAATTTAAAAAAATACGTACAAATAAATAAGGTAAAGGTCATTAAACATTTAAAAAATTTCAACATGTTTGATTATTCTTTAAAGAAAAAAAAAAAAAGTTTGACTAAATAAAAAATAATTGTTTTTTAAAACTAATTATAAAAATGAATGTTATGAATTGTGATATGGAAAAAATTAATAGAGCAACATACGAAGACATAGGTAATGTTCATAAACATATTGTATGTATAATTTCTTTTTTTAAAGATTAAGATCGAACAGTTAGTCTGTTATTAAAACGTCCTATAAATTACATGAGACTGTACAATACTATGATACAGCTGCGAAAACTGGACACTGACCAGGATCCTAGAAAGAAGTAGAGAAACATCCTCCGGAGTGATCTGGAATCAAAGTACTAATGCATGAAGTAGAAAGACCAATAATAAGCTGCTTACAGAAAATGGTCAATCAATATCTCATTATATGAAGGCAAGGAGGTTAAGATGAGCAATCCATCAGGAAGCCTCTACACAATGAATATGCTTCAATGATATACAAAAGACCTCGAAGAAGGCCAAAAACCAGATAGATAGATAGACCAAGATAGGCAAATACTACAATGTCTGTAATGTAATGCCAACAGAAAAAGAAAAAACTATTATAAATTTCATGATAGATAAACAAATCTAGAGGAAGGAGATGGTCCAGGGTGGCGGTCGTAAATAGACTAAAATAGTGGCAAAATTACCTTTTTGTAGGTCTTCTTCAGAAAGATATGTTCAGCAAGGAATATGAGTTACAACTGAAGAAACAACAGTTAAAACTGAAATGTAGGCAAAAGTTATTATTATAATTTCCATCCTTTATTCTCGCTTTGCGGGGTAAGTTTCTGAGGTGGGAGACCAGAAGTCCAGCCACCTTCATATTAATATTTATTATTTTTTTAGATGTTAAAAAATTTTCGCACAATACGTGCTGTGTCTACGAGAACTGAGTGTTGAGCCTCTTTCAGCACTTCAAGAGGTAATTTTAATCCTATCGTACCTGCCACTGTTGTCTATGGTATCAATCCATAGGAGGATATTATAATTGGAGTGGTGGTGACGTTCCCCAAATGATATAATTCCTTCAGTTCGATTACCAGTCCCAGGTAGGGGGATAAAAAAAAAAAAAAAACGTTATAATCGATTCATCCCAGTAGAGCTTGAGACTACCTTTTTGGAGGAGTTTATTTGGGTGGTACTTATAATATGGAGTTTTGTCATCTAATAAGTTGAGCTTCACCGCCAGAGCCTGATAAAAAATTCTAGCCACATTGTTATGCCTCTGGAGATACTCGGTGCCAGCTAACACTCCACACCCACCTGTGATATGTTGGATTGATTCCAGCATCGCTGAGCATAATCGACATTTATCCGTAGTTATTGCGTCTTTTAGAACATGCCTTCTATAAGATCTAGTAGCAATAACTTGGTCTTGGATGGCGAGTAGAAATCCTTCTGTCTCGGAGAATATCTTTCCAGCTTTCAGCCATTCAGTGGATATTTCCTTGTCAATCGAGCTATCATTCAATTTGCTGTAGAATCTTCCATGCAGAGATTTGTTTTCCCATTCTGTCAACCGTTCATTTTCTGACACGATTGTAGAGACCTCACGATTGCTCAGGTTAAGTGCCAATAATCCAATCTTGAGATTGCGAGGTAAACCTTAGTTGTTTTTGTAAGAAAGTATCGGCCTAGGGCCACTTCCTGGTTGCGACAAGCTTCTTCGATATTTAGCAAACCATGTCCTCCTTCTTTCCTAGGTAAATACAGATGAGCTTTGGAGGACATAGTGTGGTGGGCCCGTTCTTGTGTGAGAGTCGTTCGCACAAGGCGGTATTATTATTAAAACAACAGTTAAAACTGAAATGTTGGAAAAAGTTATTATTATTATTATAACATAGTTATTATTATTAAAACAACAGTTACAACTGAATTGGCTTGAAATAAAATAGTTTTGCCACTATTTTAGTCTATTTATGACTGCCACCCCGGACCCTCTCCTTCCTCTAAAATACAACAGTCAACTATTCAATATGAAACAAATCTATGTATAATTTCATATTTTTTTAAGGCATAATAATAAATGTTGTAATTCAATAAGACTCACACAAAGAGCTGATAAGGCTTAAAATATTCAACTGTCACCGAAGCTGTATTTGTACCAACCGCAGCTGGTTCGTAAGCACATAAGAGTTCTTCAATGTATGAAGAATCATCCACATGTTTTATTGTTATTGCTGGATTATCAGACTGTAAAGTAAAGAACTTAATGTGAAATCTTGAACTAACAAATAATTTATTAAATATTAAGTAATATTATATAATTATTATTATATAAATTCTTTATTGATGAAAAGCTACAAAGGCCGGGAAGCCAGGATATGAGTGAAGATAGTAGTTAATAATAATAATGTTATTAGTTAATTTTAGAATAACAAATTTGGACCGTTTCTTCTCTTCCCCACCTCTGGTCAAGTGAATGAGTGAATGAGGCAAATAATTTAAATGAGGGCATGTCAGCAAATGTTACATAAGTGCCCACATAAATATCGGAGACCTCACATTTGATTATGTTAATGAATTTATTTATTTAGGCTTTTAAGTAAACTCCGACAATTATATGCAACAAGAAATTAATAGAAGATTGATGTATGTCACGTAACAACAACATGCAGCTTTATAAGACCCTCATAAGGCATGTTTTAACCTATGCATCTGGATGCTGGACAACTTCTCGAGCTCAAGAATTAATAATCCTAAGATTTGAAATGCAGATCCTTAGAATTTTATAGGCTAGTTTTCAGCATTAACACCAGGTGACTGAGAACAAATGTTGAAATAGAAATAACTTTTAAAATGCAGATTGCTCCTTCAGGAATATCCGTTTAAATCAATAAACAAAATTAATAGAATAAAAATAATAAAATTTAAACTCATTCACAAATATTCCCAACAGTATTCTAGAACTCAAATTTATACAAGAAAAGAGCTCCGTTCATTTCACATGTACCGGGCCCTCCAATATTGTACAGCACTATAGAATGGCTTCATTGGATAAGGATTAAAAGAGACAAGTCACCTATTGGGATAAAACAAAATTGTTTTTTCCTTAATCCAGTATTTATATATTTAGATTGGCAATTAAAATGTTTATTACTAAAGGTGTTCTAGTTATTTTTTAAAAAATATTTACAATAATTGGTATTTGGTTGACACTGTCGTGGATAATGAAGAGAAGAATAGTTGGGGTGTTCAGTCAAAAAGGAAGGCAAAAATAAATGATAATATTTATTTTTTACATATGCCGACGTTTCGACCTGAAGTTCAGGCCTTCATCAGGGCTAAGAAAATAACCAGATAACAAGGTATGAGAAACATAAGTAATGATGGTAAAAGAGATAATAAAAAAAAATAATAATAAAATAAAAAAATTTAGAAAAATAAAATAGATAAATATAAAGTAAAATGAAATTGTCAGAATAATGACCAAGAACTAAGAGATAAATAATAAAAACCATTACAAAGTGTGGAATGATGAAGTAGGCATAATCAAAAAGGGTGACAAAAGTGTTACAATGGGAATCTTAGAATAAAATGTAAAACATAAAAAAGAAATATGAAGTTATATAAGAAATGAAAACATCCTCTATGACTATGAAAATAATCTTCCATACTATGAAAATAAATAGTAAAATTAAAACATTGAGAATGGAGTAGTTAGATAGAAAATTGAGATATTGTAAAGTCTATCAAGGTGTACAGACAATGTATAATATAATAAAGAGTTAAAAACAGAGAAAAGGAATGAAAGGAAGGAGGGAAGAAATTGAGAAAGCTGAAATAAGAAAGAAATAAAAGAAGTACTACCTGTCTCCTTAAGTGTCGCAGGGAGAATAAAAGTCGTTACAAGGGAGGGGGAGAGAGAAGAGATGTGTAGGTGGCGTCATCTCTAACGGTTATCCGACGAAGTTTGAACTAAAGCGCTGGAAGCGTAAATAGGTACGAGAGATATATTACTCAGAAAAATTATGGAAAAAAAAAATATATTTACCTTTGCTCTGAAAAGCAGTACTTCTTTTACTAACTTTCTGGTTCGACCAATAATTCTGTTATAAACTCTTCTATGAATTCTTACAGTATGGCATATAGTCGTAATTTTATGTTCTGTAATGTAGCTTTTTTTTCTAGGAATTTCAGTGTTAAATGAAGGAACATTTTTAACAATTGGTGTTGGCAATTTCAAAATAAATGTCAATTTAGAACCAAAAGGATTGAACAAAGAAATTAAGCCGCTTGAAGAAGGTATTTCACTCCTCAGAATTATTCTGTAAAAATATGTCCCCAGTAAATTGCCAGTCACTTGCAATTTTACCTCACTTTTTTCCAATTTCTTCGGTGAGTAAATAATAGAAAATTCTCCCTGAAAAAAAAAGCTTCTATAGCAGATCTGGGCAGTATTTCAAATAAAATATTTTAAAATACAAAATAAAATACATTTTAGGTATTTTTTATGTTAAGAAGTAAAATGTAAAATAGATTGTTTGTAACTTCATTAGATTTTTAAGTACAAAATAGAAAAAATATTTATTTGAGTTTTATATTAAAGATACTAAAATGTGAAGAATATATTTCTGTGTATTATTGGCTAACCGTCCAATACTTTTTCTGAATGCAAAATAAATGCTTTGTAGTTAAAATACACTATATTTTAAAAATTGTATTATAAAATAATAATTAAAATAATTTTTGCTCAGGTCTGTTCTATACTAATGGTCTTAATTATACTAAAACATTATTGAACCAACGTTTTGACATTAATCCGCATCATCAGGGTTCGAATATAAGACATCAAGTCAACAACCAATACCTTATAATCATAATAAATAAACACATAACAATCAACATTACATTTTTTTAAAACACTTATAACTATTATCTTGAATTATGATTGCACAAAAGATTATTTCAGATTTCGCAAAGGTTCTGAAATCTGTATATATTGTTTTGTCAAAATAAACGAAATTAAATCATGACACAAGGGTCTAATGTAATTTTCAAATAACATACATTATTAGCTACAATAATTTTTATTTACAATAGTGATTTACGTTTCGGGGAGCCCTCATCATCTTCAGAATCTAGACTTCTTGTTACATATTACATTAAAGATGTACATCTTTATGGTTACTTGATTAATAATACTGTAAAATGATGTGAATAACTTCAGAGGAATCTCCCTACTACCGGTCACCTATAAGATTTTCTCAAAGGCTTTACTAAACAGGCTCTATCCACAAGTAGATTCTAAAATCGGGGAGTACCAAGGTGGTTTTAGAAAAAATAGATCATGTCAGGAACAAATTTTGAGCCTTAAGCTATTAATTAAACACTACAGGACTAAAAGTAAAAAGAACCTTTTTATCTCTTTTGTCGATTTCAAAAAGGCGTATGATTCGGTAGATAGGAAAACACTTCTTGAAGTACTAAAAGATCACGGAGTTGACCAAAAAACTAGAAAATTGATAGGGCTAACGATGACAGGGACTGAATCTAAAGTTAAATTCCAAGGAAATATCAGTGAATCATTTCAGATCAAAACGGGACTCAGGCAGGGAGACGGATTGTCTCCAACACTGTTTAACATAGTACTCAACAAGATCATAAAGGAACTATGGAAAATCAACAATTCAGGTGCAACCCTAGGTACTAAGAACAATAACATCAAAATTGGATGTCTCGCATACGCAGACGGTGTTGCCCTTTTATCAGAAACTGAAGAAGAGGCGATTGCCCAAATAAACACTATCTCGGAAATAGCGAGGAAAACAGGCTTACAGATATCTTTTAAGATTTCTGAACTTTTTCTGAGAAATTTTAAGAAGAAAAAAATTAAAACCAAATACGGAACGATTAAAGTAACTCAGAGATTTAAATACCTTGGAGAAATCATATGCCACAATGGGTCAGAGAGAGAAGGGTTTAAAGAAAGAATCGCCAAACTAGAGAAATTAAGCTTCGCCACCAGTGAGCTTTATAAAAAGAAGAACTTATCTCTAAAAGCCAGAATACGACATTATAACACGGTCGTCAAGCCAGTGGTACTCTACGCAACAGAAACTTCTTCTCTTCCCAGCCTAGAAAGCCTTCTGAAAATAGAAAGAAGAATTCTCAGAAGAATCTACGGAGCTAGGAGAATACCTGCAGGATACAGGTTGAGGTCAAATCAGGAAATATATAAGGAAACAACGGATCTAGAAACTGACACTAGAGTGGGAAGGCTGAGGTTCTATGGCCATATGATAAGGATGAATCCTGAAAGACTTAACCATAAAATATTTCAGCGCATCCACAGTCATAAGAATTTAAGGGGGTATTTTAAACAAATTAAGGATGATATGGACCAAATGGGATTAAGAGACCAAGATTGTTTGGACAGAGATGAGTATGGGAAGGCGCTCAAGAGAATAACGGTTCTTGCGGGAAAGAAGGGCTCCAAAAAGGGTGTTGCGTGGTATGAGGAGAGAAAACATAAACACGCGGAGCTCATTAGGGGCATATGGGAGAAGAGGAGGCAGATGAAGAGAAAGCATTAACTTCATGGTATTCGCGTGGTCTTTAAGGCCTGTTCGTGAAACAAAAAAAAAAAAAAAAAATACTGTAAAATAACTGTTCCAAAATTTCTAGGTTATTAAAGTCAAATTTAGGTTTTGTTTTTCCTGTAGTACCTATTCATTTTAACAAATCTTGGTCTCTCAAGGTGAGATCTATCAATTGTCCATGTTTGTTTATGTTACAATTTCGTCATGACTCTCAAACCCAATGAACAAAAATTTTCCCCTTTTTATTTATTGTAATATACACCTTAATTGAAAGTTGTTGAAAACAATTTAATAAATTAATGTAACAGTTAAAAATCAAAATAATCTAGTTCTACTAGTTCAGGGAAAAGAAAATAGCTGTGCTCTGTAGTTACCCCAGAAATGAAAATCACAAAGAGGAGAAATCACAAACGATTTTTGTTTTGGGGGCAGTTGGTGTTTGGCTGGAATGAAGAGAGAATAGGAGAAGGGATCCTGACTCCAGTGGGTAAAACCCAATAATAGTATTACCATCTTGGAAGTTGTTGTTTGGCAGAGAGACTAGTTGTTTGGAATCACAAGAGAGAGGATCTCCCAGGGAGTTAGAGTTCAGTAGAAGAAAGTGTTACCATTTTGGAAGATGTGTTTGGCAGAACATAGGAAAATATTAGAAGACACATGAATTGACACAAAGAACGAAACAGTATATATAGAAAAAAGGTTAGCTTGACTCAATTCATACTTGACTTTATTTTAAAATCAAACAGCGTTTAGTTTAGTTAATAATAGTTTGTCTGAGTGTTTTGATTTAATTGTCAGTAAAATCCATACCTGAGAAAAAATAAATGTGAATTTCAGTTTAATATATTAATACTCATATAATCTTGTTTATTATTTAACAAACTATTATTTATTTAGGAAGTATCCCAAAAGTATAACGTGATCTTCCACGAGGTTATATTATTATTTGCAAAATATAAAAGAGATGTTACATTATATACACTGCCTGGATAATAGTTTAACAACAATGGTTAGTTGTCTTTTTAAACACCTAGAATTTTTTTTTATTCTTTCCCATTCCAGGCAAAAGTCTGGAGATATTTTTCCAGCGAAGTCATAAAGCTTATCACTCTTTATATAATGTTTACTTATCAGAAATAAGTGTTAAAACAACATGGTTTTATAATGATAATAAGCTTTTGCTACAGATTTTATTTTTCCTTAGTATTTTTTTTAAATATAAAAAAAAAATACAAATATATACAAGAAATACTGAGATATAAAAATAAAATGGCTTCTCTCAATTAACTGCTGGTGAGCAAATTTTTAAAAGCTTGCGGAAATTTGAATTTGTAATAGGTGGTGGAATAGGAGTTGTTTGAAGGAGGTAGCACGAATGACGAAGGAAGTGGTTTTATGGGAGGGGATATATAAATCTATAGGTTGAGACTTGGTGTTGAGAGAGTGAAGAGCGGAGGGCAAGGAGTTCTAAGATGGAGGATTTTTGGTTCTGAGGACTTGGAAATTGGATGAGCAGTAAAAAAGTTATGTTTATTGAGTTTGCCAAAGTTTTGTCCCAAACATATGGGCCATGATCAGAGCTCAAATTTTAAAAATAAAAAATAACATCAGAAAAATTATAAATATAAAAGTATAAGAGAAGAAAAAGGTGTTATGTACAAACGAGATAATGGTTGTATAAACATAACAATAAAGTAATAAAATGTTTTTGTGTTACAAATAAATGAAAAAGATAAATATATCAAAAGTAAAAATAAATAAACCAAATAATTGGTGTAAATAAAAAAAAATCGATAAATAAGAAGTATGTAAAAACAACGTACAGAAATAAAAATTAACAAATATGAAAAACAACGTATAGAAACAGAGATTAATAAATATAAGGAGCTTAAATAATATATAAATGGTATGAAGGCCATACAAGAATTGAGAGTTAATGGAACTAATACACTTTTGGGGGCATGGTGTGGGTTTAACGGCCATTTAACAAAATATATTATAACATTTTTACAAAAATTTGTCCAGCTTTCAAATCATTAGTAAACTCTATATAAAATAAGCTTGATGGTGGGTAGAAGGGGAGAGAAATGCGCAGTGTCAAAACAAACAAACAAAGTGTGTGAGAAAGTTATGAGAGATTAAAAAGTAAGAGTTCACATCTTTTCCTATTTCCAGCATTGATTCACAGAAAGATTGTCTCTTTATATACTGCGATTCATTTGATTCGAGTTAATACAGTACAGTCTAAAATAATACATAATGTGAACAATTATCTTTGTTTACATTCAGAAGTAAATGAAAAAGTATTGGATTCTTTTCTGTTCTATGTTTTCTATCTATTTCTTGGTAAATTTAGGTCTACAGATCCTAGTAATAACATCAAGTTCAGTGAACAGTAGACCTCGCAAATTCATGTACATATTTTTCTCAATTTGATTATTTAACCATCCTTTTCATTGTTTTATTTTATTTTTTTAATTAAAATCCCCCTGACCATTAATAAACATTTGTGCGAAATTCGAAGACAATTGAATAATGCTTTCCTGGTATAATGTGGTTGCTATGGTGAAGAGGGGAAGTGGAGCTGGAGAGATGTCTTGGAGAGGTGGAATTCGAGTGGGAGAAAGCTGCGCGAGTTTCCTTCCCCTACATTCAAACTTAACTTAGATGCACTTTAATTGTTAAGAAACTAATTATATTTATTAATCTCTATTTCAATACACTGCTTTTTCGTATTTGTTAATTTTTATTTCTATTTCATATTTATCGGAATGTTTTATTTACACTAATTATTTGGTTAATTTATGTTTACTTTTATATATTTATCTATAATAAATGAACATTTATTTATAACAGAAAAACATTTTCTTACCATATTGTAATATTTTGTTATTTTTATATTTATACAACCTGTAGTAGACATCCCCCTGTATTTACTCCTTTAGACGATATTGTGTGAGGGAATGAGAAGGAATATATAATATATAGGAATGTGAGGTTGCACTGTGAATTGTACTCAATTGTGCAGTGGACAAATTGCTCATTAGAAAATCTCATATCGATAAACAATCGAAAAGAAGAAAAAAGGTCCGATCAGGTAGCAGCAGCTGGAAGAGGACGCCAGACACTTGAGGCCTGGACAGGAACATGAGAAGACGTCATCTGGGAAGAGAGGCTTACTACATTGAAGACCAAGAATATCAAGCCAACCGTTCACTTATATATATTCATCATCAGTTGTTAAAATAAATTTGTTTTGTTATACAGGAGTGAATAGTCATTTTATTTAGTTGTCATATATGCCTCACAACTGAAGAATAACAAACCAGGTGAGTCAATTCATTCAAAGTGTATTTACTAAGTCCCACATTTCAAATATATATTCTTATTGTTTCTTCTCACTTTATGTCACAAAAGGTAATAGATTTCCAAATTCCCAATCACAGTTAAACACCCTCAAAAAGTCTATATCCAGTGCCGGAGTTTTGTTTTAATAATTCACGAGTGTAAATAACCTTAAATCCCCGATATAAAAGCGGAAGGCTATGCGCCTATTCCCGCCAAAACGAATCATTTAATATTTAACTTTCAGTAGGTTATTTACAAACTATTATCTCATTTGTACGTTCCATGTTTTTCTTCTCTTATACTTTTATATCCATCATTTTTCTGATGTTTTGTATTTTTTTAATTTTTAGCCCTGGTGATGACTGAAACGTCAGCCTTCTGCAAGACGACTTGGTCTAGAAGTCAACGAGAAGAAAACTAACTATATGAGAATTGTTGGTGAGGTGGATCTGAACTCTCCATTTGGGGTAGGTTCTTTTAAGTTTGAGAGAGTAAAAAGTTTTATATACCTTGGGTCTGAAATAAATATCAAGAATGATATGGCTCAAGAAATACGGAGAAGGATCACGGCTGCCAATAGATGTGTCTTTGGACTTGGCCGTCACTTAAGAAGTAGGTATCTCTAAAAGAAGACCAAGCTGATTCTATAAAAGACCCTTGTAAGGCCTGTTTCGACATATGGCTCAGAGGCTTGGACGATGACGAAAAGTGATGAGATGAAGCTGGGTGTGTTCGAGTGAGGAGTCCTCAGAAGGATTTATGGTCCAGTAAAGGAGTGTGATGTCTGGAAGAAAAGAAAAAATAGGGAGCTCAGTTCTCTTTATACAGACATCGAAGTAGTCACATATATTAAACTGGCCAGATTAAGGTGGACAAGGCATGTGGCCAGAATGAGTGCCTTTGAGATACCCAAGAAAATAATGATGGAGGAGCTGCCTGCACCTCGCAAGACGGGTAGGAAGACCGAGGACGAGATGGTTGGACATGGCCTATGACGTGAGAACCCTGCAACTGGCGGAAGCTCTTGGAGGAGGCCTAGTCTCGATAACAGGATGTCGTGCCACATATGTACGTATGTATGAAATGTCGGCAAACTCATTAATCATAATTTTTTTTTTAAGGCACATCATGACCATTTTTCATCTTTACAATTTCAAGTTAACTATATACCCATCTCTAAAGTATAATAAACTTATTTTATATCCCAATACTTCAATGATGTTATATATTGTTAATAAAACTCACGTGTTGATTAGGATGGACATCTAAAACAGATGGCTTCACTGTTAGATATTCATAAGTCCTCGGAACAAGTGATGTGACCTTAAATGTATCAATTATTTTGAGAGGATTGTAAACCGCAATAGTTTTACTTAGAGAATGATCTATCATTGCATCCATTTCAATTGTCTCCCAAATCTTTTCTGGAGGTGATATCTCAACTGTTACATTGTAAACCATGTATTCAAAATTTTCATCATTTGTGAAGATAACCTATGAAACATTTTAAATAAAAAGTAACCAAATAAAATCACAAAATAATAAACACACTATTACTACTGTCACATTTATCTTTGTAATAATAATACAACTAATTTAAAAAGTTAAAAATTACATCAAAATTTACTGTTCCTTTTTTATACGCATAAAATTTGACAATATATTCTTTCTTGTCTCTACCTGGCAGCACAAAACATTTGCTTCCTTCAATATTGAATTCATCGTTATTTGATCGACTTTTCCTGAATTGTACGCTCATTCTAAAGACAAAAATATTTAGGTAAAAAGAATTATCATTAATCGATACAAAGAATATTTCAATAAATAATTAGGGAATTTGGTAATGTGATAAAAATATATTTCAAGAGAGGATTCGAAAAAAAATTAAATAAAATAAAACTGAGGGGTGCTACTGACATTAGGATTTCAGGGAGCTAATCCTTTAGTGACATTATGTGTTGAGAATAATAAGTATAAAGTGGCTCACAGTCAAAATGATACACCTGGGTATTGATAGAAATTATTGAATAAATAAATAGTTCAATTTATATTACACTAAAAACAACAATTTATTGTAATCAATAAACATCCTAGTAAAGTGTTATTTACTTATGTTCTTTTTGTACTTCTTGCTCCTATGTTATAGACCGTTAAGTACTATTTAACATATTAAATATATTACATATTAAATATATAACATTATTAAATATATATACTATTTAACATATTTAATATATTAAGTACTATTTACTTCTTGCTCCTATGTTATAGACCGTGGTACAGACCCCTCCTTATTGAATTATTAACATCTGCCTGAAACTTCGTAAATAGTTTCATCTCATCTTAACCTACAACTATTTTATTTACGAAAACTCTTGGAATTGGGGCGTTTTCAATCTGGAGAGGTGCAAACTTTGTCTATTTAATTAGGTACTAAAAACTCCTAAATACACATTTGTTTTCTACTTGGATCATAAAATAATTTGATCATAAAGTCAAGAAAAAAGGTGGCCTTCAAAAATATTAAGCCGTTTGGAGTGACCTACACCTCCAAAATTTCAAAATAACGAGGTTATATAGGACAAACGGCTCCATATTTTTGTAGGCCATCTTTTTCAATAGTACCACAGGCTATTATGTTTCATGTCCTTTTCTTAGAGTGGAGAGAACGGCTTTTGCTGAAGGAAATGTTTACTTAATAGTGGAAATATTCACATGGTACAGTGAATAAACATGTTTATAAAGAAATTTTGAGAACAGACTTGAAAGAAATTGTGCAAAGTTTGGGCTAAAAACTACAAACAGACAGAAAGGAGTGGTAGAAAATACTTACCTACAAGTCGTTGAACTAAACTAATAGTACTTAAAAGTTAAAAAGAAGTGAAGTATATCATTTTGACTGTGAGGCCTATATAACCTTGTTATTTTTACTTTTTGGAGGTGGAGGATCACGCTAAACAGATCAATATCTTTGTATCCAAACACACCACCTATTTTTTCGATTTTGTGATCATATTATCTTACGATTCGAGTGGAAACAAATGGGCGTTCATGAGTTTTAGTACCTAATTAAATAGACAAAGTTCGCCATTCTTCAGATTGAAAATGCACCAATGCCGAGAATTATTACAAATAAGATATTTGTAGTTTACAATGAGATGAAGTTATTTACGAAGTTTTAGGCAGATGTTAATAATTTGATAAAAAGGGGTCTGTACTATGGATTATAAAAAGGAGTCAGTCAAATTAAATAGGAGATGGAATTCGGGTTCCAGTGGGTAAAACCCAGTAACAGTATTACCATCTTGGAAGTTGTTTGGCGGAGAGACTAGTTGTTTCGAACTTCAAGAGAGAGGATGTCCCAGGAAGCTTGAGTTAAGTAGATGAAAGTGTTACCATTTTGGAAGATGTGTTTGAGAGAACATTGGAAAGCATTTGAAGAAAAATGAATTCAGTGCCATAAAGGAAGAAACAGTGTTTATAGAAAAAAAAGGTTAGCTTGCCAATCCATAATTGACTCTAATTTAAAATCAAACAGTGTTTAGTGTAAATAATTTTAGTCTGTCTGAGTCTTTTGATCTGATTGTCAGTAACCCCCATACCTGTGATAGGATAATTATAAATTTCAATTTAATATATTAATACTCTTATAATTTTGTTTATTATTTAATAACCTCTTATTTATTTAGGAAGTATCCAAATGGTATAATGTGGTCTTCCGAGGTTATATTATTATGATTATTTGTAAAATATAAGAGAGATGTTACAATACAGCAAATAAAACTAAAGAGTGGTTAATCTTTAACGTTCACCAACAACTTAATATCCCTCTACAGTCTTCTAACTTAAACATAATTGAAAATTTGTGGCATATTTTAGATAAAAATGTTTGAAAACAAAAAATAACCAGAAGGCACCACCTCAAGGATCTTTCACAGCAAGAATGGGAACAAATTAACAAGGATTTAATTAAAAATCTCGTCCACTCAATGCCGAG
This sequence comes from Nezara viridula, assembly GCA_928085145.1. Classification (NCBI taxonomy): domain Eukaryota; kingdom Metazoa; phylum Arthropoda; class Insecta; order Hemiptera; family Pentatomidae; genus Nezara; species Nezara viridula. The sequence continues at coordinate 7,622,751 of OV725080.1, read as the reverse complement.
ACATTTACAAGCAGTCATAGATGCCAACGGACTTCATACAAAATATTAAATTAAAAAAATTATAAAGCGTAAAGTGTGCAAATACTTGTTTTCTGTATTTTTTTTGGTAAGTTTGATGTTTTGTTTTTTTATGAAAGAAGTTTTTCATTTGAATTTTTTTATAGTTATTAAGGAATAAATATATTTTTTATTTTCGAAGTAATATGATTTTTTTATTGTATAAATTCATAATTGAATAAAAAAAAAATCTGGTGTGCGCAACACACAACTTTCACTTACCGATCTACTTTGAATAGAAATTATTTTCTGGCAATGCTGGGCTATTATACAATTTTTTGAAGTGCATTTTAAACGAATCTAAAGCTTAAAGCTTAGAGATAACAAGTCATTAAGACCATTATAATTACAAAATGTCTATTTAATATATCAACGACAGGCAATAAAAATCTATTCACTCTATCTGCTTTTTTAAACCACAGAATGACTAACTCCAATTTCAACATTTTTGAGTGATGTCATTTCAGTTATATTTTTAGTTGAAAAAGTTATCTATGCAGACAATGAGTAAGTTGATTCCAGAGGTGGTGATTGCAGTGTTGAAATATAGAAGTGAGAATAAAAGTATAAATTTAGGTACTTATTTCCTATGAAAGATGTTCTTAGGAAAGATACTTTATTAAATATCTGTATAAAAAAGGTTTTTTTAGTCTCAACAATTAAAAAGGTATATATATATTTGAAATTTATCTAAATTTTCGCCTCTTCAGGGGAAAAAAAACTAGAGGCCATATCTTTCCTCCTAATTGTACGATTTTTTTTTTTTTTTTTCGTAAATTCCATAAACTTTTTAAAAAACATATACAATATCCCCAAAAAAGCGTATACTTTTTGAGTTATTCGGAATTTAATTTTACCATCCCTCGTAACTTTTTTTCCAGCTTCTTTTCGTTGAAGTATGTAATATAGATAAATTTAAAAGGTGTCGAGAAAATGACTTTAGCGAAGTTTCATTGAAATCGATACATTCGTTTACAGTCTATAGCAACGCAGGTTTTTCTGCATTTTTATTTTTAAGCAACATGACCAGCCCAACTAAGCCGCCCCAGTTTTATAAACTTTACAATGTCCATATCTCCGTAAAGGTCATAAAGCTCCCTGTTCCTCCTAATCCTCCATCCATCTCCATCTCTCAATGGGCCAACTATTAGCCATAAGATTTTTTTTTCGAAAATCAAAAGATTATTTTCATCACTTCTTGAAATGGTCCAGGATTGCGAAGCATAGGTAAGAACTGGGCGTATAAGAGTCTTGTATATGACCAGTTTAGTGTTCCTGGTAATGGATCTGCTGCGGAGAGTTTTCAGTAAGGCAAAATATGGCCTATTTGCTGCCACCAGCTTTTTCCTTATCTCAGCAGAGACATTGATTATTGGAATTACTAGAGATCCCAAATACGTAAACTCGATTTTTTGTATTTTTTGTATTTGTATCACCCTTTGGAATGTGTAAGGGTCAACACGCAGTGCCTTGTCGCCACTAGTCACTGTGTGCATATATACGTTTTATTCTCGTTTATGGCCAATTCCATGGCTGAAGCAGCGTCCATGAGTTTCCTTAAGGCCTTTACCAATGCCGATCGTGATGTGCAAATACTTTCTCTGGTCACTGTACGTTTTCAGATTATTAAGACCACCCTGTATTACATTATCTTTAGCATTTATATTTCTTATAAATGAATTTTATGTTTCGCATACATTTTTATATGTTAAAATTATTCTTTCTTAGTATTACTAACATAATCAAACAATCAAAAATCTAGGAAATATGCCAATAAAGGAGCCCGATTCTCTACTATTGAGCTATAAATGTACCCTATAATAGAAAAAGATTAGGGACTCCTGACCTAGCCTATAAATAAAAACAACATACTTCTGCAAGGTTTCTAGAGGATTCTCAACGGACAGCGTTATTACACACTCTTCCCTGGCTGTTGCAGTCGACCACAAAGTTCCCTCCAACAACGGTTCAGTACTCCTCCCTTCCAATTTGACAACCATCTCTTTGGGTTGGGTAGGAATCACAAGAATTCCCTAAGAAAAAATGTGCATGTCAGATGTCTTTTTATTATATGAGCCTTTCAGTTGACAGAATGACTAACTCCAATTTCAACATTTTTGGTATTAGTTTTAATGATATTTCTAGTGGAATAATTTATAATTTTATTCACAATTAAATATTTCAACACCGCAATCACATACTCTGGAATCAACTTAGTCACTGTTTCTATAGATATTATAGATTTTCCAACTAGAAATATCACTGAAATGACATTACTCAAAAATGTTGAAATTGGAGATCATTTGGAAGCCATTCTGTCAACTGAAAGGCTCATATTTACTTCATATTCCAAAAAAAAATAAAATTTGACTGATTAGAAAAGTAAAATGGCAGATGTTTATAGTTAACCTTATGCGTTTTATCATCCTTTGTCATAGTAAGAGGTTTGTAAAGTACAGTATAATTTATAATAGATTTTGGTAAAACTTCTAAAGTAGCTTCACCGCTGAAATATTGGCCAGTGATAAGTGGTATGAGAGACCAAGTTTTCAGCGTCCTGGAAAAAAAAAAAAAATAAAGTATCAACTAAACCATCAATCAGTAATGTTGGAATCCAAATAGGTCAATGTATCAAAATAATAAATGTATTTAAGTTTCATAATGGTTGCATAATTATTTTAGATGAATGGACCGATTATTTATTGACTTCAAGTCGGCCTACGACAGTGTTGAATTGTATCAGGCTTTGTATGATCTCAATATTCTCTCCAAATTAATACGGCTCAGCAAAATGACGATGGAAGAGACAAAATGCATAGTGCAGAGTTGATCAGACAAAGAATTTGATTCCAGTACAGGACTTAGACAAGGGGATGTGCTATTTTGTCTGCGGAATCTGGAATACAAAGAACAGGCACAATTTTCAACATTTTATTGTTGCCAGGTCCCAAAACTGCACTGTAGGAAGCACTTCTTCAACCAGGAAAGGCAGCGAGTTTGGACTTGCTGTCAATGAAATAAGAACTAAATATATACAAGCTGGAGCAGATAGTTTTGAGAAATGAGGACGGGGTGGCCGAACAGGTGTTAAAGAGTGTGCACAGCACTGTAGTTGCCCGGCAACCTGATACATGACTAATTGATAAAAATAGTCAAGAGTTAGAGTCCCGGTGCTAGTGGAGTCTTTTAAATCCCCGCCCTCACTCCATAGCCTGGGAAAACCTCGTATAGCCTTAAAGGCGAGGAAGAGGAGGAGAAAAAAAAGAAAAAATCGTTTCGGGAAAGAGCATACTGAGAATGGGACATACAAATTTGAGAGGGTGTAGTATTTTGCGTACTTTGAATAATAAAAAAATTTGAATGGTGATATATCTCACGATATTAAATGTCAGATTGCAGCAGTTAATAGGAGCTATATTTTGGCCTCACAAAGTAATTTAAAGACCAACTATGAAGTTATTACCAATGAAGCCAAAATGACACTTTACAAGTCCTTGCTTACCGATATCAATTTCGGAAAAGAAGTTACTGAGAAGAATTTTTGGTACTATATAGGAAGGTAATGCCTGAAGGAAAAGAAAAAATCGGGAGATCCACACACTCTTCAAGAACACAGATGTTGCCTTGATTGATCAGTGTGAGGAGCCTCGGATGGGTGGGACATCTTGCCAGAATGGATGTGAATTAAATTTAAAAAAAAAAAAAAAAAAAAAATAGAAATGGAAACTGTCCATTGAGCTAGGGACGGCCAAAAATGAGATGGCTGGATAGTGTCAACGCAGGGCAGGTGCCAAGAATATTAGAATAGAATAGAATAGAAAAAAAAACTTTATTCTGGGACTAAGTCCCTTCAGAATAACAATAATGTACAAAATAATAGAATATTACTGGCCTGAATGTTGAAACAATAAATAAAATTGATAAAATAAAATAAAAAGTAAAGAAAACCTTAGGTGCACAAGCTATATACAATACAGATAAAACTATGTACAGAGCATTTAAAATTATGAACAAAACAATTAAAACTATGACCGAATCACTTGAACTATGAACAAAATTATATTTAAGGGTTGAACAACATAAACATACACTTTGAGAAATGAAGAACGAAAAAGAGATACAATGAGTTCATTTCATATAAAAAAAAAAAAAAAAAAAATTTACTTGAATATATATATATATAAATAAACAGTTACTTATAATTGAATAAAAAAAAAAAAAAAAAAAATGTATGTATTGAAATTCCTACGTCGATAGTAGGAAATGCATGTACTATCTCTTACCAAGTGTTATGATTATATGATTGCTACACAATACATATATAATATTAATAGTTAGCTGGTATCTGACTGTTTTTGGAACAGGAATTGGAATAGGAGGTTTTTGAATGTGTACAGGGAAGGGGCAGGTCGAATTTTGATCGGGAGGGAATTCCAAAAGTTGACAGAGCGGGCTATAAAGGAATTTTGGAATGAGGTAGATCTATGAGAAGGGATGTATAGGTCAGAGGGTCGGGATCTTGTAGTGAGTGAATGGATTGAGGACTTAAATTGGAGAAGGTTGTAGGCATAAGAAGGACGATGATCGGTAATAGAAATAGAAAAATAACTTTATTCTGGGACACAGTCCCTTGAGAATAACAAATTAGAACAAAATTAAAATATTACATCTCAAATCTATTTATCCTTTTCTCCCGCTGAGTTATTGGTGGCATTTGCCAAAATTCCAACTGATTTGATGTAATGATTTGATAAAGGAAAGTGCCAAGGAAATATTGTCTTCTTAAGGAGGGGAAGAGCCACCCTAACTCAGTGTAGTGGTGGGAGACACAGGAGCGTCTCGGGGTTCCAATTACAAATCTTACGAAGCAATTCATAAGTCTTTTGAGTCTATCACGCAGTTTCACCGAGAGGCCATCGTACACCACACAGCTGTAGTCAAAATGGGGAAAGATGAGAGAGGAAACTAGGAGTCTACGGGTATTTTGGGGTAGAAGATGGCGGAAGTGATGGAATAGTTTGAGGGTAGAAATTGCACAGCGGGATATATGAGAGATATGGTGATTCCAGGAAAGGGTTTGATCTATGAGAAAGCCTAAATTTTTAACAAAGGGATAGAAGGTGATGGGGTGGTTGTTTAGATAGAGTGAGGGAAAGTTGGTGTGGGATCTAAGAAGGGGCTTGGAACCAATGAGAATGGCCTGAGTTTTGGCAGCATTTAGCCTTAATCCATTTAAGTTGGCCCAGGCACTAATTCGATCTAAATCTTCTTGAATTTTGGCAAATGCCACCAATAACTCAGCGGGAGAAAAGGATAAATAGATTTGAGAATCGTCGGCATAAAGGTGGTGGGAACAATGGATAATTGAATCATTTAGGTCATTAATATAAGAACTGAAAAGAAGAGGAGACATGCTTGAACCCTGTGCAACTCCTGAGGATAAAGGAAGGTAGGCAGATAGAGGTTGATTAGGTATGGAAACTGCTTGGGTTCGTTGTGAGAGGAAAGACTGGAACCAAGAGATGGAACTGTTGGAGAAGGATAATGATTTTAGTTTGTTGAAAAGGATGGAATGGATAATGGAATCGAAAGCTTTGGAGAAATTAAGACGTATAAGTATGGTTAGTTTTTTGTCATCTATTGCAGTCTGGATATCACTAGTAATTTTAATCAGAGCAGATTGTGTAGAGTAGCCAGGACGGAAGCCAGATTGGAGAGGATCGAGTTGGTTGGATTGTTCAAGGAAGTTGGAAACTTGGGATTGCACTAACTTTTCTAGGGGTTTAGAAAGATTGGAAAGGATTGATATTGGGCGGAAATCTTCGGGAGAGGATGGATTAGGCTTTTTGTTTAAAGGAAGGACAATGGCTTTTTTCCAAGAGGTCGGGAATATTGAATTCTGCAGGGAGAAATTGTAGATGAAAAGGAGTGCTGGGAGGATTTCAGGGAGACATAATTTTATTAGTTTGATAGGAATGCCATCTGGGCCTACCAAATTGGAACAGGATTTCATTATAACGGTAATAAGGTCTGTGGGAGAAATGTCGGAAAAATAAAAATTATTGTCGTTAAAAGGCACCTCTGGAGAAAAGCCGGAAGGGGATGGTAAAGAAGAGGTGGAAACCGATATAAAGTGGGAGTTTAGGTCATCAGGTGATATTGGGAAAACTGAGGAAGGGGATCTAGAAGGTTCACAGAGGGAAAGCTTACGAAGTAGAAGCCATTTTGATTTGGTATCAGGAACTGAGGAAAGGGCTTCGTGAAAGTAGTTTGCTTTCGCTTGTCGGATCCTTGTCTGTGTTGTGTTACGAAGCACTCTGAATATTTGATAATCATCTGCAAGCCTAGTCCGTCTGAAGCGTCTGCGTGCAGCGTCGCGTCTCTTCTGCAGATCCTTAATTTCCTGACACATCCAAGGAGCAGGACGATGACGGAAAGTGGAGGTTTTGAGAGGAGCGTGGGTATTGAGTATATTGAGAAGATTGGTGGTGAGAATATCAACCATGGTGTCGACAGAGGAGCAATGATATATTCCATTCAAATCCAATGTTACTAGATCAGGTAATATTTTTTCTCGAGTAAGGGTATCCAGTTGGCGGAAAGTGATAGTTCGAGGATGGATTGGAGGAGTGCGGATATTATACGTTATTTGTATCAGATCATGAGATAAAAGAAAGGATACTGGCAATTGAGAGGCGGAGAGGAGGTTTTGTGCTGAGTCGATGATGTAGAAGTCTAGCCAAGTGTCAGATCTGCTGGTGTGGTGGGTGGAGGAAAAAGGAACGATGAATAGGTGAAATGAGAAAAACAGATTTTCTAAATAGGATTTGTCATTGGATTTTGAGAGGAAATTGGTATTGAGGTCACCGGAGATAATTATTCTGGGATAGAGGGGAACGAAGTTGAATAGAGTTGATATTCTTATATTCTTGAAATAACGGAAAGGATGGCTGTTGTGCAGAGTAGGGATGAATGGAAGGACCTTCTGGAGAGGGCCCTGATTCAGCAATGAATTGCAGCGCCATACATGAAATGAATGGTCCAAGAAGATGAACAGTATAGTTAGAAATTTCAACCAATGAAGTTGAAGAAATAAAACAAGAGTTTAATTCTTAAACAATACATTATGCAAAAAGCGTTATAATAAACTTAATATACCCTTCAAAAAATAAACTTGAATTGTTAATAATAATTTAAATTAATTTATGCTTGCCTATTTTCAACAGAAATGCATCGGATATTTTGTTGTCTCACTGGACATAAAAATTTAAGAGTTTTTAGCTGTACACCAGGAGGAAACGGATATGTAATAAGAGTTAATTCTAAAAACCCATCCTTTCCTTCCTCAATACATTTCACCTGCAAGCAACAATTTAAAAATAGGAATCAGAACTTCTGATAATAAACGGAAAATGAAATATAAAATAAATATTAAAACCTTTGCTGATAAATAATCTGTAATAAACTTTAAACAGCATATAATATTTAAAATATAAGGAATTCTGGGCAAACACTCTCCTCCCAGAGGTTCAATCTTAAACATTTTTGGAAGGTCACTTGTATCCAATTTAAATCTGAAAAAAAAAAGGGACCATAATATATTACTTACAAAAATATGAAAATCAATGACATTTACCTCAAATTTTGATTATAAAAAATTAAATTAAAAACTTTTAAAACCTAATATAATGAATTACAAAAAGTATAAACCTTGTAGGAATATTTCCACTATTAATTATTGCAACTTCTTCCCTATGAAGTGTCTTTCTAAAATGTGGAAAAAAATTAATTGTTTTTCTATCAAATGCAAGTTTAGCTCCAACACAGTGAATCGTCAAGCTGTAGAGTCTAATTTTGTGTTCGTGACAAGTCGCCCAAACCTACAAACATTAACGATAATTAATCATAATCAATCAGTTCACACCATATTTCTGACACACAGGGAGAAGGGGAGTTGTACTAGAGGTTACCAACCTATTCTAACCAGATTGGGAAGGTTGAGATTCATTCAATGGCTCCGCCACAAAACAAATTTCAACCTGCCCAAGACTGATTCCAACAAGCCTAGCTAAGCTAGACTCGAGAATGTTAAAATGGGCAATGCTTGACCAAACTTATATAACATAAAAGGATAACAGCAGGACCCTTTCCAGCCACCAAGCTATCGGTTACCATGGTTTCTCCATTCTCTTACTTCCAGACTCTTTTCGGCTACATTCTATTATATATTAGTATACACTACATAATTTATTTAAAGTTATTACCTCAAGACCTGAGTAATCGCCAAAACTGAAACATTTTATGTAAACAGATATTTTGAATGGGAAATTTGGTCTCAATTCTATTACAGTAGGATCCAGTTTGATTTCAACCAGTCCTTCATATTCATTTTTAACTTTAAGATTTATGTTGAACATCGTATTGGTAGGATTGATAATTTCTGTTTCTTCTATGATTAATTCATTGACCCCAATTTGGTCAAAAGCAATAATACCTTTTGATGGTTTAACAACATCAACCTGAAATTATAAAAAAAAAAAAAAAAATGAATTAGAAGTTATCATTTAAATATTTGTACATTTTAAAATGATTACTATTAATTTATTCATTATTGTAGTATTATAAAAGTTAAGTTAGGTTACAGCTACTTCATAGATAATAACTGAATATCATTTAAACTAGCGGTACCAAATCCAACCCCCAACAGGTTTATTATCCTCTGATAACACAGCATTCAGGACTTGAAGAGGCTTCATACAGCATAACACAGTCTTTGCCATCTCCTTCCATTCAAAACCCGTCAACTCTTGTTTTCCTCTCTTGTTTTTCTCCACTTGACTATGGCTGTATGGTGTATGGTGGATTCTCGGGAGAATTCAAAAGCCTAATGAATTGTTCAATATGTTTTGTTTCGGCTCAAGAGATACACATATTACCAAGTATTACACTATGTTGAATTGGCTATATCCATCGTAACGTCAGTACTTCCTTGCTACCTTTCTATATCAGGCCATCAGAACTCAGCAACCCTTCTATATTTTCCATTCTGGAGTGGTGCTACCAGTGGATAGTTTCTCAACAGGCATTTTCACGTCATTATACTGCTGTGTACACATTTACTAGATGTATTTATATTATAATACAGTTGTAAATATCATGAATAAATAAATTTAAAAAAAAAAATCCTACATTCAATCCCGTATGTCCAACATCTATCCTCCTCCTCACCTATCAGCTGCGTTTGACAAATCCTTTGTAATTCAAGCCATCTGGAATTCTATTCCTCCCCATATTCGTCACGCACAATCAGTTTCTTCTTTGAAATATCTTCTCTTTAGGCACCTATTCCATTCCCAATCGAAATGATCACGAAACACACTGTAAATAACCTACTGAAAGTTAATTGTAAATGATTAGTTTTGGCAGGAATAAGCGAATAGCCTTCCGCTTTTAAATTGGGGCTTTAGGTTATTTACACTCGTAAATTATTAAAACAAAACCCGGCACTGGATATAGACTTTTGAGGGTGTTTAACTGTTGTTGGGAATCTAATACTTTTGTGGCACTTTGTGAGAAGAAACAATAAGAACATATACATATATATAATGTGGGACTTAGTAAATACACTTTGAATGAATTGACTCATCTGGTTTATTCTTCAATTGTGAGTCCTATAGGACAACTAAATAAAATGACTATTCACTTCTGTCTAAGAAAACAAATTTATTTTAACAACTGATAATAAATGAATATATATAAGTGAACGGTCGGCTTGATATTCTTGGTATTCAATGTAGTAAGCCTCTCTTCCCAGATGACGTCTTCTCGTGTCCCTGGTCGGACCTTTTTTCTTCTTTTTTCGATTGTTTATCGATATGAGATTTTCCAATGAGCAATTTGTCCACTGCACAATTGAGTACAATTCACAGTGCAACCTCACATTCCTTTATATTATATATTCCTTCTCATTCCCTCACCTAATGTCACACAAAGGAGTGAATACCGGGGGATGTCTACTACAACACGTAAGAGAACTCTTAAAGTACTCCCAGAAACTATTTTGTTTACTTATTTTATTTTATTTTTATATATATTTTTTTTTATATACATGTATGTTTATTCTTTCTCTCTGTATCATTATTTTTAATTATCTCTTATTTTGTAAATGTTTAATTTAATGTATGACCAAACTGACATGTCTTCCATAGAAACTGCCTACTAGGTTAATTCCATACTTATTCTATATGATAATGAGATAACAGCAAGCCGAAATAAAGATAACAATTAAAACACTCTAGTAATATAAAATATAGAATAATTTAAAAATATACCTGGAAGGATTCGCCTTTGCCCAATAGAACAATTTCATCACGTAAAGTGTTGTTTACGTATAACTCTATTTCCTCTTTATATTTTCTTTTATCTCTTGGAAAGAAATGTATCGGGATGTCAATAGTAGATAAAGGAGGAACACTCGAACATGGTAATTCGATTTTAAAATTATCTTCAAATAGATATATTAAATCAATCCTTCAAAAATGTTTTTAAATAAATTTTAAAATTTTATCACAGGTATGAAAAACTTAACATTAATAAATAACTTAACATACAGCAGCATTTGCATGTCAAGATTTTCAAACCGAAGATTAACCGTATGATAAACATCATCGCTGGTTTGTACCAATTGAGTTCCAAAATTATATTCCTTGAAGCTTAATCTGTACAAAGGATCTTTAGATGAGCCGCAGAAGAAAATTGTATAAACTGGGCCTTTGAAAATCTGAAAATTGAATAGTATTTTAAGCAATGTATAAAAGTTACATAAGTATCTACGCATAATGTTAATCAAAATTTAATAATAATTTTATAAATCTCCTTTTATTTTTCATTTAATTACAATCAATTAATATTTAAACTAAAACATATTGTAAGTATTAACTTTTCACAAAAAGAATAATTACAATAAGAAATTATGACTATGATTAACTAAAGAACACAGTTCATTCATTTGTAAACAGATCGCATTACAAAAGAAACTAAATATGAGAAGAACTAATTAATCAGTTGTTGAATGAATTAGTTCACAAAGGAACCATTAGAATGTGCTAGGTGCGCTAGGTTGTGAGTAATTTACCAGGGCTGGGCGATGGTTTTCCACTATTGATATTACTGAAGGTATGGTAACTTCCTGACACAGACTGGTAACTTTACTGTATTCTTTAGTTATTTACTTTAAAATGCTGCATAAACTTTATAATATTTAATTTCTAATAGTTGACCGTTGCATTATAAAGGAAGGAGATGGTCCAGGGTGGCGATCATAAATAGGCTGAATAGTGGTAAAACTATTTTATTAAAAGCCAATGTTTCGAACCGACTTTGCAGGTCTTCTTCAGGAAAGAGTTTCACTTAAAACTCAACTTCAGTTTGTAGTAGACATCCCCCTGTATTTATCCCTTTAGATGACAATGTGTGAGGGAATGAGAAGGTATATATAATATATAGGAATGTGAGGTAGCACTGTGAATTGTACTCAATTGTGCAGTGGACAAATTGCTCATTGGAAAATCTCACATGGATAAAGAATCGAAAAGAAGAAAAGGTCCGATCAGGTAGCTGGCAACAGATGGCAAGGAGGACGCCAAACACTTAAGGCCTGGACACCAACACAAGAAGACGTCATCTGGGAAGAGAGGCTTACTACATTGAAGACCAAGATTATCAAGCCGACCGTTCACTTATATATATTCATCTATGATCAATTGTCAAAATAAATTGTTTTATTATACCGGAGTGAATAGTCCTTTTATTTAGTTGTCCTATGGGCCTCACGATTGAGGAATAAACCAGATGAGTCAATTCAAAGTGTTTACTAATTCCCACATTTCATATATGTATTCTTATTGTTTCTTCTCACACAGTGTCATAAAAGGTAATACATCCCCGAATTCCCAATCACAGTTAAACACCCTCAAAAAGTCGATATCCAGTGCTGGGGTTTTGTTTTAATAATTCACGAGTGTAAATAACCTTAAAGCCCCGATATAAAGCGGAAGGCTCTTCACCCATTGCCGCCAAAACTAATCATTTAAAATTAACTTCCCGTAGGTTATTTACAAGTTTTAAGTGAAATTCCTAACTGAACACACCTCCCTGAAGAAGACCTGCAAAGACGGGTCAGAAAAAAGCCAAAACCCAAATCCAAAACTACAAATACAATCCATCCATTTACATGTCAGTCGGCAACTCAAACGTTTAATGTTTGAGTCATAACACTATTTCAATCGTCCTTCAGGACATAAGTATTCATTAATTTAATAATCATATAAAAAATTGTTATTATTTAAGTATCACTGCTGTTAGTGCAAAAGGTCCTATTTAAAAATATTTTATTTTTATTCTATATGTGCTAAAGGTGACATTTTGTAGCCTGAAACTGCTATAAATAGTACTACGAAAAATAGCTGGGGAGAATAAAATACGAAATTATACTAGTAAATCATAAAGAAATAATCAGTTTCTTTGCTCTGCTGCAAAAAAAAACCTCAATTTTTACATACGATTTTTTACACTAACAGTAGCGGTATATTACTTAGTCTTAAGATAAATGAGACAATGCCATCAATAAAGTTTTGAAAAATTGAGGGGAGCCAAATTGAAGATTAACAGGCAGGATTCCACTCCGGAACGCAGATTCAGAACCCCATCACAGTCTTAAGAAATATTTCTCAAAAGGGTTCAGGGCAGAGATAATAGCATTAATATGGCTTTCCTAGACCTAAAGACTGTGTTTGATTCTGTTTCTAGGTATGAAATATGTAACACCACCACCCCGTAAAATAGTTTTGCCACTATTTAGCCTATTTATGACCGCCACCCTGGACCATCTCCTTCCTTTTATAATAATAAGGAATGAATTTTATAATTCATAATATTTTACATTTGTATTGAATACATTCTTAAAGATTCATGTTAAAGCAATAATAAAAATTATTAAATGAATTATTTAAAAAATTATTGACGGGAAGAATATACATTTTTATAGAAAAATAAATCGTACTTATTGCCCTGATTGTTGAATTCAGACAAGAAACATCGACGACATATAGATACTATTGTTTTAAAAATTAGGTTAAAAAAGGAGGCGAGAAATGTGTTTTTTTTTTAATTTCCAAGATTCTAAATTTAATTTGCTAATAACACCTAGTTTAAAATATAATGAAACGGCAATGGCATCCTTGTAGATTTTATAATTATTTTTTTATGAAAAAAAAAATGAAGTAAATGCAACATTTTTTTCATCGGCACAACTGGAGTTGTAAAAATATTTCTAAGGAAGTAACTTGAGATTAAATTATTTTTTTCCTTGAAGGTTTCTTATTGTTCAATTAAGTTTCAGCTTTATACTAATTAGAATAGTTTTAAACATACCTTCACACTTCTATCCATTAATTTTCTTAATGTGGCATTCCAATAAACAGATAGAAGAATGAAGGCGTGTCATTAAAATTATTCTTTTAAGTATACAAAATTTTAATATAATTTGTGTCTAAGAGGAGGATACGAGCTATTGAGTCACTAGAACTATCGACTATCGCCTATCCCTATAATTTACCATTCTACCTCCGACGGAGACAGACATCCCACTCCGTATCCTCTTATACATCATACCTTTCTCTTTATACATTCTCTTTATTGCCAAATATATGTTGATGTAACACTTTTAAAATATAATTAAAACATATTACAATAAATTGGATAAAATATAATATTTTTTTATGTGTGAATATACGCTTTTAAAATGATTCAGGTTTATAAAATAACAAAAATATGAATGTTAAGTTTTTTTAGCAATTTAAAAAGCCCCTAATTAAAATTACACAATATATTACACAATATCGATATACTGGTGTAATTAGTTTTATGAACGAAACCTTAGAGTATAAATGAAAAGTAAATATTTTAAATAAGTACCTTTAAAACAAACGGTATATTTGTGAAATCATTTTTTTCAAGAACAGTTACTTTCATAGAAGTAGAAAATTTAGTGTGGGCAGGAACAATTTCTTCATATGGATTTATTTCAATATCTAATATTTTTGTTGCATTATCTGAAAAAACCCATTCATAGTTTATCGCAACTTTTCCTTTATTCGATATAACAAAAATGAAAAATAATTCATCATTCACCAAAACCTAAAAAAACAAAACATTAAATAAATTAAACAATTCAAACACAATTTATTTATTTTTATTAATATTAGGTATTTGTAATTTCACCTTTCCAATGTTAATAAAATTGTTTTCATTCTCTTTTAATAAAATAGTTTCATTTATGTTGTTGCGGTCAATTAAACAGCGTACGTCAACTTCAACATTCAAACAATGAGTTATTATTTTATAACACCATCTTTTTTCTACATTCTCAAAACTCCAAAATGTTTTATATACATATTTTCTAGGCACATGAAGAATAGAAGAAATCCTTTGATGAAAAAGAAATAGATCATTTTAGTTATAAAATATTATAATGATATAAAGAGTGTTTCAGGGTTAAGAGGCCAAACTGAAAATATGAATTAAGGACCTCACAACAAGAAAAAAAATTCCTTTGACAGTATGTCAGCAAACGCTTTTTTTTGGAGTATCCACACCTAAAGATTTTCATTGTTATGAATTATTTACGTTGTATAAAATAAATAAAAACTTTTTATTTGTTCTGACTACTTTATTAATTAAAAATAACATTATATTCATATTAAATGTTGTTCTAAGTGAAGTTATGCCCTCAAACGCTTTTTATAGGAGATGGATTAGATTGTAAATAACATGTTTAAAGTTAGTTTTAAATAATAGTTTTGGCGGGAATTGGCAATAGCCTTCCGCTTTTATATCGGGGAACTAGGTTATTTACGAGCATTAAGACAGGCTCGGCATCTTTCTACAACAGCAGCAGTGGCAGAACGGCACTGGATATGTGATATTGTTTCACAAGATTCAATTATCCTTCTTCGTAAGCAATTAAGGTCATTGAACGAGCTTGCATAGACTTTTTGTTTAATGTCACCCCACACAAAAAATCCAGTTGTGTCAGGTCTGGGGGGCGTTCAGGCAAGCCACTGCTCCTGCACGGCCAATCCATTGATTGCAATAATGATGAGTACTCTGTGAAAGCCTCTTACAAACTGATAAATGTTATTGAGAGTTCCCAATACTAATTCCAAATTAGCATTAATCCTTATATATAGTATTAATCCATATAATCCATACATAGTATTAATCCTTATACTGCCAATAGTTTTTTTATACAGTTAGGAATAAAATACCATATTAGTATTCTATCTTGTAGTAGACATCCCCCGGTATTTACTCCTTTATGTGACATTTGGTGAGAGAATGAAAAGGAATATATAATATATAGGAATGTGAGGTTGCACTGTGAATTGTACTCAATTGTGCAGTGGACAAATTATTCATTGAAAAATATAATATCGATAAACAATCGATGAAGAAGGAAGCTGGAAAAAGGACAGAGCAGGTAGCTAGCTGCAGAAGGACGTCGAGAAGAGGAGAGAGGGCACTTGAGGCCTGGACACGAAGACAAGAGGACGTTACCTGAGATGAGAGAGGAAGGACATTGAAGACCAAGAATATCAAGCCTAAAGTTATAAAACTTTAATATATTCATTTATTATCAGTTGTTAAAATAAATTGTTTTGTTAGACAGGAGTGAATAGTCCTTTTATTTAGTTGAGATAAAATTATATTTATCTATTTTATTTTTCTAATAATTTTTATTTTTTTTTATTTTTATTTTTTTTTTTTATTATCTTTTTTACCATCATTACTTATGTTTCTCATACCTTGTTATCTGGTTATTTTCTTAGCCCTGATGAAAGCCTGAACTTCAAGTCGAAACGTCGGCATATGTAAAAATAAATATTATAATTTATTTTTGCCTTCCTTTTTGACTGAACACCCCAACTATTCTTCTCTTCATTATCCACGACAGTCAACCAATTACCAATTATGGTATTTAAACATTTATTTTTACCATTTATATCATTCAGTTGTTTTTTTTAAATTATTTATTTATTTATTGGCTTATAAACAGCGTAGACATGGAATCTGGCCCAATCAATGTTAGTTATAGTTAGTTTTTAAATAACAGGTACAATATAAGACATGATATAATAAATGAGGACAATATAAGGAGGAAAAAAGATTAATACATTAATATAAAGCAAATTGTTCAGATCAATATAAATTAAGTTTCACTGTTGATTAACTAACAAAAAAACTTAAATATATTTCTTTATGTCGCAATAATACGGTGTATTTGTTATCATTCTAATGGGTAACAAAATATGCGCTATATTTATATGATATAGCAGTGTTACTAATAAATTTATTGAAATTTTTTAGCTCAGGTGGAATGATAAAATTATCTTTCTACTACACATATTGCCATTATATTATTAGTATCTGAAAATGAACTGATGTTACGTAAATTTTGGTAACCTTTGATATTGTTAAATATTATCTTAAGTTAAAATTACTTTTAAGCTCAAGGAGCTTTTCTGAAATGTGACTGTTGAGTGAAGTAGATCTCGTTACGGAACTCGAACTCTTTTAATCTTTTATTTATCTTTCTTTTTTTCTGTAATTGGTTGTCTCGCTCGATTGTCGGTGAATTTTCTAACATATTTTCCACCTCCTTCAAATTGTAAATAACCTGTTAAAGTTAAAAGTAATAATTAGTTTTGGCGGGAATAGCGAATAGCCTTCCGCTTTTTATCGGGGAACTAGGTTATTTACACTCGTGAATATTAAAACAAAATCCTGGCACTGGATATAGACTTTTTGAGGGTGTTTAACTGTCGTTGGGAATTCGGGAATCTAATACCTTTGTGAAACTGAGTGAGGAGAAGAAACAATAGGAATATATGTGTGTGTGTGTGTGTGGGACTTAGTAAATACACTTTGAATGAATTGACTCACCTGTTTTGTTATTCTTCAATCGTGAGGCATATAGGACAACTAAATAAATAAATGACTTTTCACTCCTGTATAATAAAACAATTTATTTTACAACTGTAATAAATGAATGTATAAAAGTCTTATAAATGTAGACTTGATATTCTTAATCTTCATTGCAGTATCTCTCTCTTCTGACAACCTCCTCTCTTCCTGTCCAGGCCTAGCGTCCTCTCGTCTCCGTGTCACAGCCTCAAGTGCCCTTCTCTCCCTCTCTCTGGCGTCTTTCTCCAGCTGCTGTTACCTGACCGGACCTTTTTCTTTCTTTATCGATTGTTTATCGATATGAGACTTTTCAATGAACAATTTGTCCACTGCATAATTGAGTACAATTCACAGTGCAACCTCACATTCCTGTATATACCTTCTCATTCCCTCACACATTGTCATCTAAAGGAGTAAATACAGGGGGATATCTACTACAGAGGCGAGAGGAAGTTACCTGAGATGAGATTGGCAGGACATTGAAGACCAAGAATATCAAGCCTACAGTTATAAGACTTTAATATATTCATTTATTATCAGTTGTTAAAATAAATTGTTTTGTTAGACAGGAGTGAATAGTCCTTTTATATCCTATAGGCCTCAAAATTGAAGAATAATAAACAAGGTGAGTCAATTCTTTCAAAGTGTATTTATTCAGTCCCACATTATATATATATATATGTTCTTATTGTTTCTTGCCACGCAGTATCACGAAAGGTATTTGATTCCCGAATTCCCAACGACAGTTAAACATCCTCAAAAAGTCTATATCCAGTGCCGGTGTTTTGTTTTAATATTCACGAGTGTAAATAACCTAATTCCCCGATATAAAAGCGGAAGGCTATTGCCAATTCCCGCCAAAACTATTATTTAAAATTAACTTTAAACATGTTATTTACAATCTAATCCATCTCCTAAAAAAAGCGTTTGAGGGCATAACTTCACTTTGAACAACATTTAATATGAATGTTAATGTTTACATTTAATTAATAAAGTAGTTAGAACAAATAAATAGGTTTTATTTATTTCATATAACCTAAATAATTCATAACAACGAAAATCTCAAAACAATCAGTCCAGTAATCTCGGAGAAAAGCCATGGATGTACGGATTTTTTTTTATAGAATTTTTGGATTCTACATATCTTGAAATGAAAAACCTCAAATTTTTAGGGAGGGAGTTAACATTTTTTTTCTTGGTTGATAACAAATATTGAAAATAATAAACCGAAATTGAGGTCAACCCAGAATAATTAAATCATTATACTTTAAAGATAAACACTCACGTCACTTCATGAGTCATATTGGGCTCCAGTACACCAGAAGGAAGGTCAATGGATAACTTTTCATCTTCAATATCTGAGTATAAAGAAACCGGATCTACCTTATATTTAAATGCTACTTTTTCTTTATTATGAATCTTAATCTTGTTTTTAGCTTTCATACCTGCAACAAAAATTCAACTGAAATTATTTGCACTACATAGGGTTAACTAATAATATATTTCATGCAAATTTTAGCATGATCAAATTCAACCTGAAATAAAATAAAAAATATATAGAAAATTTTAATTTAGAAATGTAGTGGTCACTCGCTAATCTGAATTAATTAATATCAAAGAGGTTCAGTCAAGCAAAAAATTCTGATGACAGAACAGAAAAAAAAAGATCACTTCATAAATAAGAAATGAATTTAATACAGAAATTATAATATATGAGATTATGAATATACTCCCCTACAGATCTACAGGAGAGATTGAAAGAAAAGAAAAAGGATATAATATGAAATAATGGACATAAAGGGATGTGGAGAAAGAAAATTATAAATGTATTTACATAAAAATACTTTTACAATAATTAATCATTATTCATGGCAGCAAGATGTCGGATGGTCGAATGACAGCATAGAAAAAAAAAAAATTATTTTTAAACTAAGCACAGTCCTTTTTTTATCAAATTATTAACATCCGCCTAAAACTTCATGAATAGCTTCATCTCATCGTAACCTACAAATATTTTATTTACGAAAATTCTCGGAATAAAGGCATTTACAATATGGAGTTAGGAAAACTTTTGTATATTTAAATCTATATATATAAAAATGAATGTATGTCTGTCTGTCCGTCTGTTTGTCCTTAGTGCATTACTAAACCATTCAACCGATCACTATGAAACTTTGGGAAGTTGTTCCCTACACTCCTGGGAAGGTTTCTGGCATAGTACTTCTGTCTTACGATAATTTTATATATGTAAAAAAAAATAAAAATGTAAATGTTTTTCTGTTCAAAGCCGCAAAAAATGTGTCGCTAATAACTGTAGTGCCAAAACGGCTTTACCGATTTTAACGAAACTTGGCTAAAGTCTTCGCCTTGAAACCCTTTTAATTTATGTGCATAACATACTTTCCCGAAAACAAGCTGAAAAATGTTACGATGAATTCAATATTTTATTTGACGATAACTAAAAAAGTGACAATTTTTGACTGATAATATCCACATTTATTTGAAAGATTCCTGATTTGCCGACAAAATAAAAAAGTTGTCATCGAAATTGGACGGTTCGTTCCAGAGTTATTGAGTTTTAAACATTTACTGCTTTCTCTTCAGAAAAGGCTGTTTCCTTTTGCTTCCTCACTACCGAACGTCGGAAAGCATTTTTTTAAAATTTATTTATTAATCGAAAATTTTATAATTACTATGTAGTAATTATGTATTAATGTAGTAAATTAGTAAATTAGTAAAGTAGTAAATGAATTATTAGTAATGTAGTAATTGAAATTATCATTTGAAGAATTTATATGATTCTCATTATGTAGGTCAATACTATTATACGTTTTTTAAATTAATTTTTTAATTTAGTTTTATAAGTTCAACTCAGACTGTTTCTGATGATTATGAATTATGAATGTTCAATTTGAATCATGAGAAAAAAAAAAACAATTAGAATTAGTTTCAATTGAAGCCATTTTACAGACATATTTGTTTCCCAACTTTTTAAAAATGACAGATGTCCTTTGCTACTAATCTACTCATATGTGCTTTCTATTTTCTTTCATTTTCATTTTGCCAGGTTAAGACACAGCAGCGCGTGGCCGGGTAAAGCTAGTAGGTAATAATAACTCATGAATAACCATTTACTTTTCACTTGAATCGTAAGATACCTACAAAAATATTAATCCGTACAGCATGACCTTCACTCACAAAATAACAAGGTTATATACGTCAAACGGTCCAATATTTTTGAAGGTCACTTTTTTAAGTTTGTTTTGTGATCACATCATCTTACAATTCAAGTGGAAAGCAAATGGTTATTCATGAGTATTTAGTACCTAATTAAATCGACAAAGTTTGCTGATCTCCAGATTGAAAACGCCCCAATTCCTAGAATTTTCGTAAATAAAATATTTGTATGTTACAATAAGATGAAGCTATTCACAAAGTCTTAGGCGGCTGTTTATTTTAAATAAAAGGACTTAGTACTTGAGGTTTAGTAAGGTGTTGATAAAACGGTTTTATTGAATCTATGTATGTAAAAATGTACTGCATACATCAAATACATGACACAGATTAGCAAGGTTCAAATTAGTGAGAGTCCACTATAGATCAAATTTGTTGAAATCCTATATTGGATTTGATCACTCCTTAAACTTGGACAATGATTATCATCAATATGATTAAATAAATTACTCTCAAAGCTATTCTAAGTAACATAATTATGTAATTTTTTAAATAACAAATTAAAATTAAGATTATGAGACCATTAAAAAAAAATTAATAAATAATTTATATTTTAAATGTGCATCACCTACCTAAAATAACTGGATCCAAAGAAAGTATGTCAGGATCAAAAACTATATCTGGTGTTTTGGTTTCTCCAATAAATAGAAAGGCTTGTTCAGTAATATAATCTGGAATTTCCAAATGCCAAAGGCTTTGGTAAACTCCATAGTCTTGAGGATTAAATATCATTTCCAACTATAAAGAAATAAAATTTCATAAATCACACGCTTCAACGACAAGAAAAATTAATTTAAAAAATCGGACAGAGTTAAGTACTGAAACTTGGGACTATTTGGACACACCAAAAAAGATTTTGATCGGCAGGAAAGTAAAAAATTATGAAAATATAAACATGATTCATTAATTCTAGAAAACATAACACCAATAGGTCCTGAGAAACTTTCCCATGTTTCCACTATTTTTTTTTTTTTTCAGTTTGGGTCCAATTAGTTTCCTAGGGTCCAAGTTACACTACATATATTCCTCTATATGCCGAGTCAAAGTGGCTCTTTCCCTCTTCCCGCTACTTTATACTTCCTTGGAAATTTCTTATACCAAACGATCAACTCCCAGCACATTTCCTATATCTACTGTCTCCTCCAGCCTAAACCTTTAGTCCACTCAATAAAAACGAGATACCGTGATTCTGACCTCCATATTCCATTCCATAGGACAAAAACCTATGAACGTTCCTTCTTAGCCCACTCCTTTGCCTACTGGAATTCTTTGCCACATAACATCCGTCATGCCTCTTCCCTGCTAACTTTCAAATACCTCCTTTTCCATTATCTTCTTACATCCCAAATAGATGATTCGCAACCATAAATTTCATTTTATGAACTGAATTTGTGAGAAGTAAATGGTGGTGCCTATTGTTTAAGTTTTAACATAAAACAGCAATGATCTTTGTCACCCAGTTTGACTATTATTCTTACTATTTATTTGTTTTTCTCTTCGCCACAGATTGTGCTTTTTCTTTCGGGTATATATGTTTATATTATATACTTTTTGTAAACATTTGTAAACATAGTTCCTTTTTTTCCATTACACAACAAGTAATCCTGAGATTTTATTTTATCTTAGTGTTTGCATATTATTATATAAATCACTGTAGATATTATTACATTTTGTATTAAGTTATTTTTCTATTAGACAGCCTAGTATCTATAAATTGTGTAGTTATGTATATATGGATATGTAATTTCTTTTCTTTTTTTCCATCACAATAATAAGTAATTTTGAGATTTTATGTTCATTTATATATATATATATATATATATATATATTTTTTGTTTATTTTTTAGTGGTTAGATACTACTTTTTAAATAATGTATATAATGTTAGAATGTTTATAAGTTAGTCTTTGGCCAGATTTGTATTTTATTTTTGTAGTAATTCATCATTGTTATTCTAAGAGGACTTAGTCCCAGAATAAAGTTCAATTTTCTATTCTATATTCTTATATATAAAGCTAAAAAGTTTGTTTTTTTATTTACATCACTTTAGTACAGTTTTAACTCTATAGCAAGGGAGTTGGATTTAATGCATTATACATTTCAACCGTACACCTCATATTATAATCTTATTATCTTATATCTTATTATAATATAAATAGTAACATTTACTGTAACAACAGACATTAATAATCAAAATATTATAGTAGATGGCCTCTATCTACTCCTTTATGTGATATTGAGTGAGGGAATGAGAAGGAATGTAGGGTGGCACTATAAATTGGACTCAATTGCGCAGTGGACAAGTTGTTGAGTGAAAAGTACCAAATAATTGGTACAGCAGAACAAAGAAAGGAAGAAGCTTGGAAAAGTGTCCGGCAGGTGGCAGCAGCTGGAGGGGACACTGGAAGGACAAAGACTTCACTCGAGGCAAGGACATGAAGACAGAAGTACATGACGGCAGGAGAGAAGTCCACTCCACTGAAGATTAAGAAGATCAAGCCTACAGTTATAAGACTTTGATAGATTCATTACAGTTGTTAAAATAAATTATTTTGTTATACAGTAACTATGAGCTCTTAGCTGTGGAGAATAATTTATATAAAGAAAAATGTGTCCAGCTACAGAACGTTCTCACAAAATCATATCTATACAAGAGTGTTAAGAATATAAAGTAAGGGTGAATCATAGGAAAAAATAGTTCTAAAACATTTACCTTTAGTACAGATTGCTTTTCAAGATTACCAGAAACCTGGTGACAATAGAATCCAGTAGAAGAATTTTTGATTGTTGACACATTATTCTTATTTTTCCAATTATACGAAAATGAACAATTAGTTGCATTGTAAACATAGATTAGCCTATAAACAATTGAGAGTTAAATTAAATCATAAAAGTAAATTGAAAAAAAAACAATAAAAAATACAATTGTATAACAGAAAGAATATATTACTTATTGCGAATAAAAGACTTTGGTTCATATGTGGTAATTTTGATATATTTGACAGACGACTGAATGCTTAAAAGTTTGAATTCATCCTTATCAACTTCATTTATAAGTGCAATCTGAACAGGCGGTACATAACCGATTGTAGACAATGTAGTTCGAGGAAAATCCAGCAGCTTGCCGTCCATAATAATTCTAGAAAAAAAGGTTGATTCAAAGCTAAAGCTTTGAACTTCTTACTATAAATTAAATGTTTAGCAATGACTACACTAGATTTAGACAGTTTTTTTGGTACCTCACATTTGCAGAATAAACACCAGGCTTTGGTGGACAGAAAGTGAATTTCGCTTTAGTAATAGATTTAGCCAACAACATTTCTTGAATGAGTAGAGGACAAAATACATCGTTTAAGCAAACATTATCTATAAAATTAATTCAGTCAATTTTAATTAATACTGAAAATTCAGTAATTCTAGATATATTAAGTAACATTAGATTAAAAATTAGGCAACGGAAATAATTTATTCTTTCTCTTTTAATGAATAACCTTTTCATGTGATGAAATGAAAGGAGAGAGCTAATGTACCACCTCTGTAATACATCGAACCATCTATTTCTTTAATATACCAAGAAATACTAATCAAATGTCTTTGTAATATATTTAGACCTAGAGTTTAGAGCACTGGTTCGAATTTTATCTGTACAGTTGCATGTAATTTCAATTTTAATAATAATGCTTTATTGAATTATAATACAAAACTTTACAATGAAAAATACAAAACATTTTGCAGTATGGAAATCCATCTGCCGTTTAATACAAATGTTACAGGTACTTAACTAATAATTGTTGTCATTTCAAAGTTGTTTATTAAAAACATGGTATATAAAGACATAATAATAATAATCTAATATATTAATGAATAATTGTATTAGAATTAAAGAAAAAATTTTATTGCAATGAGAAATATAAATGTAGAATAATAAAAATAAGGGATAGTGATTGATTTATTTTTAAAGAACATTATTAAAGGAAGGCGAGACAAATTTACAAGAACATAAACAAAAATGCCTAAAATGAGATTAAACATAAATTTGATGAACCTTACTTATGTTGTATGGATCAAATAATAACGATGAGATTAAGACATTCATTTACAGAGGGAGCACATTAAGGAGAAAAATCAAAATTGTAAATGTATTTATACATGTAAGCACAATATGTAATTGTAATGTAATTACAGTAAGTTGCATGGAATTTAAATTTTAATTACTCAACATTCAATATTAATTTAATTAAGAGCCTCAATCACAATTATTGAGCACGTTGAAATTTATTTTGGATAACTTGGAATGAATTTTGACCTTTTCATTCTAGTTGGTTATATATTAGTATTTCACTAACGGTTGGCCAATAGTTAAAATCGGCTAATAACAGTTTACCGACAACTATTCCCAAATGATGGGACAACCAAAACCAGAATGGTTCCACGATGCGTGCTCATTGAGTCCTTTTTTAAATATTAGATCATCATCATTTTGAGTGAGGGTACATATTGTAGTAGATGGTCTCTAGTATTTACTCCTTTATGTGACATTGTAAATAACATATTAAAAGTTTAAATGTAAATAATTAGTTTTGGCGGGAATTGTGAATAGCCTTCCGCTTTTATACCGGGGAACTAGATTATTAGAGTGTAAATAACCTAGTCCCCCGACAAAGTGGAAGGAATATTTACAATTGCCGCCAAATAGGCTATTTACAATTAACTCTTAACAGGTTATTTACAATGTTTCATATTCTTAGGAGGACCTATTTCTCAAATATCAGACCATGCTCATAATTTGGAATGAGGGTTGTCTCACAACTATAAAGGAGAACCAACTGCATAAAGGTTTTGTAGAATTGGACCACGGTACACCAAAATAAGAGGTGGAGACAAAACTGTGCGAACTCTGTTCAATTGACCAATTAATGCCAAGAATACTTCCGAGATGTTCAAAATTGAATCTCTGATGGCAACATCGTTTGCATAAACTAGAAACAGAATTTGTTTATAAAATATTGTTTTATTGATCTGCATCTTTGCTTGCATCATTCATGAAAGTTTTATCATTAAAGAGTACCGGTAGTATAATTAGTCGGTATTTTAAAAACAAATCTTAAAACACTAAAAAAAACTAAATATTTGTGAATGCTCATACCAGGAAAAACATGATTCATATTGAAAAAGCGTATTTCATCAGCAGGATCATCACTTACTATGGTATCTATAGGCATTTTTACAAAACAGATGTTATCTAATAAATTATGCTTATAATCAATTTCCTTAAAACTTATATCTTCTAATTGAAATATAATATGGCAGCTTGCTTCAGATGTATTTTCTAAAAATAATACTTCTTCTGAATGCTGTAACAAAATAAATAAATAGAAAAAAAAAATAGCAAAATTATTCAAAAGATTAATCTATAGAATTGCCTGCCAGTTTTTGACCAATAAAATTCAAGGGAATTGTTTGGTCCATTTAAAATGTTGGGTTATAGAAGCACACACACATATATATATATATATATATATATATATATATATATATATATATATATATAAAATGTTGGGTTATAGAAGCACACACACATATATATATATATATATATATATATATATATATATATATAAAATGTTGGGTTATAGAAGCACACACACATATATATATATATATATATATATATATATATATATATATATATATATATATATATATATATATATATATATATGTATACATATACATATATATACATATGGGGGTTGGGGTAGCCGTACGGGCTAAGGCGCTTGCAATAGGTAATCAAAGTGAAGCAACGAACGTCAAGCGTGGTTAGTACTTGGATGAGTGACCATCCACCAGGGAAAGCTATGCTGCCCGAGTCTCCCCTCCCCCCGGTATGTGAGGCCTGTCAGTCTACTGGAGGCAACTTACACCAACCGGGTGTAGGACTGATGACCCTACCCCGTGTACTTAAATCGGGAACCAGGATGTTAGTAGCCCCTCTGAGTAGTGGCCCCCTTTTTTGTTTCATCATTACAAAGGCAGGGAAACTTCATATTCATGAGGGTTAAAAAAAAAAATGGGGAACAATATTGAAAATGTCTATTCGTGTTTTACATTTAAAACATCAAGGAAGAAATTTGGTTCTGTCTGCCAGTAGTGAAATATAAAAGGCATATCACCTACTACCATTCATCTGAGTACATAAAATTTTCAGAGATTGGCATGGTATCTGGATACTGGATTGGTTCCATATAATTCCATCTTTCGCTTCAATTTTTCCTTAAGAAGATTATATAGAAAGGTTGGAGAGAGTTATGAAAAGTGGGGGTTGACTATTAACTTCATGAAAACGGAGCACCTTGGCACTTCATCTGATGACACGCTAATTGAAAGAGGTATAAAATCTATAGAGAAATTTAAATACAATATTTAATAGAGAAGGTACATCCACCAATGATATTGACAGAAGAATTGGTGAAGGAAGAGAGGTCACAGCACTAATCAACAGTTTGCTTTGGAGCTCGAATATACAGCCCAGTACAAAGAGGCTAATATAGAATAGAATAGAAAATAATTTTATTCTGGGACGAAGTCCCTTCAGAATAACAAAAAAATACAGAAATTAAAATTTTACATCTGGCCAGATAAAAACAAACATAAAAAGTAAAGATAAAGATAAATCAGTAAAGAAACAAAAAAAAATATTAGTTATACATAATATATACAAAATAAAATAAAATAATCTATATACAAAACTCTCGAAACCATACTAAGATACTTAAAACTATGTACAATGGTAAAATATAAATAAACCTTTTAGAAAAAATACAAAAAAAAAAAAATAAATGTAAATTCTTCTTAACAGTAAAATCTGTTTTTCTGTTGAAAAAAATAAAATAAAATAAAAAATATGTAATTTTACATAAAAGGTTAGCTGCTATCTGACTGTTTTTGGAATAGGAGGGTTTTGAATGTAGATAGGGATAAAGAATGTCAGATTTTGATAGGAAGGGAATTCCAAAAATTAACAGAGCGAGCAATAAAGGAGTTTTGGAACGAGGCAGGTCTGTGAGAAGGAATGTAAAGGTCGGAAGGTCGAGATCTTGTGGAGAGGGAGTGGATTGAGGACTTGAATTGGAGAAGATTGTAGGCGTAGGAAGGACGATGATTGTTGATGATATGATAGAGGAATGTACCTAGGAAATATTGTCTTCGAATGGAGGGGAAGAGCCACTCTAACTCAGTGTAGTGGTGAGAGACATAGTAGTATCTCGGGGCACCAATTACAAATCTCACGCAACTGTTCATTAATCTTTTCAGTCTGTCGCGGAGCTTCACCGAGAGTCCATCATACACCACACAGCTGTAGTCAAAGTGGGGAAAGATGAGAGAGGAAACGAGGAGTCTATGCGTATGTTGAGGTAGGAGATGGCGGAAGCGATGGAATAGTTTGAGGGTAGAAATTGTCCGTCGGGAGATGTGAGAAATATGGTGATTCCAGGAGAGGGTTTGATCAATAAATAGTCCTAAATTTTTTACAGAGGAGTAGAATATACAAGGCTATATTTGAGTAATAATGACAAAATAACGACATATCCCTCGGAGACTTAGATCATCAATGCAAGACACCGAAACAGATTGTTAGCAGTAGAGATGGATTTTTGGAGAAGAGCAGCAAGAAACTCCAGAAGGGAAAGGATCAAAAATGAAAGAATTCTGGAAATGATGGAGGTAGAAAATTTTTTTTAGTAAATATTGAAAAGAAAAGGTTATGCTGGCTGGGACGTGTGGAAAGAATGATGCCTGAAAGATTGCTAAAGATGTGTATGGAGCTGGAAATAGAAGGGAGAAAAAAAAGGGAAGACCAAAGGTAAAATGGGAAGACGCAGTGGAAGAAAGCCTGGTCATGATCATGGCATCATAGAAGAAGAAGCCTTGGATAGAGAAGAATGGAAAAATATCTTAAAGAATATTTAGGTCAAGGACAACCACAGTAGTGGAAAAGTACTTAAAAACCAGCTTCTCCTCAAGATTTTATTCAATAATCAATAGAACTTGATTTATTGTACAATAGCCAAGCTAGGCTCTATTTGTATGGGGAACCCCCCCCCCCAAAACAAATAAAATATCTATCTATCTATCAATAGAACTTGAAACAGAGATAATAATGTAAACCAACAGAAATAATGAGGAGTTTTGCCTATGACCCAACTAGCAGACTTTTTTTTATGAAGATCCTGATTTTTTTTTCTTTGAGGTTCCTATTTACTTTTCATAAAAATAAATTTAAGAATACCTATCAGCACAGTATAAATAAAACATATCTCACCTGTTTTATAACAGTTGATCTGAAATTAGTTTCATCATCATGGTACAAAAAAAGGGAAGTTTCAACAAACCAGCATTTGGCAAGCAGATTAATTTTTTGATCTATTTTTTGAACACTAAAAAAAAAAAAAATTTTAAAAGCATATTTTTTATTAATTATTATTGTTGTATTAATCACAACAGGGATGACTGCATTTCAAGAATGGGGTTTGAGATTCTAGATTTCTTATAATAAAAAGAACGTTATTTGTGTAACACCTATAATTCTTATTTAAATCTTTAATCATATATATTAGTTTAAATAAAAGAAATTTGTCAATAGCAACAGCAGTTACAAATTTATAGTAGTTTCTCAGGAGAGTGTTTAATATAAAGTAATAAAAACTGAGACCGCCACCCTGGACCATCTACTTTACTTTATAAATAAAATAAAATACAGTTATACTATTTGGAGCATCAACATTCCTAGGAATGTTGATGCTCCAGATAGTATAACTGTATTTTATTTATACATAAATTTCAAAACATGACAAAGGAGCATATCAGACTTCAGTTATGAATCACTATGAAAATATGGGATTTTAACTTTTGAAGATGGGAATAATTTTAACGAAACGTCAACATGTAAATCAACAAATAAACCAATTGTTATATATTATTGTTTGAACCCACTTCACTTGGCTTATTCTGTGACAATTTGGGGCAAAAAAAAAAATTATTTTTGGATTGCTATGAAAATTCATATTTGAAGGTTTTTTCAGGTGCGAAAAACCAGTCTCAATTTGGTTTCTCCTGAAAAAAATATTCGAACCCACTTGTTTGCTTCTTCGATCAATATGTCAAATATAAATCAAAAAATACAATCAGAATATCTTACCAGACATGATTATTTTTCGATGATTTTTTTTTTTTTAAGCTTTCAAATAATCATAGGTTTAATGGACCAAAAATTGTTTACTCTTTTAGTAATTCGCAAATAAAATTCTGAATACATCATTACTTTTCTTTTTTAGCCTATTTTCAGGGAATTATGGAGTATATAAATTAAAAGAAGACTTAAGGCAAGTCTCATTAAAATCATTACAGCCGTTTTGGTATTTTAGTTTATAGTGAGTCATGTTTTTATATCACTATTTTCGAAAGGAAGGTATGGCCTATTTCCAGGATATTGAAATGTATATAAAAAAACTTCTGAATTTGATTGCAATATTGTATCAAAATTTCAAAGCAACCAGTGAAGAACCTTCTGAAATTAGCAGTTTCGAACCAAGGTCAGTAAAACTACCAGGTTCGCTCACTCAGAAATGCGTGGTGGGGGAACTTGGAACGTGACGTAAGGAATAGACTGTCTGACCTACCTATTACATTTTCAAGTCTATCAATCAAGGCTTATTTCAACATTATTGTGCTTTTTTTTTGGTTTTCTAGTTTAATTTATTGAGAAGAATACTTTTCTGTGTTTTTGACGTTTGATTGAAGATGATTTCAAGCAGATAAATAAATAAATACGGCTATCAATCTAGAATAAAATGTTATGAAAATTACAGGCCAGACCTGAAACGAAATTGACATTAAGATTATTTTTAAATTCTTTATTCCAAATCTCTGTAAATAATATAAAAATATATTACATAAATAGAAAAAACTAATATTTATATATATTTAGAGAACATTTTAGCACAATGTTTTTGTAATTTTTTTTGTAGGTCTCATGGGTATTTCTTTTAATATTATAACGATATTATAATAATATTATAAGGGTGAAGATCTTTGTCAGGATTTGCAGCAAAAATTTCTTTAAATAAATAAATTTAATTAAAAAAATAAACAAATTTTACTGCAAATCCTGATAATTTATTTTCACCTTATAATCTTAACAGTCAACTACTTATCCGTCACTAAAATAATATTATAACAAGTATTTTTTTTTTTTTACTTTTAATAACATGTTACAGTGAATTTGTTTGTTCTTATTAGTGTTTCTTGTATTTTTCATAATAATATAAATATTAATAGAATCCTATAGAATTTCACGTACAAAATGCGCAGTTTCATCTTGCAACAATAATATAATTGACACAAAAAAGATGGGAAGGAAAATTTCATTTCATACTTTTCCAAAGGACGCTCGAAGAAAAGATTGGATTTTAAAATGTAAATGTAAAAATATTGTAAAAAAAATTTACTATTTTTTTTCTTAGGAAACAAAATGTAGAAATTAATGAAGAAAGCCTTTCTTTCAGCAAAGGGTATTTAATAGAATCAAATTTTTAAATACCCAATGATTTTTACAACAATTAAGAAAACATAACATCAAAGCCAAAAAAAATTGAGAAAAATCACTACATAAGATTACTTATGACATAAAAATGTAATATTTACAAAAATTCACGGAAAGAAAACATTTCTTTAATGTTAGATTAAATACTTTTTTTTTTTTTTAATATTTCTATTATTTTATATTATGCTCTGTATTTATTTGAAATATTTAAAAAGTAGTATTGTGGTACTTTGCAAAAAATCATACAACAACTTGTTAAATTACATTTTATTTGCTTCAGAATAAACCAAATATCAAATCAACCTTTCTCTCACCTTTCAAATTTATTAAAATTAATAAGTTATTTGGCAATACCGTATTGATTTAATGTAAAAAAGTAAATAATAATCTTAAAATGTCCAGAAACAAAGGCCGGAGGGGTAAACTCAGTCTTTTGGCTACGTCAGAGCTCAATTCCTCGCCGCCATTTTCCCTCTGAGTGAGCGAACATGGTAGTTTTACTGACCTTGGTTTTTGAACAAGCTAACATTTACATTTTTATTTATATGCACCGTTTCCGTAATATCTTTCTTGATAACACTAAAGCTCGTCAATAGCTACAAAACAAAAAAAGAAGATCGGCTGAGAAAGAGGAGAAAAAAAGGACTGAACTGTTTTATCTTTGCCTCTTTATGAAATGATTTTGAATTCATATCTTTTTGTAATAGGTATGTAACAATGTTTGTTGTATCGATGTCTAACCCCAGCCCTGAAACTTAGGCCAGAACCTTGGGACAAAATAAAATAATTTATTTTTATTCATATTTCTCACTGGTGAAAGTAACCCCCAACTAACTTGACAACCATGTTATTTACGGTCAAATATTTTTTATTGGTATTGTAAAATGTTAACATACCAAAATAGTCAAGGAAGTAAACTATTGAATGAAACTGATTAACAATTAAATACAAATGTAATCATTACGTACGTAATTGTATTTGTTTCAATATTCTGCACTATTTTGACCGTTTTCTGATTTCTACGAGCAGAATGCATCGTCATGTTGCTAGGAGCACTAAGCACCGTCTCATCACTCTTTTTAAGTTGAATTTTCTTTTGATCGATATTCCATAATATTGTTGTTTGAGGGGATATACGTCCAACAACAGTCATCTTTGTCAAAAATAATGTTCCTTCTTTCTTTGGATAAAAAACAAAACAAAAATAAATAATGATGCTACATATAATAATAAATAAGATGAACTTATAACAATCCTCCTTACTTCGATAGGTAAATGTTCACCAGTGTCTAGGATAGATTCGATCTTGACACTACTATGGGGAGTTATGTATCCATTGTTAGGAGAAAAGGAAACCAAATCAAAATTTGAAAATTTAAACAACCATGTGTACTCAGATTGATTACAAATGGAAAATATGACTTTTTTATTCAAGTCATTTCCACAAAGGCCAAAGTTGATGTTATAGTTCGAAGAGATTTTCTGAAAATGAATTATTTAATTTTAATATAAATTATATTAACTAATCTACTAATCAGGTACGTAAAAGAACTTTCAATTTATATGAGTTGTTGAACATTAGGTTATAACTAGAGACTGGATTTCCATGTTATTGCACATTTTATCCGCTTATGTGTAAAAACTCTGAACCCGAATATCTATCCGTTTCAGGACCTGAACAATAACATATTTAAACTTTATATAGCACGAAATTGTGCCGTTTTGCCATTTTTTGCTTAAATTGCACAATTTTTATTTTTGTTGCATTAAATTGCACGTTTTTGTCATTTTGTGTTAGATTAAATGATTTATAAATATAAATATATATGTGTGAGTAATTATTTACTTTTTTATTTCACCATATTACAGGTATCTTTATTTTACCATATTATAGTAGTATGGTCGACTCTCGGGAGAACTCGAAGCCAAACTTAAACGTTTAATGAATTGATCAATCCGCTTAATCTTCGGGATCTCAAGGGATACGCATATCACCCAGTTCTACACCAAGTTTAAGTGGCTTTATCCGTCCTACCGCCATCAATATTTTCTGGCTACCTTCCTATACCGAGCCATTACAACACGGCAACCTGCCTATATTCTATAGATCCTAAAATTCAAACGCTCCTTTCAATCCCGTCCCACCAGATCCTGTGCGTCTGACCTCTATCCTTCCCCTCACCGAACTGCTGCATTTGATAAATCCTTTTTAATACAAGTTGTCTCCCTCTGGAACTCTATACCTTCAGATATTCGACACGCAAAATCGATATCCTCATTCAAATCTCTCCTCTTCGAACACCTACTCCATTCCCAATCCGATTGAGCACGAAATGCACTTGAAAACCTCAAAGTACATCCAGGTACTCTGATGTTTTTGTAATTCATCGATATTTCGTTCACTTAATTAATTTCTTTGTATATTTTATATTGATACGTATTTATATCTTTTCATCATTTATAACTTTATCGTACTCCGAATCAACCTGTAAATATTAAATAGTATTTCATGGACACACCAAAATATTGATATATATGCTGTATTTGTGACTTGTTCTAAAGGGACACTAGTCCCAGAATAATAAAATTATTTTCATTTCATTTCATATTGTCCATTTTAAATTTATAATTTTAGAAAGAAAAATATGAGAAAGATAAATTATTGTGACTGGCAAAGATTTGACTTTAAAGTGACAAAAATACGATGTAAACACAAGTGCAGACTGACTATTATTGGAATAGAACATGCCTGAAGAAATTAAAATAAAAACAACTGCATGTCTTGTTTTGACTTGAATTCTCACTTTTTCTTAAGTCTTTCAGTATCAGTTTCGGCTTTAAAGTGAATCGTAGACTACCAAGGTTTCAGCATCAATTATATCCGATTTAACATTCATAAAGACAAATTTGTCACTTAAGAAACAAATTGAAATTATAGAAACTGTAGGAGAAAATATTTAAGAAATCAACAGGAATAGGAAAAAAATTAAGTTAAATTTCTTTATTGAGTATTATAACAATCTGTCTCTTGGACATTGGTTATAGTGAGGTAGGATGACATACACACTATATGTACAAAAAAAATAAAATAAATAGAAACAAAATAATAATCAAAAGTTGAAAAAAATTAACCTCAAAATTTTACTCCGTAAAAGAAAAAAATCTGGTGTGCGCATCACATGACTTTCACTTACCACCCTCTTAGCAGAAATAAGTATTTTCAGACAAAGGGGAAGTGAAAGTAAAAATTATTGGCAATATATGGAATGATCTTTGATCAAACGCTTTCTAAGTATTTCCTGGCATCCTTCCTCTTTCAGGTCATCCAATCTCACCGTCCTTCATACATCTCCAAGCTCCTTGAATTTAAATCTTCTGTTTGTTCCCGCAATACTCGTTCCCGGTCTTCTGATTTATACATAAGCGCCCACCGAACTGCTGCTTTCGACAGATCTTTCATTATCCGCTCCTCATCCCTATGGAACTCCATCCCTCCCGACATCCATCAATCCAAATCTCATACTACCTTTAAAACCCGCCTGTTCAATCATTTCTTATCCATCCAGTCCCCATGAAATTGTAAATAGTACTATAAATTATCAGATTGTTCCTCATTATTCTTACTTTATGTTTATTTTCAATTTTTCATTTTTTATATTATTAAATGATTTAAATTAGAAAGTAACTTATAATTTTTTTTATTATTTTTTTTTAACTTGACTATTCACTTACACTATATTTTTGTTTATGTATCTCTGAGGCTCCTTAACCCACATTTTTGTCATTCTGTATTATTCTAAAGGGACTCGTTCTAGAATAAATAAAGAATTATTATTATTATTATTATATTTATTTACAATTCATTGTGGGTATTTTTATTTGTTTAAATACTCTTATATATACAAATTTTAATTTTTAGATCACTGTATTATATGCAATTAAATATTAAATAAAACCAACGAATGCATTTATGAAAATCGCATATGTATTATTATTATTTTTGATTGACTTATAGCACCGCGTCCCTTGAAGGATCTATTGTGCGTCATGATGTTGTTCGTTTTATTCTTTAAACGTTCTATTTGTCACTTCCGTGTATATTAACAGGCTTGTTGGATTGACTGTATATTAGCTACTGGGGCAATCCACCCGTTTTTCTCCAAATAGCTCCAGTCTAAGCCTTGAAAATCTATCACATCGACAGATGATGTGAAAGGCTGTTTCATTCTCCTCCTGACAGAATCTGCATAGTGGATTCGTCGTCACTCGGATATTGAACATGTGGTAGTTTAACTTATAGTGGCCTGTGTAGATCGCTGTAAGCTTTTTAAGAACTGCTCTTACCATACTCAGTAGCAGTTTACTTCTTTTATCACATGGACCTTTAAGGAACAGCTTCGAATGTCCTTTCTTCTCAGTCCAGTGTTGTTTAAATATGTTACCATAAATCTCCCTAATCCTACTTTTTGCAGTACAAGACTGATTCCGCAGACAAGTTCAGGAGTTCTGGGAATAGTATCTGGACCTAACCCGGCTAGTTTTTCTGCTTCTTCGTTGCCTAGAATGCCTGAGTGACAAGGCACCCACTGTATTGCAACTCTGTTAAGCTCAGTTAGATTGTTAATTACTATATTGCATTCTTTAACAACCTTTCGAGTGTACATAATAATTGGTTAGAGCACTTATTGCTGCCTGACTGTCAGTATAGATTGTAATATTTTTCCCAGTCACATTGCTACGCAGTAGGTTTTGAACGCAATGGCAAATTGCTATTATCTCGTATTGAAATACCGAAGCGTATTTGACAAGAGATACTGAATCCTTTTCTTTTTTATCTTTACGATAGATGCTTACTCCTGAGCCATAGGCTGTTAGAGAGCCATCTGTATAACAATTGAGACCATTTTTTGGTTTGTGTTGTCTGCTGATTTCTATCTCGACCCCATATTTGAAGGTCCAGTTACTCACGGATTAGGGTATCGGAGTGAAATGATGTAGAAGAACTTGAACGATTAAAGCTAGATAGATAGATAGATAGTTTATTTTATTTGTCTAAGGAAATTCCTGTACAAATAAATATAATGGTATAATTAACAATGTGATTTTGAGTCTAGTATTGCATTCAAACATAACGTTAATAATGTGCACAGCATTAAGTATGACTAATATAATATAATATAATAACAGATTAGTAAACGATATATATATATATATACATAACAATTAGTAAAACATTTTTTATTTTTTTTTTTATTTATTATTATTATTTTTTTTTTTAAATATTCGAGAGGTATAAGACAAATGACAGTATAAATAAGCATTAATATATGTTATATGATTAACTTTACCACTTAACAGTTCAATGAACAGCCCTGTATGAAATAATACAGTTGGTTTATTTTTTTCGTAGTGTCTATTTTCAGTATCTCCTCCACACTAGCATCTTCTCTGGATTCAGTGATAAATGTCTTCAAGTACTTATTTCTTGGCTCGTTGAACTTGATACATTGGATCAGAAAATGAGTTACCGGGTCAGTTACAAGGCAGTTGCATGCACCACATACCTCACTGGATTTAATAATCAAAGTAGCATCTTTTAAGTATATTTTCATAAAATCTTTACTTGCTACTCTGAGACGACTAACGGCTCTTAATTTGTTTAAATTCAAAGCCCTGAACTGAAGATAATCCTCTGGTCTGGTAACATTAAAGGAGCAGATTTTTCTATATCTTGGGTTTGATTTAGAGTTTAACACTCTATCGATGTCCTTGGATGAGTGATGGTTTCTTATTTTTTCCATGATTTCATCTTTGAACCTCATCAGACCTTGAGAGAAAACACAAGAAAACATCCCCTGACATCCCAGTTCCGCCACAATCATCTTTACTTGGGTAACCCAGTTATAAGTTGGATCAGGTTTTCCAATGGATGAGTCTAGAGCTCTAAGCCTATTAAAGCATTGTCTAGGTAGTCTTTTGTCACTCATTAAGCTTAGCTTTGTCCAATAGTTGATCACTTTTTTCAACACTTCAACACTTAATGGAGATCTCCCACTTTCAAGGCGAACCACATAGTTCGGTGTATTTCTTGGCCAATGGAGCAATGATTTGATGAATCGAACTTGCGTCCTCTCCAAAACCTCCAGGTATCTCGTCCCCCAGATCTCTGCAGCATAGAGCAGTGTTGACGAGACCATCGAGTCAAAGAGGCTGGTTTTTGTCTCCCAAGAGTCGCTTTTCCCATTTCTTAGGTTTGCCATCACTTTGGTCACTGCAACAGATGATCTATGTAAGAAATGCTCAGCGGCTCTCTCGAATTTTCCAGAAGAAGAAAAGGGTACACCCAGATATGTATACTCCAAACTTGTGTCTCGCCAAGCCAAAGTCTTAAGTTTCTTCATCTTTGGAGATTTATGGAACACCAACACCTTAGACTTAGATGGATTTAGGGTCAAAGATTTGCTTTTACAGTATTCGCTCAGTATATTGATGTTTCTTTGTGCACCATGCCACGAATTACTGAGGAGCACAATATCATCCGCTAACAGAAGCATAACTACTTCATGGTTGTGGTCTATAGTAATACCAACAGCTCCTCGGTCACGGAAGTACTCAACTATATCCGACACAAACAGGATAAACAATGCAGGACTAAGACTGTCCCCCTGAAGCAGGCCCAGACTGATACCAATCTCTTCTGACAGATCATGTTTCAACTTTATCCGCATCGATGAAGCATCATATAGTTTCTTGAGAAGCCTAATTAGTTTTCCCCCCATTCTAAGAGAAAAAAGCCTTTCCCACAACAAATTTTGGTTGATAGAGTCTAAGGCCTTCCTAAGGTCGACAAACACTGCGTAAACATAGCTGCCCTTTGACCTCGAATTAATGTTGACAACTGACATTAATGTGAATATGTGATCAATGCATCCCCTGCCCGTTCTAAAACCAGCCTGTTCCTCTGGTATCAATTTTTCTAATTCAGCCCATTTCATGATTCTGTTCCTTAGAATGCTGGTGAATAACTTTGCTAGAGTATTAAGTAAGGATATGCCTCTGTAGTTGTTCGGATCCTTTTTATCACCTCTCTTATACAGAAGATGCAAGTTAGATTCTGCCCACATTCCTGGAATTTGTTCAGAATTCAATACGTTATTAAATAAATTTAATATATAGTGCTCCCAAGAGGGGTTGAGACATTTAACAACTTCATAAGTTATATTATCAGGTCCTGGAGATTTATGTTTTTTACAGGTACTTATGCTTTGTTGCAGTTCTTCCAATGATATATTGATATCCAGGAGTGGATGAGTTACAGAGAAAAAGTATGTTTCATGTATCGTTTTTTGGCCGTATAGATTCGTGTAATATTGAAACCAATCGTTCAGACTTATTTCGTTATTTTGATTGTGAAATGGTCTAAACATATTCACCGTCTTCCAAAACTCTCCACTGTTTTTTACAGTTCTCAAATTTGTAATTATTGATGCTCTAAACTCCATTTTTTTCCTTTTTATTAGTTTTCTGTATTCATCTCGGGCTTGAAGGTAGTCTCTGATAAATCCTGTCAATAAACTGTTCTTTTGCATTATTCTTTGCAACTTCTTGAGATTTCGTTTACCTCTCCTGCATTCCTGATCAAACCATTTGTGCTTAGGTTGCGAAGTGGTATTCGCGGTCATCTTCATCATAAATATCAAAGCTGACTCCAACAAGTTCTCCTGCATTGCCTGTTTAAAGTTATCATACAGCTGGTTCACATCTTCAGAATAGAAATAAATTTTTTCAGAGTTGGAAATATTTTCACAAAATAAATTAATTTTTTCTTCATCCCACGGTGAATAGTTGGTAACTAAGTATACTATTGGCGAAGCTATTCTGTTCATAGGAGGACTTTGTGCTCTAATGGTCTTCAAGGAGGTAATACAAGCCATGTGATCCAAAAGCCCTGATATGCTAACGACTTCCATGTCTATAAATCTGTCCAGACAATTTTCATTTATACCAGATCGATCACCGATCTCCCCTTGGTTGTAACGAAAGTATATTTTCCTGGTCTATCCGAAACACTACGGCCATTGCATATTATCATCCCCAAAGACTCCCAGAGTTTCTACCAGAATTTTTCCTCGCAAGTTCACATGTTTGTGATATGATGATCTTTTTTTGTTAAGTTGTGAGCCCAACAAAAATTCTTTCTCTAAGTCATTTAAACTTCCCACGTGTCCATTAAAATCACCGGTTAAGATAATGCGACTATGTGGATAGTAAGACATTATGCGAGTCATGAAATTATGAAGTTCATCCATGCTAGAAACAATATCATTATTTGGAGGGAGATAGATATTTCCCAATGTTAAAAACATGTTATTTAATTTTATATTAAAAAAAATCCAAAAGCGGTTGATTTCCAAGACGGTAACTTCGTGAGCTAGGCTGTTATGAATCAGTATTGCCAATCCCCCACTTCCTCTGCCAGTTATATGTGTTTTTACGGCATAAGAATAGTAAGCAACGTAATCAGTGAGCCAGGACGGTACGAAAAATTCATTAAGTATCCAGGTCTCTACCAAACAGATAATTTTATTTTCTTTGATTATATTTGATTCTATACTTGGATTTACCAAATTTTTGTAGCCATTGATGTTACAGAACAATATTTTTAATAACTCTTCGTATAAATGGTTTGCAGTTAAATTCGCCGGCCTTTCAGCTTTAACATTTATTATTATTTTAGATGACAACGAATTATCATAAGCAAAAGGTCAAGTGGAGGTGTGATCCTTCGATGAGCTTCTGAACTTATGAACTACTCACCCAATTTTTCCTCCATTTTTTTTCTTTTT
The DNA here is from genome assembly GCA_928085145.1 of Nezara viridula. Classification (NCBI taxonomy): domain Eukaryota; kingdom Metazoa; phylum Arthropoda; class Insecta; order Hemiptera; family Pentatomidae; genus Nezara; species Nezara viridula. The sequence continues at coordinate 7,582,987 of OV725080.1, read as the reverse complement.
GCTGCTTGAGAGGGTTCCAACTCTTGCTGGTCATTATTGAAGTTCTCTAACAGTGCTTCTACTTCATTGAGTGCGTATAAAGTCCCTCTTATTTTAAAAAGACCTTTTTTGTAGGACGCCTTAGGATCAATAACCTTTAATTTGTTTATGTAACTGAAAATCTTTTTTCCCTGTTCTCTTTCTTCGGGGGTTTTGTCATGGCTCACATAATTTTTTTTTGATTTTAGAGCATCTCTATTTTTAAATATTTCGTATTTTATGGAGTTGTTATTTAATGACAATAATATGGGGCCCTTTCCTATTCTGAAGCAGTTGTTTACAGCATATTCTGGTAGTGCAATATTGACAGTTTTTAAGGAATTATTTGTCTTTTTAGATATATAATTTCTCTTTCTAATAGAGTATTTTTTTCCTCTAAACGGAAACAATGTTTTTTTAATGTATCTAACTCCTCAATTACCTCGGCCATTAGTTTATTATTCTTTTCCAGATTTGTATTTATTTCTTTAACAGCCTGCATAATCTTGTCGTTAGTACAAACCATTTTTTAAGGATATATTTCACGAAATAGGACGATATTAATTAAAATGTTAATAGTTTTAACGGGAAGTATTCAAATAAATGTTTTTTTAAATTTTAATTGAACACGCAAATGCAGTGTTCTTCAAATCAACTCCGACTAAGGGCCAGTGAGGTACTGAAGTTCAAGGCCCGGATAGATAAGAAAAGGGCAGAGCTTCCCCCACCCAGACAATCCTGTTACAGACCTGCCTAATTTGCCTATTAAAATGTAAAATAATTTTTACCTTATTTGGTACTATCGGCTCGTGTGATACTCAGTAAATTTTAACAGTTTGTTCTTTAATAGTAGTTGATCACTATTGCACAGATTCATTCACCAAAATTAACTACAGCACTTTTTTTAAACTGTATAGCACGGAGACGATGTGAACACAACCACTACAGTGACTAGACTGGAACGATTAAAGCTATGAAGGATAATTATATATTATATAATTTGTATGTCCAAAAAAAAAAGGCTTGATGAGTATGCGTTGTATCGAGCAGCCCTATATAGTAGGGCAGCACTGCTTTAAATAAAGTATTTCTCTCTCAGACCAATTGATTTCAGATGTTTAATTTTGATTGAAAGTGAGTAAAAAGGGTTTAATAAATTAATATTGAACAATTAAAAGGCAAGCTAATCTAGTTCTACTAGTGCAGGGAAAAGAAAATGGCTGCTCTGTAGTTTCCCAAGATGGAAAATCCCAAAGAGGAGAGGGAAAAAGCTTTTGGTTTAGGCAAACAGTTGTGTGACTGCAGTGAAGAGAGGGTAGGAGAAGATATCCCCTCCTGGCTCGAGTGGGTAAAACCCAGTAATAGTTTTACCATCTTAGAAGATCTTGTTTGGCGGGGAGAATAGTTGTTTGGAATTGCAAGAGAGAGGATTTCCCAGAGAGCTTGAGTTGAGTGGAAGAATAGTATTACCATTTTGGGATATGTGTTTGGCAGAACATAAGAAAATGTGTGAAGACAAATGAGTTCAGTGCCCACAAAGGAAGAAACATTGTACATAGAAAAAAAGTTAGCTTGTCAATTCATACTTGATTTTATTTTAAAATCAATGTTTAATTTTAATATAAATAGTGTAAATAATAATAGTTTGTCTGAGTTGATCTAATTGTCAGTAACCCATACCAGAGATAAATAAATATATCAATACTTATTTATTTATTTAACAACCTCAAATTTCTTTTGGAAGTATCCTAAGGGTATAAAGTGATCCTCTGAGGTTATATTATTATTATTATTTTAAAATATAAGAGAGATGTTACAATATGTACATACATAATTTTAATAGTCCACATTATAATAAAAACATTATCTATAATCGAGTTGAAATTTACAATGTTATACATTTCACAATTCGTTTCTGAAAAATTGTTTCTCCTATCCCCTAGTACGTCTTTTAATTGAGAAAAAGAGGGTTGGATCCGGAGGTTTCGAAACCCCTTATTTAGACAACAGAAGATCGACAACAGCCAGTGAGTCCAATTAATTTTAAGTGTATTAACACATTTCAAAATTTCACATGCCGTAGTTTTCACTTTATAAATGTTGCATAAATGAGGAAAATTCCACATACAGTGTGATCATGTGAGCTGTATCCAGAGATCTCTATACATGTAACCTCTATACCAGAGATCCACAACCTAAAGCTCGTGGGGACTACGGTGCCCGTATGACTTCACTCATGTCTGCGAGCAAACTTGTGCCCGCATTAGTCTAACGTAACCTTAATCGGTGATTCCCTTATTAACAATTTTGCTGAAGATCGATAATTTTTAATAAAATGTTGAATATTTATTTTAATAAATATCCAATAATTAATTGAAAATATGAGCAATTACTTTTAAAACAGTAATTTATGTTATATTTTTTTTTGTTTTCAATCATCATTATTGTTTTACGCGGCAGATAGACAAGTTTTCAATTCAAATAATATTTTACAACTTTTTTCTTAAATGTATGTATTTTAATATACACCTTTATTGTTGAACAATTAAAAGGCAAGCTAATCTAGTTCTACTAGTGCAGGGAAAAGAAAATGGCTACTCTGTGATTTTCCAAGAAGGAAAATCACAAAGAGGAGAGGGACAAAGATTTTTGTTTTGGTAAGCAGTTGTTGTGTGCAAGCAGTGAAGAGAGGGTAGGAGAAGTGATCCTGGCTCAAGTGGGAAAAACCCAGTAATAGTGTTACCAATTTGAAAGAGTTGTTTGGCCGAACTTTGTAAAGTGTTTGAAGGCGAATGAGGTCAAGTGTCACAAAGGAAGGAACATGTAATATAGAAAAAGGTTAGCTTGCCATTCCATATTTGACTTTATTTTTAAACCAGTGTTTAATTTTAATATAAATAGTGTAAATAATAATAGTTTGTCTTATAATTTTGTTTATTATTTAATAACCTCTTATTTATTTAGGAAGTATCCAAATGGTATAAAGTGGTCCACCACGAGGTTATATTATTATTATTATTTGTAAAACATAAGAGGTATGTTACAATATATTTAAAAATCTAACAAGATTTTATAAATACAAAACTATTGATAGCACTGCATTAAATCTCTTTTACACCTAATAATTATCCATACCACTTCTAATAAACTTTTAATTTTAATATCATAATATGTTAATCTAATATAAGAAAACTATAGAAATATGTTTCATTAGTTTTAGAAATAATAAAGATGTCTATCTGTTATTAAATCTAAATTTTAGAAACTGACTTTGTTCCTGTCATGTTTTGTTCATTATGGTTGTCACTTCAATAAATTTGTTTGCTTTTACCTAACTAATGTCTGTTTTTCAAAGTAACTAAAAAGCTATAAGTTAGAAGTAATGGCTCTAAAAAATTATTTGGGGGAAATACGCTACATTAAATAAGTTCAAAAGTTATATACAGCATTACATCTTTGTCTTAGATCTATATTTTTTATTTTATTTTCTTCTTCCTTTGCCTCTCAACAATACAGATTTTTTTATAGTAGTTGATACTTCTACCACCTATTCTTACCACGTCTTAGGCTTACAAAAAAAAATTAACCGAAAATATAATGCTCATAGAACAAAAATTAAGCTTTTTTTTTTGTCCTCTAAAAACTTTTAGTTTTTGTCCTTGCAGGCTTTTGCAGTTTGGCTGTCGATTTATTTCTTTTCATTGATACCCTTTATATTTTCTTTTAAAATATTATAAAGAGTAATAGATAGTGTAATAACATCTCATAAAGTTTAATTAAGAAATAAACAGAAACAAAAATCTTACACGTACCACAATACTTGATGAAAGATTTCCTTTTGATTTTCGTTCTTGAAAATAATTTATAAAAGTCAAACCATCTAATGAAATATCTACAATGGCAGCATCGCCAGTGATTTTAACTTTCTCTTTTGTATAAGGATTAAGAACGGTATGAGCAGCTAGGATTACAATATAAGTACCAATTGTGTCAGGAGTTAGGGTACATCCGAAAACAGCTGTCTCTTTTGGTTGCAAATATAATGTCACAGATTGTGTATCTGAAATTGGAAATGATGAAAATAGTAAAATTATATAAAAAATTAGTGATAACTATAATACCTCACATATCAATAAGTAATACTAGTTTACACATGAGAATAATTCACCTACTATATTGGTCAGTGAACAATTGATAATATTAGTCCATGGCACAGACCCCTTTTTATCAAATTATTAACATCCGTCTGAAACTTCGTTAATAGTTCCATCTTATTGTAACCTACAACTATTTTATTTACGAAAACTCTTGGAATTAGGGCGTTTTCCATCTGGCAAACTTTGTCTATTTAACTAGGTACTAAAAACTTGTAAATACTCATTTGCTTTCTACTTGGATCATAATATAATTTTATCACAAAATTGATAAAAAAAGGTGGCCTAAAAAATATTGAGCCATTTGTCCTATATAGCCTCGTTATTTTGAAAATTTGGGGATGCAGGTAACGCCGAACAGCTTAATATTTTTGAACGCCACCATTTTTTTTTTTTTCGATTTTGTGATAAAATTGTCAGTGCTTATCAGAATTATCAGTGTTAAGGTTATAAACACAAAATACCACTTAATCTCAGCAAATCAATCGTCGATGACCACCTCAACGGGAGTGGAAATAATGAGCATTACGAAATTTGAGCTACACTTCTTTGCCGAAACGACCCTTTTCTGTCCAGAATTGTTACTTGTGATGAAAAGTAGATACTTTACGATAACAGTAGACATTCTAGACACTGACTCAACAAAGAAGCTGCAGAACATTTTCTAAAGCCCTTATGAACTCAAAAAAAAAAAAAAAAAAAGTGATGGTCTACTGTTTGGTGGGCTTCGTTTGGTTTGATACACTACAGCTTATTAAATATTGGAGAAACCATCAATGCCGAATCATATTGTAACAAAATTAATGCAATGCATCAGAAATTGGCAATAATGAAACTATCTTTGGTCAATCGGAAAGGACTCACTTTTTTGCATGACAATGCCCGACCACATGTCTCACATGTGACGTCACAAAAACTGTTGGAGCTTGGATATGAAACTGCCACATCCGCCCTATTCTCTGGACCGCTTGCCTACAGAGTATCATTTTTTTAGACACCTGGACCACTACTTATGTGACAAAAAATTTAATGGACAAAGGGAATTAGAACATGTGTTTTTGGAGTTTTCAATTCTAAAGATGGGAAATTCTATTCTGAGGGAATGGATAAGTTGCCAACACGTTGGTAGAAATGTATTGATAGTAGTGGAGACTAATTTGATTAAATAAAACAGTTGTAAATCTTTCTTGTTTTCTGTTTTTTCTTTTTTTTTAACCAAAATACTGCATTATTTTCTGGAAAACGAAAATATAAATACACCACTAAACGAAAATATGCGTACATCACTATAGACTGTATCTTTGCTAATAATGGTCCGATTTAGATGATTATTTCTTGTTTTGTAGGAAATTTAGCAACTTTTCAAATAATTATAGATCTGATCCATAAAAAAATGTATATTTTTTTAATTATTCGCAAATAAAGTTTCTTTTCCCTTCATAACTGTTTTTCCTGAAATTTCGAGTGGAAGTTACTATGATTCATTCGCTTCTCCGTGAAATTCCCTATCATTTTATACCTCATTAATCAAAATCCATTGCTCCTGTGAGCCAGGAAAAAGATCTAAACTGCGAAATACTACCGTATTATTTATAAAGATATATTTTTATTTGATAATTGATAAAAATAATGGGCAATAACACTGGCTGTAAATAAAAAAGATGCAGCACAACCATGATTTTCTATATGCACAGTATAATATAGATCTTAGAGCTTTTATAAAATAATTTCATGATTTATCATATTCTTTATTATTTTATTTTATTTTTAATTATTTACACAAATCTATTTGATATATCATAACGATTTTCATATTCTTATTTTCTCATTTTACTTTTTTTCTTACTCTTTCTTTATGGGTTTTGTTATGTTATCTTGTTTTTTACTTACGACTTCAAAAGTCCTAAACTTTTGTAAGATATTTAACTTTTAAAAACTACACCATCACTGAATTTCTTAAATATTACATGTACGTAAGAAATAAGTATTTGATTTAAATAAACCAATTAGGCTATAAGCGAATCTTGTAATTATTTCAGCAATTTAAAATACAAGTGGATCTTCACATCAACAATTCCGGCACACTTAAAATATTTATCAGGCAGTGAACCATTTTATTGTTAGAGAACACATTTAGATTACGCAGTGATAATAAATTTTTATATATACAAACTTTCATTTTAATGATGTTGTAATCTATATAATTAAATATTAATTAATATAAGAAGGGGCATTTACATAAACCCACGGAGGCCACAGGTTCCGAATCTATGTTTAATACTAATATTATGAAACAGAAAAGTTGGAATTTCAGTTACTATATAAGGTGTTTTCAAGGAATGAATTGCTCTTAGATTTTTTTCATTATTTAACAAATTCAGGATAACTTAAAATTACTAGAAAATATAGTATAATACTTAACCAGTTTCCGAATCAGGTCCGATTATATTTTGAGTATACACTGAATCCAATGTAACGGTCACATTTTTTTCAAATTCTATAGCGATAATTGTCTGAAAAATAATACCATTATAGATTAAATATTAAATGTTTAAAATTCTGTAATAATATATTTTTCACATAAATTTATTTATTTATTTTTTGGCGCTACGGTCCTACAAGAACCAGAGCCTCCCTTGTTATTCTTCTCCACTGTTCTCTATTTCGGGCAATTGTTCTCCATCTCCAGATTCCCATCCTTTTCAGGATGTTCTTCACCTCGTCCAGCCATCTCAGGCGCGGTCTTCCTCTGCCTTCTCTTCAACCAGGTCTACCATCCAGCAGGCATTGATTTTTCACATAAATGTTAACGTATTTATTTAATCATGACTAAGGAGAAAGAAGGGGCTGGTATAGCAGAGTGGTTAGCGTGCTATACTAGTAAAGCAAAGATCATAGGATCGAATCCTGGCCCTACTTCCCAATACGGCTGGTCCCCGCGGGAAGTGAGACCATTACCCTCTTAATTGGGGACTTGTAAAAACAGGCTATACAAAAAACAAAAAAAAAAAAAAAAAAAAAAAAAAAAAAAAATTGAGAAAGATGAATAAAGATATCTCTGGAACTTGCAAGGTTCCTAGGCACAGTGAAACATGTTAATCTACCTAAAATAAATTTTAAAAATCACCTGAATCAAATTGAACTGAGTATCAGAAACCATCTGGACCCTTTTGAAAGAAATGTTCTCCAGCATATAATTCAAACATCTTGTTAACTTAAATCTACTTATTTATTTTAAACAGCACTATTATTTCCATTTGAAACCCGTAGGGTCCTAGTCACCTCCTTAATTTTCCCCCACTTTGACTATTGCTGTACGGTAGGTACATGGGCGTCTCTGGGGATCTCGAGGCGAAACTAAAACGTTTGATAAATTGCTTTGTACGATTCATCTTCGGGATACCAAGGGACTCCTCTGTTTCCCATTTTTATGCAGAGTTGAAGTGGCTTTATCCTTCCTACATTCGTAAATATTTCCTGGAATCCTTCCTCTTTCAAGTCATCCAATCCCACCGTCCTTCATACATCTCTGAGCTCCTTCACTTCAAATCCTCTGTTCGTTCCCGGCCTTCTGACTTATACATAAGGGCCCACCGAACCGCTGCTTTCGACAGATCTTTCATTATCAGATCCTCATCCCTTTGGAACTCGATCCCCTCTCACATTCGTCTATCCAATACCCTTCCTACCTTTAAATCCCACCTGTTCAATCATTTCTTATCCATCCAGTCCCCAATTGTAAATAGATACTAATGTAAATATGTATATAAATTATTAGTTCGTTCTTCATTACTTTTACTTCATCCTTTTTTTTTCAATTTTTTATTATTAGCTGATTAAAATTAGAAAGTAACTTATAATTTTTCATTTTTTTACTATGACTGTTTAATTACTCTGCATTTTTATTTATGTATCTCTAAGGCTCCTTAGCCCATATTTATATCTTTCTGTAGTATTCTAAAGGGATTCGTCCCAGAATAAATAAAGTATTATTATTATTATTATGAACAGTTTTTGTGTTTTTTTTGCAGTTTTTGTGATCTTTAGATCACAATAGTTTTAAAGTGCTTATCAGAAATTTATGTAAGTTCATCATATTTATTTATTTTTCTAAGATCTTTTAATGTATTAAAAAAAAATAAATTATCAATTTTATTTTATCTCCGTTTTAAATTTCATTATGTTTTGGGCAGCTTAAGAGAAAAATACTAGTGTAGAAGTCCTTAAAATTTGTAGGTTACAGCAGAATCCACTTGATGGATTCTCCAGATTAGCCGCAGGTATTGGTAAAAGAAAAAGAAATTTTTGTTTAACATCTTTAAATACACTTATAACTTTGTGAGATTCTCAACCACTGGTTATAAATTTAATTATTTGTAGTAGGCAGCCCCCTGTATTTACTCTTTTATATGACATTGAGTGAGGAAATGAGAAGAAATATATAATATGTAGGAATGTGAATTGTACTCAATTATGCAGGGGACAAATTATTCATGGGAAAGTCTCATATCGATAAACAATCGATGAAGAAGGACGCTGGAAAAAGGAGAGCAGGTAGCTAGCAACAGCAGACGTCATCTGGGAAGAGAAGCTTACTACATTGAAGACTAAGAATATCAAGCCGACAGTTCACTTATATAGATTCATAATGATGTAGAGATGGTTGATCGTTGATATAATATGAGAAGGAGTTAGTCGAGGGTGCGGTCAAATAAATAATAAATTAAAATATATTAATTATTTTAATTTTTGACGATGTGTCAACTGCCTCCCGCAGTGCTACATCCTACGCCCTGAAGACGACCTGCAAAGTGGGTCGAAACATTGGTAAAAATTAAAATAATTAATATATTTTAATTTATTATTTATTTGACCGCACCCTCGACTAACTCCTTCTCATACATAGATTCATTTATTATCAGTTGTTAAAATAAATTGTTTTGTTAGACGGGAGTGAATAAAAGGACATTTAGTTGTCCTATAGGCCTCACAATTGAAGAATAACAAACCAGGTGAGTCAATTCATTCAAAGTGTATTTACTGAGTCCCACATTTCAAATATATATTCTTATTGTTTCTTGTCACTCAGTGTCACAAAAGGTATTAGATTCCTAAAATCCCAATGAAAGTTAAACACCCTCAAAAAGTCTATATCCAGTGACGGGGTTTTGTTTTAATAGTCAAGAGTGTAAATAATCTAGTTCCCCTGATATAAAGTGGAAGGCTAGGCGCGAATTCCCGCCAAAAAAAGTTATTTAAAATTAACTGTTAACATGCTATTTACATATTGTTGTGTTAAGGTTTGATAGACTTTAATTAGATTGAAATGTAGAAAAAAAGATTTTTGTTTATTATTTTTTTTTACAATTGACCTAACATCAATAAAACAAACCTATATAATTTAATGATGTAGAGATGGTTGACCGTAGATATAATATGAGAAGGAGTTGATTCGGGGGGTACGGTCAAATAAATACTAAATTAAACAAATATTATTATTTAATTTATTATTATTATTATTTAATTAAATGATACTATTTGTTTAATTTAGTATTTATTTGACCCCCTCCCCTCCCGATCAACTCCTTCTCATATATAATTTAATGAAGTAAAATTGATTCTTGAAACAAAATCCTCATCCTTTATTAATTTCATAGAAAAATGAAAAAAGAAATACTGCTTAGTTACCGATGCAGTACTCTAACTGTGTGAAACTGATGTTAAACATGACACATTATCTTGGAAAGGTTTTAGTCAAAGTATTTGTTTGTGTACTACGTTCTGTTTAAAGTTGTTCTACACCTTTTGTTCAATTAAGAAATGAGACAAAATGAGCGAAAAATAAAAATGAATTGGTGTGTCATCGAAAGTTATTTTATAAAGATTTTTCCTCAACATAGAAGTTATAATATTATTGAAGTACTTTTTTATTTTTTTTTTATACCCTCCATATTAACTAGTGATGTCTCGGTTCTAACGAGAACGAATAAGTGGGAGTCTACTATAGCTATCAGGCAGCAAAAATTACTATGTGAATGAATACTTTAACGATCACAATAAAATTTCAGTATATAGCTAGGACGTAGCAGAGTTGTTTCGGAAGTATACCGGATCTTGAAGTCCATAACAAAATCTTCAAAACACAATTTACTCCTTCTCAATGCATCAACATCTGAGTTTTGAAACCTCCCATTTTTTTCAATTAATTTTAATTAAAGTTATATTAATTGAAGGATTAAAATTGGGATTCTTAAATTCTTCATGAAATTCTCTTTTGTTTAATACCTCATTCATCAAAACTCATTACTCCTGAGAGCCAGAAAAGGAATTTATACTCCTGTATTTTATATAATGTAGATGGAATAAAAATAAAGCATAACTAAAAATAATAATTAATCAACTAATGCTGGAAGGAGAAGTTTAAAGTGAATAAGTATTTTATATACCTGAGAAAACACATTTCCACTGTTTTGGACCTTGAACAAATGACGAACAGGAGTTTTGTTGGCAGTAAATCCAATCCTGATAGGAGCATTCATTATCAGTGTTTCTGATAAGTAGTCATAGATACTAATAGATGGTAACTCTGAAGTTCCTTCGACAAGGAAATTGAAACTTGAATTTTCTATTGTGTAGGGTAAATCAAGTTCTATTTTAACCATGCCTCTATGAACCTGAAAGATTTTTTTTATATATCATAGGATATAATCAAGCAGTTTATATTAGGTTAGCAAATAAATCCTTTCAGTTTTTCTGTTTTGTTTGTCACTATGATACACTTCTTATCTGATGAATTAATCATTAAGGTGGATTGTTTATCCTGTTTGTAATATGTCAACAACTTTATCTGTTAACTCTTGTTAAAACTAGCGTAGTATTGTGTTTGCTATTGCACTGCGAATATGGAAGAAAATATCATTCATTATCGGCATATTTTGTTGTATTATTTTAAAAAAAGATAAGCGTGCTGCAGAAGCTCATAGAAAAATTTGCATGTGTTTATGGAGATGATGCCTTAACCAAACGTACCTGTCAAAATTGATATGCCAAATTTCATTCATGAAATTTTGCCGTTGATGCTCAATAGTCTGGTCGCCCACATGAAATTGAAATAAGCAATGTTAAGGCCATTGTTGATTAAAATACCACTCAATCAGTGAAAGAGATTGCTATGGCCCTAAATGTGTCGCACACAAGTGTAGAAAACCATTTGCAAAAGCTCAGCTATGTTTCCAGGCTTAATGTTTGGGCCCCTCACTCTCTAACCAAATTCAACTTGGCAACACGTGTTTCTGTTTATGATTCACTATGGAAACAGCAATAAAACAACCCATTTTTCAAAAGGTTGGTAACAGGAGATGAAAAATGGATAGTTTTTACGATAATGTAGTCCGTAGAAAATCTTGGGGACCTAGTAGTGAGGTTCCTAGAAGAATGTCAAAACCCGGATTGCATCCAAAGAAGATAATATTTTCCATATGATGGAATTTCAAGTGTGTTATTTTCTATGAGCTATTGCCATCAGGACAAACAATTGATTCAACTCTATACTGCTCACAATTAACAAAATTGGATCAATCAATTTAAAATAAATGTCCAGAATTGGCAAATCGGAAGGGTATTATATTCCACCAAGACAACGCTAGGCCCCACACTTTATTGTTCACTCACAATAAATTGAGCCTTGGATGGGACCTTTAGCCCCACCCTCCCTATTTACCAGATCTAGCTCCAAGTGACTACCAATTATTGTGGTCTCTGTAGAACTCCATGAATGGAAAGAAATTCCAAAAGGAAGAGGAGATCAAAAACCACTTGGATCAGTTTTTTTAACAATAAACTCCAGACATTCTATGAACATGGCATTATGCAGTTAATGAAAAGATGAGAAATTAAATAATATTAAATAATGGTCAATATATTTTAGATTAAAATAAATTTTATGTCTATAATAAATTGAGTTTTATTTCATCCTGAAAAACTGAAAGGACTTATTTGCCAACCCAATACATTTTTTTTAAATACTTAAAAAGTATCAACTATTGTGTCTAAGAGCACTGCTTGCTTAGCTTTGTTGTTATTTGGTTACTTTTTAAATCTACACAAATAATAAAAAAAACTAGTATGAATTGATTTGTTTTCAAACTCTTTCCAAAGTTCTGCCAAACAACTCTTCCAAATTGGTGACAGTATCTTCTACTCAAGTCAAGCTCCCTGGAAAATACTCTCTCTTGTAATTCTGAACAACTAGTCTCTCTACCAAACAACAACTTCTGAAATGGTAATACTATTTCTGGGTTTTATTCACTGGAGCCAGGATACCTTCTCTTAACCTCTCTTCACTGCTTGCACACAACTGCTTGCCAAAACAAAAACCTTTGTCCCTCTCCTCTTTGGGATTTTCCTTTTTAAGAAACTACAGAGTAGTCATTTTCTTTTCCCTGCACTAGTAGAACTAGATTAGCTTGCATTTCATTTGTCCAACATTAATTTATTAAACCCTTTTTACTCACTTCCAATAAAGGTGTACATTACAATATATAGCAGAATAGAAATTTTTTTGGGGGAATGTTACGCTATTACAAAGTCTTTGAATTGCATTTTTAATGGAGCTAAACCTTAATCCCTAGAGCTAATTTTTAAAAACTCATTAATGCCATTCAAATAACACAAACCCTATTTCTTATATTGACGGTAGACAATAAAAACTTCATAAATCCATCTGTTTTTGTAAAACTCATAAATCCAGTTTCTGAACAATGTATTTTTATATTTAACCTATTAACCTACACTTTCATATTTAACCTGTTGTACTATCAATTATTAAGCTCTTATTTTTCCATTGTAAAGTTTAATAAAATGAAGAAATGAGATTTTCATTGCAGAAGTAATTTTTTTTTTTTATGTAGTGGATCAAATTTGTTGAAATTGAAAATCACTTAATCATTCATTTATCAACTCTTAACTTTCTTCTAAATTTGGGCTAATTCGAACAAGTGGTTATTGAGAAATAAGCGTATCGAAGTGCAATTTTGAGAGAAAATTGTGAATAAAATTCAATAAAAATGATACAGCATCATTTTTTTTACCAATACCCACATTAAAGATAATATATTTTCATGTGGCTAACCGAAGGTATTAGATGGAATTTGATGAAATTGATACGGGACCGTCTAGGCACCTACCCGCACAATTCTTGAAGCTTTTATGAAAATGAGATAAACGGAAGTACGTGATATGCCTGTCACATCGATTTGACAACAGACAGACAGACACCAAACCAAATTTGATTCTTGATGTATGAAACGTAAAATGTGAGTGAAAATGTTTGATTCTGAGCATAAAAATTACAAATAAATAAGAAGGGTGTCGTGCAATAGATGATCGTACTTCCTGCTTGGTCATGGATATACTACAAACATAAAGCTAATAAATTGTGAATATTTAGTCCTTAATTTCTTCTAAAGCATAGTCACAGACTTCGGAAAGGGGGTGAAAATATTGTTTCCCCCCCACACAATATTTTGAAGCAAAAATAATAAAATCAAAATTAATTAAGAAAATAGGACAAGTTGACTAAATGGTTAAGCTGAGGCCTAGAAGTAAGTATGCCAGTATTTTACCACACCCTATGTTACTATTATTGAAATTTTAGTTTATATTCAAAGATAATTAATTATATGTAGCAAGATATCCTAGGATTTTATGAATCATCTTTTTACATCCTTCTATTTTTATATAAATATTTTATCACGTCAATTTGAAGAATCAAGGAATTGAACGTTCATCTCACTGCCTCAAACCTTCAAGTAAAAATAAAAATATATAATATATTCAATTGCTTTGGGAACATATCAAATATATCCACATGAAAAATAAATAATATACAAACATATGTAAGTTTATTTTTATATATAGTATTATATGTATATTGTTCGTTTTATAGTAATTTTGTTGACTATGTTAATTATCGCTCATAATTTGTTTACATAATGTGAACTTCCGAGATTTTTTTTAGGGGAGATCCATCGTCTCCTTCTCTCCAACCAGAATGAAAAGTCTGTGGCTATGAGCTGCCTAAAATATGTATATCTCACATGAGGCTACATTAAATAATGCTGAAAGTATGGTTTGTTTAACGTTAAAAATATAAAAATTATTATAGCATACATTTAATTCACCATCGTTTGAAATATTGATAACATTTATTTTATAAAGACACATCATTTATGAAATTGCAAACCAAAAATACCAGAACAATTTTTTTTATATCTATAATTAAAATTTATTTTACAAACATCAGTTTTACATAAATGAAAAACAAACAAAAAATGGACTACTTACCTCTAACTGTTGAGGTGAATATGTCAAAGTAACTATTTCTGTTAGATACGGTTTAATAAATAGAGTAGGTGGTTGTACACTGAATCCTTCGCCATTCACTATCACAGAAACATTACATCCCAGCTGACTCTTGTTTTCAATAAATATATCAATATTAACTGTTTGATACAATGATACATTTCTTAAGTATAATGTACCTTCTATATTTATGAATACAGCAACAAAACGACCCTAATAAAAAAATAAAATAAAATCAAGATGTGAAAGTATGTAAATAATTTATTTTCAAGTAACAATCTAATAATAATATTATAGTGGTTTTGAAAGTCGAGAGTTACGAAATAGCAAAAGTTATTTAAAAAATCTAGAATTGTAACAGTCTCTAGCTTTTCGACTAATTAAATGATGAAAGAATTTTCAAAAAGAAACTGAAACTTTCTTTAAGTTATAAAAGCCTCATAAAAGAAACTCGCAGGAAAATTAGTATATACCTAGTCCTATCATAAATATTGTAACAAGGTAATATATACAGATTTCAACAGAAAAATTAACTTTTTCAAAAACTTTATTAAAAAATAAAATGTATACATATATAGAGAGTAAAGCAAAAAAGAAATTACTCAAAATGTACCATTTTTGCCTTGACACAGGCATTTGATCTCTGTGGCCAGTCATCAATAACAGCACGCAGCACTTCTTGAGGAAAGCGCTCAACTGCCCGGTACAGAGATTGCTTGACGTTTTTCATGTTAGAGAGTGCTCTGTGGTATGCCATCCTCTCCAGTTCGGACCAAAGCCGATAATCTAGTGGGTTGAGATCAGGGCTTCCTAAGGGCCAATCCGAGGCAGAGATGAATTGTTATTTTGCAGCCACTGCTGAGTTGACCTGGCCTTGTGAGTTGGAGTGGAATACTGCTGGAAAACCCAATGACTTCCAGCAAACAGAGTATCATTCAGAGGCTTGACAACAGGTTCCAAAATATTGTCCTGATAGTTTTTAGCAGCTGTTTTAACTCCTTTTTCACAAAAATGGAGCTTTGTGGTTCCATCAAAGCAAACTATTACTGAGGAAGGGTGATGATCTCTTTCCACTCTTAGAATGACTTTCTGGACTTCTTTAGAGCTGTGTGCGTACACACAATCATTTTGGTGGATTACATATTTCTTCAATTGTAAAAATTTCCTCATTACTAAACAAAATCATTCAATGAAGACCATTGTTGTAACGGCCAAAGAGCACTTTGCATCTATTATCCACTATAATTTTAGGGTGATTATACCTATAGGGTCTCATTATACGTATTTATAGTATACACGAACATATGGCGGTACCCAAAGGTTTCAGTGTTGAAAATCTCTGACCTACATTTTCCAACTTTGTGTAAGGCGATCGCAGCTATTCGGTTTTCTTTAACACCCCACTCCATCTTAACTGAGCGAAAGAAAAATACAAACTAATTGGGATTATTATCCTGACATGTAAAGAAAATAACCCGATAGAGGTAAGGATTATCTAAATAATACCCAAGGATGTAAACAAAGTTCAACTTTTGTAACAGAATTTATGGCAGAACTAGGTAGATGTAGTTATGCTAATCCTCAGGTTGAGTTCATAGACCAGTTAGTTATAATATAAACCAGTGATAAGGTTGTACCGTCCTCCTTTATTTATTAATAATCATCCTATCCTATCACCTTCAGCTCTTCTGTAAAAAACTTAGGGTTAACATTGACGAAAATTCCTGCTGGAATACTCATATTGCCCATATCCCTAAAGATAAATATGTACGTTTAAGTTATTTCATCGTTCCTGACATCATCTTCCACAACCTATTCCCAAGCTCCTTGTTTCATCATTGATTTTCTCCATCTTTGACAATGGCTATGCAGTATATGATAGCCACTCGATTGTATTCGATGATAGACTGAAGTGAATCTTGCTTATTAAGATTTGTCTACAGTACTTAAAGGTCTCATGTGTCCCACCTGTTTGGCAAGCTAAAGGTATTATTTCGCTGGTACTGCCCATGACGACTGCTATTTCACGCTGCCAACCGCTATTTCACTGAAACTGCTCACTGGGGTAGTTATAACCTTCGAACATTTTGTTATAACTACAAAAATAAAAAAATGGACTTACTATACTATACTACTATATTTTACTACCGCTTTTTTATTAGAAGAGGAAATGTTGTTGATAAGAAGACGGAATATCAGCAATATATTCTGAACAAGAAAGCAGGAAGGGTTTTATATGAAATTGATAACTACTCATTTGACGGGTGGCAAAGAGAAATTAAGAAATTTTTTTAGATTGAATAAATGTCAATTCAATTTTGCTTTGAATATGATAGAAAATTATATAGTAATTATTACATAATTGATTAGTAATAAATATCATATATTTGTAATGAAATCAGAGCAGGCAATGTTTTATTATATTATTAATAGTAATCAGTAAATCAGCACTATAATAAAAAAATACAACTCAATTTTTCAATGTGTGGATTTTAGTGTTTACCTGACGTTAAAATTTTTTTAATTATTTAAATTAATTAATGTCATTTGGGTTTAGGTATGTATGAATTTTGCTGTAAAATACTGTTGGTTGAATAAATAAATAAATAATCTTGTTATTTCAACCTTAAAAAAATAATTTACTATTGCGTTGTTTAAGTTTTAAACAATATTTCTTATAATTTTGCCAGACTTGAAAGAAACATAGGAAATAAAACGTATCAAGGTGACTGTTATCATTAAAACAATGCTCCGATATGATAACATAGCCTATAACTGCCGAACCACCAGCAGCTCCACTGCTTCAGGAGCGGTCAGATAAGAACAGCCTAGATATGACGTCATACCTAGACTGTCGAGGAGCACCAACGAAATAGGTTCCTTTCTAATCCACTAAAGCAGTGATCAAATGCAAGTGGTTGCTGCCGTGGGCAGTAAGTGGCTTTTCTCCTCCTTCCTCTGAGAATACTTCCTCGGATCTTTTTCATACTTCAATTCTCAGCATCCTCCCTGTATTTACCATCTTCTTCAGCTCAAACATCCATTAAACTCACAGAAAACAAGAACCCATGTTGCTGACAACTGCCTCCCGCAGAACTAAAACCTTCGAACTTCCTTCCCTTGCCTTCTGGAATTCCCTTCCATCTAACATGTAACACTCCTCTTCTCTGCCAACATTCAAATATTTCCTTTCCCAATATTTAAATCCTAAACAGACATTCTATAATTGTAAAATTTCATTTTATTAATGGAATTTTGATAGAAGTAAATAGAAGTTCCTAATTTTTAATACCAATTTTTTTTAATATATTTTAATACCGAAATCCAATGATTTTTCATATTTTTTTTCTTTTCTTCAATCAAGTTATGTTTTTTCTCTCTATAAATTTTTTTCATTTTAATTATATTTGATTTTGGGAAGATTTTATTTTCAGTCGTTTATATATTATTATTGATGTTATTGTACATATTGTTAGAATTTTTGTTAATGTAGTTTCCTATCAGATATGATTTTTTTTTTTTTTGTTGTTCTTTATTGTTATTCGTAGTGGACCGTATCCCAGAATAAAGTTTATTTTTCTATTTATCTTCTTTATATTGTAACATCTCTCTTATATTTTACAAATAATAATAATATAACCTCGGAAACTCACTTCTTACCATTGGGATACTTCCTATAAATAAATAAGAGAATGAAAATATTTATTTATCTCAGGTTTGTGTTACTGACAATCAGATCAACTCAGAAAAGTATTATTATTTACACTATTTATACTAAAATTAAACACTGATTTTAAAATAAAGTCAAGTATGAATTGGCAAGCTAACCTTTTTTCTATAAACACTGTTTCTTCCTTTGTTGCACTAAATTCATTTGCCTTCAAATGCTTTCCAATATTCTGCCAAACACAATTTCTAAATTGGTGACAGTATCTTCTACTCAAGTCAAGCTCCCTGGGAGATACTCTCTCTTGTAATTTCGAACAACTAGTCTCTCTACCAAACAACAATTTCCGAAATGGTAATACTATTTCTGGATTTTATCCACTGGAGCCAGGATACCTTCTCTTAACCTCTCATCACTGCAGTCACACAACAACTGCTTGTTAAAACAAAAACCTTTGTCCCTTCCTCTTTGGATTTTTCCTTCTTGGGAAATTACAGAGTAGCCATTTTCTTTTCCCTGCACTAGTAGAACTAGATTAGCTTGCCTCTTAATTGTTCAACATTAATTTATTGAACCCTTTTTACTCACTTCCAATAAAGGTGTACATTAAAATATCTACAAGCATCCAGTAAAAATTGTATTTCAAAAATAATAATTTCATTTATAGCTCAATGACAAAACAATCAATAAATTGTGAAATTTAATTTAACAAAACTTTATATTTCTAACAAGAAATTGACAGTTTTAAATAATCTTAATGTTAATTGAGCTGTTGAAAGCAATATAATTATATAGTCATATATGAAACCAAGGTATCAATATTACAAAATTACAAATAACCAGGAATGAAAAATAATACAAACATTGTTAGGGAAATCGGAAAGTTCCTGTCTCGTGTTAAAAATATTCAATTCTCTGAATAATGATTCAATATCAAAATTCAAAACGGGTGCTATTCCCCTAAAACAAATAGAAATTCTTTGGGAGTTTTCCGGAAGCTCAGGAATGGTCAACAATATTCCCTGTAAAACAAATAATTATTATAAGATTAATGAACACTAGTATATTATAGTTAATTATTCATTATTTTGTTTGATCATGTGATTTAAGAATGATGCAAATAATTTATAAAGAGTTCATTTAAAATATATGAATTTTATATCTATTTTCGAATTCGTATTGAAAACAATGCAACATTTTGAACCCATATATTAATACTCAATATCATAGGTGGAGAACCTGTGGCCTCCTTAAGTATTGTAAAGTTTATTAATATTTAATTATTTATGTACTGGAAATTTGAAAATTAATAGATTTAAGTTGAATATATGTACATGGATGGTATGTATTAATCTAAAATAAAACTTTATTTTACCTGAACGATTTTCTGAGCAGCTTTGGGCATGCAAACAACTTCATAAATTTCTTGGTTTCCTGGTAAAATATTTCCTTTACCTTTACTAATTTTTAATGGAGGAAGAGATATTGTATTTTTTAAAGATGATTCCTAAAAATATAAGCATTATTTATTATTATTATCATCTTTATTATATTAGCATTTGCCGATTGGAAGCTGAAGGCGGGGGACAAGTCCAACCACCTAAAGATATATTGGGTTGGCAAATAAGTCCATTTGTATTTCTGTTTTTTTTTTTATATCACTATGATATACTTCTTATCTGATGAATTAATCCCTAACGTGGATTGCTTATCCTGTTTGTAATATGCTAACAACTATATCTGTTAACTTTTGTTAAAACTAGCTCAGTTCTGTGTTTGCTATTGCACTGTGAAAATGGAAGAAAATATCATTCATTATCGGCATATTTTGTTGTATTATTTTAAAAAAGGTAAGAGCACTGCAGAAGATTATAGAAACATTTGCAGTGTTTATAAGGATGATGCCTTAACCGAATGCACCTGTCAAAATTGGTTTACCAAATTTCATTCAGGAAATTTTGACATCAATGATGCTCAATGGTCTGGTCCCCCACATGAAATCGAAATGAACTATGTTATGGCCATTGTAGATCAAAATCCCACCCAATCAGTGCGAGAGATTGCTATGGCCCTAAATATGTCGCACACAAGTAGAAAATCATTTGCAAAAGCTCGACTATGTTTCCAGGCTTAATGTTTGGCTCTCTCACATGACTGGTTTTTCTAAAATCACAAAAAATATTATAACTTCAATATGACTTTAGCTATCTACAAGTAATTAAGCAGGAATTTAGGGCTAAACTACACAAAATGACTTTAACAGGACTTTCAAAAACAATCTAGAAATGAAGATAAAAAATAAAAACCTATAAGGAGTTTTTGTTTATTTATTCCTTATGTAGGCATTAAATAAAAATAAAAAAACATTCATACGGTTTTGAATAGCAATAATTCAGCTTTCCAATAGATATAGTAACATCCCATTTGGAGAACATCCTGAAGAGTTATAAATGATCGGAAGGGTGCTGTGTTCCACCAAGACAACACTAGGCCTCACACATCATTGGTCCCTCGCAATAAATTATTGAGCCTTGTATCTTTTGCCCCACCCTCCCTATTCACTAGACCTAGCTCCAAGTGACTACCACTTATTCCGGTCTCTGCAGAACTCCATAAATGGAAAGAAATTCTCAAAAGAAGAGGACATCAAAAACCACTTGGATCAGTTTTTTAACAATAAACTCCAGACATTCTATGAACATGGCATTATGCAGTTAGTGGAAAAATGGGAAAAAGTCATATTAAATAATAGTCAATATATTGTAGATTAAAATAAATTTTATGTCTATAATAAATTGAGTTTTATTTCATCCTGAAAAACTGAAAGGACTTATTTGCCAACCCAATACATTTTTTTTAAATACTTAAAAAGTATCAACTATTGTGTCTAAGAGCACTGCTTGCTTAGCTTTGTTGTTATTTGGTTACTTTTTAAATCTACACAAATAATTAAAAAAAACTAGTACCGTCATGTTTTTTTTTCTTAATATTAACAATATCCATGAACTATTTAACCCATAAGATCTTAATTTTTGAAGCTAGATTATCAAGACAATAATATGGATTTCAAATACGTAACAGGGCCTTCTGGATCACAATCAATGTTCCTTATAAGCTTACTATGAATCCTCCAAGTATAAATTAGTCCCCATGCATGAGGGGAGGAGGGAGGCGATTCACCGCTAAAGACTTAAAATATATTATAGTGATTTATACAAGAGTATATTTTGACATTGTACATTCTAAATTATATTTATGTATATCAAATTTACATAAAAAAAGAAGGTTCTACATAATTTGAGAACGGGCACCAGTTTTTGACCAATAAAATTCAAGAGAATGACTTCAAACCTACATCGGACTATTTAAAGATCATCAGACTGCTGACGAGCAATAAGTTGGCTAGTCATTCTTCAAACATAAGTGAAATGAACTCAGTTATTACTAGTTGAAGATATAATTGAAAAGTTAGTTTTCAAATTAGTATATATAAGTAAATTAGTTAACAGTTCACTTGAGAATTTATTACTTACGTTAGTGAAAGCTAAGTTATTATTGAAAAATGATTGAATAAAATAATTAACATTAGAGAAGAGTAAATAGTCGACTGATCAATTATGAGGATGAAATAAAATTGTCAGGAATTTCAGTCACAATAATATTTATAGAGTTAGCAGACATTTTGACCCAATCCCGTGGGTCATCACTAGTTTCTCCACAACACTGCTTTTTCTTCTTCACTACATTCTATCTCCACATTTGATAATGTACATACAAGAACTGAGCCCTGATGATGACCCACAGGTCTGGGCCAAAACGTCGGCTAACCGAATAAATATTTATATATATATAACAGTCTGGCCAGAGACGGCGTACAGTTCACATCACTCCCGTGAAATTCAGTCATTTTTTACATAAAACAATCTATTTCATAAAATGTTCTACAGTGATTTCTCACAATAGTATTTTTGTTTCTAATCCACCATAGTTGCGTATTATATTTATTAACGAATCATTAATACATAGAAGAAAGTTCATGAAACATCTGCAGCAGAGAGAAGAGAAGTAGCTAATTCCCTTAAGCCGGAGAGTATTAAAGGCCATCAACACGCCTTAATGATAAACAACACTTTCCTTGCGTAAGTAAATATTTTTTTCACTTTCAACAAAACGGCGCAATACTCAACTTGTGACGGCCCTATCGTAGTCAAAGTGGCTCTTCTCCTCTTCCCGCCGCCTTTACTTCCTTGGAAATTTCTTATTTCAAACGATCAACTCCCAGCACCCTTCCTATATCTACTGCCTCCTCCAGCCGAAACCTTTAGCCCACTCAATAAAAACGAGATCCCGTGATTCTGACCTCTATATTCCATTCCACAGGACAAAAACCTATGAACGTTCCTTCTTAGCCCGCTCCGTCACCTACTGGAATTCTTTGCCACATAACATCCGTCATGCCTCTTCACTGTAAACCTTCAAATACCTCCTTTTCTAATATCTCCTCACATCCTAAACAGACGATTCGCAACCATAAATTTCATTTTATAAACTGAATTTGTGAGAAGTAAATGGTGATGCCTACAGTTTAAGTTTTAACATAAACCAGCAATGATCTTTGACTATTATTTTTACTATTTATTTGTATTTCTCTTCACCTCACGTGCTTTTTCTTTCGGGTATATATGGTTTATATTTTATACTTTTTGTCTCTCTGTGTACCAATATGAGTAAGTACATATATATAGTCCCTTTTTTACCTTTATACAACAATTATTCCTAAGATTTTATTTTATCTTAGTGTTTGCTTATTATTGTATGAATCACTGTAAATATTATTACATTTTGTATTATTAAATTATGAATCTATTAGATAGCCTATTGTTTATAAATTGTGCAGTTATGTATATATAGATATGTAATTTCTTTTCTGTCTTTTTTTTTTTTTTTATCATAATAATAAGTAAATTTGGAGAAGATTGTATGTTCATTTATATATGTATGTATGTATGTGTATATGTGTGTGTATATATATGTATGTGTATGTATGTATATGTGCGTGTATTTATATATATATGTATATTTTTTTTGTTTATTTCTTAGTGGTTACATACTACTTTTTAAATAATGTATATTATGTTAGAATTTTTATAAGTTAGTTTTTGGCCAGATTGGTATTTTATTTTGTATTAATTCATCTTTGTTATTCTAAGTGGACTTAGTCCCAGAATAAAGTTCTATTTCTATTCTATATATTATTTATTTAAATATTTATATAATAAATATAAAAAATGAGACTGAAATTACTGATAATTTTGTTTCATCCTTATAATTAACAATTTAATAAACAATTACAATTAAATAAACCTATTAATTAAATTCAGTCTGTAATACTTTATTTATGGCTTGATGTTACAGGATTGAATTTTAATTTAATAAAAAAGACAAACGTCAAATGAGGACTAAAAAATAAAAATAAAACTATTGACCAGATGAGCTATCCCTATGTACTGTTTTCATTTTCCGCCACTAATTTTATGAGTACAGAATCCTCAAATTGAGTACTTTGTACATTCAGGGATATTGCGTCATTTTTTATAATTATTTTCTTAATTTCTAATTTTTCAATGAAGTCCATTCTTTTCCCTTTTGAAGTGGCAACAGTTTTACCTTATTACTTTTTTGTGGAATTTTTTTGGTTCCTCGCCGTTAAGGCTATACGGGGTTTTCCTGGACCAGGGAGTGTGGTCGTGGATTTAAAAGATGCCTTGGCACCGGGACGCGAACTCGTGACTATTTTTATAATATTTGTCATATATCAGGTTGCCGGGCAACGGTGGTGCTGTGCACACGCGTAAGCCCATTCGGCCGCCCCGCCCACATTTTTTGTGGATGTGAACATTTAAAAAAATTATCTTTAAAATTTGATGCATGGCCTGAACCACAGAAGTATTGTTTAATTCTGCTTTTTAGATTTTTTCCCGCCTGCCCGATATAAACGACAGAACATCGATTTGATCCTTTAAATAATAGTGGGGTCTACTTGATATAATGTTCATGTTCAGCCGTTTATATCAGGCAGACAGGAAGAAGATCCTCATTTGACAAGCAGGAGAGGAGGACCACCATAAATTAGGTGATTACCATTTTTATTAATTATTTTATTAAAATTGGATTTTAAATTGTTAAATTACATTTTATGATTATTTGCAAAAGTCTTTATTGTTGTTAATTTTATTATTTACCTAGCCTGATGAAGGTATGATAAAAGTCTGAAACCGGTTGTGCAAAAGTGAACAATAAAAGAAAAGACAGGAAGACAATGTCATTTTTATTAAATTATACTTTAATTATGTTTACTGCAAATTAAGTATGAATGCGCTCTCTGATATCTATTATAAATGTTCTTAATTGAGACAGAATATAATATCTCTCAATACAAAAGTTAGTAAAAAACAAAACAAATTCTACTGAATATTTAATAGTTGACCGTTGCATTATAAAAGAAGGAGATGGTCCAGGATGGCGGTCATAAATAGGCCAGAACTGAAACTCCAGTTCTAAGTGAAACTCCTTGCTGAACACACCTCCCTCAAGAAGACCTGCAAAGTCGGGTTGAAACGTTGGCTTTTAATAAAAATAGTTTTACTACTATTTAGTCTATTCATGACCGCCACCCCAGACCATCTCTTTCCTTTAAAAAAAGTCTATAATTACGTACTTACTACAAGCTCATTCTGAAATATGAAAGAAATGATATTTACTTGAACCATTGACAAATTAAGTGAAGGGTAAGCATTATTTAAATAAACTGAACTGGGCTTTAAAATTTTAAATGAATAATTAAAATCAACGAAACCAATATTTTCCAATGTTAAGAAGAGTTTCTTTATGGTACCAATTTCCACATTGCCGAAATCTATAAAATCTCCTGGATACAAAGCATATCTGAAAGAATTAAACTTTTTAAAATCCAAATGACAATAGACATTTTTTAAATTATAATAACAGAACAATTTAATAATAATAATGCTTTATTTATTCTGGGATGAGTCCCTTTAGAATAATACAGAAAGACAAAAATGTGGGCTAAGGAGCCTCAGAGATACATAAACAAGAATATAGTTTGATTAAATAGTCAAAATAAAAGAAATTATAAGATACTTATTAATTTAAATCAGTTAATAATAAAAAATTGAAAATAAACATGAAGCAAAAATAATGAAAAACGATCTAATAATTTATATACATATTTACAGTAGTAACTACTTACAATTTTATGAGGACTAGATGGATAAGAAATGATTAAACAGTCGGGATTTAAAGGTAGGAAGGGTTTTGGATTGACAAATGTGGGGAGGGATGGAGTTCCACAGGGTTGAGGATCGAATAATAAAATATTTATCAAAAGCAGCGGTTCAGTGGACCATTATATATAAATCTGAAGACTGGAAACGGGTATTGCGGGAGTGGACAGAGGCCCCTGCCCATTCATATATTCTATTTAAATCTTCTTGAAGCGTTTTTGTGGCGGCTAATAGGTCAGAAGGGGAGAACGACAGGTATATTTGGAAATCATCTGCATAGATGTGGTATTGGGAGTGACGGATCAGGAGAGGAAGGTCATTAATATAAATAGCAAACAGAGTAGGAGATAAGGAGGAACCCTGAGGGACACCATAGGAGAGGAGAAGTGTCTTTGAAGGAGGTTGATCTAGGACGACTACAAATTGAGATCGATCAGAAAGGAAGGATTTGAACCAACGCAGGACACTGTTCGATAGAGGAAGATTTTGCAGTTTGGTAAGAAGGATGAGGATAGTTAGGTTTTGGTGTTCAATGGAGTTTTGGAGGACCAATATGCATGTCATCTTTTCTAATGAAGACACAGGAAAAGATTCTGGACAGGTATATAAGAGAACAATTAGTGAATTCTAATTCCTTATGTTTCAATCAATTCGCATACCAATCTGGGAAATCATGCGAAGCTGCAATACATAATTTGGTTTCAAAGATTGAAAAATCCATGAATTAGAAGGAAATAATGATTGGTACCTTTGTAGATATAGAAGGTGACTTTGATAGGACTCCTTACAAAACTATCATGAGTACTTTAAGGACAAGAAAAATAGATCCACTCGTCACCAAATGGATTGGCAACATGTTGTTTACAAGAATTCTCAAAACTGAACTAGGACACACCGTAATGTGGATCAAATCTGCGGGAGGTTGTCCATAGGGAGGTGTGCTCTCTCCATTACTGTGGTGCTTGGTGGTGGACTCCTTGCTCTTAAAAATAAATACTGCAGGCTTTTATGCACA
Organism: Nezara viridula; assembly: GCA_928085145.1. Classification (NCBI taxonomy): domain Eukaryota; kingdom Metazoa; phylum Arthropoda; class Insecta; order Hemiptera; family Pentatomidae; genus Nezara; species Nezara viridula. The sequence goes on along the minus strand of OV725080.1, from coordinate 7,556,467 downwards.
AGGATATGCTGATGACATCGCTATTCTTATACGTGGAAAATATCAGAATGTTCTTTCTGATGTATGGAGGAATGCGACAGGTGTCTTGGAGGGATGGTGCCATTCTACTGGACTGAGTGTTAACCCCACCAAGAAAGACGTTTGTATATTTACAAAGAACAAAAAGGTACAAGTAAGACTATCTAAAATAAACAACATTCAGCTAACAGTAAGTAAGAAAATCAAACACCTAGGTGTTTAAAATGATGTATAATAAACAATAAAATGATGTGGAATAAACAACTAATAAAGCAATAAAATGCATTTGGGCACGTAAGAATCCTGTTGGGAAGTCATGGGGATTATAACGTCAGATGGTCAACTGGCTGTATGTCAGTGGTAAACCCTGTGCTTTTATATTCAACGGTGGCATAGTGGCCCATTCAAGAGTGGGCCACAATAGGATAAAGTTGAAACAAATACAGAGATTAGCCTGTTTAATGAAAACTACTCAAACTGCAGCCACGGAGATAATCTTAGGTCTATTACCTCTGCAATTGGAGATTGAAAAGCAGGCTTTGAAAACTTTTTACATGCTACAAAAATTAAACTTACGTTCAAAGACAAACACCCTGGAGGGACATTGGAAAATAATTTAAAAATTGAGGAAGACAGGCTGCTCACAATGCATTCTGTCACTCAACCCAAGAATTTTTTACAAAGAGGTATTATGTAAAAATAGAAAACCCATTAATGGGATTAATTGTTATACTGAAGGGTCACTTATGACATGCGGATCTGGTGCTGGTTTTTGAAGAAAGCATGAATCAGAGGAAGGGATGTCAATATCACTTGGCAATTATGCAACGATGTTCCAATCTGAAATACTGGCAATAACTCACTGTGTCTCAAAAATGTTGCTTGACGGGTTAGCTGGGAGGAAAATTTCCATATATATACCGACAGTCAAGTGGTTGGTTATATGAGCACTGAACAACTATAAAACTAGATCTAAGGCTGTTGAGGATTGTGTGAAATTCTCAATGACTTATCCAGACTTAATAAGGTAAACATTGAATGGGTTCCGGGTCACTCTGGAATAAAAGGTAATGAGATGGCGGATGAACTAGCCAGACTAGGCTCACAAAAGATTCACATAGCTCCTGAACCCATCTGTGGAATTATTCAGTGTCTAATAAAAAACAGAATTGGGGAGATTTATGGTGCTGAAGCTAAAAAGAACTGGTGCTTGAAAAAACAGACTCACTCTAGATTGTTTCTAGAAGGAATCTGTCAGAAAAGAAGCAACCAACTAATTAATTTGAACAGGGGCTCACGTAAGAAAATTACAGCGGTATATACTGGACACTGTAAACTGAATTAATCTCCAGCTCATGGAGTCATCTCTTTGTAGGTACTGTGGTCAGGAGGATGAAACGGCTTGTCATATAACTTGTTGGTGCAAAGGTTTGCTGGATTAAGATTCCGACTATTCGGCATTGATCTCAAGGCAGACGAGCTCATCAACCCAACAAGCTTGCTACAGGTCTGAGACTGCAGGAATTACGCTCTGAGACCGCAGTGCATCCATGCAGTTAGAAAAAAAGCCTTTAGATTAAAACTCCTCCTTATCTTCTTTATGGGGAGTGGGGTAGCTCAGTGGTAGGGTATTGAGGTTCCAATGCTAAAGGTCCCAGGTTCGAACCACGACTCATGGCAGAAAATTACAGTATCGCGACCCTGTGGTAGCGAGACCCTCCTGGGGCATAACCATCCTCCATAAAGTGGGTTAATTAATAAGTTGTAGTGCTACAGTTTTTTTTTTTTTATATTCTCGTACCTCGTCACCAGTAACCAATTCTGTTGTCAGGAATTCATATATCATATATCATAATATAATCTTAAATATATTTCTTTTCATTTTAGGTTTATATCCTTCTTTTTATTTCCAAGCAACAGGAATCATAATGTTAGAATGCTGAACTACTTTTAATGCCTCTCCTCCAAGGATCGCAAAACACAGGATAATATTAATTCTGTCTTCTGAGTGATAATAACCAGCCCTCTATTTTAGACTTATCAGCATTTTAGACCTGCATTATGTTATATATTCTTATCGGCTTGACACTTTAATTTTATTTGGTTTTGTGTTTTGGCAAATTGAAAAAAATAAATAGCGATTTACTGTTCTAAAATTAAATAAAAAGAAACATTAGGTGTAAGGCCTTAGCATTTGGAAGCGTCCTTAATTAAATAAAAATTTCTTATGTGATCCGCAGAACTATCTACATATCTATCTGTTTCATTGGTCGTGGGGTGACCCTGGGTCGGGAGACCCTCCTGGGGTACACCCAGCCTCTATAAAGTGAGTAGCCTTAATTAAATAGTTGATTAAGGGGGAAAACCTAGCAGTTGAGCGTGACCTCGGTCAAATCACATCCTTGCACAACCATTGACCTAGAAACAGTGCTTTCCCTAAATAGTACTGAACCCAAGACCCTTCATGGGTTGTAGTGGTACAGGTATTTTTATCTTCTTTATTTCTTGTATAGACAAATGAATATTCTAATTTTCCTTTTTTAATATAAAATTAACTCGTTATTGCCAAATATTCGCCCCTAATAATAAGTCATATTACGTTATGCCTTTCATTGCTAATAGATTTTGTCCCGTGTATCGACGAATGTCAACTTTCGAAATAGTCTTGAGTTTCGCTCAGGGGTATTCGCTTGAATTCTGTTATGCCTCTAATTTACAAATACCTAATAAATCAAGGATTCAAAGTTATTAAAGAAATCTTTATCGCAACTCATTTCCAATATTTTAATCCACTGTCAACAAATACCACATAAAAATGAATTGATTATTAATAAAATAATTGAAATAAAAACATACTTTGGAAAATGTGAATGAAATGAAAAAATCAATGGAATCTCAGCTATTTTCAAATTTGAATCGAATGGAGAATATATTTCGACAAATATGGCTTTTACTTTCTCAAAATATACCTCATCCTTACAAAAAACTTCAACCTGAAAAATAAATATTTTTAAACTTATTCAAAATCAGATTTAACTTTTCACTGTAAAAAATAACAATCAAAATAATTAGTCATCGCCTTACTACTATATACTAACCTCAAAATATACTTTTTTCGTATGAATATATCCTTCAAGCGGAAAATTTATTGTTATGCTATCAGATACTTTGTTCTGCTCATGGGCCGCAAAACGGATTCTAGAAAAAATAAAATATAGTTAAACAATAAGGTTAATTTAACTACTATTTATATATAGGTTTATAGAATAGATTTTGGCTTTTATCTACTTTAAGCACACTACTGATGCTATTTTTTTCTCTTTTTGCTTCTCTAACATAGTGTCGTGTTAAGATTTTTTTAATAATAGCTCATTAGAAAGAGAATGAAATGGTGAACATTTCTCCATGATTACAGTATGCAGCTCTGAATTTTATTTTCTGAGATATTTTAGTCCATACCTATTTTTCCCTTTTCGCCTCTCTAACACAGTGCACGTTGAAATCCAATTTTAAATAATAGTCTATAATAGCTCCAATAATATTACTATCATACAAAGAATATGAAATGGTGAACATTTCCCTAACTTACAGTTGTAGTAGATAGCTTCTATCTACTCTTTTATTTGACATTGAGTGAGGGAATGAGAAGTAGTGTATAGGAATGTAGGGTTGCACTATTGGTAATTGGACTCAATCATGCAGTGGACGTTAGTGACAATTAGTGAAAAGTATCAAATCTATAAACAATCGACAGAAAAGGCACAGAATAAAGAAAGGAAGAAGCCTGGAAAAGTTCCGGCAGGTTGCAGCAGCTGGAGAGAGACGCTAGTAGATAGAAGAACAAAGGAAGGATACTTGAGACGAGGACGTTAACACGGAATGAGGGAAGCCCACACCACTGAAGATTAAGACAAGACCTTAATAGATCATTCATTACAGTTGTTAAAAATAAATTATCTTTGATATACAGGAGCCGATGTTCCTTTTACTTAGTTGTCCTATATGCCTCACAATCGAAGAACAACAAACCAAGTTAGTCAATTCATATAAAGTGTATTTGCTCAGTCCCATATTTCATATATATATATATTGTAATGTCAACATTACATGGCATTTAAATAGTGGCGCACGTGCGGATGGTGGGGGAAGCAAGCCTCATGTAACTCAGAATGTGACGGGCCGCCAAGAGAGAAGGTGGTAGCGGCCAAGAGAGAAGGTTATGAGCCGCCAAGAGAAAATTTGACAAGCTGTCAAGAGAGAAGGTACTAGCCAGCAAGCTGAGAAAATAAAAAGAGCCACAAAGTTTAGACTGGGACAATCAAGGTTTTTGAAAACAATATTAAATTTTATATGTATAATTTCTTAATGTATGTATCTAGTTTCTTTATATGTATTTAGTAATTAGTAAATTATAGTTATTTAATGTTGTATGAGTGTTCAGTTGTCAGAACCCAACCTGAGATTTATATTATATGTCAAAATAAATAATATATTGAAAAAGGAAACTCGTTGTTTGATTTATGTTGACAAATGGAATGTTACAATATATTATTATTATTTCTTGTTAATCAGTGTCACAAAAAATTTATGTTTCCGAATTCCAAAAGCAGTAAACACCCTCAAAAAGTTTATATCCGATTTTTAGTTTCTGGAATATTTTAGACTATGTCTTCAATAAAACTTGTTATCATTTGGTTTTTGACACTATTTTTCCGTTTTCATCTCCCTAACACGGCATCGCCTTATAGTACAATGTTGAATAATAGCTCTCATTACAAAGAGGATGAAATTCTGAACATTTCCCTCCCTTACAGTATGTAGGTCTGATTTCTAGTTTCTAAGATATTGTAATTCGTATGTTCAACCAAACTCGTTCCTTTTTCTCTCTCTAATACAGCATCACGTTCATATACAATTTTAATCAATAGGTCATTATAATGAAGATGAAATTTTGAACATTTTCATTGTTTACAATATGCAGGTCTGATTTTTGGTCTGATGAATATTTTAATCCAAATGCAAAAACACTTCAAAAATTCACTGGTGTGCTTAACATATCAATTGCAGTTACGATCCCCGGCGTCTATCAGATATAACAATTATTTACATTTGTATCTATCTCTACATCTATCCAACTCCCATTCAAATATTTTTAAAACAGACCATTTTAGAGACTTTGTAAGATAGGCAAAATTCGAAACAATCCAGGCCAAAATTGAAATAAATATTGGAACCTGGGGACCTAAAGTGTTAAAGTAGAAAAGAGCCTACATTTTACATTAATTTATACTTATAGATTTTAATAATCATAAATTATGGTGTTCTTTTTTAACATTATTTTATGAGTTGGCCATTCTGATAATAATGTACTAATGAGAATGCATGCTTAAGATCCTAAGGGCTAGTACATTATAAAATTTTTTAAAAGGATTAATTATTTTTCTTATGTGTATTTACTTTCTTAATGTTATCTAATCTATCTATCTGTCTACTACTGACTGTATTGTCTCTGTCTGACCATATCTGTTCACTCCTATTTAAAGAATGAAATGGATTTAGACAGGATGAACTGGGGTAGTCTAAGACTACCAAGAATGATAGGGAGACCACCACCCCTATAACATCCAGAGCTCAGCAAGCTGAGGAGACCATCCACAGACCTTGCAAGGACAGGTAACTTTACATTCCTCGCGACAAAGAACAACATGTAAAGGAGTAAGTATACAACAAAGGGACCATCAAATTAAACGCACAAAGGAGGTAAGTTAGGAGAGAGTAGAGAGGGAGAGTGAGCAGATAAGGTAAAAGAATAACACAATGGATCTGATATCAAACCGTTGGACGGAGATTCCAGAAGCCAGATGCGTTATGACTCATAGAGTGCCTGCCCTAGTGACCAGGCCACTATTTAAACTAATAACTAGCCCTCAGACCTGTTCAAAGGTTAGTGAGAGGCAACATTAGAAACAATTGTTTTAATTGGGCTCTGAAATATCTTAATCCAAACTTCTTTTATTTTTATTTAATAACAAACCATAACTATTAACATTTAAAATATTATAAACATCAATTGTTCTGAAAAAGAATTATATTACAATAAGAAATAATGAATACGTTCTGAAAGATATACATATTTCACTGAGAAACTAACAGATTGCGCTACCAAAATCACTAATCATTATTAGAACCATCAAGGACTTGCAAAAAGAATGATCTAGTTCATAAGAACAAATCCTAGAGGGCGCCACATGCGTCCTTCAATACACTTTATCACAAGTTATTTACAATTCTATTTCCCTTGGAGAAACAGCTCCGTCTGCTCTAATACATTGTACTTTTTTATAGTTAGTTGTATGATATAATTGTTTTTAGAATTTTTTAAATTACAATTAAAATTAATAAGACTTATTATAATACATAACATTAAATTGAATTTTTAAATATTTTATGTATATAGATACGAATCTTTACAAAGTTAAAAATATGAAAATTATAAGAGAACAAAACATGAAATCAGTTAATTATTACAATTCTATAAAGGCCCTACCAAAATATGTTACAACATACCAAGGGATTTGAACTCTTAACACGTTAAATACTTTAGGTGAGGGCTTCGTTTTATAAAAATACCTCACAGAAAGTTGTTTATTTCTTTAAAAAATATATATATATTGATATTTTTTAAAACTATCTTTAATGACTATGAGAGGACCATCCGAATGAGAAGAATTCCGCAGCCTTTCCTTCCTAAAGTTCTAGCTCCAATTCCTCTCCTTGCCATAGCAACCACTCATACTGGGAATACGTTTTTTGATGTTTGATTTCCTTCTAAATTCTTATTTCGTAAAAGAAATGAAAAAAAAAATTGTAAAATAAATTTATACTTGTTACAAAATTGTAGAACTATGTAGGAATGAGTAGAAGGGACAAAAGAGTGTAGGATCGATGACAAAATGTTTTGTCACTGCGCATCTTTCTCTCTCTCTACCACTAACGGATCCAGGACTTAATTTTGGGAGATGGGGCTTCAGCCCGAAAGATATTTTTTGTATGTGTTGTTACGTTCCTCTTTCCCTCCAAAATCAAACAACGAGTTTTCTTTTTCAATATACTATTTATTTTAACAAATAACATAAATTTCAGGTTGGGTTCTGACAACGGAACACTCATTCAACATTAAATAACTATAATCTCCACTAATTTTCTAATTACTAACTACACTTATATATAATTTAAATAGTTTTATAAATTAATTTGTCCCGGTCTAAACTTTTGGTTCTATCCCTCTGTCACATAAATGGCATTGTTAGCACTCACCCAAATGTTTACGCCTGTCAGTGAAATAATCTCTTCTTACTTACGAATGTTCCGTTTTCTGTACCACTTAATTCTTTTCTGCTATGTTTTTTTCTTCCAACATAAAATAATCTCCACTAGTGGCCTCTATCAACACTCAAACCGGCTAGGAGCATCCTCTATCAACACCATCCTCTTTCACTTTCTCAGCTTGCTGACTAGCACCGTCTCACTTGGCAGCTCGTCACATTCTCTCTTGACAGCTTGTCACATTCTCTCTTGGCCGCTATCACCTTCTCTCTTGGCGGCCCGTCACATTCTGAGTTACATGAGGCTTGCTTCCCCTACCATCCACACGCACTTCCTCCCCGTAGTTCGTGCTGTTACCACTTTCGCGCCACTATTTAAATGCCATGTAATGTTGACATTACAGTATATACTACGATACTACTTCGGAAGAAAGAAAAAAACTAAGCACCTATATAAAGTGGTGATTATTTGATTCTTTAAGGCCTATTAAATGTAATAAGACGAACAATAATACTTTGAGGGATAATTTTTTTCATAAAACATGGTTATATTTCAACATTCCGGGAGGAGAGAGGGGCTTCAATCCGAAAGTCCTCTTCCTCTTCTCCCTAGATCCGCCTGTGCCCTCTACCCACCAGCAAACTTATCTTAGATGGACTCTATGTATTAATTAAATAAGATCAAAATTCCGTCATCGTATGCATTGTTATCCTGATAAAAATGAAAACCATTAAATTTAAGGTTACTTGTTTCATTTAAAATTATTTTGAAACATGATGCGTAAAATTCTTAATACATTAGGAGTTAGACATTATAGTGAGCAATTTCGGACAAATACAAAAGTGTTAACAGTTGAATTAATATTAACAGTATCATAGTATGGGGGAGGGGAGTAACTTTCTTTGGAAAGTAACAACAAAATAGTACCTTAAGGAAGTATAGTATATTGGCAGTGTGATATTTGTATCAAAATTACATTTTCCCTAAGCCCTATTATTTAATGAAAATAAAACATTTAAAAAATTACCTGTAAAATACTTGTTTACTAGTTTTGCATCTGGAGAGTTCAACTTCACTAACATATCTGTTCAATACTTTGATATTACCAAATTCTAAATAGTTCTGTGTGCCTAAATTAGTGTTAATTTCAACTTTAACATCAGTGGCATAAAGGTCCAATGTATAGCATTTATATCGAAGTAACTCATTGTTCTCGGCATCAAATACCTGAAAAAATTGTTTATTCACGAATTAGTGAAATTATTTAATTTAAAATAAGATTAAAAAGAAAAAGTGAAAGTAATAATTGTGGGTTGATGGTTGACTGTAGCGAATAATTGAAGAGAAGGGTGGTTGGGGGTGATCAGTAAAAAAAAAAATACTAAAAATAAATAATTGTATTTTTGTATCGGCCCAAAGTTCAGGCCTTCATCAGGGCTAAGAGAAGAACCAGATAACAATAGCTATAAGAGACTATATACATTAAATAATAAAGAATTGAAATTAAAAAAAGTGAAAAAACTTAAAATAAAATGAACTAGATAGAATGAACAATAAAGTAAAATAAAGTAGGAAGAATTTTAGAGCTCTTGTGATAGTTGTATGGCGGACTTTCAATTTCCTTGTGGATTCATACTGACTATACTCTTCCTCTATCAATATCACTGTAAACTAAATTAAATGACTTCCTCCAGCCATTGTGAGAAAAAAAGTTTGTAGCAAACTAAGTTGATGTGAAAGAACAAATGAGAATAAGTTTATGAGAGAGAAACTGTATCAGTCGAAGTGGTAAGTTAATTTTGTACATATATGAGAATAATATATGCGAGTGACATTAATTAAATTAATCTACAAAGAACAAGATTTCAAATAATTAAATAAAACATGGATAATATAATTATAAAAATAATTCAGGATCAATATGTTTTTTAATTACCTCAATATAAAGTTGTTTATGGTCATAACATTTTTCTGGCCTGAAATAAACAGAGACTTCTTCACTCGAATAAGGATCTAAAAAATTGGAATTCCTGTTACATCTGATAACTGGGGATAAAGTATCGAGGATAGCGATTGCCCAATAAATTGTCTTGTAACATAAATTAGTAATTTGAAAAACAGACATTTTTTCTTGGTATAAAAGAGTATTCTTAAACGTCAGATTCCTGGGCTCAAATTTTATTAAAGGATTTATACCTTCAGATTGTACCTTTAAAAGAAAAAAAAAAAGAAATAAATTATGTGTAAGGAGAATAAATTTATCTATCTAGGGTGTGATGGATCTTTAAAAAGTCCATTAATGATGGCTCCATTCCAAACTAAGTGGAACATTGCACTGAATAAAAATTTAAAATAAATTTTTATAATTTTTTGTTTTTTGTCCAGTGTGGCTTGATTTCCATCACTCAATGTCATATTCAATCCATTCTGAGTATGAAAAACTGATGGAGTAAAGTGATATTTTGAACAGTTTTAATAATTATAATAAAAATTATTCAAAAATAAATATATGATTAAAATTCATGATATTGATTAAATAAAATGTACTGCCCAAAAATTAATAGGGATATTGTTAGTTATGAACAATTTATTTTACCTAGAACATTTATTTTATTGTAATCATAAAATACATTGAAAGTTAATAAAAATATGATTGTGACTGAAGGGAAGGGGCAGATGTGAAATATTCATATTTTGAGGATATTGATGAACAACTTTTCTCTTATAAGGTTGCGTTTTGTCATCAAGAAAATGGAAATCTGTGCCAATTATGGTCCTGGTTTGAGGAATGTACTCCTCTAAAATTTCTTGAACATAATGAACTGCAATGACCTTCCACAATACGGAGTATAATCCATCCTTCTGAGTAGATTGCACGATAATTACTTTGGAAAAAAAGAAAAGAAACAAACTTTCATCCCAAACAAACATACAAGGCTTCATCCTGAAAGCCCTCCCCCGTAGATCTGCCTGTGCCCAAGGCAAACCCCTTATCATTCCTAAAATACAGTATCAGGGAGACAACTACACTTGAACGACTATGGATGGGTCTGAAATTCTTCAGGAGGATTCCAGAAAGCATTAATGTAGTCCATTGCATCAGTGACCCCAAGCACTGTGAAGTGATTGATGCTATCAGTATCAATAGATTCGCAAAGGCATCTGGCCTGTTTTAACTGAGTTTAGGACGATGCACAATAGGCCTTCTTGAAGCCGCGGTTCACCCCTCCCCCGTCGGAGCAGAAAAAAAAAAATATAGTCCATGCAGGTCATTTCTATTTTCTGTATGTAGCTATCGTAGAGCCTTTTGATACTTTTTAATAATACAGAATAAAATTACATTCTTACATATACCTTAATGGTCTGTGGTAAGGGATTATTTTGAGTTGATAAGAATATTTCTTCCATAAAAGAACCTACATCACTTATTGAAGAAAAAATTGTTACAATCGTAGTTTCATTTGGCTGGAACAAAAATTAAAACTTAGTACATTAAGGTTTTGTAATAGAAAACTTGGTTTTCATAAGGAAGACTTAAGTTAAAAATAACAACTTATTAAGAAAAACTTTAGAAATTGAAAGACTCTTTCAAAGCCTTTTTATAATATTTATTTATTGGATACAACTCTGTTAGATTTCTTGAAAAAAAAAAAAATTGAATTTTAAGGAAATAATAAACACAAGCATTAAATAAGTGCTGCCTCAAGTGCTTACCAAATTGAAAAATCATCAATATTTTTTTTAAAAGCATTCATCCACTCTCAACTCTAGAACTTTGAGTGCACCAAAGCGCTCTCAATACCTCAAACTCAATAACAGGGATCATGTTTAGAATTCATGAATTCAAAATCATTAGTTCATTCATGAATTCATTGGTCTTCATAGATTGAATGACCTATTCGAATTCTCCTAAGTTAAATTTAAAATTATGGAAAAATTGCACAAGGTGACAAAACTATATATATTATCAATTAAACATAAGCACATGTCAAACAAAGCTAAAACATTTCTGAAAATGATCTCGCCTAATGTACGTTGAGTCACTGGCTAAAGATAACGTATTCAAGCAAGTAATTAATATCCTTAAGGCGTTTCTATGACTTGTCTATAATGAAAAATAAATGAGCGCAAAGAAATTTTCCAGTGAAACAAAAAAAAAAGTATTCCATACCTGCTTATGAAATTATCAAGCCAAGCTTAATGGCATTGAAATATGCTTAGTTATCCTTAATTATTAAAGAAAAACTAGAATACCATTTACCATCTACAAAACCTATACGAAGTAATTTCAGTAATATTTATTGAGAAATAGAGCCATTTCCATTCTGTCTCTCATCAATAAAATTTAACTTTTTCTTCTATTCATTATTCCTAGAATTGGTGTCTTGAGGTTTTATTTTTTATAAATTAGGCCGTTTTCCACCAACATTTTATTTTATTTTGACGTTTCCACCAAAATTAGAGGCATTTGCAAGACTGGAAAAATTGTTTGTCATTGTTATATCACATTTACATTTGCAAAATCAATTTTATTTTAAATAATTATTTAATCTAATGATTTATGTCTGACAATTTTGCTATATATAAATTTGTATACTTATTAAAAGACTATCATGTACAAAACTCTACTCATTATATAAACTTGATTGTTTCCTTATTGAGTCATCCATTATTCAATGTCATATTAATTTTTCTGAGAAAATTCAAACTGTCCTGATATTTTAGAGTTCTCCCTACGTCATTTCTTTTTCTTTTATTGTTTTGCAATAGTGTATTATTTTGTTGGTCGAAACGTAAAAATAAAATAAATAATAAATAAAACGTTGGTGGGAAAACGGCCTAATTTATGAAAATATAACTTTAACCTTTTTTTTTCTTGGTCGGATAATCAGAAGATTTGGATTATTGATAAAGTCCTGTAGATTACACGATACTCTTAAATGAAAGCTTTTTTTCACTGACTTTTATTTCCTTTAAACATTATCTACATTGTTTAATGCTACCTTTTTGCACATACTATAAGTATTATTATGAGCAAACAAATATAAATAAATGGATTTATTCATTGTACAATACAACGTAAAATCCTGACATTAGTTATAGATTAACAAATTGACAGCTTCAGAAAGTCTTCTCCGAATGACTTGAGAGGATGGCAAAACTAATTATTAAACTGGTTTAAACATCCAAATGTTGTTTATGAAAATATTATACAAGACATAGTTGCGCCAACAAGCTCATATGACGTTCAGTTGGTAAATTGTTGGTACTCCGGCACAACAGTTTAATTCAGTAACATTTTGAAAAAATGAACTAATTTGAAATATATCTTGTAAAGATCTGAATTCTCACCTCAATTTCAACTTCTTTCGGTAGAACATCAAATTCTGGAGATTTTTTATGAAAGTCTATGGACACTTTAGCTGTGACACTGGATATATTTGAAACCTTGAAGGAAGCCTCCTGATGGTGGATACTAATATGAAAATAAATAATATAATTAAATTTCCCGACCTATAATACATTAGTAAATAAATTCTATCTCTAAAAAGCCTTACTTGTTCTTAAGCTTTTTCATTGTCGAAATCAAGGCAGTTTGAAAGTAATAAATTGATTCATTAGCACAAAAACCACTTTTATGGCATAAATGACCTTCAGAAATTAACGGCATCTTATATAAAAAAAAAAAAAAAGATAAAATAATCAATCAGGGATTGATTTTGTTAAAAGTGATAAGTTGAATACCTATTTCATATAATTGAGTTGAATACCTATTTCATATATTTATTGATACTAGAACCAGGTTAAGTCCAAATTTTCTTTAATCATGGACGGTATAAGCACAAATATTACATCAATCCTCTCCTCTATAGTAAATAAGGTGAGAAATACTATATCATCGGCCTTTAGAAATTTCGAACTTATCTTTACTTTGGCACTGATATTAATGAGTGGCTAATAACTTCGAGTCATGACCAAGGTTAATCCTGGTCTAGTTAGTTTATTTAAAGCCCAAATTTTTAATATATTGCAGGCAAAGGCGTACACTTTTCAATTTGGTTGGAGGGACACACTCCCCCAAAAAACACTCGGAAGTTTATTTTGTGTGTAAAAATTACGAGTGGCAATTAATATAATCAGTATGATTATTGTTAAATGAACAAGATAACAATATTTTAGGTATGTGTTCACTAACACAAAATAAACAAAAAAGTTCATATTAACATATATCTCAAACTCATTTATTAAACAGATATCAAAGGTTAAAGATTTATTATTTATATGCTACATTGAGACTGACTTTACAAAGTTTAACGTGTTTAATACTAAATAATAGGTTTTAATTACCTGATAAATAAATGAACGATAAGCGATGACAGTAGTTGCTCATCAGTTTATCTAGTTCTGTGTTTTAGTGTGAGTGAATACTGTGACACAGTTCAATCAAGACACCATAAGTTAAAAGTATGTCTGTTAACTATACAAAAGTGAATAAATTTATGGTGTTTCCCATGATAAATTAATTTTAAAGCCGTTAAAAACGAAATCATCAACCCCTCTAACCAGGTTCCTTTCCTTATAGAAACGTTTTTGTTACAAGTGGTATGAAAACATCTCCATTTCGTCTTCCTGTCTAACTTTATTTGATGACCTTCTTCACACAATTTCATGTTTGGAATTATCCTAGCGTTTTGAAAATATTCGATAGCCTCTTCTTCTGAAGACGGCATTTACCACAATGTAATGACATACATAATTTGAAGAAAATCACACAAATGGAACAAAAATAAACAATGGAATAACTCACAGCTTAATAAGCACGAAATAAGAAGGGAGGTTATGTAACGTAAAATTAGATAACAAGGGAGGTTTTGTCCCGACCACATACTAGACAAGTACCGAAAATTGATTATTTGAGACAAAACAAATAATATATTGGGTTGAGGAAAAAGTAATTTTGTTTTTTTTTCCATGTTTTTAAAAGAAAATTTATATATCTTCAAGCCATTGCTTCGATAAGCTCTGATGAAGGCCTGAAGAACTTCGGGTCGAAACGTCGGAAAATGTTAAAATAAATATTTTTATTTATTTTTGTCATTTTTATTTCGACTGATCATCCCAACCATCCTTATCTTCAAATTTATTTATATATATTTTAAACACTATCGATGACATATGTGCCTTTCTGATTGATGACCTTTTGCCACTTTTGTCGTCTGGCACTGCAGAAATTCTGAGACTTCTGGACAAAAAACTGAACAAAGTGATTTTCACAATCCTCTTTTGATGCCAACTTTACAACATTAAGAGATTTCTGCGAAGAGCGAAACAAATAGTAATCAGGTGGGAGAAGGTCCGGGCTAAACAGTGAATGCATCGAAACTTTTCAGCCAAGCTTTCTTAATCTTTGCCAGGTCATTAAAGATATGAGTGGTCTAGCGTTGTCATGATGAAAGGCAACGCCTTTCTTATTGATCAATTCTAGCTATTTTTCTTGAATTGTCTGCTTCAATAGCATTAGTTGTTCACAGATGAAAGTTGAATTAATGGCCATCTTCGAGCAGCTCCTGATGAACAATTCCTTTCCAGTCCTACCAAACACTCAGCATCACCCTCCTTGGCTTTGCCACTGTTCGTGAAGCTTATCCAGACTTTGAGGTCTATTTCCTCCTAATCAAACTTAAAAATATTTCCTTATCATCTAGTGCCCTTAAGTGGTTCCAATCCTTTCCCACCGATAGCTCCCAGTACGTTGTAGTTCCTAATAATCCTCAACCAATGTCACTACCTCAGTCCCGAGGCGTCCCACAAGGTTCCTCGTTATCCCCCACCCTCTTTTCCATCTACATCAATGACCTCCCTTCCCTTATCATACACTGTCAACATCACCCATACACCGATGATGTCCAAATTTATAATTCCTTCAACCCGACAGATTCCTCTAATGCCATCCTGAAACTGCAACAAGACATCAATAGAATTTGCACATGGGCAAATCTTAATAAGCTGACATTAGATACGGAGAAGACAAAAGCCATCCTGATCGGATCCCCCTCACTCCTCAAATCCATTTCAGCACCTCATAATCTTCTTCCGAACAATTCAGTGATCTCCTTCCATACCACCGTTAAGTTAAAACCCTAGGCGTTACCCTCGATCAAAGCCTCTCTTGGAAATCACACATCTTCCAAATTTCCCGCCGTACTATATTCACCCTAAAACAGCTTAACCATATACGTTATCTTCTTCCATTAAAAAACCTGTCAACTCCTGATCTCCTCTCTTGTTTTCCCCCACTTCGACTATGGCTGCATGGTGTACGGTGGACTCTCGGGAGAACTCGAAGCCAAACTTAAACGTTTAATGAATTGCTCAATCCGCTTTATCTTCGGGATCTCAAGAGATACGCATATTACCCAGTTCTACACCAAGTTGAAGTGGCTTTATCTGTCCTATCTCCGTCAATAATTCCTTGCTACCTTCCTATACCAATCCATTAGATCACGACGACCTGCCTATATTCTACAGATCCTCTGATTATTTTGTAATTCATTGATATTTCGTTCACTTAATTACTTTCTCTGTATATTTTATATTTACACGTATTTATATCTTTTCTCAATCAACTGGTAAATATTAAATTGTATTTCATGGACACACCAAAATATTAATATATATTCTGTATTAGTGACTTGTTCTAAAGGGACACTAGTCCCAGAATAATAAAATTATTTTCATTTCATTTCATTATTCTCACACTTTTCATCACCTATAATCATTTGTTTAAAAAATAGCTCGATTATGTTTCGTTTCAGGAGAGATTGAAAATGGAAACTCAGTCTATTTAATTTGTCACTGTTAATTCATGTGGAACCAAAATATGGAGTAATATTGATATCCAGGCTTGTTTAAATGTTTCAAAACTGGTTTTTCATTAATACGCAGTTCTGTAGTGATGTTAGTAGATAAACTAAGTTGGTCTACCTCGGTTTTTAGATGAATATCATCAACTTTATCAACGACTGGCCGGCCAGGACGAGGTTTATCTTCAACGTCAAAATTTCTGGAAGGAAAACGAGCAAACCGATTCTGACACTGATATTTGCTTAAGCATCCATCATCATACAATTTTCAATAAGCCTGTGCTGCATTTTTGCCGTTTCGGAAGTAAAACAGCAAAAATGACCAAAATGATCTTCTGGAACCTCCATTTTTAAAGCGACCCCTAACCACCCAATACCTGTTGACTGGGTAAATAAATGGCATAATTTTTATACATAGAATGTTCTCTTTATTGTGACCTTTCAAATCCACTATAGAATGGCTTCATTGAATAACAATTATAATTGTGGGTTGATGGTTGACTCTCGTGAATAATAAAGAGAAGGATGGTTGGAGTGATCAGTCAGAAATAAAAAGGCAAAAATAAATAATAATATTTATTTTAACATTTGCCGACGTTTCGACCTGAAAAGAAAAGAAAAGAACCAGATAACAAGATATGAGAAAAAAATAAAGTAGGTAAAAAAATTAATTCTATTTGCAATATCTTAATTTTACTAATTATTTTTATTTCTTAAATATCTTCATATTCCTTTTTTTTTTATACATTTTATTCTAAGATTACCATTTTAATACTTATGTTACCTTTTTTTATTATGTTTACTTTATTATTCCACACTTTGTAACAGTTATTATTATTTATCTCTTAGTTCTAATTATTGTCATTATTCTATCCAATAAATTTTTTTACCTATTTTATTTATGTTTCTCATACCTTGTTATCTGGTTCTTTTCTTAGCCTGAATTTCAGGTCGAAACGTCGGCAAATGTTAAAATAAATATTATTATATATTTTTGCCTTTTTATTTCTGACCGATCACCCCAACGATCCTTCTCTTCAATAACAATTATAGTTATTAAATAACGAATAACAATTATTTTAGTACACCTTAAATTCTGAGAGCTGGTTGCTACAAGCTAAAGTAACATCAGTAGGTTGGTTTCATACGGTTACCTCTCACCTATTCCCTTCCCGGTACCTAGCTAATTTCCTACCCTAATAATTAAATGCCATATCAAGGCCTTCTGACAACTGTAAATTATTAAGGTCTTGTATTGTGACCTTATTTAATATTGAAAAAATGTTTGCATTTTAGGTGATTAAATGAATCTTAAATGTCTTGTATTACAATATAATATTGTTACATACTTCCTGATATAAGTTGTTGAACTCAAAAGTGACTGTAGGAATATCACAAATGCTTCTTATATCCGCTGTAAAACTATTATGAAATCCAGCAGCGCGAACAGTTAATTTATTAGAAATTATTCCACAGCTGATTGGTGAATATACCACTTCCCATGATGCCTTTTCTCCTGGTTCAAGGTGTTTTCTAGCAAGGCAATCGAAATCCGATAGCTCTCCTAAGTGAATAGACAATATTACAATAAGCAAGACTATTTTTATTAATTTATTTCATTTTTTTTTCCCTCAATGCAATAGTTATCCAAACATAATTATAACTCTTTTTTCAAAATTTTATTTTTATAAATTCTACTAGGTTAGTCCTATGTCTTAATACTTTTTAACTAATTTTTAAAAAAAATATTTTTACAGTTAAATTTGACCATTCGATATAACTAAATTAAAACCATATCAATTTCTCATTTTAGAAGAGTACCGCTATAATGGCCTAATGAGAGGTAAATTGTTTACTTGCATGAAAAAAATAAATGTGTAAATTTGAGCTGTAATAAAATTCAAGTGATAAAGAATGTATGTATAGGTTAAGATTAAGACAGCATTTTTTGAACAATAAAAAAAGGTTCATATTTAGCTAAAACTTTAAATAAACTGTGCACCTGGGAGTTGTGGTGGTGGACTAGAGGAGTAACCTAAGTCCATTGTAGTAGGACATGTATGACTGCCATTTATATCAGCATGGTATATATATATATATATATATATATATATATATATATATATATATATATATATATATATATATATTATATATATATATATATAATATAAAGGAAGGAAGGATTATATATATATATATATTATATATATATATATAAAGAATGTATGTATAGGTTAAGATTAAGACAGCATTTTTTGAACAATAAAAAAAGGTTCATATTTAGCTAAAACTTTAAATAAACTGTGCACCTGGGAGTTGTGGTGGTGGACTAGAGGAGTAACCTAAGTCCATTGTAGTAGGACATGTATGACTGCCATTTATATCAGCATGGTATATATATATATATATATATATATATATATATATATATATAATATATATATATATATATATATATATATATATATATATATATATATATATATATATAATATAAAGGAAGGAAGGATTATATATATATATATATATTATATATATATATATATATATATATATATATATATATATATATATATATATATATATATAATATAAAGGAAGGAAGGATTATATATATATATATATAATATATATATATATAATCCTTCCTTCCTTTATATTATATATATATATATATATATATATATATATATATATATATATAATATATATATATATAATCCTTCCTTCCTTTATATTATATATATATATATATATATATGTCCTATACATATATATATATATATATATATATATATATATATATATATATATATATATATAATATAAAGGAAGGAAGGAGATTGTCCGGGGTGGCGGTCATAAATAGGCTAAATAGTGGCAAAACTATTTTATTAAAAGCCAACATTTCGACCCGACTTTGCAGGTCTTCTTCAGGGCTAGAACCGACAAGATATAAAAAGATAGAGAGTTATGGAAGATACATAATATAAAATTATAAACAGTAAGTACATTAAAATATAAACAAAGTAAGCTAAGTAACAAGATCCCAAACTGAAGTAAATAGATGGTAACAATTATTGTAGTGTAATATATAATATATGCAAACGTGAATATACTTCTACAGATCTAGAGGAGAGATTGAAAGAAAAGGAAAAAGGATATAATATGAAATAATAGACGTAAAGGAATGTGGAGAAATAAAAAAAAGAAAAACAAAATTAAATAAATAAAATTAGAAGAATAAAAATAGAGACTTGCAGGTGTGTCAAACTGATATTGTAATTCACACCTGTAAGACTCTATTTTTATTCTTCCATTTTATTTACTTATTTATTTATTTTTTTGGTTTTATTTTTTTTTCTTTCTCCACATTCCTTTATGTATATTATTTCATATTATATCCTTTTTCCTTTTCTTTCAATCTCTCCTGTAGATCTTTAAAAGTATATTCACATTTGCATATATTATATATTACACTACAACAATTGTTACCATCTATTTACTTCAGTTTAGGATCTTGTTACTCACCTTACTCTGTTTATATTTTAATTTACTTACTGTTTATAATTTTAATAAGCTTATTCGCATTGTTTATAATTTTATATTATATAACTTCTACAATTCTCTATCTTTTTGTATCTTGTCCATTCTAGCCCAGAAGAAGACCTGCAAAGTCGGGTCGAAACATTGGCTTTTAATACAATAGTTTTGCCACTATTCAGTCTATTTATGACCTCCACTCTGGAATCTTTTTATCATTGGAGGCCGTAGTAAGGTTAGGCAGTGCTAATAGAGACTGCGATAATTCTTTATCTTTTACTGTTGCAAATTTTATTTATCGCTAAATACATACACCCACATACATACATTAAATTTTAATCTATTATTACCAAATTGTTGTTACTGAATAAACGAGCTTGGAACAGTGTCTGACAGATGGCAGCAACATAAATGAATGTTACAATAACAATTGGATACTAATTTATCAAACAATCGTTACAGAGAATAAACTGTTTATAAATATAAATACTGATAAATGAATAATTTATTACATAAGAATCAGTCAAAATGATAATTCAATAACCATTTCTCAAAAAGAAGATGAAGAAGGAGAAACACTGGAGAGAAGGTTGGATCCTAGAGGCTGTGATGTGAATATTAAAAATAGTCACGAGTTCGAGTTCCGGTGCAGGGGGAGTCTTTTAAATCTCCCCACACACACCAGAGAAAACCCCCTATAGCCTTAAAGGCGAGGACAAAAAAAAAAGTCAGAGAGCTACTACTACTGGAGCATTGTCAAGAATAGATGAGGAAGATCAAGCCATTATACAACTGAGGTGTTAGAGAACTTCTAAATTATTCAGAATCTGACAAAGTTTCTTAAAATAAATTAGTTGTTTTGGCCAGGAGTGAATATTCCCCTTTTTATATACCCTACATGCTGAAGATTGTAGAAGACATCCCCCTGTATTTACTCCTTTAGTTGACATTGTGTGAGTGAAAGAGAAGGAATATATAGGAATGTGAGGTTGCATGAATTGTACTCAATTGTATAGCGGAAAAATTATTCATTGAAAAGTCTCATATCGATAAATAATCGATGAAGAAGGAAGAAGGTGGGAGGAACCGAAAGGACGGAGTAGGTAACAAAAGCTGGAGAGAAGAGAAGACATTTTAGGCCGGGACAGGTAGAAAGGAGGTTGTCAGAAGAGAGGAAGACGGGCTTGAGGCTGAGACATTGAGGCGGAACGGCATACCTGGGAAAGAGTCTACTACAAGATTTAGAAGATCAAGTCTAAAGTTATAACACTTTAATAGAGTCAATTTATTACAGTTGTAGAAATAAATTGTTTTGTTAGACAGGAGTGAATAGTCCTTTTATTTCCTATAGGCCTCACAATTGAAGAATAATAAACAAGGTGAGTCAATTCATTCGAAGTGTATTTACTAAGTCCCTCATTTCATATATATGCTCTTATTGTTTCTTCTCACTCAATGTCACAAAAAGTATTAGATTCCCGAATTCCCAACAACAGTTAAACACCTTCAAAAAGTCTATCCAGAGCTTGGGTTTTGTTTTAATAATCACGAGTGTAAATAACCTAGTGCCCCGATATAAAAGTGGAAGGCTATTCGCAATTCCCGCCAAAACAAATTATTTACAATTAAACTTTATTAGGTTATTTACACAAGTGAGTCCAATTCATTCAAAAACACCCATCCCAAAATTTCAGATGAACTTATCATTCTTACAACAAAATGTCACTAAAGAATCAGGTCCCCGAAGCCCAATGGTAGTAGACACCCTCAAAAAGTTTATCCAGAGCTGGGAATTTGTTTTAAATAACTTTAACCAAAGGGTGTAAATAACTAAGACTCCAGTGTAAAAGAAAGGTTATCTACATGAAGTTTGGCAGCAGTACAAGTCATGTTACAGCATACTTAGGCCACACCTATTTCAAAAATTTTTTTGCTAAATATGAAATTTTTTTTGTTTAATTATAAAAGTGCAACCTCAATCTCAAATAAGTTCTCTATTACTTGAATTCTATTCCAGCTCAAATTTGAATGATTTTTTTTTTCATCCCAATACCCAATTTAAGGATATATTTTTAATAATACAATAAAATTAAAAGCCCTTTCAACATTATTTGTAACATAATACATATTCAACTTACACTGTGGTAAAAAAAATAAAAATAAAATAAATATCAAAGAATTTACCTTGGCTCTCTTTTGAAAACAATAAATTACTACAATGGCTCATTTTCTTCATCTGAAAAAAAAAATAAAGCAATTATTGTTTATATAGACTATAATTGAACACTCATAAACTAGAAAGTGACATTTTTTTTTAATCAAGTAATTTTATTATCATTTTCAGAGATAGACTTGATCACCAGATTGGGGTCACCATTAAAACAGAATAGGCCGGTGTTGATAAAATTTATAGCAATGAGAAGAAAAATACAGATTCTGAATGCAAGCTGGCAACTTAAATCAAATATGCAGTTCTCTTGCAATTATACTCCTCAAGAGAGAGTAACCAGGAAAGAATTATGGCCATATATTAAAATAGCTCGTGAAAATGGAAGAATAGCAAAATATAGAGGAGATAGAGCATTTATTGATGGTGTCATTTATACTTTAGAAGAGTTAAAATCTGAAGATTCGAGCAGTAATATAGAGTCCGGAATTGCATCAAAAGACACAGCTGTGGATGAATTAATGAATAGTGATACAACAGAAAGAACTAAAAGACAGAGAAGTGAGGAATCCACTCCCGAAAACAAGGCTGAGTCACCTCGGAAAAATGAGATAGAAGATTTGTATAATAAAAAACAAGCCAATAAGAAAATAAATAGTTCTTTGAAATTAAGAAGCAGCAGCCTGGATAGATATTTCAAACAGGGCACAAATGAGGGTGACAAAATATTAGGAACCTCTGGTTCTGTAATGAATTCTTGGCAGTTTATAGGCAACCAGGTTAATAAAATAGGTTATGACAATGGAAATTTCGATAGGATAATAAATAAAAAGGAAACTAAAAAATTATCACAGATGAAAAAATGGGATATAATCACCTATAATTGTAGAACACTAATGGCAGATTCTCAATTAACCGAGTTGAAAAACGAATTGGAAGTTATGAAATGGTCTCTTATTGGTCTGTCAGAAATGAGGAGATATGGTACAGGCAGTTTGGAGTACCAGGATGGTACAACACTGTGTTATAATGGTACAGAAAAAGGGCAAGGTGGAACTGGCTTTCTTATAAATAGAAATAACGAAATGGAGGTACGGTCATTCAAAACCTACACTCATCCTATTTCTAGGCTATTAATATAGCTAAATAAAGACAAGAATTTTTATTTGGATCTACAAATAGCAATTGATGAGGACAGATATAATCAACTAATATTAATCGGAGATTTTAATTCAAAAATAGGTAGTAAAGGTAACTCAAAATATATGGGTAAATTTAGAATAGGTGAATTGAATAATAGAGGAAAAAGACTAATTGAGTTTGTGGAAGCTAATGGTCTTTACATCATGAATAGCTTTTTTGAAAAAAATCCTAATAACAAATGGACATGGCAGAGCCCAGATAGAAAGACAAAAAATGAAATAGACTTCATAATCGTTAAAAATAAGCAATTAGTGATCAATATGGAAGTTTTAAACCATCCTGACATTGGCAGTGATCACAGACCAGTTGGGGCAATGTTGAATAAAAAGTTCACCATTGTAAAACATAAAAAAGAAAATAGGAGATCCAGTAAAGTTAAAACAGAAAACCTAATAAAATGGAATTTTGAAGATAAGTTAAAATCAGTTTTGCCTAAGTTAGACCAAGAGATGACAACTTCAACCCAAATTACAGAAATAACAAACTCATTAAAAAAGGTACTTGAACAGTTTAAGGAAGAGAATTCCAAGATAGACGGTAACTGTCGAAATCTCCCAAGAAAGATTAAAAATCTTCTAAACAAAAGAAGAAATTAAAAAAAAAAAAGGAGCAAGATATAAGACAACTTAACAAATTAATCAGAAAGGAAATTGAGAACTGGCTGAGAGAAAGGAAAGTAGAAAAGATGGAGGAAGCCATTAGGACAGGAGGTAAACTAAAAGAGGTAGGATCTCTAAAACAAAAATGACTGCTATTTTAAATGAAAATGGGCAAGAATTAAATGATAACTTGGCGATAAATAATAGAATAAAAGAATATTATGAAAAACTATATTATGATAAAAGAAAAGATAAAACTGCGGAGTGGAACATAGAAAACTGGGATCCAAAAGAAGAAATTATGATTGAAGAAGTATTAAGTGTAATAGATATCTGTAAGGAAGAAAAATCAGGTGGTGTTGATGGTCTGACAATTCCACACATAAATGCTGGGGAAATGATAATAGCGCAGGCACTCACTCACTTGCTAATGACTATAATCTATCAGTGAGCCTCCTTTTTCTGGATTACAAAAAAGCATTTGACTCCCTAAAAACCGATTCTATCATAAATATGCTGAAAAAGAGAAACATTAGTTCAAGAATATGCAAGATACTGGAAGATATGTATTCGAGATCCAATGCAGAATATAAATCAGGAAATACAACAGTAAAAATAAAAATTAGAAAAGGTGATACCCTTTCTCCTAAAATATTTATATCAGTTCTCCATGACTTGATGCTAACTATGAATTGGCAGAACAAAGGAATGAAAATTTTTGGAGAGTGGCTGAACCATTTAGAGTTTGCTAATGATCAAGTCCTAATAGATAAAAATATAGAAGAAATCCTAACGATGGCAAACCAATTAATAAAGGCTGGAGATAACATAGGACTGCATTTTAAGAGAGGTTTGTGCCCATAGCATGCTATACAGGTCAACTAAAAAAATTGGAGGGCCTGGAAAATTCAGTGAAATAGACAAGTCTTTTTTGTAAAAGAAAAAATCATGCAGGGAGAGTTCTTCCTGAACAATGGATGTTTGGCGGAGTTTGAAGAGAAATCAGTGTTCAGGTTATAAACATTGGCAGATAGCAGTCCTTCCCAACCGCACAGGAAACAAGTACCCAAATTGTGATATAGCGATTATACCAATCAGTGATTTAGTTGTATTAACAGTGTTATCTTGTATGATGAATAGAGAGTAGTGATTACTAATATTGTAGTGATGTGTTTTAATATTGAAATATTTAATATTTGGCGACAAGGATAAAAGTAATAAAGAAAGGTACTTCGTGGGTGTACGAATTAAAGAAACAAGACTTGATTTTAAAACTAAAAGAATTAGGTTTGGTTTTTGATGAGGCTGATTCTGTAGACAGGTTAAGACAAATTGAGAAGTGAAAATAAAGAAGAAAGCAAGGAAATTAGTGAAAAGGTAACCCAAGTTAAAACAAAGAATAAAGGAGCAAGCTACAGGATGGAGACCTGTAAAATTGAATTTCGTTTAAATGAGGATGACTGGGACACTTTTATTGAAAGGTTACAACTTTATTTCCTTGCACATGATATTGAAGAAAGTAAGTATGTACCAGAACTGCTTATAAAGGTGAGCGCAGAAACCTACATTTTTATTATAAATTTAGCAATACCAAAAAACCCAAAGGACCTCTCATTTAAAGAAATTGTTTCTTTAATGTCTAAGCACTTAAATTCCAAATCTTCGGAACTATTAGAAAGACATAAATTCAACAATACATATCAATTAGCCTCAGAAACAATCAAGAGCATCTATGCACTGTAACTTTCCCAATGTTGAGATGTCACTAAGAGATCAGTTAGTTTGCGGTATAAAGAATCATGAGACACGAGTTGAATTATTTAGAAAAGAGAAGGTTTCATTTTCAGATGCTTTGAAAATCGCAGAGACCAGAGAACTGGCAATGGAAAGTGCTTCTAACACCGCAGGCACTAGCAACTCATCGGATAACGTGTGCTCGCAGGTAAACTATATGATTAAAGGAAATACAGACAGCAACAAAACACATAAAGGTATAAGTCTAGAATTAACTCAAGGGCGGTCTAGTTATGGGAAGATACAGTGTAAAGAAGACTTAATTAAAAAAGGTAATACACATCCATCATTATTTAATAGCAATGAAAAAGCAACTGTCACCTGTCACATTTTTAGTTGAAACATACGATGGTATTACATGTAAATGCCATGTGGACCAAATCATCAGATTGGAAAAAAAAAATAAGAGAAGAGGATATTTATGTAAATCAACAAGAGAGCAACCAAATAATCAGTCATGGAAGTGGGAGCCCTCCTTGAGCTGCAGAAGACTCGGTTAGTTAATTTGTGTTCTTAGTTTTATAAAAGACTTATATGTATTTTTGATAATTTTTTTTTCATGTTTTTAATATGTTGCTATTTTTATAACTATGATACACTTTCTTTAGAAAGGGGGAAATTGTGATATACTGATTATAACAATCAGTGATTTAGTTGTATTAACCTAACGGTGTTATCTTGTATGATGAATAAAGAGTAGTGATTACTAATATAGTAGTGATGTGTTTCAATATTCAAATATTTAACACAAATGAAAATCAGATAAGAAAATATGAATGTTTTCATTATTTCCCTGAATGCAAAACCAACCCCTGTAGTTTGGCCTCTTTCTTCTGCCTCACCATTCGTACTACAAGTATATACGTGTCAGGCCATCTTCATGTAGTTTGTTGGTTTTAAGATCTTTTTCTGAAATACTAGAGATATTTCACCAGATAATAGAGCATGTTATGCATATATGTTATGTTAAAGTATAACAAGGGAACTTTTAAAATGTATAAAGTAACAGCTAGCTTAGCAGCCGATGGATCTGCTGTTAGTTATCTTTCAAAAATCTATCATTTTTTTTTTTTTTAATGTTATTTAGGTTATTAAGTTAACTTGGAATCCTCATACTAGACTGAAACGACAAGAAACCGCTCGACGTTTCCGATTACTTCAGCACTTACTAGACAAACGCTCTAAACTTCCCATTAATTACAGAAGACTCATATACTTGACTATAATAAGACCTATTTTGACTTACGGAGTTGAGCTATGGGGCTCCACTAAACCATCGAATTCCTCTCGCATCCAATCCTTACAATCCAAAATCCTTCGTATTATTTTCTAAATGTGATGCTTCAAGTCTTGTTTGTCAGTGGAGGGTCTTTCCTTATCCATTAACCTGTTTTACCTTTCGTGTTTATGACTCGACTCTACTTTCATTATACAGTGCCTCCAGAGTTTAAAAATGTTTCTCAACACGGGGAAAAAAACCCTCATTACTTATTCTTAGTTGGGAAAATAAATAAATTAAAAATCTCTTGTACTAGAAAATTCTGAGGTCACGGTTTCTTTTTGCCTCAGTAATTTCTTAGTACCTTTACAAACAGAATCAGATTTTTTTAAATTAACGTCTGTGAATTTTATATTTATTTACTCATACCAGATTGAAACGACAAGAAACCACTCGACGTTTCCGATTACTTCAGCACTTATTATTATACTGACAAACGCTCTAAACTTCCAATTAATTACAAAAGACTCATATACATGACTATAATAAGGCCTATTTGGACTTACAGAGTTGAGCTATGGGGCTCCACTACCGTATTGAATTCCTCTCGTATCCAATCCTTACAATCCAAAATCCTCAATGCTCCTTACTTTGTCACTAATAAAATTATCCATAAAGATCTTAATGTTCCTTATGTTTCAGATCTGGCCCAATCCAGATACCTATCCTTCCATAATAAACTTCAGAATCATCCCAACCCTCTCGTTTCTAACCTTGCTTCCTCTTCAATTCCTGATAACCCTTCGAGGCGTCTGAAAAGAAGATGGCACCCTGATCTCCTAATGTAGTCATATCATTTGAGTGCTACCATTGGGTAGTTACTCAGCAAGTGTATTCATGTCGTTATATCAATTATGTTCAAATTTACTTGATGTATTTATGTAATACAGTTGTAAATGTCATAAAGAAATAAAAAAAAAAAAAGTTATTAAGTTAACTTTTAATTGAATCCTTCATTCTGAAAAGGAGTCATATCCACTTGGAAAAGATGTACAAGACATCTTTTCAAGATGATCAATTAAATTGTATTAAAATTTTGTTTACTTCTTAATTTAATTTTAATTTTTTTTTTCAAAACACAAATTAATCTTTAACTGGGGTAGTTGAAATTATTTAGAACACCAACTTGAAATTAACATTATTTTATAATAAAAAAATTATAATAAAAATAGTAATTAATTTATTATTCATTTTACCTTATATGACTTCTTAGATTCTCTGATTTTATCATTAAGTACTTCAGAAAGTTTTTCTTTCATTGATTTATTATTATCATCTATTTTTATAAGATGTGCTTCATCTACTTCCTTGTATATTTTAAAATGTGAGAGTCTCGGATCATGATCCATGTTTTTTGGGCTACGCAAATGAAAATAAAGTCTCGGTTCAGGAATCATACCTTTTGTTTTCTTCTTAGGCACTATAAAATTTAAAATGCATTAGGTTTTCATTTAAGATTTAAATTCGAATTAATCTAATAATTAGAATAAAATGAAAAGCTAACATAATCATATTAGTTATACTATAACATGAAATTATTAATCCATTAAGTTTAATAAAATAGTAATATGGTTCTCAATCATATAGTAGTCCTATGGAACAGAAAAAATTAATATTTAAAGTCTTAAAATATTATTTAAAAAGAGAGAGAGAGAGAGAGAGAGAGAGAGAGAGAGAGAGAGAGAGAGATATATTACCGTGAGAGGCCCCTGGTTTGGGTCTTGTGGAACGATTCCAAAAAGAACAAGGAGCTTCCTCGAGGAACTAGATGTTGATGTTGGGGAGTTTGCGATATTGGCCGAGAATATTATACTACGAATGATTCCCTGGGAATCATTCACTATCACTTGTATAGTAATTTACCGTGAATTGAGGACGTCTTTAATCATTTAATTATTCTATTTTAAATTTTTAGCATTGTCTTGTCTTTTTGTCTATATTTCTGGATATATGTGTGTACGATTTAGTGTTAGATTGTTAGCATTCGAATTTTTTTTTTTTTTTTGTTTGTGTTATGCAATGTTGATGGCTTAGTGTAGTTTATTAGGCTCGGTGCAGTTATTAGTTTATACTTTATAAGACTAGTATTATGAAAAGGGAGGAAAAAAGAAAGATATATATATATATATATATATATATATATATATATATATATATATATATATATATATATATATATATATATATATATATATATATGTAATAGTAGAATAATGTAATGTATGAATTATGTCCATTCAAGTTTTATATACCTTGGGTCTGAAATTAATAGCAAAAATGACATGGCTCAAGAAATACAAAGAAGGATCATGGCTGCCAATAGATGTGTCTTTGGACTTGGCTGACACTTATGAAGTAGGTACTTCTCAAAGAAGACCAAGCTGATCATATACAAGACCCTTGTTCGGCCTGTTTTGAAGTATGGCTCAGAGGCTTGGACGATTACTAAAAACGATGAGATGAAGCTGAGTGTGTTTGAGCGAGGAGTCCTCAGAAGGATTTATGGTCCAGTAAAGGAGGGTGATGTCTGGAGGAAAAGAAAAAATAGGGAGCTCAGTTCTCTCTATACAGACATCGACATAGTCACGTATATTAAACTGGCCAGACTAAGGTGGGCAGGGCATGTGGCCAGAATGAGCACCGTTGAAATACCAAAGAAAATAATGATGGAGGAGCTGCACCTCGTAAGAGGGGTAGGAAGACCGAGGATGAGATGGTTGGACAACGTGGTCTATGATGCGAGAACCCTGCTTGGTGTACGGAACTGGAGAGCTGCAGCAGAAGACAGAGCCAACTGGCGGAGGCTCTTGGAGGAGGCCCAGTCTCGGTAACGGGATGTCGTGCCACATAGGATGATGATGATGAATTATGTCCAAATGGATTGATCGATAAGCTGTGTGTAAAGCAACCCTATGCAGTAGGGCAGCACTACACTACAATAAAGTATTTATTTCTCTCTAGTATATTATTAATATATTATAGATATTAATATGTTAGTAGATTCTCATTGTGTGAGCAAATCTTTTTTGAAATTATGTTTAGTGGAATACATAACCAGTTAAACTAACATTAAATAACAATAGAAAAGCCCTGTACTGACATGAATAGTGTAAATTTCTGAGAGGACGGTCAGGAAGAGTTGAACTTCTCAGTTTTTTCCGATTTACCAGTTTCTATTCATGACCGACTCTTATTTCGGTTTTGTACAATTGTTGTATTCTTAATTCCAAAACTTTTTCTCGTCATACTATCCTATCGAAACATTCCCTCTCTTGTAGCTATTTTCTCTTTTACATCTTCCATCCATACCTTCCTTTGCCATCCACTCTTTTTTATATATTCTGGCTCTTGTAGGAAAACTTTTTTTGGCTATCTGTCGTCTACCATTTTCAATACTTTGCCAAACCATCGAAGCCAGAAGTTTCAGATTATCAAGACTATCGTAACTATTTCTTCCTCGAGATATTTTCTAAGAAATATCTTAATTATCTTTTACATTAATCCACACTACTAAATGCTATTTACAAATTCTGGAGAAAATGACTATTTCGTATCGTCAGGTATGTTCTCGATGACCTGAAGGGTATATATTCTGTTTTATTCTTGTTTATTATCAGACCCCATTTAGAATAGCCCTCGGTATATTTCATAATATCAATTGCAGGTCACATTCCTCTAATGCAATGACAAACTGATCATCCACAAATTGTAAGATGAATAAGAACAATTTAAAAAATCTGTACCATTACAATCCATGAAGAATCTTGAGTCACCTTAATTAACTATTAAGGTGTACCCACTTTAGCTCACGCTGTCAATTTCTGGAATTCTCTACCTATCAAAATTTGGCATTCCTCCTCAATATCCATATTCAAATCCCTCCTATTCCAATTCCTATCCCAAAAACCGTCAGATACTTGCCAAACTTTCGATATTATACATTTCTAGTCATCATCAAACGATAGTACTATTCTATACTGTGAACTTCACTAGGGATATTACAATATCTTCCTGCTCTTAATGCCACAGACCGCATCTATTGTTTGTTTTTATTTTTTTTTATTCGTATATAATTAAATCTGTACCTATAGGTAGCATTTGACAATGATGAGTCTACATATTATTCATGATTTAAATACACTGACATTTTATATTGTCAGCTTTGTCTTTTCTTTGTTAACAGCAACACACCTCGTTTTAAAGAAGAACTCAATGTATTTTTTATTATTTTATTTTTCAAAAGAATATAATTATAATTTTTCCTACTGTACATAGTCTTAAGTGTTTTATCATAGTTTTAAGTGTTTTGTATATAGATTTTTTTTTTATTTATAGCTTGTTTAACTAATATTTTCTTTACTTTCTCTTTTTTATTATTGTTTTATTTTAGCCAGATGTAGTATTTTAATTATGTTCTATTTTGTTAATCTAAAGGGACTTTGTCCCAAAATAAAGTTATATTATTATTATTATAGAGGTTGGGTGTGATCCAGGAGGGTCTTCCGAACCCAGGGTTAATTCATGGCTGATGAAAAATTATTAATCATCAGCCGGACTCGAACCTGGGTCCTTGAGCTCTGGAAGTCAGTGCTCACCCACTGAGCTACCCCGCATCCTTATCATTAATACGATCAGAATTAATACATTACCAGGTGGCGGTTTAGGAGTTTCAATACCGAAAGCTGTCTTTTGTGAACACAGAACAGGAATGAATTTCTCAAAATTAAGATCTTCAGCGCACAGTATCCACAAGGGAAGTTCAGGATACTCATTTACCTATAAAAAAAAAATCATTGAACTGCAGCATGACAATTCACTCATCATTCATTTCAACTCATTATAAGTTAAATATCATGATGTTTGAGTTAATATGACTAGCATATTTGCAATGGAGTGAACTTGTGAACTAGAAATTAAAACTTTATACGTGTCACCAGAAAAAAATTGTAAATCTTTGGTTATAATCAGGGGATTGTATTATTAATGCACAGTAATGAAA
This sequence comes from Nezara viridula, assembly GCA_928085145.1. NCBI lineage: Eukaryota > Metazoa > Arthropoda > Insecta > Hemiptera > Pentatomidae > Nezara > Nezara viridula. The sequence continues at coordinate 7,524,672 of OV725080.1, read as the reverse complement.
TATATATTTTATGAGTTTAACCATTTGTAATATATTCTGTTAAAACACTTTTCCCAATTGTTAATTTCAAAAACTGTTGAAAAGCATTTTATTCTGTCATAACACAGAAAATACATGGGGATATTACCTTGTCAAATTGTGGTTAATTGATATCCCATTGGATTAATTTCTTATTAGAAATTTAGAACCACTCCTTGAAAGAGTGCAGAGCAGCATCTATGAGCCATTCAGTGAACTACTCACGAAATTTGATGTACAGATTACTTATAATTTATTTTGTACTTATTTAATAGCGGGTAGCGTCCGACTGCTATCTTCCAATGTTTATAACCTTAACACTGATAAGCTCTTCGTATTCATATTTATTGTATTGTATTGATATAATTGAAATTGAGAACAAAAACAAAAATAAATGTAATAATAAAAAATTACTTTTATTTTTCAACATATATATTAAAATATACCAACACATTATAAATATATAATTAAAAAACATTACGAAAACATTGCAACATATATATCAAAATAAATGAAATAATAAAAATAGGCAAAAAATAGATGAAATAATAAAAAAAACACTTAAACAGCATATGTACATATAAAAGAAACACTATGAAGAAACGATATAAACAAAATATGAAAAATTTTATTTTAACTTGATTTATTTTGGTAGGCAAAATAGTTTTGTGGTATTTAAAATAGCAAGGAAGGGATCCGCCATGGGCACAAACTTCTCTTAAAAATTTGTTCCATGTTACGATAGTTGCGTTGGATAGTTTGAGCTGCTCTTTCCCCTACTATATTATTGTTAAATTATGGGACCACCTATAAATGAATTTTAAAGCCGTTAAAAAAGAAATCTTCGACCCCTCTAACCACGTTCCTTTCCTTATAGAAACGGTTTTGTTACAACTACGAAAGCATTTCCATTTAATCTTCCCGTCGAACTTCATTTTATGACCTTCATCATAATATTTGACCTTTGCAAATATCCCGGCGTCTTGAAAATGTTTTATAGCCTCTTCTTCTGAAAACGGCAATTCCCACAATGTGACAACATCCATAATTAAATAACACTAACTCACAGCACAAGAAACAAAAAGTAAACAAGGGAATAACTTATGTTAGATGAGATAAGGGAGGTTATGTGAAGTGAGATTAGATAAAAAAGGAGGTCTTGGCGCTACCTGCTATTAAATAAGTACCATTTATTTCTTTATGAATATTTGATGTGCATTAGATTCTTTATATTGATGTATTATATCATAAGAATAAAAAAGAAATTCACCGATGTAGTAATGACTTAAATAAAAGAATATTGTAAGCCACACTTTTCTCTAACATTACAAGACGCAGGGGCACGGCTCCAAATAAAAGATCCTATCCCCTAGTACTTCAAATTGCGCATTCTCCCATGGCTTCAGATGTCTTTCTGGCTATCAGAACCACACTAAATAGCTTAAGCATGTTATTAAAATGAACATTCGCCATTTAAGCCCTACCAGAATATTTTGATTTAGTTCAATCAACATAATAACAATAAAGATCACTTTATTTTACACTGATATAACAAATTTAATTAAAATCATTATAGCCATTTTGGAGAAAACTGCAAAAATATGTGAATTTGACAATATGAAGTACCAATTCAGTTAAGTCAATTTTGGTGAAAAAGTAGCAGTACTTGTGCCTTAGGCAATCGGGACAGAATCTGGCTTCTTACCTCGTGTTATCCTTTTGTTACTTATGCGTTATTAAATTGTTTTCAGTTTTGTTTAATTTTATTATCTTCTGTTAAAATGGATATAATTACACTTTGGAAATTGCTATCTTCACAAGAAGAAGCCATCAAATATTTCCAGAAGGTCGGGATAATTACAAAGGAAATTTAGTGAAGAAGGTCACAAAATGAAGTTTGACGGGAAGACCAAATGGAGATGTTTAAGAAAAACGTATCTATAAGAAAAGGAACGTGTTTAGATGGGTCAAGAATTACCTTTTTAACAGCTTTAACATTTATTTATGGCTGGTCTCATAATTTAACAACAATCCAGTAGGGCAAAGAGTAGCTTAAACTATCAAACAAAAGTGTGGTGAGATATTTAAGAGAGGTTTGTGCCCATAGCATGTTATACAGGTCAACTAAAAAAATTGGAGGGCCTGGAAAATTCATTGAAATAGACTAGTATTTTTTGTAAAAGAAAAAATCATGTAGAGGAGATTTCTCCCTGAATAATGGATGTTTAGCGGAGTTTGCTGAGAAACAGTTGAGTGTTTCATGGTAAAAATGAAAGGCAGAAAAGCAACAACTGTATTAGAATGTATTAAAAATAATATAGAAGAGAGAAGCAGCATATATTCTGACTGTTGGAAAGGATACAACGCCCAACAACTGAATGAAGCGAAGTATGGTGCTGAACATAAAACTAATAATATTTACTACATAGTAAAGTAAAATTAGATATAAAATACAGAACAGTAATTTAGAATCAATAATTATACAAGACACAATCAATTTACCACTTTGGTAGCTCTAGATTTCATTGTAGCATTAAAATCAATCAGCTCTTTACGGAATTTCATTATATCAGATTTAATTGTAGAATGCTTCTTAGACAACACCTGAAAAAAAAAATCATTTTAAATATTTCAAAAATAATATCAACACAAAATGTAGAGGCAATATAGAGCATATAATACAGGACAGTCTTGATAATCCAAACACGTAGATTCCATGACCTTTTCGGATTATTAAAATTTTCAGATTACGAAATGATGGAAAAATTACACAAGGTAACGGAAATATATGTATTATCACTTATATGTGTCTCCCACCACTACACTGAGTTAGGATGGCTCTTCCCCTCCTTAAGAAGACAATATTTCCTAGGTATGTTCCTTTATCAAATCATTACCAATCATTGTCCTTCTTAAGCCTACAACCTTCTCCAATTTAAGTCCTCAATCCATTCCTTCACTACAAGATCTCGACCCTCTGACCTATACATCCCTTCTCATAGATCTGCCTCATTTCAAAATTCCTTTATAGCCCGTTCTGTCAACTTTTGGAATTCCCTCCCGATCAAAATTCGACATGCCCCTTCCCTATACACATTTAAAAACCTCCTATTCCAATTTCTGTTCCAAAAACAGTCAGATACCAGCTAACTATTAATATTATATCTGTATTGTGTAGCAATCATATAATCATAATACTTGGTAAGAGATAGTACATGAATTTCCTACTATCGATGTAGGAATTTCAATACATACATTTTTTTTTTTATTCAATTATAATTAACTGTTTATTTTTATATATATATTCAAGTAAATTTTTTTTTTTATGAAATGAACTCATTCTATCTTTTTTTCGTTCTTCATTTCTTAAAGTGTATGTTTATGTTGTTCAACCCTTATATATAGTTCTGTTCATAGTTCAAGTGATTCGTTCATAGTTTTAATTGTTTTGTTCATAATTTTAAATGCTCTGTACATAGTTTTATCTGTATTGTATATAGCTTGTGCACCTAAGGTTTTCTTTACTTTTTATTTTATTTTATCAATTTTATCTATTGTTTCAAACGTTTAGGCCAGTAATATTCTATTATTTTGTACATTATTGTTATTCTAAAGGGATTTAGTCCAAGAATAAAGTTTTTTTTTCTATCTATCTATCTATATGAAAATATATGTACACTAACAAAAAAAATTATTTTTGAAAATATGTCTCCTACCATCATTACACTCAGTTAGGATGGCTTTTCCCTTCCTTCCATAGACAATATTTCCTAGGAACATTTCTTTATCAGATTATCAACAATCTATGCCCCTCCTATGCTTATGATGTTCTCCAATTCAAGTCCTCAGTCCACTCTCTTATCACAAGATCCCAACCTTCTGAACTTTATACCCCATTTCAAAGATCTGCCTCTTTCCAAAACTACTTTGTTGCCCAGCCCGCTAATCTCTGTAATTCCCTCCCTTTAAAAATCTGCCATGCACCTTCCTTATTCAACTTTAAAACCCTCCTATTCCAATTTCTATTTAAAACCAGTCAGAAAATGGCTAACTACGTGTTAAATTTCAGAGCCTTGGTTTAAAAACCAATGCTTTATGTATATATATTTTTTTTCATAACTTTTCATGGACTTGTTTATATTCTTACATGTACTTATAATTGGACATTACAGATGTACCTATTATCATTACAGATGTACCTATCATTTTTCCCTCCTGAGTTACTGGGGGCATTTGCCAAGATCCAAGAAGACCTAGATCGAATCAGTGCCTGGGCAAATGTAAATGGATTAAGGTTAAATGCTGCCAAAAACTCAGGCCATTGTCATTGGTTCCAAGCCCCTCCTTAGATCCTATACAGACTTTCCCATCCTTCACCTTAATGATCAGCCAATCTCCTTCTACTCCTCTGTTAAAAATTTAGGATTTTTCATTGATCAAAACCTCTTTTGGAATCACCATATTTCTCATATCACTCGACGGACAATTTCTATCCTCAAACTATTCTATCGCTTCCGCCATCTCCTACCTTAACATACACGTAGACTCCTAGTTTCCTCTCTCATTTTCCCCCACTTTGACTATAGCTGTGTGGTGTATGATGGCCTCTCTGTGGAGCTCCCTGATAGACTGAAAAGACTAATGAACTGCTGCGTAAGATTTGTGATCGGGGCCCCAAGATACTCCCATGTTTCTCACCACTACGCTGAGTTAAAGCGGCTTTTCCCCTCCTTCTGAAGACAATATTTCCTAGGTACGTTCCTCTACCAAATCATCAACAACCATCGTCCTTCTTACGCCTACAACCTTCTCCAGTTCAAATCCTCAGTCCATTCCCTGTCCACAAGATCTCGACCTTCTAACCTTTACATGCCTTCTCACAGATCTGCCTCATTCCAAAATTCCTTTATTGTTCGCTCTGTCAATTTCTGGAATTCACTCCCTATCAAAATTCGACATTCCCCATCCATATCCACATTCAAAACTCTTCTATTCCAATTCCTATCCCAAAAACAGTCAGATAGTTGCTAACCATTCGAGCTGATTTTAATAGAGAATTTAATACATTTTTATTTTTCAATTCTTTATTTTTTTTCGTAAAAGTATATACTGGTCTATAAGAGCAAACAGCTTTAAGTGTCTTGTCATAGTATTAATGGTTTTGTATATAGTTTAGTTTGTTTTGTATACAGAATTTTTGCCTTATATTTTTTTTACATTATTTCTTTTTTTCGATTGATTTTATTTTGGTCAGATGTAATATATTAATTTTCTTCTATTTTGTTATTCTCAAGGGACTGTGTCCCAGAATAAAGTTATTTTTTTATTTCTATTTCTATTTACTTATGAACCTGTATATATATTTTTTATACCGTGTCATTGTTGTTCTACAAGATTTGTTATTTGCATTGTATATAGTTCTAGACATTTTGTATATGGTTTCATCAGCTTGTTACTTTTTTTGTATATTTGTTAGTTTACATAAGATATTTTATTTATTTAATATAATTCTCTAGGCCAGAAGTATTTCTCTGTTCGGTAACAGTTTGTTATTCTTAAAGGACTTTGTCCCATAATAAAGTTACTTCTCTAATATCTATCTATCTACAATGTATGTTGAGTCTCTGATTTTGTTGCTAAAAGAAAACTTCTGATCCTGCAAATTCCTTAAAAGTACCAAGCTTTTAGTAGTTGACGTTACATCCATTAACCCACTCCAAACAAGTATTAATTAAATTCCTTTCTGGCGTTCTATGACTTATCTATAATGAAAACTATAATGGGCACAAATAATTTTTCCAGTGAAATAAAAATTAATATAAAAAATGTATTCCACACCTGATTTCGAAAGTATCAAACCAACTTATTGGCATTATCTGCTTTGTAATCCTTCTTAAATAATTTTTTTTTAAAAAAGCTTTGACTTTTCAGCTAACATATTCCTGGAAACTGGACATCTGCTGAAACTACATATAAAGTAAGGTGACCAGATTTTAATATCGATAAAGAAGAAAACCATTGCCTGGGGGGAAGAGGTTTCTCATTAAAAATTTGGTTCATTAAGTCCAAATTTGCTGTTACAGTAATTATAATCTGGTGCAAATGTTTATCAGATAACATAGCATTCAGCTGAAATAAGGTTGAGAATTTAGTTCTAAAGGCGTATTTTGAGAGCAAATAATTTAATGATTTTGTGCCAGGAGTTAGTACACAATCAAGCAGTACTTTTTTTAAGAGCTACAAAAATTATTGACAGTAATCAAAATAGTAAATGAAGTTAATTTGCTGATGCCTAAGATTTAATGGTTTCTTTATCAATATACAGGGTGTTTCAGGGTTAAGTGGCCAAACTGCAAAAATGAACTAAGAACCTCAAAACAAGAAAAAAATTCCTTTGAAGGTATGTCCACAAACGCTTTGTTTAGGAGATATTCACTCCTTCCATTGTTATGTATTATTTACGTTATGTGAAATAAATAAAACCTATTTATTTGTTCTAACTACTTTATTAATTAAATGTAAACATTAACATTCATATTAAATGTTGTTCAAAGTGATTTCCTTGACCATTAAGACAGGCTCGGCATCTTTCTTCAACAGCAGCAATGGCAGAACGGCACTGGATATGTGTTATTGTTTCAGAAGATTCAAATATTCTTCTTCATAAGGAATTAAGGTCATTGAACGGGTTTGCATAGAATTTTTGTTTAATGTCACCCCAAACAAGAAAATCCTGTGATGTCAGGTCTGGAAAGCGTGCAGGCTAAGTAATTGGTCCTGCACGGCCAATCCATTGATTGAGATATGGGATATAATTGAGCAAATCCGATCAATGACCATTTAATATGAATGTTAACGTTTACATTTAATTAATAAAGTAGTTAGAACAAATAAATAAGTTTTATTTATTTCACATAACATAAATAATTCATAACAACGAAAATCTGTAGGAGTGAATATTTCCTAAACAAAGCGTTTGCGGACATGCCTTCAGAGGACTTTTTTTTTCATTTTTGTAGTTTGGCCACTCAATCCTGAAAAACCCTGTATTTTTTAAATAATGATACTTCATTAAAAAGATAATTTTCAAATTTTTTATTATCATTAAGTTCAAACATTGGTCGAATTCTAACAACTTATCAACAATGCAAATTTTGCTAAGCAGCTGTCTTATAATCAGTTCTTAACGATTATACATATTTTTAAAGTTTATCATAATAAAATCAACAAAAATAATATAAAACTCATATCCTGGCGAAATAGCTACATGGCTGCCAGAAACCTATTCTAACCTAGTATATTCTCTTTCCATTCTTCTACTGTTCTCTAGCTTAACGTGCATTTTTTCCAAAAATCTGGACTTTTTCAAAATGCCAAATTGTTAAAAATTGGGACGTATGGTCACCTTAATATAAAGAGATTCCTCAACTTCTGGATGATCGGCTAGTTTTAATCTTCTCTGTTTAGAGATGCCACAGTACGATTTCAACATTACCACTCGAAGCAATTCCAGTAATATGTACTGAGAAACAGAACTATTTCTATTTTGTCTCTCGTTAGTCAACTTTTTCTTTCTTGTCCAGATTACCAGGGGTTTTCGGATTAATATGGGTTCAGATTACCGAGAATGTCCTGTATAACCAAATAATATAAAAGTAAAAAAAATTAAATTACAGATTTTCTATGTTTATCATTTCTATTCAGGGGTTCTTCTATTACAGGTTGAGAAAAACACTTCTGTAAAAAAAAAATCGGAATAAATATTGCAATAAACAATATTTGTTAATATTTACATAAAAATAAATCCAAAGTAATATAAAAGATTTATTAAGAATTATTGGGAATTTTTTAAATAGTGAGATTATGAATTATAGAGATTCATGAAAAAGGAAAATATCTGATTAAAAGACTATGTTGTGCCTTTTTTAAAAGTTTTTGAACTATTCATCATCCGTGTCAGCACTGTGAAAATTAAGTGATAAATGATAGCCCAAGTTCAGGAAAATCATCAATTTTATTGTTTCATTTTGAATGAAAATAATTTTATTATTCTGGGACTAGTGTCCCTTTAGAACAAATCACAAATACAGAATATATATCAATATTTTGGTGTGTCCATGAAATACTATTTAATATTTACAGGTTGATTCGGAGTACAATAAAGTTGTAAATGATATAAATACGTGTAAATATAAAATATACAAAGAAATTAATTAAGTAAACGAAATATCGACGAATTACAAAATAATTAGAGTATCTGAGTGTACATTGAGATTTTTACAGCTTAGGTTTTTAAGTGCATTTCGTGATCAATCGGATTGGGAATGGAGTAGGTGTTCGAAGAGAAGAGATTTGAAAGAGGATATCGATTTTGCGTGTCGAATATCTGAAGGTTTAGAGTTCCAGAGGGAGACAACTTGTATTAAAAAGGATTTATCAAATGCAGCAATTCGGTGAGGGGGAGGATAGAGGTCGGACGCAAGGGATCTGGTGCTACGGGATTGAAAGGAGCGTTTGAATTGACATCACAATATATACAAAAAATACTTAGGAAAATACAAATATATACAAAAAAACTAAGAAAAATACAAATATATTTAAAAAATACTAAGAGAAACAAAATAAATAAAAGAGCTCTTATTAATTAACCGTTATTGAGCAACTGTAATTACATAATCTAAAAAATTCTTGCAAGCTTGCGGAAGTTTGAATGTGTAGTAGGTGATAGAGTAGGAGTTGTTTGAAGGAATTGGTGGACGTGGTTTGAAGTATGGAGATAGGTAAGGAGTTTCAAAATGAGGTAGTACAAATGATGAAGTATTTGCTGAAAGAAGTGGTTTTATGGGAGAGAATATATAGATCTATTTATCTACTAAAAAATTTTCAAGATCGCAATACTTTCTCTTACTATATAATACATATATAAGTGTAAGTAAAAAATCAATAAAGATGCGTACAAATAACATTTACAGAAAAAGCACAGCCTTTAAAATAACAGTTAACACTTACTAAGATAGATTTGTGTTCTTTTTCAGTTTCGAAATTGTCTGAAAGTTCCCGTAATTTTGTTTCAGAAGAAAGAATTCGAACCTCCTTAGAGGCAGGCTGAAAAAAAAAGAAATATAATAAAATAATTAATTCGTTAATAAAGAATATTTACACAAAATGCATAATTATAAATAATAATAAAAAATAATTATAAATAGCTGCTTGGAACAAACACCTACTTTGGCAGATAATGGTTCCGTTATACCATCAAAATCATTTGATTGTTCTGGTATTGTAGTGTCAGATGAAACAATTTTGTCTTGCTTATATGGACTCTAGAAAGAAAAAAAAAATAGTATAAGATATATAGTAGTGTCCTATTAATCTAAGATAGAATTAAAAAGAAAAAAATTCATTTAGCCAGGCCCGTGTACAAATATAATGTAAAGAGAGCTTTTTACTTCCCTAATTGAATACAATGGCAAAGTGTTATTAAAGGACAGTTTAGGCAACAGAGTTGTATATATTTAAACAGGGTGTTTCGTAATTACACTGCACTTTTTTAGCTATGTGTTCACCAACAAGTCCATATTAACATATATCTCAAACTCATTTATTAAGCAGAAATCAAAGGTTAAAGATTTATTATTTATTTACTATATTAAGACTGACTGTATAAAGTTTAACGTGTTTAATACTAAATAACAGGTTTTAATCACCTAATAAACAAATGAACGATAAGCAATTACAGTAGTTGCTCATCTGTTTGTCTAGTTCTGTGTGTTTGAGGGTGAGTGAATACTGGGACACAGTTCAATTTATGATTATCATGGGAGACACCACAAATTTATTCACTTTTGCAAAACAAACAGACATTCTTTTAACTTATGGCAAAGTACACAGAAATGGTGCTGCTGCTGTTCGAAGATATTGTGAAAAATTTCCTAACCGAAGAATAAAATCGTTTGAGGCCATTAAAAGATGGGTACTAGTTCACAACAGTTCCGCACGGATTACACGTGGTTCACAATCACTTCGATCACACTTGTTCATGGAATCCCGAAAACAGCCGAATGTTGTCGTCTTTTATGACGTCAGCTATTTCCCCATCACACAACCCCTTTTCATGCATTTTTGAAAAAAAAAAAAACAACGTATTCCCTTCATGGAACTTCCTTACTAACAATTTATTAACGAATTGTGTATTTACTAATTAGTCAATTATCAATTTTTATTATAATGGTTATCATTGTGAAGTAAAAAGAAAAAAATACATAAAATAATGTTTGAGTCGTTTCTTCAAGGCCTGTTAAGATTTTTTTATCATTTTCATAATAAATAATTTGAAGTAATCTATTATCTTTTTATTTGTTGTTCGAGCTTTTCAATCGAAGTTGGAATATTTGCATTTATAATTTATTTTAGCAAGCCTTTTTTAGTTTGTCATCTATCTGGTTTATGTAACTTTTTGGATTTCTAATAACACGAGCATCAACTATTTTCTTGTGGGGGGAGGGGAGCGCTTTTTATGCATATACTGTCAGATTTGAGATTAAGCATCAAGTTTATGTAACTTTTTTGAATTCTTAGATATACGGATCCACTATTTTCTAGTCGTCGGAGCTTTTTATGAATATACTGTCTGATTTAAAATTTTTCGTCGATTTTTGGATTTCTAAGATATAAGAGTCCACTATTAGGTTGTCAAAGATGCTTTTTATGAAAATAATGTCAGATTAAAGATTTATGAATATACTGATAATTCCAAGATAATGAATAACGAAAATCATCAATAAGAAAAATAATATCGTGAAATAGCATTCAGAGATGTAATAATTAAAGGTTTTTATCTATTACTGTTTCTTTTTTACAGATCTATGATATATGTACAAGTTCAATTCAGGTTTCATGATGTGAAAACCTTAATTTAGAATGTAAGTCGGCTCCTGCTATAAAACTGAACATGGTTAAGTTTATTGAAGTACTTATTAAATGGCGGGAAAGTTAATAGTAACTGGCCCAAGAGATCGGTCGCCTTCGTTATCTTTTGGATAAACCCGAACGCATTCGGGATTCCAGGAACAAGTGTGACCGTAGTGATTGTGAACCATGCGTAATCCATGCGGAACTCTAGTGAACTAGTACCAAAAGATGCCTTAGGGATAATGGCACGCTAAAACCTATACGAGTAAACACCGGTCGACAAAGATTTCGACAAACTGCAAATGTTGAAGAAGAAATACTCGATGCTGTTCAGTTATCTCCTACTACCAGTACCAGAAGATGGTCACGTCGTTTCAATTTTCCCTCTGTCACTCGCGAACTTTACGTGACCAACAATTGTATCCATTTCACGTATTGAGTAGGCAAGATTTGTTATAACAAGCACAGAAATTTTTTCCATTGGTTAATTTGACAATGCACATGAGATCCTAACTTTCTTAACTGTATTTTGGTTACTGATGAATCTTGTTCTACAAGAAACGGGATTCTTAATTTTCAAAATACCCATACTTGGGCTGAAGAAAACCCTCATACGGGTTCTCATAAGAGCCAGAGAAACATGGATTCGTCGTGCTGAATGTTGCATTCAACAACATGGAGGTCCCTTGAAAAGTTACTCTCAATGTTGTAATAATAATAAATAATAAATATATAACCTTTGATATCTGTTTAATAAACGGGTTTGAGATATATGTTAATATAAACTTTTTTTGTTTATTTTGTGTTAGTGAACACATACATAAAATAATGCAGTGCAATGACGAAACACACTGTATATATATATTTTAAAATAATGTTTGATTTCCTCATGTAATCATTAATGGAACAGATTTCCATAAAAAAATTAGGGAAAATGATATACCTCTCCTCTTCAAAAGTTTTATGTCAGTTTTGAACTGAATATGTTCTCTTTTTTAAAATAATGCTGTATAAATTTTATTAATTATAACATTCAATTAACCAGGAAATAAAGAAGAAAATAAATTTACCTCTTTAGACTCTGTATTGGTTACAAAATGAACTGATTGTTCAGGCATTTTCGGTTTAAAAGGTTCAAATGCCTTGACAGGTCTCTGAAAAATAAAATGGATTGTAAAGTTATTAAAAAATTATCTATACTAATATAATATTTCATTGGTTTATTGTAAAAAGTCACTACGTACATATTTGATGAAGCTTTACTTTTAAGTACATTTTGACCTTATTTATCAAGACGTAAACGCATCAAAATGACATTAACCTCTCTTATCAATCAAATATATATATAGAATACATAGAGAAAGATACACAGCTTGAATACATAGAGAAAATATTAATTTAAGTACTTAGTCATTTAATAAAATGTTAATCAATGACTTGCAATGGACGAAACATTCCCACATAAAAAGAAGTCATTGAATGAATAAATCTTTGGTCGAAAAATGACAGCCTAAATTAAATAAATACTTTAATACAGTTTTCACCTTAAACTTAATACACAAAATATATAACCAATTAACTCCTTTTTGCAATAAAATTATAAAATAGGCTATATAAAAAAAAAAAACATTGGTCCAGCAGAATGGAGTTATGTCCCATTACGACAATGGCTGGCCTCAAAATTTCCGAAAGGTCAGGGAAAACTTTAAAAAATTTGATGTTTTTGAACTTCTTCCACACCCACCATACAGTCCGTACCTTAATCCATCAGATTTATATTTGTTTTGATTCATGGCCCACTTCTTGAAAAAAAATAAATTTAATACATTTCACTAAGTCAGGGAGAAAACAGCAGTTCAGGGATTTGTCTATAGCCATCCGAAAGAGTGCTGCATAGGATAAAGCAACTGGCCGAAAGATGGAAAATGGCAGTGCATCACAATGAGTTATATTTTTAATATTAATTTTATGTTACATCAAAGAAAAATATATTGTAATGTACACCTTTATTGCAAATGAGTAAAAAGGTTTTAATAAATCAATATTAAACAATAAAAAGGCAAACTAATCTAGTTCTACTAGTGCAGAGAAAAGAAAATGGCTACTCTGTAGTTTCCCAAGAAGGAAAATCCCAAAGAGGAGAGGAACAAAAGTTTTTGTTTTGGCAAACAGTTGTTGTGTGACTGGAGTGAAGAGAGGATAGGAGAAGGGATCCTGGCTCCAGTGGATAAAACCCAGTAATAGCGTTACCAATTTGGAAGAGTTGTTTGGCAGAACTTTGGAAAGTGTTTGAAAGCGAATGAATTCAGTGTCACAAAGGAAGAAACATATAATATAGAAAAGGGTTAGCTTGCCAATCCATATTTGACTTTATTTTAAAATCAATCAGTGTTTAATTTTAGTATAAATAGTTGTAAATAATAATAGTTTGTCTGAGTTGATCTGATTGTCAGTAACCCACACCTGAGATAAATAAATATATTAATTTTCTTATAATTTTGTGTATTATTAAACAACCTCTTATTTATTAAGAAAGTATCCTAATAGCATTACAGTGATCTTCTGAGATTATGTTATTATTTGTAAAATATAAGAGAGATGTTACAATATTTTAATTTTTTGTTGAAAATAGTATTTTTTTTTTTAATACAGCCTATTAACAAAGGAATATGGAAAACTGGATAATCAAGCTAGTAGAGCTTACCAATAATACCATTTTCATTCATTATAGATAATGCAATCGGACAATCTTTTAGGTATATTTGAGTCCATATAACAGAAGAATATTTTTCCTTAGGATAACTAGTCCTGTCATAAATATTGTTACAAAAAAATATATACAGATTTCAACAGAAAAAATATTTTTTTCAGAAAACATCCTAGAAAATAAAATGTATATCTATAGAGAGGAAAACAAAAGAGAAATTACTCAAAATGCCTTCCTTTTGTCTTGACACTGGCATTTAATCTCCGAGGCCAGTCATCGATAGCAACACACAGAACTTCTTGAGGAAAGCGCTCAACTGCTCGGTCCAGAGATTATTTGAAGCTTTCCAAGTTAGGGAGTGCCGCCCTGTGGCATGCCATCCTCTCCAGTTCGGACCAAAGCCGATAATCAAGTGGGTTGAGATCAGGGCTTCCTGAGGACCAATCCGAGGCAGAGATGAACTGTAGAATGTTCTTTTGTAGCCAATGCTGAGTTGACCTAGCCTTGTGAGCTGGAGCAGAATCCTGCTGGAAAACCCAATGAATTTCAGTAAACAGTGTATCATTTAGACGCTTGATGACTTTCAGTAAACAGTGTATCATTTAGAGGCTTGACAACAGGTTCCAAAATGTTTATACACATGATCATTTTAGCGACTAAATTCTTCTGATTTGAGCAGCCACTACTCTCACTGCATTTGCCGTTCTCACAGTGCAAGGGCCCGGTCGAGGTCTGTCACATACATATAGGGTCTCATTATATCTATTTATAGTGCGGTACACAAACATACGGCTGATACCCAAAGGTTTCAAAGTGTTGAAAATCTCTGACCTACATTTTCCAGCTTTGTGTAAGGCGATCACAGCTATTTGGTTTTTTTTATCACCCCACTCCATGTTAACTGAGCGAAAGAAAAATACAAACCAATTGGTATTATCATGATGTAAAAAAAATAACCCGAAAGAGGTTAGGGTAGATAGATCTGAGTTCTGCTATAATATAAACATTCAATAATATTTTATATATTTATGTAGTATTGTAAATTAAAAAAAAAAAAAGAAAAAGTAGATAAGTTAAGACAAAAACAAGGTACATCACACCTAACCAACTAATATATTATAACTGATATATGACAAATAAACAATAATAATTTATGAACAAGATAAATTACTTTATATACTGCTTACTCTTTATCTTTTTAAAAAAAAACAATAAGAGATAAAATAAATCATAAGCTTACCTGTTTGTTATCTCTCGATTTTATATTAACATCAAAATGAATTGAGGTTTTATAATTTTTTTTTTTATGAGATACAGACGATTTGGGAGAAATCACTGGCAATGGTTTCGGAAGCTTCTAAAAAAATAAATCACATGGTAAATATAAATAACATATATATACTAGGGAGAATCCCTTGTCCGCCTAAAGGCGGACCAACCCTCATTTTAAAAATTATTCAACTGTTCATTTAATTGTACTAATCGTTGATCAAATTGTATAACTGTAATTTACATGTATTCTGTAGTTAAGAATGTATTATTTTTTTATCAACATAAAATAACAAAACAAAACCACAGTTCGGACAAATTTTTAATTTCTTAAAACTCTATGCTATATTTCGCACCGTATTGCGAATTTGTCACCATATATTTAACTTATTCAGCTTCATACAAGCCCAACATCAATTTGGGCCTTTTATTTCTAATATTTTCATAGCGCATTATATTATACTTCCTTTTCTATTTCATAATAATTATAATTATATCACATACAATATAAATAATATTATATATAAATAAGTGTCTAGATCGAAAAATAAGTGCTGTCGCATAGATAAAAATCAAACTACCACCTCCAGATGAATACCATTTTCCGTACAAATGTTTCGTCTAAATTCTTTATTCTGTATTAAGAAAGTATGAGGTCAATACTGTAACGAAGACAGTAGGGTACAAATCTCGGTTTTGTATTAGAATAACAGGAGCTCAACCCATATACAATTAAATGAACAGCTCTATAAGTAATTAGTGCTAATTATAGAACTAATAGGAGGGCTCCTGTAATCTCCTACTCTCGTAATACTAAAATAAAATAAAATATGAGTCACTAAAAACTTTTATATATATATATATATATATATATATATATATATAAAATGCAGAGCATAAAAATATCAGTATGGAACTAAATACTAACTTCAGTAGGTATGGGGTCTGTTTTATCATAAAAATCATTTGGATATTCTTGTATTTTTTTTATTTCAAAAGAACCCGAATTACTGGAAGGCCTCTGCAGGAAAACAAATCAGTTTAATTATGCCTATAAATAATATATACATAAAATTCAGTCATTAAAAAAATGAATATTAAACTAAATACTAACTCTGATAGGAATGGGATCTGTATTAACATCAAAATCATTTGCATATTCTTGTGTTTTGATTTCAAAAGAACTCGATGACTTAAAATATCCCTGTGAAAAAAAAAAAAAGTTTGAAAATGCCTATAAATAATATATACACAAAATGCAGTCAATAAATAGGAGCATGGGACTAAACACTAATCTTGCCATGCAGTAAGAGTTTAGTTATAACATCTAAATCATTTGGATGTTGTATATTTGTTCTTAACGTGTTACCGATGACCTCTGGAAAAAGAAATTTAGTTCAAATAGGTTAATAAATAATATATTGTAATGTCAACATTACATGGTATATAAATAGTGGCGCGAAAGTGGCAAGAGCATGAACTACAGGAAGGAAGTGGAGGAAGCAAGCCTCATGCGACTCAGACTGCGACGGGCCGCCAAGAGGGAAGGTGCTAGCGGCCAAGAGAGAAGATTATGAGCCGCCAAGAGAAAATGTGACAAGCTGTCAAGAGAGAAGGTACTAGCCAGCAAGTTGAGAAAATATAAAGAGCCACAAAGTTTAGGCTGGGACAATAAAGGTTTTTGAAAACAATATGTATAATTTCTTAATGTATGTATCTAGTTTCTTTATATGTATTTAGTAATTAGTAATTTATAGTAATTAAATGTTGAATGAGTGTTCAGTTGTCAGAACCCAACCTGAGAATTTATGTTATATGTGCTAAAATAAATAATATATTCAAAAAGGAAACTTGTTTGTTTGATTTATGTTGACAAAGGGTACGTAACAACATGGCCCCCTATGTTGGCTTTTGAGAACGTTACAATATACACTGATTACAAAGCTTGTAAGGACCAATTGTACAACTGGCTCTAAATAGGAGTGCGGAACTAAATACTAACTTTGCTGTATGAGGCGTCAGTTATAACATCAAGATTTTTAGAGCGTTCCTCTATTTTTGTTTTAAAGGACACTGACCTTGTAGACCTCTGAGAAAAGAAATCAGTAAAGATATACCTATAAATATTAGGGTAAAAGCAACAGTAGCTGACGGCGTATCAATATCAGATACCCTACTCGAAAAATGAGAACAAAACTTCGGGACCTCTTAGACCTCTATTTCATTTATTTTTAGTTTCTACATTTTCTCCTTATGTTTTTGTCAGCTTTTCTTTAGTCTTGACAAAAAATGCAACCGAAATTATAAGTGGCAAATTAGGAAGGTCTCTCACGGTCCACTTAATGTCAGTAACAACCAGCTGTCAGTAAGAGCACCATATCTTAGGTTTGCTTTTTTCTCTTTAATGTAAATAATTTGTTTGGGTGGGAATTGGTGAATAGCCTTCCGCTTTTATATCAGGTAACTAAGTTATTTACACTCGTGAATACTAAAACAAAACCCCGGCACTGGATATAGACTTTTTGAGGGCGTTTAACTGTTGTTGGGAATTCGGAAATCTAATACCTTTTGTGACACTGCGTGACAAGAAACAATAAGAACATATATGTATATATATATAATGTGGGACTGAGTAAATACACTTTGAAGGAATTGACTCACCTTGTTTATTATTCTTCAATTGTGAGGCCTATAGGACAACTAAATAAAAGGACTATTCACTCCTGTATAATGAAACAATTTATTTTAACAACTGATAATAAATGAATATATTGAAGTCTTATAACTGTAGGCTTGATATTCTTGGTCTTTAAATGTTCTGCCTCTCTCATCTCAGGTAACTTCCTCTCGCCTCTGTAGTAAACATCCCCCTGTATTTACTCCTTTAGATGACAATGTGTGAGGGAATGAGAAGGAATATATAATATATAGGAATGTGAGATTGCACTGTGAATTGTACTCAATTGTGCAGTGGATAAATTGCTCATTGGAAAATCTCACATCGATAAACAATCGAAAAGAAGAAAAGGTCCGATCAGGTAGCTGGCAACAGATGGCGAGGACGACGCCAAACACTTAAGGCCTGGACACCTACACAAGAAGACGTCATCTGGGAAGAGAGGCTTACTACATTGAAGACCAAGATTATCAAGCCGACCGTTCACTTATATATATTCATTTATGATCAATTGTCAAAATAAATTGTTTTATTATACCGGAGTGAACAGTCCTTTTATTTAGTTGTTCTATAGGCCTCACAGTTGAAGAATAAACCAGGGGAGTCAATTCATTCAAAGTGTTTACTAAATCCCACATTTCAGATATATGTATTCTTATTGTTTCTTCTCACACAGTGTCATAAAAGGTATTAGATTCCCGAATTCCCAACAACAGTTAAACACCCTCAAAAAGTCTATATCCAGTGCCGGGGTTTTGTTTTAATAACTGACGAGTGTAAATAACCTTAATCCCCGATATAAAAGCGGAAGGCTATGCCCTATTCCCGCCAGAACTAATCATTTACATTTAACTTCCTGTTGGTTATTTACACCTCTGTGTTTCTGGCTCAAGTGCCCTCTCCCTGGCGTCATTCTGCAGCTGTTGCTAGCTATCTGTTATCCTTTTTCCAGCATCCTTCTTCATCGATTGTTTATCGATATGAGACTTTTCCATGAATAATTGGTCCACTGCATAATTGAGTACAATTCACAGTGCAACCTCACATTCCTATATATTATATATTTCTTCTCATACCCTCACCCAATGTCACATAAAGGAGTAAATACTGGGGGATGTCTACTACATTAACTACCCAAAAATTTTTGTTTTATTGTTTTTTTGGAGTGTTTTTAAATTATGTTTTATCCCTTTGAACTTATCTTGATGAAGGAATTGGATATTCAATAGGTGTCAGCTACTGGAGCTTTATAACGGGGTCTTTTACCAGTAGCTGAAAGACCTGTACTCTCATAAATAGAAGATATACTCAATATAACGGGTCTTAAAAATGGAAACATTTACTACTGTTTGTAATTTTATTTAATGATTTGTATTAAATATAAAACGAAAATAATTTTTCCTATTGCCAAAAACAGGTCCTTGACAGTGACCAGCATTTATCGATAAATTTAAGTCAGGAAACGCAAGAAGTTAGTTTTATAATAAGTTAAAGTGAAGTTTTAATCTACCAATACACCCAATTAATGACTGTTTTCGAATTAGTAAAGGTTGGGAATCGAGACCAATCTTGGTTTCCTTCAATAATTATAAGGTTAAACAAGCAATAATAAAAAGAAGAGATGACAGCCAGAAATAATTACAGAGTAAGCCATGACAGCTGACTGGAAGAAAAGGAAGGCAGAAAAAAGTTTAGTTGTATTAATAAATTAAAAGTTTTGGACAAACATGCGTCATACAGAAGGGGTTTCTTCAAAGTTAGAGGCAATCTATATCATTTTGTAGTAGATATCCCCTAGTATTTACTCCTTTATGTGACATTATGTGAGGCAATGAGAAGGAATACATAGGAATGTGAGGTTGCACTGTGAATTGTACTCAATTGTGCAGTGGACAAATTGTTCATTGAAAAGTCTCATATCGATAAACAATCGATAAAGAAAGAAAAAGGTCCGGTCAGATAACAGCAGCTGGAGAAAAACGCCAGAGAGAGGGAGAGAAGGGCACTTGAGGCTGTGACACGGAGACGAGAGGACGCTAGGCCTGGACAGGAAGAGAGGAGGTTGTCAGAAGAGAGAGATGCTGCAATGAAGATTAAGAATATCAAGCCTACATTTATAAGACTTTTATACATTCATTTATTACAGTTGTAAAATAAATTGTTTTATTATACAGGAGTGAAAAGTCATTTATTTATTTAGTTGTCCTATATGCCTCACGATTGAAGAATAACAAAACAGGTGAGTCAATTCATTCAAAGTGTATTTACTAAGTCCCACACACACACACACACACACACACACACACACATATATATATTCCTATTGTTTCTTCTCCTCACTCAGTTTCACAAAGGTATTAGATTCCCAAATTCCCAACGACAGTTAAACACCCTCAAAAAGTCTATATCCAGTGCCAGGATTTTGTTTTAATATTCACGAGTGTAAATAACCTAGTTCCCCAATAAAAAGCGGAAGGCTATTCGCTATTCCCGCCAAAACTAATTATTACTTTTAACTTTAACAGGCTATTTACAATTTGAAGGAGGTGGAAAATATGTTAGAAAATTCACCGACAATCGAGCGAGACAACCAATTACAGAAAAAAAGAAAGATAAATAAAAGATTAAAAGAGTTCGAGTTCCGTTCGAGATCTACTTCACTCAACGGTCACCCTTCAGAAAAGCTCCTTGAGCTTAAAAGTAATTTTAACTTAAGATAATATTTAACAATATCAAAGGTTACCACAATTTACGTAACATCAGTTCATTTTCAGATACTAATAATATAATGGCAATATGTGTAGTAGAAACCTCGTTAGTGACCGATAATTTTATCATTCTACCTGAGCTAAAAATTTTCAATACATTTATTAGTAACACTGCAATATCATATAAATATAGCGCATATTTTGTTACCCATTAGAATGATAACAAATACATCGTATTATTGCGACATAAAGAAGTATATTTAAGTTTTTTTGTTAGTTGATCAACAGTGAAACTTAATTTATATTGATCTGAACAATTTGCTTTATATTAATGTATTAATCTTTTTTCCTCCTTATATTGTCCTCGTGTACTATATCATGTCTTATATTGTACCTGTTATTTAAAAACTAACTATAACTAACATTGATTGGGCCAGATTCCATGTCTACGCTGTTTATAAGCCAATAAATAAATAATTAAAAAAAAAACAACTGAATGATATAAATGGTAAAAATAAATGTTTAAATACCATAATTGGTAATTGGTTGACTGTCGTGGATAATGAAGAGAAGAATAGTTGGGGTGTTCAGTCAAAAAGGAAGGCAAAAATAAATTATAATATTTATTTTTACATATGCCGACGTTTCGACCTGAAGTTCAGGCCTTCATCAGGGCTAAGAAAATAACCAGATAACAAGGTATGAGAAACATAAGTAATGATGGTAAAAAAGATAATAAAAAATAAAAAAAAAATAAAAAAAAATAAAAATTATTAGAAAAATAAAATAGATAAATATAATTTTATCTCTTAGTTCTTAGTCATTATTATAACAATTTCATTTTACTTTATCTATTTTATTTTTCTAATAATTTTTATTTTTTTTTATTTTATTTTTTTTTATCTTTTTTACCATCATTACTTATGTTTCTCATACCTTGTTATCTGGTTATTTTCTTAGCCCTGATGAAGGCCTGAACTTCAGGTCGAAACGTCGGCATATGTAAAAATAAATATTTTAATTTATTTTTGCCTTCCTTTTTGACTGAACACCCCAACTATTCTTCTCTTCTTTAAATACCATACTTTTATTGTAGGAAGTTAGTCGACTGTTCCAGGTATCATAGTTTATAGGTAATCAGAAAGCAGTCATTTAAAGATTTTTAGTGTTGCCGACATTTCAAGCCAAGCATATTGGGCCAGTAGTACAATCAACAGGGCAAAGTAGTACATGGACACTCAAAGGAGCACTTGAAAACCTTAAGTAATGGAGATAATGATGACTCACATGATTGGGTTGAAACCTTGGCAACAATAAAAACATTAAAATGACTGCTTCCTGGTTATTTATCACATATAATACTTTTTCTTATTATTTTGATTTTCTTCATTAGGCCGACTGGCCACCAAAAGCGCAGCGTAGCTGAGTCAGATTGCAAAACCGAACAGAAGGTTTTCAATGAGAGCTCGACCAATAGAAAAAGAGCTGAGCTGAGCGCAGTTGAGCGGCGTAGCAAGGGTCAGCTCAGTTCAGCTATGGGTCGACAGAGGTTCAGTTTCAGGAGCTGACTCCGCTACGGTCAGCTTCCCCCACCATACCTACTCACCGCTGTCATACAACCCTCTCTCTGGAGCTCCGTTCCTCAGTTTCGTCCTTTTTTTCTATTTGTTTTCACTGCGCAACCTCTCAAAGTATTTTATTTTGGTCCAGTGTAAAATATGCAATGGATGTGGAAGAATTCTTAATCGATTGTGTAAGTGAAAATTTTCAATTTTATATAGGATACTGTAGGACAGGAAGTCATAGGTTTACGACGAAGTATGAAGGTAATTTGATGGAATTTATTTCAATCCTCCAGTTTTGACACCATTTTTCAAGACTTATGATGTGTGATTGAAGAGTTTGGGATGCAATAGATGGATCGTTATTAACTGATAGGATACACGTGTCATCGGCATAGGTGGTGATGACAGTGTTGGATTGGGTTGGGATGTCAGCTGTATAAACTGTGTAAAGGATAGGACCTAGGATACTACCTCGAGGAACACCGGCAGACTAAATTTCTTATTTAAATTACAATGTTATGTAGTTAATTGAAGGTCATGTAAAATCATGACTCAGTAATCTCAGAGGATGCTAAGTATCAGTATGGAACTAAATACTAACTTTGGTTTGTGTCAAGTCCGCTGAAACATCAAAATCATTTGGGGGTTCTTGTATTAATGTTTTAATAAATTCTGATGACCTGGAAGACCACTGGAATAAAAAAAAAAAAAAAAAATAGTTTAAATGTGTAAATAAATAATAAATAAACTGAGTAAACAGGTTTTAAATAGGAATTTGGAACTGAATACTAACTTTGGTAAGAGAGGAGCCGGTTATAACATCAAAATCATAAGGATGTTTTGGCAGTTTTGCTTTAAAAGATCTCAATAACTTGCTAACAGTTCTTTGGATGACTCCTTTGGATTCTGTGGCAAGATCAGGATAAGATCTTTTTTTATGTGATTTAAATGGCTTAGGTCTCTGAAATAAATATATTCACTTTGATAGAACTTAATAAAATGAAAAGGACTACAACCCTCTTTGGATTCTTTCATCTTACAAAGAGTTGGAAAAATTTTTAAAGCCATTTTTAGATAATCTCAATAATAAAGACACATACAACATAAAAGGGCATTTACGGCTAGCAATAGCACTATGAAATTAAAAATTAATAGTGATAATGAAAAACTTTAAAACTTTGATATAGTTTTATAATTTACTTCAATACCAATGGTGCTTAAGTTTAAAATTACTTTGGAAAAGCAGAAAAAATCGTGGTAGTAGGAAACCTAAAGTTGAAACTTCCATTGAAGGTCTTAAATTGGTACATGAAAACGTTTTTTTATGATAAACAACTTATGTGGGTTATTAATTTTTTTTTTAATATAATGAATTTTACTGAAAACTTGAAGATTTTCTAATGGGTAGAATTTTGTCTGCAACTCTGAGAGAAATATTAATAAACCAGTTGCCCCATGCTGGAATCAATACAATTTAATACCTAGTCCTGTGATAAATATTATTACAAGCAAATATATACAGATTTCAACAGAAAAATTAATTTAATAAAAAAAATCTTAGAAAATAAAATCTATATCTATAAAGAGTAAAAAAAAAAAGAAGAAATTACTCAAAATGTCTCTCTTTTGTCTTGACACTGGCATTTAATCTCCGAGGCCAGTCATCGATAGCAACACACAGAACTTCTTGAGGAAAGCGCTCAACTGCTCGGTCCAGAGATTATTTGAAGCTTTCCAAGTTAGGGAGTGCCCTGTGGCATGCCATCCTCTCCAGTTCGGACCAAAGCCGATAATCAAGTGGGTTGAGATCAGGGCTTCCTGAAGACCAATCAGAGGCAGAGATGAACTGCAGAATGTTCTTTTGTAGCCAATGCTGAGTTGACCTAGCCTTGTGAGCTGGAGCGGAATCCTGCTGGAAAACCCAATGAATTTCAGTAATCAGTGTATCATTTAGAGGCTTGATGACTTTCAGTAAACAGTATATCATTTAGAGGCTTGACAACAGGTTCCAAAATATCGTTCTGATGGTTTTTAGCGGGTGTTTTAACTCCTCTTTTTTCACAAAAATGGAGCTTTGTGGTGCCACCAAAGCAAACTCCCCACCAAATCATCACTGAGGAAGGGTGATGACCTCTTCCCACTCTTCCAATGACTTCCTGGGCTTCTTTAGAGCTGTGTGCATACACAGGATCATTTTGTCGATTAAAAATTTTATCATTCTTCAAAATGCATCAGCCGTTCTCACAGTGCTCATTAT